>CM076955.1:9935000-11425000 GCA_039566865.1 Aurelia coerulea | reverse complement strand
CCTATTGTACCCGGGGGGGGGGGGCAAAAAATGCCCCCCCCAACCAAACTTTTGATTATAAAACAGAGAGGAAATACAAAAATGAGCTGAAACATCCATGACTTTTCCTAGTTTTTAATTGGCAATTAAATTTTAGACTTTTCATTGTCATAAATTTAGTCACGTGACCAGTAGATACCCATATTTGGAAAGTAGTCACAAAGAAAATCACACAAACAGTCATAATTCCTTTGTCTTAACCTTGATGAAGTTGTGATTGGTACCAAACGATTCCCCTTGCAAAGTACTTTCATTTGATATATACATTATTCATATTTGCTGACATCAGCAAATTATAGATTCCATGACGTCATGCAAATTGATGACGTCATATCTCTAATAAAGAAAGACAAAATTTTCAAATTTTGATATAATTCGATGGATAAACATATTCTCTTCATTTTTAAGTAGTTTATTGAGGTTTTCATACATTTTATCTGAATTAATTAGCTCTTTTTGTGTTTTCAGTACTGAAGCTTATATCTGACATGGTCCCATTGTTTGGTCGCTTGGCAACGAACCATGTGACTAATTAGCATTAAAATCTATAATTAGACTCCTAATAGTTTGGAGATAATTAGGGGGGCATTTTATGCCCCCCGGGCAGTGGTCTGACCCTAGGAGCCCGGGTAGAATAGGGTTAATTAGCTGTAATTGAGCTATTCATTTTTTAGCCTACTTTGAATAGATATTTAATAATAATAATAATAATAATAATAATAATAATAATAATAATAATAATAAAAAACACAACTGTTTCAGGGCAGACGTTTCGATATAAAATCTTCTTCAGTGTCACTGAAGAAGATTTTATATCGAAACGTCTGCCCTGAAACAGTTGTGTTTTTTATCATTTTAATTTCTGTTTGGGTAGCACTAAGACGAAATTTCGGCAAAGGTTTAATGTTTACAAGTCCTATTTCAGAACATATGCACGCAAACACGACGAAAACTCTCTCGATAAAGGAAAACCTGTTCCACAAGCAAGTTTTTTCGGTCATTTTTTTGAAAACGGACATAATGGGAGCTTTCGGGTTGGTATTAAAATCATAGATGGGGCGGATGATGTTTTTTCACTTCGTAGGAAGGAGTTGTTTTGGCAATATCGACTTCAAACTTTTACACCCAAGGGTCTTAATGAAAGAGCTGCAGACGTGGAATTAGACGTATTTGCGTGCGGGGGAACGGCTTAGATTCTGCCACTGCATCTGAAGGTCCCTAGAGGTTGCGTTGGCGTCCGCTTTGTGGTTGCCCTTTGTTACTTCGCGCTTTTATGCGTGTGGCGGTAGGGTGGAATTCCCTATCAGGCCATCCGGGATTCAGCAATTGCTAAAAAAAGTTTTAGCAGCGAGCGAATCTATCGGAGGGTCACTTGGGGTGACTACAGTGTTGCCAAGATAGCCTCAAAGGAATCAGTAGAACTTTAAAACGCCTCCAATCCCTTCTCAAATTTAAAAAGGACAAAAAGATTATGTAGAGTGGCATAAGTGGGAAAGGATGTTATTGCTTTTAATTGTAAATTTAACATTTTTATGTACTTTTTGTTTGTAAACAACTTCTTCTGTATAAATTCTCGGCTGCCCAGTAAAGTTGTAGACTGATGAAGATTTTTAATCGAAACGTATTTTTATGAAAACAGTTTAATTTCTTTTAATGATAATGATAATAATAAGCTGATGTGGAAAGAATGTGCCTACCGAGAGAAGGTGGCGGACGGGGCCTCACTCAGCTCGAACTCGTGTTCAAAACAACCACAGTGGGGCTAAACTCGTACCTGGAACAAACAGAAGATCCCCTTCTCAAACTTGTGTACCGGCATGAAAACAGCAAGAAGCTTTATTCTGTTGCAAAAGATGCCAGAAAATTTAAAGGAGAGTTAGAAGTACCAGACACTGCTAGAATACAACAAGAAAAAATCACTTTATTTGCTAAAAGAGTAAAGCAGGAGACAAAGAAGAAGGCACATGAGAAGATGAGACAGATATGGGAAGGAAAACCGATGCATGGCCAGTATCCAACTAGGGTGAATAAGCCAGATGTTGAAATAGAACAGACTCACAAATGGCTTAAGAGTCCTGGACTTAAAGGAGAAACTCAGGGATTGATAATTGCTGCACAGGATCAAAGCTTAGCAACAAGATCATACCACAATAAGATCATCAAAGACGGCACTGACCCCAAGTGTAGGATGTGCAATGAATTCGAGGAAACTATTGACCATATTGTAGCCGGCTGTCCAGTACTCGCAAAGACGGAATATATACAGCGACATGACAAGGCAGCAGGATACCTACATTGGAGAATATGCAAAAATTACCATTTCCCAACTGCAGATAAGTGGTATGAGCACAAACCTGAGAAAGTGACTGAAAATGAAGCTGCCACCGTACTATGGGACATGCCTGTAAGCACAGACAAAGAGATAAAAGCTAATAGACCTGACATAATTATAAAAGACAAGAAAGAAAAGAAATGCATTATGATTGACATGGGTATACCATCTGAAAGAAATGTATCGATTAAAGAAGTAGAGAAGCTGTCCAAGTATAAAGATCTTGAAATTGAAGTAACAAAAATGTGGGAAATGAAGACATCGACAGTTCCAATTGTAGTGGGAGCACTGGGACTCAACAAGAAAGGCCTTGAGAAGCACGTCAGTCAAATTCCTGGCCACATACGGATTGAAGAATTGCAGAAGATTGCTCTCCTCGGAAGCGCCCACATCCTGAGGAGAACGTTGTCCATCAAGTGAACACTGCTGTTGCCTTAGGGACATGGACTGACCTCGGCACAGTGGCGAGAACTGTGCTGCATTAAAAGCAAAGAACAAATAATAATAATAATAATAATAATAATAATAATAATAATAATAATAATAATAATAATAATGATAATAATGATAATAATGATAATAATGATAATAATGATAATGATAATAATAATAATAATAATAATAATAATAATAATAATAATAATAATAATAATAATAATAATAATAATAATAATAGATAATGATAATAATAATAACAATAATAATAATAATAATAATAATAATAGTAATAATAATAATAATAATAATAATAATAATAAAATTTCAATAATAATTCTAACTCAAGCCTGAGTTAGAGAGGAAATATCTTGTTAAGAAGGAGTGTTGTGATAAAAGAGTTAAAACAAAGAATGAAGGCCATCCAACACAAAATAAAGAGATACGAGGATAGAACTGAATAGTATAAGCAGAATCACAGTAACTATGGCAGAATAGAATGTTCGAAACAAATCAGAAAAGACTGTATGAAATCATTGATGGCGTCAACAGGAATAATGACGAAGCATCTAACGCTGGAGAGTGTTTAGAATTTTGGAGTGGAATATGGAGTAAGCCAGCCAATCACAATGTCGATGCAGAATGGCTCAAAAAGCTGGAGAAAAAGCTAAAGAATGTTGAGAAGCAAGATGAAATTTTGATAGATTCTGGAGAGGTTCGGGTACAACTCAGGAAAGTACCCAGTTGGAGATCACCGGGACCTGATGGACTGCAGGGTTACTGGCTCAAGAATTTCACTTCATGTATAGACAGGATCACTAAACATCTCCAAGAATGTTTGGTTACGTACAATGTGCCAGAGTGGATGACCAGAGGAAAAACGAGTTTAATAATGAAGGATAAGGAAAAGGGGCCTATAGTAAGCAACTTTAAACCAATAACATGCCTCCCTCTAATGTGGAAGCTGTTGACCTCAGTCCTTGCGGATGCTATGTATGAACACCTGAAAGGAAAAGGACTTTTTTTTTTATATCAGTGAAAAATTTACAAAACTACAGATAATCTAACAACAACTAAGTAAAGCTAATACAATTTTTTTTATAATTCAAAAGAAACTTCTAATAGATACAGCACAAATTGAATTATTAATACATAATACGAAATACGAAAACGATTACAACATAATACGAGACGATTCACAAGACGATTTACACAACTATACCACAAGAGGTGTGATCAAGCACATCTCTCCTGCAGCCAACAAGCAACGATGAACAAACAAACACCGACAATCTAACAAAACAAAGAAGCCGTTTCTATTCCAATTGGAACCCTTAGTGCTTACTTATGAAATAAATCCCTTTGGTAAGGGATATTCAGATGCCGCCAAGGGCGCTTAAAAAGGTTTGGCGCTGTATAGAACAAGGCGGGCTGATATATATCGTGTGGTCCCTATTGGAATAACTCCGGCACACAAAGATCACATGTTACACGAAGGACACAAACAAAGAAGACGGAGAAAAAGGGGTGCAGCTTAATTAAATCTGTTTGTAGTATTAATGTAAGTGATAGTTGCCAAGAGAATGTTCTTATTCGAAGATTCACTAAAGCGATCATTGCCATAGAGTAGGAGTGTGAGCAGTTCTACATCGTTCAACATATTACAGTTCACTCCATGGGATGCACAAATGGAGGTTACTCAGTCAAGGAGCACAGTTCTGTGGATAGCGTATTCTTGGCAGAGCAGCATAAAATGGGTGGTAGTTTCAATACCGTCGTTTGTTAGACACATTGGATCGGTGGTATCAAGGAAGTTGTCTGAACCTGTGTTCTCGCAGAGGACTTAAACCTACTCTCAGTTGAGTTAATCTACGCACACATGAGGGATGCATAAATGGGAGATGCACATCTCATCTCCATCATTCATCTCAATGGAGGGATGCACATCTCATCTCCATGGGATGCACAAATGGAGGTTACTCAGTCAAGGAGCACAGTTCTGTGGATAGCGTATTCTTGGCAGAGCAGCATAAAATGGGTGGTAGTTTCAATACCGTCGTTTGTTAGACACATTGGATCGGTGGTATCAAGGAAGTTGTCTGAACCTGTGTTCTCGCAGAGGACTTAAACCTACTCTCAGTTGAGTTAATCTACGCACACATGAGGGGTCATGGATACCAAAGATTTTATTTTTCACTGTTCTTACTAAACTAATCAATCTGGTTTTAAAAAGTGAAAGTGACCTTAATTCACGAAACTCTAGGCTTAGATTATTCCATTCGTTGATACAATGTTGAAAAAAACTGTTTTTGAAAGTGTCAGTTCGTCGTTTTGGTACTGCGATGCTGTTGGTGTTTCAAAGGGCATAGCTGTGTTCTCTCATCTCTGGAAGTAACGAGGAAAGGTAAGCAGGGGCGAGGCCCTTGACGATTTTGAAGAAAAGAACCAATCTTCTGTACCATCTCCTATTACTGAGTGATTCCCATCCTAATTCTTTATAGAGTTTTTCCCGAGAACTACCTCTCCATGCACCAGTGACAGCAAGGGCGGCATTGTATTGCATCGATTCGAGTCGATTCATAAGGAGACTTTGTGTGCATTCATGTGAGTAGGGATTATCCACTGGTGGAACATGGTAAATTATGTCACAGTAGTCAAAATGTGATCTGACATACAACTTATAGATTTGATCAAGTGAAGGGCGTGGCAGGTAGCGGGAAAGAAGTTTAATCATACCTATTCCTTTGTTAGCTTTACCAAGAAGATCTTTTATGTGGGTGTGGGAGGAGAAAGTTAGCTTTTTATTAAGAATAAGGCCAAGGTGTTTGTGCTCATTAACTGAAGAGACTTGTATGTCATTAAAGTGGATTTGGGGGTGGTTCAGAGGTGCTCTCTTCCGAGAAAAAATCAATTGTACAGCTTGCTTCGATGGGTCAGGATTAAAGGACATCTTCCACTGGTGCGCCCATGATTTAATCAGGTTAAGGTCAAAATTAAGAACATCAGAAGAAGAAAGAGGATCTAGAACAACTGAGAATAAGGACGTATCATCTGCAAATATGCGAGCATTCGATTTCAATCCATCTGGTAGATCATTGATATAAACGAGAAATAAAAGGGGACCTAAGATCGATCCTTGTGGCACACCAGCTGATACATCCTCCCAACTTGAGCATTTACCATTTATAACAGTCCTTTGTTGACGCTCGGATAAGAAACTAGCGAGGAGTTGTAACAGTTTACCACTAATTCCACATCTTTGGATCTTGAAAATGAGGCCATCATGCCACACTCTATCAAAAGCTTTGGAAATGTGCAGATAAACAGATCTTACATCTAAGGGAGGATTACAGTCAAAGGCAGTAAAGATTTCATGGGTAATTGCTAGTAGCTGGTTTATTGTCGAGTCACCTGGTCTAAAACCAGATTGCTTAGATGAAAGAAGACCTTTTTTTCAAGGTATTCGTAAATGCTCGAGTAAATAACTTTCTCGAACATTTTTCCAAAGACTGGCAGAAGAGAGATAGGCCTATAATTTTTTATCAATCGTTTGGAAGATTTCTTATGAATCGGAACGATATTGCCCTTTTTCCATATTTTTGGGAATACTCCATTTTCAAGGCAGTTTTGGAAAAATGATTTTAAGTGGGGTCACGATTGAGAAGTCACAGATAGGAATCATTCTTACAGATATTCCATCCCAACCATGCGCTTTATTAGGACCAAGCGAGCGAATTAACTTCAAAATATTCTCTTCTGTGATATTGCAAGAATCCAACCTTTGGTCAGTCAAGGAATGAAATTGTGGAAGTGTGCTTCCAGTTTCAATTAGGGAACACTGTTGAACGAAGTGTGCGTTAAAGAGTTGTGCTTTCTTGGTACAATTAGTCACAAACACGTCGTTAACCAGAAGTGGTGGAATGACAGGGAATTTGTTCTTGTTGAAAAAGCTATTGATAATGGACCAATACTTCTTTATTCCGGTGTCCTTGTTTGCAAGATCATTACCTAGTTTTTCGAGATGAGTTTGCTTAGCATTTTCGATTGCACGGCTTACATCTTCCCTGAGTAAAGTGACTTGGTCTCTTTCTTCCTCCCTACAACCCCTCCGGATAAACTTCTTGTAGGCTCTTTTACTACGCATCAGAAGATTTTTAATATCACGATTTAACCAAGGTGGGTCACGTGGTTTGACTTTGATATTTTGATTGGGGATGAGATTTGAGAAAACATTCAGAAGAGTTTCCGTGAAAAAACTAGCTTGCTCGTTAGGAGAAAGATTAGAAAGGTGAACTTCCCAGGGAAATTTTAGGATGCTTTCGCGTATTGCATTAGTATTCGCCTTATCATAATCCCAAATTTTCCTGTTAAAGGAAGGGACGGGCGGACATCTGATATTAATTTTGCCACTAATTATGCTGTGATGACAAATCGGATCAAGTGAAGGATGGACCTCTGTTTCCACAAACAAGTTCGGCTGGTCAGTGAAAATAAGGTCTGTACACGACTTGCTGTTTCCAATGAAATGAATAGGCTCTGAGAATAACTGATGCAGGTCCAGGCTTGACGTAAGAGGCTCTAAAAGTTCTCCTTCGACATTACTGATATCATCGGGCCACGATAAGGGTGACCTGCAGTTGAATTCTCCAGTAACTATAACTGAGTATGGTGAACTTCCCAGGGACAAGAAAGTGGTCGAATTCTTCCCTATTTTGACTTGGACTTCGATATATCACGACAAAGAAAATTTTCTTATTGTCAAAGCAAAGTTCACATACTAGGCACTCTTGTAGAATTTCTAAATCTCTCCTCTGTTTAAGTGGTAGCGTATCTTTATAGTACAGACCAACACCTCCACGCTTAACATCATCAGGGTGGTTATTCTTAATAAATTGGTAATTACTGAGTGCGAGTCTATCAGCATCCACTGCATTGACTGGGAGATCGATCGTGCTGTCGAGATGAGTCTCACAAATTGCAGTAACATCAAATTTATGAATATTATTAAATTCCTCAAGTAAAGAAACCCGAGAGAAGTCATGCGCAGAGATACTGTTTAGGTTCCATGTGCAAAAGTTGAAGCAATTGCCCATTCTAGGGACTGGACCTGGATTTTTTTCTATGTCATTGCTATGCAGAATCAGCTGCGACTGAACCCATTGTAAAAACAGCAAATTTGCAAACTCGCAAAGAATAAATCCAAAAAAGTAGGCCAACAAGAAAACATGGTAAGAGCGGTAGAATTTTCTTGTACGGAAAAGAAGTGAAGAGTAGTTTATTTTTGAAAGCAGTGAAAGTGGGAAACAGAAGACTAACTTCACATGAAAGTAGACATGGACAAAAATATTCAGAGGCTCAGTTTGTGATGCAGACAGCTGCGAAGGTATCATTAATGATATAGTAATAGGAATAGCAACCATAGAGATCAGTACAAAGAAAGCGCATAAAAACACCAGCGATGCAATTTGCAGTAAGTATGAAAAAGGAGAGTGACGCTCTAGGACAGACTTCCGAAAACTGCCTGAATTAAAGTTGCCAATAGCTGCTCGCCAGTGGACGATATCACACAGGGTCATTCACATGTCCAATGACCCTTGACAGAGTTCCTCCGACAGGTGCATCATAAATATGTGTCGCTGCAAGAAAGAAACCGAAACAAAGGGGAATGAAAACACACAATGACAACATGACACACACAAACAAAATGAAAAGCTTTGCAACAATTTTTTTAGGAAAATTTTTTTTTTAGGAAAGGACTGCTCGTGGATGAACAAAAAGGCTGTAGAAGGAAATCAATAGGTACAAAAGATCAGTTACTCATCGATAAGATGGTAATGAGAAGTTGCAAGAGGCGTTTATTTGGGTTAGGAATGGCTTGGATTGACTATAGAAAAGCGTATGATTTGATACCGCATACATGGTTGTTGAAATGCATGAATATGTTTGGAATGGCAAGCAATATGGTATCTTTACTGGAAAACAGTATGAATACTTGGAGAACTGACTTAACATCGGGCAAAAGTGTCTTTGGAGAGGTTAGGATAAAGAGAGGAATATTTCAGGGAGACAGTTTGTCTCCGCTCCTTTTTGTAGTGGACCTAATTCCGTTGAATTTGATTTTGAGAGATGTTAAAGCAGGGTATGATTTGAGAGAAAAACTGAGGATAAATCAACTACTATTTATCGATGACCTGAAATTATATGGCAAAAATGAAAAGCAAATAGATACACTTGTCAACACAGTAAGAGTATTTAGCGATGACATCAGAATGGAACTTGGAATCAGCAAATGTGCGATCTTGATCATGAAGAGAGGAAAGATTATGAAATGTGATGGTATTGTTATGCCAGGTAATGAAATTATGAAAGGTCTTGAAGAGGAGGGGTACAAATATTTAGGAATTTTAGAGATCGACAACGTAAAGCACGAAGAAATGCAGGAGAAACTGAAGATGCAATATATCACGTGGGTTAGAAAGATATTGAAATCTAAACTGAATGGTGGAAACATCATCCAAGCAATAAATGCCAGGGCTGTATCAATTATCAGATACGGCGCAGGAATAATTAACTTGAGGGCAGATGAGCTGAAAGCTGTCCATAGGAAAACAAGAAAGCTACTAACAATCTATCGAGCATTGCATCCACAGGCAGATGTTGACAGACTCTATTATAAAAGAGCGGACGGTGGTAGAGGATTAATCAGTGTTGAGGATTGCGTTGAGATTGAGGTAAAAAGTTTGTTTTGCT
The DNA here is from genome assembly GCA_039566865.1 of Aurelia coerulea. Lineage (NCBI taxonomy): Eukaryota > Metazoa > Cnidaria > Scyphozoa > Semaeostomeae > Ulmaridae > Aurelia > Aurelia coerulea. Next base: position 11,415,444 of record CM076955.1, on the reverse strand, counting down.
ATGTAGAGCAAAGCAAAGAACAATTTTTAAAAGCGGTAAAGGAAGAAAACTTGTTAAGCTCTGGATCGCCAAAGGGAGCAATTAAGGCAAAACGGATGGAATTTTATAAAGAGAAGGTTCTACATGGCCAGTATGAGAAGCTGACTGGAGGCATAAGAAGTTCTGATTCATGGGAATGGCTGAGAAAAGATACGCTGAAGAAGGAGATGGAGGAGATGTTAATGGGGACCATTACGGAATTAAGGTCATCTGGACCTTTTAATGCTATCCCTGCCACTGTAATTAGGGGTGTTTTTCCTTTACGTTTTTAACATTATGTATTGTATTGTATCTATTTTTATATTATATAACTTGTAAATACTTGTAATTGTGGCAAAGGATACATACATACATACACACATACATAATGGGAGCCCAAGATCAGGCGTTGATGACGAATGCTATTAAGAGCCGCATACCGGGTGTCTCAGAAAAAAGTACCCCCTTTTGACTGGAAATAGGTACCAAGCAATAAGATATCATTGCTCCGCGACTTCACAGCTAAATTTATCAATGTTCAACTTAGATGGACGTACCTTGCATTTAGAAATCTTCCACCAAACACCGGAGATACAGGTTCGCAAAGTCAAAATTTACAGTGAAAAATCTTTCATTTCATCGAAAACGAGTGGAAAATGTTCGCGAAGTTTGCGAATTACTACAAGTACCATATTTGAGGATAAAAACCGATATTTAGGTAGAAACAGTTGAAAATCTAAAAGACGGGGTCAAACGGTGTCTTAGCAAAAAATATTACAATTAACTAGAACATGTTTCGAGTGCGTGTGCCAAAGGTTATCTTTGAGAACCTTCTGCAAAAAATTCTATGGCCGTTTTAGAATGTGTGGTCATTTCCTGAAATGACATGTGGTCATTACTGAAACCAGTGTTGCGTTATATTAACTGAATTGACATTTTAGATAACGCCCTAGACTCATTTCAAATTAAATACAAGTCATGCAGCTGAATTCTAGAAACTAGGATGAATTGAAGAAACTAAAAATCAAAATACATTAACGTATAGTGGATTGAAGAACCAGGAACTCTACTCTTTGTGACGTCTGGCTTCAATACTGCATCAAATCATATCAAATGCAGTTCAGAGGCATAGCATTCTTTCTTATCACAGTTATAAATACAAAGACTTCTCCAATGCTTCTTCTTGAGTTTTAGTATCATAATTCATCTCATTGACTTTTGCCGTAGTTTGTAGAATATGGCTCGCTTTTGCTACATTCTGGGCAGATGTTATGAGCATTCTGACAAAACGTCATGGATGTCATGTTGCACAAACGTTTGTCTTGCTCTGAATCCTGGGTCATTTTGGCAGCTGTGAAAATGTTTGTTCCAGGCGTTAGGACTGCTTTCAAACCATACACCTATCGGATAGCCTTTTTGAGAATTTCAAGCAGCTCCCAAGGAATGGGCAAGCATCTGGTGTATAGTAACGAAATCTATTCTCTTCCGAGTGGAAACGTATTGCTCAGTGCAGCATCATATCATAGGTGAAAAGCTTCAGTCTATCCACGTTGACAGTCTTAGTGGTGTCTCTGGTGTCTGTAGTCTCGGAAACTGCGAGGCAAACGTCGAAGTGGCACCACAAAATTTGCCCTGTCCTCATAACTATCAAATCAATCAGATCAATAACCATTTGTTCTCGTTCTGAAGAAAGTACGGCCAAAATCAGTCAACTACAAGTATGACATTAAAGTTCAAGAGGAAGCATTAGGTCTTGTCTGAAAGTGATAAGAATGCACAAAGAGTAGAGTTTCTGGTTCTTCAGTCCACTATACGTTACTTTATTTTGATTTTTAGTTTCTTCAATTCATCCTAGTTTCAAGAATTCAGCTGAATGACTTGTCTTTAATTTGAAATGAGTTTAGGGCATTATCTAGAATATCAATTCAGTTAAAGTAAAACAACACTGGTTTCAGTAACGACCACATGTCATTTTCAAGAAATGACCACACATTCTAAAACGGCCATAGAACTTTTTGCAGAAGGTTCCCAAAGATAACCTTTGGCACACGCACTCGAAACATGTTCTAGTTAATTGTAATATTTTTTGCTAAGTCACCGTTTGACCCCGTCTTTTAGATTTTCAACTGTTTCTACCTAAATATCGGTTTTTATCCTCAAATATGGTACTTGTAGTAATTCGCAAAATTCGCGAAAATTTTCGAATCTTTTTTGATGAAATGAAAGACACATAATGCTGAGATGTATACAATCAAACTAAAAATTTTTTTTCAAGAATCGGAGCTGTTTGAGCAGAGAAATTGAACTTTGAAGTTAGCCTAAATCAAGTGTTAATTGTATTCTCGATATGAAATTTGTAAACTTGTGATTTCTTGAAACTTTAAAAGTCTGTTTCTTGGCCTTCATAGGTCCGATTTTAATCATTCCTTTTTTATTTTGATTGCCAATCATTGCTCTTTCAAATGAGCTACAGCGTGATTGATTTTGAGAATTTTCATTTTTCGGCATTTATTACACTTGCTGGATCACTGTAGATCGAATGCAATGGAAGGACCGTTTCCTCAAAAGAAAAGTTTCTTCAAGAACAATTGAAGTAATTCAAGGTATAAATCTTTTCAAAAATAGAGAGTAAAGGTCAAAATCGAAAATTCGTTTGCAAAATGCCTGTTTGTTGTCAAATTATGGCTAGGCCATTTCTCAAAACCCTATGATTTCAGGTGCACTCCAAATTTTGACCTTGTGAACTCATATCTCCTGTGCTTGGTGGTCGATTTCCAAATGCAAGGTATGTACATTTAAGTCGAAGACCAACAAATGTAGCCATGAATTCAAAATGTTCCGAAATATGATCGTTTTGCTACCTTGTTGAGAAGGGGGTACTTTTTTTGAGACACCCGGTATCATATCATATCATATCATATATCATATATCATATATCATATATCATATATCATATATCATATATCATATATCATATATCATATATCATATATCATATATCATATATCATATCATATCATATATCATATCATATATCATATCACTTTTGACAATCCCGCGCAAGGGGAAAGAAAGCAAAGCCACAGCTAATGACTGGGAAATTCGAGCTGCAGCTGCAAGACTTCATCTTATTTTCTCTGTTATGGTTTTGTCAAAATGACATGTAACAGTCTGTCAATTCAAATTAACTTAGACATAGCTGATTGTTCGAAAACTGTAAAGAGCATTTTTTGAAAATGAAATGAGCCAATCAGAAAAGCCGATGCTTTTTTTTATTGTTATTCAAAAGCCAATCAATGCCGCAAAAAAACCGTCCGATTTTTTCGCGGAACGATTGCTATTCAGCTGTTTGCATAGTGTTTTTAACATTAACACCATAAAGTAGAGCATTGTTGCGTAACTGCTTATCACCCGCTCGTTTTGTTCTTGATATTTCCAAACGCAGCCATTAGCATTATGAGAAAGCGTACAATGCAAGTTGCCTTCTAACTTCCAAATGCTTCATACAAGTCTCACTTGGCAGGGGACCTCTTGGGAATTTCTATCGCATTAGGTTTGTCTTTGCTGGGTTCAGATGGGTTCAGGTGGGTTTAGCTGTGTTAACGTAGATGACTTACGTTGTTTAAACAGGTAGGTCTGAAATATATAAAGATGGCACTTGAGATGTTAAGTGGATGAAATGCTGTTTTATCACAGTATGACGGGTAAACAGGGAAATACTTATTACTAATTTTGGGGAAAAAATCATTTTTGCAAAGGATATTGGCATACAGAAAAACCCGCGTATAAGAACCTACTATTTTGCAAATAAGCCTGGGTTCTTAAACAATGAATACAATGGATTGGTTCTTATAAAACAATTGAAAATTTGAGAATTTCAGCCTGTAGGTTCTTACTAATACGCGGGTTTTTACTGTCATCATGATATTGTTAAAAATTACCATTAACTCAAAAAATTGTGACATCTAAAAATTTGAGAAATTTGCAAAGTCAAATAGAATTTCTCGTCAAATTAGCATCGTTGCCATCTTCTCCAGTAGACACAGTATTGTTCTTTCATGACTCAACACAATTTTCGCTTGTATGACTGCCCTCAAATTCCAAAGCTTGCTAGAACAAAGATATTACGAATCCTTGTTTAGTTGTCTCATTACAAGATCAGATTTTGGTAAATGTGTACAATTTACAACCGGCAAACAGGCATCCTCATCCACTAAAACAGGCATTCTGCTACATTTGGGAGGGTTTCTTCGGAGAAATTTCCCCTAAAAATTTGACAGTCAAAATTTCATGGAAACAGGTAATGAACCTAGCATTTCATCCATGTTTGCTTTGTTTGCTTTTAATCTAAAAAAGAGGCTTTTGCATGACTGAAGTTCTTTGCTTCTAATTCAGCCCCTTGAAAATTTGGCTGAGTCTGCAAGTTCCACAGATTTTATGTTTGTATAGTTATAATTTTCATGATAACATGGAGATATCTACCTGCTGTATAATAATGCCTCATTTGATTTCAGCTCACCATGCATCACCACAAATTGCAGCTCAAATTCACCAGCTAGAGAGAGCAAAGGTATAAACTTGTTTTGTATGAGGTATATTTCTCAGCTCAGTTTGTGATTGATGAAACTTTCCACTCTTTATCTCTGATCTTCAAATTTCAGACTGTGAATATATGGAGGCTCTGAGCAATGTCTCTGCTTGAAATTAGCTACTTTCTTACAATAAATGCTGGTATGAAGAATTAAAATGGAGGCGCTTGACAATGAAAGCATTTTAAAATTTCTTGGTGCATGTTCTCACATCGAGGAAAAATGTGATGCTAAACCTCAGGAAATTATTGTTAATAATCTATAATTGATAAGCACAGCAGAAGAGACAGTAAGAAATGATAAGGACACGCCAAATAAGATCAAAGGTTTATCAACCTATGTGCTCACTTTATAGAGCTCCTATAATTTTCCAGGCACATGTAGAGGTGCTTGGGAAAATGCCTCTCCTTGCACGACCTGGTAAATGCTTGATTAGCATATATGCCCCGTTTGGTTGTCTTCCTTTTATCAAAAGAAAAATTGGTAAGACTTTAATAAAATCAGTCCTTCTGGACTGACTGAGCAGCCGTGGACATATGTTACAAAAGGCAAAATTGAATCTTTTATTTATCTTTATTTAAAATTAAATGTCTTTTTAACAGTGTGTATTTTTCTTTAGTTTGTGTCCCGTTACTTTTATTTTCCCTATTTTGCATTGATGATTGCTTTGTGTCTAGTTGCCCCGTAGAATCAGCAAGAAGATTTCCTTGTGATGATGCCGGTTGAAATCAATCAATGGAGTGCAACAATAGGGTGTTTCCGTGTATCTATGCAAAACATATCGCCACTGAGCAGAAATGCTAGGCCACTCTCAATTCTCTTTCAAATCTTTAAGTTATACTTGTTTTGTTATTGGTTCATCGCAGTCTCAAGTCTTGTTCTGCCATTCACACTGACAATACTGTTTCTTGCAGTTCACTCCGTTGCACCAGAGTTATATTTTTGCCTTTGTTCGCCCTGATTCATCGGTCTGCGAAGATTGTACTTTGCATTACGGTAGAGCTCGTCAAGCGAATCCCGTTAGGTGTCATCGTCATTGTTTGATATATGTACTTTCATTCTCAGTGTGTCCACTTTCACACCGCGTGCGTAGCATGTTGCGTCTTACATATTCGATGGGTAGTTTTTAGGACAATTTTGCTGAGTGGTGACATAGAAATAAATCCCGGCCCTGAAACACTTGACTTTTGTACTTGGAACCTAGATTGCATTACTGCACATGATTTTTTACGCGTGTCTCTTATAGAGGCTTACAATTTTGTGTAAAATTATGATATCATTGAAATTGTTGAAACCCACCTTGACAGCAAAGTTGATAAAGATAGACTGACACTTGATGGATATATACGTTTATTAATGATAACCATCCTCAAAATGTGAAAAGGGGTGGTGTTGGGCTATAAATCAAAGATTCCCTTCCTTCAAAAAATCGTTCTGACCTAGTAACTCTCCCTGAATGTATTGTGAATGAAATTCAATTGAACCTGAAAAAGTACTTCTTCGCCGTAATCTATAGGAGTCCGAGTCAGGGTCCGGAGGAGTTTGATAACTTTACCATGAACTTTGAGCTGTTGCTATCCAAAATGCATGCTGAAAATCCATTCTGCGTTATTATAACTGGTGATTTCAACTGTAGATCAACTCAGTGGTGGAAAAATGATATTGAAAATAGCGAGGGTAAACTTTTTGAACCACTGGTATCTGACAATGGTCTTCATCACTTGATCTCAGAGCCAACTCATTTGATGGGTGAGTCTAAATCCGGCATTGACTTGATATTTACTGATCAGCCTAACCTCATCATCGAATCTGGTGTCCATCCGTCACTACATGAGCAGTGCCACTATCAAATTGTTTACGGTAAATTATCTGTTTCAAACATTGCACGACCTCCATGTAATCGCAAGATTTGGTATTTCGATAAGGTAGAACTTGTAGCCCTCAGGAAAAGCATTGAAATGTGTGCTTGGCATTAAGAAAATAGCTATTGTCGATAATCCACCCCCCCTGCAAAATCTGTCTTTGGAATTCACGATCCCATAAGATTATCCTACCTAACACAACTTAGAGTTGGTCTCAGCAAGTTAAATCTCCATAAATTCGAGCATGATTTCAGAGATACCATAAACCCAATGTGCCCAACAAGCGATGGCATTGAAGACACGGAACACTTGTTGTTGCTCTGCCCTTCTTTTGATGTTCAACGACAAAATCTTCTCGCTGCAATTTTTGAATTATTACGACCATATGTACAAATCACCAATTTTTCAAATCATTCTTTGACGCAACTTTTATTGTATGGTGATCAAGACCTTTCTAATGAGTTGAACAGAAATGTACTCGAATTAATTTTACGCTTCATCCACGAAACTGGTCGGTTTGATTAAGATCTATTGAGAATTCAGCCATGTACTAAGCAATCACCAAGTCCCTTATCATTAGTGTTTCTTTTCCTTGTAAATTCTGTTTCACATCAGAGGTCAGGTATTTTACTTCCTTAATCAACATCAAATGAGTTGCACTCGTAGCATCAATAAATTTCATTGCAACCCCGACCTGACATCTGGTGTGAAATAGAATCCAGTATAGTATCCTTTAATTTCTAAATGTCCTTAGTGTGACTGTATACAGTCTAACGTTTCGTGTTTTTAGATAGTGGCCATGGGGTAGTCATTGTCTTTCGCTCCCCATGGTATCGTACCTGTAGTGTCGTATAGTAATCAAAATTAGGTGTACAGGGTGTCCCAAAAAACATGTGTGCCGTTTGAACGGCTATTGTGGAGGAGCCATAAATGTAAATTTCCTGTTTTTTATATTTGTGAATAGAAGAAATTTCAACTTAGAGTTTGGCACCGAGTTTGTGTAAATCTGACTAGTGGTTGCTGATTTATTGAGAAAGAAAGTCAATCACTTGTTGCTTCAAAACCAGAGGATTTTGTCTCCGTACTTAACCTTATAACTTGAATTGTAGCATTAAATTAACTTAAAGTGCCTATCAGGTCGGATAAAATATTTTCTGCAAATCGTCTTAAATTGAAGCTAAGGATATATGTGACGAACTCTCAACACTCTCGCAACGTTACAGCTACGAAAAACCCTTGAAATAAGGGTTCGAAGGTACCCCACTCTGCAGGATGTTGCGCACCACGGGAGTCTGGGCCAAGCGAATGTGTGACGTGTACTCCGGAAGAACGTTTTGCTTTCGTACACAAAAGCCGTATATGATCTAATCTATCGAAACGACAAACGCAAGTCGAAGCCGGTGCCTCCTAACCTGTATTAAAATGCTGTTTATTGCATCAAGATGAGCTCAGACTCAGAACTAGAGCAAAGCAATTCTGGAAACGAAGGTCTGGCGAACTTTGAGGGAGAAATTGAAGGGCTTGCAGGTGCAGTTGGTGCGGCAGTCCCATATGACGACGCTCAGATCGATAGGCTAGGCCTAGGCCGTATATGTGTGTAAGAGCCTCTCGCCGATGATGAACATTGCATACGATAACGGGAGAGAGGAGGGACAGCGAAACGAAAGTCTTGTTGGAGAGTTAGACAACTAAATCGTACTTTCCCAGTTGAATCTTGGTGAGTGACATTTTGAATGAAATTAATTCTCAGCAGCTTAGAACTACAAATCTAAGCTGTTTACACACTCCTTTTAGGCCACTACCAACCAAAACAAAAGCATCTTTTCAGCAGTTTCGTGTTGACTAATTTTGATAGGGCTGAAAAGTTTTCTGTCATCGAATGCATGTTTGGAAAATGCTTCTATGGAATCTGTAAACATAGAATTTGTCATTACTACTATGCTGGATAAAAGAATAGAACTTGTCATTACTACTATACTGGATAAAAGACTAGAATTTGTCATTTCTACTTTACTGGATGAAAGGAGCCCTATCATCCTCTTCATATGATAATGACCAAAACATTGCAAGCATCACTCAGCATCCTGGATCTTCAGAAATCTGTCTTGGTAACTGCTCATTGCCTCACTTCGCAGATAAATATGAAACTAATGACAATGTTTGCAACTGCCCAGAAATATATTGCTAATTTATATCTTTACATGCCAGATGATTTCAAGTCAATAGGGATATCACCATCAAACTACCCTTTGTAGGGAAATAAGTAAACAAGTTTTGTGCGTGGTTGTGAGCATTCAATGCCTTGATTTTAGATTTTATTTCATGTACCAAGTCAGCTTTTCTTTGAAACCATATGGTGGACAGTTTTTTTTTATCTCAACCTGTAACATTTCTTTGCAGGTTCTTTATAGCAGTGGCATACAAGGAGTTTACTATCCTTGGATGGATGGCTATCCATGGATGGCTTGATAACAACAAACATGTCCCATTGCAAGCATATGCATAACACATGATAACAACCAGGTTTCCAGGTGCAGAGCTGCAGGGTTTTGAAGAGGAAGATTGATTGCTAATACAGGTATAAACAACTAAATGGGGTAGAAAATAGGCACTTTCATATGAATTAAGCACAACGTTTCAACCATAGCCCACTATCAAACAAGGCTCCAAATGGTGTTCTTAATTCATTTCATGTCAAGGTGCTCATATTTTACTTTTGGTTAGTTGTTTATCTTTGTACTTGCACTACACGCAACAAGAAGAATTTTTGATGATATGATTCATTTGATGTAGATCTAGATACAACAAGATTCAATGAAATTAAAAAAGTTTCAACACAATCAGGCTTTCTTTCCTAGAGCAGCCTCTGCTGATAAAATAACGGTCTGAAAATTCTGAAAAGTGTGCTAGTTTCCATGTCCGTTGAATCTTGTAGTATCTACTTAATAAATAGTATCTTTTTATGTTGTACTTGATATCAAAACTTTTGTACAAGCAATATACATATTGCTAGTATCGATGACCACAAAGTTGAAACGATCAAGAACAGTAGAAGAGGCGTAAAGAATCAAAGCTGTCTTTTTAGTGCGTACACCTTTATAATATTGATAGTAAATATTTCAAAGGCTCTACATCATACAGTAAAGGCCTTTTCATATTTGCACTGCTTTCTTGCTTAAAAAGTATCAAAAATCTTTCAGAAAATGTTTAATGTCTTTAGAATTCTTGTTTTTCTTTGCTACAAACTGTTTACAGCTTCTGCAGCCAAGTGACAATCAGGCAGCATCTTTATGCTAAAAGGAATAAGGAGGAAATAGTAACAACTTCTGTCAAAACATCATCAATGTTCAGATTGGGCACATTTGATAAACACTTTTCAACATTAGATCAAGTTTCAACAGCACAAGGACCAGATACAGTATAGCTGCAAAGCTACATTTTCTGTGCATTGGGCTAAGGGCCCAGGGGGTGGATAGGAGTACTCAGGTTACTTTCTTGGGCCTAACATTTGTGCAAGAATTCTCTTTCTGGGTCCTTCATTTTGACAGGCTCTTTTTTTGGTTGCTAAAATTCTGGATTACTTTTTGGGTCTTAATTATGGGGAAAAGTAGCAAATAATCTACACATATGTTTTTCATAAGAAACTAAGAATTTGGGCCAGTACTGATAAGTTTCTTGAAATTATCAGATCTGTGCCCTCCTGAACATTTCAAAACAAGGTGTTCTTTGAAGCCTTCCTGTTTAGACATATCTCAAGTACTTTTTGAGTAATATGATACAAGAAAAAGTCAGAATAATGAAAAATATGCTTGAGTTTCTTAATTTTTGGTGATCTGAGAGTCTGAGTAACTTATAAGTCATTTCTTATAAAAAATATGTGTAGTGAAAAACTTTATTTGCAAACAAAATTAAAATCAAGCAACATTTGTTAAAATAAAAATACTCAAATATATAACTATAATAGAAAATTAAATCTAAAAGTTAGGGCACATATAGCATATAATAAGAAAAATGTCATGCACCCCTATCCTAAACATCCTGGAGTACCCCCTGGGCTAAGAGATTTACAAGACTATCAAAATATACTATTCCATGGCTGGACAATGTAATGCTACCAGCCTATGGACCACATATTTATGACTTCCATCACAGCCGGGGGGGGGGGGGGGGGGGGGGGGGGGGGGGGAGGTGGTTATTGGATAAACATGATTGTGGCATGGAAAATATGATAATACTACAATTGGATTGGAAAAATATTCGAATTTACAGCTGGTTCCAAGTTTACATTTTTGGCAACATCATACTCATCAACTATTTCCTATACTCCTCTATTTTTATTGATTCAGGTTGGTTGAGGTTGTTCAGGTTTCAGGGCAGATCTGAAGGCCATTAAATAAAAAGAGAGAAACAGGCAAAGTAAAAGTCGTTTCTGTTGCTGGAAAGTCAATAAAATCATCTTTCTAAGATACTGATCTCAGAGTTGAGCAAAACTAAGGACAACTCACCGTTCTGTGGGCCAGGTAAAACCATTCTGTGTCTCCATGATCTTCATTTGTTCCTTTTCTCTGATTCCACTTGAAGTAAGGCCTAACTCTTAGCAGCGCTGGCCATAATAAAACTCGAAAACACGGTTCGCCGAATATCTATCAACTTTCCTGAAGATCCAGGCAGTGTCGAGAGACAGGTCTTTCGAAATCCTCAGCCATAAAATGCTTGTACAGACCGCGGAATATTTTGAAGGCTGCAGCTGGAAGTAGGCCCGTTTCATGTACACAAAGTCAACCCATTGCTTCTTTGGCCGCTTGGCGATCGGGTTATCATCATTTCCATCATTGAATTATAAAAGTAAAACTCCTTTTCCTCAACAATCCTTGTTATGAGCTACAACCAAACACGACACATCTGTCTAGCATCTTTGAAGTTGGGTTTCACTCGCAAAATCCCTTTACATTCAACTAAATGGCCTTATCAAAACAAACTTTCCTTCCGGAGTATACGTCACAAGCCGCTATCCCCATGCCTTTTTCAAGGTACGCGACATTTCGTTCATTTGGTGCTGCAGGGGCAGACAAAAACACTCGTCTTGGGGCTATTTCAAACGAAAGAACACTTTTTTGAAGAAAAAACGCAATAACAAACATATCTCTAATGTTTTAAAGTTTAAACTCAAATTTTTTGAAGTGACCTGATAGGCACTTTAAACTTTACAGTTATGCCAGGAGACGTATTTGGAAGTAATCAATGACCATATTCTTCAAGAATATCGACCAAACAGCATGCTGAACGCAGTATTGTGGGTTTAAAACAACTTTATCACTTTTGAGGAGCAAAATATCTGATGGACGCAATTTTTGGCCTGAAGCACTTGTGTTGCACATTTCCATTCCTAGCAACCCTAGATATGTCCAATATTCTTGTTTGTCACAAAATTTAATGTATGACTATCTGTCTCACTTATGAACATCAGAAAACAGGGCTAGGTATGTTTTTTCAATCAATTTCATTGATTTTAACGCAGTGGAAAATAATTAATCCTCTGGTTTTGAGGCAGCCAATAATTTTGGCTTTCTTGCTCCATAAATCAGCAACTAGTGATCGGATTTACTCAAACTTGGTGTCAATCGTTAATTTGAAGTCTCTTCTGTCAAGAATCTTAAAAACAGAACTATTGGATTTATGGCTGCTCTGCAGAAGCCACTCAAACAGCGCATATGTTTTTTGGGACACCCTGTAGTAGAATGTAAAGTATATTGTAAAATTTAATATTTGAATAAAAAAAGAAGGTAAAATCGCCTGAAACCACCTGAAACCATCTGAAATCACCTGAAATCGCCTGCAAATCACCTGAAGCCATCATTAAATCACCTGAAATCACCTAAAAGTTCGCTCAACACTTCCAAGAAGTCCTAAATTCCCAATCAGTTAAAGATTATCACACCTTAGTTGTGAAGCAACACCTTTAATCAGCACTGATGGAATTGTTCTCATACAATAGTTTCATTTATATATTGTCTTTTATTACAGTATTGAACAACAGTTTTTGTTACATTCATATGACTTGCTCCATCTAGACTGTTTCTAGATCAGCCAATCATATCTCTTTAAAATTCTGTTCCTATGGTAACTTTCGAATGCATACCTTCGAGAGTAACCAGTCTAGCCTTCACGAGACAACCAATCATATTGTTTTGATTACCTAAGCATCAGCATACTGTTCTCATTTGATTTGACGACACATCGCACTTAATCACTACGAGAAAACAGAGCGCGGAGAGTTTTGACAGAGATTTCAAATACACCACTTCAACGAACCGCGGCCTTGTTTTAGCGTGCGGGCCAGGGTAGGAACTCGGGGTGAATAAATCGACCAGCGTGTTTCATTACATGCAAGATCTTTACGCCGCTGTGCTGAAATAGCGTTCTGTCTCGAATGTATACAAGGTTTTCCTCGTGTTTTACAACGATTCATGTGTCATTTGTGGTCTACTATCTTCGAAACAGCTTTTTTAAAAGCTCTCGTTAGTACTAAGCTCTGGCGGGCCACAAACAGCATTATTTCTTCACTTTGAACAACAAAGGCCTAAACGAAATGGATCTCAAAAGAGTATCGAGCGTGAAGGTGGAAGAACTTAAAAACTGTCTGCATCTCCGTGGTTTCAAAGCAAGTTGTAAGAAGGAAGAGCTCTTTGCGAGAGTGTTCGGGGATTCGTGGCCATTGAGAATGATGCGCCGTTTATGAAAACAACGGAAGAAGTGGAGAAGGCGGTAGCCTTTCACTACCAGCAGAAACTCGATATGGAGAAAGATGGAATCATTCCAGATCCATTTCGTCTTGACATTGGATGGTTGAGTGAAGAAGAGGGTATAAAAACTGCCCAATGACTCTGTACCCAGACACTTTTTTTTGCAATTTCACCCAAGTGAATCAACCAATATAGACCTCCGTAACTACAAAACTTCAAAGGCATATAGTTACTACTCACAAGGATGCCAGGGGCAAGGGTCAAGGCACATTTCACAGTGATCCAGAATGGCAAAATCTATGTTAGTGTTTCTGAAGCAAATTTCGTACCCTGTAAACTCCAGCACCGGTGCACTGATCCTCGCGAACTTTCCAAATATTTGCCTCTTCTCTGTACAGGGTGCAATAGAGATCTTTCCCCCTCAAATTCGGCCCAAACCAGGGTATGGGGCCAATTCGTTGAAATCAAAGGATTGGCGGAATCCCCTTTCAGTTTTCTGTGTACTGAATGATCTTTAGACATATCACAATTGTCGGACCATTAGTGCATTGGAGCTTTGTAATCGGCTTATTTTTTCAGCTAAAATATCGTTTGCTCGAGAGGAGAGAAAAGGGGAATTTTAATGGGGGCTTCGAATGAGAAAGGGAGAATTTTTTATATCATCATAAAATATCAAAATTTACAAAGTAACAACAACAGTTAAACTAGAATTTGAAAATATTTATGTGTCGTTCGTAGCGAGAAAAGACACAAGGTCATCGAATTCCCACTACGAACGACACTTACAATAATTTGATTCAAGGATGCTATCTAATTTAACAAACAAAAATATACACTACGAAAATGGAAGATGTATCTGGTTTGTCAAAGAACTATTCCTCTAACTCACCTGGTAGGGTTAGGGTTAGTGTCACAAGGCTCCTATAGTTCCTCTGCTCCGGATTATACACCTGCATCGGATTAAGCACATTATACTGATACAAAGCAGGCCATCGATTGGAATTTCACATTTCCTGTTGGTGTGATTTCGATGTTGTCACAGAATTCGAAGGCCAAGGATAGACTCATCACATAGGCTTCAATTTCATTCATTGAACTGGATGGTTATCTCTTGAACTAGAAAGTCAGATTAAAGTTTTAATTTTACTTTTATTGATATTATTTTAATCAGATTGTAATCTTAGTTTAGTTTTAGTATTTTTATTGCATGGCCCCCTGTAAATCAGTTTTTCTCTAACTGAGGGGCTACCATGCCTAAAAAATTGAAAATGAAATGAAATGAAATTACTAATATGCAATGAATCACGTCATGAACGTAGACCAAGTCTGTTGAAGGCCCACAATCCAAGTAGGAAAATCTCGGGTTCTTCCTTACAAAGGAAGACTTCAGGGAGGTAGGGGGCTCCAATGAAAGGGGAAATCTATTCTCAGGGGCATAGAGCCAAAAAGAGAGGATCGGAGATAAATGGGCCATGACATGCTTATATGTCTTACTAAGACTTCCTCATTATACTTTTGCACGTTCTAGATGAGAGGATATACATATTCTCGCTGCAAAAGAGCCCTTTCGGGGGGGGGGGGGTGTTGAATAATTGAATAAGAGAAGTTTATTCTGAACCGTTAGTGAATTCAATAAGGAATCTGCTTAAAAGGGTCAAGGGGTGCAATAACGATTGACTGTTTCGTTCGTTCGTTGATCAATCAAAAGCTATTCTTTTCAATGAAACTTGCGTTTTGCTTACGTTTTGCTTACTTACTGCTTACGTTACGTTTGGGGGGAGGGGGTACTTGACTTAAATTTTTACGGGGTTTTGCCCACGAATAATTTCTTTGTCACCCTGCTCCAGAATTTTTCGCTCCAATTGATAACCGATTCAGAAAAAATTGGTGTATTCTCCAAAATAGGAAAATTTGACCGGAAAACGACCCAAACTAGCAAAATATCCCCTTTTGGCAGGTTTTGACAGCATACTCTAGGAAAATAGGATTATTTTCATACCATGGAAACATGGGTGAAAAATTTACCCTGAAAACGGCAGATCCCCGTTGGACAAATATACTAAGTACCCACACCCTTGGAGTTTTGCTAGGAGTTTCTCATTTTTCAATTTTGTATTTGCACGTGACGGGGGGCTAGGATTATCCATATCACAGATTATTCAAATAATTCCTCACTTATACGGATGATATGTGTAGTATGTAGTTTACAGGGTATAGGGTAATATGGAGGAGCATTCATATTTTATTTCATATTTAATTCTTTTAAGGAGGGTTGCCCTTCAGCAGAAGCTTGTTTTCAAGGGCCCTCCGATAAAACAATAATTACAATCTACAAAAGTTTTAAATTAAAAGCTATTAAACAAATTAAAGTATAAAACCCTATTTACAATATTCAAAACAAATGTACAATGATAAGGAAAAATTTACAATAAAAGAAAGAAACCCCTGTTTAAATACTATTCTTGAAGCTATACAAAGAGGATGCCTGCTTTGACTCAGCTGAGAGGCTATTCCACAGTTTTGCACCTCTTTGTTTGTTTGTAACCTTATTTTAATTCGATCTTTTCATATCTAGCTATACATACATATATACATATATACATATATACATGCATACAACTATTCTAAATCGAATCTAACAGCAAAATGAAAAAGGAAATAACTAACGAAATTAATACGTAAATACATAAGCTAAAATATCAGAACTATGTGGACATAAATGGACAAATCTACAGGATATTATTAAATTTACAAGCATTGCATTTACAGGTAGGGCCATTCCATTGTTTTATCATACTCTTGAAACTGTTAAGATTTTCAGATGATTTTAGTTCATTTGGCAAACAGTTCCAGATCTGAGGTCCCATAGCTTTAAGGCACTTGGAACCGAAAGTTACCTGATTTGGTCGAAAATGATTTAAATTGTTGGGATTCCGAGATGGATGCTTTGAATTTCTTGAACTAAAAATGTTATGCATAAAAGATGGATTCAAGTTGTTTATTGTCTTAAAGATTTCGACACAGAGGGTTCTTTGCCGAGCAACTTGCATTGTGCATCTTTTTGACCTAATAAGAAGATCATTAAAGGAGCTTTTGTGATCATTGTACAGAAATCTAAGCGCGCGTTCCTGTATTCTTTCAATTTTCTGGACTGATTTTGAAGATGAAAAATACTAAACTAAAGGACAGTAGTTAAAATTCGAGTAAACGAAACTCTGAACCAAAACTTCTTTTTCAGCAAAACCAATAAATGACTTGAGTCGTTTAAGAACGTTTAATTGTGCCGCGGCTTTTTTGCAAACTCTGCTTCCGTCCTTTCAGATAGGAATAGGCAAGAACCAATGCATTTTCATCAAAGCCATATGCATGAAGTTTGGCTATTATCAAATCGTGCGGGATGCAATCAAAAGCCTTTGACAGATCCATCAAGACGGATCCTACCATGAAGTTATTATCAAGCTTAGATTTCCACTCCTCTACGAGTTTAATCAAAACATGCTGTGTACTATAGGCTCTTCGATAAGCTGCAATGAAGATCGAAAGGGTCTTATCAAGGAAGGGGCTGAGCTGTTCCTTTAGAATTTTTTCAAAGATTTTGGAAAAAGTGTTAAGTATACTGACTGGACGATAATTTCTCTCCACAGTACGAATGGGTTCACCTTTGTCTAAAGTGCAGACTGCTGCAGTTTTTGCATTCTGGGGAAATATGAAATTGCGAATGCTGCAATTGATGGCGTTAGTAAGAGGGATAGCTAAATCATCGCTAGCCAAAGAAACAAGTTTTGGTGGAATTTGATCAACACCTGTTGATTTACTGCCATCGAGCATTTTCAATTGGAGCCATACATCTCTAGCAGTAACCTCATTGAAAGAAAAGGATTCAAAAGTATGTTCAGGGTCTTGAAGTATGGCTAGAATGCTCGGATGGTCCTTATATTTATCGAGAATTAACTTGACAATTTCTCGATCGTCATCAATCGAATTCGTATCTGCAATGCTGGAAGGTTTCTTACCAGAAGTATTTTCGACGATATTTATGTAAAAATCGTTAAAGATCTCACATAAATCATGATCATTGGTAACTATTTTGTCATCTTTAACCAGTGAGATATCAGTACCAGCTAGCACACCCTTATTTGAGAGAAAAGGTTTCACCAGATCCCCGAAAGCTTTAGTGGACATGAGACCATTGCTGGTGACTCTCTTGAAGTGATTCTTAATGGCTTTTTTACGTAGGGCAACGCAGCGATTTCGTTGCTTCTTGAAAGCCACTTCATTTTGGTTTGAAGGGTGTTTATTTAATCTTCTTTTAAACCTACAACGAGTATACATAGCTTTTTCAGCTCTGGATTCAACTTTGTATTGATGGGAGCGTGTTTGTCCACTATATTTCGGAAAGTATTGGTCAGATGATCGTAGGATTTATCCTGGTTAGTTGCGTTGCATTCAAATTGGGCTTGCTTTACATCATTCAAGAAATTTTCAGGAACAAACTTTGTGTAGCTGCGGTATTTTATTTGTTTCGGTTTTAGCCTAGGAACAGTTGATTTAATAGTGGTAGCTACGAGACCATGATAGTCACTTAGACCTACTTCAAAAACGGAGGTTTTTTGGAAAGACCTGGGTCTATTCGTTAAAATAACATCAATAGATGAGCTACGGTTCTTTGTGAAACAAGTTTTCGACGTCACTAAATTGGACAGACCGAACACATCACAAAAAGAAGCCAATTTTTCAAAACCAGGATCTGTTTTATTTTGAGTATCAATATTGATATCGCCCATTAGAATAATGTTATCGTACCGATCTAATGCACGATTTAAGGAAGTGGACAGATCTGAGAAAAATGCTTCTATATTTACATTCGGGGGACGGTAAATGCTATACATTATCCATTTCTTTTTTGCAACTACCAGTTCAGAACACAATAGCTCAAGAGAAGGGACTTCGAAAGTGGGCACCCTGTTGCAAATGATGCCATTCCTTGAGTATTGCATGAGACCTCCTCCAAATTCAGACCTATCCAGGCGTATTGGACTTTTGTAATTATTAATGAGAAACAATTCAGTTTTAAAATCCGAGTTTAATTTTGTTTCTTCTATGAGTAATATATCAGGCAAACATTTCTCAGCGATCAGTCTGAGATCAGTAATTTTGTTTCGAAGACTGTTTATGTTTAAAAAACCTATGAGCAAATTTCTGGTACATTCAACCCTTAGACTAAAAAAATTGTCGATATCATTACTTTCAGACTCGCTAATCGATCCTGATGAATTATTTGCTGATGAATCTTTGCTAGAAGTTGAATTCAGAGAGGCGGACGCTGTTAAACTATTTACAGAGGGCACAGAGGTGCTGCCTTCAAGGGTTGGTTCAGAAGCGTCGCTACGAAATTCTCTGACAACTTCTAAACTAGTTAGTCAGACGTTTGATAAAAAATTGATAAAGTTACCTGTGAGAAGGTTTTTACCCGTGTAATTTAAGTGAAGTCCCCAACGATCTAAGTTTTCATTCTTGATATTGTCATTGTTAATTAATTTGATTTCATGTTTTGATAATTCCTGTTCTAAGATTCTTTTTACGTTCATTCTCTTCACATCCGAATCCGAGCTGTCTGCTCTACGTACAATGCTCGATACACAGCAACTCTCCGTACTCTTTCCTTCGTGTTGACAGCCAACTCAACGATCTCTTTTGCGACTTGGTTTGGATGATCCTTTCGGAGATTATTCGTTCCACACATAAATATGATTTCGTCAGGATCCATGTCAAGTGATGGTATGACATGCCATTTCATATGCCCCACCGTAGCACCAGGAAACGTCTTGACATAAGTGTTTTTTCGCTTCACTTCTCTGTTTATATCCTGTCTCCTTATCCCTCGCAGCATCGAGTCTCGGACGATTGCAACCTTTGTTTTGCGAGGTCTTTTAGGGTCATCATGGGTTTGAAATTATATGCTACTTTGCCATTCCCGAGGGTCGGCATTTCTTGCGGTTGCATTTGGAAATCTTTTTTGTGCAGCCTCGCTGTAGGAGTGCTCACCTGGGATCACATTTCTTGCATTTCTTTGATTTCTTTGGCCGTTGTTATTTCTTGCAGGTCCCTCGTGATCTTTCTCATAACGATTTTCCAAGGGGTTGTATCTCTCACGAGCCTGTTGTCTTTTGCCGTCTTTGTCTGCTGTTGTTGAATTGTCATATTCTTTTGGGTTTTCTGACAATTTCCAAGAATTATCCACTGAACTGTATTCTCCGATACCAGCAAGGGAGCTGAAACGATTCTTTGTTTCAATAAGTGGTTGTGCATTTGAGGCAGTTGTAGATCTTGCTGCACGCAATTTCGGCACTTGCCATTCATCTTTGCTGGCTGTCGCTGATTTGAAATATTCACTGGGGTATTCTGACAGTGACCAAGTGTTTGTCCAACTGTTATCAATTGGAATACTTTCTCTGATGTCGCTGAACTCCATTGTGGCAAAATTTGATAATTCTCTTGGGCGCACCTGTCTCTCATTTTCTTTATTTGATGATGTCTTTTTTGTAGTATTTTCGTCTGTAAACAAACTAGGCCCATTGCAAGATATATTTTTGGTATTTTGGTATGGTTTTATAAAATCTTTTCCAATTTTTGGTTCTTTTAGTTTCAAATTTTCAATTTTTAATTTGTCATTTTCTACTTGGAGACTTTGATTCTCTTTTTCAAGAAGACAGAGCCGCTCCAATACTTGATTAAAAGGTAAGTCTTTATTTTTATTTCCACCCTTCTCCTCCAGTTCCGTTAAACGTTTCGCCACCAATGATGAATTCGCCTCCAACATTTCTAAGCGGTTTGATGTGTTATCTTGAAACATAAAGCTACTACTGCAAACAGATACCTCAGATTCCTCTTTCTTCGATGTCTCATCTTCATTTTCATTTTCTGACTTTTCTTCACAGTCGGTTTTCAAGAGATATTCTCACCAACTCATCGCGAAAGTCTAAGGCCGTCGCTCCATCGTTCGAAACTCTTGGTGAAAACTTTTCTTGTTCTTTTTCCATGTCTATCATCTTTGAAACTTCCTCCTTTCGCTGTTCTGTCAATCTCAATGACTCTCTTCCTCTGTAGTCAACTCTACCCACTTTTCTTTCCGATATCATTCTCTCTAAGGTTGTCGATACAGTGCGTTTTGCTAGGCCATGTGATTTCAACTGCGCTTCACAAATCAAATTTGTGTTGGCTCTGTTTTCTTGCCGTTGCTGCACGTTGTAAATTTCGACCAAGATCATGTTTTCTATATCCTCAGAGGAAAATAAAATACCTGACTCAGACATAACGTCTTCTTTCTCCATATTGAGTTGGTTTTCAGGAATCAAAATCAGAGCAGTCAAGAAACACGTCTGAACTCAAGGTTGATGACACGTTGAAACATCTATATCGGTATACGAGAAACATCGGTTGAAACATCGGTTGAAACATCAGTATACGAGAAACATCTCCAGCCATTTGCTGACCTTTCATCGGTAATCTCAAGTCGGTCCCCGTATTACGAAGGCTATATGA
Organism: Aurelia coerulea; assembly: GCA_039566865.1. Classification (NCBI taxonomy): domain Eukaryota; kingdom Metazoa; phylum Cnidaria; class Scyphozoa; order Semaeostomeae; family Ulmaridae; genus Aurelia; species Aurelia coerulea. The sequence goes on along the minus strand of CM076955.1, from coordinate 11,394,690 downwards.
TGAGCATTGCGAATTGCGGGTGAAGAGGTCATAGAGGTACTGTGGAGCCAGCTCATTCAGGGACTTGAAGACCATTGTCTCAGATTCATCAGTAACCAGTTCACCAACGGTCTTCCATCCCAGCCCTTCCATTAGAGGTCTGCTTGGGGCGTCAAAGCTGCTATTCGTAATGATCCTAGCAGCACGGTTTTTGAAGTTTTTGCAAGTGACTAATTTCAGTCAAACATGCGCAGCCCCAAACAGAACAACAGTATCGAAAATGCGGCTGAACAATACCTCTGTAGAGCATTTGCAAAGTTTCTATTGGTACAAAAGACTTCGCATATTTAAAAAAAACCAACTGCCCTAGAGACCTTGGTAGAGACTGCTTTGATTTGTTCTTTCCAATCCAAAGAGCAGTCAATTTGCACACCAAGGTATTTTGTATTTTTGACAACTTCATCCTCATTGTCACGTATTTTCAATGTCTGTTCTTTATTTTGACCTTTGAGAATGTTCTGTCTCTGCTTGGTGGAAATAAGCATGGAATGAGTTTTTGCAACATTCAAGGAAGCTTGTTGCCTTGCAACCAAGTATCCAGTTTCTTGAGATCACTGTTAATAGCCTCATTCAGCCGAGTCAAATCATGAGACTGGTAGCACAAACTAGTATCATCAGCATACATGGAGACGCTAGAATCTTGGACAGCCTGTGGGAGATCATTAATGTAGATGAGGAAGAGAAGAGGGCCAAGACACGAACGTTGTGGCACACCAACTTCTATGTCCCCAGTATTTGAATCAACGCCATTAACCCTATGAAACTGTTTACGGTTGGATAGGTAGGATTTAAACCAAGCGAGCTTACGTTGCTGTACACCGTAAAGCTTGAGGTTTTTGCAGATAATTTTGTGATCTACAGTATCAGATGCCTTTTTGAGGTCAATGAGCACTAGACCCACAAGCTTACCAATATCCAAACCGCTGTACCAGTCCAGGGGCGGATCCAGCCCTAAGTTGAAATGGGGGCAACTTGCAAAGAGGGCGCCAGAAGGCGCGCGAAAATTTTTTGGACGCGTTTTAAAGAACATTCTTTGATTTACTACTAAATAACGCCTTGATTTATGTGTTTCCCCAATAGTTAAATCGAACAGTTAGAAATTTATGCGTTAGAGTCAGGATGAGGGGCGCTTTTCTCGCCAAAACAGGGGCGCTAAGCTGAATTTTCATCGTGAAGGGGGGCAATTGCCCCTACTTGCCCCCCACATCCGCCACTGTACCAGTCGTCGGTAGTCTTAATTGAGCATGCTACTTTCTGAAGCTTGCGCTGCCTTTTATTGAAAACTCGCTTGCTTTCTTGTTTAATATATCCATTGAAACAAGTCGTTTTCCCGACTCATGGAAAGTAGCTAGAGTTACTCCAATTTTCAAAGATGGAGATAAAGACTGAAAAGTCTAACTATCGACCAATATCAGTCTTGCCCGTCATCTCAAGGTGCTTTGAAAAACTAATAACAAACCAGCTGTACTAGCATATGAATGATAACGGTCATTTTTCATCTGGCCAATCCGGCTTTTTGTGCCTTCATTCAATAGTGATTCATCATTTCCAGTTGTCTGTTAATTTTACTTTATATGTTAACTAATGGCTTCATATAGATATTTTTCAAGCAAAATAGTTTTGCTCCTCATAAAACTTTCTCTTGATAGTTTCATACCCCCACAAAGTTATTGAAACATTTTCATACCCCTGTCAAAAATCCTCCGCCCTGGTACCTAAGTTAAAAAATGAATGCTCCTTAACGGAACAAGAGCAATGACTACAACTGTGAGAAATGTGGGAACTTAGGCAGCGAGCTAGCATGATAGATTGAGTAGATCTTGAGGGACTTCGAATTGCATAAACAGTTAGCACAGAAAGGATATAAGCAGTGAGCAATGGAGAGAAAGAGTAATGGAGGAACGAGAAAGAGCAGGTTGAATTATCTTGCCTATCTTTGCATATTATAAAAAACGCTTGCAAGCATCGAGGGAAATGAACACCGATTAAACCGTTCCTATATGTTGTAAGAGTTCGTATTTCATAAAGGGAATAGATACAGGGTGCAAATATCAAATGCAGGTAAATCAACTAACAGTACAAAAAGGTCTTGGAGTAGATAGGAGAGATGGAGTGGAATGGGATTTAGCGCAAGGCTGGTCCAAAGAGCGGCTACATTAAAAAGAGATTAAACGATATGGCACTTCCAGCATTAAAGGCAGAATAGAAGTAACTTGGAAAATAATCAAAACTATGGCTTAGATGGAGTGAAGAGAATCACTGTGCCAATACCATGCAAGTATAGATAATAACAAGTAGTTACACGTGAAATGCAAAGAGAGCAGATATCAAATTAGGGAAAAGAACTGATTAGAGTTGGCACTACAGGATTCTACGTGGTTTTAAAATAGAGAAACAAGTAGTTACACGTGAAATGCAAAGAGAGCAGATATCAAATTAGGGAAAAGAACTGATTAGAGTTGGCACTACAGGATTCTACGTGGTTTTAGAAATAGAGAAACCACACCAGGGACATCCGTGTAAAAATGAGACATGTTAGAGAGACTGCAATGGATCTCAGCATACGTCATTTAGATGAACGTGTATTTTTATTCACCTCTGTTGTTGAATTTCCCTATTTTCGACTATTGATTTGCAAGCAGGTTGAAGTAAATTCTTATTAGAAATTCTAACAAGCTTTTGAAAGAAAATAGTGAATATTATATAATGTCATATGCTACCAAAAACAGTTGTTGTGAACTCTCAGCGAAAGGTTGAGTATACTAGAGTTATTATTATTATTATTATTATTATTATTATTATCATTATTGCTGCCGAAGGCAGCCTAACTATTCTGCTTCAATCAGCGAGCGAAATTAGCCTGTCTGCCTGCTGCCTGCTGCCTGCTGCCTGCTGTCTGTCTGCCGTTTGGCTATATAGAGACGGGCCAGCTCACGGCTGCGGTTCGCGGGCTCGCGGCTTGTGAGCATTTTTCCAACACACAACAACAAAAGTTCTCCAACAAAAGATAATGAGTTCTTCCTACCTACTTAACTACCTAACTACGTCAATGGACGACAAAGGTTTATTTCTGACAATGCAGAACTAAATATTACGGACCACGGAACCATGGACTATAGAACTACGGAACCAAGAGCCTTGGACTCAGGAACTAGAAACCGGCGGAGGAGAGTAACTCAATATTCTATATCATTTACCTGTTGAACCATTACCCAACTGTAAATTCAAACATAATACACCTTTCCTAAGAGATAATCATTCAATTAATTTCTATAAAATTGACCTTGCTACAGTCGCATTTGGTACAAATACTAATCGGCAGCACTCGCTGATTGATGTTATATTTAGTTATAACTTTTTAAAGGGTCATACATCTTTAGCAATAATACTAATTGGGGACACTATTTAGCCTAATTACAATTTTATAAATTATAATAAATAAAGCAGAATAAGATAATCTAAAAATGTCTAGAGAAATAAAAACGAATTAATTACAATTCTATCATTTTTTAAAAATAACATAAAAGTCAGTTATTCATTACAATATATACATTGTCCATTGCAGCTGTCTGTAGCTATGCTCACTAGATCTAACTGTCTCACACTTTTACGAAAAAAGTTCAAACTAGGTTTTTCTCTGTCACATTTACTTAATTTAGACCATAGGTGAGGCCCAAAATATCTGATAGAATGTTTGCCATTCATAACTGTTCTGGATCTTGGTATAACAAAATCATTATTTCTAAGTGCATAATGTTGGTCTGGCTTTTCAAACAGCTTTGATATGTACTCAGGAACCAATCCGTGTTTCACTTTGTACATCAATATTGCAATATCTTGGATCCTTCTGTTCTGCAAAGTAGGTAGCTTTGCTCCCTTTAGTAGTTTTTCATAGCTGCTTGATTTATCACAATAAATTATCTTCATTGCCTGTTCTTGCATCCTCTCTATTATTCTGAGATCAGAAGATTTGGCAAAATGCCAAACAGTACTGCAGTAGGTAACATGGCATAATTGATGTCATGTAGATAGTCATTTTCAGAGTTGTTGGAATGATGTTACGAAATCGATTTAGTACCCCTAGTCTCTGACTTGCTTTCCTACTGATTTCTCTAATGTGCTCACTAAAATTCATCTGCTCGTCAATTATTACACCCAATAACTTAAGCTGTTTTGCCGGAACAATCTCTTCTTCATCTACCTTTACTGTTATTTTGGTATCTGTTGCTTTTGGAGGACCAATGACCATGGCCTGATATTTCTTTTTATTTGCTAGCAAATGATTTTGACTATCCCACTGTGTTGCAGCTTTGATGTCGTGATTTAGATGTCGTTCTACCAACTGGGGCCTCTTGTCTGAACAGTATAAGTGATGGTCATCAGCATACATACTGATTTTACAAAAGTCAATTTTAGGAACTAGGTCATTCTGAAATATTTTCATCATATTTTTGCGCAGAGTAAGGATGCAATGTTGAGGATAAGATGTGCAGAGTAAGGATGCAATGGCGAGGATAAGATGTTTTACAAAGGTAAAAATCCAATCAAGAATGAAGAGAGAAATTTAAACAGAAAAAACGATAAAGAGGGTACTTAATAAATTTCGAACATCGAGAAAGTTTGAAAACATGGTTTGTTAGGTTTATTCCTGAGATAAATCATATGCCCTTCATTGTGACGCAAATCACATTCTGTATATGACGGGAGGGAGACGGATTTCCTACGCTAAGAAATGAGTAGGGGAAGTGACAGGAGAGGTCTCCTCTAACCCGTTAGGGAATCAAAGAAGGGAATCTGCCCCAAAGTGTTTCGATACAGGTGAAATAGCCATTTATTTTTCCTTGAAGTCTCTAAAAAGTGTGAACGTGTTTAGAAATAATATTCTGTTGTTGTCATCTTATTTTACATCGATTTTTTAAACCCTAATCCTACCGGGCTTTTTTTGATCTAACATAGCCGGGGGGGGGGGGTGCTTTCCACCCCCCCTCTATAAATAGCCGTAGACTAATGGGAAATCATTGAAACTTGGCAAGGGCGTAGTCCTAACTATTCTTAGCCGATTGGTAGTTTTAGGCGTGGTCACCTCATTAGGTGACGTCACTATGACGTCATAATGCCGGAAAATGTCAGAATATACGGTTTTCCGGCTTATTTGTTCTAAAAACGGAATAAAGGTAATCTGAATGACTTTTTCCATTCTTATTTGGCGTATTATTCATTTTCAATTCAAATATGATGCATAGAGGTGTTTTTAGACTGTTAATTTGGGAGAAAATGACAAAAATTGATGACGTCATAACTAAAAACTGTGTTTTTCTGCCAAAAATTGATAATAATTGGCTCAAAATGCTTTTAAAACATTGCATAACGCAATTCTATGCATTTTTAACAAAATCTGTTGGAAAAAACTTCAAAATTTGCCAAAATGACCCAAAATGGCGGCCTGAGTGACGTCATCATATTAGAATGCTGATGTCAGCAAATTCCATTGGCTAATTGTTTGCTGATTCTTTTAAAGTACAATAGTCAACATCTGGAACTAATTCTGGGAGTAAAAATATCAAAATCATTAATTTTTCCAATACCTTGCTCCAAATATGGTAGTGTCACCTGTCACGTGACACCTATTGTTCAAAAATTTAATTGTCAAAATGTAGCTAATAGATAATTAGTAATTGTCAGAGAGTTTGAGGATCATAGCTTTTGTCGTTAAAGAATGCTCTGCAAAAACCGACAGGATTAGGGTTAATCTAGCTTACTATATAGGTAAACTAATCTAAATCGATGATAACGAAAAATGATACAAATAATTACATAAACATTTTCTACTATTTCATGATCTATAATTTTCTAAGATTCGCATGAAAGTTGGCACGCATTGCATTTGCAGTTTGGTCCATCCCATTGTTTTATCAAATATCAAACGGACAAATATCTAGTACCGAGCCTATAAATTGCGGAGTTCCTCAGGGATCCTGTCTTGGGCCCCTCCTCTTTTTGGTCTACATTAATGATTTACCAAAATGCTTGAAGCATTCCCATGTATCTATGTATGCCGATGATACTTTATTATCAATTTCTTTATTGTTGGATTATAAATGACAAAAGATAGCTAAAAGTAATTAGCTAATTTATTCCAACTTGTATACTAGTATCTATTTTGCATCTAATTCTGTTTCTGAGATCAATGACGCTATTAACGCTGATTTAGCTGCTTTGAAATTGTGGCTACAAGGAAACAAGCTATCATTAAATGTTGCAAAAACTGAAGGCATGATTATCTGACTCCCAGGTAAACTGAAAAAACTTACTTCACCTGGCTCAGCTAAACCACAGTTTAAAATCGGGGAGGACGATATTAAAATGGCTGAATATACTAAATACCTAGGAGTTCAAGTAGATCAGCAATTAAAATGGTCTTCCCAATTGGCCTCATTGACAAGTAAGATTTCCAGAGGTATTGGCATATTAAGATACTCTAAAAGGTACGTGCCTGCATCCACTGTTAAACAGATGTACAAAAGCCTCGTGGAACCTTACTTTAGATATTGCTGCCCTGTTTGGGGGAATGTTGGTGAGACCTCTCTTAATAAACTCCAAAAGCTACAAAATCGTGCTGCCAGAATAGTTACCGGCAGTCGATATGACCAGTCAGCCTTGCCACTCTTTCGTGCCCTAGGATGGCCCACGGTTAGGGAATTGATTGATCTTGAAACACTAAAAATGGTTTTCAAGTCCCTAAACGGTGATGCGCCGTCCTATATGAGCGACATGTTCAATAGAGTGAACGAAACAACCTCTCGCGTACTGAGGAATTCTAATATAAACCTTAGGACTCCAATGTTAAGAACATCAGCTGGTCAGAGATGTTTTTCATTCAGAGGGGCCAGTCTCTGGAATGGGTTGAATGATGAATTAAAAGGAGCACCTACTCTAAAGAAATTCCGGGAAGGGTTGATGAAATCCCACAAAGCATAAGTTGAGATGCTTTATGCAATGAACTCTTTTAATTTTACTTTTATTGATATTATTTTAATCAGATTGTAATATCTTAGTTTAGTTTTAGTATTTTTATTGCATGGCCCCCTGTAAATCAGTTTTTCTCTAACTGCGGGGCTACCATGCCTAAAAAATTGATAATGAAATGAAATGAAATGTTTAAAAGAATTTAAATTGTCAGTGGATTTAATTTCGTTTGGCAATCTATTCCAGATTTGAGGTCCTAATGATCTAAGGCTATTTGAATAAAAGGTGACTTTATTTGGTCTATAATGCTGCAAGTCATATGGATTTCGTGATGAATATCTAGAAGATTTTATTTTGAAAATGTCACTCATGAAAGACGGGTTTAGATGTTTCAATGTCTTGAAAATTTCTATACAGAGAACTCTCAGACGGGAAACATGCATAGTACGTCTTTCTGACTTCACAAGCAATTCGCTGTATGAGGAACTGTGATCATTGTACTCAAAGCTAAGAGCACGTTCTTGAATCTTTTCAATTTTTTGCAAAGACTTCGCTGATGAAAAGTACCATACTAGTGGGCAATAATTAAAATTGGAATATACAAAGCTCTGTACAAGAACCCTCCTCTCAGCAAGGCCAATGGATTTTTTGAGTCTCTTTAGCACATTAAGTTGTGATGCAGCTTTTTACAAAGCTCAGAGATATGCGGATCAAAATTTAGCTTATAATCTAGCTGTATACCTAACAATTTGACCGTTTCTTCTGACTTGATCATTTTACCTTGGATGTTGATATTCTCTCCACATGTATTTGCTTGGTCCTTTCTAACAAGGAGCGCATGGAACTTTTCTGGGTTGGCTATCATTTGATTTTGTTTTAGCCAAGACAAAGAAACTCCAGCTTCTTCTTCCAGTACCCCAATCAAATCGGACAAGGTCTTGGAAAAATAAGCCAGAGTATTATCGTCGGCATAATTATGCAGTGTTGCTTGTTTGATAAACAAAAAGAGATCATTTATGTAAACATTAAACAGAATAGGGCCCAAAACAGAGCCTTGAGGTACCCCAAATAGAATCGTTTGGAAAGAGCTATATGTGTTATTGATTCTTACAGACTTTTTCCGCCGTTTCCGGTAAGAGTAGATAAGAACAAGAGCATTTTCATCCAAGCCATAGGCATGTAGTTTGGCAATTAGCAGATCGTGTGGAATACAATCAAAAGCTTTCGATAGATCCATCAGAATAGCTCCTACAATGTTATCATTATCAAGTTTAGCTCTCCATTCTTCGATCATTCTTATCAAGACATGTTGCGTGCCATATGCTTTTCTATATGCAGCGATGAAGATTGAAAGGGTATCATCTATGTATGGAGTGAGTTGGTTTTTCAAGATCTTTTCATAGATTTTGAAAAGACATTTAGAATACTGACTGGACGAAAGTTTCTTTCCACTGTACGATTAGGCTCCCCTTTATCTAAAGGGCACACCGCGGCTCGTTTTCCATTATCTGGAAACCTATGGGTACGTATGCTGTTGTTAATAGCATCTGTAAGAGGAAATGTAAGCTCGTCTGTTGCCAACGAAACATGTTTTGGAGGTATTTGATCTTCTCCAGTAGATTTCCTACCGTCCAATGACCTTAATTGTTTCCTAATTTCGGATTTTTTCACCTCAATAAAGGAAAATGAATTAAACTTGTTGTCAGCGTTTTCAATGATAGCTAAGACACTTGGTTGGCTTTTATATTTTTCAAGAATCAGTCTAATGATTTGCCTATCATCATCGATTGCGACTGTGTCAGCTATGTTGCAAGGTTTTGTACCACTAGACTTTTCAACGATATTAATGTGGTGGTCATTAAAGATCTCGGTCAGTTTTTGGTCATCAGTGACAATTTCATTGTTTTTAACAAGGAAAATATCATTACCAGCCAATCCTCCTTTGTTAGAAAGAAAAGGTTTGACAAGATTCCAGAAAGCACGATTCGACACGAGACCATTTTCTGTTCCTTTTTTGAAGTGCTGTCTGATAGCCTTTTTTCTCAAGGAAACGCATTTATTTCTCTGTCTTTTGAAATTATTTTCATTTTCGCTCGAAAATATTCAAAATTCTCCCCCAGTAACTCTGGTTGCCGTTAATCGGTTCTCCTTTCCATCAAGATTTCTCATTTGGAGGCTCTTATTCGATTTTGATGAGGGAAACAGATTGTACCACTAAGAAATTGATTCATGCACTATTGTTTTTCAAGAATTCAGGAGATGCGGTAATGAAACATTTTCAGTTCGGTGAATGAAAATTCGTACATAAGAAACTACCTTGAGACTTATAATTGAAACACTTCGTTCAAAATCGGAGATGTTAAGTTTGAAAATGATATTGAAGTGAACTTGCTGCCCGTGGCATCGATTGTTTTGACAAGTCGATATGGGATCAATTTAAGCGCCAAGTTGAAGACTTTTTGAGCAAACTGAAAACAAGATTCGTACTGCAACAAGACTCAATTACACCCTGACCATGGCTAAGAGGGCAATTATGACAACAATTGGGCACTTTCAGCTACAAACGCGTTTCCCTGTCCTGGTAAGCAAAGAAGAACGAAGCACAAAGGGAGAACTAAATCAACAAGAGCAGCGAAGGCACGAGAGGTCAATATGGGCAACTAAATCATTTACAGTATAGTTAAAACTAAGAGAAAAGGAAGACACGTAAGCAGCCCATTGAAGGCAGCAAGAACAAAGTACGCAAACGAGGGACCGTGAAGGAATGAGAAGAAAGACGACAATGAGGGCAAAGAGAGAAGATGTTGGCCAACGAGTTAACTGGATAGATCGAGGGGGTCTCTAGAACTTATCAACAGAGAAAGTAGTTAGCATGGAGAAGATATAAACAGTGAAAAGAGGGATAGAGAGGAGGAGTTTATATACCAAACAGAACTCAGTAAGGGCAGTACATTGTGCATAAGAAGGGAGGAAATTTCACAGGCGAATAAGATCTTGAATAGTAGAATAGAACTGAAGTGAGAGAATCGGACAGAGTTGGTATGAAGGGTTTATGATGATTTTCGAATTATGGAAATTGCATCTCAGGGCGTTCCATCTAGAGAAGTATCAGAGAGACTGCAATGGACCTTCTTTAGAATGTGCTACTACGATGAAAACGGTATATTTTTGGAGATCTATAGCTGAATTGCGCCTTTCTGAATCTTAATTGACAAAGCGGATTGGAAAACATTCGTAACTGAAAACCTAACAATGTTTTGAAAAGAAAATGATAACCATTGTTGTAATGTGATATGCCAGCAAATGTATTTTTGTGAATTCCAACGGAAATAATGGCGATTCTGGGAGGTGCGGCAAAATAGGTGGTGGTTGTTTGAAACAATAATGCATAAAGTTGCGGCACCAAAACTGATGAACGAACGAAAAGGGAAATAAAAGATAGGTTTGAGTTATTCGCCATCCTCGCACCAATCCAAGAAAATCGAAGCAAGCCCTTTTGATGTAGCATTTGCGCTGCGTGCGAACTGCGGCAGTGGCAAGCGTGTTTTGGTATTTTTTGTACGTTTTGGAGATACAATTGTCAACTGATCCTAACGTGATTGTGTTTCGGGATTTAAGGTCAGTTCACTATTTCGCTCACGGTTTATTCCTTGTTACAGAGCTGCCTCTGCTTGCGCTGGTTAAAGCTATGACACAGAAAACTCAATCTTTTTGTGCATGCAAATCTCAAATCTCAAGTTTCAACTCTATCAATCTACATCCAGGCTTGCCCCTCCTTCATGTTTGAGTTCTTCACACCAAAGGACATTCAATATGACCTACGAACAAATAATCTCCTGCAGCTCCCTAAAACCAATACGTTATTTTATGGGAACAATTCTTTATCATTTCGAGGAAGCATTTTGTGGAACACGTTATCTGACGCGATAAAAGCTGCTCAAAACGCAGAGCAATTCAAAAATATGATTAAGAGCTGGAAAGGAGACACTTGCAGCTGCAACATCTGCAGATGATGTGTACATAGATTCATATAGAGTAGCGTCGCCCATTATGGCCGGTCGCCCATTATGGCCGTCTAGCAAGAGAAATTAAATTTCAGGGGACTGATGACTAGTAATAAAATTGCAATTGCGCGGAAAATCTTCGCTGACATCTGTTTTATCATGATTTGACCTTCACTGAAGTTTCAGCTCATTTGCTTTGAAACCCGACGAGATGGTTCTTCTTTCTTTTTCGTTCGCTCGACACCTTGCGGTTGGAAAATTTTGAAATATGCTTTGATTTTTCAGAAGTCCTGTCTCTTGAGAGGAAATCTGCAATGAAACCAAAGCGAAGTGACTTCTGATTCAGATTTAAGGTTATGAAGTCTGAGTGCATCTAATTGCTATTTTCGTCGCCCATTATGCCCATCAGTTTACCAGAGGAGTTTCCAATCGCTTCAAAATATTAAAATGCAACATTTATTTAAAAAAACACCAATTTGGGTTAAAATCTTACTCACTGACTTGGCAAATCATCGAAACCCAAAAAACGCAGCATTATATTAAGTCTATTTTCATTTTAGAAACTATGCCAAAACTCATCCATCCATGCACAAGAGATAAGGCAGGATTTAGAACAACTCGAAGCATGTATTTTAATAGCCAAAACTCGAAGTTTAAGTTAATTCTTATTGATATTTTTGGGTTTAAAGTACCAAATGATAAACAAAGAACAGTAATTAAAGCTGTTTTTCTTATTAAAACTTTTTACCGGAGAGTAGTGTTCATTGTTTCTCCTGCGGCCATAATGGACGACGCTAGAAGAAAACGACAGTTTTACCCCCTTCTTTAAAATCTCCTAAAATCAGTATAAAGAGTTTACGTAAAAAGTCAATACTCTGTGACCTTTTTCTCCATTAGTTGGTGATATGATCTGGCTATTTGGTTTTTTCATTGATTGCTCTTTTTGGATCTAACTGGGAACTTCGCGACGACATAGGCATAATGGGCGATACCACTCTATATATTTTACTTTTCTATTATGTTTGAACTTTGTATTGTAAATAGTTGGTATTTATTAGTTTTCTTTAAAACTATTGCTCCCACCAACTGTAAATAAATAAATTATTATTATTATTATTATTATTATTATTATTATTATCCGTCAATCTACATCAAGCATTCGCATCAATCTCAGTCTCAATCAATCAATCTGAAGTCAAATCTACATGCACAGTTATTTTATACTAGAATTAAATACAATAGATTAAATATAATAAACAGCGAGTAAACAACAAATAATAAAACTAAAATAGAGTTTGTATTGTAGGCGGAGCCTAGACAATGGGTTTGGACCCTCCTAGAAACATTTACGTATTTTCTCTAATTTTATTAAAGTTCACATTTCCCTTCATTAGGCCAAATATTTTATAGAATAATGCTTCTAAGGTAACTTAATTTTGTCAATAAGAGTTCTTTCATTTCCAGTCTAAATTTAGGAATAATACCAATTAGTTCCTTTTCTTACCAGCAATGGGAAAATTCCTACCAAGGTCTTTAGCATAGTTTCATTCAAAAAGTCTTCCTTCTAATAGAGGGCGTTTTAATTACATTGTCCTAAAAGCTAAACTTCTCCAACATTCTCCCCTCCTTGACTCAAATTGAGTCAAGCATAAGACGCGTGCGCAGCATAGAGTTGCGAGCCGCAGCCCGTTGCGATCGTTCTCTCACATTCACTTTAGGAATTTCTTTTTCTTTTTCATTCCCATTCACACTTCTCAATTCTAAAGGATACAAAAGTTGAATAGGACGGTTGATAAATACTGGCTTACCCTTGGTGTTCTCACGAATTTTGGCCCCTCTCACCTGTCTATCTTTACCCTTAATCAGTTGTTCAACTTTTGCCAATTTCCATAAGCCGCGCTTTGTATTTTCTTCTTTCACCAAAACAATGTCACCAACTTGGATCACATTTGCATCTTTCCCAATGATTTTGTGCGTCTCTCTAAGATCGGTCAGATATTCATTTCGCCATCGTTTCCAGAAGTGTGTCAACTTTTTCTGCAAATAAATGAATCGTTTAGTCAAGTTGTCATCATCCTCATCTTCATCACATGAAATTCTGTGAGAAATTGATGTTAGTATTCTACCATGTAACAAATGATCTGGGGTCAAAGGCTCTTCTCCTATCTCATCATAGATATAAGTTAGTGGCCTAGCATTGAGAATACCTTCCACTTCTATCAAAACAGTTGACAATTCATCAAAAGATAACATTGCGTTACCAATTACCTTTCTTAAACATCTCTGGGTACAACCTACCAGCCGTTCGAACGCTCCTCCTTGCCACGGACTAAGGTCCAAATTGAAGCGCCACTCAATCATGCGTGTATCCGTGAAGTCCTTAACCAATCTATCTTGTGACATCCTGTAAAGAAACTTATCAGTGGCCTTAAAAGTCTTGGCATTGTCAGATATGAACAATGTTGGTGCACCTCTTCTTGCAGTAAATCTGCGCAAACTCCTGATAAAAGTTGGTGCGGACATATCTTCAACAAGTGCCAGGTGTACGGCTCTGGTCAAACAGCAAGTAAAAAGTGCAAAATATGACTTCTGCATATTCCCTAATTTGTCCTTGTAATAGAGAGGTCCTGCAAAATCCAATCCACAACTACTAAATGGCCGAGCTTCATTAACACGAAATTCTGGGAGAGGAGCAGTAAGAGGAGCTTGATACGGCTTACCTTCTAGTCATATAACACATTTACCTATCACTTTCTTCACATATTGTCTGCCTTTGATAATCCAGAACCTGGTTCTCAATTCTGTCAATGTTGATCGCACTCCATTGTGTCCAACCCTACGATGAACATTTTCAACAATTAGTTTCGTGAAATGATGATTTCTAGGCAACAAAATAGGTGTACGAGCACCAATTTCAAGATCTGAATGCTCCATTCTACCCTTACATTTCAAAAGGTTGTCTTCTTCAAAAATACCAAGCTCTTTCCTTGATTTTGCAAAGGTTCCATTACTTTTTAGAATTTCCTGGGCTTCTTTGATCAAAAATGTTTCCGCTTCGGAAATTTCTTGCACATTCAAGTCAGGAGCAAGATTTAACTCCTTTTTTTTTATCTTTGCTATGATGTTTTTCTTGAATTTTTGGATCCATGCCATCACTCTACGGAACCTGTGAAGAGAACTGTATCGTTCTATGTCAATCAATGGTAGATCTTCAGAAATAAGAGTGGTCACCATCACAATTTTCTTAGATTCCTAGCAACCTTGGCCAAACGTCACCTTGTATCTCATATGCGGCCAAAAAGGTAACATGTATCATACCTTTCATTCGTTCTGCAGGTCTATGTGTATGAGTATGTCCCCTATGTTTTTGTTTCTTTGTAGTGCTAGGGAAGGCTGATTTTGCCAAATGGATTTCAGGCTTTTGTTTCCATGGATTATTTTGCAGTGATTTTTTATCAGTATTTTATTGATTTGTGAGATGTTTTTGTCGAACGGTATTATGAAGGGGAGTATTATACCTTGTTTATTGTGTTTGGAGTTTCCAAAGAGGGCATTTATTTGTGAAAGTACTTTCATTTGATCTATAGTTTGTTTGTATTTGCTGACATCAGCAACTTTTGACATCCATGACGTCATTTATCTTTATGCCGTCATAGAATGAATCCGTTAAAGCAACATATCTCAAAATTTGCGGAAAACAGTCTCAGGTTCCTTATTACTAACTATTTTCACTAATTAGAAGTCTGAAAATAGAAAATCATTCACAATATAAATTTCAATTGGTCTATTAAACTGTTAATTGCTCTTAATTAGCAAGAGTTGCAAGTTGAATTGAAATTTTTTTTGTAAATATCTTTTTCTACTCTTATTTGCTGCTTTAGGCTACAATTCTGCCTGTTATCTTATGTTATTCTGGACGAATTTCGCTTTTTAAATCATTAGCTCACATTTTCCCATTGTTTTTGGTTGCCTAGCAACGACTCACGTGACCAAATACAGCTCTATTGTTGGTTTTGTAAACCTAATTGTCTAAAGAACAATTTGTGTAAGTTTCATTCTCCTATCTCATGTAATTTTGGAGAAAAAAGACGGGGGGGGGGGGGGCGAAAAACGCCCCCTCATGGTCAAAAATATTAAAATTCTAACCCGGTCCAAATAGGGTTAAATCTTTGGAATCTATTCATCTGTATGGTGCAATACAAGACAGGCTGGCAAAGGATGATATTTTCCTAACTCAGGAAAACATCTGTCAATACGATATCCGATCAGTACGTTACCATGGAGCAAAGTGCTGGAATGAAATTCCTGTAGATATAACAAGGTCACCATCTGTTAATGTTTTGCATCAAAAACTCAAAACCTACTTTTTAAAATAGTTATTAAAGTTTGCTACTGAGAGAGTTCCTCCTTAAAAATGTCCCTTCATGAAAATCCTCTAGTGTTGTGTATCTTTATTTCATTCTATGTGTGTTGTCTTTTTGATTTAATATATAGTTATCTATATAATTGTATGTTGTTTGATATATATTAGAGTGTTTGTATGTAGTGGAATTTGAAATCAATGAACTGAACTGTATGTCTTAACTACTGTATTTTTAACATAGTCAGGAAGATTGTTCTGAAAGTTGACTTAATAATGAATTGTTCAGCAAATTAGCATTATCAATGATGAGATGCTGTTCTACTATTTCAAAGGCACTTACTTTTTTTGCTCTGATACATAGAGTTTTGACATGCTCATCAAATTTTAAGTTTTTAACTACATTTTTATCTGTATCTATAATCGTTGCGGTATTTGCAGCAGCAGTATCCTTGTCACCGATCTGCAAACAAAATGTTTGGTTTGGTCTTAACTTGAGGCTTACTTGGTCTTAACTTCATAAAATTTATTGAAACTTGTTCGAGTTGGCGACCATTTAGTTTGCATCAAATCTTTTTCATTGCATCGCATTGCATCGCATTGCATCGCATTGCATCGCATTGCATCGCATCGCATCGCATCGCATCGCATCGCATCGCATCGCATCGCATCGCATCGCATCGCATCGCATCGCATTGCATTGCATTGCATTAGGATCCAGGCTGTACAATTTGTTGTCGTCTACGAAATGATTTTTCTCAGCAGGCTCGACAAGTTCAGTCATGTCATTTATGTAAGTTTTCTTTTGCAGACAGGTGACATACTTCAAAAGAAGATCAAAGTTCGTTCAAGCAGGCAACAACTTGTGCAGAGACATATCCTTGCAGGTAAGAATGTGATGTTCATATTTTTTCTGTTTCTTGATTCATTTCTCATGTGGATACAGGCACATTATGTATGGTCATGAATAAAGAGGCAGCACCTTAAATGACCGGCTTTTGAGACAAAATTGATTGAGGTAATGCCCTGGACTGTTCGAATCACAATAAAAATGTTTAAAGCTGAACTTAAATATAACGACTAGCTTCTTGATTCAAAAAATGCCATATGACTGAGTAAATCACGATAAAAATTTTCAAAGCTGAACTTAAATGCAACGATTAGCTTCTTGTTTGCCTTGGCGAATTTTTAGCTCAAGCGCAAATCGGTCTGAACGGCCTAATCTTTGGCATGGCATCTAAATTTGAGTGTACCCTGAATTCATAACGACGCCTTCGCAGTTACCTTGTTGAACTTATCTCGTTGCAACAAACCTAAGCAGGATTATGAAACTGAGTGCCAGGGGAAGGAATTAGGAGGTCTGCAGGATATTTCTGAAAATTTAGCAAGTGGAGGAGGTGTTTGCAAGAAGTACGAAATGATATGGTTACATTTCAAAATAATGGTAGATAAAATGATGAAATTGACTACAAGGGGAAGTTAATTCGTAAATAAAACATTGCACAAATGAAATCAACAACACAGTAACGGACAAAAGCTTAAAGATTTACTATTTAAAATTATCTAGTGGTTTATTACTTTAACCTAATGGCTTCTAACAGTGTGGTTGACAGGGGATTCAGTAAGAGAATTCAGAATCCACCGGCCGACCAATAGAGGCGTAGGTAGGCCATGCCAGTCAGACCACTACCAAGATGAAACCCCCGACTTCTACATTCATTTCAAATTTCTGTGATTTTTCTTCGAAAATAATCTATTAAGGAGCTACCTGTAAACAAACTGTAGTTGCACTTTATACAAAATCCCAATAAAAACAGGCCACTTTTATAGTTGACGAACAAAACAACCGTTGATTCTAGGGTCATTTTCGGGTCTCTTCGTATGTTGCCTAAAGTCCAAAAGGATGTCATACCTCCCATTAACTTGAGTAATGTTGTGTATGAATTTACGTGCTAGTGCTATGCTCGCTACGTAGGTAGGACATCCCAAAGACTTGTTGACAGGATGAGGCAACATGTGCCCCTAGCAATAAGGAAAAGTACCGACAGGTGCAACGGTCGGTGTCAACGAACACGAAAATGTAAAGCTGGTCCGGCTAAACAAGAAAGTGATTCTGCCATTGGTACTCACTTACTGAGCAGTTATGAGTGTGGTAACAACTATAGCGAGGATTGTTTTCGAATTTTGGGAAGGGCAAGGTCTGCCTTCCACCTCAAGGTTCTAGAAGCGGTGTTTATTAAACTTCGGGATCCTTCCCTCTGCCGACAGAAGGAGTTTGTTTTCACGCTGCAATTGTTCTAATTTTCGCCAAAGGCTTTGATCTTTGGCGGTTGTCTATTGAATTTAGCCAACAAGGGGCTTAGGTGCTATTGGCGTGTGATTTTCGGTTTTTTCGTCTGCTATAAAATTGGCCTGTTTTATTGGTAATTTGTTCCTCGCACGGACCAAACTGATGAGAGTGTGACGAAACTAATATTTGGTGATTTCACATTGATCTTTTCAGCAGTTACTGGTGAGTTACTAACTTATTTCTTTCCTTTCAAGTTTTAAGACTAATTCGGTTTTGTCTTACAGGATTTAACAGTTTTTGCCTTGTTACAGGTTTATTTTGGTTATTGTTTCTTTTACAGGAGTTAACAGTCTTCTTTCTACTGATTTCGGTGTTTTTGTTGCGTTTATGGGTTTAATATGATTTTTTAATCCGTTATTTAGAGGGTAAACAAGAAACAGATCTTAGGACTGCTACAAACTGAACTCACTTGGGTGCCAGAATCATCCATAAGACTGAAAGAATTTGTCAAAACATTTCGTTATGAACAGGACTGGTCGAATATCTTTCAATGTTCATTTATTTTTGTTTCATGAAGAAAAGGAGAGATATAATATTTAGAGTTTGATCCACCTGTTGTATGTTGTAAATACCTTAGATATAGATTTTAGTTTAGTTCGGCATCGACTCCAAGTATGTAGCAGTCACTGTGTTTACGCCCTCTCCCCCGTACCTTCAGGGGATATTACAGGGATGATACCTTATAAGAAATTATGAGAAGCAATTTCGAAGATGGTTGGAAGATCTCTTTGAAATGAAGTACCTTTTGAATTGAATTGAGATCTCCTTGAATTGAAGTACCTTTGGCCAAACCAATGAGAGCTTTGGTGATTGCCGTCTGCATGTTTGTTGGGGATACTTGCAATCTAAAGTTGGCGAGGACGTGGATATTCCTTTGGGGACCATGAACGCATGCGTAATGTGTAAAGGTTTGCTGATTCAATTACGGAATGTCACTATTTTCATCACGAATTTTTAGTTATTTGAAGGCAACCGAAAGTCAGACATTGGAAGGAAGCCACATCCGCCATAGAACGATCAATTTTTGACGAAGAACAATGTGAACGATTTCAGAATCGCTCGCAATATCGTCTCATGGAAGCTTGGCAAAGAAATGTATTTATCTGGCTAGGAAATTATATTCATACGCCATCTCAGCTTTGCTTTGTCGAAGCGGGTCTAGTAACTTGGCTTTCCATAGCAATGTTGAGAGCGCTCTTGTTTTGCCTAGGCCAATTTGTCAACACGATACCAACCGCTCAATATTTAGTTCTCTGCCAAGCTTCCAGAAAGGTCTATCAGGAAATCTTTGTTTGCAGTTTCTTGTAGTCATATATCAAACATAACTGCAGTTAACCCTATCTGGACCGGGGCTAAAATAGCCCCCCCCCCCCCTTACCAGTTTTGTCTGGGTATCATTTTTATGAGAATTTCTAGGCTAATTATTTTTCGTGACTTTCCTAACTATCGTTTTCGCATCTTTCACCAAAATTTCTACGAGATTTGTCATATATTTTTGGAATTATAACAATGTTTTCAGAGAGTAGTTTTATTATCTTGTTTGTTTTACGGTCAAACCCTTTATAACTTCAAACTAAGATAATTCTTGACAGAAGTGAGATAAATCGATAAAATTTTCAGTGCAACCATAAATCGATGAGAAAATATGGAAATAACCTATTCTTTTGTCTTTCTTTTGTATTACGTCATTCATGACGTCATGTATCCAATGAATTTAGGTAATAAATATAAGTTTATAAATTTCATAATTTTCTCAAAAAATTGTGTTTTTCAGAAACTTTGATATTTTATCTGTCAATCAAAATTATAAAAAACATACTGTTACTCTTTAGGGAGTGTTTACAGTTAAATCTTTAAGAGTACTGTTTTTGGCCTAAAACAAAGAAAATCGATGACGTCATCAAAAATACAACAATTAGAGTAAAATAAATCAGATATTCGGGCGTTTCACATTAAGTTACATAAGATGACCAAGTTTTATCTTTCTAGCCTTTGTCAATTCGGAGTTCTGAGGGGGGGGGGGCTAATTTAGCCCCCCCCCCGGCCTGAGGATGCTCAAAAAAGCCCGGTCCAGAAGTGATAAAATATATAGCAATTTCCCGCATATTGAGCTGCGAATCTTGCTTGACTGTTTTTGTTGTCACTTCAACTTTCTTCGCAACCGCTGCAGATTGAATTATGATTTAATTATGTCCACAGCGCATGCGTTCATGGTCCCCGTAGCTGATTGGCTGTCAAGTTGACCCAAAAACAAAGCTGAAAAACAATACAGGGAATACCATGTATCCTCAACAAGTGTATTCTGTGATGCAAGTGGTGTTGGATACTGCGCAGCAGTGTATGTGCATGTGGATGAGTGAGTAAGAGTATGTGGATGAGTGAGTAACGCCCACTCAGATTGTGATTAACATCACAATTTTAAGTTTAAAAAATCAACGAAATTGCTAAGAAATGCTCTGTACATGGGAAGAAAAGCGAAGATCAAAAGAAAGTTTCATCGAGAAAGAAAGATCATCGAGAAGGTTTTTATGGAGATCAGCGGACGCGCCTTCAACTTTCACCACGTGCATGCACCTTGCTTGAAGAAAAATCTGCCTGTGGGAAGTTAAAGCCTACTGAACTGTTGCTTTTTTGCAGAGACACGTTGTCTGCACCTTTTGCAAAAGCCTGGAAAGAAATCTTTCCTTCCTACCAGCAAAATAACGCAGCATTTCATCCATGGAAAATCTTCCTGTGATGGGCCTAATCACCTCAAGAGGGACCTTGGCCTAGGCAGTGCTGCCAGAGTTTCAACGAGCACAGATGTGAACAGTGTTGAGTTGTTTGATTTTTGTTTTTATTTAAATGATCAGTTTCGCGTATATCGATATATGAATCATACCGGGTTCGGAATATGTTACTATGGAAGTGGTTCGTGAACTTTTGTCAGTACAATTACAAAGCTTCAAATCTGCAGTGGAGTTACTGACTGGAAGAATTAATGATTACACCAAAGCCATTCGAGATGATGTCAATGATTTGAAATCTGGTCTTTCATTCACTTGCAAAGATGTGGAAGATAGTCAAGGGAAGTTGACAGCCGTAGAGTCAAACTGCCAGCAAATAGAAAGCGGTGTAAAAGATCAAAGGTCAATTGTTGACTCATTTGAGGATCAGATGGAGTACCAAGAGAATCAGAGTCGAAGAAACAATGTCAAATTGATTGGCATCCCAGAAAGTGATGGCCCAGAGTCTTGGTCTGACTCCGAAAAAATCTTTATGGACAATGTGAAGGCTGAATTGCATATTGAAGAAGATTTGCAGATTGAGACAGCACACAGGGTGGGTTCCAAGAGACAGGAGAGTACATATGTTCGTCGTGATGGATCTGTTGCTCCAAGTAAGCCAAGGCCAATTTTGGCCAAGTTGAAGGGCTACAAAGGTCGTGAGCGAATATTGTCAGCAGCAAAATCAATCCGGCCTCTTGATATGAAGTTCTTAGAAGACTTTAGCCAGATAACTCTCAATAAGTGCAACAGCCTTACTCCCAAATTGTTGGAGGCAAGACAGATGGGGAAGTTGGCCTACTTTGTAGCTGGTAAATTGATTGTCAGAAATAGACTTCCTGACGGGAATATTCACCCTGGAGTTGCAAATGAAGAAGAAGAAAATGAGGTGTCATTCACCACATAAGAACCTGTTAGCTGCTGTTGTTGTTAATTTTATCATGCTTTTTTTAGAACAGTTTCAACTTTCTGTTACATATTTTTCATAACGCATCTTAATAATAATAAAGTATGTCACTAAGCATGGCAAATACAACTAGTTTTCCATGTGGTATTTGCCACAAAAACATACATGTCAATCAAAAGGCAGTTCTTTGCAATAACTGCAATTTCTATGTCCACATTAAATGCAATGACATATCTGCTTCAGAATACAAAGAACTTAAAAAAGAACCTGATGATGTTTCTTGGTTTTGCAAACAATGTACCATGAACATGTTTCCTTTTGGCTCATTATCAAATGGTGAACTCTTAGGAATTCGCAATTTCGACATACCCTCATTCATTGACTCTGCACCCTCATTTGAAATTGCTTCTAATCTTTTAGACTTGCCTAATCTTAGTGATTATGATATTGATGAACATATGCCTCACAATTTCTTCCTCACAATTCTCCCCTAGAGATTTCTCCATCATTCACACTAATATAAGAAGCCTATCCCTTCATCATGATGAATTAGTTTCTTTATCTGCTCATACTAATCTAGATCCTGATGTAATTGGAGTATCTGAAATCTGGTATTCTATTGACAATCCTATATCATCAAATGTTGAGATTCCCAGCTATACTTTTTTTAATACTCAGTCACAAACTCAAAATGGTGGTGTTGGCTTGTACATAAAAAATTCTCTCACTTCCAATCCAAGAGCAATGATTTTGAAACTGTATGGGCTGAAATTGAAAATAGAAAAGATAAGAATTTCCTAATATGCTGTGTTTACAGACATCCTAGTTCAAATGTTGATAACGTTACGTCTCATTTTCGGAATCTTCTATCTAAAATTTCTTCAAACAAACTCGTATTTATAATGGGTGATTTCAATGTCAATCTACTTGATTATGCTTCCCATACACCAACAACTGATTTTGTCAACAACTTCTTTTCACACAGCCTTCTTCCTTGTATTCATCATCCTACTAGAGTCTCAGAACGTAGAGCATCAGTTATTGATAACATATACACCAATGCTACCAATGCTAACATAACTAATGTTAATATGTTAATGCAAATCACAGATCATTTCCCCCCAGTTCTTAATCTTAAAAAATACTCAGGTTAATCATAATAAATCTGACTCATTCAAATATGATTATTCTAAATTTAAGGATGATAAATTCCTTGAGGATTTTAATCAGATTGACTTTACTTATTTAGACAATAGTGACATAGATGTGAGCAAAAAATTTGACAGATTTTTGAAAGATCTTAGTACTTTGACAAATAAGCATGCACCAATCAAAAAGAGGAGTAGAAAGGAAATAAAGCTGAAAGATAAACCATGGATGAATAATAGAATACAGAATATGATGAGAATCAGAGACAGAGTTTTGCAGAAATTAAAGAAAAAGTCAACTGATGATAACCTTAATTTGTACAAAAAATTTAGAAATCGTGTATCCAATGAAATAAAAAAAAGTAAAGCAAGATATTTTCATAACTACTTTTCTACCAACAGTCAAAATATGAAAAAATTATGGTCAGGTATAAAAACAATCATTTCTCTCAAATCTTCGAATTCTTCTACAATTAATAAAATCAAAGACAAGGAGGGAAATGTATCATCTGACCCAGGCAAAATTTCAAATATTTTTAATGATTTTTTCGTAAAGTTGCTGATGAATTAACAGAGACAATCCCAATGACCCCTAAATCTCTTCTTGACTATTTATCAAATAGAAATTCTAATTCTTTCTTTCTTACTCCAGTTACTTTCATAGAAGTTAATGACCTAATTGATATCTTGAATCCATCTAAATCTGTTGGTCCTTATAGTATACCCATAAAATTACTAAAAATCATTGGCTCCTCAGTTTCCCCACTTTTTGCTCCCGTTGTAAATCAGTCTTTCCAGTCTGGTATTTTTCCTGAAAAACTCAAGATAGCCAAGGTGATAACTCTTTTCAAGAAAGGGAATCCTGAGCTACCTTCTAATTACAGGCCAATTTCTCTTCTTCTTATTTTCAGTAAGATATTTGAGAAGTTAATGTATAGAAGACTTTATAGATTCCTCGAATTACATAATGTTCTTTTTTCTTTACAATTGGGTTTTCAAGAAAACCACTCTATCGATCATGCCCTAGTGAGTTTGACAGAAGCTGTGAGAAATACACTTGATAATGAAAGATTTGGTTGTGGCATTTTCATAGATTTACAGAAGGCTTTTGATACTGTTAATCATAAAATTTTGTTATCAAAAAATTGGAACACTATGGTGTGCGTGGTTGTGCCCTTGAATGGTTTAGATCCTACCTATCCGATAGAAAGCAATATGTTTATGTTAATGGAAGTAATTCTAACTTACTTTCAGTTACTTGTGGTGTACCTCAAGGCTCTGTATTAGGCCCCTTACTTTTTCTTATCTATATCAATGATTTACCTACTGCTTCTAAGGAGCTTAAATCAATAAAGAAATGGCTTGATGCTAAAAGGCTATCACTAAACATTGATAAGACAAATTATATTATCTTTCATTCTTCTTCTGTGAATGTTCCTTCTGATTCTTCCATGAAAATAGGGGAAAAACGTATTAAAAGGGTTAAGTTTGTTAAATTCTTAGGACTCCTCTTAGATGAGCATCTAAGCTGGAAATACCATCTCAGTTAACTTTCTAAGAAATTAGCTAGAACATGTGGAATCTTTTTCAGAATAAGAAGCTTACTACCATTAGATGTTTTACTCTGCTTATACAATGCTTTGTTTCTGTCCTTTTTACAATATGGTCTTATCGTATGGGGTCAAACATATGCATCACACATTGAACCAATTTTTAAACTACAGAAGAAAGCTGTCAGAGCCATATCATTTCAGCCTCGCTTGTCACCCTCTCTGCCAATCTTCAAAGATCTTAAACTTCTCAAACTTTCTGAAATTTTTGAACTCCGACTTTTAACTTTTGTTTTTGACTCTGTTGATAAAACTTCACCTAGTTGCTTTCATAACTTCTTCTTATTCAGTTCATCTGTTCATCAATATTCCACTAGACAGGCCAGTCATGGGGATCTATACTTAACACGAAAAAACAATCTTCAATATGGTCTAAAGTCGATTTGTTATCTTGGTGCTAAACTCTGGAATGCGTTACCCGTGGAACTCCGAAACGCTCCATCAAAAATATCCTTCAAAAAGCAACTGAAAATTTACTTATTTAACAAAGCTTTTTTGATAATTGCACAACTTCTATTTTATAGTATGAAAAGCAAATGCGTGTATTTCTTCGAATCATTCAAGTCCAACCAAATTCATTCGAAATTATTATATGATAGAGGGGGGGGGGGGGGCTCTCTCCTCGATTAGTTTACCTATTGAGAGAGCTCCTCCTTTAAGTAATTCCCTCCATACAATTTATCTCGTCTCTCTGTGTTTGTATATTGTATTAATTTTCCGTATCAATGTATTAATTCTCTGTAATATTGTCTTATTTCTTTGTAGTTTAGTTATTTGTTGGTATTGTTAATTATGAAATGGAATTTAATTAATTATGTAGTGGAATTTAAAATATGAACTGAAATTGGAACTGAAACTGACAGGATGAATTTTGCATTGGGAGCTTAATGTAAGAGGAATAACACGGAAACTCAAGCAGAAACAGCTAGTGAACGACGTAAACAAATATGGCGTCGATATATGCTGCATACAAGAAGCGAAGACTAAAAATGACGAAGAAATCGATATAGCAGGAAACAAAATTATTATCTTTGAATCAAATATCAAAGAATATGGTAATGGCTTTGTGATATCCAAACAATGGGTGAAATCAATTTACAAATATTGGACTGAAAACGACAACCACGAAACCGAATCATGTCGTAACGATAATTTATGTGTATGCTCCAACTACTGAACGAGCGAAAATACACCCAAATGAGATAGAAAAATTATATGCTGATTTAAATAAACTATGTAACCAATTCGAGAAACTACCAACATCAATAACCATCATTGCAGGAAATTTTAATGCCGAAGTTGGGAAATCAAATAAAACAGAAACATGTCTGAGAGCCTGGTCCAGAGGAAGGAGAAATGATAGTAGAACAAAACTTATAAAATTCTGTGAAAAGAGGAAGAAAATAATTGCCAATAGTTGCTTCCAACATCTAGCCAAGCATATAGCAACATGGGCACAACAAAGGATAATAAAAGAAACAAATTCAACAAAACACATTTATAACCAAATTGACTACATAATATTTGACCAAAACAAGAAGCAATCATTAGTTGATACGAGAACTTTCTCAGGAACTTAAACATACAGTGACCACAGATTATTAATTGCAAGAATAGAAGTAAATTGGGCAAAACTGTACAAAAATGCTTTGAAGACAGAGTTTGAGAAAAAATTTGACACCAAGAAACTGATAAATGATCCAGTTATACAAAAACAATACCAAGAATGTGTATCAAATAGAATTATAGAGACAAGAAACAGTAATGAACCATTGAATGATCATGAATGGGAGATAATCAAAGCAATAATTAAGGAGACTGCAAAAGAAGTTTTAGGTTATCAGAGTAATCAGAGAAATATACGAGTCAAAGATAGAGATTTGGAAAAGTTATCCCAAAAACAAAAAGAGATTAGGCTAAAAATTGGTAAGAGCAAAAACATCAACAAAATCAATCAGATGAAACATGAAAGAAAACAAATATTAAGAACAATGGAGAAAAGAATAAAGGAAGTCAAAGAGAAAGAAATAGAAGAGTTAATCAAAGAAGTAGAATCAGCCAAAAATGATGCAAAAATGTTCAAAGCTGTAAAAGCCCTGCAGAAAAGAAACCCAGGCATACAATTTGTTCATGATGAGAATAACAAATGTATGAAACAACCACAAGAAATCTACAAAACAATTGAAAAACACTTCAAGGAACACTTTCAGAAAATCAACGCAGAAGAAATGATTAAATTCAATAGCCAACCGAAAGAAACTAACAAATAAGATAACAACAAAAGAAGTGAAACAAGCAATACAAAAAATGTCTGATAACAAAGCACCAGGCAAAGATGGCATCAACGTAGAACTAATCAAATACGGTCCTGAAGAATTGCATGAAGAAATCAACACTATCCTTAATGATATATTCAGATTCAATGACGAAGAAATAAAAATAGGAACAGGAATATTGTTACCAATACCAAGACCAAAGAAGCCAAGAGGACCTGTCAAAAACCTAAGGCCTATTACACTATTAGAAATTATTCGCAAAGTCTTATCAACAATTTTCATGGAAAGAACTGAAAAGAAAATCGACAACTATATTTCAAAATCGCAAAGTGCATATAGGAAATCAGAAGCACAACGGACATGATATGGGCACATCGTTGGTTAGCAGCAAAAGCGCAAGAACAAGAAATAAAAATCTACATGACAGGAATAGACATGTCAAGCGCTTTTGATACCTTACTTAGGGAAGAATTAATGAAAATAGCAACTGAAATATTTAACGAAGATGAGACAAAAATGCTTTGAATAATACTTAGTGAAACAGCACTTGAAGTCAAAATAAATGAAGCTGAATCACAAGAATTTCATTCAAACATAGGATCCCCCAAGGAGATAGCATAAATGGACCACTGTTTACCCTTTATTTCGAAAATGCACTGAGAAAATTGAAAGAACAAACAAGAAATGAACCAATGATGTAAACGATATAAACATACAATGGACCGAACAGCAAGAGTCCAGAATACCCAATGAAATGGTATACGGTGATGATTGTGATTTTAGAACAGAGAATTTTAAGGAGAAACAAACAGCACACAAGAAGGCAAAAGAAATTCTAACGGAACACAACCTCTTGATAAGTGACGATAAAACCGAAAACACAGTCGTAAAAAGGGAAAGAAAAAAGTAGAAGACGAAGCATGGCGTAATGTAATAAAACTAGGATCAAAATTAGGGGATATGGAAGACATCAAAAAAAGAAAAGAACTAGCAACGACAGCTATGAACAGCAACAACGACATCCGGAGAAAGAAAAAGCTGACGAAATTAACAACCAGAATCAAACTTTATGAGACCCTAGTACAAAGTATATTACTTTACAATGCAGGCACCTGAGGTATGTCGAAAACAGATGAAAAGAATATAGATAGCTTCCACAGAAAACAACTCAGCCAGGTGTTAGGAATCAAATGGCCTCACAAGATAAAAAAATGAAAAACTGTACGAGAAGACAAAAACCCAACCACTATCAAAAACAATTACAGAACGAAGATGGAAATTGCTCGGGCATATAATGAGACTTCCTGAAGAATGCCCAGCAAGAAGAGCCATGCAATATTATTTCGAAAAAAGAACATGCAAAGAGTTTCCTGGAAGAAAACGAACAACAGTAATAACAACAAATAACAGAGACATTATAAGAGCTAAAAACAAATATCCGTCATTCAAAGTCATTCCGCTCATTTCACTAGTCAGCCTTCAAAACATATACACAAAAGCGAAGAACAGGACGCTGTGGAGGAGCATAGTGAAGCAAGTCGTTGATTCTGTCTATTCTTGTTGATCGTCCATAAAGAACCATCTTTAATCCAGACCAACAAGAGAAAAGACAAAGAGAGAGAGAGTGTATGTTGTCGTGGACACTGCAACAGGTGTCAGAAGCAGATTACTTACAGCAAAATGCAGACTGACAACCCTCAAGAATCTGACCATCCCAAGATTGGAATTGTTGTCTGCAAGAACAGATGCAAAGTTGGCAAACTCTGTGTTGCAATCGCTGGCAAAATGGAATAAACTTATGCTTCGCTAGAGAGGGCAATTTACTTCGCTATCGACAAGGTTCGCAAACAGAAGCACTAACGGCCGCACAGTGGTGATATTGCAATTCACAGTTGAGAAATATGGCCTAGACGACAGGAAAACTCGAAAAAACCTCGAGTTCCTCCTTGAAAGTGGCGCTATATTTGCAACAAACCCAATCCACAAGGCGAGGGATCGTACTTTATTTTTGATCCAGAAAATTTGGTGACAGTGAAAATGATGACTCTGAATTGAATCAATTTTTTTAACTGATTGTCAAGGCTCTGAATTTTTTGCCTTTTTAAATGTTATTGGTAAGATGATTGACGTAAACGAATCTGTGAATATAACGTTGACAAAACTGAGGGGAAAAAATGAAAAATTGTTGGAAGAAAAACCTCTGAATCGAAAGAACAGGTGAATGCGATGAGCAGCTCCAATCCTCAAGTGGCTGATGATAAAACCACGGAATCAGAAAAAGCAGGCTAATGCGATGAACAGTTCCAATCCTCAAGCGGCTGATGATAAAGCCACAGATTCGAAGGGGAAAACGAATGCAGCAAATAACGTGAAAAAATGAAGAAGTAGATCAACTGTTATTGTTGGAGACTCCCTTGTCAAAATAGTAAAAGGCTGGGAGCTCAAAGAGCGTTGCAGTTCAAACGAAAATATTCACGTTCGTTCATTTAATGGTTCCACGACTAAAGATAAGAATAGCTATATTCAGCCCACAGTTCACGCCCGACAACACCTTTCACCAATACCAGCCTCGTTTTGATGCCCCTATACAAATGTATGGGAAAAATGACCGGAAGTGAATATTTTCGCCGACTTTGAACGTTTCTTGCAGGAATGCGATTTAATTTTCCCGTGTTAATTTAATCTTGAAAGATAGTTAATTTATTTGAGAAATGTTTAAAACTAAAATCGTTTTGATTTAAACTTCCTGGTAAACTCTATGCAATTTGATAGGATTTTCGTCCTTTTTTAGCCAAATTTTTCGAATTCATTGTCTTTGGTGACGTAAGCAACGCCTTGAAAACCATGACATTTAGAAAATGCCGTAGATCGTAGAAATTGTTTTGTAACGTCGTGGTCTGCTTGCTGCTTGCTTTAAGGAAACTTTTTAATTCTGAACGAGACGAAGCAATAAACCACTATGCCAAGCACTAGCGATCCTTTTACCACCAATGAAGGACAAGATCTGGGTTCTTTGTTCGAGATGCTTTCATGTTTTCAAACAAGTCCCCAACCGGCCAGAAAGAAAGAGCCAAGAAGAAGCAGAACACGAGCTTATTTAGGCTATAGCTTCCAACGAAAGAACTCTGATATTTATGGATCAAGAACTAGAATCATTTTGTTTTCGATGGCTGATGTCTTTGATGGACAAATGGATAACAAATTATAGAAACTATGTTATTTGTACTGGGCAAGTTCCTCTCAGCGACGAAACAACTCAATGGAGTCCTGGAAACCTCCTCAACTTTGCTCTAAAAACTGACAGACAAGGAGGATGCTGTCGATTGAAATTGCAATGACTATTTCTGAATGGACAACGGCAATAACTGCTTTTTTTGGTAATTTTTAGAAACTCATGAATAAGCATGGCAATAGGGGCTACAGGGTGAAATTGGCGTGCTTCGGGTAAATTGGAAGGCAAATAAATTGAATACAATTCTCAAAAATGTTAAAGCTTTGAACCACCCTCTTTCTTTGATGTTGTTTTGTGAAAGTTGACTTACATTAATATCGAAAACTTTCGGACGATCAAACTTTCGGACAATTTTTTGTCCGAAAGTTTAATTGTCCGAAAGTTTTTAATTCTTTGAAAATGGAAAGAAAACATGAATTTTGCCCATGCAACTATTAACAAATGATAAAGTATCATCAGTGATCCTGCTTCCAATGTGAATTTCCACATTTCAGTTGTCAATAGCAATGTTCTTGAGTCGATGAAGGTACCTCTCGTTTTCATCTGCAATCTTGAAAACAGCTTTTCGGATACTCCTGATGCATCTATATGTATCTATGTGTTTGTTTAACTTGCACGTGATTAAATAACATACAAATTACAGTTTGTTTTGACATGTAGGTTGGCTTGATGCAAAAATTGTTAGTCCGAAAGTTTTTTGTCCGAAATTCTCGAAAAAGTGTCCGAAAGTTTTTGGTCCGAAGTTGTTTTTCCGAAACTTTTCCGTCCGAAAGTTTTCGGTTTTAATGTACTAGAAAAAAATCTACTGTTTTGCAGCTGTCAACATTTACCCATTTTACCCCCAGTCTATCCATTTTACCCCTGCAGACCCTCTGCAACTTTGTGTGAGTTATTTTATATCTACGACTGACTTGGAAAGTATATTGAAATTCTATTGATTTGTGCACATTTTTCATGAGATATAGCTTTTGAATAAAGAATTTTTTTGTCGTTTTCTTTGCTTTGATTTTTTATCTTCATTATCACTTGGAAATCTTCTTCGCCTTTTCCCGCTGCTCTTCGGCCACTGGCTGGCTACCAAAGCACATCTGACCAATCCTCAGCAACCCCTTTATCTTCTCATGACCCTCTCATTTCCACTCGCACCACGCAAAAAGTGCTGAGCGAGGAATTGTGAACGCGGGTCTGCTCTATTTGCAATCTCGTAAGCATCGAGGAAGTTCAACGGAGCACGCCTTGCGCACAGCAGAGTTGCGCATATCAAATCTGATTTGCGCAGGCGCAGGCATGCCAGACAGTGATTTGCCCATGCGCAGTAGCGAGAATGCACAAGGCGTGCTCCGTTGAACTTCCTCGATGCTAACGAGATTGCAAATAGAGCAGACCCGCGTTCACAATTCCTCGCTCAGCACTTTTTGCGTGGTGCGGGTGGAAATGAGAGGGTCATGAGAAGATAAAGGGGTTGCTGAGGATTGGTCAGATGTGCTTTGGTAGCCAGCCAGTGGCCGAAGAGCAGCGGGAAAAGGCGAAGAAGATGTGCCCAGCCGCGAGGCCATTTGTGAACCTACAGACCTTTCTCTTTTTCTCTTCACGCTGAGTATTTCTGAGACAACCGCAACAACACTAAACAGTCATTCGCATATTGGCCTAACTTGAAGTAAACAGCAGTGGATCAGATTCACAGAGAAATCAGACACATTTAACTGGCAAGAAAGGTTTGTTTTTACTAATTTTAAAACTGAACAATTCCATTTTAAAAATACTGA
Source organism: Aurelia coerulea (assembly GCA_039566865.1). Taxonomy (NCBI): domain Eukaryota; kingdom Metazoa; phylum Cnidaria; class Scyphozoa; order Semaeostomeae; family Ulmaridae; genus Aurelia; species Aurelia coerulea. Next base: position 11,363,267 of record CM076955.1, on the reverse strand, counting down.
ACCATTCTCCGCCACCTGTGCTTGGAAGGGTATTATTTGGTAGGCAATCATGAAGTTACCCTTGGTCTTCAAGTAGAATCAAATGCCAAACATCATATGTGCAGCCAGAAGTTAGATCCCAGGTCATGACCCGTTACTGTTTTTCTCCTCGAGTGATTCTACAAATGCCCACAATAATCATGAAAACTCGAATTTTTGGTAAAGACTTTTTACTTTTTGTTACTTGGTAGTTTTGTTTAGGAAGCTCTGATTAAAATTATCAAGAGTCTGGCCAGGTAAAAGTGGGTGAATTTGGTTTTAGTGGATAAAAAGCCAACAGACCAGCATCTGCATGGGGTAAAATGTCTAGTCTGGGGTCAAATGAGTAGTATTGGTGCAGGAAAGTGCCATAATGCCAATTTACGCTATTTCAAAAAAGTTGCAGCTGAAGAAATTGAAACTATGTGATTCGTGATTTTTACCAAATTTTTTCACATTTCTTCTTACCCATATTACCCCTACTGACCCTATAGTGGGTACATTTCTGTTAGGTCAAATTTACCGCCAAGATATGTGATGCAGCTTTGGCCAAAGAAAATGTTTGGTGGCTAGGCAATCCAAACCTCGCACCTTTTACACTGGTAGCTGGTACCCCTATCTCATTGGCAAAATCAAGTAAAAAGAAACATGTTTTATGAGAAGAAAGCTTAAGAATCCCATTATTCTCAATGGCATGGGTGTACTCTCTTTAACACTAATCAGAACCACTGGCTTTGCAGATCAAATTCAGAATATGTTTCAGACTGTTTCAGAATTGGAAGCATTAAAGTTTCAATTTTGTGATGATTCACTTGCTATTATCTTACCATCTTCCTATCATTAGAGCATACCGCTCAAATCCTTACTGGTCGCTGAAGCACGCGTAAATCATCCAGTTTCATGGTACCCAGCCAATCAAATTGCCTCTTTCTAATTCCGTGATATCAAATCGGTCGTTGGAAGGGAATTCTTGAGTACCCTCACGAAAATTGAAATGGCTACTAAGTTACAATAAATACCTGGAATTTTTTTTGAAAAATCAGTAGAAGGGATGCCCCTCTGCAGTTTGTAGCGTGCTCAGACAAATATCTCATTTGGGGCCGAAATTGTATTCATATTCCGGTCGACGAATATTGACCTTTGTTAAATCATTGATAAAATTCGCTACAAACATGATATAACGATAAAAATCTCAGCGATTATGCCCTAAAAAATAACCCAAACACTTTCCCTTCTTTTACATATCAAAATTGCAGGCGATTTTCAGCGATTTCTGTCAGAAATGACATTTGGGCCTAAGCTTCTCACCGATTAAAACTCATACGTTGGCCCCAATAAGGCTTAGTTTGTATTCTTGATCTAAATAATTCACCTACCAATGACTCAAGCATCAATTTGACTTCATTTTCAATTTAATGTCTCCAAATTTTGTCCAAAAACATCCAGTCTTGAGCAACTTCTGCAAGTTTCTTTCGCTCCGTCGTTCTCTGCAAGCGCAAGTACCTCCTCAAATGTCACATTGCTAGGTTATTGTGATACAAAGTAAAGCGATTCGATACAGTTGACGCACCCATGAACAGATTTGGCACGTCTGTCTGTCTTAATTCATTCAATTTGAAAAGAAAGGATAAAGCACTTTTTGGCTGTTTGGTACATTAATGAATAGATTTTACACAAAACAACAACAAATTTGTTTTATTGGGCTGAGCGTTTACAGATTTGTTCCTTTTTTGATTGCATTGATGATTCAAGAATAGATTCGACACAGCTGCTTTCAAAATTGTCTCTTGCTTTTCTGTTTTGTGTCAAATCTATTCATTAATGCACCAAACAGCCAGAAAGTGTTTTATCCCTTTTGTTTCCATTTGAATGAATTAAGAAAGGCAGACGTGCCAAATCTGTTCATGAGTGCATCAACTGTATTGAATCACTTGACTTTGTATCGCAATAACCATAGTCACAGGAGAAAGATAGTCTTGAAGCGAACAATGCGCTATTGTTTTCCGCGATTGTACTTGCTTTGAGGTTGAACGAGCAACGTCAACAACCCGAAGGCGCACACTTCCAGCTCAACAGGGCCACTCACGCACACGAATCTTTACCTGTTGAGGAACTTGATGATATTTTGTACTTAATCGTAGAAGGATTTCTGGAAGAAGATGAGGATTTGAATCATCAGATTGAAGGCATTGCCATGGAAGTCACAAGGGACGAAGAAAACGCTGCAGGTTTCGAATGCAGCGTCTGTGGGAAGGCCTGCAAGTCACGCCGCGGACTTGCAAGGCACTCTAACACGAAACATCGTCATGTTTCTTCTTCCTCTCACGTTGCCGTGTCTGCCTCAACTGCTGCACCAAAACCTTCTTCTTCAGCCGATGAACTTAGTCGCCGAAAGCTTCATCCTCTCCAGCTTAAAGCCATCGTCCTAAAATGCGCTGAAAAGATCTCTTCAGATGAATGTTTTCCCTCAAGTTTGCGAGAGAAATTTTCGAAGGGGTTATTCACTTTCACAAACGATGATGCTGTTCAGTTATGGTCAAAGTTGAGAGAAGTTATAGATAGTTTCAAGGGTGATGCTGTAAAGTTTTACTCTGGTTTCTTTTCTTTATTGATGGTCAATGTCCTTCCATCAAAATTTGAGGAAACTTTTGTCGCAAGTACGTTGATGTCTGAAGTAGCAAATCTTTTATTGAATAATCTGTCTGGTGTTAAAAATGTGGATTGTATCAAGGAGCCTGAGTCTTTGTCAGTGAAGGAGGAGAAAAGCTTACAATATCTTGCTGGTTTATTTTACATGAACTTTATTCCAAATTTCTTTATTCAACAAAAGGTAGAAGCACATATCAACAAATTATTTCTATTCTTCAAGCTTGTAAAGTTGAAAGTGATGACACCCAAACTCTTATCAATGTTCGTGACAGAGGAGGTTTATGGAGAGTGCACAGGAAAACTGAAAAAGTTTTCTTGCAATCCAAACTGTTGTTTCGTGCAAGAACTGCTTCTTTTAAAACCAAATTGGTTTGCGAAGATTTAGTTGAAGAGATTTTGAAAGACCCTTCTGTCCTTTCAAATTACAATGATGTATGCCTAGATGCAAATAAGTAAAGAAGTCAGTATGTATCTCTTGGAGCAGATGGTGGCTGTATATTTTAGAGTACGAACTTTTTCATTTGCAAAGGATGTCAGGGAAAACCATAGAATTTCAAAAAAGCAGGCAAGGAAGCGATCTCTCCGGACAGAAATCAGAAAGTCAAGTTCTCCTACAGACAAGGGTAATTGATTACACCAATAAATGCAGATTTGTCAAGTTGACCAGAATTTCCACATTGAGCTATGATTTTTATTCACAGCAGATAATCAGATAAGACGTGTTGTGGTGCAATGGTGTAATCCTTTGACTTTGCAGCTAGAACAATCAGGCAGGCAGGGCTTGAGCCCAGTATAAGCCCCAATGACAAGGGGTCACAAACTCAATTGGGTGTTCTCTACTTCTGTGATCCTTGCGCTTGGTGCTGAAATCTGCAACTTCACATTTACAGATCCAAAAGAGGAGAAACAAGGATAACTACTGTGCAATTGTTTTAAATTAGCCAATCAGAGAGCTCATTAAAGCTTAAATTACGTCAGTGGATAAGAAACAAAAAGTACAAAATCATTCAGTGGTAAAGGAGGAACAGCAGACTGTGTCATGGGAAATAAACTTGAAAATCATATTTGATAATTCCTACTTTGAATTGGAAGAAAGTCTCGATATCTTTCAAAGAAAACTGCTACGTAGGATGCTAAACATCAAATTAATGGATAAAATAAGAAATGAAGAAATATATAAAAGATCACATCAGACAACCATCACAACCGAAATAAAGAAACGGCGATTAAACTGGCTTGGGCACATGTTAAGGTTGCCAGAAAGAACGCCAGCAAAATTAGCTTTCAGAGAACATTTGAAAAAAGCGAAGGGTAGTCGGGGAAGACCAAAACAGACATGGATCAGACAAATGAATAAAGACCTGAAACCAATAAATAAAACAGTGGATGAACTAACTGAGAACGATTATGAGTGAAAGGAATGGAAAAAACAGTGGCAAGGCTAATGTCTTGAATTAAGACGGAAGAGCCAGTAAGAAGAACTTTGTATTGTGCAAGATTGAAGCTACTGTAGCATGATAATATGAAAAAAGAAACTTAAATTTTCGAAAATACAGCATGGGATCAGTTAAGGGTCTCAGCACCCAATTTGGTCATATGACCAACTACTTCAGAAAGCTTTTTCTATTTTTTAATGAGAAAACGAGTGCGAACTGTCCAAATACTTTGATCAATTGACTCAAAAAGGGTATGTTAAGGTTCTAGCAAAGTTTCTAAATTTGCTACTTAAGATTGCAAATTACACACTGAACCTACTTGGCCAAGGTTTATTTTGCACCCAGTTCAAGTTATGTGATCACTCTTTTGGGAACTTTTAGTATTGTTCATTTTTAAAAGCAAATACTGTAAGTTTCAGAGCACAAGATACAGTATGGTAAAGAAGTCAAAAGAGGTTTCATCAAGATATTGGTCAATGGACTTGAATTGGTTTTAAACAAACCTTAGTTAAATATGTTTCTTGTCAATTACATAATATTTGATAGTTTGTATTAATAATGCGATGCTAAGCACAGTAGACTATTAGGCAGTAATGGTATATACTTGCCATTCACAATGTACAGTAATTCTTTTTAACAGAGATAATGTACCAAATGTCCTTGTAAAATACTATACAGTAGCAACGATCCTTCAAAGCCTACTAAACAAATTAAGCGGTTGTAAAATGAAAACAACCATGGATTTTTGATACAGCAACGCTGAAATGATGTGCACACACAAAAGAAAGCTAATTTGAAACCCAGTTTGACAATTTCTTAAACAAATTCAAAGTTCTAAATGTATTTTCAAAAAGTCATCATTTCTGTTTTGATGTGGGTAGCTTTCTCATTGAATTTAGTTGTTGCCAAATACAGTTCAATAATCAGGAGTTTTTGAATAACCGAGGCCTATCTAACTGCAATTAAGTTATGCGAATAAGATAAATTACTTCATGCATTATTTCATTCATGATTATGGTATTACATACAATACTGCATAACCTGGGCCTGGGAATTCTCAGAATTTTTTTATTTTTATATACATCATTTAATAACTTACAATACATATTACTTATAACACTACTTACAAAATACTATACCCTACTACTAATACAATACCAGCTGGAGCGAAAACTACGTATACCTCATGGCAACATAAAACAGGAAATACGAACATACCACTGCACGTAACTACTAGAGAGGAAAAATTACTGCCAAAACTATACGTAACTGCTACAAAAAAGAAAGAAACGTTTACTTTAAAGGGGACATATAAAATATGATACAGATTACATTTTACAATACTTTCTAATTACAAATAAGTAGGTTGGGCACAAGATTTAGGGATATTTAATGAAGAGGACCATGATATTATACGAATCGTTCCGTTCTTGAAATATACAAAATAGTTGATTTTAGGATGAAGTTATTTACTTCAAATGGCAACTTTTTATCGCCCTACAAAAGAATCTGTAAAAGGACAAGATTTGGAACGTCAATAATTTCAAATGAGCGCAGCACCGGAAGGACACCAGCGAGGAGGTCACGCCTTTGTTCTTCAAAAGAAATGCACAACAATAGGTAGTGCTCCGTATCCTCAGGATTTAAAAATTTTCTCCGACGAGGATATCATAAAGAGAATCTCCAAGAACAAATCGGTAAAGCCATCATAACCCCAAGAGACACGACATTAAGGAAAGTTTCAAAGAAACGATCCACAAGAATCCTCCTAGTCACTACCTTTAATTCTACACTGCCCCAAATTGGTAAAATCTTAAAAGAAAGATGGGATATTTTAAACATAAAGCCCAAACTCAAGAAACTCTACTCGGAACCTCCGATAATTGCATTTCGTCGATGCAAGAACCTGAGAGAAATAATTGGCAGCAACACTATCATCAATAACAAAGTTAAAAGAAAAAAAGCCAACAAAAGAACAATTAAATACTGCTCACCATGTAATACCAAAAGAAGCCTATGCTGCAACCATGTCATTAAAACTAATTCATTCACTAGCGTAAATACCCACAGAACATATAAAATCTTTCACGAATCTAACTGCAAAAGCATGAACGTAATATATCTCCTTGAATGCACCCGCTGTAAGAAACAATATGTCGGCAAATCAGAATGGCCTTTCAACTACAGACTTAATAATTACCGTTCTCGTGTAAAATCAGCGCAATACGATAAGCTCCTTCCGGTAGAAAAACATTTCAAAGAGCAAAATCACGTCTTCGAAAGAGACGTAAGATTCATAATAATCGAGAAGATCGAAAATAAAAACGTCCAAAATATGACACATTTATTAGAAACACACGAAGACAGCTGGATTAAACGACTGCAGACTCTTTCCCTTAAACGACTGAACAATAAACTTAACCACCCCGGCAACTATAAATCATAAAAATCCCCTAAATAATCCATGGTTTGGCCACTTTTTTCCGTTCACAAAATTATGCAATGCTTTGTTCCCCTGTGGCCTATCAATTTCTACAAATACAACGTAACATTTAACATTCATATGACGCCTTATTTTGGCATCACGTGACCATTTTAAGGCCACGTGACCTCATTTATGTCACGTGGCCACTAAAACGGCTATAAAAAAGCATACACACTTGTAAAAATTCATTCTCCTGACGATGACCACAGAGTCGAAACGCGTCGAGAGTAGAAGAATGAAATAAAAGAATTAAAGAACTTCAAATCGTCTCTATTTTTGTGTACATCTTATATATATATATATATACCGGGTGAGCCAGAAAAAAGTTCCCACTTTTGAAAATTCATAGCACCAAGAGTACTTAATGGTTTGGAATGACTCAATATTTGCTTGACAGCCAAAAGATTGAAGTATTTTTGTGATTTTTCTCATCTTCCTACCAGCACTGGAAAAATTGGTAAATTCAAGTTTACAAAAACTTGATGGTTGCAAAATGACTGAAAAGGGCCTAAAATGCTTGATCAAATCCTAAAGAACTCCTCGCTGAAAACAACAGAGAAAATGCAATTTCTCATGGGTGAGAAACATTGTCTGCACATCTATTGCCATGGGATTTAAAATCTTTAATATCTGTTTGCAAATCTATGTCTTATAACTCTTGAGAGAGGTGAACCGCCTGTGCGTATTGATATGTGTGAGGAGCGTCCTAATGATTTGATCAAGTGTTTTAGGCCTTTTTCCTTCATTTTGAAAACATGAAACTTTTTTAAAGTTGAATTTACCTATATTTGCAGTGCTCGTAAGAAGACGAGAAAAATCACAAAAATACTTCGATCTTATGGCTTTTAACTAGAGCTTGAATCATTCAAATCCATGAAGTACTTGTGGTGCTAAGAATTTTCGAAAGTGGGAACTTTTTTCTGGCTCACCCGGTATATAGACTCAGAAAAAACACATTCGTTAAACGTTTCGGCGTAAGCCTTCGTCAGTAATAGCTTTCCAAATTAGGCGTAAGCCTTCATCCCTTAGGGGCAGTAATGGTGGCCTTCTCCAGCTTTCCAAATTAGATGGAGCATACATATAAATCTTGAAATAACAATACAATATAAAAATAATAGCCTGAGCGGGATCCTGATTATTACAATAAGTCATAAAAGGTGCAAATAGGGGTGTAGCCAAAGGCGGCAATGGGAAGATTAATGGTCTTACCCAAATCTACCGTGGGGTCCACCTCTATTTCTTCATAAACCTGCCTATCGTCTAATTGTCGGTTAGCCTCACTTATGTAATCCCCCCGTTCCCAAACTACAACCGCTGATCCCTTATCCGCTTCCTTGATGACTATGTTCCTATCAGATTTGAGATATTTCAAAGAAAGTTGTTCAGAAGAAGAAAGATTACTAAAATTCTTACGTTGTGGTAAATCTCGTTGTCAAATGTGTAATGTCATGAGTAATAGTGGACATTTTCATTCAAACATAGATAGCCGGGAATATAGGATAAACTATTCGTTTAATTGTGACTCGTCAAATGTTGTGTATTTGTTGGAATGTACTGTTTGTGGTGTACAATATGTTGGTAGCACCTGCACGCCTTTTAGGCTTAGGTTTAACAATTACAAGGCGTGCAGTCATAAGTTTAATTCGGGGGCCTCAGTACCCCAGGCGGAATTCTTCAGGCATTTTACTGGAGAAGGCCACCACGGGTTTCTGAAGGATATTAGTATTAAGATAATCGATAGGCTAACGGGGGGAAATAGGATGCGGGAAGCTTCTGGCAATATCGGCTGGATTGCTTTGCCCCTAAGGGATTAAACACTAGGCAGGTTGATACATAGATTTGATTTTTGTTTACATTTTGGTTGTTTGGTTGTTTTGATTTTTGCGCTCAGCTTTTCATTAGGGACACACGCTGTTTTTTTAGGGATCTCTTTTCTGCCAATCCGCTCTTGGATCTTTCTATTGCTTGTTTTGTTAGTTCACACGTTTTTTTCTTTCTAGCTTCCGCGAGACAGACACCGCCGCCGACTTTAGCAGCTCTTTACTCTGCGCTTTCTTTGAACTTCCCATTGCCGCCTTTGGCTACACCCCTATTTGCACCTTTTATGACTTATTGTAATAATCAGTATCCCGCTCAGGTTATTGTTTTTATATTGTATTGTTATTTCAAGATTTATATGTATGCTCCATCTAATTTGGAAAGCTATTACTGATGAAGGCTTACGCCGAATGTGTTTTTTCTGAGTTTATATATCTATTTATTACATATTGGGTAGGAGCTTATGAGAATATATATATATATACTCAAAAAAATACAACTTCGTGTAAACGTTTCGGCGCAAGCCTTCATCAGTATGACTTCTCAAAGTCAACATCGCATACATATCAATCAATAGTGAATTTGAGCTGTATGCTGCCACACATGAGGACCGAAGCCGCCACCCGACATCCCGGCACGCCAGAAATGAAAGAACCAAGGAAGACCCGATGCACGATACACAAGTCCCACTCTCAATTCAGAGCTTCCTACAGACCTTGCCAATCATAAAAAAGGAATATATATCCTCCGCTAGTGATTTTCTGATATGGTAGAATTTTATTTTTAAACAACTCTCAAGCTAAACGGGTTTGTGACTTGGGCAAACAATTTGGGTTAAGGTCTTAAATTATGAATTTAAATGTATTTGATATATTCAAATAGCTCTGTCTCTGTAGAAAAATAGGGATACTCATCGTTTAATTTCAAACATAGCCTGCAGTTAATATCAGCAAAGGCAAAATCTCCATCAATAGTCTCCAACCAGCCATTAGCTTTCTGCAGCAGCTTTACCCTTTTATGTGTCAATTCAAGTCGTATTTTGAAGTTTTTGGCGGCTATTCTTGCTTTCTATACTTGTGTACGGTGACGCCACGTTGCAAAATAAACAATTATTCAACGGTATCTTTACCGGTGTCAGGCTCTTCTATCACAGAGCCAATACGGTGAGCTCCAATCCTGGACAAAATTGTTGAGAAAAATTACCGAGGTCATGGTGTGCAAACGCATTGTTACAGCTTTTAGAAACGATGCCCCATTATCGTCCCCCCCCTCCCCCATTCAATGTTGGGTAATTTTTGGAGCAAAGCTGCAAACGTCTTCTCATCATAACCAACATTGAATGGGGGGAAGGGGGGGCGCAGTTTTCTCAACATATTTTGTCCAGGATTGTCGGAATTTTTCATATAAGAGACTTAGCGTGTTCAGTAGGTTACTCTGAAAACAATTGATGTGAGGAAGGAAAACGTGACTTTCTTAAGCTCTATATGGTAATACATAGAGCATTGGTTGTCCAATATAATTTAATAATTGGCAGCCAATCCCAATCTAATGGTTTCATAGGCATTAATTTATTTGATATATTCGTGTGAACAATCACAAGGCAACAGTTCTATTGCACTTGTGCAACATGGCAACGTCATACGAGATGTCCTAAAATCTAAGTGCAAAGTTTCTGTGCATGTTCAATATATTTAGAGACCACTGCTATAGTAGGGGTTTCCAAGTGGGAAGAGGTGGGTGGGTCATGGTGGGGGACTTGATGGCCCTATCATCTTATGACATTGACAACTATGCGCACAGTACATTTTTATATATAAACTCAAATCTGCCTGATACCTCAACTGTATGTGCTTTCCCATACATATTTGTCTGCATTATTGTTAGTGTAGGTGGGGTTTTTGGGGATCTATCTTCTAAAATTAGATTGTAATCAAAGCAGCATACATGAAGTAACAGTGCATGACGCAGTTTACTTAGGCCAAAATGGCGTCCAAAAGATCTGTTCCAGAACAGTTATCAATTTAAATGCAGAAACGAATGCAGATGCTGACGAAACATTATGGCGAACGACGTATAATACTAAAACATGTGGTGAGCAAAATTAATTTGCTTCACACATTAATGCTGTGATAGGGAAATAAAACATAGCACATACATCACGATTTACCAATTGGTTTACCAAAACTGTTTACCAAAACGGTTTACCCCCATTTCTATGAGGGTTTGCAATGCAAGTAATTTATTTAAATGAGAAATATTTGGGCCATTATGAGCGCATGTAACATATCACTACTAAATTGACATGGAATTATGAGATGTAGCCATTTGAAAGTTTTAGAACGCTTTATCACAAAAAGTATATAGAAAGAACTGCATTGGATTTTCTTGGTATATAGTTTGGCGGTAAACCGATGCAATTATCAGAAACAATGATATAAAGTGCAAAACAAAGATTCATGTCATGGACAATGTTGCAATATTGCAAAAACACCATGTTATTTCCGCAAAATTTATGTTATAATTGGGAGATCGTTCTATTTAGCAATGGTAAATCGTTTGGTAAACCATGGCATTCTATGGTAAATCGTTGCTGCTCGTTAAAATTAATAGATTCCTGCTTTTGAAAATAAAATGCTTCAGTTATTGTTTCCTGGCGTCGTAATACACACCTCCTGCAATTCATTTCCAGCCACAGCCCTGCTAAGCTTGCAAACAATGTCCTTTAATGGACGGCTTAATGAGATGACGTCATATGACTGACAGCAATTGAATAGAGTAAGAATAGTCAAATGAAGTGCCACAATCACTGTTGCTCATCCCCGTAAAGAAATTCTTTGTTAAACGTGACAAAACAGTTGTTTAAAAACCATAACATGCCAAGCTTCTTTTCCCTCACGCAATTTTTTTCCACGATTTTGAGACGGTCTGAATTCTTCAGAAAAGAGACATGGAAGTTTTCAGCAGATAACTTCTAACACTAGTGGTGTAGTGGGAGAAGACACATTGTCCTTCGAAGGAAACATGTTAATTCTATAATAGCAGTGTTTTCAAATAAGAATTTGATATTTTTAAGAAACACCCCATTCTACATTTTCGTGGTTATTAAGTTAGTTGCTATATTCATGGGAATACAGTTTGGGTTACAAGTGGGAAGGGGTTTGTGGGATACGGTGGGGGACTTTATTTCCCCCATCATTTCTTTGCATTGAGAAAGCAACTCCAAGCTTACATAGATATATTCTATTTACTATTAACTTGCTGCCTCAAGTGATACTCTTTTTTCCTTGAAACTGCACTGCCGCATTTGTAGGTGGGGGCTGGGGTTACTATCTTCTAAAATTAGATCAAGATGAAAACAGTATACCGGGTGTCCCAAAAAAATGTATACAGATTTAGTTGACTCTAGCGATGTGAATTTAGCTTCAATCAATGTGCAATTACTCTCAAAATGTTCATCAATAGTTAACTTGAACATAGATACCTCGTTTGTTGGTATCGGTGCTTTGAGAGCAGATAAGCTCAAATTCGCCTCTTCCTGCAAACCAGAGGCTTTGCCTTATGGCCTAAGCAAATTCTTAAGGCACAGCGTATAAATCAACGATAGCCTCTCGACAAATTTGAAAAATATTAGATCTGGTGTTATTCTGTCACCCCCCTGTCACCCATTGGACAATTTCTTGATTTTTCATTATTTTCCGTTCTTAATTTTGATGTGCTTCGGGAACTTGCTTAGGCCAAAAGGCCAAAGCTCTGGTTTGCGGGTGGACGCAAATTTAAGCTTTCAAGATTGATATTTCTGCTCTCAGGGCACAAATACCAACAAACAAGGTATCTATGTTCAAGTTAACTATCGAGGAACATTTTTAGAGTAATTAGTCATTTATCAAAGCTAAATTCACATCGCTGGAGTCAACCAAATCTGTATACTTTGTTCTGGAACACCTGGTACATGAAGTACCTGTGCATTGCGCACTTAGAATTGTCTACACTTGGCCAAAATGGTGTTTATGCGAAGTGTCTCATCACAGTTATCGATATACTGGAGGTATCTGCATGCAGAAAAGAGTATTCCAATAAAAGAAATAATTACAAGATATCCTGGATATTCTGCCGCGACTATATATCGTCATTGTAAGAAGGAAGTGTCGACTACTGGCAGAAGTGATAGACGTAAAAGAAATGTCGGTAGGCCTAAGCTTCTGACTGAGAAGGGTGGAAGGAACATCATGAGATCTGTTCGCCAGCTAAGAGAGATGTCAGGGAGGTTCTTATCACGTAGAGTGAAACTGGAAGGTGGTCTTCAAGACGTGTCAGACTGCACAGTTGGAAGACATTTAAACAAACGAGGGTACTTCTACCTGCAAAGTAGGAAGAAAGGCTTAATGTCAAAGGCTGACCGTGTGAGGCGTGTTCAATTTGCAAAGAACATGCTGAAGAAATATCGAAAAGACGTATGGTGCAACCAGATTGTATTCTATTTGGATGGGGTTAGTTTCGTACGTAAGAGAAATCCTGCTGATCAAGCAAAAGCACCACCAGGGCGGATTTGGCGACAAAAATCAGAGGGACTCGTACAAGGCTGTACAAGTAAGGGAAGTAAAGTTGGTGCTGGGGGTAAAGTTGCACATTTTATGGCAGCCATATCATATTGAAAAGGCTTTATAATCTTTGAACAGTATGAAAAAATGTATGGACCATATTTCTCTTCATTCATTGACGGGAATTTCAGTTGCATGTTTCAAGTGAGTTGCAATCCAAGCTCAAATATTTTTATTCTAGATGGAGATCCAAGTCAGAATTTGCAATTTGCAAACGCCGCGCCAGTATGGATATATGTGGTGCTAAGTTATTGCCAATTTCTCCAAGAAGTCCTGATCTTAATCTTATTGAGAACATCTTTCACATTGTTCGTAGATAGTTAGCAGGTGATGCAAACAAAAATAACATAGAGAATGAAACATTTGAACAGTTTAGTGAGCGTGCAAGAGGCCGAGCGGCTTAATCAGTTACCGTCACGTCAGGAGACTGAAGTTAAGCTCGGTCGAGTGAGGTCAAACTCCGGATGGGTGACCTCGGAGGCTTGACTTCGCAACTCACCTCGCCGTCCTTCGGTAGGGACGTTAAACTAGGGGTCCCGTGCCTGGAGGCGGCATGCACAGTGGGCTTAAATTAGCTTTAAGTAGCTAGATATACTTCCTGCCCATTCAAAATAAATTACTGAAAAAAGGCTGCATGCTTAATTTCTCAGTAGCAGTTATTGATAGAACAATAGACTCGATGCAGAGACGAATGCATATTCTGGCAAAAATAATGGTGAACGACTGAAATACTAAAAGTGTTGGTGAGCAAAGTTAGTTTGCTTCACATAATAGTGCGGTTATAATGGATTATCTATTCACTTGTACTGAACATATTACCACTCATTTTACCGGATATTTTACCGCACATTTTACCGACAGAATAATAGATATTTCTAATGGACACAATAGCATTTCAAAACTACTTACTGTGCATTTCCATGTATATAGTCTGTGTCCATATACTAACAAACAAACAAATGAGAAATATATCATATCAACGATTTTCGAACAGTTTACCACCAGAAGTATTAATAAGGAAGTTCAATAGAACAATTCTTACTTTTTATTTATGGTGGTAAACTGTCACAATTTCAAGAAGAATTACATTATATGCACATTACTATTTTCATGCAGTTGACATTGTTGCACTGTTCATTAAATATCAAGAGTTTTTAAATTATCTTAACAAGTCTTTTGAAAAAATTACTGTTTATGAACGGTAAACTGTGTCGGTAAATTGACGGTAAAATGTTGGTAAAATGTCATATGAAATCCATACCTATGCAGGCAATAACTAAGCAGTATGTTTTATTGGTTACCTTAACTCATTGTGTTGTTGCAAGGGGTATCGACCAGGGGCACATAAATGGGCGTGGTATCCCAGAAAATGGGTGTGCCCACATTGAAAATTTCATGACTTTTCGACCCTTTCATTCATTCCAATAAATGGTCAGCTGTATCCCTGGCAACTTCACTTGTCAAAAATTAGATGGGCAAAACATGTACCACATGGTGCTATATCTCTCTGCCTACTTTCTGGAATCTGTTTCCAAAATGAAAACACCTTCCAGCGCACTTCCATCATTTTGGTCTCTCTCTCATTTATAGCACACTGTGATACGAATCTAATTCTTGAGCGGGACATGCAAAAATTGGTGTGTCCTTATCAAGTACCAAGTCCTTTGCAAAGTGTGTCTTCGGTGCAGATAAGTGCACAGGTTGCCCTTCAAGCATCTGCAACAGGTCATGCCAAGGAATAATACGCGCACTCCATCGAAAGTCATTGAGAATGATTATTTCCGCACTTTCAGCACCAACCTATGCAAACGTGGTTGATGCTGGATTTACAAAGCAATTGTACACCATGCTTAGTGGCTGTAAAATGAATGTCTTCCCACAATTTGCTGGCCCAACAATCATCAAGTTCCTGTACTTGCCACGCCCTTTTTCAAGCAGGTTCAGGACAGTAACTCTTTCTGAGTGTTCTATCACTCTCTCTCTATCTCTTACATCACTATGCTCAGAAAGTCTGTTGCAATGTTCTCTGATCCTTTAATTGATTCAATTCTGAATTTTAAGTTCTGAATGAAAATTGCCCATCTCATAACTCTATCATTCACAAATTTGGTTTTATTCAGGTAAACTAATGGCTAGTGGTCTGTCTGTATAATGAACTCTGTTCCATAAAGAAAGGTACAGCATGAATTTCTTTATTGCCCATACTGTGGCGAAACATTCCTTTTCTATTGCTAAGTAAGCCTTTTCTCTCTCTAACAATTTCTTGCTTGCATAACTGACTGGAAATAGTTTACCATCATGATCTTGTAGTAACACTGCACCGATTCATGTGTTTGATGCGTCTGTTCTCAATACAAATGGCTTTGTTATCTCTGGTAAGCGAAGAATTGGTTTAGTTACAGTCATCTTCTTTAACGTCCCGTAGGCTTTCTCGTGTGCATCATTCCACTCTACTTCATTTGGCAATCCCTTCTTTGTTAGATCAGACAATGGTGATGCAATTGCTGCATTAGGAATAAAGTTCCTGTAATATCCAGTGAGTCCAAGGAAGGACTTTATCTCTTTCTTCGTTCTTGGTCTTGGTGCATCTCTAACTTTCTTGACATTCTCATCATGTAAACCAAGTTCATCCCTCCCAATCTGATGTCCAATGAAGTCAACTGCTTCTCCCCCAAAGACACATTTTGAAGGTCTTGTAATGATACCCCATTTCAAAATACGACTGAACAACTCTCTCAATGCTTGCATATGCTCTTCCCACGTTCTTGTATGAATCAGGATGTCATCTATGTAGCTATCTACGTTATCTAAACCTGCAAGTAATTTCCTCATGGCTCTCACTAGATCTTCTGAAAAGATCTTCTGATGTTACTATAGGCTCTGGATCAAACACTGTTAACTTGTTGAGTTTTCGATAGTCAACACAGATTCGATTTGACCCTTCCTTCTTCTTGACGATAACAACAGGTGATGCATATGGTGAATTTGAGTCTCTAATGATACCAAGGTCCTGCATCTCTTGAATATCACTCTTAAGTGACTCTCTGACTCTGTATGGCACTGAGTAAGGCTTTGATCTAACTGGTACGTCGCTTGTCAAATTGATGGTGTGCTCTATCAAGCTGGTTGATCCTGGTTTCTCAGTGAATAATGGCTTGAAATCCTGAATTAAAGACTCTAAATCATCTGACTGTGTTGTGACAAGCTTTGGTAACACCTTGACATCTTTGTAACTCTCTTTCGAACTTAAACTACCTATCTCTAGTAAATTCTCCTCATGGAACATTTCATCTTCTGATTCTTTTCCTACATCTCCTGCAGCTGCTTTCAGTAATTCACTACTCCTTACATTATTTGCATCATCTCTTTCTTCTTTCCTCAGATATCTTCTTAACAAATTAGCATGGTACACCTTTGATTTAGTACCTATCTTGATCACATAGTCATTCTTGTTTACTCTCTTCTCCACGTTATGATCACCAGGTTGGAAGCTTCTATCTTTGGTTTTCTTGTCAAAGTACTTTTCGTAAGTTACTTGTGATTTCTCTAGTGATTCTTGTGCAATCTTTAGGGTTTGATCTAACCTCTCTCTCAACTCTACAACATACTGATAACTGGTCTTGACTTCTTCTTCTTGTACGAGTATCTGCATTGGTCCCCTCACTGTTCTCCCAAATAACAACTCAAATGGCGAGAACCCAGTAGATTCGTGAGGTACTTCTCTGTATGCAAATAATACTGCATTGATATATCTAGGACACTGTCTTGGCTGTTCACTGCATAATCTCCTCAACATTGCTTTCAAGGTTCCATTAAACTTCTCTACTAAACCATTACACATCGGATGGTATGGCGTTGAAGTTAGCTGCCTGATGCTAAGTAATTGTGAAACTTCTTCCGTGCATTCTGATATGAACTGTAAAGCATTATCACTTAAAACTTCTTCTGGAAAACCTAACCTGCTGTACATGTCAAGCAAAGCTTCTGCAACAGTTTCTGTATCAATGTTCTTTAATGGTACAGCATCAGGATATCTCGTAGAATAATCAACCATAGACAAGATATAACGAAAACCTTTCTCTGAAGAAGGGAAGATAGGCCCGATTAAATCAACTGCAACCCTCTTAAATGGCGTGTCTATCAAGGGCATCTTTTGTAGTGGCACTTTTGCTGTCCTGCCTTTGCTCTCAGTCTTCTGACATAAGTCACATGTCCTGCAGAATCGTGTAACATTATCATCAAGGCCTGGCCAATAAAAGTTACTCAAAATTCTGTCACTTGTCTTTCTTATTCCCATATGACCTCCCATTAACCCTATCCAGACTGGGCTTTTTGAGCTACTAGAAGACTGGGGGGGGGGGCTCATTCACCCCCCCTCTCTAAAATCGCCATTCCTTCACTTACGAAGACGAAACTCACCACGCAGGTAGCCGTGCTTATGATCTATCATTTTTCACAAAAAGAATTCTAAAAATAGATATGACGTCATAATTATTCAAGACCAACTGGCACGTGTTCACAAAAAAAATGAAAAAATCGACCTTTTTTTTGAATCTTTATAATTTTCTAAGATTGATTCATGAAACCAAATTATGTCGATCAAAGCATTGTTCTAAGGTGAAAATCTACTTGTAAAGTGGAAAATTTGATTTTAGCAAATCCAAGATGGCGGACAGAGAGATTAAAAATCTTGTTTTTCTGAAAAATGACAAATGCAGCCATGATAGAGAATTTCTCCATATATTACAATGAAAACTACTTCAATGATAAGTGATCGTTGCATACTTCATTTTTCCTTTTGAAACTTTTGTTTTGATTATTGCAAAAAATTCTGACATCAGCATTTTCCCAGTAGTAAGCAAATGAGTTGGAAGGAAGAAGGAAGGGGGAAATAGGGGGTTGAGGATGGTAATTTGGTGAAATTTTGATAATATCTTGACAAACTAAACACTATAAAGTCAAAAAATTCTCACTGTAAAACAGATTATCAAGATATGCATGAAAACTGATCGTTAGTAGTACTATATGAGGATATCCCCGGGGAATCTTATACCGTTTGCGACCAATGGTGCACAAAATTCAAACACAATTACATAGCTTTCGCCTGGAAGGTCATGGGCCTAACTTGAGGTCAAAGTACAACCAAAGTCGCGTGCAATAGAGCAGTTGCAAAAAATCATCGAGCATTATTGTGTAGCAGCTGTAGTAAAGAATGTCATATTGGCCCTAAATGCGGAAATGTTTCCATTACTCAATATAGAACCTACAAGAAAACTATCAACTACACTTGGGAATGCCCCACTTGTGTTTTGACTGCACCCTGCAACCAAGCCTTGAACTCCACTGGTGATTTTTCTAGAATAAGAAATCCAGCACTCCATTTTCCTAAGAAGGGATTTTCTATCTTTCAGTTGAACACACGAAGCATTTTCCACAAATTGGATGAAATTCGTGTATTTGTCAAACAAAACCCTTACCATGTCCTGGCCTTCTCTGAAACTTGGCTTCAGAAGTCAGTATCGAACTCAGAGATTGATATCGAAGGTTATGCAGAACCTATTAGATGTGACAGACAATACGATAATAAGACTGGTGGTGGCATAGCAGTTTATTTTAAAAACTCAGTTCTCCATAAGGAAATTTGTTCGATCAGCTGTCCAGAATTAGAAGCAACCGCCGTCAAAGTATGCCCAGCTAACTCCCCTTCGTTTATTCTCATAGCTGCCTATAGACCAATGTCCCACTCTCCTCTTGAGCCACATTTACCAAACTTTCTTGACAGTGTCCTGGACAAATGTCCTTGCAATGATGATATCGTTATGCTTGGCGACTTCAACCTTAATCAGCTTGAAATAACTACTGCTACTAGAACAATGGACAATATTTGCATGATGCACAACCTACATCAACTCATTGACCTCCCAACTAGGGTCACAGATACAACAAGCACACTGATTGATCTGATCTTTGTTTCTGAGCTTTCTTTTGTTGTCTCTTCGGGTGTCGTTCCACTTGGAATAAGTGACCATTTTGGAACATTTGTATCAAGATCAGCCCACAAACCTAATCATTCCAAACAAGATCATCTGTTACATCATTATCGCGACTACAAGGCATTTAACGAAGAAAAATGTTTGGAAGATATAAATGCAGCCCCTTGGGAATTGATGAATATCTTTGATGATATTGATGATAAAGTTGACATATTTTACCAACTCATCACACAGCTGCTTGACTGGCATGCTCCTAAAAAACAAAAAAGAATAAAACACGATTCTTACCCCTGGATCACAAGTCGCGCCATTGAACACATGAGGAAAAAGGCATATGCCTTGCAATTGTTCCTTAGAAATAGAACAGATCTTACATGGAATTTTTATAAAAAAGCAAGAAACCATACCACTGAAGTCATTAGAGAATCTAAAAGGGAGTATTTTGTTGATGCCGTTAATAGTGTGGAAGACAATCCCAAGAGAATGTGGAAAATATTGAAAAAGCTACTTCCCTCCAAGCGTGCCACGACTCCGACCAAAATCAATTTCGAAGGCAAAACCTACACATCCTCCAGTGACATAGCAAATTCCTTCAACGAATTTTTCACAACAGTTGCTGCTAAAATCACTTCGCATCTTGCACCTCCATCAGTAGATAATGTGACAATGTTAACAAAAAATAAGTTAAACATCCCATTTGCATCTCCAAACAGTATTTCCAAGATCATATCAAAGTTGAAAAATTCTAAAGGAATTGGTCTTGATGAGCTATCAGTCAAGACCATCAAAATCTTCTGTAAATCAGCAGCATTTGTTAAAAGTCTTACGGAAATTATCAATTTTTCCTTCAAAACTGGCTGCTTTCCAAACATATGGAAAAAAGCAAGAGTTGTGCCTGTTTTCAAATCTGGAGACATTCATAATATCGATAATTATAGGCCTATATCAGTGTTATGCTGCCTTAGTAAAATAATTGAGAGAGTTACATTCAACCACATCTATTCGTTCCTGATAAAAGAAGGTCTGCTACACAAACTTCAATCTGGATTCAGACATCTGCACTCTACTACTACGGCACTCTTACATCTTATCAACACCATTTATACGGATATGGATAATAGTTCGCTCACAGGAGCCCTGTTCTTAGACCTTCGCAAGGCATTTGATACTGTGAACCATACCATTATGCTTGCCAAAATCAAAACATTAAATCCCGATGAACAGTTACAGAATTGGCTCACATCATATCTTGAAAACAGAACGCAAGTAGTAGATTTCGACGGCAAGCTTTCTAAGCCAGCAACCATAACAACTGGCGTTCCCCAAGGCTCGATCCTTGGACCACTGTTATTTTTACTTTATGTAAATGACCTGCCTTCACTAATTGAATCTGAGACAATAATGTTTGCTGATGATACCACAGTGTTATCACATGGCTCCTCACATCAAGTTGTTGCATCTACAATCCAAAAGGATCTAAATAGTATCAGTTTGTACTCATCAATGAATCATCTAGTGCCCCATCCAAAGAAAACTAAAGTTGTCATTTTTAGTAAACCATCACAAGCTACACCTTTTGAGGAAAGATCTCCTTTGTCATTGAACAGGGATAGTATTGAATATGTAGCAAGCTACAAGTGCCTCGGATTCACTCTAGATCAACATTTGGACTATTCCTTACACCTAAAAGACATGTGCAGAAAGATCAATTGTGGCTTACAAATAATGAGACGTGTAAATGCGTACCTCCCCAAAGAAAGTCTGATCCTCCTTGCTAACTCCTTAGTCCTAAGCCATCTGGATTATTGTTCCCCTATTTTATATAATTTGAACTGCAGTCAGCTTGACATATTGCTGAAGCTACAGAAACAATGTGCTCGCATAATTTTTGGCTGTGATAGAAGAACTCACAGTAAGCCATTATTCATTCAACTTAACTGGCTACCATTGCACCAACGAATTGAATACAACATATGCCTCCTTCTCTACAAAGTCAACAATAACATTGCACCACCTTACTTGTCTGAAATGTTCGTGAGAACAGCTGAAGTTCACCAACACCGAACAAGAGCTGCCGTCAATAATCACTTTTTCAAAATTAGAGGAACTGGACAGACTTACATAAAATCATTTAGATATTATGGAGCAAAGATTTGGAATTTGTTACCAACTGAAATACGTCACATTGAATCTATTGAGAATTTTAAAACAAAATGTAAAGCCTACTTTATGGGCAAAATTAAATCTGACTCTTATGTAAAATATGACTGGTCCTTTTATTGAACTTTTATGCCCTAAAAGCTTTTTTTTTTGCTGTACATATTGTTATTAGGATTCTAGTGTTAATTTTAGTTTACTGTATTTTACTTTGTGAACCAGGCTGTAAACAAGTTGTTAACTTAGCCCTGTCATTCACGTTAAAGAATTTTATACATACATACATACATACAAGACCACTAACTAATTTTTGCCATTTTCTTAAAGATGACATCATTGATGATGTCACGTGACACATAATAGATCTATTGTTCCTGGAAAAAATTGAAGAGACCTTATAAATTATAAGTATAGAAAGTAAAAAGGATACTATCAAAGGATTATGAGGTGATCTGGAATTACACCCATCAACAGCTTACCTAAAAGTTTGCCCCGACCACTCTGAAAAAAACAGCCACCCCCCAGCCCTCTGAAATTTTTTTTCAAAATTTCACACAAAATCACACTTCAAAAGGATAGAAACTAAAAGTCAAAAAACCATTCCCTGGTTCATTGAACCAATTTGGAGCAGTGCTCAGTTAAGAGTGGGGGGGGGGTGCTGAATGAGCCCCCCCCAGTCTGGATAGGGTTAACGAACTGCACGCCAACTCAATGACTTGATTTCTCAGATTTCCTGGTACAACTACTTGTCGTATTTCATTGTCTCCATTTACCCTTAGATGGTTAAAAACACGATACAAATTTCCTCCTTTCTCTTCAATGTGCACAGGCTGATCTTCTTTTATCTTCTGCTCTGTGAATTTTCGAAGCTTCTCTAATGAATTGTCATCATGTTGAAATTTGATTAGCTGTTCTCTGGTAACCGTTGCACATTTTGTCACATCAGGTACTTTAAGTGGTGGTATACCTTGCCCTTTCTTTTCTTGAGCTCTTGTAACGGCACATGCTGTCTCCCAAGATGGGTCAGGATCTTCAGGGCTCCTAGTATTTGGTATATTCCCAATAATCACGTCATGCATTGCATCTGGTAAACATTGAACCTCTGCTTCTCCAGTAAAATATGGTGTGTCAATGAAAACGCTTGCAATAGGTACTTTTCTAATTGTTTTGTCAATCAAAAGCATGTAACCAAATCTGCCTGTTAGTTCCTCTTCTGTTAACAAGTCTCTCTTAATAACAACGCCACTGCAGCCTGTGTCCCTCAATACACTCAATGATCTGTCCCTTACTCTCCCTGTTACAACTGGCATGCTATCTTCACTCCCCATTGCTGGCTTGATACATGCAGATTTGATAATGGGAATTCTCTTGCCACAACCTATAGTAAGCTCATTCCGTATTATGCAAGATTCAATATCTGCCTGTGTTGCTACCCGAGCAATGTGCTCATCATTGTTTTCTTTATCAATTAGCTCTTGTTTGATAGACAATGATCCTGCAGCCTTTGGTGGTGGTTTCTTTCTACCCTGCCCTGGAGAAGGACAGTCATTTGCTTCGTAATTTAGGTCACCACAGTTAAAACATTTCCGCTCTGGTTTCTTCTCAAAATTACACTCGAAAGCTTTGTGACCCGTTTTATGGCAAATAAAACACCTGAATTCCCCATAATGCTTTGCTTTAACGTTAGCTTGACCTTGGCTGCTCTAAGATTCTAAGTTATGTCCAACTGTATTCTTTTTGCGAGCAAGCTGCTTCCCATGTGCACTAAGATATTGCTGTGCATGCTTTGTAATTTCATCTTGGTCACGTGGAGCCACTTCTTTCAAATAGATTGCTAGGTCTTGCTGGCATCTGCTTAGAAATTGCTCTTTATTTATCAACTCCTTCGGTCTAAGTACCC
Organism: Aurelia coerulea; assembly: GCA_039566865.1. NCBI lineage: Eukaryota > Metazoa > Cnidaria > Scyphozoa > Semaeostomeae > Ulmaridae > Aurelia > Aurelia coerulea. The sequence continues at coordinate 11,340,213 of CM076955.1, read as the reverse complement.
ATCAATCCTCGCATAAAATTGATCAGGAGTCTCCCCCTCTTCTGGGTCTGATTCTCTGTATCTTTTCTTGAACCCCTCTTCTGTTAATTGATATCTAATCAATAATGCCTCTTTAACCTTCTCATAATCTAACGCAGTGTCATCTGGCAACCTTGAATAAACATCAAGTGCTTTCCCTTTTAATGGGGCGCTTAAGGCTGTCGCCCACTCATATCTCTCCCATCCCTTACTTATCGCAAACCGCTCAAATCTTTTCAAATAACTGTCCAAGTCGTCTTTCCCATCAGCAAAAGCAGGCAACTTAGGGCCCTTAGCTCTTTGCCTACCCTCTCTGCCTTGGAAATTCATTGACATTCACTTTTCAGCTCCAAAACGGCCCTAATTTTTAACCGCTCTTGCTCTAAAATCTCCTTTTTCTCTTTCTCTGTAGCAACCTTAAACTCCAACTTCGCTAACTCTACTCTTCGATTTTCTGCCCGCTCATTTCTATCGATAATCTGCTGCGCTTCGATAAACTGCTGTAAATCCTTTCCTTCGAGCCCAAGCTCACGCCCACACTGCATCAATATATCCATAATTACTGGCTTCTTTTCGCTGTTATTTCGCTTTATTCAAAACTTTCAGCATAACGAACGAAATATCCCTTGATGTTTGCCACCGCACTATGATATTCTATTGATTCCCGACAACCAATCTTCCAAAAAGCGATTTTAAAACATCACACATTCATTTCATTTCATTTCATTTTCATTTTTTTTCATTTTTATTTATTTACCCAGGGTAATACATTCAGTTTATATATAAGAAAACTGTTTTACAATGTGCCCTGCTAAAAAAAAACAATAAAATATAACCTAATTACTTGATGTATTTATGATATAAACTCTACAATAAAAACAAGGAAGAAAATCTCAATTTGAAGAGAAAAGAAAAATTGACCAAACACTGGTTTCGATGTAATGGTCTTCATCCGGGGATATATCTATGATTTTTTAAAAAGGTCTTGAGCCTGTTTTTAAAAATCGCCAGTGACGGGGCGGTTTTAATTTCGGGGCTCAATTGGTTCCATACAGTCTCTCCGCGATACGAAAAGCTTCGTTGCCCATTAGATGTTTTATAACGTGGGATCTCAAGATCTGTTTCAGTACTCCGTAGGACTCGGTTCCTACAATCAGACAGTTTGTGAAACATGTCCTGCATGTAAGGAGGAGCTAGTCCATGGAGCGATTTATAAACCATGGTAGCAGTTTCAAAATCAATAATTTCTTTCATATTTAGCCACCCAAGTTGAGAAATCAACGGCAGTGATGCTTTGTCAAAAGGACTGTTTGTAACGATGCGAGCAGCTCGATTCTGTATTTTTTGGAGCTTTTGTAGGACTGTATCGCCAGCGCAACCCCAGACCGAGCAACAATATCTGATAGGTTGTTCTACTATGCCTAAATACATTTTCTGGACAGTCTCTAAAGACAGAAATTCAGCTCACAACAGCTTGAAAATACAGGAAACCTCATCTTTTCGCTGACTATCGTTTTGTTGCCATTCCCGGCTGAGCCCCCAATTGTCACGAGTATAACGAATGGCCTAGAAGCGACTTGCAATGAAGAAACCAAACTTCGGATAGATTAAAATCAACGGCATGTTTTCCAAGCACGGTAACAATAAAACCCCATCTCCAAAACGATAAACAACCTAATTAATTCACGTTGCGTTCCAAGTCACTCCTTCCATGTATCAGCGATATGTGTCCAGTCCTCTTGGGGCCTCTACTCAATTGTCAGTTCACTACAAACGCCATTATAGAGTAAACTATATAGCATAATAGAAGACAATGCAACAAACAAAACACGGGAACAAACAACACAATAAACGACTGAACATAAATGTGTGACATAGTCAACTCAAATTATCATACTCTTCAGGAATTATCAACTCTTAGTACTTCAGAAAAGGATCTTTCCTTGTTTCATATGAATGTAAGAAGTATTTCACTTCATTTTGATGAGCTTATTCCAACTCTTGCAACTCTTAAAATTAACTTTGATATTATTGGTCTGTCCGAGACATGGAATTCCATTGAGATTCCTGTAAAAACAAATGTGGAAATTCCTGGTTATTGTTATTTTCCATACCAGTCACATAGTCAAAATGGTGGTGTTGCACTTTATGTGAAGTCAGGTCTTTGTCCAACTCCTAGACCTGATCTAAATAAAGATAGTACCAATTTTGAAACAGTCTGGGTTGAAGTTGAAAACAGAAATGGTAAAAATTTTCTGTTCTGTTGTGCATATCGTCATCCAAGCTCAGATCTTGATAGCTTCAGTGAATATCTGCAAGAAATTCTGTCCAATCCAGCTGTGTTAAATAAATAAGTTCGACACAGTGAATCATGGTATTCTTTTGACGAAGCTTGAACATTATGGGATTAGGGGAACTGTCTTAGATTGGTTTAAATCTTACCTCTCAGATAGGAAACAGTATGTATCTGTAAATGGATCAAACTCAAGTTATCTCGATGTTACATGTGGAGTACCACAGGGTTCAGTTCTTGGTCCTCTCCTTTTCCTAATTTATATTAATGATTTAGCTCAATCATCATCAAAACTTGCCTTCTATCTATTTGCAGATGACACTAATATTTACTATGAAGCTGATAATCTCATTCTTCTTCAAAGAACAGTTAACAAAAAATTGGGAAAAGTTAAAATGTGGCTTGATATTAACCAATTGTCATTGAATATTGACAAGACCAATTTTATTATTCTTAAGTCTCCTCAGCATTCTTCCTCTGAAATTATCAATATCAAAATTGGAAACCTTCCTGTCAAAAAGACTTGCTATGTCAAATTTCTTGGAGTTCTTTGAAAATCTTTCATGCAAGTACCATCTGACTGAACTCTCTAAAAAACTGGCTAGAACTTGTGGTATGTTCTTCAAAGTAAGAAATTTTTTACCCATTGATGTTGTAATCTGTCTTTACAATTCTTTATTTTCACCCTTCCTGCAATATGAAATTTTAGTTTGGGGTCTTACATATGAAACTTACATCAATCCAGTGTATATGAATCTGTTCATAAAATCTCTACTATATGCTTTCATAATTTCTTTAAATCTTTGGAATCTGTTCATCAATATGGTACAAGACAGGCTGGCAAGGATGATATTTTTCTAACTCAGAAAAACCCCAGTCAATACGGTCTCAGATCAGTACGCTACCATGGAGCAAAGTGCTGGAATGACATTCCTGTAGATATAAAAAGGTCACCATCTGTTAAAGGGAATCGACACAGTTAAAAGCTGGCCCGGGCCAAGTTAAAAATATAATCTATTGTATTCAACAACTTTGACGCCTGCGGTTTCATTGTGTGGCGAAGGAAACAATGGGTTTGTGGGCGTTTCTTGAGCCTATTTATAGCAGCTTGTCGATATAGCTATGTCTATTCCCTTTAATGTCTTTCGTCGAAAACTCAAAACCTACTATTTTGATAAGAATTATTAAAAGTGTATTATAGACGGTTCACAAATAACCCATAGTTTCTAAAAATATTATCTGAAAAGGGGGTGCTCTCTCCTCGATTAGCTTTGCTACTGAGAGAGTTCCTCCTTAAGAATTCCCCTTCATACAAATCCTCTAGTGTCATGTATCTTTCTTTAATTTTATATGTATTGTCTTATGTAGTTATTCAAATTGTAGTAAAGTATGTTTAATTTTAGAGTCTTTGTATGTAGTGGAATTTAAAATGAAATGAACTGAACTGAACTGAACTGTAATAGGCATTAATTTATTTGATATATTCGTGTGAACAATCACAAGGCAACAGTTCTATTGCACTTGTGCAACATGGCAACGTCATACGAGATGTCCTAAAATCTAAGTGCAAAGTTTCTGTGCATGTTCAATATATTTAGAGACTGCTGCTATAGTAGGGGTTTCCAAGTGGGAAGAGGTGGGTGGGTCATGGTGGGGGACTTGATGGCCCTATCATCTTATGACATTGACAACTATGCGCACAGTACATTTTTATATATAAACTCAAATCTGCCTGATACCTCAACTGTATGTGCTTTCCCATACATATTTGTCTGCATTATTGTTAGTGTAGGTGGGGTTTTTGGGGATCTATCTTCTAAAATTAGATTGTAATCAAAGCAGCATACATGAAGTAACAGTGCATGACGCAGTTTACTTAGGCCAAAATGGCGTCCAAAAGATCTGTTCCAGAACAGTTATCAATTTAAATGCAGAAACGAATGCAGATGCTGACGAAACATTATGGCGAACGACGTATAATACAAAAAGCAGATGCTGACGAAACATTATGGCGAACGACGTATAATGCTAAAAGATGGTGAGCAAAATTAATTTGCTTCACACATTAATGCTGTGATAGGGAAATAAAACATAGCACATACATCACGATTTACCAATTGGTTTACCAAAACTGTTTACCAAAACGGTTTACCCCCATTTCTATGAGGGTTTGCAATGCAAGTAATTTATTTAAATGAGAAATATTTGGGCCATTATGAGCGCATGTAACATATCACTACTAAATTGACATGGAATTATGAGATGTAGCCATTTGAAAGTTTTAGAACGCTTTATCACAAAAAGTATATAGAAAGAACTGCATTGGATTTTCTTGGTATATAGTTTGGCGGTAAACCGATGCAATTGTCAGAAACAATGGTATAAAGTGCAAAACAAAGATTCATGTCATGGACAATGTTGCAATATTGCAAAAACACCATGTTATTTCAGTAAAATTTATGTTATAATTGGGAGATCGTTCTATTTAGCAATGGTAAATCGTTTGGTAAACCATGGCATTCTATGGTAAATCGTTGCTGCTCGTTAAAATTAATAGATTCCTGCTTTTGAAAATAAAATGCTTCAGTTATTGTTTCCTGGCGTCGTAATACACACCTCCTGCAATTCATTTCCAGCCACAGCCCTGCTAAGCTTGCAAACAATGTCCTTTTAATGGACGGCTTAATGAGATGACGTCATATGACTGACAGCAATTGAATAGAGTAAGAATAGTCAAATGAAGTGCCACAATCACTGTTGCTCATCCCCGTAAAGAAGTTCTTTGTTAAACGTGACAAAACAGTTGTTTAAAAACCATAACATGCCATGCTTTTTTTCCCTCACGCAATGTTTCCACGATTTTCAGACAATCCTGGACAAAATTGTCGAGAAAAATTGCCGAGATCATGGTGTGCAAACGCATTGTTACAGCTCTTAGAATCGATGCCCCGTTACCGTCCCCTCCCCTCCCCTCCCCCATTCAATGTTGGGTAATTTTTGGAGCAAGGCAGCAAACGTTTTCTCATCATAACCAACATTGAATGGGGGAAGCGCAGTTTTTCTCAACATATCATACACACAATCATACACATAACGTATCACATATCACACATAACATATCACAGATCACATATCACTTATCATGCACATAACATATCGTACACATAACATATTATGTCCAGGATTGTTGGTCTATTGACATGTCCGGGATGTCCAGCTTCAGATCGTTTTTCAGAAATTTTTTCACCTTCTTGAAACATTCTGGGCCTGACTCTACATCACTTCCATCACTTAATTTAACACCATTGATGCGTAAACACAGCCTTCGGTGATACTGCTCGTTATCATCGTACCTCAATTCAAGTTGCTCTATTCTTTCATTTACTGCGTCAAGAATTTTCTTAAATGCATGTAAAAATTCTTTTTTGTGTGAAAAGCCGTTAGAACCTTTCACAGCTCACCAACATTCTGAATTTCCTAAGAATTCCTGTGAAAGAAAACCATTCCTATTCTAAGGTGAGGGCCATAGGAAGCATCTCAAACTTGAGCGGGCAGGACACTTCAAGGGCACTTTTCTCATTAAGCTAAAGGGCACTTCTTTGTTTATTGCAAAATCTTTGAGGCGCACGTTCCTTTAAGTGGTCAAATGACAGTCAACACAGAAGAAGCGCACCATGCAAATTCGAAGACTATTTGAAAATAGATTTTCATGATTGGATGACTCTTTGAATATTATTTTGTTATTTGCTTCCACTTTTGCTTGCCCTGGACACCACAATGAATAAGAACATTCAAGGACTTTGTCATGCAAAGAAAACAAAATCCACTTGAGAGCTGATTCTATTTTGAATATAAAAAACAAGTGGTATGCTGCTTCCGCGTTGACTGTAAAGGTTGTTAAACCCAGGGGCGTACATGACTTGTGGATGGACGGGGGTCTGCCGCCCGGTTTTCAGAAAGGTACCCTCTTTTAATTACCGAAACTTGCCTTGGTACCCACTTTTCTGACGAAGTTTGGCGGAATACTGCCCATTTTAAACAATTTTTGCAAATTTCAGTGAAACCCCAACCATGTTTATGGAAAACCGCCAAATAAGGACCCTTGTTTAGAGAATTTTGGGCCCAAAAACCCACCCATATTGGCACCGCATACCCTTACCCTGAACATGTTATGTACCCCCCCCCGGGTGTTAAACAGTTGAATTAAACAGTTAGTTTCATCTTAATGTTGAACAACCAAAGATCGAGCGATTTTGTACCAGGAATAGCAAAAAACAGCGAAGATACAAGGAAGACAATCAAAATGATACTCGCAACGAAATACAACGAAAGACAACGAAATTGCACAACGCGCAAAATGTGTGCATCTTCGGAGGTCCGGGCTCTAGCGAAATATTTATCAAAGAGCTAGAACAATAGCGGATTGTTCGCTTCAAGACTATCCTTTTCATGTGACTATGCAATAACCTAACAATGCAACAATTTGAGCAGGTACTTGCGCTTGCAGAGAAAGACGGAACGAAAGAAATTTGCAGAAGTTGCTTTTAAACAAAATTTGGAAACATTAAATGGAAAAAAAAGTCAAATGATGCTTGAGTCATTGTTAAGTGAATCATTTAGCTCAAGAATACAAACGAAGCCTCGTTGGGGCCAACGTGTGAGTTTTAATCGGTGAGAAGCTTAGGCCCAAATGACATTTCTGACAGAAATCGCTGAAAATCGCCTGCGATTTTGATATGTAAAGGAAGGGAAAGTGTTTGGGTTATTTTTTGGGACAATATCCATAATCGCTGAGATTTTTATCCTTCTATCATATTTGTAGCGACTCTTATCAATGTTTTACGAAGGTCAATATTCGTCCACCAGAAAATGTATGTATGTATGTAATATTTTGCCATCAAGCTAAAATATATCTAATCATAAACGAAAATAAATCTAATTACAATATCTATAAAATTAAAATAATTACAATCAAAGAGCTACATATCTAATTTAATAATCTGATTTAAAAACACCCCATGGTTAAAGATGGCAGGGATAGCATTAAAAGGTCAATGCGACCTTGTTTCCATATTGGTTCCTCAAGGAGTGCTATTCAAAAGGAAAAAAGAAAGAAAAGTTTTCGAGAAGAAAAATAAAAAGTTTCATGGAAAATAGAATTTGTCTAGATCGGAAATAAAATCTTTGATTTTAATGACCAATAATCCTTGTTATTGGTTGTTTTAGATTTCTAATAATATATGTAGGGACTATCATTAAGACTTTGGAGATTTTTAAAGAATTGGTCTTTGATCTTATGTTTGAAACTGTTGATGTTTGTTGCAGATTTTAGTTCTGAGGGTAGGCTGTTCCATATTTTAGGTCCTAAATATGAGAGACCATTTTGTCCTGTGTTGCTTTTTCCAAAAGGTTGAATTAGTTTGTTTTTAGATCTTCGAGTTACTCGGCTCTGGCCAACTGGTAAGAACATTTTCGACATATATGATGGGGCTGCATTATCAAAAAATTTGAAAACCTTTGCAGCAGTGCATTGCTCAAACCTTTCTTTAGTGGGGAGCCAGTTTACAGTTTTAAATTCGTCTACTCCTATATGTGCTCTGTTACTCAGATTCAAACAGAATCTGATACATTTATTTTGAGCCGTCTGAATTTTTTTGGTTAATCGTTTATTCAACATTGGAAGCCAAGCACTGCATGCAAAGTCAAAGTGGGGTTGAATTAGTGCATTTGCCAGTAATCTTCGAAGGGAAAAGTCAAGAAAATTTTGCTTTCTGTAAAAGAATCTGAGCCTGCCATTGATTTTACCAAGGGTCCTGGTAGCCATTGACGCACCAGACAAGCCCTCGTCCAGGACGCAGCCCAGGTATGTGACTGACGTGTGTTGTTTGATCTTAATGTCACCTCTTCTGATGTCCAGTTTTTTACTGCCGGTTCGTTTATTTTTTCTACCAAAAAGTATCGATTTTGTTTTATCCTCCCCAAAATGAATGCGTAGTTTATTATCAACAAACCAATCACATAGAGAATTAAAATTTCTGTTCAGCTGTTTTTCTATTTCATTGACGTCATTGTCTCCAAATACAAGACAGGAGTCGTCTGCATACAAGAGTAAGTCACATTCCACTGCCTGTGGCATGTCATTTACATATAAGAGAAAGATGAGTGGGCCTAGAATAGAGCCTTGTGGAACACCACACGATAATTCTCCAGGCGATGAGGAATCTTTGCCTATGTTCACGTAGGAAGTTTGTTTGGTTAGGTATGATCGGAACCAGAATATGACTGAGTCAGCAAAGCCAAGATACTTCATTTTTTCGAGGAAAGTTTCATGGTCATTTGTGTCAAGCGCTTTTTGAAGATCGATCAATATCATGCCCGTAGACATACTATTTTCCAGCCCCTGTATGATTTTGTCACTAAGATATGATAAACATGTGTCTGTTGAGTGGAAAGGACGAAAGCCAGACTGGTACCGATAAAGAATTTTGTTTTTATCTAGGTACTCTTGTATCTGTTCATGGACAGTCATTTCAATAACTTTAGAGATCTGCGGCAAGAGTGAGATAGGACGATAAGTTTTTGGATCATCTTTGCTTCCCTTTTTAAAAAGAGGTTTCATTTTGGCTTGTTTACAATCATCGGGAAAGCTTGCCAAGGAAATTGAAAGATTACATAGTTCCGTCACTGGTGTAGCTAAAATTGATGCACCATCTTTAAGGAATTTTCCTGCAAGATTATCAGGTCCTGCTGCTTTTGAAGGATTGATTCCCTCTAAAAGTTTGAGTTTCATGGTTTGCATGGTGAAGTGTGAATTTTTCTTTTTCGAGATTAAGGTTCTTGTAGTATTTTTTGACACTTTCAAAACCAAATTTACAGGGCGGATTTGGTAGCTTCTTTACAAGCTCTGTAGCCAAATTTGAAAAGAAGTTCTTAAAAATGTTGGAATTAATTTTATCATCGAAACAGTGTTGTCCATCTTTCTTTAGGCAGATCTTTGAAGCTTTATCTTGCTTGGATGGAAGTCCAAGTGATTTTAGGCTCTTCCATAATTCTTTTGGCTTGCCAATATTTTCATTTAATTTGCCAACAACACAATTTCTCTTTTTCTTTTTTATCAGAGACAAAACGTTATTTCGAGCTTTTTTGAAATTAACATGGTCAGTGTGACTTTTAGTCCTTTTAAATTTGGAAAGCAGCTTGTCTCGAATCCTGATCCCTTCAAGGACTTCTTCATCCATCCACTCCTGAGTGTTGTTCCTCACATGAATCTCTTTCAATGGAGCAATCTCATCAATAACCGAAACAATCAATTGTATGAAGTGAGAATAAGCAGCATTGATATCAATAAAGTCAAAATATTTTGGGAATTTAATCAATTTGAGTTTTTTCAGAAAAAGGTCTTTATTGTAATTTTTCATTGAGCGGATTTTGATGTATTTATGATCAAAATTCTTGGCTCTAGTACTTTTCCTTGTACAGTAGATCATTTGGTGGTCAGACAAGCCCAAGTTGAGAACACCATGTTGGGAAACTTTTTGAGCCGAATTAGAAATTATATGATCTAATAGGGTTTCAGATTTTTCAGTTATGCGTGTTGGTTCTTGGATTAGTTGATCAAGTCCGTGGAGGAGGCAGAATTCTTTGTAGCGCTAGATCCAATTAGTTGTTGGAGAGATGAACTGCAAAACCTTTTGTTTCAAAACAAAAACTGCTAACCAATAATCTGCGATACCTTGGGGGCGCATGCGAACTAACCTGTTATTTTAACCAATCAGAATGGATCTGTCTATGCTCCCTCACAGCTACGAGCAGCAGCAACAATAATAACACAGATTTCCCGCTAAAAACGCCATTTCGTTTGGAGGAAAGGTGAGCGGTTGGAAGGCCAGCCAGGCAGGGAAACGTTCGTAGAGCCTTAGTATCTGAAGAGTACTTGTTTCTAGGCTTCAGTTGTTTTCGTTTTTGTGGTTAGAAGGCCGTGGCCAAGTTGTTCGATTGTTATATTCTTGCTCTTGCATTAACTTTTATGTCACAGTTGAATAGAACCACAGGCAAAGACGAGCACAAGCAGGGGTACACTCATTTCAGGCCCGTCGGAACGAAATTGATATTGGGGGCTGAAATTCGATGCGAGCGTAGCAAGCAAAAATGGGGGTCCGGGGGCTGGCCCCCGGGAAAAATTTTCATGACCAGGCCCTTTAGATCGTTGGAAAATGCACCACTTTTGGAGAATTTGCGTTTTAAAGAAGCACACAGGATTAAGACTGATGGGGGTCTTTCCGCGAAAATTATGAAAATGGGACTTCAATTTCACGAGAATATGGAATATTTTGAATTGCATAATATCAAAAGTGATACCTCGATCAATTCTGGTAAGTTCCTCGAATGCAGATAAGTCTAAATCTTCATTTTCTCAAGGGTTTGGCTTTCACAACCTTTTTCACGAACAAAAGTGAACGAACTTCAGCAAATTATTGGGGGGGGGGGGCTGAAGCCCCCCAGCCCCCCCGGTTCCGACGGGCCTGCATTTTTGTAAGAAACTGAAATCGGGGTTAGAAAGTTTCGTAAATTATAGGACTCATGCAGCGAAAAGTTTCTAACGAGTTTCTTACATATTTTGAAACCGGAAGTGTAGAGTTAGTCTGTTTTTGTCAGTAGGGCGTCAAGTTACTTGCTAACACCCCAAAACCAGTAATCACATAATTGACACTCGAACTATGTCAAAATATTTGTTATTAGTATCGAAACATGTTTAAATGACCTCAGAAAATTAAAGCTGCAAATTATAAAAATGTCTTAGTTTTATCAATTCAGGTAGAAATGTCTTAGTTTTATCAATTGAGGTACAGAACAGTTACTTATTTTTCCAAAGATTGAGCCCACCATTTCTCAAGAGCTGTTCCTTATAATAAAGTGAGTGTATTATATCCTTCACTCAAGTAAAGACATTAAGAAATATTACATGCCCATAAAAAATATACAACGAAAAGGAGAGCAAATAATCTGTTAAAAGCAAGAACTTCAGCCAGCCAGTCACTATACTTGTGATCTATGCAACCTTGCAATTCAGGTATTTAATGAAAAATGATTTGAGCTCTCACACGTTTTCAAACCTTCATGCAGTACTGTAGGTCTGGAGCTGGTAGCAAGTTTCTTAATTTCTAGGAAATTTTTGCAACCAAAAATTTCTTACCCTTTCCTTGAATTTGAAATGTTCTAAACATATAACTGATCTATATCTATGTTAAGGTATCATAGCCAGTATTAACAGAAGTTAAGCTTAAAAAGATGCCAAAACACCGTCAGTCCTGTATACTGTAAAACAATATCTGAATGACCTTGAAAAACCAATCATACAATTGCCAAAATTTCTTAGCTCTTCTAATTAAGGTAGGACTGCTAATTTTTGAAGCAAATGTGCGTGCAGTTTCTTAGTCTATAAACACACCTGCCTTTGTGCAGGGATGACAGGTCATCCCACTTAGAATCATATGCAGTACCGTTAGGCTATTGAAGCAACCCACTCTTTGAGTAGGGTATACGTGGGTAAAATGCTTGAGGAGAAATTGGTATGTAAATAAACTATTTAGACAAAGTATGTGAATGTCAAACATCATGATTCAAAGATTTCATCTTGCTACAACTGGGTGTCCTACCTTCCATGACATTGTGAATGTTTACTTCCCAGGGGGGGGGGGGGGGGGTACTCTGGTATATTCAGGATAGGTGTGCTCAGGGTACTTTTTTGGGTCTAAAATTTGGACAAGGGTTATTTTGTTGGATCAATCATTTGTACAGTTGTTTGTTTGGGTTCCTGAAATTCTGGTTTACTTTCTTTGGTCTCAAATATGAGAAAAAGTAAAACAATTGGGCAAAATATTGTTTAACAAACAAAGTTAGAATCAAGTAACATTACTAAAATCAAAAAATGTAAATATCCAAATACATTATGAGAAATATCATCCATTAGGGCACTTTTTTTCAGATTTAAAATACTGACGTCATAACTTTGGGTATGTAAGGTCGGAAAAATTATTTTTTGAGGTCTATTTTCATGGTAGAAATTTTTTTTTGGTTGATGCGTTATACCCCAGCCTGAGCACCCCTATCCTGAATATACGTGAGTACCCCCCCCTGGGGTTTACTCTGGTTTACTTAGCACTCCACGAGATGTTTTTCACCCACCAACAACACTACCTATGTTACCCTTGCTGACCCAAGGAGAGTTATCTTAAAGATAGAAGCAAGCATGAACCTTCAGTGAAATTTATAAAATACTGGGAAGGCTTTGGCATGGAGATCATTAAAGAATAAACCAATGCCCTTGGAATGCTGGGGTAAGGTTGGTGTTTTTCGTGGCAAAGATTTAGAGAAAAGGATTTCATGAAACTCACATGCTCTTTGAAAATAGGCAAAACAAAAATCATTCAACTCAGTTTCAGAGCTGATGCAGAATTGAGATTTCCTCATTTGTAAATAATTTTCGAGCCTTTCCATATCATTATCTTGTCATCAGAATACACAAGAAAATCATCGAAAGCGGTCTTGATTTCAAAACAATCCTTAGGCCGCCACTTCCTTGTTGTTTTTCAAAGAAATTTGCGCCGATGTGAAAATATGAGCAACACCAACAACTATTTTAGCCTAAGCCTACTACGCTTGCGCAGACAAGGTACGGTACCAGACCTCATTAGCCCGGCCGAAGTTGGCACTCAACTCATCTCTCCAACAAGGGAATAGACTATTAATATTGAGGTGAAAAAAGTGCAAGCCTCTTTTTCTAAATGGATTCCACATACACACTCTTGATGGATCTTGGGTGGCTTCATTGTGAACTTTAGTGTGAGTTGGTTGTTCCTCAAATAAAGTGCTTGGGCAAGGGGTCTTCAGCAAATGGTAACTCTTGCCAAAGGTTTATCCTGATGTTGTTCTTGCAGGACAAACAAGTGTACCTAGATTCTTTTTCTGACAACCTGGAAAGAGTTACAAACTCTGCATCAGGTATTATATCACACCTTTTGTGAAACCAGAAACCGCATTGCATACAAGGGAGACCTTTTCTTACCGATTTGTTGCAGGTTTGGCAGATTTTAGAAGGTCCTGGGTGGAGATGAATATCACCCGACAGCAGCATAAGGAATCTAACGAAGGATTTGTTATTTCTGTATTTTAAATCAGAAAGTGCCCAGTCAGATAATTGTTCCTGCATGCAGTCGGATCCAATATCGCCAATGAGAGATAAGCTCTCAGTTGAATACAATACAAAATGAATACAATTTCGTCTCCAAATGAGATATTTGTCTGAGCACTCTACAAACTGCAGAGCGGCATCCCTTCTACCGATTTTTCAAAAAAATTCCATGTAAATATTGTAATTTAGTAGCCATTTCAATTTTCGTGAGGGTACTCAAGAATTCCCTTCCAACGACCGATTTGATATCATGGGGTTAGAAAAAGGCAATTTGATTGGCTGAGTACCGTGAAATTGGATGATTTACGCGTGCTTCAGCAACCCGTAAGGATTTGAACAGTATGCTTATCATTAGAGCAAGATCATCAGTATAAATTATTGGATTACTCAAAATTTCTTATATATTATAATTGTTTTTCACTGAATGCTTGATTTGCAATAGTCGTTTTCCATCCGTTTTGCATCAGTCTTCAGGCATTGAAAAAGAAAGAATTGCAGTCTTTTTTTATTGTTTTCAAATACTGCTTCAAGGTTGGGTTTGATTGATAAAAGATAATCCTGTTCTTTTTTGGTCCTAAAATAAAATAGAGACAACATTAACAATCCTCCTATGAAAACGTCTTCTGCATAGCAAATTTCACTCTGTCTCATAGAGAATTGTATTTGCAAAAGAAGAGCAACAATCCAAAATAGATGTCTTTGCAAACTTAAATTAGAGCAGATACCCTCAAGAAAAATAAAAGAGATTTAAGAGCAAATAATTGCAGTAAGCTTTTGTATTTGTAGGGAAAATAATCAAAGCTGATGATTTTTTGTAGAAGATAGCCTTGATAACATTGTTTTAGTTAGCAAATCTCCTATTTCTAGGTCAGAGCTTCCCCATTAGTCCCGAAGAAAATAGGCAACATGCAACTTTATCTTTGTTTACATTTAGGCCAAACCCGACGAAAAGTTCTCTGAGAGCAAAGTCAAAGTTTTTGTTATTATTCTCATTGCTCTGGTGGCCATAACGGCTAACAAGTACTCCAAAATACTTTCCTTTCCGAAAACATTAGATTAAGGAGCTGTTCATATGGAGGCGAGCCAGCCCGCCTACTGGGCTGGCCCGCTAAGTGAGCTGATTTCGCATTCTGTTCATATGGCAAAATCCATCCCGCCTACTGCACAGTGATCCAGGGAGTGGAAGAAATACCAAAACATGAAGTGTTAAAATTCCAATTTATTTCATGCCCATACCATCAAGTACACTCTGAATGTTTATGAAACGCAAACATTTTAGAAATTGGACTACGGATAGCCAAGAAAATGATTTTTGAAGTTGGGCCTAATTGCTTCATTTTTTTACACAGGCACTTCCCGATTAACGCTGCCTGGATTGAATTTTCAAAGCAATAATTCTCTGCTCAGAAAGGTCCGACAATTTTCGTTTTGATCTTATTTCAATCCTCTAGTCATGTACTTTCAAGTAATTGCAACATTGGTTGGAAATATTTATATTTTGGTTCATTTTTATGTGATTCATAATGGCAGAGATTTGTAAAATTCACACTTTTAAAAATCAGTTGAAAATTTCAACAGTTAAAATGTAAAATTGGGGCAAAATGTATTTACCAAAAAAATTACAAAATTCAAAGGACTATTGGTGCAGCTTTCTACCAAAGGGTTTGTTCTGAATCGTACCCAAAGAAGAATTATGGGCATTCTTATTTTTGTCGTACAACGGACATTTTGAGATTTCTTCAATGTTTTCTGCAATAAAAATAAATCAAGACCTGCTAAAGCCTTCAAAACTGACTCAACTCTATCTCTTTGACATACTGCCATGAAATTTAACCCTCAGAAAGCTTTGTGTTTCATTGATCTACATGAAGTCACTGTTTTCAAGTATTTTTATTTGTCCTGTCAGCAGAAACAAAGAAAAACGTGTTTTCCATCAGAACTACCGAAACATTTATGGCTTGAAGAGACTCTGAGTGATGAAAATAATTTACTTTCATCATTCTAATAACAATTTTACACTGATTAAGCCGTAAAAGTCCCTTATTGTGGTAGTTTTCATTAAAAACAACACGTTTTTGGTCTTTTTCTGCTGATGTTACAACTAAAAATGCTTGAAAACAATAATTTTATGTATGAAAATAACAAGTAAAGCTTTCTGAGGGTTAGATTTCATGACACTATGTCAAAGAGATGGAGTTGAGTGAGTTTTGAAGGCTTTAGCAGGCCTTGAATTACTTTTATTGCAGAAAACATTGAAAAAATCTCAAAAATCTCCATTGTACCGCAAAAATAAGAATGACCATAATTCTTTTTTGGGTATGATTCAGAACAAACCCTTTTGTAGAAAGCTGCACCAATAGTTCCTTTAATTTTGTATTTTTTTTGGTAAATATATTTTGCCCCAATTTTTACATTTTAACTGTTGAATTTTTGAAATGATTTTTGAAAATATGAATTTTACAAATTTCCGCCATTATGAATCACATAAAAATGAACCAAAATATAAATATTTCCAACCAATGTTGCAATTACTTGAAAGAACATGCTCAGAGGATTGAAATAAGATCAAAACGAAAATTGTCGGACCTTTCTGAGCAGAGAAACATTGCTTTGAAAATTCAATCCAGGCAGCGTTATTCCGGAAGTGCTTGTGTAAACAAATGAAGTAATTAGGCCCAACCTCAAAATTCATTTTCCTGGCTATCCGTAGTCCAATTTTTAAAATGTTTGCGTTTCATAAACATTCAGATTGTACTTGATGATATGGGCATCAAATAAATTCAGATTTTGAAACTTCGTATTTTGGTATTTATTCCAAACTTTCTTTTGTTCCGGATCACTGTGTACTGGGCTGGAATTGGTCACGTGCCATCGTTGGTGGGATTGTTTTGCATGCCCACCCATGCGCAGTAGAGACGTTTTCGTCTAGGCATGCGGGCTGGAGTGTTCATATGGGAAAATTTTGATCCCGCCAAGCGGGATCCCGGCAGTGCTTGAGTGAGATCTCGCCTACCGGGCCAGCCCGCATGCTCATATGAACAGACAACAAAGTTTGAATGGGAAACAGGGATAAGGTGAGATCTCTGCAAAAACCTCCAGCCCGGTATGCGGGCTGTCTCGCCTCCATATGAACAGGTCCTAAGTTCGAAAGTGATACATTCAACCAGGGTTAACGTTTGTTTTCTGTCTAAAAGCAGACAAGTTTGTAAAAGGAAACACGTACAGCAAAACAGGCAACATTTATAGAAACTAGATGCTTACAGCTATTGCGTTATATCTCCAAAGTGAGAATTCCTGTATTTGTTTAGAAAATATTGGAGTTTGAAGAAATTTCGGTTAAATGTAGGAAAACGAAACTTCATTTTCTTGAAACTGCAAGCCGAATTTCAAGACGAGAAAAATACAAGTTTATTTTTTCAAAAATTGGTGAAAGGTGGCAATATAATAATAATAATATTAATAATTATCACTGTAAACACCGGAGTTACAAAGAACTATTGGCTAAATGCTTACAGGATACGCAAAAAAAGGAAACTAAACAAAACGCAACAGGCAACATCTAAAGAAATAAGTGCGAACGAACCAACTAACTACATTTTGAGCAATGAGAGGAGTTATGAGGCCATTAATTCGTTGCTACACCTGAATTGTCAACCGGAAGGTCTTGACATATGCATAGTACTCTGTGCAGAAACATAATGGTTGCGGTATTTGTTGTGATATGCATGCTGCCTAGCATTTTGATCAAAATTTCACTGTCCACCCTATCTCCTTCACTACCAAAGCAGCCATTCATATTTTCAAAATACTTGTTTCTAGCTTCAACGAGTCTTGGTTCTGAGCATCCGAGTATGAAATGGACCTCATTGCCCAATGGACTATCCCTACAAACTGTACATGTGCGTTGTGATCTCGGTTTTTTCTGCATCCTGCCAAGTTCAATTGGCAGGAAATGCGCGGATATTCTAAACTTTGCGATTGTAGCCCTATGCTCATATTTCAGCACATTATTTACGTATACCTCTTCCCCGTAACCTTTTTGTATGAATTGGTAAATTTCAGACAGCCTTCCAGATCCTTGTATGTGCTCCTGGAACCTCTTTTCATACAAAGTCTTAAGAGATCTAGAAACAGACCTGATAATTCCCTTCTGCGAACTTGCCCTTACCTTTGTAACTGAATCTATGCTATGACCAGAAAGTCTCAGTAGATGTTGTACTACAGTTAACAAGGAGGATACCCCTGTAGCATGGAGCCTGGAACATTCAAGTACAGCATTTTCAATGATCGGGTTTGACGTACGCAGATTTTGTAGATGGAAATAGAAGTTTAAGATTCGTTCATATATAGTCACATTTAACGGGTAAACCCCCAACTCTCCTCTCACAGCAAAATTTGAAGATTTAGAATGTACACCCAGTACCGTTTTACATAACCTATTTAGGAGGATTTCATGTTGTAGTTTATCAACAAAGAGGTTCTCAGTAAATCGCTTAAAAGACGCATTGCGATTGCAGCCCCCCATGTAAGCCCCCCAGACTTTGCTATTATACAATAATATTGGCTCAATAAGTGACCTGAACATTTTTAGGATAACACATGGTTTAACTCCACTCTGCGGACTAATATCCCTCAAAAAAGAGAAAAAAGCCCTGCAAGCTTTTTTGTGCAAGGCAATCCTTGCTTGTTTGAAAGAACCACTTGGAACGAAAATTGTACCCAAATACTTGTAATTTTCACATGATGTTACTTGGTTGTTTCCAAACTTAACAGTTAGTTTTGTGTTTCTGCCGGCTTTGTTAAAAACTAAGATCTTTGTCTTTTTCACATTTACATTTAACTTCCATTTCTGAGAATAATCTTCGAGTTTAGACATGCTATACCTTAGCCCCTCTTCGGTTTCAGAAAGTATCAGAATGTCGTCAGCATACATTAAGCAACTGATGTTCTGGTTCCCTATTGTAGGCGGTTGACATTGTTCGTCAAAAAGCTCTACAATATCATTGATAAATAATTTGAAGAGAGTAGGGCTCAGATTGCAACCTTGCCTAACACCTGTTTTCGAAACAAAGGATTGTGTAATTCCGTTTGGTAGCTTTACAGCTGCTTTCAGGTTGGTATACATTGACTTAAGCAAGGCAATGAAGGGGTAACACGGCGTTGGGTTATAGAAAGGGGGTAGTGGTCGCAACCTTGAATGTAAATAGCCTTCTCCGACATATCGACGAGATTCACTCGATTATCAAGGAGCTGGGTATACATATCCTGGCTATAAATGAAACTAAGCTAGATGAGAAGATTGCTGATGAACTCGTTAATATTGACGGCTATTCCATTAAAAGATGTGACCGTAATCGAAATGGTGGTGGTGTGGCAATTTACATAAAGGATAATTTGTTTAAAAAATGCAGTGTTCGGGAGGACGTCCCTGTTTCCTCTCTTGAAGCTGTGTGCATTGAATGCAAACCGGTTCAGTCCGCTCCATTTTTAGTATTTGCTTGGCATCGACCCCCTGATGAGTCTGTTGATATCTTTCGTCAACTAGAGGAATCTCTGCAGTTTTTGGATAACGAAAACAAGGAACTCATCCTTTTAGGCGATACAAATTGTGACCTTTTGGCTTATTACTCAAGCGAGGAACCGAATTCAGCAAATAGCCTAGCCGCGCATTCAAAGCGTCTCATGGAAATCTATGATCTCTTTGGATTTCAACAGTTAATTAACAAAGCAACGAGAGAAACTCTAACATCTAAGACCTTGATAGATCATATTGCTACGACGAACAAGTCTAACATTGTTGTTTCCCATGTAAAGGAAACTAGTCTCAGCGATCACTATATGGTCTACTGTATCAGAAAATTCCGAGGTGCTTCTAAAAAGCAACACAAAATTATCTCCACCAGGCAGATGAAAAATTTTTGTGAAGAGGATTTTCTAAATGATTTGAAGAGTGTTGACTGGAAGAAGATAGTTACAAGCACTGATGATATTAACCAAATTGTAGAGCAATGGTCTAATATGTTTTCTATTATTCTGGAAAAGCATGCCCCGATGCGCAACAGACGAGTTTCTGAAAAGTTCTCCCTGGTTGACGAAAGATTTCAAACTCATATGTAAATCTCGAGATAGGCTTAAGAAACTCGCTGTTAGTTCTAAATCTGATCTTTTAATGCAGGCTTATCGGCAGCTGCGAAATCGAGTGAATAAACTAAATGAGAATTTGAAGCGCGAATTTTTCACAAACAAGATCGCCTCATGTAATGGTGACATAAAAAACACGTGGAAAACAATTAATCAAGTTCTAAATAAGGAGTCTAAGACCACTCACATCTCATCCCTGGAGGTTGAAGGAAAAACGCTATCGGGTGGTATAGCTATTGCAGAACAAATGAATAACTTTTTCTGTGAAATTGGCAAGAACCTCAGTGATAAAATACCTGAGACATCTAATCCTCTCTTAACGAATGAGTACGAGATTAACCAAAAAAGCGTGCAATTCAATTTCGAGCCTATCAGTGTACCTGAAATTGAAGGGGTTTTCGCAAAATTTGACACTTCAAAGGGTTCTGGCCCCGATGGTATAGCCAATTTTTTCTTAAAAATGGGACTGCCTGTGATAGCTGAGTCCCAATGCCACATTTTCAACCTCTCTCTTGCTACCGTAGTTTTTCCAGACAGCTGGAAAAATGCGCGAGTTGCCCCTGTCTTCAAGAGCGGTCAACAAGATGACAGTTCAAATTACAGGCCTATATCTGTCTTGCCATTTTTAGCCAGACTGTTCGAGGAGTTGGTCTATAATCAAGTTTATGATTTTCTAATCAAAAACAAGCTTCTGTTCTCAAATCAATCTGCTTTACGATTGTTACATTCCGTTGTTACCTGTCTGCTTGCGAGTACAAACGAATGGTACGTAAATATGGATAACGGAAAATACACAGCAAATGTATTCATCGACCTAAAGAAAGCATTTGATACCCTAGATCATGACATTCTCCTTAAAAAGCTAATTAGGTATGGTATAACTGGTCTGGAACATTCTTGGTTTGTTTCATATCTGAACAACAGACGGCAATACTGCAAAGTCAATGGTGCACTTTCGCAGACTAAGGATGTCACTTGTGGTGTTCCACAGGGCTCTTGCCTTGGTCCCCTACTGTTTTTAATCTACATTAACGACCTCCCACTTGCTCTGCGAAATTGCAACGTGACTATGTATGCAGACGACACCAGTCTTTCATATGCATCAAAAAACTTAGAAGAGCTTAACCAATGTATGAACGAAGATCTAGATTGTTTAAAAGATTGGCTGCAGGGAAACAAACTTTCCTCAAACATCCTTAAAACTCATGTAATCATAGGTTGGATCCCGTCCAAACTGAAATAGATTTGTGATGAACTCGTTGACCAGCCTTCCTTTTCTATAAATGGCACACAGATAGAGACTGTGGAGAGGACTAAATACCTTGGTGTCCAGTTGGACAGTCATCTTGTCTGGGATGAGCATATAAAGTGTATGAGAACTAAAGTATCTCGAGCCTTAGGTTTTCTTAAGTATGCAAAGAAATTTCTCCGTGAGGAAACGCTCAGTAAGATGTACAGAGGAATTGTTGAACCCCACTTCAGGTATTGTTGCTCAGTTTGGGGATGCTGTGGTAAAACCCAAATTGACACTCTCCAAAAATTACAAAATCGAGCTGCCAGAATTGTTACAAATAGCAGCTATGATGTTTCTGCAGCTGGTCTGATCAAAAGGCTGAAATGGCCAACTATCTTAGACATTATTCAAAGTGAAACAGCGACTATAATGTACAAGTCAACAAATAGTCTTGTGCCCGAATATCTGTCTGAGTTATTTGTAAAAATTCAACTCTCAACACAATGAGACTAAGAAATACTGAAGCTGACTTGCGTGCTCCTTTCTTCAAAATGTCAAATGGCATTTCATTTCGAGGGCCTAAGGTTTGGAAACAATTAAGTTCAGATGTCAAACATGCACCCTCCCTTTCAACTTTCAAAAAGAGGCTAAAAAAATTGTAGAGGGTTTTTGGTTTTTCTTTTTACTTTTCTTTTGATAAATTTAGGAACATTTCTATTTGTATTTATTATTTATTTATTTATATCATATTAATTGTAAATAAGGCTTAACTGTAAATAAGATTTTAAATTTGTTTTAATAGTATTTTGCATGGCCCCCTGTAAAGCAGTCTCTGCAGACTGACGGGGCTACCGTGGTTAAAAAAGTAAAAATGAACTGAAATGAAATGAAATGAATCTACGACTGATGTTCATTCCAACAAGCTTATAATAGAGTCCATCACGCCACACCGAGTCATAAGCCTTGGAAAAATCAACAAAACAAGCATAAATGTTGGCCTTCCTGGAGAAGTAAGAGCTCAACAACGTATTCAATACAAAAACATGATCAGAGGTTCGATAGCCTTCACTAAACCCTATTTGATTGGGATGTTTGAGGGAATTAATTTCAGTGAAGCGCACAAGGCGCCTATTCAGAATGGCATCGAATAACTTAGAGAAGCAGCTTGTTACTGTTATACCTCTATAGTCATTCGGGTCATGGGTATCTCCCGACTTGAAAAGTGGTGTTATTAGACCATGTTTCCAGGAAGCTGGATACATACTACTTTGTAAGATTGCATTAAAGAAGTAATGAATATTCCTTACAAAATGTGAATCGACACAACATTTAATCATTTCATTGGAGATCATATCATCTCCAACAGACTTGCCATTTTTGAGTTTCCAAGTTGCTTTTTTGATTTCATCTATTGAGATTTCGCCGTCTAAAATCTCATCATAAGCGGTTGTGAATTTTTCGATATTTTCTAGAACTGGGATGGTGAAGTTGTCTTGCCTGGGAATATTACTTTCATTTAGTTTTTTGAACCACTCATACCAAACACCAGGCTCAATATTTTCAGATGGGTTAGCCCTTTTCTTAGCTTTAGTATCATTTACAAGATTCCAAAAGACCTTTGGATTTTTGTTTTCAGTTTCCTGTATGGATTTCAAAAGGTTCTCCTTAAAGGAACCGTTTCTTAGCTTGGACAATTTGCTTGGACAATTTGCTTGTACAATTTTTTATTCGAGTAAAACTTACTTCTTACATCAGGGTCTTTTGGCCACTTATTAAGGTTTTTGAGAGAATGCTGTACAGCTTGTTTCGCCTCTTCACATGTTTTGTCAAACCATTTGTTCTTGGGTTTACGTGATTGTGTTTTGTGAGTGTTGGTCGCCCTTTAGCCTTTTTGCAGGCTTTAGATCACGGAACACTTTTATCAGCAGCTTCCCGGATGACAGAATATGTATCTAGCATCATTTTGCTTACATCAGTCTCACTATCTTGGTTTCGTTTCTTCCACTCAGCCATAATTGTTTCAGTCTTGCAGGGCATCTTTTAAGGAAATTTGACTAGTGGGCCAGACTAACCACGAGGGCCCAATTCTCGGGTTCAAAAAGAGATGGTACAAACATACAACTAAAGCATACAGCGTGACCATGTGCTATTCGTCAGGAGTCATCCTATGGAAAACTTGGAATCACACATTTTCCATTTCATTTATAAATCTTTTTAGGTACTCCCCAAACCTTTTTCGTACAAATTATGGAAAAACATTGAAGCTCATTCGATAGAAAACGGAATACTTTGTGGACATGCGAGCGAAGCGAGCAAAGAAATTTTGGTTCTGTTACTCAGATCGGCCTAAAATGGGTTAGAATAAAAATTTGCAGCTGCTTGTTGCCCCCGGGGGGAGGGGGTACATAACATGTTCAGGGTACGGGTATGTGCCGCCCATATGGGTGGGTTTTTGGGCCCAAAATTCTCTAAACAAGGGTCCTTTTTCGGCAAATTTTCCATAAACATGGGTTGGGTTTCGCTGAAATTCGCAAAAAGTGGTTAAAATGGGCAGGTTTCCGCCAAAATTCATCATAAAAGTGGGTATCAAAAGCAAATTTCGGTAATTAGAAGAGGGTAGCTTTCGGAAAACCGGGCGGCAGACCCCCGTCCATCCACAAGTCATTTACCCCCCCCCCCCTCTCCGGGTATTGCCCACTCCTAGGTTCTGAAAGGATTAATCTGTAATATTCAAAGCTATCTTTGAGTTATCTGGGTAAAAGGGTCCCTTCCCCACTCTCCAATTGGATCTGCATTGTGTGAAACCGTTAGCATTGTATCTTCAGCATTGAGAAACAAATTTGGTTCATTGTGCAACATTTTCTGAAACAAGCATTGCAGCGCTCTGGAGAGATATAAGTTTCCTAACCATTTAGTCTTATAATTTTCGGAAATTTTCTGACGACAGCAGATTTTTGAGTGAAGTATCCCAAACTGAGATTTATGAAATGCCTATAGCTGAGTTTAGTGAAGTTGAAGTTTCTAGCGTCAAGCGCTGGGAATGCAGAAGTAGGGGAAACCTAATCGAATCCGTGAGCCGTTGTCGTCACGCTCAAGTGGTGGACTCTACCTAAGCTCAAACCCGGTCCATCAGACTGCTTTGGCTACAAAGCCAGAGGAGCGCAGGCACGCCCAGGCACCAATGCGTCACAACACCTTCTGTCCATGCTGTACAATGGTAGGCCCAAGAGTGACCCCTGTATGAATTATAACATCAAAGTCCGTCTAATGCGTTTAGAATTTTCAAACAGAAAGGTTTATCTAAGGCTGAGCGTCTATGCTTCTCTCTATTTCACTGAAAGAACTCTTTGGTGCTTGATAATAACGGCTTAAAACAATACAGGAAAGTTAGTGAAAAGGGCCCAAGCTAGTGGGCCAAAAACGGGGATTTTTACTTCACTACTGGGCCAGGAAGGGCGCCCACTGGGCCAATGGCCCACTAGTTACAATGTTAAAAGATGCCCTGCAGTCTTGTCCAAAAAATTAGTACTACTCAGTGCAAACCTAAAGGAAATATTAGCTTCAGGGGACCATTTATAGGACCTAGGTTTCTCACTAAGTGGATGGTTCCCAGTAGTAATATTGAATTTTTCAGTTGTTAACATAAAGGAAATTGGACTGTGATTTGATAATAGGGTAAGAGGTAACACCTGAAAGAACTTAATGCTATCAAAAAGGTTCTGAGACACAATTGCGTAATCTACCACACTAACCCCATTATACATGAAGCATGTGTAGTTCCCCAAGCGATCTCCCAACGTTCGGCCATTCAGAAAACATAAGCTATTTGAAACACAGAGCTCTATTAAAGATCTTCCAAAAGTGTTAACTTGAGCATCCCTTGAATTCATCGGTGGGATCATTACATCCATATCGTAAAGATCAGGAGGCAAATCATCCTCATGGATGTTTGGGAGCTGTATGTGCTCCAGGTTATGACTTAGATTTCCCTTCCTTGCATTAAAATCTCCAATGAAGATTAAGTTCCCTTTTGATGAATAATGCAAGATATCACGTTGGAGTTCCTGAAAGAGGTCCAGCAAGTCTCCTTCCTTGCTAAATTTTGAATTATATGGGGGAATGTAAACTGAACAAAGATCCGCCCTCAAATTGAAAAAGTTCTTATCAAATTTGCACCATATGCAAAACGAGTTAGTAATGGGTAGAACCTTTACACCTTTTCTCAGATCATTACGGATTAATATAGATATACCCCCAGAACCCCTCTTAGCCCTAACATGCTTTTTACGGAACTGAGAAAAAGTGTAAAAGCCATTGAATGAAGGTTGTTTGCAATCTGTAGCCCACGTCTCCAAAAGGGTTATAACATCAAACCTTGATAACAAGTGTGCTAATGTTTCGTCATTGCATTTGTCACTCAGACCTTCAATGTTGAAAGAGCAAAACTTGATATTCTCTTTTTTGACCTGCATTACTATACCAAATTGCAGGTAATAATGTTTTATATCTGGCACTAAATCAACACTTCACAGGCGCTTGCAAAGTGGATCTATGAAAAAAGGAGCAAAAACAATAGCACAACTTGTTTCCAAGGAACCAGAACAATAGACAAAAACAGTTAATAGACAAAAAACAGACAATAGACAAAAGATATAGGACAATACAACATTGAGAAATCCAAAACTTTGAACAAAATTTCCATGAAACAAAAGACAAACGTTAAATTTATGAAAAAGTCTGTGTTAGGAATGATGATGTGTCCAAGGGTCAAACTCTCTCAAGAGACACTTTTCAGACAAGTGCGAATAAGAAACTCCCTCGAGAGACATTAATTAAACATAGTATGAATAAGAAACTCTCATGAGACATGGTTGTAATAAAAAAGTAGTATTTTTGGGTTTCCTAGACATTTGTTTACTGGACTTTGAACTGGTTTTTACTATGAATACAAGGGTAGTAGATTTGTATTTTCTATTCGTTTATTTCGTCTTGATTATCGTTGAGATTGATGGATAAAAACTAGACTCTTCTCTTGGCTATGGACGAGACCTCTGACCAAACAGTCTGCTTATCTGCTGTGCTGAATCCCGAGTTTGTACACAGAGTTGTCCACGGCCTTTGAAAGATTTGAAAACCCAAGAAACTTTGAGTCCAAAATTCTCAAAGAACTCGAAAGAGCGAAGATACAGCTATTGCGTTATATCTCGATATTTTGCTTTGGGAAACTTGGCACGCCTGCTGACGCTATTTATCGCAAAATTTTACTTTCGCGCCACAGTTTTCTTGTTAAAGAGGCCGGAAGTGACGTCAGAATTCAGGCTTGGTGTTGTCGGGCGTGCAATTGATCGATCTCCCAACTGCATCTTATTGCTTGTGGGAACAAATGATCTGGCAAGTAAGACGAAATTTGAGGTTGAAATCGCAAACAAATTTTTGATCTTGCACTACATATCAAAAACCGTTGTTGTATCTGGTCTTGTTCCAAGGTACGATTACCTGGAGCCTAAAAGAGTCAAGGTCAACTGTGTTCTTCGAGATCTTTGCGCTAAAAATGATTTGTCCTATGCTGATCACAGCAACATCAATCCGTCATAACATTTAAATCGTAGTAGAATTCATTTAGACAAGGTAGGCGATGATATTTTTGTCGATAATCTGTTTAATGCCACTAGGGCTCGGCAATTAATCTGATTACATGACATTCATGAGGTGGAAGTAGTTGACCCACCCCCACCTCAAGCTCCTATTAGGGAGGATGCCTGCAATACTGATTTCTCACCGAAAAATCTGACACCCACTAGTGAGACTATGACATCTGACAGGTGTCATCAGCATCTAGGGTTTAAAAAGGGGTATGGCAATTGCATCCCTGAATATCGACGGTCATCGCCGCCACCTAGATGAGGTCCAATTGTTAATTTGAGACCTTGGGATTCAAATCCTTGCCTTGAATGAGACTAAGCTCGATCCAGACTTTCCAAAGGAGCTAACTAGTGTGGCTGGATACCAACAAGAACGTCTGGATAGGACCGGCAATGTGTTTCTATTTATATAATGGACCTTATCAAGTACAAACGTCGTCTTAATGTCCCTACTGATGACCTGGAACTCATTTGTATCGAGGTTGAACCACCAATAAGCTAGTCCTTTCTTGTTCTCGCCTGGTACCGTACACCCAGTGACCCTGTTGGATCTTTCAATAATCTGGAGAAAGTTCTCTCTTTTTTGGACAAAGGGGGTTAAGGAAATAATCCTCTTAGGGGACACTAATTGTGATCTCACTGCAAAACAAGCTGAGCAGCCCATAGAAAACAATTCAAAGCACATGCTTGATCTCTATGAGTTGTTCAGCTTCAAACAGCTTATTGATGAACCAACTAGAGTCACTATTTTGAACATTATTTTGTTGTTATTACTTGCAGTTTGGGTAAAGAGCACTATGCTACTATTTCGCAGTCCCAAGGGATGCCTTGAAACGATTCCTCTTGAATGATATGCCCTCCCTCGGTCTCCTTGATTGTAAGAGTAGAACTCAAAATAGATATCAGATGGGAAGTTCACAAATCGAAATGTTAAAAATATCATCTGATATATGTTTTGAGACATACTCAAACGAACTTTTCATTATGTTGTCTGCATCTAGTAGAGGCCCCAAGGGATGCCATAAATTGTTGTCTCTAAATCAATTATATTGTCTGCACCAGAAAATACACTTTGTCAACCAAACCTTTGGAAAGGTGATTCTTAACACACCGAAATATACTACAAGAGCATCCCAAGATAATTAGCTCGATGTTTTCAAAAACATGTTACATTCAAAACTTTTTGTCCTTTGGGAAACCAATTTGTCGTAAAGGAAATTTATTAGAACCTACGATCCAATTGCACTTCTTTACTCCCATGGCGTTGATTTACCATTCTTCATTATATATCTTTTATCTTGTGTTTCTTATTGAATATCAGTCCTATTTTGTAATATTCTTGTATAGTTTCCCCTTTGATCGCTGCAGCAAGTACTTCATGGTCGCAAACATTACCCACTCTGCATCTGACGGAATAGATCATACTCCAATCCTATGCCCATAGGAACTGAACAATGGCGTGCAGGAATTGCATCAATTAAGGCTATTTTGCAAGTGCGGGCCTGTTCAAACTTCTCTGTCGGGGATTTTCTATTTTGCTCTTTCTACTCCTTCGCCAGCTTGTACCTGTTCATTTTATTATCGTTGATATCCTTGCCGTTATCGGTCATCGTTGCCTCCCCTGCCTCCAACATTCACTGCTGTTTATGCACTGAGTCACTAAATTTCGAGGAATTATAGAGCCCCCTCCAGAATGTCATTAAACTGAATTCTTTTCTTCTTGTTCGCATCTGTTTTTTAGCTACATGGGTGTTAGACACCTTGTGGGAAAATGCCAGCCAATTGTTACATTGCTATGTTTATCGAAGGCGTCTTCAAACCAAATTGTATAGCATAGTATATTTTTTGTTGATCAGCGGATACCTGGAATTGCTATATTTTGGGGAATTTTTCTCCCTCAGCGGCCTTCTCTTACTTGCTGGTGATATCGAGTCAAATCCTGGGCCTCACTATGACGGCTGCCTTAAATTTTTTCATTGGAATCTAAATAGCATTTGTGCCAGGGAGGGTATAAAAATTCCTTTGATTGAAGCTTATAACTCTGTTCATAAATTTGATGTTTTTGCCGTCTCGGAGACAATGCTGGATAGCTCAATAAGTGATGAAGACATCTTTATTGCAGGCTTCAGTAAGGAGGTGTACCGCAGTGATCATCCGAGTGATACTAAAGTTGGGGGTGTTTGCCTTTTTTTTCGAGAGAATCTTTCCATAAAGCGCAGAACTGATCTTGAGCTTCTCCAAGAAATGGTTGTTTCAGAAATTCACATCGAACGGAAAAAGATAATTTTAGTCGCAATCTACCGTAGTCCAAGTCAAAACAGTGACCAATTCGAAAATTTTTGTGACAGACTGCAGCTAGTGATAACACGTATTCGAAGAGAAACACCTCAAGCTGTGATCTTAACTGGAGACTTTAACAGCAGGTCTTCCCAGTGGTGGGAGGAAGATATAGAACATCCAGAGGGAACTGCTCTTGATGAGTTAATCGAAACAAATAATTTGTGTCAGCTAATTAACGAGCCAACAAATATAAGGGGAGAGAGCATGTCTTGTATTGACCTCATGATAACAGATCAGCCAAATCTATTCGTAGACTCCGGGGTACATTCCTCTTTAGACGATCACTGTCAACATCAGATAATCTATGGCAAACTGAATGTATCGATGCCATGTCCGCCCCCGTATAAAAGGAAAGTTTGGGAATACGATCGAGCAAACATTCAAGCAATTCGGGACTCCTTAAATAAGATAGATTGGAAATCAAAGTTTAATAATCTTGGTTCCGACTGCATGGCAACCCTCTTCACAGATAGCTTGTTGTCTATCTTAGCTGAATATATTCCAAATAAAGTTATCACATGCTGTGATAAAGATTCTCCGTGGATAACCCCAGATGTGAAGACTGCAATAAAACGCAAGCATAGGGTTTATAGGAATTTTGTACGTCGTGGAAGAAGGCAAGAAGACTGGGATCTAGTCAAAATAGCTCGCAATGAGGCAAAAAACATGATAGTTAATGCAAAAGAGGGGTATTTCTTAAATTTGGGGCGTAAATTGTCTGATCCCAATCAAGGAATCAAGTCATATTGGTCGGTCTTAAACAGGTTGATTAATAGAAAAAAGTCAGTGAATATCCCCCCATTGTTAGAAAATGGAGTGTTTATAACGAACCTACAAAGTAAAGCTAGCATATTCAATGATTATTTTGTACAGCAGTGTTCCATGATAACAACAAGTAGCACCTTACCTACTTTCCGACCAAGGCCTAAATTATTAATTGAAAACCTAATAATCAACCGGGAGAAGGTATTTCAGATACTTCAATCATTGGACCCGAAGAAAGCCCATGGTTGTGATGAAGTTTCTATTGCAATGGTAAAAATATGTGACAAGTCAATATTGGAGCCCTTGTGCATGATTTATGAAAAATGCCTTGAGAGTGGAGACTACCCGGGCTATCTGGAAGAGAGCCAATGTTATTCCAGTTCACAAAAAAGGTAGTAGACAATCCAAACAAAATTATCGTCCTATATCTCTATTGCCTATCTTTGGGAAAATATTTGAAAAAATCATCTTTGAAACAATCTATTGTCATCTTTGTGACAATGATCTATTAAGCATTCATCAGTCTGGTTTTCGTCCCGGTGATTCAACCATCAACCAACTACTAGCCATTACTCACAGGATATACAGTGGGTTTGAAGAAATGCCTAGTAAGGAGAGCAGAGCAGTATTTTTAGATCTATCTAAAGCGTTTGATAGGGTATGGCATGAAGGTTTATTATATAAACTTGAATGCAGTGGTATATCTGGCAATCTCCTTCATTTGATTTCTAATTTCTATCTAATCGTGAGCAGCGTGTGCTGCTGAATGGAAAGAGCTCTGAATGGAAAAGAATATCATCGGGAGTGCCTCAAGGCTCCGTTCTAGGTCCCTTATTTTTCCTTGTGTATATCAATGACATTGCTGAAAATATACATAGTGAGATCAAACTTTTTTGCTGACGATACTTCTCTTTTTTCTGTTGTTGAAAGCAAGATTAGAACTGCAGATGATCTAAATAGAGATCTTGAAAAAGTTCGTTTGTGGGCATGGCAATGGAAAATGAAATTCAACACCGATAAAACGGAAGAGGTTATTTTTTCTTCGAAAAGAACAAGGCAAGAACATCCTGTGTTGATGTTAGGAGCTGATGAGGTAACGAATAAGTCGGAGCATAAACATCTTGGTATGATCCTTGACTCCAAACTGAGTTTTCAGAGTCATGTCAAGGAAGCTATCACTAAAGCTAGGAGAGGTATTGGTATGATCAGATACCTTTCAAAGTATGTCTCTAGATATGTGTTGGACCAAATTTACAAACTTTATGCGAGACCTCATCTTGACTATGGTGATATAATTTATCACATGCCTGATCCGGAAATGAAGCTAGACATAACCAAAAGGTTGGAGCAAACCCAATATGCAGCTGGATTAGCGGTTACAGGTGCATGGAGGGGTACCAGCAGGCGTAGGTTGTATGAGGAGCTTGGCTGGGAGTCTTTATCAGAGAAGGTGGTACAGGCGATTATGTCATTTCTTCAAACTGAGGCAGACGCAAGCGCCAATATATCTATTTGATGAAATTCCTCCCGAACGTCCTATTACATACAATTTAAGACATCAGCGTGAATATGAACCAATTGCTGCGCATACAGTTCGCTTCTCAAATACATATTTTCAAAACGTCCTTTCTGAATGGCACTCGTTGGACAAGAATATCAAAGAATCTCAAACAATTTCTGAATTCAAGCGTAAACTACTAGCAGTAATAAGACCAAAGCAAAGATCAGTTTACAATGTTTATGACAGAATAGGAATCAAGAATTTAACAAAACTGCGCCTACAATTTAGTCCACTGAATGAGCACAGATTTCGGCACCATTTTGACTGCTTTAGCCCCCGTTGTTTATGTGGAACAGGAGATGAAGATAATGAGCACTTTCTCCTGCACTGCCCCCAATTTGGTCTGGAACGCATAGATCTCTTCCGTCAGCTTGCAGAAGTACCAGATTTAGATATTACAGACATGGAATCAAAATTTTTGTGCGATTTACTTTTGTATGGAAATGCTGATCTGAATATCATAACAAACAGAATGTTAACTGAAGCTACAATTTCGTTCATTGAAAAGACGAAGCGGTTCGGATAACAATGTTTTAAATATTGCCTGCGCATCCGTGCGCATGCTAATAATACCGTCGCAGCGACTCCCCTATCCCTTTTTATTGTTTTTTTAACTGTTGAATTATTAGAGAAATGTAAATGCCATTCACAGTGGGAACTAGATGACTCCGTGTCTTTTCCCGCTGTGAATGGCATAAGAGTAATGTATATTGTTGTGTAGTTAGTTATGATTTGCTTGTATATATATAAAAAAAAAAAGAAAAAAAAAAACTAGAGTCACTCTAACTACTTCTTCTATTATTGACCATATTGCTACAACACATGCCAGAAATCCTGAGTGTATAAAGTTTCCTTGAGTGACCAGTATATGATCTACTGCATTCGAAAATTTGATGGAGCAGTGGAATAAGGCCATAAAATGATTTTTTTTATACATCATTTAATAACTTACAATACATATTACTTTCAACATTACTTACAAAATACCATACCCTACTACTAATACAATACCAATTGAAGCGAAAACTACGACTACCTCATGGCAACATAAAACATAAAACAGGAAATACGAACATGCCACTGATCGTAACTACTAGAGAGAGAAATAATTGTCATCAATCTTATCATCAATCATACCAACCTAGGACTTGTCCTTTAAAGAGCACAATTAATTATTATTTAGACGATATGGCTGATTTTCCAAAAAGTGTTACAATTGACCCCGGTCTCCCCTACTGTACTAAATAAGATCTCCAATCCTGGACAAAATTGTTGAGAAAAATTGACGAGGTCATGGCGTACAAACGCATTGTGCAATGCCCCGTTACCGCCCCCCCCCCCTTCCCCCCATTCAATGTTGGGTAATTTTTGAAGCAAGGCAGCAAACATCTTCTCATCATAACCAACATTGAACGGGGGGAAGGGGGGAGGGGGGCTCAGTTTTTCTCAACATATTATGTCCAGGATTGTCTGCACGTCAAGGTAACATGAAAGAATTAGGAAGGCAGTCAATGAACTCCTCAATAAGAGATCAAAGTCCAGCAGTATTGATTGTTTTAAAGAGTCCTTTTCCGAAACTGTTCATAAAAAGGACATTTCTAATGCAATGAACAGTTTCTTTTGCTCAGTTTGTAAGGATCTTGCTGCCAAAATAGATCCAGTCCCAAATTCCCTTCTTGCAGGTGACTATGAATTTAACAAACATAAGGCAACATTCCACTTCAGGACTATCGAAGTGCAGGAGATCAGGGATGCATTTGCCACGGCTGAGACAGCAAAGAGCTTTGGGACTGACAACATCTCTAGCTACTTTCTGAAGTGTGCGCTACCTTTTATTGAAAACTCACTTGTATTCTTGTTCAATACATCCATTGAAACGAGTCGTTTTCCCGACTCATGGAAAGTTGCTAGAGTTACTCCCATTTTCAAGGATGGAGATAAGACTGAAAAGTCGAACTATCGACCAATATCAGTCTTGCCTGTCATCTCAAGGCTCTTTGAAAAACTAGTAACAAATCAGCTGTAACAGTACATGGATGATAATGGTCACTTTTCATCTGGCCAATCCGGCTTTTTGCGCCTTCATTCAACAGTAACATGCTTACTTAGAAATACTGATGAAATACTGATGACTGGTACAATGGAATGGATCGTGGAAAGCTTGCGGGTCTAGTGTTCATTGACCTTAGAAGGCATTCGACACCGTAGATCACAACATTCTCTACTAAAAGCTTGAGCTTTACGGTGTACAGCAAAGTGAACTCTCTTGGTTTATATCATACCTAACCAACCGGGAACAATTTTGTAGGGTTAATGGGGTTGCTTCCAAAATTGGGGATATAGAAGTTAATGTTCCACAAGGTTCATGTTTTGGCCCTCTTCTCTTCCTCATCAACATCAATGATCTCCCACAAGCAGTCCGGGATTCTAACGTGTCCATGTATGCTGATGATACCAGTTTGTGCTACCAGTCTCTCGATTTGACTCGGCTGAATGAGGCTATTAACAGCGATTTTAAGAAACTGGATACTTGGCTACAAAGCAAAAAGCTTTCCCTGAATGTTGCGAAAACTCGTTCTATTCTTAGTTCCACCAAGCAGAAACGCAACATTTTCAAGGGTCAAAGTGATGACTTGAAACTGAAAATACGCGATAACGAGCTCGAAGTAGTCAATGAGACAAAATACCTCCAATCACTTACAAAATTGTTGAGCCACCCTGAAAAAAAATGAGTTTTTTGGCCCCCCTTTTCCCCCATGTCAATGTTGTTTGGAAAAATGTACTTGGTCATGCTGACAGACGTGGTTTGACAACTTTTTAATGGCTTTTCAACATTGACTAGGGGGGGGGGGGGGGAAAGCAGAGGCAAAAAACTGAAAATCTGAGGGTGGCTCAACAATTTTGTAAGTGATTGTCTGAAATGCTCGCAACTTCGACTTCAGTTTACACGAAGAGTACCGAGGCCAACTGCATGAAATTTTGTACTTGGCATGTTATTGACACATAGTTTCAAAATGTGTTGTTTTTAAAATTTTTTACCAACTGTAAATAATTTACGAGATTTTTGAAAAAGGCACTTTTTCGCCATTTTCCAAGAAAATAGCATAATTGCATAGTTTTCTCAAAATTTTCATTTTTTTGACGTACTTTCCCTTTAGCTTAAATCTTGTAAGATATTGATATGATTCTTAGTTTCATTTGCCTTCAATCATACTCTGGCAACTGCGATGCAACTAGGGTGGGAGAGGGTATTTTCGTTTGGCCTATTTTTATGGAATTCTCCCTTTGACTGGCTATATTGTTCTTAAATGCTGTTCATAAACGTCATTTTTACAACAGAATTTTATAGTGATGATATTCTATATGTTTGAGTGATACAATTGAATAAAATGTTCTATTTACAATTATAAACGATATACAACTGTAATATTGCCACCTGTTTCGTGTGTGTTCATGGTGAATTACGTCATCAGTGCTCGCCACAAGGCTCACTACAATGCTCACCAACATTGATCGTTTGTATTCCTTGTTTCTAACGAAGAAAAACGAAGAAACTTTGCGCAAAACGCATATTAGCTTGTGAGTATGAGCAGACACTCTCATTGCAGACCAATAAAAATAGAAAATCTCCGCGGTGAATTGAAATTGAACCAATTTACCAACATTGCTCATTTTTAGTACCTTCAAAATATTTTTGAAATCCTTTTTAGTAGCTATAAAAGTGAGAAATGTTGGAGTTTTAGTCATTTTGTATCTAATCAGTGTCGAATTTTGAGTAAAAAGCTAGCCTATGTGTACACACGGGCTTTTGCTACATCTTCGATGGCTTCGTTTATTTGTTCGTCAACTTTCTTGGACGCACAAGAAACTTCAAAAAGTGAGAATTGTTGGCGAGCAATGTTCAAGATCACTCACTCAGTCTATCATTTAGTGATTTGACTTCTTGAACAATTACAGTTCAGTGGTCCGATGATAAATTGTTTGTTATCGTTTATAAGTGGTTCCAAAAGAACTAATGCTGGTTTCAAAGGGGAACATATACCCTTTTCATTCATTTGGCATTTAAAGAATAGAGGAATATTGGCCAATAAAGCATGGAGCCGTTATTGTCACTCCCTCAAGCAGCATGACAAATACTGTAGGAACATTACTTTGCGAACCGAACAAACAAGGTTAAACAATTTTCTCAGTTGTCATATGTTTTAAGGTGAAATTTCTCGATCATGACGGCAATGAAAGAATTTAGACAAAGGCCTGTGTTTCTCCGTAAACACAGGGCAGCGAGTTGTCATCGTATAAAAGTAATACCGATGGTAATGAAAACCCCCATATTCTTATGCCGTTCAAGTGAAGTTTCCCACATTGAAATGCGGATAATCCTCACTGCAAAACACTCAACCACAACATCTGGAAAACTTTGACGACTTGGAAACTTGTCTAAGTCACCTTGACTGTACGTGAGGAGAAAGATGGTGCGCTGTGGTGAACTTGCTGCCATTTTGAAGTCGAACTGTTGAATTTTCAAATTTCCCGCGCTCACTCAAGTGCATAAATTCCCTTCTAAATACAACAATATGGGATATATTTTGTCGATATGGAGGTAATTGTAGAACAATATGTTTTATAACTCGAAGATAAAACTAACAGAGACTATAGATGTTGTAAAGTCGTTTGGAAATTAAATTCCTTCTTCAAATGCGAGGCGTAGCAATGGTAAATTTAGGACGGCTGCAGGCCTACAAGTCTTCAGGCAGAGGGAAGTAATGGTAGACACGTTATCTGTTTAAAAGAGTCTGTATTTAAACGTGTATATTGCCATGTTTAACAAAATATATTTTCCAACTTCGAATTATCGTTTCCCAAAGCATCAGTCTTTATGAAAAAAAACAGCCAGATTCCGATGAATTACCCATTTTTTTTAAAGCACGCAGAAAATGGGAAGTTGTGCTGCTTCGCCATTTTCATTTAAAAAATATAAGTTAGTAATTCAAAACGTTGATTTGAATTCTACTAATGCAATAACAGTAAATATCTTGTCATGTGCCAACGCCTCAGCTGCTTATTAAGAGATGTAACCAACTAGGCCAATGGTGTAAAAATAGCCAAAATGAGCATATTTTCTAAGGGACGCTGCGAGGCCGCACTAGCGTTAAAAAATTAAAAAAAAATTAGAGGACTGCCTTTATGCAATTATTGCCAGCCCTGTTAATTTGAAAGTATTTGAAGGAAAGACCTTAAAGTTATGACGCCTTAAAGGTACTACATTTTCAGACAATCACTTACAAAATTGTTGAGCCACCCTGAAAAAATGAGTTTTTTGGCCCCCCTTTTCCCCCATGTCAATGTTGTTTGGAAAAATGTACTCGGTCATGCTGACAGACGTGGTTTGACAAACTTTTTAGTGGCTTTTCAACATTGACTAGGGGGGAGGGGGGAAAGCAGAGGTAAAAAACTGAAAATCTGAGGGTGGCTCAACAATTTTGTAAGTGATTGTCGGTTTGCAAATTGACTGCTCTTTGGATTGGAAAGAACAGATCAAGGCAGCCGAGGTCTCCATTGCGTTGGATTTTTAAAACATGCCAAGTCTTATCTTCCGAAAGAAACTTTGCAAACCTATACAGGTATTGTCGAGCCCCATTTTCGATACTGCTGTTCTGTTTGGGGCTGCTGTTTATTTGAGGTACTAATGTGTTTCCTGATCATTATTGTCCTTTCATCATGGGACCACACAAAGAATTTTTTTTTGATTACCTGCCCTCTCTTTTGACCTAGACTCGAAGATAGATGCATCTTTGCAAGGAAAGCAGTCATCATTGGAAAGACACAGAATAGCAGATTCTTTGAACGAGCAGCTCTTTAATCGTCCTGGTCCTTTAGAACTTATTCGAGAGAATATTCTTAAAGTTGAACCGGACTTTGATGATGCTGTTAAACATGGCTGTGTTCCCTTTAATCCAACCTGTAGAGATGTTTCTACGTCACCAGTGAGTATCTCATTTTTGGACTCACCGTCATCTGAGGTTGACGGCGGCAGATGTTCAATAGATTCCCTCTCTCCGATTGCTCCAGATTCCATCGATACATTTACACAGGCCTTCTCAGAGCATGTGAGTGTCAACACTGCTTGTGGAGGTAGCAGCATATCGGACGCAGTTAACGAGCTAGAGGACTGCATCATCTCAACTAATTTTCAAAAAGAGCAGTCCAGAAATGATCGGTCAAAGGAATGTCTCGGTAGAAAACCATCAAAAAGTAATAAAAAGAAACAGCAATGCCAAGGTAAGCCAAAGATAAAAAAGTACAAATATCATGAATACAAACCCCCAGGCACAGTGCCACCGACCTACCAAGCTCCCCTTGACGATAGGTATAAACGCCTCCTTGAGCAGCAGCAGATGTTTTTGCAGCTTCAAGTAATGAAACAAAATGCTTTTTTTGCTGCTATAAATGGAACGATGGAAGATCCGCTGAAAGACAGGATGGATACGGAGGAGAACCAAACTCAGTTGATTGAGACGAATCCCATGCCCAGCCCACCAACGAACAGTGGTATGCAGTTTCATCCATGTTCAGGGTCTGCGCTCGATGAGCTGCGAGTTACAGAGTTGAAGTCAGAGTTGCGACAGCGAGGTCTTCCTGTGTCAGGATCAAAAGCCAAGTTGTTAGAAAGATTACGAGATTATGAGGGTAGAAAGACTACAGATGGCGAAACCAACTCCCACTCAGGAAATGTGCAACCATCTAGTTTTACGACCAGTGTAGCTGAAGTAGACGTACATGATGCTATAACAGAGGCAGTTTCAGCTTCAGTGAGTCAAGCTGGAAACGGATTTATCAAAGTAACCACGTATGCTGCACAAAATGGGGAAACTTTCCAACTGGTACAGGCTGTTCCAAATGCACAGCCAGAGCTTCAATATCATTTGGTTCCAACTTCAGTTATAGTTGGCCACGGACAATCGGTTGTGCATCCTGTGCAGAAAGAAGCACATGTTGTGCAGATGTCTGCTTCTGCTGTAGATATGCAAAATGCTGTCCATGCAGTAGTAAGTGGACACGACTCATCAATTGTTACAAACACAAGGCAGTACATGGGCGAACCGATTTGCCAGGTCTCTCAATCGGTTCAGTTGCAACTTTCACCCCCGTGCTCGAATGCTGTTTCAGCAGATTCGTTACTGGATTTGTCATCTGCTATGGAAAGGAGTCAGAAAGCTGCAATGGACACCTTTACCATGCAAGCGTTAAATGAACAAGTGAAGAATGCTGCAAAATCTCAAGCATCAATGCAGACTCAAACGTCTCGTGAGCCCGTACGAACAGGCAATATATCCTATAGCGTCCATTCAGCTTTATTAAATCAATTGCAGAAAATGCAGTTGCCTCCTCATGCCCAGGGAA
Organism: Aurelia coerulea; assembly: GCA_039566865.1. Classification (NCBI taxonomy): domain Eukaryota; kingdom Metazoa; phylum Cnidaria; class Scyphozoa; order Semaeostomeae; family Ulmaridae; genus Aurelia; species Aurelia coerulea. Next base: position 11,301,627 of record CM076955.1, on the reverse strand, counting down.
ATTATCATCAACCAATGGGCTTGTCCCCAAACGAGAAAGCTGAGCAGGTCAAACAGCATATGACAGTTGCTACACAAAATCAGCTAGTCACTAGTGGCAACTACCGAATGGGGATAAATCCAAATATTAGCCTTAGTAGCAGTTACTCCGCCAAGCCTAGTGCATTCTTCACAAGGAGCAATAACAACCGTGACAGAGCACAAACGGATCCCCTTGCAACGAACACGTCAACTTGTACGTCGTTATCATTTAGAACGGCAGCTCCAAGACGTGGTCAGTCAGCTGCATTTGATGGCTATGATTCAAAATTGGAGAGGATAGATTCCAGAACAGATTCAGCACCACATGCACCGTCGGTATGTGACTTTGATTATTTCTACTCAACTATACTTTGAAGGCTACTACCAGGTGAGTCAAAAACGTGCACACTGCTCACTGAATATCTAAGCAATACTATTGAAAAATGTCTTGTTTCATTTAATTTCATTCCATTTCATTTTCAATTATTTATACATGGTCACCCCATGAGTGAAGGTGAAGGTGAAGTTGTGGTTTTTAGCACCAAGCGCTGGGATCACAGAAGTAACTAAGTGCTAATCGAGTCCGCGAATGACACTCAAATGGTGTGGCTCTGCCGGGTATCAAGCCATGTCTGCCTGACTGTTCAGGCTGCAAAATCAGAGGATTATACCACTACGCCACAATTCATTCATTTATTCATTCATTTTAAGTTCTTTATAGACGGTGGCTTCATCAGCCAAGAGTGGCTGCTTTTCAGGGGACCGTGGCAAAACCTAATTACAGTTTTATTAAAATAAACAGGAATGTTTACAATGTTAAATTAGAATAAATGTGAAAATTAGAAGCTATTTTCTACGCAATCTACTTTTAAAAGTAGACAGTGAGGGGGCTAGCTTGACTTCTTTTTAATTCATTCCAATCCTTTGATCCACGGAACGAAAATGCTTTTTGGCCATTGCTCGTTTTCATTCGTGGAACAAGCAAGTCAGTCTTACAATTTTACAATCTCCCGAGTCAAATGTACAATCTCCCGAGTCTAGTTTCTCATAAATAGAGTTGAGAGGTAAGTGGGCGCAAGACCATTTATTGATTTCAAAAAGATGGTAGCCGTATCTTGTTTGATCATGTCTTGGACTGTCGGCCATTTGAGCTCTTTTATCAATTTTGCTGCTGGTGCATCAATGCTACTGTTGGTAACTATCCTCTCAGCACGATTTTGTAACTTTCGTAGCATTAAAAGGCGAGAGTCTCCACAGCTACCCCACACAGAGCAGCAATATCGGACGTGGGGCTCAACAATACCTCTAGACATCTGACTAAGGGTATGTTTTGGAAGCAGTTTCTTAGCATATTTTAGGAAACCCAAAAAGCGAGATACCTTTGAACGTATAGCCTTGGTATGCTCATCCCATACAAGATGTTTATCAAGTTGTACTCCCAAGTATTTAGCATTATCTAAAACATCAATATGCGAGTTACCAGTCGCGAAAGACGGTGTCGGTACTTATTTGTCTGATATCTTTTTTATATTAGGCCTAGAGCCTGTAACCATTGCTTGTGTTTTAATTAAGGTAAGGCTCAAATCCTTACTTGTTGCCAGAGCATGCGGAAATCATCCAATTTCATGCTTGTCAGCCAATGAGATCGCCGCTTTCTAGCCCCTGGAGACAAAATCGTCGTTTGAGGTGAATTTTCTGGTACCCACACAAAAACTGAATTGGATGCTACAATACTTCACCTATTTGCAATTTTTTTTATTGTATCAGTTGTGGGGATGTCCGTCCAGAGTTGTTTACATGTTTAGGCACATAGCTTGTTTGGGGCTGGAGCTGCGTTCATTTTCCGGTCGAAGAATATTGACCTTCATTGAAATATCTATAGAAATCGCTACAAATGAGATATACAGATAAGATTTCAGCGATTATGCATACTGACATGAGCAATAACCCGAACTCCTTCACTGCTATCATATCTAGGATTACAAAGAACAAGAACTAGAACTAGGATCTTACGATTACAAAGAACAACTTAAGGATGCCAAAATGGTTTAAATATATAGAGCTATTTAACTGTGTATATACTTGGTGTCTCATAAAATGCTTCCCAGTTTCAAACTCAAATATATTTCGACCTGCGTATCCTAGCAAAACAAACAAAACATTGCCCAAAAGCGTATTAATGCAGTTACTAAACGAGCACTGGTTGATATAATTGAACAACGGAGAAAAAACAGATGGTCTTCAAATCTGAATCAATTCTTTAGTATTTGTATTTGTAAGCACTGTTTTTCAATATCAACATGTGGCATCACAGGAGTCCCAATCGCGTATTATGGCGACCTAGCTCAACTAGGGTAATTTACGCTGCTGTCGTTTCCTATCTGAATAAAGATGGCAGTATTTGTTCTTTTAATTGAAGAAAAATGAAGTTTATACCGTAAATGGTTGATTGTTAACCCAGTTATATCTGTGTCTTTCCCCTATGGTCTTTCCTCTTGTGCTCTTGTGCTCCGAAATCATTGAAGCATTCTTCCGCCATGGTAACTTGCTAGTATTCTGTTGCTGTTGTTGTACTGCATTAACGCAACATTATAGGTTGCAATATATTATGAAGTAACAAGGACTGAAGCTTATGTACATGCCTAAATCTAACAACTGCTTTTTCCTCGCTCAATCTTGGTGAATTTTGCATCAAACGCCCAGTTCTTTTGCATCAAAATGCTCCCCAGCTTTTAAACCTCATACTCGATGCATTTGTCGTCACTTTCCTCCCCGAAATGATCTGTAACAAGCGCGAAAGAAATCTTATCTCTTTGGCAGTTTTGAAATCTGCCAAAGATTGGTCCTACCAACATAGGGCTCAAATCTTTAAAAAGGTCGGTGTAAAATTCTATTACAGTTTTCTTTGAAATGAATGGTTTGGAAGGAACTTATGGTGTTTTGCTGTAAATCTGCCGTGGAAATTTTTTTGATATCTTGATTAGTTTCAAAATGGCGGCATTTATTAAATTTGAGGCTGTGACGTCATCAAATTTCTAAATCCGAAACCAGAAAAGCTACAGATTTTTTTTGCTTGCCACCAGATTGTAGACCTTGATAGACTATGGTTTTCTTGAGAGTTATATCAATTTTCCTCTATTGGTTTAGGATTTACGATGATTCAAATTTTTTCAAAATTTTCCATCAATTTTTTAAAAAAATTGATAAATTGCCGCTTTTTTGAAAAAAAACCAAGATATCAAAAAATTTCCACGGCAGATTTATAGCAAAGTACCATACGTTCCTTTCAACCCATTTAAATCAAAGGAAAATGTCATAGAATTTTACACCCACCTTTGTAAAGATTTGAAAGATTAGAGCCCTATGCTGGTCCCACCATCGTGTCCAGCTGAAAGGGCGCCGACGTTTGAAATTGGAACAAATCTTGCTGCAAATCAAGGTTTTATCCCCCGGATGTTTCTGAGCAAGGATTATTGCCGGCAAATACTGTCGTTGAAGATCCGGGGGATAGAGCCTTGATTTGCTGCGATTTTTGCTCGAATTTCGAACGTTGGTGCCCTTTCAGCTGGACACGATGGTGGGACCAAGCTTCGGCAGATTTCAAACCGCCAAAGAGATAAGTTTTGTTTCACGTTTGTTTCAGATCATTTCGGGGAAGAAAGTGGCGACACATGCATTGAGTACGAAGTTTAACAGCTGGGGAACATTTTCATGTAAATAACTGGGTGTTTAATGAAAAATTCACCGAGATTGAGCGAGGACAAAGCTGTCGTTAGATTTATGCAGGTAAATAAGCTTCAATCCTTGTTATTTTATAATATATACACTGCAACCTGTAATGCTGTTTTATTGCATCACAACACCTGCAACAGAATAGTAACATGTTACCATGGCCAGTTTGTGATTGAGGGATTTATGAAGCTATTCAGATATGATCGAAATCAAAATGGGGGTGGTTTGTTGATTTATGTGAGGGAACGTGCACCCATAAAAGAGCTCACACAATACAAAGCTTCTAATGATATTGAATGTCGAATGATAGAGATAAATCTGAACTATAAAAAATTGCTCCTTGTTGCCATCTATCGTCCCCCCCCCCCCCTCAAACAAAACAGTATTTCTTTGACAAGATCAGTAAAGTGCTCGATCACTACTGTAGGCAATATGAAAATCTCATTTTGATAGGGGATTTTAACTGCGAAATTGGCGATGACGTCATCAGTGATTTCGTCGACAGTTACGATTTAACTAGCCTTGTTAGGAGCCCAACTTGTTTCAAGTCCGACAGTCCTCGATGTATTGACTTGATTTTAACAAATACGAAATCAAGTTTTCAGGCTACAACTACAATAGAAACAGGACTGTCCGACTTCCATGCCATGATTGTCACTCTTTTAAAGGGTGGATATGTCAAAAGGGGGCTTAAGATAATCTCCTATAGAGACTACAGCCGATTTGGTCCGGTGGACTTCAGAACTGATCTTATTCATATGTTGTCGTCTGAGTTGGGTGGGAATGAGGACTATGGTGCTTTTAAAGCTGTTGCCATGGCCGTGCTGAATGAACACACACCCGTTAAGACGAAATATATTCGTGCAAACGATGGGCCTTTTATGACTAAAGCCCTGCGTAATACATGCATAGGGTAGGGTGGGGGTAATGTGGGTCTACGGGGTAAAGTGGGTCTACTGAGCTTTTCGCTAGAAATATCCTTCCTCGTTAAATGGAAGAAAGGCTGGCTATTTTTCTTTTAACGTCTGCATAATAAATTGCTTTTTTACATAAAACATTCGTCTTAGATGTATCTCCACTCGTTTTATAAAATAACTTTACTGAACGGCCTATTGTGTAAGGATTTCAAAGCCCAGGAAAACTTTCTCCTGCCACTGTTGTTTTGCTTTTCTGGTCAATTTAATGACCATGAGGTGAGAGTTTGGTCTTTTACAAATGAAATAACGTTTATTTCGAAGTCATTGACGCGATTGTTCATTTTATTTTTTACCAGGTGGGGTAATGTGGGCCTACTGAGAATTCAGCCATAATTCAAATTCAACGAAGCCTTGAATTGCTTAAAATTTTCGCACTTATATTCATCTTGCCAAGTTGTTATCTGTCTAAAATGCGAAAACGGGTTTCCTATTACTGCAGTTGCTGTCTTGTAACCATTAAATTGGAGTAAACATACTGCAAAAATCTTTATTTGACTGTTATTATCAAATTCGATCACTGACTTGCAAGTCGCAACGATGGTGGATCACAGCATAAGGACCGTAGTTTAATTTTCGTTGCGGGAACGGGATTGCTTGCGATAAAAGGCAAAGACTGTGATTTTATTGAGTAGAGAATAGTTGGGAAATGTAAGTCCATTAATTTTTTTAATCATTTAGCCTTTCATATTCAGATTTTGTACACGTTTTGAAAATAGACCCACTTTTCCCGCTCGTCGGAAAAAGTGAGCTTATTTTTGTTGCTAAAAGAGAAAATTTTGTTAAAATATTTAACTGCCTTTCTTAGAGCTGAGATTTTTTCCCAAGAAAGAAGAAGCACTGAATGTCAATTAAACGAAACTGTTGAAATGTTTTGCATTTTAGTCTCATTTTACCAGCTATCCATTTTGAGATTTTGCTCATTTTAGACCCACATTACCCCACCCTACCCTAGAACTAGACTGCGTAATAAGTATCACAATGATAGCACTGAGGAGAATCTCAAGGCTTTCAAAAAGCAGAGGAACAAATGCGTGAAATTACTGCGTAGGGCCAAATTTGACTGCTATAAGGACATCGACCTTGGTAAGCTTACCGATAATCATAAGTTTTGGAAGACAGTAAAGCCACTGTTCTCAGACAAAGTGCAAGTAAATTCTTCCATCTCTTTGATCTAAGACGGCAAAATGGTAAATCAGGACTCTCAAATTGCAGAGATTTTCAATCAGTATTTCGCAAACATCACAGATAGTTTAGGGATCTCTGTAAATGACTCACTTTTGCTACCAACAAGTGATATACTAGATCCAATTGACAAATCTGTTAATAAATACGAAGCTCATCCAAGTATTTGCAAAATTAAAAGTACTATTAAGTTTTCAGACCAATTTTAATTCAGAAAGGTCACCACCGAAGAGGCTGCTATAAAGATCAGACAACTTAATCCGAGAAAAGCCTCCCCAGTTGACTGCATACCTGCAAAATTCTAAAGGAAAATTCTGACTTATTCTCTGTTGCCATACAGAATTTGTTCAACTCTGGTTTATCCAAGGGTACTTTTCCCAAAGAATTGAAAGCTGGAGATATAAGCTTGCTCTTCAAAAAGGAGGATGCCTTTACGAAAAAGAACTACCGACCGATTACAGTTTTACCATCGGCATCAAAAATTTATGAAAGATTGGAGAAAGATCAAATGCTACCTTTTGTCCAAAGTTTCCTGTCCTCACTCTTTTGTGGGTTTCGAGAGGGCTATGGTACACAGCATGCACTTCTACGTTTTGTGGAAGCCTGCAAAAAGACAATGGACAGCGGGGGCGTCGCAGGGGCTGTCTTGACAGACCTTTCGAAGGCTTTGATTGTCTAAATCATGAACTACTAATAGCAAAATTAAATGCATATGGTTTCAGTAGATCTGCCTTGCTGTTTATCCATAGCTATCTCACCGACAGGAAGCAGAGGGTAAAGGTCAATGGTTCATTCAGCACATGGACAGAAACCGTCCTGGGAGTACCGCAAGGTTCGGTCTTGGGACCCCTTTTGTTTGACATATACCTGAATGTCCTTTTTATGTTCCTGGAGGAGACCGAAATCTGTAGTTATGCGGACGATACAACTATTTATGCGTGTGGTCCTAACATCGAAAATTTCATTATGCATTTGGAGAATGATGCCCTTAAGATAACTGAATGGTTTCCAAACAATTGCATGAAGCTAAATGAAGACAAATGCCACTTAATGATTTTTGGTGCAAAAGGGAGTAATGAAACAACAATTAAAATAGGCGAGGCCTGTGTGAAAGAAAGTTCAGAGGAAAATCTTCTCGGTAAAGCCTTTGATCAATCACTTTCTTTCAAGCAGCAGCCAAAAACTCCATGCTCTTGCTCGAATATCACGATAGATGGACACTGAAAAACTGCATCAGTTAATGAGGGCGTTTGTTTTGTCCCAATTCAGCTACTGTCCGCTTGTTTGGATGTTCTATGATAGAGCTTTGAATCATAGAATAAATCATATTCAAGAAAGGGCATTACGCATTGCATATAAAGATTACGAGTATGATTTCGGTTTTCTCCTGGAGCAATCTAAATCGGTGCCAATCCATCTAAGAAACCTACAGTTGTTCATGACTGAAATTTATAAAACAAAAGGCGGTCTGAATCCACCGTTCATGAAGGATATTTTCATGCAACGCAATATTAGGTACTGTCTAAGGCATCATCATCATGATCATAATATTATTTAAAGTTGATATGTACATAGTTACTAAAAACTAATTTAAATCAACTATTTACAATATAACAAAATTATTTACAAATTAAACATTTACATCTTTTGCCATCCCATTCTTTGATCCCCCTTTTAAAACTTCTCAAGGTATCAGCTCTCTTTAGTTTGGAGACTACCTCTAAACGAAAGAGAATTTAGTCCATATCGATGTGACTGTGCTGATGGAAGCCTGCCTAGCTCTTTGGTGCGGATATTGTAAGGTATATCCTTTTTAACAAAGAACTCCCAAATATATGAAGGATTAAGATGGTTCATGGTCTTATAAATTTCTATCATAAGACTTTGCAGATTCTTCTGGTGAACTGTAACGCTTTCAGCCCTGGCTAAAAGCTGGTCAAATGATGAGTCGTAATCTCCGTACAAAACCCTCAAGGCACGTTTATTTGTTCTATTTATATCTTTGTTAGCAGTTTTGCTACAAAATAGCCATATCAAGGGACAATATGAAAAGTTTGACATGACAATTGATGTTAATAGCATTTTAGCTTTCTCTTCATCGAGGAATGGTCTTATTCTTGAGAACGCACATAATTTTTGGTTTATTTTTCGACATAACTCCTTGACGTGGGCGTCAGATTTTAAAGAGTTGTCGATTTGTACGCCGAGGAGCTTTAACTGCTCGCTCTGCTTCATTTGTTGTCCACCGATATTGATGCATAACGAATTGTCACTCTTGAGACCTAAAAACATCATTTGAAATTTCGCTGGATTGGCACACATTCCATTATTTTTAAACCAATCTTGGAGCTTTTTTAAATCGTCCTCTAATTTTATTATGACAGCATCTACAGATGTGACACATGCATAAATTGTTGTATCGTCAGCAAAATTGCATATCTCAGACTCCAAATCTGCGAAGAACAGATCGTTTATGAAGATATTGAAAAGCAGAGGACCAAGTACAGACCCCTGTGGAACGCCTGTGGAAATGCTTTGAAAAGTGCTGTATGCTGAGCCTACTTTGACTCTCTGTTTTCGATTAGTTAGGTAACTGTATACCAACTTCAAAGCACTAGTCTCAAATCTTTAAGCCTCTAACTTCGCTATGAGTAGATCATGGGGTATGCAATCATATGCTTTGGACAAATCCATCAGGATAGTGCCAACAATGCCTTTGGTATCAAGACATTTTTTCCAGGATTCGAAAACACGAAATAAGGCATGTTGAGTACTGTATCCTTGCCTAAAGCCGGACAGTAGGTGAGATAGTATTGTAGCAAAATGACTGTCCATTTGTATTCCCATAACTCTTTCATAAACTTTGGATAGAGCTGACAAGACACTAATTGGACTGAAATTTCCTTTCCAGCTGGAATCATCGTTTTTGAAAATCGAGGAGACATCAGCTTTCTTTAATTCGTTTGGGAACGAGCAATTTTGTATGGCTGTATTTATGCAGTCAGTTAGGTATGGGCATAAGATATCCTTGACCATCTTGATTATCTTAGTGGGTATATTTCCACTGGTGGATTTGCTAGCATCTAGTGCCTCGATAAACTTCATAACATCCCAAGGGTAAACATGGGAAAACTGGAATTTCTGCTCATAATTGACCTCATGTTTGATAGCGATAATACTTGGATGGTTACTGTATTTAATTAAAGCAGCCTCTACTTTCTCATCTAACTCTATGCAGCCAGATACTTGTTTAAACATAGGGTCCAGCCCTAGAGAATCCGTAATATTTACAAAATGCGAGTTGAAACATTCAGCGATCATAGCATCATCTGATATAATCACTTCGTCCTCAATCAGAATGATTTTTTCTCCCATTGGATTTCCATTTGAAAACATGGGTTTAACCGCTTTCCAAAATTTCTTCTCATTATCGATAGACCTAGGTTCAATCGAGCGATAGAATTCAAATTTTGCTTTCCTGTTCATCTTAACAACCAGATTTCGCTGTTTCTTATATTTCTCAAAATCTTCAGTTTCTCCTGATTTATTAGATTTCTTTTTCAGTGTCGATCTCGTCATCATTGCTTTCCTAAGATCCTTATCATAATGTTGTTTGTTGTTTCCCCTAACAGTCCTTTGTTTAAGCGGGGCATGCTTTTCAAGTTCTCCGGCAAGGACTGCCTGTAATGCAGAATATTCTGTTGGGAAAGTTTGTCGTAACTTCATCTCTACATCTTTTAGAAATTCTTCTTCGCTAAATGTTTTGTATTCACGATATTTCACTATTTTTGGGGGCAACTTAACAAAGGTTGATTTTAATACTGTGTAAATCAGATGATGATGATCGCTGAAGCCTGTTTCAAATGATTGACTTCCCATGAAAGAGTGTTTTCTATTGGTAAGCATGAGATCAATACACTTCCCCTTTTTTGATTTGAAACATGTAGGCCCCTTGACAAGGCTGTAAAGCTTGTACGCCTCAACCAGTGGGACCAAAGCATTGTCGTTTAACTCCATATTAAAATCACCAAGTATCAACACATTTTCACGAGAAGCGGAATATCGATCTATAATTCTTGAAATATTATCAACAAAATACGTTTGATTTTGTGAGGGATTCCTATATAAGGGCAGCAATAACCACTTCTGTTTTCGGATATTGATTTCTATAGGAACTATTTCGATATCACTAGGTATCTCTAGATCCTTCAATTGTTTAGAAATTATCCCATTTCTAATATATACTAGTAAACCACCACTATTTGATGAGACATCTAATCTAGTAGGTTGCCCGAAACCGTTTATCATAAACTGGCCACTTCGAAATGACGAATCGAGTTTTGTCTCCGCAATAATAAGTCTGTCTACTTTGTTACTCATAATCTCAGAAAATCCGTCAAATTTGTTTCGTATCGAATTTATATTGATATACCCAATAATTATATTTCTTGGGTATTTTAATCTGAGCTTGTTCATCTTTTCGAAGCAGTCAGCCTCGGTTTCAGGCATACTTTCATTAAGAGGCATGGGTTCTATATAACCCATACGTTGAGAAGGACTAGACTCTATGTAGTCTAGTACTTGTATATTATCAGTATCAACAGTGAGTTCTGATGGCACAGTGGAAGTATTATGTTTCGATCGATCAGTTTGTGGGGTGGCAATGTCATTTATTCAACAAGATTCTGTAATAAAGAAAATATAGATAAAATCTAACAGATTTCTTGCTAAGAAATTGTTACCTTTCTGGTTTAAGTGTAGTTGTCCCTTTCCCAAACAACGGCTGTTAATGTTTGCATGGCAAATCACGGGTATCTGCAACTTCTTTGCAAGATCTTTTATCTTCCTGTTTAATTCCTCTGACTTTTGTTTTCTCTGCGGACTGTCATGGCGGATTACCAACTCTGATACCACGATTTTTGTCGCAGGAGACATTCTTTTCATTTCATTCACCATTTTCTCGATATTCTTGATCGTATCTTCATTTTTCGTGATGTCATTTGTGCCTGCATGCACAATGATGCAATGTGGATTTCGTCTCAGGACGGGTCTAATGTGTTCTGAAATATCAAGGGATGATGCTCCAGGGTGTGGTCTTATCTGGATGTCGTGGTTTCTTTTCATTTTCTTTTCTTCAAGGCCATTCAGCAAAGAGTCTCCAATTATAATCATTTTCTTTCGTTCTGCCTTCTTTTCTACCTTTGTTTGGACATCTTGTTCTTTTGAATCTTTCTTTGAACTTTGTTCTTTTGAGTTTTCAAGTTTGTTTTCTTGTGTCTTGGGACTGCTCTGTTCAATGTTCTCATTGTTTGGGCAACTGTTTTGGACCTTTTTCCCAGTCACTGGGGGATCTGTCGTTTTTGCTGTTGTTTTTGCTGGTGGATTTACTTCGACTTCTTTGTTTTTTTCTTTTTTTACCTCCAAAATAGGCCTTTCCATGAGTTTTTCGATTATTTTTTGTTTCTCATCCAGTTGTTTTTCGAGAGAAACTATCCGGTCTTTTAGACTTTGGATTAACATGGTTACCAATGGATCCATGCCTGAGGGATGCACTGCCGCTAAATCGTATGCACCAAACTCAATCTGTGCCTTAATTGATTGTACTTCGGAGTGGATGAACTTTTTGAAGTCGAGGTATTCATGGACATCGACGTATTTCTCTGGCTCTGTGATACTGCTCTGGTCTACTGAGAGGTCAGTAATATCTTCAGTTGAAACCTTTTTCTTTGTGCTTGATTTACAACCTGGAATCTTCTTATTTAATGGCATTTTGTAGAGGACGCTATTCTTTTTTGCTGTTCTTATTGCAGGCATGTTTGAGGACATGGCGGCCGCTTCATCTAGGCCATATTCCGATGCACAGGTTTCAACGATGTTTTCAAGGTCCATGGCATGGTGCATGGTGATGATGCTCAGGCATGCCAAGGCATGGTGATGATGGTCAACTGCTAAAGGTACGAACTACGTCCTTTGGAGTTGAGTCCATTACTTACCTTGGAAATAAACTGTGGCAGCATTTACCGCAAGAAATAAAACAATCTAACAGCCTTCCTATGTTCAAAAAACGAATTAGATGCTGGAATGGTGGAAAATGCAACTGTAGGCTTTGCAAAGTATATATCCCGCAAGTTGGGTTTCTAACATTATAGATTTTAACTCTGATTTGTCCTGTAATATATATGATTTGTCCTATAATAGTTTTATTGTAAATTATGTATATTGTAAATAGTAGGCCTTAATTAGCTGTAATTTAGCTATTCATTATTTTAGCCTACTTTAAATAGATTTTTAATAATAATAATAATAATAACAATAATAATAATAATAATAACTCCAAAACTTTTAAAAAGAGACTGGAGGACATTGGCATCGAAACGAAGATAGTGGAACTGCAGAAGAGTGCCATCTTGTATTCTGCAAGGATCCTCAGGAAAGTTCTTGAGATTTGAGGAGACTTGTTGTCACCGAACCTCAAGAAAAAGAACTCTACTGACATTTAGACAGTATGCGCTATGACGATAATAATGGCGGCAGCATGCTTCAATGGTTTCAGAGCACAAGAGCACAAGAGGAAAGACCATAGGGGAAAGACACAGAGATAACAATCAACCATTTACCGCATGAATGTCATTTCTCTTCAATTCAAAGAACAAATACAGCTATCTTTTTGTTGCAGTTAGGAAACAGCAGCAGTGTAAATTACCTTAGTAAGCTAGGCCGCCATCATACGCGATTGGATCTCCTTTCAGTTCAGTTCACTTCAGTTTCAGTTCAGTTTTAATTTTAAAATTCCACAACATCCTTCAAAATTCAACATACATCCTTCATATAAAAACATTAACTAAGCTACCATAATAAATTACACAAATTATACGATATGACATAAAGCAAATAACAAAAATTAAATAAAAGAAAAAATTAGGGAATGTATGCAGAGGAATTTCTTAAAGGAGGAGCTCTCCCAGTAGATAAACTAATCGAGAAGAGACCACCCCCCCCCCCATTTTTAAAGCCTAGTAAATCAAAATAGTGATCGATTATTAGACATGGATTGATGAGAGACAAATTGTCTTATCAAAAGACTTATTGATAGTTAGTAGAAAACAGATGAATTTTTAATTGACGACGGAAACTCATTGCTGAAGGAGCTCGCTTGATGTCGTTGGGAATGTTGTTCCAAGATTTAGCACCTGCATATCTAGCAGATCGTAAGCCGTATTGCAATGTATTCTCTTGTGTCATAAAAATATCACCCTTACGGGGCCTGCCTGGTATCATATTGATGAACATCTGACAAAATTTCAAAAAAATTGTAAAAGCAAAAAGGAGACATCCTATTAACAGACTCATAAACAAGAGCACATTTTGTAATAGACCAACCAGCGGGTTTGTTGACATAAAATCATTGGCCAATCAGCTGCCTCCATTTCCAGCTTGACTTTTCAAGGTTGCATTCCAAAACGCAGTTGCTGTGGAGAAGAAAAACCTTCCCCCCAACTTTTGCCCGGGAAAAAATTTACGTTTTGGTACAAAGTAGATTTTCAAGATTAGTTTCTCGAGTATTTTTTTTGATACAAATCTCCGAGCCCTAAGAAGAGAGGCTTACCGTTTGTAAAATATCTGCTATAAAACATCGCCTATTTCCACTTCCGCCATGCCTCCAAGGATGCCTAGGCCCATTCTGCACGCCCCCAAAACTTTGCCCACCATTAAAATGTCCTTTCTCACACAGGAAAACTGTTTTAGATTTAAGTTTCTAGATATTTTGCTCAAACAAATCATCGGTCCATAGATTGAGAAGATTGTATTTTCTGAAGAAATCGAGCCTTATCGATCGCCTATCCCCATCCCCGCCCTACCGGACGGGATGCGTAGTCCCTTCCCTGAACCTCCACTGATTTTGCACGCGACGAGAATTTCCTTTGTCATAAGAGGAATATTTTTCAGATTTAAGCTTTCCGATATTTTTCTGAAATACAGCTCCGCGCCCTAAGCTGGGAAGTTTTAAGTTTTTGCTAAAACAATGATTTAACCACCCTCCCACCCGCCATACAGTCTGTGCTGCACTGAACGCCTAGGCCCATTTTAGACCTACCCTAATTTTGCCTGTTGCAGGAATTTCCTTCTTCGCACGGGGAAGCCTTTACAGATTTAAGCTTACCGATATTTTTCTGAACTACAGCTACGCGCCCTGAATTGGGGGGAAGGTGTCGTCTCTAAAAATCAAGGATGGAAAATCAACCTCTCCTTTCCCCAAACATTTTTGTGCGGAACGTCTTGTTGTTGATGCTCCCAAGATTAGATTTGGCAATGGACAAGAACGCCAGAGATGAGTTCTTTCTGTTTTTTCCTGAAGCATCCGTGAGAAACCTTCCTTCTTCTGGTTTGTTTCTGTTGTTGACTGCTTCAAATTTAAACTTCCCGCTTGTTTGGGAGCATGTTGAGAGAAACTTCGACAATGAATGAAGACAACAACAGCATTGCGCAATCCAAAATTTGTCGGAATCAAAACGAAGTTCTTTCGAAATGGCTCTTTGTTTACCTTTGTGGGCTGAGAAGAAGGTGCGAGCATTTTTTCAAGAGCAACTTTAGTTCTCCTGGATCAAAAGATTCTGTAATTCAATGTGATCAATAATCTTGGTGGCTGGAAGATGAATTTTTGAAGTGAAATGTATCAATCAGCTGAATATATTGAAATCTTTCGAGATCCAACAAGTCAGGTTGTAGTTAGGGCAAGCCAACGGGTAGGCCCAGAAAGGTGGTTTGTATATTACTTTATACTTTTACTCTTGAACATTACTTTTTCTCATTTCATTTCATGATGGAAGCTTGTCCAAGGTAAGTGTCTGTTTTAACCATAGCAGGGCACTCTTGTCTGGGGTCTTGGGAGCATTTTAGCGGGAAACTTAGCAGTTTTGGCGTGGTAGCCTAAAATAACAAGATAATGAGAGAGTGATATGGGCAAGATACGAAAGTTCTGTTCAAATTCTGACCACTTTAGGTGGTGCAGGACCAAGAAAAGTGATGTAATTGATTCCAAGATTCCAACGTATCGTTATTTGCAAGCATTCAGGAAGTTGGCTGTTGAGAGAGGTGATAAAGCCCACAAAGTTGTCCGTGTTTGCACAAAATGTATCGAAATGGCACCCCTGAAACGAGACTTGACTAGGTTCTTACAAAATGAAAGAAAAAGAAACTTCCCACAGGTATGCGATGTCTGAGTATTGATTATGGAAACATTTCCTTGTAACTCAAGTTGATAGACTTTCCAAGGACTCAGAAAACTTTCTGAGGTTAACTGCTCTCTTTTTGTTGTTTTACAAATTTCACTTCACACTTCAACAACTTCAAATTTCTTTGCCAGCACAAATATGTATCTATAGTCATCTTAGCCTAAACCATCTGGTCCTTTGCTACAATTTATCTCTACCTTTCAAGATAGTTTTCTGCTAAAGTCAGCTGCATTACATGGGAACTGCATGATTACTCAAAGCAAAGAATAAATTATCAAAATAAATAAACTTGACAGGTTATGCAAAACTGATAAGTGCTACAGAGTGTCACTTTTGAGTACTGTTCCAAGAGCTGTTTAGAATACAAAGTACATCTACACATACTGCTTACTGGAAATAAACACTACAATAAAAGACAAAGCCTTGTGGCATATATTCAACACCTTTCCTATCTGATTGCTGAAGTTGTCATGCCATCCTTGAGTGCTTTTAATATTAATGTTAGGAAATAAGTTTAAGTTTAGCTTTGGTTAACAATTAAGCACATGTTTTACAGCAACAATCTATGGATGAGGAGCCAAAAATTGATGAAGAGGAATCAAAGAACATGGAAGAAAAGAATGCAGCTCCAGTGCAAGGATACGAAGATGATGGTGATGAGGAGACAATGGAAGTGGAAGATGACATGCTGGAGATTGATTCAGAAAGAACTGAAACTTTAAGCTGCCCAAGCCAGAAATTGTGGCTTAGTTCTCAAGAATCAGATTATAATGATGAAAAAATAAAAGAAAACAACTCAAAAAACATGAGGAAAAAGTGAAACCAGTGGAAAGAAAAACACAGAAGGAAACCCCCAAAAAATTGACAAAAATAGTGAAAACAGTGAAAAGAAAAAAATCGAAAAAAAGCCAAAAAAATTTGATGAAAATATTGAAAACAGTGGCAAGAAAAATACAGAAAAGACCCCAAAAAATTGCAATGAAGAGTCACAAATGGATGAAAATAAAAAAACAGAAAGCAATTCAAAAAAAATTACGAAGAAGTTGGAGAGGTGGTTTTAGATGAAGATGATAATGTGGTGATAAATAGATTAGTATTCGAAAGTTTGATAGAGAGGGCAAGAAACCACTGCAATTTACACGATGAGATAAGTAAGGTAAGGGAGAGATGCAAAGAAAGATTTGGTAAAGGTGGCAACCCAATATCTGAGCCCGCAGAATTTAGAGAATTGTGTGAGGAAGCAGGAGCAACTAAGATTTTTAACGTTGTAATGGATGTCATGACAACTGACAGGCAATCAGAGAAAAGAAAGTTGTTGAATGAAAGAAGAACTGTTTCAATTATCTACACTTTAATGTACGGCCAGTCCCAGCAAGCCAGTTGGTTTCAAATTGCTACGGCAAGGACACTGAAGGGTTTAGGGATTTCAAGTAGATGAGTGGAAACCTTAAGAAATATGGGACTTGCAGCTCACCCTAATACAGTGTTAAGTGCAACAAAGAAAGTTTCCTCTGAACACCTTGAAACAGTACATCAGTTTTTTAAGGATGCTGTTGACAATGAATACATGATAACAGTTTTCATAGACGATTATCATAACATTCACAGTCATCACCGCCCATCTACCTCCACCCAAACCCAAGTATGTCATATGGCAACACTACTTTTAAAGAAATTTCCAACAGTCCCTGCCATTAAACCACATCATTTTGCTGATCAGGATATATCACCTGCAAATGTCACATTGCTTGAGCCTCTTTTGAAAGAAAATGCACCCCTCCTTTCCAAAACGTATATTGATTGCATGCCAGATTGGCTCCAAGCAAAATTTTTTGACCCTGAATCCCAAAACAATAGATTGCTGATACATGATTATCAAAAGCAGGAGATCCAAGAACTGCAAACTATGAGGTCAATGGAGGATTGTAAACTTGCAGACTGCATCAAGCTTTCTTTGAAATCTGTTGATAGCTTCCGCTCTGCACTTGAATTTCTGCTTGAGAATGGTTTGTCTATCTATATTAATAAATTTCTTGTACCACTCAATGGAGATTGGCCATGTCAGTTCTTTGTTCGCCAAGTTGTCTATGATCAGGGTATTTACAACCTCATTCCATTCATTGGCCCCTTACACATATCTCTAAATGCTCTTGAGAATGTTGTGCTGAAATTTCATCCTTTCTTCAAGAATTTGTATGCCTTTGTATTTGGCAGCAAGAGGGCACTTGCAAAGAAACCACAGCCTTGGAGGATCTCTTTGCTTTTGGAGGTTTTGTATGGTGGGTGGTTGCTTGTCAGAGATGCAATATTGTCTGCCTTTGCAGATTCCAAGGATGTTCAGTTCCTCACATTGTTGAATCTTCTTGACATCTATGTCCCACTCACCTTGAGCATCTACTCAGTGATCTTTAAAGCTAATAAGGCAGACCTTTTTTATGATTCCATTTTTCGATGTTGGATCATGTTCATGATGTTCAGAAGGAGGCATTATGATAAGGCTCTTTTGATCTCTCTCTCCAATATGGAATATTGGAAGAGCATTGAACATCCTCTTGCCAATGTAATCTGTCAATCCCTCAATGCTTTTGACGAGTATCCAGTGGAGAACTTCCATTCTGTCCTTCGTGCCAACACCAGAATAACAGACAATGAAGAAATGACAAAACAGGCTGCCAGGGAGATAGATGCAAGGAAACATGAATTGCATAACTTTCAGTTTTCATTTGTGCCACCATGCAATTTTAGCAGTAAGAGTGTCAACATTCTGAAACTAAATCAGCTGAATTTTTGATTCACAACTTTGAACAGATCATTGAATCCCCAAATCAAGCAAAATTGGTGTGAGTCCCAAAGCCTGATCAACGGATCACCAAATGGATTTTACCAACTGTCTTCGGAAAGGACACCTCAGTCACAAATGATGTTCTCCCTTTAGGTTTTCTCTCTCACAAGTATGCACCAGATCCTTTAAGGTAAGATATATTTTGTTGCAGTGGATGTCAAAAGATCAGCAGATTGAAAAATGTGAATGCATCCTGCAAAACTCATTTGTAAAACTTGATCTTTATCAAAATCTTAATGTAAGATTAACGACAAAAGGCCTAGAATTGGTTTAACGCCCGTCTTTTGTTATTAGGACCCAATCCTCAAACTAAATTCAGACTTAGTCCCCTTGTGCGTCATATCCAGGTGAGGTTGCCGATACCCTTCCACATGCAGTTAAACATTCAGTTGTTTCCTGAAGCGTTCGAAGCAAGTTGAAGACAAGTCTTTGTTTCTTTCGTCCACGTGTATTTTTCTACTGAAATTCGTTTTATCATATCGATTATGGCCTCCAATGCTTCAACAAGTGGAGTTGTGAGAGATCGAAAAGACATGCGAAGATCATTTTTACAATGGAAAAAGAAGACGAAGACATTTCTTCGTGGCAAAGCAGCCGAACTTGGCCTTGAACCAAAGTATTATTAGCTAGGCCCTGCTATTACTTAATATAGTATCTATTTAGTAGTTTCATTTGTTTAAGTGGCTCATTATGAGCCACCCTGTTAAAAGTTGTGGTCCTACCCTGGGCACTTCATGGCAAGGCAAACAAGAAGGGTCTGAGGGCAGGAAATCCCTGCAGCTGACCAACCAAAATGTCTTGTCTTGTTGGCCCAGAAAAAAATTCAAAGAAATAGATTAAAGTGATGAAAACCCTGGGTACTTCATGGCAGGACCACACCAAGGCCTGAGGGCAGGTAAACCCTGCAGTTGGCCACCCTGGTACCTGTTGTGCAGACCCAAGGGCAAAAATAGAAATAAGAATAAATTTGAATGCCAGATACGACCCCAAAAGCTGCCAAAAAAAAGTGACGTTGTTGTTTCTGTGTGGACACCTTGAATGTACTGTAGAAGACTGAGTAGTTTTAAGTGGCGCTAGGCCATAAGGGCGTTAATCGCCGTTTACGAAGTAAATCTAAATAAATAGTAATCTGAACCTGGTAACGAAAGTAGCAAATTGTGATACATTTCCAGCATTCTTTCAACTATGGTTGCAAAGAAAATTTAAAATTTGCACTTTGATCAAAACCAGACCTGCAAGCATTTAAGAAAGGAGATTCTGTAAATGAGACACAGACTTGGTACCTTATGACTGAACAAGGGATCACCTTGCTAAGATTTTCTGAAGTGTTTTTGTTCATTTATCAGCAATGCTACATTAAAACCGAAAACTTTCGGACGGAAAAGTTTCGGAAAAACAACTTCGGACAAAAAACTTTCGGACACATTTTCGAGAATTTCGCACAAAAAACTTTCGGACTAACAATTTTTACATAAAGCCAACCTACATGTCAAAACAAGCTGTAATTTGTATGTTATTTAATCATGTGCAAGTTAAACAAACTACATAGATACATATAGATGCATCAGGAGCATCCGAAAAGCTGTTTTCAAGATTGCAGACGAAAACGAGAGGTACCTTCATCGACTCAAGAACATTGCTATTGACAACTGCAATGTGGAAATTCACATTGGAAGCAGGATCACTGATGATACTTTATCATTTGTTAATAGTTGCATGGGCAAAATTCATGTTTTCTTTCCATTTTCAAAGAATTAAAAACTTTCGGACAATTAAACTTTCGGACAAAAAATTGTCCGAAAGTTTGAGCGTCCGAAAGTTTTCGATATTAAACTATATGTGTTTTGTTAAATTCTATGATTTATACTTCCCACTAAATAACGATTGGAAGGGCTTAAACAATTTAATATCAAATGCATCCAGAAATGAAAAGGTAGTGACTATCTTGATTTATCACGACGTTCATGCTTCATTTGTATCTATGTTTTCCCCGTTTCTTCTACTTAAAACTAAAATACCGAATGCTATCCCCCCCCCCCCCCCACACAGGTCTTATTTGATAGACCATAAAGCTGCATCACCAATATTTAAGTAAGGAAGGAAACAACTCAATTTTATGACAAAACGGCTGTAGAGAAAAAGGGGTCTTGGAAGACAGCGCTTTTGCACCTGAATGTGTTGGGCAAATCCACGAAAGCAACAAAAGTTAAATGTAATGATAGTTTATGCAACACATGAAAGATCACATCTCTAACTCGATATGGAAGACACAAGAACGATTATTATTTCATTATGCAGTCTCCTGGTGTCAGCTATTATTTCTACCCTTATACATCGGCCCCACCCCAACCCCCAGGCACAACCCAGCAGATTCCTCTCCCAATGTGATCAATTATCTTGGAAGAAAATCCTTTCCAACTGCCTTTCACACCTTCTGGGTTTTGCAAAATTCAACAATCCAAGCCTTTGAATATTCGTACGATGGATAAAAACTGCCAATATCTGTGAAGTCCCCCACACAAATTCCCACAAATACAGATTTCTCTCACTTCACTATTAACATCTCCTGGTCACTTTAAGCTATAAACCTAATGTCAAACTCTGTCTAATAGCTATATATTCAACTATTTGTAAAGCAAATCATACTTAAGTTCAAAATATTTGTCAAAATTTAGTACGCCACAACAAAAATTAGTTAGAGATTGAAGTGGAGTAGAAAGTGGAAACCTTGAACAGTACTGAAAGGAATGTGGTGGAATCTTCAAATTTCAATTTTCGTTTCAAATTTCATCGAAATTGGTCCAAAGGATTTCACTTCATAGGCAATTGAAGATAGCTGTTTTCAATATGCATGTACAAAAATTTGTCCTCTCTCGTGTCTTTTTGGAGCACCTCAAATGTAAAATTTCCAACACTTTTTCTGTAAAGATATGAAGCTAAGTTATATGCTTTCTTGGTCAGCAACTATTACTCTTTCAAATTAGAGGGCTTTGGAATTAAATGGAGAAAGTTGGTTTTTCAGCCTATGTCATAATCTTGCCCCACTGTGGGGAAGTCGACCGTATCAATGATCATGAGAGAAGTGTGTGAAGTCATAACAAAATTTCTTGGCCCAACATATATAAGGGTACCTCAGACAGTGGAAGAAGTTGAATACCTTTCCAGTTCATTTTTGAAAGTACATGACTTCCTGACTTCCCACAGTGTATTGGTGCTATTGATGGCACACACATACCAATAAAACAGCCAAGAGATAATGGCAGTGATTTCATCAACAGAAAGGATTTTCATTCCCTAAATGTGCAAGCAGTGTGTGATCTCTCTACCAAATTTATCGATGTCGTTGTTCAATGGCCTGGTAGTGTCCATGACGCAAGGATATTTTCTTATTCAATGGTATTCAAGAAGTTAAAGAATGGTACAATCCCACAAAATCCCAAAGTCATCAAAGATGGGGAGGATCCAGCTCCAATATATTTACTTGGTTACCCTGCTTACCCCTTGCTGCCTTTCCTAATGAAAGAGTTTGCAAATGGTGGTATGACGAGAGAGGAGCAATTCTTTGGATGGAAACTGTCTTCGGCAAGGATGGTAATTGAATGCTCCTTTGGCAGACTCAAGGCCAGATGGGGATGCTTGAGACGTCCTGTTGATAAAAATATGAAGGACCTTCCTAATGTCATTTATACATGCTTTGTGCCGCATAATATTTGTGAAACGTGCAAGGAGCTAATTGCAAGAGAAACAGAAGCTGCTGCCAGGCAACATGACCACAGCACACAACCCAGTTGCCAACTAAATGGTAACACAGCTTCAGCCAATGATGTAATTGCGAAGAGAATAAGACAGATATTCAAGTCATATTTTGAGCGAAAACTCTGCTGCAGTGTGATTTAGATATAATGTTACTGGTTTTTAACTCTGATACCAAAAACATTTAACCTACACATTTCTAGACAAGGGAAACAGATTGTTGTAGTATGGGGTAGCTCTTTAAAGATCTCAAAAAGTGGTATGTGGGTTACACAAATTAGATTAATGGCTGAAGTAAGACATTGTAAATCCTAGAATCCTATCAACCAACTGTTCATCCATGGCAAGCTGATATTACTGTATGTTGACAAGTTTTCAATTCATATCTCCTCCATTTTATATGTAAATTTCTGAAATTTGGTTCCGTCAAGCAGCGAGAGATCTTGCTTAGCGAGTCTTTCGTCAAATTTTTCAAAAGATTAAGGCTTCCTATGGAGCGCGACGCTTTTTGACGCATAAGCTAAATCTGTGCAGTGGCGTAGCCAGGGTCCTGTCTTTGGGGTGGCAAGATGCGAGCGAAGCAAGTCAAAATGGGGGTCCGGGGGCTTGCCCCCGGAAAAATATTTGGGGGCCATGCCCTTTAGAATTCCGGAAACACCCTCTTTTAGACAAAGCCACCCAGAATCGAAGATTAAAAGGGCCAAGTTCATTAAAGTTGCAGATGAAAATTTAGCTACTTGGAGTTGCCTACTCCCAGGACAAAAACGAGAATATGCCTGAACAAAACAAACAGATGGAAAAGGTTCATTAAAACTTTCAATGCCACTTTAAAAAGCAATCAATGACAGCTTCCCTTCTTCTTTTAGTCTTATTTGAATTCTACTCAAAATCTTGTAGATTAGAAATTCTAATGTTATTGCTAACATCAGAATACCCATGTTTGTCAGTAGAAGGGTTGATTGACCTATCGAGGGCCCACGAAGAATGCTAAGGGTTTGGGCCCATGAAGAAGGTTTTATACCATCGTTTGCCAACTTCAATTTTTATTCGTCTGTCGTCTTGAAACTCTTATCAAAACGCTAGAAAAACAGCGAATGCTCGTGCAATTGGATGGTGACGTTTAGTGATCATAAGAAAGATAAAGGGAATGCAGCGGCGTGGCCAGGATAAATAAAGTGGGGGTATGACAATGAGGGGGCTGGGAGTTTTTGGGGCCATGCCCTTTACTTGGCTTAGAATGCATCTCCCAATATCATGCTCATGCTTTTGCCTTTAGCGACAAGGAAACCTTGATCGTTTTGTGACGGTTATTGTATGAATCAGAACACGAGGAAAATTTTTGAAAAAAGATCCTTTATTTTGGCTTAGAGTGCGTCTCCCAATATCATACTTGCCAGTGCCAGGATTTGACATTAATTGGAAAATTCTTCCCCAACCTATACCCAGCTATTTTCTCTTCGGTTTTAGATGACATTTTTGAGAAGCACACATTGACTTTCATGGCATTTTCGAAAAGAGGGACACTGTCGATAAGAATTAAGGAAGGCATAAGTAAATGCAAGATGCATCTGGGAGTGCTTAAATCGCGACGAGGTAGACCCGAAGTAGACAAGTGGCAGCATGTTGCCAAATACGAAAAGTATAAATACACAGAAATTTCTGAGAAGCACTTAATTTGATTCATATTCTTTCCCAAATAGATGCAATACACATACACAGTTAAAGAGGCGCCTAAGTCGGGTTCATTGATTCTAATAAAGCTGCAATGCCTGGACGTGATAACAAGCCGAGCGGTAGTAAGATGTTATACGAGACATCTATGATAGATGTTTCGAATTGCGAGCGAAGCGAGCAAAAATTTTTGCTATCCTTGTTGACTTAAATGATAAAGATGCCTTTATTAGTTAAAGGTTTGACTTCCTTTTCCCCTTTGACATTCACAAACAGCGCTGCGACAACTGTTGGAGGTTAATACAACTTACCCCCCCCCCCCCCTTCAGTTTCTCAACGGATTTGGACGAATCACGAAAACCACCTTTGGCGATGACTGGGGGGGGCGGCCGCCCCCCCTTGCCCCCCCCCCTGGCTACGCTACTGCCAATATGTTCAAACAGTATAGTAGAGTATACTTGGCTTCAATCGATCATTCCTCCCTGTGGCTATGGTAGATTCTCAGCAGAAAGCCTCTTCAGAGACCTGCAAAATCGAGTGAAGAAACTGACCAAAATTTCATCAATTTTCGTTCCTAACAATAATGACACAAGTTTCAGTGCATGTTATCTTCCTGAGAGAATGGAATACCTAATGAATTTTCTTATAGTAATGGGGAAGACTTTATCATTCTCCCAATGTGAATGCACGTGCTTTTATCATTGGGGGATTTTTTATGGATTTTGGGCCTCTTTCTTAAGTTTATCGAAACGAGTCTCTCAAGAATGTCTCTTATATTTTCGGGAAAATGTGAACGATTTCAGTCAGGAAAATTCCTAAGATTAATTTACCATGTCGGCTATTCATCGAGATAATGAACAATATTATGTGATATCTAGGAGACAGTAACCTTTCAAACGCCTTTCTTTTTTCTGACTCACCCGGTAGTTCACTGTAGCCAAAGACTGTTACGGAAAGATTGCATTTATGTCAGGAAATGCACGTTCATAAAACAAGGGCAGATAATGTTTTCAATAGATTGGCGGGTTTGCCTACATTTGTGAGATTAACCAATCACACCAAGTATTTTAACATCACGTGACGTACCGTGATTTTGGCGGAAATTCAGAAGCTTTGGGGATGAATACAAAACTACCTCCCCCCCCCCCAATCACTGGCGATGTACAAATGGATTTTTGACAAATCAGAAATGTTTTTACATTTTCTGTTGAATTGAATTAGATTTATTTTAATTCGACTTAACACTGTAGCTAACAATATACACACATATACAATACAAAAAAAAAAAAACTTGTATACAATACATACATATATGCAGAGTTAACTAATCAAAATCGAATATATATAAGGAAAACAAATTAAATATTTTTATAAATTTTAATTGCACTGGCAAGACTAAGTAAAAACGTTAAATTGCACTGACAAGCAGGCACTGGCAGGCACTACATTTGCAAGTCGGTCCGTCCCATTGTTTTATTAGATTATTAAGATTCTTAATTCTGTTAGACTATAAGCTTGCCGAAAATTCTACCGCTTCGGATTTTGATATTCAACTCAGATCGACAGAAATCTATGTTTGAATAACGCCCTAAAATCAAGGCAACGACTAATGTTTTAGGTTCAGCAGAAAGATGTTACTTGAAGGACTACTTCAGTCTGTTGCACAACAAAGGCAACAAATATTGATTCATAGACCACATTAATCCCAAACCATGTAATTTTCCATGAAATTAATCCATGAAATTTTTCGGTATTGCATAACATTGAAAGGGGCAGTATCTTCCAAGATATCGAGCACGGTACCACCCTCTGAAGCACTACAATCACATTCTAAAGGGCCAAAACTCGACAAGAAACCTCTTCCAATATTGTCAGAAATATAATGTAAATCACAAGATACTCACCACTATCTCACCACCAACAACACTCACCATCAACATTTGCTATGATGAACCAAAATCGGATAAATCCAAAAGTCCATAGGTTGCTTGCGACACAAACGAATTTAATAAGAATAAATCCAATCGATGATTTCCCCAAGTTTGAGCAGCACAGTCGTCACTGCGCTACAGTGTTGATGAAATGTCTACGAGCGACATTCAAATTCTGAGCAGAAATGACGCAAAACTGATCATGTCTGAAAGAATAGCATTTGTTTGCACAAACAAGTCGATTTCTCATCCTTAGATAATTCTTTTTCAATTGATCGAGAAGATGGTACCGTGCTCGATATCATAGAAGATACTGCCCCTTTTGAATCTTATACAGCACCGAACATTTCATGGAGACAGGTTTAATGTGGTCTACGAATCAATGTTTGTTGCCTTTGTGCAACAGACTGAAGTAGTCCTTTCAAGGAATATCTTTCTGCTGAACCTAAAACTTTAGTTGTTGCCTTGATTTTAGGGCGTTATTCCAACAAAAATTTCTCTCAATCTGAGTTGAATATTAAAATCTGAGGCGGTAGAATTTTCGGCATGCTTATAGTTTAACAGAAAATGTAAAAACATTCTTGCTGTTTCAATTGTTTTGGTTCATTCTGTGTAGTCAATACCGGCTTTGAGTTGGTCATCTGAAGTTTCCTCAGTGGTCTTCGTTGATATGCATTTATTTTACCTTTCATTGTTTCATTTATTTTTCAGAAGTTGCAAAGCATTATCGGGGTTACCATGGAATTGAATATTCGGATGTTAGTGGACATTGACATGTTACTGTTTTCCATACCGGATCATATGTTGCCATGCTATTCATTGCTAATATTTTCCTTCGTTTTAAATCTTCTGTTGTATCTAGGAGTGAGCCAAGGTATCGACAATTGTTATATGCATTGTTGCGATCCTCAGAACGCTGTATGTTTCTATTTTCGATTCATTGTAGGTTAGGTGAGGATCCTTTCGTTAGGAGTTGTGATAGCATGGATTGTTGATATTGCATTGCTCTATTGTCCTTGCTGATAATTACATACCACATATCGTCTGCGTATTGTAATGGAATAATTAGAGATTCTCTTCGTATTTTGTGGATTTGTTTCCTATTCAAACAGTAGGTATGGTCAAGTAATTTTTCCGGTTCTGGGTTTTTCATTTTTTTCATTTACTATTATTTATACACAAGTTAACCCTTCAGCAAATTGAAATATATAACATCTATTTTCAATGATAAAAGCCTTATGGATAAAAGTCTACAGCCCTAAAAGACTTAATCCTTGCTGTTCTTCCAAGGAGTTGTGTTTGGCTTGAGATTCTAGCTCTTTAGATGCGTTTTAAGTTGTTTTTAAAACGATCGAGTGTCGGTAGCTCACGAATTTCGGCAGGTGTATCATTCCATGACTTGAGAGCTGCATAATGAAATCCTTTTTTTGCAAATTCAGTCCTATATCTAGGGATCTGGATATCTTTACAGTATCTCGTATTGTAGTTCGAGTGAAAAGATCTTGGTTGGTATTTATCCCATAGGTTTTTCAGGGCATAGTCTGTTCAGAATTTTGTAAGCCATGACATTCCGATCGTAACGGAAAAGATTTTCTTCGTTTAACCAGGATGCCGACCAGCCATCTTTTATTCTTGCGTTTGCAATTATTGAATACGCCCGGTCTTGAAGGCGTTGAAGAGCAGCTAGTTTTGTTTTTGAAAGACTACCCCCGATACATCGGCATAACGCAGGTGACTTTCGATTAATGCATGATATACATTACACAATCGGGATTGTGGAACGAAATTTTTTAATTTTTTGTCAAAGCTGCAAGACCTCCACTCAGTTTGCCTTTCGGTGCGCTTAAACTGTTCATCCCAACTTAGTGTTTCATCAACTATCACTCCGAGGGATTTCGTCTTTTCTACTATTTTGATATCAGAGTTATTTAGTTTCAGCACTTCTGCAGGTCTAAATTTTTGGTTTTAAGTGGATGCCCTATGACCATGAATTCAATTTTTTTGGGATTTGGGCTAAGTTTATTCACCCTCATCCACTCGGAGAAATTGGAAAGCTCTTGATGTGCGTCCTCAATTAGTTTCGCTACATTATCCGATGCAAACGCTACCCGGCGGGTCAGCTCTAGGGGTCCAAGTGTAACCATGCTCGTCTACATAATCTCTGAGAAAGGGGGCAAAATCAATTAGTTTCGCTACATTATCCGATGCAAACGCTATATTGGTATCGTCAGCATAGATGCTAGCCTTGAAGAATTTAAGACACTTTTCCAAGTCTTCCGAGTAAATGACGAAAAGAAGATGGCCTAAAAAAGAACCTTGGGGGGATACCACAGGTTACGTCTCTGGCTTTTAACGCTGACCGTTCAGAGAGCAGAACTGTTTTCTATTATTTAAGTAGGACTCAAAGGTTCGTTGTAGCTATGATCCTGGAGAGGTGGCTCATATTCCATGGCTTTTGCAATGCATAAGATGAACAGTATTGGGGATAAGCTATCACCCTGAGGTATTCCAACATTTATGGCAAAGGGTTCACCTGTGATTTTACCAATTCGGACTCTGAGTTCTACTTGTTCAATGAGTATCTTTATGATATAGCTCATCTGGGTTCGGGATTTTCGCAGGTCTCCCAGGAGGGTTTTCTGTTGACTGTATCAAAAGATTTGGACATGTCTATCAGGAGGATAAAGGCGTTGTAATCTGCTGAGGTGACTGCTTTCTCTGCTGGTAGTTTGAGGGCAAAAACTTTTTCAGTTGTAAAGCTGCCTTGTTGGTAAGCTGATTGAATTGGTGGGACATGTTTCACAATCTTATTTAATATTCTTTCCTTCATGGACAAAGCAAGGATTCTTCTGATGATTGAGAGCAGTATGATGGGTCTTAGGTTTGTGGATGGTCCCTGCTTTTTTCCAGGCTTCTGGAATGGTGTTAAAATACCCGTTTTAAGCTCCTTTGGGAAGTCTCTGGTTTCTGCTGATGTGTTAAAAATGCTTACAATGGTTAATGCTACTATATGTGGACTTGGTTTAATTTGTTCTGCTCTGATGTTATTTATGCTTGGAGCTCTTTTGTTTTAAGCCTTTTAATGGTTTATCCTATTTCCTTGGCCGAGAAGGGGTTCTCCATTGGTGTCGCCGCGAGGTCAAGAATTTCACTTGCTCATACATGGTTGAAAATTGTTTGAAGAAGGTGGTGACATGTTCAACTTGTCTGTTTTCATTTGTTGTCGCTCCATTTTCACAGTCAATGAGAAGTTCCTGTTTTGGTTTCATCTGTTGGAGAACTGAATTGATTTAGTCCCTAGAGAGGGAAAAAGAGTAGAGTCTTAAGTAGCATAGCCTCCAAATCTTTTCTTTTGTCCGAAGTTCCCCTGGGACGCTGACTCATCCTCTGATCAGATTGCGTTTTCTCCTAACATTGACCAATCAGGTGCCGTCATTTCATTACTTCCGCGTTTCGCAGCTAGATTTAGGCCATTTTGAGTACCCCCCAATAAAAAAATATTGCACGCTCGAATAAATCGAATTTTTTTTTAAATTTCAACGGGAAAAGGGTGCTTATACATAGGACCACAAGTGTTCATGTAACCCCTTTGCCATCACCTAAGATTGGAAAATTACGGCGATTTCAATGTTTGTCTTTGGTATTTTTTCAAACAGGTAGAGGCATCCTGCTCGCCCTTCCCCCTAAAAATTAGGTTTTTAGCTAAATTATAAAAAATACACATATTTCCATGAATATTTCTTCCGAAATTTCCGAAATTTGCGCTTTATTTCGCCTTGACTTGCGAATTTGCGACACCTCCAATCTCTGTCCTTCTTCCCAGGATGACAACTTATGCCTCTCTCTGGTCTGGACCCAACATAACTGGAAAAGGTGGGGAAATAAATCTTTAACGGTGGCGGTGTCGTCATGTTTTTGTTGGTAGAATCATTTATCGTCTCAAATATTTGTTCACAAGTCTATAAGAAGATGTTCGATTACCAATGAAGTTGAAGCAAAATATCGAGATAACTGCCAATATCTTTAATTCCCGCGCTTGGGATAGAGTGTGAGTGAACCAAACTGACACCATTGCAAAAAATTATCAAAGAAGACGACGGCATTGCATCAGGAGCGATCAAGATCACGGTGAAGTAAGTTTTCCTTCTACTTCGTCTTGCAATGAGGGCATTTCAAATTTTTACATTCTTATCAAAAGACGATTTTGACAACGATTTCCGCTCAATTTTTACAAGAAAGAAGCCGCCTGTGCTGTGTGAAATTGTAAAATTCAATTTTGTAAAAAATTAAGAAATCTAGGAGAAACTTTTACCCCGGGAAGAACTGGGGTCAAGTTTGTTGTAAAAGTTAGTGCACGAGTTTATAAGAAAATAAAAATTTGGGCCAGTTGTGAAAGTATTAAATGTTTCTTAAGATTATCAGATTTTGAGTAGCTACTCAAAGTTTACCTGTGCCCCCGTGAACATTTCAAAACAAATGTTTTTGAAGCCTTTCCAATGTTTAGACATATAACAATCTTCATGTTTACTACCTGTGCTCCGTGAACATTTCGAAGCAATGTTTTTGAAGCCTTTCTAACGTTTATTAAGACTTTTCTCAAGTACCTTCCGAGCCCCTTCCGAGCAACATGATACAATAACCAAGTGAAAATAAAGTAAAATATCCCAAGGACTTCCTCTATCATAATAAATAATTTCTTCCCAGAACACGTATTTTTTTATAAGAATGGGTAAAAAACTCAACTCTCAGATCGCCAAAAAATTGCAAAACTCCAGCACTGGGAAAATATAACTTAAGAAACAATTTATTTTCATAAAGATTAAGGAAATCCTTGACATATCTTTATTTTATTTTCACTTGTTTCCTGTAATGCTTAGCATTGGAAAGGCTTCAACAACCTTGTTTTGAAATGTTCACGAGGGCACAAGTAAGGAACATGAAGATTGTTATGGAACCTCTAACAAACTCAGAGTACTGAAATTCTTGGAGCTTTCAGCACTGACCCAATTCTTAGTTTCTTATAAAAAAGTTTGTGTACAGCAGTTTCTAATAATATTTGGCGATCTGAGGGTTGCGTTTCTTAAAAGCAGCTTCTTACAAAAAGAATACATGTAATGCAATTGTTGGTAATTGTTGTCTGTGAAATATATTTTGTTTTTACAACTCCAACAAACCTTTTGATACAGAGGTAGACTTTTGATTTTAGTTGGCAAGATTCTTGTATATTCTCTCTTGTCGAGACATATCATCAGGCAGTCAATGCAAAATATTTGTTCATGGCGTGTTTCTTTCAATGATGTGAATGCTTTGAAGAAGATGTTGCCAAGTCCAAGACGCGCTTTCAGATTTTAATAAAACTGTTGTCAAGCTCTTCCAGTCAGTATGCATTGCATTTAAACGAGATTATTCTTTCCTTTCCCCATTTTTAAAGAAACATTTGAGACGATAAATGATTTTACCTACAAAAACATGACGACACCGCCACCGTTAAAGATTTCTTTTCCCGCCTTTTCCTGTTATGTTGGGTCCAGACCAGAGAGAGGCATAAGTTGCTATGCAGGGAAGGAGGACAGAGTTTGGAGATGTCGCAAATTCGCAAGTCAAGGTGAAATAAAGCGCAAATTTCGGAAATTTCGGAAGAAATATTCATGGAAATATGTGTATTTTTTAAAATTTTGCTAAAAACCTAATTTTTAGGGGGAAGGGCGAGCAGGATGCCTCTACCTGTTTGAAAAAATACCAAAGACAAACATTCAAATCGCCGTAATTTTCCAATCTTAGGTGATGGCAAAGGGGTTACATGAACACTTGTGGTCCTATGTATAAGCACCCTTTTCCCGTTGAAATTTAAAAAAAATTCGACTTATTCGAGCGTGCAATATTTTTTTATTGGGGGGTACCCAAAATGGCCTAAATCTAGCTGCGAAACGCGGAAGTATGAAATGACGGCACCTGATTGGTCAATGTTAGGAGAAAACGCAATCTGATCAGAGGATGAGTCAGCGTCCCAGGGGAACTTCGGACAAAAGAAAAGATTTGGAGGCTATGCTGTCTTAAGTAGGTTAGGGTAGGGTGGGGTAATGCCGGTCTAAAATGAGCAAAATCTCAAAATGGATAGCTGGTAAAACGAGACTAAAATGCAAAACATTTCAAAGTTTCGTTTAATTGACATTCAGTGCTTCTTGTTTCTTGGGAAAAAATTTCAGCTCTGACAAAGGCAATTAAATATTTAAAAAAAATTTTATCTTATGGCAACTAAAATAGGCCCACTTTTTCCAACGAGCGGGAAAAGTGAGTCTATTTTCAAAACTTGTAAAATATCGGAATACAAAAGGATAAATGATTAAACAAATTAATGGAATTACCTTTCTCAACTATTCTCCATTCAATAAAATCACAAGCTTTGCCTTTTATCGCAAGCAATGCCGTTCCCGCGAAGAAACTAAAACTACGGTCATTATGCTGTGATCCACCATCTTTGCGACTTACAAGTCAGTGATCGAATTTGATAATAACAGTCAAATAAAATTGTTTGCAGTATGTTTACTCCAATTCTTTGGTTACAAGACAGCAACTGCGGTAATAGGAAACCCATTTTCGCATTTTAGACAGAAAACAACGTGGCAAGGTGAATATAAGTGCGAAAATTTAAGCAATTCAAGGCTTCGTTGAATTTGAATTATGGCTGAATTCTCAGTATGCCCACATTACCCCACCTGGTAAAAAAATAAATATAAAAAGAACAATCGCGTCAATGACTTTGAAATAAACGTTATTTCATTCGTAAATGACCAAACTCTCACCTAATGGTCATTAGATTGACCAGAAAAGCAAAACAACAGTGGCAGGAGAAAGTTTTCCTGGGCTTTGAGATTCTTGCACAATAGGCCGTTCAGTAAAGTTACTTTATAAAACGAGTCGAGATACATCTAAGACGAATGTTTTATGTAAAAAGGCAGTTTAGTATGTAGCAGTAGAGTCGTGTATACGAGCGTGCCAGTGATTTTAAGCTGTGTTCTGGCACGTGAAACAGTGACAGTAAATATAGTCTGTGCAGGAGTCTAAAGGTCACAAGTCGATAGCTCGTTTGCTGACCAGGCGTACGTGCATGTAGGAATATCGCCACGCCATGTTTTCGGGGAGATCCAAGTTGAGAAAATCATCACAGTCTTATTCACGTTCTCGTTCACGTTCTCATCTGCTTTGTAAAAGCTGAATTCACCAACAGTAGCAGTGATAGTGATTGGAAGGCGACTTGATAATTTTCAAAATTGCTTAAATGTTTCGACAACAAGTTTTCCACGTTGAAAAGAGAGGTGTTTTATTATTATTATTATTTCTTTATTTTTAGTAGGCTAATTTAAAAGAATAGCTACAATACAGCTAATTAAGGCCTACTTTAAAAATATTACAGATACTAAAACAAATTCATAAAAAAGAAATGTACAATCCGTGTATATTTACAAAAAGATTATATGATAAAAGCATCTATCCTGTTAGGAACCCCACTTTAGGAATATAAATCTTGCAGAGCCTACAGTTGCATTTATCACCTTTCCAGCATCTAATTCGTTTTTTGAAAATAGGAAGGGTATTGGATTGTTTTATTTCTAGCGGTAATAGTTGCCACAGTTTATTTCCAAGGTAGGTTATGCTCTCAATTCCAAATGACGTAGTCCGTACCTTTGGAAGTTGAGCATCATTGCCACACCTTAGATTGTAGCTAATATTTCGTTCCGTGAAAATATCCTTCATGAAAGGTGGGTTTAGATCGAATTTGGTTTTATACATTTCTGTCATTAACAACTGTAGGTTTCTTACATGGATTGGTACCGATTTGGTCTGTTCCAAGAGAGAGCCAAAATCATTTCCGTAATCTTTATATGCTATGCGTAATGCCCTTTCTTGTGTGCGATTTATTCTATGGTCCAAAGTTCTATCATAAAACATCCAAACAAGTGGACAGTAACTAAATTGAGATAACACAAACGCCCTCATTAGCTGCTGTAGTTTTTTAGTGTCCATGTAACGTGATATTCTGGCGAGAGCATGGAGTTTTTGGCCAGCCTTTTTGCAAAGAGCCTTGACATGTTGTTTGAAAGAAAGTGATTGATCGAAAGTTATGCCGAGAAGATGTTCCTCTGTACTTTCTTTCACACAGGCCTCGCCTATTGTAATTGATATTTCATTATTTCCTTTTGCACCAAAAATCATTAAGTGGCATTTGTCTTCATTTAGTTTCATAAAGTTGTTTGGAAACCATTCAGTTATTTTGAGGGCATCATTTTCTAAATGCATGATGACATTTTCGATGTTAGGACCACACGCATAAATAGTTGTGTCGTCAGCGTAATTACAGATTTCCGTTTCCTCTAAGAACATGAAAAGGTCATTCAGGTATATATTAAACAAAAGGGTCCTAAGACTGAACCTTGCGGTACTCCTCGGACGGTTTCTGTCCATGTGCTGAATGAACCGTTAACCTTTACCCTCTGCCTCCTGTCAGTGAGATAGCTATGGATAAACAGCAGTGCAGATCTACTGAAACCATATGCATTTAATTTTGCAATTAGCAATTCATGATTCAGGCAATCGAAGGCCTTCGACAGGTCCGTCAAGACAGCACCTGCGACACCCCCATTGTCCATTGTCTTTTTGCAGGCTTCCACTAGACGTAGGAGTGCATGCTGTGTACCATAGCCTTCTCGAAACCCACAAAGGAGTGAGGACAGGAAACTTTGAACAAAAGGCAACATTTGATCCTGCATCAATCTTGTATTGCGAAGTGTATTGCGAAGTAGCAGGAAGTAGTGAGAGAACGCCAACAAGAAGAGAAAGTTGGAGCACGAGGTAGAGCTCACATTTAAAGCCCATAAAGCACGCATCTAAAAATTGGACTACAATCAAGAGTAAGTCGACTAGTCGATTCCGAAAAAAAAATCAAACCTCGACATATTCAAACACCCGAAACCTGCCCTTTCAAGGTAACCAAAATATACAACGGATCCAATACCACCACTGCGGTAGTCTGGATGCACTCTTCGCAATCACGATGCCATCGGGTGCATAAGGACAAGGACTGATAAATTTAAATCAAGCTTCTATCCTCGCTGTCTGTCTGAATGGAATACGCTTGATCCAGAAATTAGACTTGCACCTTCTATTACTGCTTTTAAAACAAAGCTGTTATCCAAAATTCGTCCCCTTCCAAAATCTGTCTTTCGGATACACGATCCGACAGGATTATCATATCTTACCCAACCTAGGGTTGGTCTCAGTAAATTGAGTTTTGACAAATTCAGACACAATGTCAGGGATACTTTAAACCCGATGTGCCCTACCAACAATGGCATTGAGGATACGGAACACTTTTTGTTGCTCTGCCCTTCTTTTGAAGTACCACTTAGAGATCTTCTCGCTGGAGTTTCTGCTTTATTGCGACCACTTGGACATACAAATCTTTCGAACGAATTTCTAATGCAGATTTTATTGTATGGTCATAAAGATTTTCCCGATGGTATCAATAAAGATATACTCTTGTTAACTCTCCGCTTTATCCATAAAACTGATCGGTTTGATTAGAAATCTAAAACTCGGTAACAAGTCATATAAACCACCTCGTCCCTTTTAAGTAAATGTTCTCTCTTTTTTTTGTAGTTACTTGTAGTTTCATGTCTTTTTTCGATTTTTCTTTATCTAAATAGTTATTGCTCCCCGTGGTCTTGTCCTTGTAGTAGAGTAGAGTAGCTTGTAAGTATAGTAATTAAGTAAATATGTATTGTAAATCTTTAGCAGAATGTATAAAAAAAGCTAGCTCCATCAAAATAGCAGAAATGCTCCCCATTGGTCAGATAAGAAGTGAACCAGTCGTGGGAAGTACCGTCGGCACCATACTCTCGTAGCTTTGACAATAAGGTTTTATGGTCAACGGTATCGAATGTTTTTTAAGATCAAGAAATATACTCAAGTTTGTTTTCCCCTCGTCTGAGTTCTTGCACCATGGGTCTATAACATTCAATAGACATGTCACTATACTATGCAGTTTTTAAATGCAAATTGGTTCAAACAAAGTTTGTTTTGCCCTTTTAGATACTCCATTAATTGGTCGTGTGCAATTTTTTCTAATATTCTCGACACAACTGATAGTACTGAAATAGGCCGGTAATTGTTTACATCTGCTTTAGCGCCCGCCTTATAAATTGGTGTTACTCTGGCTAATTTCCAGGTATGGGGGAAATACCTCTTTCTAAAGATGCATTGTATATTTGTGTCAATGGTTTTGACACAAAGTCTACAGCATCTTTCAATATTTTGGCGGGGATTCTATCAGCACCAGGAGATTTTGAGTTATTCAGGGCTCGTATAGCGCGTTCTACGTACCCTACGCTTACTGGCCGTAATTTAAATTTGGTACCATTGGATTTGTTCCCAAGGTATTTAAGAGGGTCATCAGAAGGTTGACTTTTAATTTTCTCCGCTAACTTAGGTCCAACCGTTGTAAAATGAAAGCTTCTGAAATTTGCGAGGATGATTTAAGTTCTGTACCTTCAAAAAGGATGTTTTGAGTAACAGTGAGATTTGAGTTCTTATGCAAAACCTTATTTATTGTTTTCCCGATAGCCTTCGGATTGTTTTTGGTTTCGTCAATAAGGTTATGGTAATATTCCTGTGCCCTTGTACGAAGTTGACTAGTGACTTTGTTCCGCAGTTTCTTATAGTCTGACCAATAGGAAGCATCTTTCTCAGATCTCTTTTTATGTAAATCACGTTCCTTCATCAGGCTTTTCAATTAGGCTGTAAACCAAGGAGCATGATGACTAGTTACTTTTCTACGCTTTAGTGGTGCATGCACCTCTAGAAGAGACGAAATAACACTATTATAAATGGAGGCCATAAGATCAGGGTCACCATCAGTCGGAGCAAGAATCTCGTTCCAGTCAATGGCCGACAATTCGTCTAGGAATGCTTATCGTAGTTTCTTAGGCTACGCGTTTCGACTCGTTTTACTTGTTTATCTATGTGTCGCTTTGCCTTTATTTTCCTTATTGCAAAGATAAGGTAGTGATCCACCATCCCTAGCTTTAGCACGTTCGCTCTCAGAATGTAATTTAGGCGATTTGTGGCAAAGTGATATATGAGAGTCTTGGAAGTATGGGGAGCACCATCTTTCTCCAGAACAGCTACCCTAGTATATTCTTTTATTTGCTGCTCAAATTGGAACTCGGAGTAAATTGATTGTATGCTTTTGGTGCACCTATCGTTGCGATTTTTTAGATCACAGTTAGTGTCACCGATCAAGATTATCTCTTTACCCTCTGCATCTACAGCTGAGAGTAGGTTCCTTAATGCCGCAAAGCTCTCCTGGTCATTGCCTTGCATGGGGGGTCTGTACCAACAAATGACTATAAAGTTTTTGGCATGAAGGGGTGATCCCTACGGCTACAATTTCCAATAGTGGATCATCAATATCATGCCTACGATTGTGGCTAATGGTCGTATTTACATTACCGCCGTTAACATCTCTATCTTTACGGTGAATTTGAAAGCCTTCTAGGTTTACCGCTGGGTCCTTAATTTCTTTATTTAACCTAGTTTCTTTCTTTACTTTACTTAATCCATACACTTCTTAATAAGGCGAAGATTCCGATTATACCACCCCTTTTAGAGAATGGGTTGTTCGTTACGGATTTCAGTGAAAAAGCACAGATATTTAATGACTATTTCATACTCCAATGTACAACAATCGGCACAGGCAGTGAAATTCCACATGATACACAAGGGATTTCTACCTTGATTAGTGATTTTGTCATCTCTGGAGAAAAGATACTGAATATTATACGATCACTTAATCCTAACAAAGCACATTGCTGGGATGAAATTTCCATAAGAATGATAAAACTAAGCGATGCCTCATTAGTTACTCCTCTTAAGATAATATTCACGAACTGTTTGAGACATGGTGTATTTCCTGAAGTATGGAAGTGTGCAAATGTAGTCCCGGTTCATAAGAAAAATGAAAAAAATGTAAAGAGTAACTACCGTCCCATTTCTCTTTTACCAATTTTTGGGAAATGCTTGAAAAACTCGTGTACGACTCCCTCTACTCACATCTCGTCACATATGATTTACTTAACCCCAATCAATCAGGTTTTCGTCCTGGAGACTCAACAGTCAACCAATTAATTTCCATAACGCATACAATTTTTGAGGCATTTGACTGTAATCCTCCTCAAGATGTTCGTTCCGTGTATCTCGATATTTCTAAAGCATTTGATAGAGTATGGCATGATGGTCTTATTTATAAACTAAAACGATGTGGTGTCTCAGGACAACTTCTTTCTCTTAACCAAAGTTTTCTTGAAGGCAGTAAACAGCCAACTGTTCTGGATGGACAGTGTTCTAGTTGGGGAGATATTTTAGCAGGAGTGCCCCAGGGCTCTATTTTAGGACCATCGTTTTTTCTCGTTTACATAAATGATCTCACGAAAGACTTGAAGTGTAATGTTAAACTTTTTGCTGATGACACATCCTTGTTTACGGTTGCCCAAGAACCTAACAAAGCTGCAAATCATATGAACCATGACTTGGAGGTGATAAGACAATGGGCGCAAGTGTGGAGAATGTCATTTAATCCCGATCCACAAAAGCAAGCCGTTGAGGTATTATTTTCAAGGAAAAGAAACGAGATAGATCATCAAGTGATCCTCTTTAACGACATACCCGTGAAAAAAGTAGATGAACATAAACACTTTGGTATTATCTTGGACAAAAAGCTTTCTTTCTCAGCTCACATCAAATCTGCTATCTCCAAAACGAGAAAGGGCATTGGTTTGCTAAAATATCTCTCCAAATATCTACCTAGGCATACCCTAAATGAACTATATAAGCTTTATGTGCGACCCCACCTGGACTATGGAGATGTTATCTATCACATTCCAGCTAAAGTATGTGAATTCAGTCACAATATAATTTTATCAAATTTAATGGAAAAATTAGAATCTGTTCAGTATTCTGCTGCCCTTGCTGTAACAGGAACATGGAGGGGAACATCGCGAGGAAAACTGTATGCAGAGCTTGGCTGGGAGTCACTAAGTTCCCGAAGGTAAAGTAGGCGCCTTACTCTTTTCTATAAGATTATGAATAATCTCACTCCCCTTTATACAAAGGAGCCAATCCCACAACTTCATCAGTCGAATTACTCTCTTCGCAACCAGGATGTTATTGGGCGACCAAGGGCAAGGACAGAAAAATTTCAATCCAGCTTTTATCCCAACTGCATATCTGAATGGAATAAACTCGATCCTTAAGTCAGGCTTTCACCGTCTGTTGCTGTTTTTAAGAAAAAGCTTCTTTCATTAATTCGCCCTCCTGCAAAATCTGTCTTTGGGATTCATGAACCAATAGGTTTATCGTATCTTTCCCAAATAAGAGTCGGTCTCAGTAGATTAAATTTTCACAAATTCAAGCATAATTTTGGGGATACCGTTAACCCATTGTGTCCAACTAACGACGGCATTGAGGATACGGAACACTTTTTGTTGCTTTGCCCTGCATTCGACACCTTACGACGAGATCTTCTCGCTGGAGTTTCAAATTTATTACGACCATTTGCCCAAATCAACGGCCTTTCAAACGACGTTCTGACGCAACTTTTATTGTATGGGGATGAAGACCTTTCAAATGACGTCAACCAAAGTGTGCTCAAACTGAGTCTAGATTTCATCCATAGAACTGGTCGGTTCAATTAAGATAATTTCAGACCTGGTACACACCACATATATACTAAGTCCTGTTCTTCTTAATTTTTTTCTTTTTCTTAATGCTTGTAAGTCTGATTCACATTGGATGTGAGGCGTCTATAGTGTGAATGACAACTCATCCACACAAACCCAAATTTTCAAATCCACAATATTGTGAACTATGAACCTCGAACCGACAGCACATGCGCAATGTTTTTGAGCGGTGGGGACCCTGGGGGGGGGAACAGCAGCGGCGGCAGTTGTTGTCGGTGGGGTTTTCTCGGTCGGGGTTCCTGCTGTTCAGCATTATCGCCTGTGCTACCCATGACCTCCAATGTGAAACAGATCCTACTATGTATCCGTATTTGGTAGTTTATGTGTAGCTCTTTGTAAATGTATATTTTATAGTATTTAGTTGTATGATGTCTTTTTTTATGAAATAGCCAGGGAGTTGTCATGGTCTTTTGCTCTCCCTGGCATCGTCCTCGTAGTGTTGTACAGTAGCTCATATGTAATGTTTTAGGTTTCTTCTGTATGCAAACGTTTTAACTGATTATATAAAAAAAAAAAAAAAGTTTTATTCAAACCCAGAATATAAAACTTGTGCTCGTTTATCACGTGCTCAATTTCACAATGGTGCTTACGCAGTGATACAACATTAAGCGTTGCAATTCGTAAACCTATACTGTTTACTGTTTGTTGTCTGTTTACCTATACTACGTTGTGATTTGTTTAGATTTTTCTCTGAACCTGTGTACCCCTACCAATACTCTACATACTTATTGACATCAACAATTTGGAATTTTGAGAGAACACAAATGCAAGGCAATGAACAGAGGGCCCCACGCGCAGGCGAATAGCCGCCCCCCCCCGCCGCATGTGCCACCCCCACCGGGATAACACACCAAGCCAAAGGGCAGCAGCCGCCAATTTTCTATTGTATTCTATTTTTACTCTTTTAGGCATGGTATCCCCATCAGTCTTAAATAACTGCTTTTCAGGGGGCTGTGGCAAACAATAAAATAATTAATATGAAAAACTGAATACCCAAAAAAATTTAGCATAAAATGTCTAAAAAAGCAAACAATTATGATTATTAGAATTTTTCATGAATTATCTTCAATCTTTTTTAAAAGTGGCAGGGGAGGGTGCTTGTTTTCCGTCATAGTCAAGCTGATTCATAGGGATAAGAATGAAATTCTATATCCCAGTTAATTCGCGGAAGATGCTGCGAGCGTTTGCTTATAAAAGGTGTCCCACAACCTTGATTACGATTCATTTGTAATGACATGGGTAACTACACGTGTCATTCAATTATTAGCAGATCGTTTTATTCACTTTTCTAATAATTTAGCACGCTGCATGCATTGCGTCTTGTTGTTTTTGCAAACGAAAACTTTTCAGCAATCAGTCTTTGTGCTCGGTGATTCGTAAATTTGTTCGTTGTTACATGCGTAAAAAGACGTATCACTCAATTCCCAGAAGATTTTTTATTCACTTTTTGAATTATTTGGAACACTGCTTGCCCCGCATTTGGCTGGTTTTCGAAAGAATACTTTTACCAGAAGCGTAGAAATAGGTTGACCAACAAAGCAGTCAATTTTTCGCAGTATGCGTTTTGTAGACAATAGATTTGGAAATCTTTCGACTTGGTTTTCGCATTCAGCGATTTCTTTCGCAAAACTACGGTGAGACCTGTCCTGTTTTTTCTATCTCTAACGGCCTGTAGCAATGTCTGATAATTCCAGTAGAACGTTTTAGCACACTGTGATTGGGAAAACGTGGATTTAGGATTAAAGACTTCCATGATGTGTATTCGATTTTGCCTAAGCCAAAAGCAATTTATGCAAGCAAGAGACTTAGCTTTTAGCCTACAAATTCTTATTTCAAGTAAACCAGCATCCAGTGTTTCTTCAAACCGCTCCTTTGATTTGAATTGCATTTCAATTGGTCGTGTCTTTGTCACTTTGCCTACTAAGGGTGCTCAGCCTGGCTTGCTTTCAATTTTTGTATGTTCCAGGCTACCTATATTTTGTTGATTTACTTGCCAATGTGGATCTTTTGGGAGCGTTTTGCTCCTGTTTGTTTCAGCTGAAGAAATAGTCATTGGAATGCTATAAACTATGAGGTGTCATCAATAAAGTTTCGATTTTTGGGCAGGGTTTGGTATTTTAATAGATCCTCCCAGTCATGCTTGCATTTATTCGTTGCTTGCCTTGTGTTTTTTGGGAATAATCCCAAAATCAGCAATCAGTAAACAGATTTATTACCGGTCATTATTTCCAATTGATATAATAGCGTTTGAAACTTTTAGATCCTAACAAGACGGTCGTGTACTGCTTTAGAATGGCACTTGTAACTTTGTTAAAGGCAATGTCTCCGTGTGATTTCAGCCGCGTAAACACTCTTGTCG
The DNA here is from genome assembly GCA_039566865.1 of Aurelia coerulea. Classification (NCBI taxonomy): domain Eukaryota; kingdom Metazoa; phylum Cnidaria; class Scyphozoa; order Semaeostomeae; family Ulmaridae; genus Aurelia; species Aurelia coerulea. The sequence continues at coordinate 11,260,134 of CM076955.1, read as the reverse complement.
AAATTATGCTGACATGATGCTGACGAAAAGCCTCGAGGGATGCGGTGATTGGCAGAATTTGACGGACCACATGCAGGCTAAGGTTTCAGCTTCGGAAGTGCAACGGCAAGTAGGTCATCACTTGGATCACTCTTTGCCCGTAGTAAGCTTCATTACCAAGGTGTTCACATGGAATATCACGTAAAATTGACATGCCCCCCGCGGTGCTGTGGTGCTTGTATGGACGCATTGCCTTTGAGATAACTTTTAAGCCGTAAGAAAAAGTTCACTGTTTACTGCATTTCATATTCTGGGTTATTGTGAAACAGTAGAGCGGATGCGTTTCTTGCTTCATTTTCAGGTCTTTCACAGGAATGCACCATCGACAAAACTATAGTCTTTGATATTAACTGGAAGCAACTGCTCAGCAATCGCCAGTAGCCACAAAGCAAATAAAATAAAAACAAAAGCAAAAGTGCCCATCAGCACACAAAATTAAAATGTTGTAAATGAAGAACGAAAAGTCTTTTCTAAGTTTTGTAAAATAGTTCGTCAGCTGAACGGCGATGGTTCGGTTTTCCCTACGTCAGAATTGACTTGGCTAAGATTTGTGGGTAGTTTAAGTACCGCTTTTCAAGCTTCGGGTTTTGGAGTTCATCCCTCAAAGTAAGATCGTTGACAATGGAGATAAATGGAGCTGAAGATCCATGTTTGGGTTGTTTGAGTATTTCCCTAGTTTTTAGGGCTTCGGCTGTAACCCAACTTCGTGCAGGCTGTGAAACTCAAAGCCTGGTATCAGAAAGTTCTTTATGCGAAAAGGTTCACGTAATTTGGGAAGAATTTATAAGCTTTGTACGTTATGAGCTGTTTATGGTACATCATTTCTATGTTTCGTTTTAAGCAACTAAATTTACATTTTTACAGCTGAAATTCAAAGAGAATGGAAACGATTCTTAATTATCCGCGACATTTTTGTTGAGAGACAATCGAATCCGGGCATTATTTGATAAGATTAAGGTTGTCCAAAAACTGGTCAGAGCTGTATCACAGGGCTTTGCTGAGTAAGGGTTTGTCCTGTAACGCTAAAAGAACATACTCATCTGCTCAGAAAAGATTGTTTAAACTTTTGGGACATCTTTGGTTTGCTAAACGACAATGCCTTAGTTATTCCTGCTTCTACTGTAATTGGCTATTATGTTAAGATTGGTTGCTATTTTAAATGCACTTGTCAAGCTTCAAGTATCGAGTTTATCTCCCAGTAGGATAGGTAGTTGCATGTTCAAAATGGAGCTGAATATCCACTGTTGGATTTTTTGAGAATTCCCCTAGTTTTAAAAGGCTTACGCCAAGTACAACTTGCGAACAGGCTGTAGAAACTTCCTATAACACCATTTGTTCTTGTACCATCTGATATAGGGAAAATGTAATGGTTGTATGTTATGGGCTGCTTGTGGTACAGCATTCTTTGGTTATTAAGAAGTGATGAATTTACCACGCTTCCTGAAGCTTTAAAGGGGGAACAGGTCTTCACGGTCCTTCTCAAGGCCCACTGTTTATTTGAAAAGACTCAAGACCCTTGTCTAAGAAAGTGTTAAACCATAGACTTCAAAAGGCACTAACCACTGCAACGCTAAAGGTTACTACACGTACTATTTTTATAGGAGACCGCTTATAAGAAACGGAAGGCTCAATTTTTTCGAAAGTTAAAAAACATCCCTATCTGAATTGAAAAAGTTAAGGAACTTTTGTAATTTGCAAAATGTTTTGTCAGTGTACAGTTATAGCAATTCTTTGGAAATTATTCTGAGTGCAAATTATGTTATTTACTGGTTTTTGAGATCTTACTAAGTAATTTGGGAGCCCTCTTAACAAAGCTGAATTAGTTCTGCACTTCCAGCATTGTGAGTATATGAAACACATAAACTGTTGCTAGCAAGATGGCGCAAAACTTTAAGAAATTTCCTACCAGCATCGGTCCTTAGTTTCTTAAAAAAAAAAGCCGATTTATTATATTTGTTCTTTTTGTGGCTGTTGTCCACGTTAATGTGACATTGATACCACACGTATGTGTTGGGTTGCTTATAAAACTTATGTTTTGGTTAAGATAAGTAAAGACTACTGAGCATTTTTTCTGTGCGCTAATCTATTGAAGACTAGTTGCAATCATGCTAATTTAATGGCTGATTATCGAGAAGGTTAATCATCGACAGTAGATGTTTATCCAAAGTTAATTGGGTGCCATTGAGTTGGTTGTTGCTCAAAGTTTACAAAGTTAATTGGGTGCCATTGAGTTGGTTGTTGCCCAAAGTTAATAAAGTTGATTGGGTGCCATTAAGTTGGTTGTAGCCCAAAGTTAATAAAGTTAATTGGGTGCCATTAAGTTGGTTGTAGCCCAAAGTTAATATAGCATTGAGATGAGATGTTTACCTTAAGTTAAGTTAATGAAATAGCCATCCATGAGGTGGTTGCCTGTTTTTATGGCGGAAGATAATTGAAATAACCATCAAGATGAGGTGAGTCCCTGTTTAGAGGGTTGTAAAGGGTATCTCGTGAAACGCGATCTGCAATATTTTTGGCCATATTTTCTTCTCGTGAAACGCGAAAAGCCAGTGTTTATTGACTTTAAATGCGGAAACGCTATATTCTTTGTGAAATTGAACATTTTATTTTCGTGATTCGTGATCCTCACCCCCTTTACCATCCTCTGTTTATGGTGGATTAATATCAAATTCAAATAAATTTACAACAACAGCAATGGAAGATGATTGCACGGCCATCGAGATGATTGGAATCATGTTGGAATGGCCATCGAGATGAGGTGGTTACCTGTTTATAGCGGTATTTTGGCAATCGTGTGAGTTTAGATATTGCCTTGCAAATGTTTTTTCACTTCTCGCAGGACGATAAAACAAAGAAATCTTACTCAGTTTACTTTGTTTATAGCAGTATTTTGGCAATCGTGTGAGTTTAGATATTGCCTTGCAAATGTTTTTTCACTTCTCGCAGGACGATAAAACAAAGAAATCTTACTCAGTTTACTTCGTTTATAGCGGTATTTTAGCAATCGTGTGAGTTTATATGTTGCCTTGCGAATGTTTTTTCACTTCAAAGAAATCTTACTCAGTTTACTTTGTGCAAAAAAACTAAAAGCAAATTTTATCTTAAGAGGCTAAGCCGAGCTGGCCGAGCCAAACAAGAAATGCCAGCATGGGGTGTTCTCTCATCTTTGGTAGGGGTCCAGGAGGCTACATTCTTTTTTTCGGATATTTGGGGGTTGGGGGAACACATGTGTTCTGTGGTGGAGAAAAAATCTAAACATTTTTCTCTAACCCCCAACTATTTCGGTTGCTGCGGGAGTGCACATTTGACCAGTGCATTTGAAATCCCAAACTTTGGCCCCGGTGATGAGAGAACACTGCCATTGGTATCTGGCAACTGGCAAATTTTATATTTGTGATTGTTCATATCTGAGGGGCCACATTATTTTTATCTGAAGCAAGAATTAAGTAGGGATAAGAATGAAATTTTATATCCCAGTTAATTCGCGGAAGATACTACGAGCGTTTGCTTATAAAAGGTGTCCCACAACCTTGATTAAGATTCATTTTGTTTATGACATGGGTAACTACACGTATCACTCAATTATCAGCATAATTGATTGATTGATTGATTTGCGTGATTGATTTGCGTTGGCGATGCATTGTTTAATTTGAAATTCTTTGTCTGGCCATTGTCTTTCAAAATCCCTTGATACGTCATAACATGCAGCATTACGAGGCCAGCCCGGCTGGCCGGGATAGTTCTCGCTCATTAAACACAAACTAAAATCATCCCGTCTAGGCGAGCCAGCCCGGTCAGGCGGGCTGGCTCGCCTCATATAAACAGGCCCTAAGATTCATTTTGTTTATGACATGGGTAACTACACGTATCACTCAATTATCAGCAGATCGTTTTATTCACTTTTCTAATAATTTAGCACGCTGCATGCATTGCGTCTTGTTGTTTTTGCAAACGAAAACTTTTCAGCAATCAGTCTTTGTGCTCGGTGATTCGTAAATTTGTTCGTTGTTACATGCGTAAAAAAACACGTATCACTCAATTCCCAGAAGATTGTTTATTGACTTATTGAATTATTTGGAACACTGCGTGCCTCGCATTTTGCTGGTTTTCAAAAGAATAGTTTTACTGGAAGCGTAGAAATAGGTTGACCAACAAAGCAGTCAATTTTTCGCAGTATGCGTTTTGTAGACAATAGATTTGGAAATCTTTCGACTTGGTTTTCGCATTCAGTTTAAAAGCCAAAATTGTGTCAAGCTGCCTTCGCATTTGGACATTGAAGGCAAAGTAGAAAGGCGTGGTAAAGATCTGGTATTTCGTATGGTTTAGTGATTTCTTTCACCCGCCCACCCACAACCTAACCTAAAATCGTACCATGCTCCTTTATTTCATGACAGGGATGTCTGTCTCTGCCATGGACATTGAGTGCACTGGTTTGTGGAGAAAAAATCTAAACATTTTTCTCTAACCCCCAACTATTTCGGTTGCTGCGGGAGTGCACATCGTGCACATTTGACCAGTGCATTTGAAACGAAACATTTACGCCTGCGTAAATGTGTTTTAACGACAAGGTGATGCACAAATACTTCCTATTAGTTCCCAGTCCTTCAGCAACTTTAAGGTGTGCTCGACAAAGGTACGAACAAGAAATAAAATTATCACTGCCTTGCAAAATTCTCAAATGGGTTGGATTTTTCAAACGAATTGTCGAATCCGACAAGTAATACTCCGTGGTATCTCGACGAAGTGTATGGAACGATTCTATGTGGATTTGTTTTTTGTTGGAGCGTCTATTATTACATCCCGTTGAAGGCCTAAATAATGCCAACACAGTAGAAGAAGACGAGATAAAGATTTGTAAGACTCTGAGTTCTTCAGCAGTGTGCACTGTCCGTTACAAGAAAAGAACAGCTCTGAAGGCAGGTCATTTATTACAAATCTAGAAACAATCTTCTTGTGATGCTGATGTGCAAACCAATCCAAAGTTGTCAAGTGCTGAAATGAATATGCATCTCACTATAATTTAGTGTGATCCCGCTGTGGCTAACTGGTAAGAATACCCTAACATATATTGGATGGGGCTGAATATTCCAAAATTTTGAACAGCGTTTGCAGCAGATTGTTCAAACTTCCCTTCAGTGGGGAGCCAATTTATATATATCGCTAAGATCTTTGATTCCAATAATGTGATGTGTGCTCTATTTAGATTCAAACAGAGCCTGTAACATTTGAGCTGGTTGATGGAAACCAAGCACTTACTGCATTCAGAGTCAAAATGGGGCTAGATTCGAGCTTTGCTAGTTAGTATTACCAACGAAGAGAGAAGTCTGGAAAAGTTTTCTTCTGATAGAGGAACCTCAGCCTGCCATTGACTGTATCCAGGTCCTAGTAGTAGCGTTTAATTCACCAGGGATGTTTCATCAAGAACACAGCCTAGATATATCTCTTGTGGTGCATTTTTTAAGTTTATTGTCATCTCTTCTGATGTCCAGTGTTTATGGCCGACTCCTTTATTTGCCCTGCCAAAAAGTATATAATGTGTTTTGACCTCTCCAAAGTGAATGCACAGTTTTGTTATCAACAAACCAATCACAAAGGGAATGAAGAGATTTCGATTTATCTTGCTGTCCTATTTCATGGTCCTTGTTATCACGGTATAGAAGACAACTCATTTGCATCCATTGGTGAAACATGCGAAAAGTCTGTTATCTGCGAAATTTCCTGAAAGATAGACTTGTAATCTGACTCTTGTTTACCACCAAAGAAGCAGAATAAGATTAACCAGGCTGGATCAGGCAACTGGGAATGGGAGGCAATTTGGCATAACCATATTCCAGGAAACCGAATCAATAGGAAACATTTGTAGGTCAAAAGTCAATTTATATCCAGTGCTCTACATGTCCTCCATTCCCGCCACCCACGCAAGTCCTTAAAAGAAAAGGAAATCCTAACTAGCGAGTCCATCATATGGCAAACAAAACTAAGCTGAATTAAGGCTTGATTCTTTCAAATTGGACTGACTTCATATCAACAAGCGCTGATTTGTAGCCTCCTGTACTCACATGGAACTAAACTCTTCTTGTCTAGCCTAACCACTTCTATTTTAGGGTTAATAATTTTATTGCAGCCCTTAACAAGGTTTTAGTTTGTCAACAATCTTGTTTAACTTTACACAAGGAACCCAAGTACAGCCCTGATATCAGCTAAGTTACCATGTCACTTACATTTCATAGCTAATCTTGTGCAAAATACAACAAACAAGATCCGCTAGGAGGTGCCTCTGAAACAAACTAAAGCATAAGCTAAAAAGCAAGTGTGCATTGGTAAATAGGCTCCTCTATAAATAGAACAAAGAAATAACTCAGACACACCATTGTTTCTTAGCAAGATAAAAATCTCATTCTTAGGCTACCCTTTGTTGTCATTTGTGCAACTTCGGTTTGAATGGGGTATTTTTTGATTTTCTGCTCTCTGCCAATGCAAGCTATTAACCTTGCACAAACCCTGTAATACTCCTAAGTAGTGAGAAAAGAAAGCAACCAACTCAGTTTTTTATAACAAATAATATTCAGGAGCATTCAAATGCTAGAGATTCCAGTACAACGCGGCACATCGAAGAACCGGGCAGGGTGGTAGTCTTTGGGCGTATCTTGGCGGTATGGCCACCATACAAGAATGGTGGCAGATTAGTTGTAACAATTCAACCTGCGAAAACAACAAAGTCCCATCTAATCAACCATTTCACCTTGAAAGTCCAGAGTCCAAACTGTTAATTTCAAACATGGCTCTGCAAATAACTGTCATTCAAAGTCAGGCATTCTTCAGAACAATGAACCCTATTTGTAGCATACAATTAAATCAAAAGGAATTGTAATTCCTTATTTGCTTGTTATGAAATATAATTAGCCGCTACGACCCAATTACTGCCATCCAATGCCTCGTTATTCACACATCCTCTATTCTAGTTAGGTATATCATATCACAGGAACCGCGGGCGTTAACGAAACATTTACGCCTGCGTAAATGTGTTTTAACGACAAGGTGACGCACAAATACTTCCTATTAGTTCCCAGTCCTTCAGCAACTTTAAGGTGTGCTCGACAAAGGTACGAACAAGAAATAAAATTATCATTGCCTTGCAAAATTCCCAATTGGGTTGAATTTTTTAAACCCCATTCCCTCCCTCCCTCTTATGTATTAGTAAACCATCGGGCAGCAGGTGCCCCCCTTTTTCAGCAAGCTTGGAAGGGTTCCTGCTGCCCCAAACATTGTCGTATCGTAGTTAGTTTGTGCAAATTGGAGCCTCGTAGCTCATATTTAAAGGGAATAAACAATCTTCCTTGCATAGGCTTTGGTAATGCCTGCAAATCCTTCATTTCCGTCGCCACAAAAGGAAACCGCATTCAAAGTGGTCTAATACAATATATTATGTTTGTCACTTGTCCACTTGTCCCAGGCAGCTTTTAACTAGGTCGCCCCCCCCCCCCTTGTCGAAAGTAATTGTAAGGAAAAATTTTGCCACTGAAAGCCAATAAGCAAAGCAATGTCATCCTTTTGGTTTAGTTTGGTGCCAGACTACACTCTGGAAAAAATTAGAAGAAGGACCCTCACAGTAATATCAACTGTTTGTCTCAATTGCATCAACTGAATCCAATGTTTGAATCAACTGCTTGTCTGGATTATATCCCACTCTGAATCAAAAAGGCCCCCCCCCCAAAAAAAGTTTATACAAACAAAGAAATCGTTGGAACAGCATTAAGAAAGTTTTAATGGAAAGAGTCACTCTAGAAGTACAATTACCACAATTACAGGGAAAGATGTAACTTGTTTTAGCTTGGAAATGGAAATTGTAACTCGTTTAATCAAAAGGGAAGTCCCAAAAAGTGTACAAAAACATGGAAGTCCTTGAAGAATGAAATTGAAAATCGTTAATTTATAAGGGAAGTCCCAAAAAGTGTATTAAAAACAAGGAAGTCCTTGAAAAATGGAATTAAAAGTTGTCAATCAAAAGGGAAGTCCCAAAAAGTGTATAAAAACAAGGAAGTCCTTGAAATATGAAATTGAAAATCGTTAATTAATAAGGAAAGTCCCAAAAAGCGTATGAAAACAAGGAAGTCCTTGAAATATGAAATCGAAAATCGTTAATTGATAAGGGAAGTCCCAAAAAGTGTATGAAAAGCTAGGAAGTCCTTGAAAAATGAAATTAGAAGTTGTTAATCAAAAGGGAAGTCCCAAAAAGTGTATGAAAACAAGGAAGTCCTTGAAAAATGAAATTAGAAGTTGTTAATCAAAAGGGAAGTCCCAAAAAGTGTATGAAAACAAGGAAGTCCTTGAAATATAAAATTATAAATCGTTAACTAATAAGGGAAGTCCCAAAAAGTGTTTGAAAAGCAAGGAAGTCCTTGAAATATGAAATTAGAAATCGTTAGTCAAAAGGGAAGTCCCAAAAGGCGTATGCGTAATCAAGGAAGTCCTTGTAGAATCAGTTGTAGAAATTAATCAAAGGGGAAGCCCCCAAAAAGCGTATGCGTAAACAAGGAAGTCCTTGTAGAAATCAACGGTAGAGATTAATCAAAGGGGAAGCCCCCAAAAAGCGTATGCGTAAACAAGGAAGTCCTTGTAAAATCAGATGTTGAAATCAGCTGTGAAAAATGGAATTCAAGAGCAAAGAAAATATATGGAAAGAGTAGTATTGCAAGCATCGAGAAGAGTAAAGAGAAGCGCAAATTCTCATCAATAAAGAAGGGATCATGTCAATCCAAGGAAACTAATTTCAATGTCAAAGCTAAAATCACAAGACAAACATTTACTGCTCAATGACATATTATCATATCAAGAAGCGGTATGGCCACCATACAAGAATGGTGGCAGATTAGTTGTAACAATTCAACCTGCGAAAACAACAAAGTCCCATCTAATCAACCATTTCACCTTGAAAGTCCAGAGTCCAAACTGTTAATTTCAAACATGGCTCTGCAAATAACTGTCATTCAAAGTCAGGCATTCTTCAGAACAATGAACCCTATTTGTAGCATACAATTAAATCAAAAGGAATTGTAATTCCTTATTTGCTTGTTATGAAATATAATTAGCCGCTACGACCCAATTACTGCCATCCAATGCCTCGTTATTCACACATCCTCTATTCTAGTTAGGTATATCATATCACAGGAACCGCGGGCGTTAACGAAACATTTACGCCTGCGTAAATGTGTTTTAACGACAAGGTGACGCACAAATACTTCCTATTAGTTCCCAGTCCTTCAGCAACTTTAAGGTGTGCTCGACAAAGGTACGAACAAGAAATAAAATTATCATTGCCTTGCAAAATTCCCAATTGGGTTGAATTTTTTAAACCCCATTCCCTCCCTCCCTCTTATGTATTAGTAAACCATCGGGCAGCAGGTGCCCCCCTTTTTCAGCAAGCTTGGAAGGGTTCCTGCTGCCCCAAACATTGTCGTATCGTAGTTAGTTTGTGCAAATTGGAGCCTCGTAGCTCATATTTAAAGGGAATAAACAATCTTCCTTGCATAGGCTTTGGTAATGCCTGCAAATCCTTCATTTCCGTCGCCACAAAAGGAAACCGCATTCAAAGTGGTCTAATACAATATATTATGTTTGTCACTTGTCCACTTGTCCCAGGCAGCTTTAACTAGGTCGCCCCCCCCCCCAACCTTGTCGAAAGTAAATGTAAGGAAAAACTTTGCAACCGAAAGCCAATAAGCAAAGCAATGTCATCCTTTTGGTTTGGGTTGGTGCCAAACTACACTCTGGTTAAAATTAGAAGAAGGACCCTCACAGTAATATCAACTGTTTGTCTCAATTGCATCAACTGAATCCAATGTTTGAATCAACTGCTTGTCTGGATTATATCCCTTTCTGAATCAAAAAGGCCCCCCCCCCAAAAAGTTTATACAAACAAAGAAATCGTTGGCAACAGCATTAAGAAAGTTTTAATGGAAAGAGTCACTCTAGAAGTACAATTACCACAATTACAGGGAAAGATGTAACTTGTTTTAGCTTGGAAATGGAAATTGTAAAATCGTTAATCAAAAGGAAAGTCCAAAAAAGTGTACAAAAACATGGAAGTCCTTGAAGAATGAAATTGAAAATCGTTAATTTATAAGGGAAGTCCCAAAAAGTGTATTAAAAACAAGGAAGTCCTTGAAAAATGAAATTAAAAGTTGTCAATCAAAAGGGAAGTCCCAAAAAGTGTATAAAAACAAGGAAGTCCTTGAAATATGAAATTGAAAATCGTTAATTAATAAGGAAAGTCCCAAAAAGCGTATGAAAACAAGGAAGTCCTTGAAATATGAAATCGAAAATCGTTAATTAATAAGGGAAGTCCCAAAAAGTTTATGAAAAACAAGGAAGTCCTTGAAAAATGAAATTAGAAGTTGTTAATCAAAAGGGAAGTCCCGAAAAGTGTATGAAAACAAGGAAGTCCTTTAAATATGAAATTAGAAGTTGTTAATCAAAAGGGAAGTCCCGAAAAGTGTATGAAAACAAGGAAGTCCTTGAAATATGAAATTAGAAATCGTTAACTAATAAGGGAAGTCCCAAAAAGTGTATGAAAATCAAGGAAGTCCTTGAAATATGACATTAGAAATCGTTTGTAAAAAGGGAAGCCCCAAAAAGCGTATGCGTAAACAAGGAAGTCCTTTTAAAATCGATTGTAGAAATTAATCAAAGGGGAAGCCCCCAAAAAGCGTATGCGTAAACAAGGAAGTCCTTGTAGAAATCAATGGTAGAGATTAATCAAAGGGAAAGCCCCCAAAAAGCGTATGCGTAAATAAGGAAGTCCTTGTAAAATCAGATGTTGAAATCAGCTGTGAAAAATGGAATTCAAGAGCAAAGAAAATATATGGAAAGAGCAGTTTTGCAAGCATCGAGAAGAGTAAAGAGAAGCGCAAATTCTCATCAATAAAGAAGGGATCATGTCAATCCAAGGAAACTAATTTCAATGTCAAAGCTAAAATCACAAGACAAACATTTACTGCTCAATGACATATTATCATATCAAGAAGCGGTATGGCCACCATACAAGAATGGTGGCAGATTAGTTGTAACAATTCAACCTGCGAAAACAACAAAGTCCCATCTAATCAACCATTTCACCTTGAAAGTCCAGAGTCCAAACTGTTAATTTCAAACATGGCTCTGCAAATAACTGTCATTCAAAGTCAAGCATTCTTCAGAACAATCAACCCTATTTGTAGCATACAATTAAATCAAAAGGAATTGTAATTCCTTATTTGCTTGTTATGAAATATAATTAGCCGATACGACCCCATTACTGCCATCCAATGCCTCGTTATTCACACATCCTCTATTCTAGTTAGGAATATCATATCACAGGAACCGCGGGCGTTAATCCCAAACTTTGGCCCCGGTGATGAGAGAACACTGCCATTGGTATCTGGCAACTGGCAAATTTTGTATTTGTGATTGTTCATATCTGAGGGGCCACATTATTTTTATCTGAAGCAAGAATTAACATAGTTTAGATCCACGAAAAGATATACCTTTTTGCCCATTGCTTTTTTCCTTAAAAGTAACAAAAGATCAGTTTCCGTATTTCGCAATTGCCTGATATTTCGAGTAGAATTTTTGACGAACAATCTGGATAAATATTCTGGAGCAAGACCATTTAGCGATTTTTACATGATTGTGGCAGTTTCACTTCTAATGATATCACTTATAGTTGGCCATTTTAGATTGTGTATCAATTTTAGAGTTGTCTGCAAGCGGCAACTCCCAACATGTACGCTGATGATACTAGTATAACTTGTTCTTCCACTGATAGCGATTCCCTGCTTAGTAATATAAATAATGAGATGGCCAATGTCGCGGAATGGATGAGGCTAAATAAACTAAGTTTGAACGCAGATAAAAGTGAATTTATGGTGATTGGCCATTCGAGGCAGCAAAATAACCTGAAAGAGCTAAGGGAAATTGAGGTCAACCTTAAGAAAATAGGTAGGGTTACCAAAACAAAATATCTCTGTCTCAACATAGACGAAAACCTTAGCTGGAAAGATCAGTACAAAAAAGTTAAGGCTAAGGTTAAAAGTGGTCTCTCTGCACTTAGGAAGCTGAAGGATATCCTTCTCCAGTCAAAGCTGGCTGCAGTTTACCGAGCATTGATCAAGAGTCATCTTAGGTATGGTAACATAATATGGGGGTGCATCTCAGATACCAAGATAAGCACTCTCCAGAAACTACAGTCAAGAGCAAAAACTCTGATTGAAAAGGCAAAGTACAAGAATGGATGGATCTGTGACTGGTTGCCTGTCAAAGAATTGATCATATTCGACAGGTTAGTTATGACACATAAGATCCTTCATGGAAACTGTCCAGACAATTTGCAAAATAAGTTTACTCGGAGGTCCCAGATTTCAAGCTATTCAACGAGGAATAGCCAAAATCTGCATCTGCCTAAACCTCGATTGGAATTTACCAAAAAGAGTTTCCAATTTACAGGAGCTACAGCATGGAACGAGATCCCAGAGACTTACCCTCTTTAAACTTTATAGAGACTTACCCTCTTTAAACGGCTTCAAAAAGGAAGTAAAACAACTCCTCAGGAGCTGAGGTAGGTGAGTGCGTTTTGGTCTCCCTGACCTCGCGATGTTTCGGGGACGGTGCTTTATGGGTCTTACTCAGGTCCGTTTTGGACCGGAGTGGGCCTGTGGGGTACCGTCTTTCGGGGGTGTTGCGGGGCTGTGGGGGACTTGCCGTATTCATCTACCTCAATGGCAATTAAAGCACGACCCCTAGGAAGAGCAGCCCATTAGGTTTTCAAACATATATTTTATTAAGTAGTTTTTCCTTTTTAAATTCTTTGTAATTGGCTGATAGGACTTCGTGCCTAAATATTAATGATATGATATATGGCTTAGCAGATGAATCAAAATTTCTTCTTTTAACAATTCTAGCTGCTCTATTCTGCAGCTCTTGAAGGGTCTGCAGTCTGGTCACCCCACAGTTCCCCCATACGGAACAGCAATACCTAAAATGAGGCTCTAGGATGCCCCGATTTCATTTTCATTTTACAATATTTATACAGGTTAATAGGATTCATATATAAATATGTTTTTCAACCTGACATGTTCAAAAAAAAGAAAAAAACCTAACCACTAAAACTAAGAACAAAAGAAATTTACATGCCTAATTTACAATATTATACAGGGTGTCCCAAAAAAATTGTGCCCCGTTTGTCTGAAGATTGTGACAAAACGGCAAAAGATTCTCGCCAAACTTTTGCATGATGCTGCTCTTCAGATGTTCAATTAAAGTCTGCAACCATCCCCATAAAAATCCGTTGAAAAATGATGGAGCTATGACCTTCAGGAAACCAAATTTGCCTGATCACTGAAACCAGCGGTCGGCCATTTTGTCTTACTATTTTGCAGCGATAAATAGCTTTATGGAATGAGAATGAAACAGCAGCCTCCAATGTCATAGCTCTCGTGATAATTCCGATAATCCTCGGAGAGTTCCACTATTTCTGACCTCACAGAAATTATTTCTCATCTCACGTGAAGATACTTATCACTGCAAAATAGTAAGACAAAATGGCCGACTGCTGGTTTCAGTCGTCAGGCAAATTTGGTCTTCTGAAGGTCGTAGCTCCATCACTTTTCAACGGATGTTTACGGGGATAGTGGCAAACTTTAATTGAACATCTGAAGAGCACCATCATGCACAATTTTGGCGAGAATCTTTTGCCGTTTTGTCGCAATCTTCAGACAAATGGGGTACAATTTTTTTGGGACACCATGTACAAAACTAATTATTATTATTATTAAATTATTTACAGTTGGTATTTACAATAGCTTAAAATACACCAGCTAATTCAAACCAACTATCTACAAAGGAAAAATTTACAATAATTTTTAGGAAAATAAATATATTTATAGATGATTACTGTTTTCGGAGAGATTTCCATAGATATTGTTGCTACAAGCAATTTTTGCATGTGCAGTTTTCACCCTTCCATTCTTTTATCGATTTTTTGAAGCATACAACAGATGGCGAGCTTTTTATAGAGTCAGGTAGGCTGTTCCAGAGGATGCTACCTCTAAAGGTCAATGAACTGGTCCCATAGGTTGTAGTTTTCGCTTGTGGTAGCATTAATATTGAACCTGATCTTAGATTGTATGTAAGGTCCTTTCGCTGGAAAATATTCCACAGAAAGGATGGATTTTCGCACGATAGGCACTTATATACCTCTATCATCAAGTTACGTAGATTGTTTACATGGACCCTAGTGTCATCTATCTTTTGGAGAAGCTCATCGAAGCTCGATGCATAGTCTTCAAGAAGTATTCGCAAAGCTCTTTTGTGAACTCTGTCTATTTCTTTGTTTTGCGTTTTACCACAAAACATCCAGATAAGTGGACAATAATTGAAATTTGACTTTATAAATGTGTGGTAAAGGATCTTCCCTTTCTTTTCATCGATGTAAGGTGCAACCCTTGAGAATGCACTGACTTTTCTGCTAACTTTTTGACACAGTGTTTTCACATGTTTGTCAAATTTCAGCTCATCGTCAACAGTTATCCCAAGAGGTTTAACAGACCTTGTCGCATTTATTATTTTGTTTTCTATTTCTAGCAGAAATTCTTGATGCTGCTTCAGGCCAAGAAACATTACTTGAAATTTTTTGGGATTTGCCACCATTCTGTTATCTTTAAACCAGTCAAGAGCTCTAGAGATATCATCCTCAAGTCTCATTGCCACTGATTCAACATCTTTGTCACATGCATACACAGTATTATCATCTGCAAAGTTGCAGACGTGTGAGGACTTCATGGCGAAGATGAAGTCATTGACAAAGATATTGAATAAAAGTGGACCGAGAACTGAGCCCTGTGGAACTCCTGAAACTATCTCCTGCCATTCACTGAATTCTGAACCAATTTTAACGCGTTGTTTTCTTTGTGACAGATAGTTTGAGATTAGTGCAAGACTGTTTGGCCCAAATCCATAGGCTGCAAGTTTGGCTATAAGTAAATCATGTGGAAGACAATCATATGCCTTAGACAAGTCCATTAGCACCATCCCTACTACCCCTTTTTCATCGAGTGTCTTACGACAAGTCTCAATGAGTCGGAAAAGCGCGTGCTGTGTACTATGCCCACTTCGAAAAGCACATAGTAAACTAGATAGGAATTTACAAGTAAATGGCTGTATATGTTGAGACATAATGCGCTCAAACACTTTGGAAAGTGCTGACAGGACACTTTTTGGCCGAAAGTTTGCCTTCTGTGTACTCTCACCACATTTAAAGATCGGGGAGACATCAGCCAGTTTAAGTTTTCCGGGGAATTCATTACTTGAGAACATTTTATTTATAAAATAAGTTAATTTTTCCATCCTCGTCTGTTAGTAAAGTGAAGGGGAGTGAAGCAAAGAAATCGAGTTTTTAAAACATAAGCAGAACTATAGATATCAACAACTAGGTGAAGAGATTATGATACTTCTACAATCTAACTATTACGTTTCTACGGTCATCTGAAAAGGAAAAATAGATTAGTTTAAGTGGGGGTTAGGAAGTGCAACTGCGGCAGTCAGAGAGACCTTGCTCGACGCACCTTTTTCGAAAGTTGGTACTTTCCTCGCCTGGGTAATCATAAACTATGGTCTGCTACTTCACAATGTAATCACAGACAGTCTACTACTTTCCCTTTTGAGGTAATCCCAACGCCTCGTTCTCTGAGGGTAATCATAAGCCACAAGCAGGTACTTTCCCCGTCGGGTAATCCCTGCGACCTACTACTTTCCCTCTCGAGGTAGTATCATATATTTGTTGAGGTCTATCGAGCAGGCCTTTTGAATTTAAATTTGGAGCCGATGGAGAAGGTTATTAAAATCCTTCCAGCTGCAATGGTTGGATAACCGCCGCAGTTGAACTTCAATTTGAAATAAATAACGATTTTCTTTGCTTCTTCAAACCTTTGAAATATTAGACTTGCATTTCGTACTAAGGTCAAGCACATCATGGGTACATCCTACCTGAATTGATTGCTGTATTTTAAAAAGGGAAGGGCGGGTGGGGATTTTTTCCTCTGAAAGATTTTCATCCGTTTTCTGACTTAAAATTTGAGATGAATGGGCGAAGGAGGCGTATTGCCAATTTATAGATTTATGTGTTACAAATTTTGCTGTCCTGTGATTGGTTTAGGTTAACTCTGATGAGAAAAGTGGAAACCTTTGTTTCTGTCGGTTTGAATCTGTTATAAAATTTTTGCATCCAGTGATTGGTTAATCCAGGATCCATGTGACGCGTGTTTCTAAGCTTACTCTGATGGGGGATCTTGACATAGCGCGGTCACACGTTCATGAGGAGAAAGTGCTTGCCGCTCTCTTTGGTAACGAATTTCTCTTCCTGAGCTGCTAAGTGTTTTACCCAAGAGGGTGTTTTTAACTGATTAGAGGGGGCCCCGCAACACTCCAGCAAAGCTGGCAACGGCCGCCCACCTAATTACTTTAATCCTCTATTCCCTTCTATTACACTAATGTGTGATGTGAGCCGATGTTTTACTCGTCGTGACCTACATCAGGCTTTCCCGAAATCTCATAGGCGACCAAAGGCGAGATGATATTTTGCTTTTTCTTTAGACACTGATCCGCGCTACAGTCCACGTAAAAACTCCTTAGCGGGAGATATCGGATAAAACTGCGGTGGTAAAATTAACCCTACGAAAGTTTCACTTTAGTGCTGAATTAATTTTTCCATCCTCGTCTGTTAGTAAAGTGAAGGGGAGTGAAGCAAAGAAATCGAGTTTTTAAAACATAAGCAGAACTATAGATATCAACAACTAGGTGAAGAGATTATGATACTTCTACAATCTAACTATTACGTTTCTACGGTCATCTGAAAAGGAAAAATAGATTAGTTTAAGTGGGGGTTAGGAAGTGCAACTGCGGCAGTCAGAGAGACCTTGCTCGACGCACCTTTTTCGAAAGTTGGTACTTTCCTCGCCTGGGTAATCATAAACTATGGTCTGCTACTTCACAATGTAATCACAGACAGTCTACTACTTTCCCTTTTGAGGTAATCCCAACGCCTCGTTCTCTGAGGGTAATCATAAGCCACAAGCAGGTACTTTCCCCGTCGGGTAATCCCTGCGACCTACTACTTTCCCTCTCGAGGTAGTATCATATATTTGTTGAGGTCTATCGAGCAGGCCTTTTGAATTTAAATTTGGAGCCGATGGAGAAGGTTATTAAAATCCTTCCGCCACAGTTACACTTGTGTAACCCCCACGGCGACGAATAAGGCTGGTGTCGTTATGCAAACACAAAAAGAAACAGAATCTCAGATCACCAAAATTAAAAACTTGAAATTCTCACTTGTTCCCTGATCCTCATATTACTCAGAAAGTACTAGAGCACTGTCCAAACACCGGAAAGGCGTCAAAATACCGTGTTTTAAAAGTTAAGGGGGGGGGAGACAGATCTTATAATATTCTTTGAAGATATCAGTACTGTCCGAGATTTTTACTTTCTTATAAAACAAATGAAAATGAAATAAAAAGAAAACGGAAGAAATTCCGCTTATACTTGTATTTTTAAGGGAACTATAGTCATGCCATAAGTTTTAAAGCCTTTCAGGTTCGTTTATCAAACTTGTGGAGACTTGTCCTACAGCGGTTGTCGGTTTTTTGATATAACGTTGATAACAATCCGATGTCCATCTGCCCATCATCTTGATAAGCCATTCTGGCAAATTTGCATTGGCCGCTGCCGTTGCAGCTCCTATCCTAAAGCTATGGCTGGCATAATCATTTGGTTCTTGGCCGCTCTTAGAGAGAAGGCTTCGAATTTCTTTAGTGAATTTTTGTGGTGTTAGAAATTCTCCTGACATGAAAAAGAACATAGGTCCTTCATTAAACTTCCTCCGAGCAAGGTAGAGTTGCAGAGCTTTCACGGCACATATTTTGCTGTTGGATCTGGTAACTGTCACAGAGGTTCCATTTCCGTAGGGATCTGTTTTCGATTTTTTGAGATACACAATTATGTATTGTGGCTCTTCGAAGCTAGGAACAAACTTAATGTCTCCGGGGCTGAGATGGGTGCCAGGATGGGATTGCTGATCCGATGTAAATTCGCTTACACGCAGAAAACCGAAATAGGCCAAGCAAATGGCTGCCCAGAGCATTACATTGTCAAAATTAGTTGAACTCTCTGGTTGTAGGAGATCATAAAACATTTCTAGATGTTTTGGCGTGATCGGCAGCCTCGTTCTCGTCGAATAACTTTGGGACCTTTTTATTCCACGTAGTACGTATTGTAGTTGCTCGAATTCGGATATTTGCAGTCGATACCCCATAAGAAGATGTTGATTTTTGAGCCCTGCGAAATAGCATCTGATAGTATCATATTTCACTGTGTCTGCGAGGTACACTGCGAAGTAACACAAGAGATGTTCTGTTGCCGGAAATGGCTTGGAGATTCTGAATTTTGAGCAGAATTCTTGGTATTTTTTCTCGCCTACCTCATAAAGCTTTTTTGTATTGGCGGCCAATGAGTTTTCTGCAAAGAACTTTAAGCTTTCATTCAGAGGCCACACACCACTTCCGCAATCGGTTGCGGGTCCCTGTCCGCCCATGGAGCCAGCTGCCGGAAACGCTCGACCTGAAAACGAGACAATGAATCAGCAATTTCATTCCTAGCACCCGCGACATGCTTTGCTTTGAAATAGAAATTATATTTCAAAGTTAAGAGAGTCAGACTGCGGACAAGTTTCATGATTTGCTCACACTTTGACTTCTTAGTATTTACAATAGCAACAACTGCTGCGTTATCGCAATAAAAGAGGACTCTCTTATTCTTCCATTGTGCTCCCCATATATAACATGCTACAACTATGGCATAGAGCTCTTGCCAAGCGATTGAGATGCCCGCAACACCCAAGGATTGGTGAGAAGCCCATCGACCTTGGAACCACTGGGACCCATGAATCCCCCCAAAACCTACCGAACCAGACGCATCCGTGTACAGCCTAAGACTTGTAGAACTTTCCCAGAACTGATTCAAAAAGAAATTTTTACCGTTCCAAGATTTTAGGAAGGTTTCCCACATTTTGATATCCTCGAAAAAGGCTTTGCTTAACCTAATATGGTGGTGCTCTTGTTTAACTCCAACCGTGAGATTTATAATACGTTGCAGGAAAGCTCTGCCCGGTGGGATAACCTTACATGCAAAATTGAGTGTACCTATGAGGGACTGGAGTTCCTTTAGTGTAGCAGATTTTCTTTTATGCCATAACTGAAGCTCAACTTGCAGCCTTGAAAGTTTATCGGCAGGTAAAGATGCTTCCATTTTTTCGCTGTCGAGTATAATACCTAGGAATTCCAGTCTGGTAAGCGGACCCTGTGTTTTCCCTGCGGATAGGGGGATATTCAGGGAATTGAAGGCTAGAAGCATGCTGTGCAATGAAAACACACAGTCTGAATTTGATGACTGTGTGGCACCCCGTTTTGGTTCCATTATCAGGAAATCGTCCAAAAAATGTGTCACATAGGAAATAGCGCACTTTTCACGAAGAATCCATTCGATTGCGTCCGCCAGTTGATTAAACAGGAACGGTGCACTCCTTAATCCAAAGGGAAGATACTTTTCATAATAATAAAGACCGTCCCATTTCATGCCCAGTAGCTCCCAGTCTTCGGGGTGCACTGGGAAAAGTCGAAAGGCTGATTCGATGTCAGTTTTAGCTAACATAGTTCCTTGTCCAAAGCTTTGAATGGCTTCTATAGCTTGATCAATAGTAACATAAGACAGCGAATAAGAATCCTTATCAATTGCCGAATTAATCGAATCTCCTGATTTTGGGTATGACAGGTGAAAAATTGTGCGAAATTTTGCAGAGTTCTTTTTTGGAATTACTCCCAGTGGTGAGACCTGGAAATTGCGGAAAGGTGGATCTCGGAAAGGGCCGGCCACTCTTCCTAATGAAATATCCTTCTTGAGATTTTCTGAAATTTTTGTAGGATTTGCATTTGCCGTAGGGAGATTGGGGGACATTCGGGGCCTTCTCACCCCCCTGTAACCTATTCTTGCCCCAATGCGAAGTTGGCTGCATAAATTTTGCACAAATTGCCTGTTTGGATGACCATCAAGCTCAGATTCTAATCGATCTACATTTACTTGAGAGAAACACTCAGTTCTTTCCGTCCCGATTTGTTGGGGCCTTGGGGTGGGGGTTGTTCCTTCCGCGTTGGGGTGCACTTGGATTATCGGGACAGTTGGAGCCTGAGTGATTCCCTCTACATTTGTTACACGCATGAAGGTATCTACAGGTTGGAGGGCAAGACCAGCCTCTGTTGAAGGTGAAACAAAATTTGCCGTCCCTCTTTGTTCCAACCTCAATATCTGTATGTGAGGGTCCGTTTGAAAAAACACTATGATTAACTAAATGGCTACAATCTTCTAAAAGTTGTGCTTGGTTAACGGTAAAAATTCTTATCCATAATTGTTGATCAATACGGCCCCAATACAAAGATTTATCGTTAGCTGCCTTATTACGGAATTTATAATCGTAAATTAGCCAACCATACGACTTGTGAAATTTGGCAGCGTATCTAATCAAATCTAGATATTCGATAAGCTCATAAGCTTTACTTGGGTTTTTGCTTACAAAAACTTTCATATAAGTGTTGAAAGCTGTAGTCCAGTCTTCTATGTTTGTGATTTTGATCATTTTGTTGGCTCTTGACAGCTTTAGCTCATTGTTGGTGCCAATCTCCAATGACATATTTTCTCCCTCAACATTGGCTAACTTCTGGAGGTTAGCTGGCAAAAGTTTCGCTAAATCAAAAAACTCACCCAACTGAATTCCTTTCACATACTGTGCCGGGATTTCTGGCGTGAAACCACCGTCGATTTGGCCATGTGAAGTTGATGCTACTGCGGGAAATTGTGGCTGTGGGACGGGAAGCACCATACGTCTTTCCATGGGGAGATGGTGTGATTCGTGGGGGGCTACGGACACGGGTACCTCGTCTGGTATGTGACTCTCCTTCTGTTTAACCACTTCAGCGGCAGCAGCGACAGCCGCTCTTTGGATTAAATCTTGCAGTTGTGTCTGAATCGATCTCTCCACGATCTTCTCTATCGTGGCTGCTTCGACAGCTTGCGTGGCAGTGGCATTTCTTTTGGCAGTGGTGCTTACAGTACTTTGCCTAGGCCTTGTGCTGATGGTGCTTGCCTGTGTCGACGAATGGCCAGTGGTAGTGGTGTTTACAGTGCCTTCCCTTACCGGCCTTGTCATGGTTGCGATTGCTTGCGTCGATGAGCTATTATTGGCGATGGTGCTTGTAGTGCTTAGCCCCCGGGGGGGGTACTTAGTATATTTGTCCGACGGGGATGTGCCGTTTTTAGGGGTATCGTTTTCACCAATTTTTTCTAGCACAGGGTATCAAAATGAGGCAATTTTTCTAGAGCAGGTTGTCAAAACATGTCAAAGGGGAATATTCTGCTAGATCGGGTCGTTTTTCGATCAAATTTCATGTTTTTGAGTATACTTTTCACCATTTTTTTCTAGAACAGGTTATCATTTTGAGCGAAAAATTCTGGAGCAGGGTAAAAAAAATTTTTTTCGTGGGCACACCCCCGTACAAATTTAAGTCAAGTACCCCCCCCGGGGCTTAGCCTTACAGGCCTCGTGCTGATGGTGCTTGCTAGCGTGGACGGACGGACACTACGACGTGGAGCAGTCTCCTTAGGCATGTCTTTGATGATTTTTTCCTCTGAAAGATTTTCATCCGTTTTCTGACTTAAAATTTGAGATGAATGGGCGAAGGAGGCGTATTGCCAATTTATAGATTTATGTGTTACAAATTTTGCTGTCCTGTGATTGGTTTAGGTTAACTCTGATGAGAAAAGTGGAAACCTTTGTTTCTGTCGGTTTGAATCTGTTATAAAATTTTTGCATCCAGTGATTGGTTTTATATGTTCTAAGGAACATCCTGATATCAGTTTAACAATATCTGTGGAAATCTCGCCGCTGGTCTTTTTTGATTTGTCTAATTTATTGATCTCCTCCCAAACCTCCAAGGGACTGATACTCTTGAATTCAAATACGTCATTTCCAGTCATGTGTCTTTTTATTTGGGTGATACAAGGATGATTTTCGTATTTTTTTATCGCATCTGCCACTACGTCATTTGAGGTATTTGGGACTATAGATGTGGACACCGTTTTGTCAATGGGCAAAGTATCAATTATGTTCACGAAATAGGTGTTAAAGAGATTACTTATTTCAGTTTCATCATCTATGATAGCTTCATTTTCAACAAGTATTATTTTTTGGCTGCCATTGCTGGACTTTTCTGAGAAAAGGGGCTTAAACGTTTTCCAAAAGGTTTTTTCTTTTCCAACAGTGACAGGGTCGAGGTTGGCAAAGAAATTCCTTTTTTCATTTCTGTTTAATTTAACTACTAGATTTCGTTGAGCCTTGTATCTGTCCTTATCCTCCGTTCTTTTGGTTTTATTTGCAATGTTTTTTAACCTTGTCCTTTTCATCATAGCTTTCTTCAGCGCCTTAGTCACGTGAGGCTTGTTATTGCCCCTGACCATTGCTGTTTTTATGGGAGCATGTTTATCTAGGATTTTTATTATGATCTCTTCAAATTCATCGTAATTTTCTGGCATACTTGCTTGGAGGCTATTATTGACTTCAGCTAAGAAGTCTTGATGAGAAAATTTTGCGTAATTTCTATATTTGATAATTTTTGGTTCTTTCTTAACATAAGTTGACTAAGACTAATTAACTAAAACTAATTAATAAAATAAAAGTTGTCCCTGTCTATAGTTGTCCTTTGAAGGTTCTTAGGGAGGGTGCCAATTTTGTCTCTCTTTCTAGGTTGTTCCACAGTTTCACACCGCGATAAGAAAAAGCCTTTTGGCCATTGATAGTTTTTAGGAATGGTATCTTAAGATCAGTTTCTGATGAGCGCAGAAACCGCTCTCTACCGTCCGAACATTTTATGAATAATTTGTTCAAGTAGTCTGGGGCAAGCGAATTCAAAGATTTGTAAGTTAGCGTGACTGTCTCTTTTCTTACAAGATTTCTGATATTTGACCAGCCAAGATTCTCAATTATCGGAGCAGCAGAAGCATCGTATCGGCTGCTCGTTACAATTCTTACAGCTCTATTTTTTTAGTAGGATTTCATGATCAACCGTATCGAAAGCCTTCTTCAAGTCAATAAAAATTAGACCAGTGTATTTTCCTTTATCTATATTCAGGTACCAATCGTTGGTGCTTGCCATAAGGGTTGTGGCAACCAAATGTAAGAGTCGAAAACCAGACTGATGCTCATATAGTGATTTATTTGCGTCCAGATATTCATAAAACTGACTGAAAACTAACTTCTCAAACAGCCGAGATATGAAAGGAAGAACTGATATTGGCCCGTAGTTCGACCTGTCATCCTTTGCGCCACTTTTGAAAATGGGTGCAATACGCGCTATCTTCCAGTCCTCAGTCTTCCAGACCTCCGGAAATTTTCCCGCAAACAATGATTTATTGAAAAGATCACATAAGGACCCGCCAACAACTGGCAAAGCAATCTTCAAATAAAAGCTCGCAATGCAATCGTGGCCTGAACCATGCGATGTTTTCATCTTGTTCAAGGTTGATGATAATTTATCTGTCATGATGGCAGAAAAAGAAAAACTGAACGGAGGAGTTTCGAGCGGGTATTCACCAGACAAGAGTGGGTTAGCTTTTTTGGGAATATTCTCGCTGAGTTTATTCCCAATGCCGCAGAAGTACTCATTCATTGATGATGCAATTGCCTTGTTACCCTCAACTGTTTGGCCGTCCACAGTAAGATTAGGTACAACTGTAGTGTTAGACTTTTTGTTGATAACTTGGTTGATGGTTTTCCAAGTTTTCTTGAGGTCACCTTGAAACTGCGTGATTTTTTCAGAGAAATATTCACGTTTAAGTTGTGTATTCAAGTTATTTAACCTGTTACGAATTTGCTTGTAGGATTCCATCAACAATTTTGAGTTGCTTCTCACAGCTTGAGTTTTTAATTTATCCCTCGTTTTAGCCAATTTGAAATAATCAGCATTCAGCCAAGGCGTATATCTATCCGACACGCGTCTTCTTAGAGTAGGAGCATGCTTTTCTAGAACGAGCGCAAAAATTTGGGTCCACTTGCGTACTGCATCATCAATGTCTTGAACATTAGCTACGAGTGCCTCCCACTGGACCTCAGAGAGATCTGAGAGGAAAGCCTCTTGATTAAAATTTTTCATCTAATTTATCTGTCATGATGGCAGAAAAAGAAAAACTGAACGGAGGAGTTTCGAGCGGGTATTCACCAGACAAGAGTGGGTTAGCTTTTTTGGGAATATTCTCGCTGAGTTTATTCCCAATGCCACAGAAGTACTCATTCATTGATGATGCAATTGCCTTGTTACCCTCAACTGTTTGGCCGTCCACAGTAAGATTAGGTACAACTGTAGTGTTAGACTTTTTGTTGATAACTTGGTTGATGGTTTTCCAAGTTTTCTTGAGGTCACCTTGAAACTGCGTGATTTTTTCAGAGAAATATTCACGTTTAAGTTGTGTATTCAAGTTATTTAACCTGTTACGAATTTGCTTGTAGGATTGCATCAACAATTTTGAGTTGCTTCTCACAGCTTGAGTTTTTAATTTATCCCTCGTTTTAGCCAATTTGAAATAATCAGCATTCAGCCAAGGCGTATATCTATCCGACACGCGTCTTCTTAGAGTAGGAGCATGCTTTTCTAGAACGAGCGCAAAAATTTGGGTCCACTTGCATACTGCATCATCAATGTCTTGAACTTTTCATTTAACCTGTTACGAATTTGCTTGTAGGATTCCATCAACAATTTTGAGTTGCTTCTCACAGCTTGAGTTTTTAATTTATCCCTCGTTTTAGCCAATTTGAAATAATCAGCATTCAGCCAAGGCGTATATCTATCCGACACGCGTCTTCTTAGAGTAGGAGCATGCTTTTCTAGAACGAGCGCAAAAATTTGGGTCCACTTGCATACTGCATCATCAATGTCTTGAACATTAGCTACGGGTGCCTCCCACTGGACCTCAGAGAGATCTGAGAGGAAAGCCTCTTGATTAAAATTTTTCAACTGACGAGATGTAATATATTTGTGCTGGTGTTTTACACCACCACGCCAACTTTCTGACACAATATGCAAGATAATGGTCACTAAGACTAACCTTAAGCACTCCAATCTCAGTGATATTGTTGCAGTTCGTAGTAGCTATATGATCAATCAAAGTTGAACTGTTTAGCGTAACCCTAGTAGGCTCCTTTATTATCTGCTTCATACCAAAAAGGTCGTACAGCTCATGTAACTGCACAACATGGCTCGGACTAGTGTCTCTATGATAGAAATCACAGTTTGTATCTCCTAGGATGATAATTTCTTTCCCTTCTCCATCAAAAAAGCTCAAGTTTTCATGAAGGCTGTCAAAGCAAGAATTAGGCTCACTGGGTGGTCTATACCAAGCTATGACAATGAACGGATTTGAATTTGGGGGTTCTACTTCTATGCTAACCAATTCAAGTGATTTATTTGGATGATCTTCCCGGGGTTTAAACCTAACTGTATTTCTGACATAGAGAGCAACACCACCTCCTTGCCTGCTCCTGTCATATCTACAAAGAGAAAATCTTCTAATGCAATAAGCCTATCGTCAATATTGCTATCGATTTTGGTTTCATTTATGGCCAAAATATCAATGTTTTCCTTTTTTACAAGCAACCGTATTTCATCAATCTTCGATATGAGGCTATTTACATTTAATGATGCCATGGTCAAACCTTTTCTTCGCCTTGAAGGGCGAATATCAGGCTCTTGGACGGCATTTTCATCTACATTCCTAGGATTGTTGATAGGATGTGAGTTTGAAACGGAACTTGTATTTGAAACGAAACCCCGATACATCTTACTTAGGGTATTTTGAGGTAAAAATTTCCTGGAATATTTTAGAAACCCTATTCCACGAGAAACTTTAGTACGGAGACTATTGATCTGCTCGTCCCAGTTTTGGTTCTTGTCAATTATTACATCCAGATATTTTGTCTGATCTACATTTTCTACCTGAGAGTCACCAATGAGAAACTGTGGAGGATCAACAAGTTTATCAGCAATTTTCCTTATTTTGGGTTTTGAGCCCACAAGCAGGGATTGATTGTTTAGGAGATTCAAAGAAAGTTTATTGCCTAGCCACCATTGCTTCAAATGACCCAATTCTCTATTTTGCGTTTGATTTATATCTTCCAAACTTTTAGAAGAGTATGAAATACTGGTATCGTCTGCGTACATCGTCACTTTACCTTTCTTGAGAGAAAAAGGAAGGTCATTGATATAGATCAGAAACAAGAGAGGACCGAGACAAGAACCCTGTGGGACACCACAATGGATGTCTTCAGTTTTGGAAGAAACGCCATTAACTTTGCAGGATTTTTCTCTATTTGTTAGATAGGAATTTTTGCCAAAAACTGTACTTTGCAAATTATATAGAGGTATTGTAGAGCCACATTTTCGGTACTGCTGTTCTGTGTGGGGGAACTGTGCTGAGTTCCGACTGGTTAAGCTTCAAAAATTGCAGAATCGTGCCGCTAGAATTATTACAAATAGCAGCTACGATGCTCCTGCCGAAGCTTTGATTACAGAGTTAAAATGGCCAACTGTGAGGGATATGATCAGAAGTGAGACTGCAACAACTGTATATAAATCTGTTAATAGTCTCGCGCCTGATTATCTCTCGCATTTATTTGTTAGAAATTCTGATCGCAATATTATCAACCTTAGAAATGCCGAAACTGACTTGCTAGTGCCATTCATGAAAACTAGTAATGGACAGAAAGCGTTCGCATTTCGTGGAGCAAAAATCTGGAATGATCTCAGCCGCGAGGCCAAGCAAGCTCCCTCTTTATCTTCTTTTAAGAACAAGATAAAGGGTCGGTTGTAAATTTATTGTAAATAGTTGTAGATAAATTATTCATGGTTGTAATTAGTTTCCTTTTCCCGTTATTAATTTTAGTAGATTTTTTAATTTGTAAAGTTTTTGGCACGGCCCCCTGAAAATCAGTCATACTGACTGACGGGGCTACCGTGCATAAATAATTTTAAAATGAAAAATGAAAAAAGGACGAGAACGAAGCCAATTCTAGATTATCGACACCATATTTCCTCAATTTCGCAAGTAAAATATCATGATCTAAAGTATCAAATGCCTTTTTAAGATCAGTAAAGATATTTGCAGTGTATTTACCATTGTCCATGTTGACATACCAGTCATCTGTGTTAATAAGAAGGCAAGTGACAACAGAATGAAGTGCTCTAAAGCCAGACTGGTTTGAAAACAAATGTTTGTTTTTGTCCAAGTAATCGTACAGTTGGTTATAAATAAGCTTTTCAAAGACCCTGGCTAAAACCGGGAGCACTGATATAGGTCGGTAGTTAGATCGGTCGTCAGGTTGTCCGCTTTTAAAAATGGGAGCTACTCTGGCAATTTCCAGCTTTCTGGAAAACAGCCAGTAGCAATCGAAAGATTAAATATGTTACAAAGTGATTCCGAAATAACTGGAAGTGCGATCTTCAGAAAGCAGCTAGCAATACCATCGTTACACTTCCCTTCGAGGTTTCAATTTGCCAAATACTTTTCCTTACTGCAGTTTGTCGATAGCCTGAAAATTAAATTTTTGTGGATTGACCTCGTAGACATTCTCAAGAAGAGGGTTTCTTGTGTGGGCAATTTTATCTCTGAGAGTCTCTCCAATAGCGCAGAAAAAGTTATTCATACAGGGTGTCCCAAAAAAATTGTTCGACGTTTGATTAAATATAAAAAAATAACGAAATAATGATTGGGCTCCCTGTTAACATAACCATATTGCTGAGATTTTAAATTAATTTTAGACACCAGAAACTAGCAAATCGGCTAAATATTCACGGAATTACGAGCGTTCGAAGTTCAAGTTTGTGCGAAAGCGGAAACCAGACGCCCTTAAATTGCATACTTAGTGAAAGTAGAATCTCGGTTATTCAAAGCAAATCAAATGGAATTTAAAAGTCACTTTCGATCAACTAGCTTTCTATAACATTGAATCAAGGTTATGGATGCTTGGAGGAATTCTGTTCAGCACAATTTAGAATTGCCCCATCTCTCATTGATTAAGTTTTCATTCCGTGTTTTTAAATACTTGCAGTCTTAAGTAGATTTTGGCAACGGTTACAAGAATTAGATAACTTTGGAAGTCTTTTGTGGTTTGCTCTGATATCGACGAGAGGTAAAACATTGGACAGCCTTCTTTTACCTCGATTTTATAACGTCTTTTTGGAAAACAAGTCAGTTAGGGGCGTCTGGTTTCAGCTTTCGCACATATTTGAACTTCAAAAGCTTGTAACTCCGTGAATTCTTAGTGGATTCGCAAGATTTTGGCGTCTAAAATTAATTCAAAATCTGAGGAACAGGGATATTTAACCAGGAACCCGTACCTTTTATTGTTATTTTTCAACATATAATCAAACGTCGAACAATTTTTCTGAGACACCCTGTAGATTCTGCAATGTCAGCATTAGTAGAGATATGTTTTCCGTCGATATTTGGCGATGCAATGTTAGTGGTTTTAGATTTCTTGTTTAGGACATTATTGATCGTTTGCCATGTTTTTAAGGTCACCTTCACAACAAGCAATTTTATGAGTGAAATACTCACGCTTAAGTTGCCCATTTAGTTTGTTAACTTGATTACGTATATGCCTGTAAGATTGCATCAATACTTCAGATTTTGAGCGATTGGCCAATCCGGACAGCAGGACCCCCATCCACCAACTACCCGGCACCCGCACCCGCACCCGCACCCTTAGATAGTAGTTACAGTTGTATATCACCTAACATCCAACTAGAGACAGGATTTTCTTCCGAAACTACCAAGTCACACGAAGGGATATATTGGGAGGATGCTGTTGCGTTGCTTACTTTGAAATACCCTTCAAAACTAAAGCACCCCCAAAGCGCGTCTGGGTTTGGCGCCCTCAGCATAATATTTCATATTTATATTTCATATTTATATTTCATATTTTAAACATATTTATACAGGGTACAAAATTCAATAAATAATGTTTTACAATTTGGCCCTGTCAAAAGTAAAGTTCCTAATATAATACATATAAACAAGTTAGATAAAATTTACACCTGAATACAAAAAATAGCTGCACAAAGTTAAAGATTTTCGTACCCCAACTGTCTCAACCTTGATTTAAAAGAGTAGACCGAGGGAGCCTCTGATATTGTCGTTATGCATGTTCCACACTTTTGTACCCCGGTAAGAGAATGCCTTTTGGCCACTTAACTGTTCCGATTAACGGTACTGCAAGATCATTTTTAGTGTTTCTTAGCTCACGAGTGTGGAAATCTGATAGTCTTACGAAAATATCACTGATGTACTGTGGTGCTAGATCGTTTAAAGATTTGTACATCATAGTAGATGTTTCTTTCAAAATCATTTCTTTGATGGACAACCAGCCTAGTTCTTTGCGTAACGGCACAGATGGTGCATCATAAGGACTACCCGGAACGATTCGGGCAGCCCTGTTTTGCAGTTTTTGTAGAGACCCTATTCTAGTAATACCACTACAGCCCCAAACGGAGCAGCAATAGTTTAGATGTGGTTCTACAATACTACGATAAATGTCCTTCAATGTCTCCATAGATACAAAGTTTTTACAGTATTTCAAAAGGCCAATTGCTCGAGAAACGTTTCCTTTTATACTCTCAATTTGGCACCTCCACGTTAGACTGTTGTCTATTTGGAGACCAAGGTATTTTACTTTGCACACCAAATCAATATCAGTACCACCAACGTTAAACACAGGTAAAAAAGCAGGCTGCACTGCCATTTTCTTTACATTTTGCATTGACCCAACTATCATAGCCTGTGTTTTGACGACGTTCAAGGATAGCTTATTACCTTGAAGCCATTTCTCGATATCAACAAGTTCAGCGTTTAACACCATGTGCATTTCTTCCAAGTTTTTGGAGGAATAGGAAATCATGGTATCATCAGCATACATGTTTGCCTCGGCTTTCTTCGGTGCAAAGGGAAGATCATTTATATAAAGCAAAACAAGAAGTGGTCCAAAACAGGACCCTTGTGGCACTCCGATATCAATATCTTTGATGTCAGAAGAGACGCCATTTACTTTGCAAAACTGCTTTCTGTTATTCAAATACGACCGGAACCAATCATGTTCCAAGCCATTGATACCATAGAATTTCAACTTATCGAGAAGAATACCATGATCAATGGTATCAAACGCCTTCTAAAGGTCAATGAAGATCATAGCTGTAAATTTCCCTTTATCAATGTTGACGAACCAGTCATTCGTACATTCTAGAAGGCAAGTGACAACAGAGTGTAAAGAGTGAAAGCCGGACTGTTGTAAGCATATGAGCTTGTTATCGTCCAGATATCTATATAATTGGTCCTACACGAGTTTTTCAAATAATCTAGAAACAGCTGGTAGAACAGATATTGGCCTGTAGTTTGATCTTTCATCAGATGGGCCCTCCTTAAATATGGGAGCTACTCTAGCAACTTTCCAGCTGTCAGGGAAATTTCCAGAAGATAAGAAAAGGTTCAAAATATCACAGAGTGAATCTGAAATAACAGGAAAGGCTACTTTTTAGAAAAGGCTAGCAATGTTAAAGTATGATCCTTGGTTCCTCGAGTAATTTGAAGAAACATCATCTGGACAATGGAGATCCTGAGATCAATCTCCATATGCACGAGGACAACCTAGATATAATTGGATCAAATAAGTAGCTTGGCGTTCAGATTGATTCAGAACTGAAGTGGAGAGAACACATATCTTTTGCTGTAGGTAAGATTTCCACAGCAATGGGCATGCTTGAATATGCTAAAAAATATCTCCCATTGGAAATAGTAAAAAACATGTACACAAGTATAGTTGAGCCACATTTCAGAAACTGCTGCTCGGTGTGGGGTTGTTGTGGAGAAACCCTGCTCGATAAGCTGCAAAAGCTACAAAACCGTGCCACACGAATTGTTACTAACAGCTCATATGATGCATCATCTCTTCCTTTGATTGGAAGGCTAGGGTGGTTAACTATAAAAGAAATGACAGAATTTGAAACTGAAACTATGATTTACAAGTCTCTCCATGGTTTAGCTCCTGAATATATGCAGCTAATGTTTACAAAACTGTCGGAAAACAATTCACGGTCTCTCCGTAATACCGACACGGATCTCAGAATACCTCGCTTTACAACCTCTTACGGGCAACGTAGTTTTTCATATCGAGGTGTAACTGTGTGGAATAAACTTAACACAGAAATAAAAAATGCCCCTTCACTGGCCACTTTCAAAATTTGCTGAAACAAGCTTTAAAGGATCAAAAGGGTGTGAAAGTTCTCGTTAAGCATCAAACTTTTTCTTTTCTAACCAGAACATATTGTATATAAAATTTTTATTTTTCTTTGTAATACAGGTTGCTTTGTAATTTATTCATGTAATTAGGTTAGTTAGGTTTTTAAGCTAGGCACATTGAAAATCAGTGTATTTAATTCTACGGAATGTATAACCCTGTTGAAATAAATAAAAATGAAAATGAAATGAATGTTATCCACACCAGACCCATGGGAGGTCTTGATTTTATTTAAGGCCTTTTCGATGGTCCTCTTTTCGATGGCTGCGAATCTGAATGGTTCTCTACCATTCGAGGGATTTGATATTTCATATTGATGAGACAGAAGGGGATTAGCCTGAGCAGGTATCTTGTCACTGAGATTCTTTCCCACACTGCAGAAATAGTTGTTCATCGAGTT
Source organism: Aurelia coerulea (assembly GCA_039566865.1). Taxonomy (NCBI): domain Eukaryota; kingdom Metazoa; phylum Cnidaria; class Scyphozoa; order Semaeostomeae; family Ulmaridae; genus Aurelia; species Aurelia coerulea. The sequence goes on along the minus strand of CM076955.1, from coordinate 11,228,230 downwards.
AGCGATATCATCATCTGTATTTATCTCCTGTTCCTTCACTTTTAGGGAATCAATATTGGTAGTCTTAGATGTTTTATTCAACAGGAGGTTTATTGTTTTCCATGACTACTTTAAGTCACCTTTACAGGCAGCTAACTTCTTGGAAAAATATTCTCGCTTGAGAGTTTTGTTGAGAATGTTAGCTTTATTTCGCAGTTGCCTGTACGCATCCATCAGTATAGCTGACTTGCGTTTAACGGCAGCAGTTTTTATTCTGTCCCTCTGACGACAAAGCTTTTTAAAATCGCTATTAAGCCATGGGGAGTATTTGTTAGATACTCTCATTTCCTGCAAAGGGGCATGCATCTCAATGACAAGAGACAGAGTTGTAGACCATTGTTGAACGGCATCATGGACGTTATCGCAATTACGTATAATACTATCCCAGTCAATTTGGCTAAGATCAGATAAAAAACTTTCAAGGTCAAAGTTTTTCATTCTCCTACTTCTGATAAGTTTGGGTTGACGCTGTATGAAGCCCTGAAATTTTCGAATACAAAATACTAAATAATGATCGCTAAGAGAAATTTTTAGGACACCCGATTCGACAATATTTTCAGGCGTGTTTGTTGCAACATGATCAATTAATGTAGATGTGCCCAATGTCTCTCTGGTTGGTTCTTTAATCAATTGCTTGAATCCAAACAGGTTATAAATATTGCTCATGTGCAATAAATTTCCTGCAAGATTAGAAACTATCTCTTCCGAAGTCTCCTTCAAAAGGTCACAGTTTGTGTCACCTAATAATAGGATTTCTTTGTTCTCTCGATCGAAAAAGTCCATATTCTTTTCAAGTTTTGTAAATGTTTCGACAGGCTCAGTCGGAGGGAATCAGGCTCAGTCGGAGGCTCAGTCAGTCGACAGGCTCAGTCGGCATAAGAGGGAATCCTAACACAAAACATGCCAAGAGAAAAGAACCCAGCCCTACCAGCTCTAAAACGCGCTCCAATCGAATCTCTTCGTTGCTTTGATATAAGTAAATGTTGCTTCCATAATCGTCCTATTTGCAATTAGGGTCAGAACTGCATTTCCAAATATGATTAAATGACATAAGGATTTTGGATCCAATCCTGCTACATCTAACCCAGGAATATCCGATAAGCTGCCAAGGAGATCTCTTCGTGCTTCTTCGAAAAAATGGCAGTGCATGAGGAAATGCTCACTATCTTCATTAGTAGTACCACACCGACAGACAGGATTTAGACTGTCAAAGTTATGTCTGAATCTATGCTCATTTAGTCCATTAAACTTTAGTCGCTTTTTCAACAAGTGTCTAATCTCTGAGCAATATCATTTATACCATAAACTGAATTCTTATTAGGTCTTATCATCGCAATTTATATACGTTTAAACTCAGAAATTGACGTTGTATTTCTTGTGTCATCATCAAGCAAATTCCACTCAAAAGGAGCATTTTGAAAATAGGCACTCGAGTATCGCATTGTTCTTCCAACATTTTGGTGCATATTTTAAACATTGTAGCTTACGTTGCGCTCAGGGGGAATTTCAGCAAACAAATAATTTGGAGAACGGGATTTTGTCAACTTTTAAAAATGACACAGTCGTCTATACCATCTCCTGAGATGCAAGTCCTCCCAACCAAGTTCCCTGTAAAGACGCTCCCTGATTGTTCCTTAACGCTGTGCTCTTTTTCAAGGGTTTAACATCAAACAAGACTGGTTCGCAAGCTTCAGAAGACCTTCTTGATATATTGGGTGGTAAGTTTTATTTTTATGTGCATGCGATTCGCAGTTTACCAGCATAAGATGTCGAATCTTTGCAAGACTTTGAAATTAATCGCTCAAACTGTTGTGCCCATTTCTTTCACATGAATTGCTTGTCGATGGGAGCTTCAGGCAATTATCCATTAGTTTCTCCATTCTCGCCTGCTAGGAAATAGAAAGTAATGGAATAATAATAATAATGCCAATAATAATAATAATAATAATACCAACATGACAAGACACGACATGACACGACAGCCATAGCCACACGACAGCCACAGCCACAGCCACACGACAGCCACAGCCACACGACAGCCACACGACAAGGCAGCATTCTACTTTTGACACAAAATATTTTTGTCTCGTTTTTTTCATGAAAACTTTTCTTTTCTATAATACCCCTGGAGGGACCATTATGGAAACAAGGTTGTGCTGACCTTTTAATGCTATCCCTGCCATTTTAAACTAGGGGTGTTTTTATTCTAGATCTTAGTTTTTATCATATTGTACGCATGTAAATAGCCTTTCTTTCATTTCGTAAATTTTTAATTTTTAATTTGTATGGCAAAATTTTACATACATACATACATACATAGCAGGGCACCTACATTGGAGAATATGGAAGCATTACCGTCTTCCAGCTGCAGAAAAGTATTGTGACCACAAGCCTGAGAACGTGACTGAAAATGAAAGTGCCACTATATTATGGGACATGCCCGTGAACACAGACAAAGAGATAAAAGCTAATAGACCTCATATATTTATCAAAGACAAGGAAGAAAAGAAATGCATTATGATTGACATGAGTATACCATCTGAAAGAAATGTATCAATTAAAGAGGTAGAGAAGCTGTCCAAGTACAAAGATCTTGAAATAGAAGTAGCAAAAATGTGGGAAATGAAGACATCGACAGTTCCAGTTGTAGTGGGAGCGCTTGGACTAATAAAGAAATGCCTTGAGAAGTACTTAAATCAAACCCTTGGCCAAATACGAGTTGAAGAATTGCAGAAGATTACTCTCCTCGGAAGTGCCCACATCCTGAGAAGAACGTTGTCCATCAAATAAACTCTGCTGTTGCCTTAGGGTCATGGACTGACCCAGGGGCGTCGTGGGTAGCAATTGACAAGGGGGGCACAACTTGCTGATTTTCCGACGAATGATGACGTCAAAACCAATGACGTCACCATGTGCATGCGCAGTTTGGTTACATCGATGATTTTCAGACAGAGATAGAAAGACTCTGATCTGGTATTCAATCGAAGCCATAATACAGATTAGTTCGCCATAACTGTATGGGAATAGAGCGTGCCACAATCAGTGGCGTGGCCAGGGTAAATTAAGTAGGTTGGAGCATTGAAATGGAAAATTTTTGGGGCCACGCCCTTTACTTTGGCTTAGAATGCATCTTCAAATATCATGCCTGTCATTAGCGACAAGGAAACCTTGATAGCTTCGTGACAGTTCTCCTACACATCGGAGCGCGGGGAAAATTTTTGAAGAAAGATCCTTTACTTTGGCTTAGAATGCATCTCCCAATATCATGCCTGCCATTAGCGACAAGGAAACCTCGAGAGCTTCGTGACCGTTCTCCTATAAATCGGAGCACGAGGAAAATTTTTGAAGAAAGATCCTTTACTTTGGCTAAGAATGCATCTCCCAATATCATACCTGCTATTAGCGACAAGGAAACCTTGAGAGCTTCGTGACAGTTCTCCTATAAATCGGAGCACGAGAAAACTTTTGAAGAAACATCCTTTACTTTGGCTTAAAATACACATCCCTTGATTCCATATTTACCAGTGCTAAAATAGAAGATTTGAGCTTTCTCGGAAACTTCTTACCCAACCTATACCCAGCTATTTTCTCTTCGGTTTTAAAGGAATCCCGAGAACCATATTTCGACAAACAAAGGCTGTGGCACCCAGGACATTTCTTTGTATGACCTCCCTCAGACTGTCGGAAAATGCCCCTCTTGTTAAAAATTCATTAGTAAATAGGGTCGTCATAGTAGCTAGGCTTCAATTCACACAGATGAGAAATTTCGGAAGAATTTCCGAATTTCCGTAAAATTTTCGAATTTCCGACAAAAATCCGAATTTCCGACAAATATCCGAATTTCAGACGCTAGGGGGGGCACGTGCCCCCCCTTCCCCCCCCCCCCCCCCCCGGCCACTGACGCTTCCGCACAGTGGCAAGAACTTTACAAGGAAACAAGCAAAGAACATATAATAATGATAATAATAATAATTTCTTTGTTTAAGATTGGTTCTTTTCTAGGTGATATGCTAATTAACGCCAACCGAAACCTAAATACATGCTACTTATAATAAAGCAAACATATCGGGTGAGTCAGAAAAAAGAATCCCCGCTTGGAAGGCCACTGCTCCATGAACATCAAAGCAATAATATTGAAAACTGTTTTGTTTTATTGCCAATATGTTTAATTAGGTTCAGTAATTTACCCGGCCTTAATCGGCCATTCCTTCTCGTCGATATGGGTGATTTTCTGCGAAAATCCCCTTCAAAAAACCTGCAAAAACGAATGAGAACAATGAGCACATTTTCCTTCCTAAAATTGATGACACTCGCATAAATTCATGTACTTTGTCCTCTTGGGAGAATGGAATCCCCTTGAATAGGTCGTCGATACCAGGGGGAGGACTTGTTCATCCTCCCAAGAGGACAGCACGTGCTAAAGCGTCCACAAGTCATTGCTGTAAGGCCATTGTAAGGTAGAAATTTAAGGGAGATTTGTTCATGATTTTGGGCACGTTTTGGAGGTTGTTTATAAGAGGCTTTCTCGAGAAAATCCCTCATAATTTCAGAATGGAGTGGCTGATTTCAGTCAGGTAAGTTTTATAGTAGATTTGAACATTTCTACCTTTAAACTATATATTTGCCGATTTCATTGTCTTGATGTCCAAGGAGCCGTGACCTTTCCAACGGGGATTCTTTTTTCTGACTCACCCGGTATATTACAAAGAGAGTATAAAATTCAAAAACTAGAACTATAAAAGCCCTATGTTATCAACATATCATCAAATCATCAAATCATTATCATTATTTACAGTTGGTGTGACATAGTTGTAGGAAACTAATTAATACCAACTATTCAGAATATAATTTACAAAGATGTCTAAGAAATAATATTTACAATCAACATAACATAATGGACAGGCTATTTGCAAATTTTACAATGCACTTCCCTTCCAGTCACTTTTTTACAATTTTCACAATTTTACAATGCACCCTTCCAGGTTTCGATCTTTCTTTTAAAGCTTGCAACTGTTGGTAGCTCCTTTATCTCACCGTTCAGATTATTCCACAATAAGCTTCCTCTGAATGAGAGCGACTCCAAACCAAATTTATCGTCCTTGTAATCGGTAATTTACACAGATGCTTAGTTCTGAGATCGTACTGAAGCTCTTTCCTTTCATGAAGGTGCCAGATGTATGACGGATTTAGGCCCCGTTTACACTGTACCGTTTTCAAACGAAAGCGATGTGAAATCATGCCATTTTGGCCTTCCGTTTACACTAAAACGTTTTCGTAACCGGCACAAAATGAAAACGATTTTGAAAACGGCACGATTTGAAAACGGTATGAAACGTCTCAGTGTAAACGCTTGAAAACGTCACGATTTCGTTCCGGATTCAAAGGAAGAGCAAGGGAGAAATTTGCAAATGACAAAAATGGCCGCCAAAAGTCACGTGCAAAGTGTTGCTGCGGTGGGATAAGAAAGTGATGGCCAACTCGAAACAAAATACTCACAAATTGAATTTAGTAGCATGGGATGCACTGATTATGGAGAGTACTGGCAAAGGATTACCGCAATCATGAATTAGTAATCTTTTCACAAAGAAGAATTGTATGAGCATGGATTACCAACAACTTTGAGAAACACAAAATGTTGCTGCTATAGTGGATAGAATATATTGATGGCTAAAACTATCACACAAAACTAGGTGTTATTAAGATTATCATATCTCAAAATCAAGGCTTGGCCACATGGGTAAGCGAAAAATGGCAAATACAGTTTTTCTTCAGCTTTCTTTTGGTATAAATGGTTTGTTTCTAAAAATGTATATATGGTGCTGCGAAAAGTTTTTATTTTTAAGAGTTTCGATGTTTATCAAATGTTGCGAAAATCCTCCCCCCTCCGTCAATGAAATACCTTGATTTTTAAATCGCTCGTAGCGAAAAATCAAGGCTTGGCCACATGGGTAAGCGAAAAATGGCAAATACAGTTTTTCTTCAGCTTTCTTTTGGTATAAATGGCTTGTTTCTAAAAATGTATATGTGGTGCTGCGAAAAGTTTGTATTGCTAAGGGTTTTGATGTTTATCAAATGTTGCGGAAATCCTCCCCCCCCCCCCCTCCGTCAATGAAATACCTTGATTTTTAAATCGCTCGTAGCAAAAAATCAAGGCTTGGCCACATGGGTAAGCGAAAAATGGCAAATACAGTTTTTCTTCAGCTTTCTTTTGGTATAAATGGCTTGTTTCTAAAAATGTATATGTGGTGCTGCGAAATGTACTTATTGCTAAGGGTTTCGATGTTTATCAAATGTTGCGAAATCCTTCCCCCTCCGTCAATGAAATACCATGGTTTTTAAAACGCTCGTAGCAAATAATCAAGGCTTGGCCACATGGGTAAGCGAAAAATGGCAAATACAGTTTTTCTTCAGCTTTCTTTTGGTATAAATGGCTTGTTTCTAAAAATGTGTATGTGGTGCTGCGAAATGTTTTTATTGCTAAGGGTTTCGATGTTTATCAAATGTTGCGAAAATCCTCCCCCCTCCGCCAATGAAATACCTTGATTTTTAAATCGCTCGTAGCAAAAAATCAAGGCTTGGCCACATGGGTAAGCGAAAAATGGCAAATACAGTTTTTCTTCAGCTTTCTTTTGGTATAAATGGTTTGTTTCTAAAAATGTATATGTGGTGCTGCGAAATGTTTTTATTGCTAAGGGTTTCGATGTTTATCAAATGTTGCGAAAATCCTCCCCCCTCCGTCAATGAAATACCTTGATTTTTAAATCGCTCGTAGCAAAAAATCAAGGCTTGGCCACATGGGTAAGCGAAAAATGGCAAATACAGTTTTTCTTCAGCTTTCTTTTGGTATAAATGGCTTGTTTCTAAAAATGTATATGTGGTGCTGCGAAATGTACTTATTGTTTTTCTTCAGCTTTCTTTTTGGTATAAATGGCTTGTTTCTAAAAATGTATATGTGGGTGCTGCGAAAATGTCAAGGCTTGGCCACATGGGTAAGCGAAAAATGGCAAATACAGTTTTTCTTATTGCTGTTTTTATTGCTAAGGGTTTCGATGTTTATCAAATGTTGCGAAAATCCTCCCCCCTCCGTCAATGAAATACCTTGATTTTTAAATCGCTCGTAGCAAAAAATCAAGGCTTGGCTACATGGGTAAGCGAAAAATGGCAAATACAGTTTTTCTTCAGCTTTCTTTTGGTATAAATGGCTTGTTTCAAAAATGTTGCGAAAAATCCTCCCCCCTCCGTCAATGAAATACCTTGATTTTTAAATCGCTCGTAGCAAAAAATCAAGGCTTGGCCACATGGGTAAGCGAAAAATGGCAAATGGCAAATACAGTTTTTATTGCTTCAGCTTTCTTTTGGTATAAAAAAATGGCTTGGCTACATGTTTACTTTTTCTTCAAAAATGTTGTTTCTAAAAATATATGTGGTGCTGCGAAATGTTTTTATTGCTAAGGGTTTCGATGTTTATCAAATGTTGCGAAAATCCTCCCCCCTCCGTCAATGAAATACCTTGATTTTTAAATCGCTCGTAGCAAAAAATCAAGGCTTGGCCACATGGGTAAGCGAAAAATGGCAAATACAGTTTTTCTTCAGCTTTCTTTTGGTATAAATGGCTTGTTTCTAAAAATGTTTATATGGTGCTGCGAAAAGTTTTTATTGCTAAAGGTTTCGATGTTATCAAATGTTGCGAAAATCCTTCCCCCCCCCCCCCCCCTTCTCTCTCCGTCAATGAAATACCTGCATTTCAAGATCATTCGTAGCAAAAATCAAGACTTTGCCACATCGGTAAGAGCAAAATGGCAAATACAGTTTTTCTTCATCTTCCATTGGGTATAGATGGTTTGTTCCTAAAAATGTGTTTTTTTGTGTTGCTAAATGTTCAAAGTAATGTTGTGTCAATCAAATTTCCCTGACCATGATGATGAAACCATTCAGCCTGGGTTTTATCTTTGTTTTAATCAATTATGTCAGAAGTTTGCTGCAGAAGGTGCATCATATCGTTAAAATTCAGAAGATTTGAGCTGTTGTTACATCTAGTCATGTAAAAACTCGTGGCGAAATCGGGATATAGATTCCTTCTTCATCTACAAAGCTGGAATTTATCTTTTGTTGTTGGGTTCTTAGCATGGTTTCTCAAGACATGATCATGAGCAAAGTTTGAAATTTTAATTCTTATTTCTTGCTTGCACTTGCACGTATCATGTTTTAAGAAACTCCTAATAAGAAACTCAAAACCGCTTATACGGTATTTATTTTTAATAAGGGAATCCCTGACCTTAGCACACTTTTGCTTTATTTTCGCTTGTCTCCTGTGCCATATAAACAAGGCTTCAAAAGATTTTCTTTGAAAATATTCACGAGGGCATAGGTAGTAAACATGAAGATTAAAGCCCCCCTCCCCAATAAACCCCTCCTTTCTTAGCAGAAATCTTGGATAAGCCCCAGCCCCTCTCTACCATGCCCCTCCCCCACTTACCATGCCGGCGGTTGCCAAAGATTGTCATCTACTGTATTTAGCAATAGAAAACTGCTAATTGCCCTGGAAGTTGCAAGAAACTCCGAATACTCAAAGTCTGACAACTTTAAGAAACTTTCAGTACTGGCCCGAATTCTTAGTTTCGTATAAAAAATATGTGCACTTGACTTTGTGAATAAGCCCCCCTCTCTAATAATTTCCCTCTCTTTTAAGCCCCTCATGGAGTCTCAGAAATTAGATGTGCTCGCCTGGGGCTTAAAGCTTTTATGGTAGATTATCATGTGCCTGCAAGAAAGAGGAAAATTTGACCATTCTAATGATGTATAACGTTTCTCTGACAAAATTGGAATGTGAACTATGGAAGGTTTTTTGTTGCCAGGGTCTTGGTTTCAACTTGTTAATGTTAAATGTGAAGATGAGAAGAGTTTTTAGTTGATTTTCATTACCATGAAGGTCGCACAAAACATTACACACAGCATGACAGAAGAAAATTTGATCTTTTTAATGATGTATAACTCTTCTTTGGCAAAATTGCAATGTATTGTACTTTTTCTGTGAAATACGGAAAATTGTCTTTTGTGGAAAGGGTCTTATAAAGGTTTCAGTTTGTTAGACACTTGTCAGACGCAAGGTTGAGAGGAGTTTGCAGGTGATTTTTAATTTTCAATAGAAGGCTTGCCACATGAAAAACAACAAAAGAAAGTAGACAATTTGGAACTTTACTTCGTGTATAATGTTTCTCTGGCAAAACTGTAGCGTATATTCATTATTCGTCTGAACTACGAAAAAATAATTGTTTGTGGTGGGCAGGGTCTTATCAAGGTTTGAACTTGTCACGGACGTGTAGCCGTGAAGCCGAAGTGAAGATGAGAACAGTTCGGAGTTTGTAGTTGCTTTTAATTATAATCAAATGCTTTACAAAAAGTAGAAGAGTTGGGCTTTCTTATCATGTATGTTTGTATGTTGTACGTTTCTCTGGCAAAACTTCAGTGCCAATGTGATCTTCATTTATCAATTAAATTGAAATTGTTCGCGTTGGCCTAACTTGATAGTTTCAGATGTGTAAATCTCAAACAGTTTTCTTGTGACACTGTCATTGCGGTGGTTACAACAGAGCTATACTTTTCTTAGGCAAGACAATTTCAAATTTCAAAAGCTTGAACGACATGACCAGTCAGCTAGAAAGACTACTCTGCCCTCCGTCAATATTTGCGAGTAGACAGCCTTCGATTTATCGCCGCAACATGCAACATCAAGAATCTTGAACATCGTCGCTCTTGGGCCTTGGATCCCTGTGGAGTTGTTGCGCATGTGCAATGCAAATTTCTCCCTTGCTCAAAGGAAGGCAAACTACTTCTCGGAACGAGGCAAGTTCAACACAACTCCCAAACATTCGAGCATTGTTTGAAAAGCAGAAACTTCGCGCCAAAACGACAGAGCTTGCATTCTGGCATGATCATCAGTTGACAAATTCCTCTAATTCTTTGCTGATAAATCTCTAATTGCCTGAATATCAACGCAAGATTCAGCTGCTATGCAGCTTTTAATGAAAAGAGGAAACTACGATCAAAAGGCATCGTTGGTTCTAGAGGGTTCTTGGGCAAAAGCAATGAAGCTGACCTAATTAATGATCTAACAGCAGACTTGAAGTGCAATGTTAAGCTTTTTGCTGATGATACATCACTTTTTACTATCGTGCAAGACTCAAACACAGCTGCCAGTGACATGAACCATGACTTAGAGTTGATCAGTGAATGGGCTCAGGACTAGAGGATGTCCTTTAATCCTGACCCACAAAAGCAAGCAGTCGAGTTAGTATTTTCAAAGAGAAAAACTGAAACCAATCATCCCGAAATTCCTTTCAATAACACACCCATGATGCAAGTAGTCGAACGCAAGCATTTAGGAATCGTTCTGGACTCAAAATTGTCTTTTTCTTCCCATATTAAAGCTGCTTGTTGAGATTTCTTTCGAGATATCTACCTAGGAACACCCTTAACGAGCTATACAAGCTCTATATCCGACCCCATTTAGACTATGGAGATGTTATATACCATCATCCCCCAAAACTATGCGAGTTCAGCGGAAATTTCACCTTGTCTAATTTAATGGAAAAGCTAGAATCCGTCCAATATTCTGCCGCTTTAGCCGTGTCCGGTACATGGAGGGGAACATCTAGAGAGAAGTTTACGCTGAGCTTGGGTGGGAATCTTTAAGTCTTTGTAGATGGAGAAGACGCCTTACTTTGTTCTATAAAATTGTAAACACCTTAACTCCGAACTATACAAGGGATCTAAATCCACCACTTCAGCAGTTTCAGTACTCTCTTCGCAAACCTGACATCATCGGGCAAATAAGGGCAAGAACTGCCAAGTTCAAATCTACTTTTTATCCTCATTGTCTGTCCTAATGGAATGAACTTGAACCTGAAACTAGGCTGGCATCATCTGTTGCCGTTTTCAAAATGAAAATGTTATCAAAAATCCGCCCCCCTGGAAAACCTCTATATGGGATTCATGACCCAAAAGGTCTACCATATCTAACTCAACTTAGAGTCGGTTTCAGCAAGTTAAATTTTCACAAATTTAAATACAATTTTAAAGATACCACAAATCCTATGTGTCCGACAAATGATGGCATTGAAGATACGGAACACTTCTTGTTGCTCTGCCCTTGTTTTGATGTACAAAGACGAGACCTCCTCGCTGGAATCTATGCATTAATACGACCACTTGGATATGTAAATCTTGCAAATGAAGCTTTGCTACAACTTTTATTGTATGGCAATAAAGATTTTCCCATTTCACTAAATAGACATATTCTTGAGCTAACGCTACATTTTATCCATGAAACTGATCGATTCGAGTGAATTTCTGTAGCCACTTACCCATCCCTTCATAAGCCACCCGATTTTGTCCCATAGTTAAAGTAGTTTCTTTTCCTTTATTATCTTTATTTAATGGCCTCGGGGTAGACACAGCCTTTTGCTCCCTGGGGTTGATCGTCCTAGTAGTATTGTAGAGTAATTTTGTAAGTAATGTAGTTCGTAATCTGTATTGTAAATTTTATTTGGAATATATTGTATAAAAAAGAAATGAAGCTGAAGTTTATGTTTTCTTGCTGTTTTGAAGTTTTGGCGCGCTGGAATGTTTGGGAGTTCTGTCGAACTTGCCTCGTTCTGAGAAATATTTTGCCTCCCTTTGAATCTGGAACGAAATCTTGCCGTTCTCAAGCGTTTACATTGAGATGTTTCATACCGTTTTAAAATCGTGCCGTTTTCGAAATCGTTTTCATTCTGTGCCGGTTACGAAAACGTTTCAGTGTAAACCGAAGGCCAAAACGGCATGATTTCGTACCGTTTTCGTTTGAAAACGGTATAGTGTAAACGAGGCCTTAGATGGCTCATTGATTTCTAGCATCAATTTTTGTTGATTCTTAATGTGGATCGTTTCCGTGTCGCTTTTCTCCAAAAACTTATCAAAGGAAGAGTCGTAATCATTGTGGAGTGTTCTTAAAGCACGCTTATGAGTACGGTTTATTTTATGGTTGGCATCTTTGCCACAAAACATCCACATTAATGGGCAATAGTTAAAGCTTGAAATATTTACTGTGTTGCACAATTTCATTGCCTGTTCTCTCGAGAGATGAATATTTAACCTCCTTTCAGAAAATGTTTAACCTCGTTTAATATTTTGCCTCCTTATTTAACCTCCTCTATAACCTGACTTTTCTGTTTTTTTTTTGTCGCAGAGTGTTTTTACATGCTTATTGAATCTAAGTTGGTTGTCAATTTCGATTCCAAGATGCTTAACATGATTAGTGGATGATATCTTTTCACCCTTAATATTCAAGCGTAACTTATGTTTTTCCTTTAGTCCCAGGAACATCAATTGAATTGGAACTTATCGGGGTTTGCCACCATACCATTAGCATAAAACCAATTTAGGAGCGTACTTAGGTCGTTTTCTAACTTTGTCGTAGTTTCACTTATACGAGTGCCACATGAATACACGGTTTATGTAATACATACAGTTTACTTACATAGTCTACAGCTGCATTCAAAATCATAGTTGTTAAGAGTGTCTGAGATTCTTTTATGGAAGATGGCATTGCATGCCATATCCTAGATCCAAGAAAACGTGCATTTTCAATACCGTACCCTGTAGTTTTTGGTTTTGATGCCAACATATTTTTGCCACTACAAAGGGTGTATGGTATATCTTTCTCGACGAAGATTTGTTTCCTGAACTAGGATTGAGATTGCTTTGAGTTTTTGAAATTTCTGTAGCAATAAACCGTACATTTATTTGGTGAATGGACACTGATTCTGCTTTCTTCAATAAATCCTCGAAACTTCTTTGTATACGATTCTCAGTGCTCTTTCGTGGATTTTGTTTATCCTCTTATCAACCAGCTTATCGCTAAACATCCAAATAAGTGAATAATATCTAAACTTATCAAAAGACATTTCTAAAGCCTTTGACAGGGTCTGGCATGACGGCCTTATCTACAAGCTTAAAAGAAGGGGCGTTTCTGGAAATCTACTGTTACTCCTTCAAAGTTTATTGTCAAATAGGAAACAAAGGACTGTCTTGAATGGTCAGGCTTCCACCTGGGGGAATATTTCGGCTGGCGTTCCGCAAGGCTCGATTCTGGGCCCCTTGTTTTTATCAATATACATAAACGACCTTACAGAATTTGAAGTGCAGTGTGAAACTTTTTGCAGATGACACATCACTCTTTACGATCGGACAAGATCCTGACATAGCAGCAAGCGATATGAACCATGACCTGGATCTTATTACATTATGGGCACATGATTGGAGAATGTCCTTTAATCCGGACCACCGAAAGCATGCTGTTGAATTAGTCTTTTCAAGGAAAAATGCGAAAATTGATCATCCTGTGATCCTCTTTAATGATGCACCCGTATCCACAGTGGATCAACGTAAACATTCAGGCATAATACTAGATTCTATACTCTCGTTCTCAGCTCACATGCAAGCGGCAACAATAAAGTCAAGAAAAGCGATCATCAGAATGTTGAAGTTCATGTCCAAATATCTGTCTAGAAGTACGTTGAATGAATTGTATAAATTATATGTAAGACCCAATCAACAAGAGCAGATTTTGTAATACAATAGCAAAAGTTGCGTTTAATTGACACCTCAATTCAAAGCGATTAGCGGCTGCAGACAAAGGAAATCCTCTCAACCAATAATTCAAAACAAACAAAGCCGCAAAAGTTTCCCCAAAACTGCTAGGGCAAACTCTCGCCTTGTGCAAGCGAAAGGTGGTTTTTAAGGGAAGTTATGTGCTTATAGCAAAAGAAGAAGGGTAAGTCTAAAGTTCTGTCGCTTAGATTATGTTCATTTGATTCAGGAGCGGAGCTCGCGTCTTTAGGGCTTTAAATGAAACGATTACAAAACAGCTCCTGAATCAAATAAATATAATCTAAGCGAGAGAACTTTAGATTTACCCTTCTTCTTTCGCTATAAGCACATAACTTCCCTTAGAAACCATCTTTCGCTTGCACAAGGCGAGAGTTTGCCCTACTAGTTTTGGGGAAACTTTTGCGGCTTTGTTTGTTTTGAATTACTGGTTGAGAGAATTTCCTTTGTCTGCAGCCGCTAATCGCTTTGAATTGAGGTGACCCAATCTAGATTACGGCGATGTAATTTATCATGTGCCTCAAAGAGACACTTGCTCTGGAAATTACTTAATGGAAAGCCTTGAATCTGTACAATACTCTGCTGCCCTAACAATGACGGAAACTTGGAGAGGAACTTCTCGGGAAAGGCTGTACAATGAACTTGGATGGGAATCCTTGAGCTCTAGAAGATGGAGTAGGCGTCTTATTCTTCTTTATGAATTCATCAATAACTTGACCCCTGATTATACAAGGGTCCCTATTCCACCACTGCATGATACTAGCTACCCCTTTCGAAATCAAGCAGTAGTAGGTCAAATTAGGGCAAGAACCGAACAATTCAGATCTAGTTTCTACCCCGACTCACTGTTTGAATGGAAGAAGCTTGTCCCTGAAATAAGAAAATCTCCATCTGTCAGCGTCCTCAAGAAGAAATTATTTTCGCAGATTAGGCCTCCTGCTAATTCGGTATATGGTATTCATAATCCAAAAGGGATTGCGTATTTAACTCAATTAAGGGTGGGTTAAGCAAACTAAATTTCCACAAATTCAAACATTATTCATAATCCAAAAGGGATTGCGTATTTAACTCTATTAAGGGTGGGGTTAAGCAAACTAAATTTCCACAAATTCAAACATAACTTTAAAGATACAATCAACGCAATGTGTCAAATACACGATGGCATAGAAGAAACGGAACACTTCTTGCTGCTTTGCAATTCTTTCAGAGAGCATAGACGCAGTCTTCTCGTCGGTGTCAATGATGTAGTACTTGAAGCATACGGATACTCCGAGGCTCCAGAGAACAATATTTTGCAGCTTCTTTTGTATGGAAATAAGAACTTGCCCTTGGAAGCCAACAGATTAATCTTGAATGCAATAATGAACTATATTTTCGAAACTGAACGCTTTGATTGAAGATTACTCATATCCCTACATAGAACACCCAAACCCCTTCTGTGTGTGTTTGTTTTTAGCAGTTCTCTTCGTTTGTAATTATGTAATGTCTTAAGGCAGCTTGCAATTAAAAATCGAATTTGCAAATTTACCATGTTTGGCTCTAACTTTCAAACCTACACTTGCAAATACCGTATTTGATTACAAGCTAACTTCGCCTGTACCTTAGTTTTCCGTTTGTATTTAAACATTCCTCTTATTTGTAGTAGCAGTTACGTGTAGTTTTATGTAGTTTATGGATTATTTTTAGAATGGCTGCAGGGTAGACATAGTATTTCGCTCCCTGTGGCATCGTCTCTGTATGTAGTATTGTAGCGTAGCTTGTAGGTATTGTAATTAGTAATATTGTTGTAAATTCTTAATGGAATAGGGAAAAAACAGAAACAAAAATAGCTAAACTGGGAGATAACGAAAGTGTTCATCTTAATCCACAATTTCTCAAGATTCATATAATCTGAAATACGCGCTAGTGCATGCAACTTTTGTCCTGCTTTTTACACAGTACTTTAACATGATTCTTGAAATAAATGTTCTTGTCCAATGTTGCACCCAAAATTTTTTCTTCAACTGATTTTTTTACCGTATTCTCACCAATATGCACCGATACGTCAGTGTTTTGTCCTCCAAAAATCAAAAGATGACATTCATCAGGGTTTAATTTCATACCATTGTCGAGGAGAGTTTTTGAGCATCTGTTTCAAGGCTGGAGACAATCTGTTCCAGTTCATGACCGTATACATAGATAGTTGTGTCATCAGCATAGTTGTGCCACCAGAAAGAAAAAGTCAAATGAAATGCATCGAATAAGAGGGGCCCCAAAACAAGCCTTGCGGTACACCCTTAATTGATTCCTGCCGGGTGTGCAATGACCCATTAACTTTAACTCGTTGCTTCCTATTGAAAAGATAGTCTTGAACAGGTTTTAGGGCAGATCTGCCGAAACCGTAAGCCCCAAGCTTTGCAATGAGTAGTTCGTGATTCAGACAATCAAATGCCTTCGAATTGCACCTACGAGCCCGTTTGTATCTAGAGAAGATCTGTATTTTTCAATCAATCTAAGGAGTGCATGTTGGGTGTTATAGCTTTTACGATACGTACAAATATAGGGAGACAAGACATCATCCATGTAACGAACAATTTGACTTAAAAATGTTCTTTCATAAATTTTTTGAAATAGTAAAGAAAGCAGAGAAATAGAGTTTGTTGCAACATCAACAAAATTATGAATATCAAAACTGTGTGAGATTTGATTACAATGCGTCTGCAATCTAGTTACACTTGTGTAACTCCCAACGGTGACGAATTAGGCTTGTTTTGTTTTTACTTGCCTTTCATGGTCAGTCTATTTTCACACTACCGGGTTATGAGGTGCCATCTATGACAATAGTCAGCTATTTGTAATCATCCAGTCACAATTCCGAATTCCACCATTTCATTATTCCGCTATTTATCAATACACCATTCTGGAAACCAAGATCCTTGATCCGACATTCTCCATTTTCACACCTGTCAAGCTGTAATTCGTCATTCAGAATTTGGCAAATTTCGTTCTAATATGTAAATGAGCTTGCGCAATTCAATTCAGCTAGAGAATCTCTCCAAGAACTGAATACCCCCGTCAACATGCTTGCTATGTGAATAACACATGGTGCTGCATTTTGAAACCATCCATTAAGAGCCCTTTTTCAAGTCCCCTTACCTGCTAAAGGGAAGGGGAGGGGAATAGCTTCCAGGAAATAAATCATCTTTTGCAAGTCGTAAGCCTAAGTTTTTTGTTGACCATTTTGATGTACCTTAATTCTTTCCTTTCTGTCCGTCGGTTGCAGCGCACTCTTTGCCCTCTTGATTGTGTTCAATAAGAAAAACATCAAAATTTAATTCAGCCATTGAGGGTTAGCATGAAAATTGTCTTGGGTGACATGACAAGAACTCTTGGCCTCAAAATTTTTGAAATTTGTGTGCAGTTTTTTGGGACACCCTGTACCAGTGAAATTTTGTCGGTTTTTGAATACATTTATTTTTGTTTTATAGGAAACTAAAAATGTGAGTCAGTACTGGAAGTTTCTTAAAATATTTGCATTTTGAGTACTCAGAGTTTCTTGCGAGCTTCTTAACGGTTCCACAACAGTCCTATATTTCAATTTCTTTATTTTGAGGTTGGCTTCTCGTCTAGCTAATGCTAATTAACGCCAACTAAAACTTAAATACATGTTAATAATAATCAAATCTACCTTACAAGGACATCAATCTACAATTATAGAAACCTTAAATTATCAACCTATCGCTTTCACGGGCTTTTAATGTTTCTTTTGAAACTATTCGAAGCCTGGGACTCTTTTAAGGAACATTGCATGGCCTGCCATATCTTAGACCCAAGAAAACGTGTATTTTCAATACCATGCCCTGTCGTGTTTGGTTTTGGTGCCAAAATTTTTCCATAACATAAGACCATAAAAATTTTCGCGTCATATTCACTTTAATGAATTCAATGATCGAGCCGCCAATTCATTAAAAGGAACTTTTCAAATTCACCTCTTTGACCTGGCACAATTCCCTTTCTGCTTGAAATCTTCGATATGGATAACTGTTGCCAAGGGAACCTACCAATCCATGTAATAATGTCAAGAAACGCGAGTGGCACGGTCATAGTGCCAACTCTTGTTATCAGGATAAAGTAAAAGATTCGTCAATATTTTCCGCCATCCTTTAGTTTCGCTCATGGCCTTAGGAAGTATCTTAAAGTTGGAGGGGCGCGGAATTGTAACCCTAATCCATATGGGGTGGATCGAGGTTTTATTTGCTTTGTTTTCCAACGACATCAGCGATGTCCTCAAGCCTCCCCGACTTTTACTAATTATTAGCTACATTTTTATGAAAATTTTTTTGAACTATAGGGCTGAAAGGTCACATGACATGCCCATATTTGGAAGGAGGTAGCAGAAAAATCATTAATTTCGATGATTTCAATGGAAAGATTTGGTTGAATTATGAAGTATTACATATCAAATGAATCAGAAACAAAGGGCTTCAATTTGGTACCGGAATTTCTGGAATTTGATGATGTCAGCATTGTTTGATAATGACGTCATTTTGGCGGCCATTTTTGGACTAATGAGGAAGTTTTTTGCATTTTTTCAAATTTTTTCAATAAAAAACACTCTAATGATACATGTGTAATAGGTTATCACCATTTTGTAGGTTCTTTTGGTCTCTTTTCACATAGAACAAGTTAATAGCACAAATTGTTTCTTCAGAATTGGCTAATTTCTGCCAAAATATGATTCCAAAATCGTTATTTTCAACAAAATAGTATTTTATCGCCAAATATATTGGCATATTGAACCAAAAACTGCATAAAGTTCATGCAATATATTTTTTAAACTTTAATTTAAGATGGAAGCCTGATTTTCACAGATTTTCAACTTCTTGACGTCACTGTGACGTCACAAGGCGTGGCAGCCACACCCAGATTACGCTACAAGCTACAAATTACTTGTTCTGAGACTGTGACAAGTTGCATTGAATTCTGATGAGTCTATCGACTTTCTGTCCGCATCGGTCTTGAAATCATCCTTATCATCATCTATTTATCTAGTAGGTTAAACAAAAACACTAGCTAAAATTACAGCTAATTAAGACCTACTTAATTACATACTTTACTAAAGTTTAATCGAATGAGAATGCAATGATACAAGCGAATGGGAGTGCAATGAGGAGAATGGGGACAGTAGATTATATTGTGTTAGCAAATGACGCGAACGGCACAGCCGCGCAACATGACGTAATCGAGATCCTGTGATTGGCTTGGGAAAACAAGCAAGGAAACTACATCTATCCAAGGGGCTACCAACGAAATTGTTCTCTTGGTAAAGATGGCTGCTGCAAATGGCTAGCATTGTAGGTTGAATGAAGAAGGTGAAGTTTCTTTGGATATTTTTACAGCTCGAGTTTCTTATTGCCCCCTGCTATCTGAAGCCATTTTACAAGGGCGAAAGGCTGTTTCGTTACTGGAGTTCGAGCAGGCATCGAAGGAAGGCCCGAAGTTCGTTGTTTCGTTCTCCTTGTGGCTTCAGAGGAAAATCTTGCGGATAAGGCCTGCCGGGCCAGCCACAAAGGGCAACCTAGAGGAAGGTTATGGTCGAGATTTCTCTATTGGCATGCGGCAAGAAGGGATGAGACACTAGATATGGACAAAAACATAATCAAGGGAAGGCAAGAACTTCATCATGTGGCCAATTATAGGAAAAAATAATGGCTGGAGTAGAGCAGCGTTATGAATATTTTGAACGTGGTTCTTGGAGGAAATTGAAAAAGCTGGAAGAAATTGCAGCGAAACTGACGATAATGCCCAATTTAATGTCATTCTTGGTCATGTGGATTTCGCTGTTGATTTTGACAAGGTGAAGGAAGGAGGACAAAAAAAACACACAAAGACATTTCAAATGCTAATAAAGCTATCAGTGAATTGTAGAAATAATGAATTATGTAGTGCAATATTATGTTAGAATGCTCCTCAGATACAAATAATAGGAGTATTTTTCCAATTGTTATGATAGTAGAAATCAGTGTATTGGCAGGAAAACGGAGTTTAATGAGGAAGCGAAGAGCAAGAATTGCGACGATGATAATCATTTTCATTGTGTTATTATTTAATTCCAAGACAAATCCAAGTAAATAGTTATGACAAATCCATGTGACAAATCCGAGAAGTTATTAATTAAAAGACTAGGCCATGTTAAATTATAATTGACGTTTCGAAGCAAAGCTGTGCTTCATCATCAGAATACCAAGTTTCCAAAAGCACCAGGCTAAATTTATATCCATAAAGACGATAAACTACCAAAAATGCGTTGTTTACAAATCCTACGTGAAAAATAAATAATGAGGTAAGCCCTGAGGACAATACCTAAAATAGAGCTAAGGGAATAGAAGATTGCTGGGAGTTAAGTGACGGACGATCGCGCAAAATTAATAAACTTTCATTAACGGCCATCGTCCATTGTGACCAACTTGTGTACAATGAGGTGATACAACAGAGATGACACAGTAGGCTTGGCGAATATGGGGTCGTATGTGAGGGAATTCTATTATAGCATAATACTATTATACTATTGTACCTTTTCTAGTGAATATACATCTTTATGTTGTATGTATATTGCATGTAGGGGGAACTGGAGCCCCCAGAGCGAATAGAAGGGGGTTACGAAGGAAACCCAGGCAAAGATAGAGGCAGTAGGAAAGGACCTGGCCATGGGAGCAATAGCTGACATGGCCCTACCGCCTTAGTGGGATACAAGGGATACATACGACCCAATTCTAAGAGTTCATAATATGCCTTTACTTCAACTGCAAAAGTTCATTCGTCTGTGTGGCAGAGTCAATGTCTTCACATGAACTTGAAATTATCTCTTGTTCTAAGAGTGTGAATTGACGTCCTGGGACTTGTCTGCTGATCTCTGAATCTGGAAAATCTGGTGATTGACCAAATTGATTGGATTTCCTTGAGTGACTTCCTATTTTTGTTCTCTCACTGTTAGAGTTTGTTTGTTTATTGCCAGTCAATGGACTGATGTGATGCTTTAAAATCTGCAAGATAAACTAAAGAGTGCATTTGGGGGGGGGTGTGGCACAGCTGAAAAGTCTTGGCTGTGCCCATTAGGTTGAATTGTGGGACTAACTGTGTTGCAGGTCGATTGAGTGAAATCTCGGATTCTCGGTCCTTTTAAGAAGAACAATCAAAATATTCACATTGGGTTCATTGACTTGAGTCCCACATAGCTCGCTCATCAACTTGAGCACATGGAAAAAGCAACACTATAGCCACACTGGGCTCATGTTAAACTAACTAACTTGCTCATCGACTTGAGAATGTTGAAAAGGCAAATGATATATTCACATTGGGCTCATTGACTGGAGATCCAATAGATTAAGTAACTTGCTCATCAACTTGAGAATGCGGAACGACCAACAATATTTTTACATTGGGCTCATTGACTTGAGAACCAATAGATTAAGTAACTTGCTCATCAACTTGAGCATGCGGAGCAACCAACAATATTTGTACATTGGGCTCATTGACTTGAGATCCAATAGATTAAGTAACTTGCTCATCAACTTGAGCATGCGGAACAACCAACAATATTTTTACATTGGGCTCATCGACTTGAGTCCCAATAGATTAAGTAACTTGCTCATCAACTTGAGCATGCGGAAAAAACCAACAATATTTTTACATTGGGTTCATTGACTTGATTCCCATTAAATAAGAAATCAAACTCGCTCATCAACTTGAGAGCGTGGGAAAGGCAAACAATATATTGACATTATGCTTGTTGACTTAAATATTAAATCAAAGAACTTGCTCATCAATTTGAGCATGCAAAAAAGTAAAAATATATTCCCGTTGGGTGTGTTGACTTAAGTATTAAACTAAATAACTTGCTCATCAATTTGAGCCTGCGGAAAGGCAAACAATATATTCCCATTTGGCTCTTTGACTCGAGTCCCATTAAAGAGAATGAATGGAGCAAAGTAAGGCAATCTACAAATCGGACAATGAAAAACTCCTATGCACGGTATTGCTCCCCTAGTTTGACAATATGCCTGCATGTGTGGACATCATCAAATACAATAGGTTAACAATCTAATACCCAGACTCCTTTCGGGCATGCCTTTTATCTCTATTGATTCTATTTGAACTAGATAACTGGCTCATTGACTTGATCATGCGGAAAAGCAAATAATATATTCACATTGGCCGCACTGACTTGAGATTCCTATTCAGTTAACTTGCTCGTCAAATTGAGCACGTGGAACAGGCAACAATACACGGGGCTCAGTGACTGAAGTCCCATCAAATTAAACAAATTGGTGAGCAACTGCAGCATGGAAATAAGCATACCGAGATCAATTAGAAAATTTGCATTGGGCTCATTGCTTTGAGTCCCATGAATCAAATCAGCTTGTTATCTGCTTTAGCATGTTACAACATGTTATAATAAATTAGAAGGCTTCATTGACTTGAGACCCCCAATGCGAGTGAATTTGTCGCCCTTTAACTCGTTACGGAGAGCCTGTCAAAGAAGGAGCTGGTGACAATTTGTGCGATGATCAACTACGCCCACTTGGGTGCACTGACTTGAGCGCTTGTAAACAAACCCACTCGCTCATTAATTTGCAAATTTTACAACTTGCTATGATAAATTGTAGGAGCTCCATTGACTTGGGCATCCTATTATGAGACAACTTGTTGACCGTGTACTCATTGATGTAAAAGCCTGTGAAAAAGGAACTGGCTAGAACTTGTTGAAACTTCTCAGTAGGAGCTTTATTGACTTGAGCACCCTACTATGAGTTAACTTGTGGACCTTGTACTGATTGATGTGACAACCTGTGAAAAAGAAATTGTTAGCTTGTGAAAATAGGACTGGCTAGAACTTGTTAGAAGGGGCTTCATTGACTTGAGCACCCTACTATGAGTTAACTTGTGGACCTTCGACTCATTGGTGTGACAGCCTGTGAAAAAAGAATTGGTCTGAAATTGTTAGCATGACAACCTGTGAAAAAAAGAAATTGTTAGCTTGTGAAAATAGAACTGGCTAGAACTTGTTGGAACTTGTTAGTAAGGGCTTCATGGACTTGTGGACCTTTTACTCATTGATGTGACAGCTTGTGAAAAGGGGAGCTGGCTAGGACTTGTTGGAAATTGTTAGCAGGGGGCTTCATTGACTTGAGCACCCTACCATGAGTTAACTTATGGACCTTCTACTCATTGATGTGGCAGCCTGTGAAAAAAGAATTGGTTAGAAATTGTTGCCTTGTGAAAGAAGAACTGGCTGGAACTTGTTAGGAAGGGCTTCATTGACTTAAGCACCCTATTATGAGAACTTGCTGACCTCATTGATGTCATTATCTGCGAAAAACGAACTGGTTATAAATTGTTAGTCGGTGAAATACGGGCTCATAAGAGCTTGTTAGGCGATGAACTACTTCCACTGGACTCATTGACTTGAGTCACCTTAATAAAATCTGCTTGCTCATTAACTTGAGCATGTTTTGCTTGTGACATGAACAACTACTTCCACTGGGTGCACTGACTTGAGTCCCCTTAACATAGTAGCTTGCTCATCTACTTGAGTATGTCACAACTTGTTCTGATAAATCATAAGGGTTCATTTACTTAAGACTCCTAATGTTAGTCAACTTTTTGATCTTTACCCATCAACGTGAGCCCGTAAAAGAAAGAAAACTGGTTAGAACAAAGTACACTGGGTTCAAAGACTAGAATCTGGTCACAAACCATGGCAATTTCACGTTATGAATAAAGTCATAGAAGACATAACTGGTTATAGCAAAATGGTAAATTGGGCCTTTGACTTGGGCCCAATGAAGATAAAATCAGCTGGGTAACTTTGGCTGACTGCCCCAAGCCTTAAGCCAAAGGAAAAATGGGCCATAAAACCATGTAATGCATTGTCGCTGTGCCGTTTCCTCTGGCGCTTGGGTGAATAGAATGGAAAAAAAAAACCGGGAGTGGGTGGGAGGGGAAAGTTTCATGTTTCTGCTAGAACGATACTTCAACGAGGAGGATTACGGGACTGGGAACCACTTAAGGAGGCACACTGTCCTTGTCGTTAACCGGATTTATTTCATAAATACACCTTTAACGGCCATCGTCCATTGTGACCAACTTGTGTACAATGAGGTGATACAACAGAGTTGACACAGTAGGCTTGGCGAATATGGGGTCGTATGTGAGGGAATTCTATTATAGCATAATACTATTATACTATTATACCTTTTCTAGTGAATATACATCTTTATTTTGTATGTATATTGCATGTAGGGGGAACTGGGGCCCCCAGAGGGAATAGAAGGGGGTTACAAAGGGAACCCAGGCAAAGATAGAGGCAGTGGGAAAGGACCTGGCCATGGGAGCAATAGCTGACATGGCCCTACCGCCAACATACGCCCAAACACCAAGCCCCCTGTAGAGAACTAAAATCAGACTTTAACAACCTTCAACTTGGGCGTTATCAATTGTTGCCACTGGAGTGTAAATAAGTTGCTGATACCGACCAAGTACTTTGTGAGCCAGTCATGTATCTCATTTGCTGCTCCATTAGCCCATTAATTGGTAAAGGATAAACTGCAACTAGACATGTAAGAATGGTAGCTAAGCTAAGCGATTTAGCTGCGAATGTTAAATAGAGTTTAAAATTCTTCAGCGAATAGATAGATAAGAACTTGCTGCATTGTAACCAGCCTGGGTATTCAAATACTCCCTCATGTAGAGGCAGGGGTACATGTTGACTGTGAATGAGGCAACGTATCTGCTATACCATTATCAGTACCAATAATATGACTTACATCTGATGAAGCACTTTATGGTTATAAGTACAATTCTCTGAAACAAACTCCTTAATTCTGGCATGTTTGTTAGGTAAAGCGGACCAAATACCAACCAATGTCTGCTTAAAACAGTAAAAGAACCTTTATCCCTCTGGCAAATAAATAAATTTGTAACAAAGGCTGATGACTTTGGTCTAGAAGGAAATAGCAACCTGATGGCTGCTTCGGCTTTACTATAAATGGATAACCTGTTTACAGAAATATAATGATAAGCGAGGAGATAGAATTGGTTGTTTTTCATCAAAACTTCAGTGAAAGGCCTAACCTGCAAAGGAAAACTGTAACATATATTGCTACGGGAGGGCAGGGGTGCTTGGTCAGCTACATAAGGTAAATTGGTTGCATGCTGACATGAAGTCTGTTAATGAAGGAAATTTTTTTACTTTTTACTACCAATCATTTGCTCATTTATCAAAGTTGCTGTCAATATAATTGCAGCATATGAAAGGCTCAATAAATGAAGTAACTCTGGCTTGTTGCAGTATTATGAGCCGATATTATTGATAGGTTTGCGGTTTCAACTAAGTGACAAAATTGAGTTAAAATTGGAGTGAATAGGTTTATCTATGTTTATATAACATCCACAAAGGAGGGTTGATTGTGTCAAAGATCAAAGATCAGTTCAGATTATTGAGTTTCTTTCTCTTGTGTATGGTGTGGATAATGTGCCACCAAATGTAAATATCTAGCTGGATATGAGAGTGATAATACCAAAAATTACCTGTTAAAATGAAGAAAAGGATTATAGGGTGGGGGTGGTTGGATTAGACCACAGTGAGAAAAACTGCCTGCTAGATCAGATTAAGATACCTTTATTTTGTGATGGATTTTCTTTGATGTGTGATCCCATCTTGAGGATAGTTTTGGTTCAATCCAATTATAGCCCTAGAGGGCACCTAATTCCACTTTGTTGTTTGGGACCAGGTGGTGAGATAACCTCAGGCAAGACTTCAGTTGAAATGTTACCATTCACTGTATGCGTAGGAAGGACTGCTACTAGTACTTTCGAATACACTGTTGTTGTAAACACAACTTCTTGTTCTTTTCCTTTCTCAGTAGGAATGGAGGAATGTTTGACTCTAAGAAGGAGGGCTCGGCTTGTGCTTGGATCAAGAACTTCAATTCAGTTTGTGATTCACTTCGATAACTGAATAATAATTCGGCCACTGTCACTACTGGTTTCAACCAACTGGCAGCCAGCAAGCAACCAAATCTATAATTCTCAAGAATGATGTAAACTGACTTCAGTCTTTAGTTTATAAATTTCCCATGAAGAATTGTTCCGATCCTCATCCATAGCTGAAACATTGACACACAACAGATCTTCAGGAGAACTTCTTGACATTATTGCAGTCAACTGGCCTGGCCTATAATATTTATATGCAGGCCTAAAAGCCAAAGCATAAATCGCCATTTTGTTGTGAAAAAGCGAGAGATACTGGTGTATCTTTGCATTCTAACAGAGCATCGACAACATTCTGTCCTCTTTCAACTTGTAAATTTCGATGATGATGCGGGATCCAAGTGATATATTTCAGATAATAACTCAGGTTGAAAGTTTCATGTTTCTGCTAGAACGATACTTCAACGAGGAGGATTACGGGACTGGGAACCACTTAAGGAGGCACACTGTCCTTGTCGTTGACCGGATTTATTTCATAAATACACCTTGAATGAGCAAATCAAAATCATTGTTAGCTCTGTCCAAAACTGAGAAATCTTCCACCGACGCGGCGTGACCTGATTGGTTAATGTGGTCCCAGATGGCTGAGGGACTTACTTTTTTTTTCTGACCTGCCTTGTTTATTCCCAAGTGCTCCCTGCAGCGTGTAATCAAGTTACGGGTTGTTTTTCCAAAGTACAAGGCATGGCAGCCAGGACACTTAAATTTGTAAACAACAGAGGAGCGAATGAGAGTTGGAAAGCGGTCTTTAAATGGAAAAAAAGACGGGATGCGTTTTGAATATCGAAAGATAACCTCAAGTTGAATACCCGGATAACATTGCTTAATTAATCTACAAATTCTAGTTTTCATCTGTAAACTGTACCTGCCAAGATATCGTATGCAAAACAATAGGGCCGTTTTGCCTTCTGCTAGGGCAGGGGCTCTGGGTGCGAACCTTTTATCCAGGAACCTTTTATCCATGATATGATAGTCATCATTTTCGTGCAATCTGAAGCCAAAGAGTGACTGTTAAAGATTTTGTCATGAACCAGCTTTTTCAAGTTTATATCTTGAAACCTTCCTGTGCAAATTACCAACAAAGAATTATCAAGGAATTATTAAGAATTCTTCAAATACAATATGAAGTATCCAAATGAAGGAGTTGCTCACAACAACTGTACCAAAAGCCTGGTTTTAATATGCCATATATGTCATATTTTGATAGGCAAGGCAAGGCCACATGAATCAAAATGACGCAAGGAATTGCTTTGTATGTTTATTTGAAATATAATAATATTTCACTTTCATAGAATTCAAATTTGTCAGTCATCTGTCTTCTTGCACAACTCTACTAAGTCATTGTTTCCTAGCCTAGTAAATTCAATTTTTGAGAAATCTCTCAGTTTTAGTGTACATTTATGGGTAAATTGATTATGTTGGTCTAAATCAGCAAGTGTTGGTTATAGGTTGGATTCTGGAGGACCTAGGGTTTCATTCAAATACTATGTCAGCCTTTTGGATTTGGCAATATTGCCTTTTACCTATTATGCTCAGTTCTTCATACCTGCATTGGTCAGAGTGCGTCAGGTATGATGCCATATCCTTGTAGCCTATCAGTGAATGGCAAACTACGTAGTTCAGATTCCTTGCCATATTTGGGACATTATGGCATCAATAGTAGGGTATAGTATTTATTGGGGTTTCTCCCAGTTGCCTTTGGCATCTCAAGTTCAAATCAAATCATATCGTTCTTTAGAGTTGGTGTGACATAGCTGTAAGAAACTAATAATACCAACTATTTACAATATAGTTTACATAGATATACAGTACAAGGAATAATAGTTACAAGCTACATAACATAATGGACAGGCTACTTACAAATTTTACAATCACATTGTTCACCCGTCCAGGCTTTGATCTGCTTTTTAAAGCTTGCAACTGTTCGTAGCTCCTTTATCTCATCATTCAGATTATTCACAATAAGCTTCCTCTGAATGAGAGCGACTCCATGCCAGATTTTATCGTCGTATTGGTAATTTACACAGTTTTCCCCACCCTCCACTCCACCTATTACAAAGTATATTAGTGCAGGATATTACTCCACTGAAATAATTATTAGATTGTATGTTAAATGAATGTTTACTATCTTTCGTGTTTCAGGGTTAGATATTTGTTCTTTGTGTTGTGAGAATTCATCCTATTCCAAACACTGTCTCCTTTCTAACACATATCTGATTTAGGCTAAACTCTTTACTCCAATCAGTTTGCATGCCCACATTGGTTCATCATGTTTAGAGGCACGTCAAAGTAGCTATTCTAGGCTAGAACAAGGTTACAAGGCCATAACTGGCTTGTCCATGGTTAACATGGCCTTGTATTTTCGTACAGGATGTGAAATTTTAACGTTTTATATGTAACATGATTTACTTTCAGCTGGCTTAACTTGCCAGTTTGAATAGGGAATAAGAATACAGTACCTGTTTAAACATCCATTTGTCTTTTGTACGAAGGAAGATCAGAATGTGAAGAGTTCTGAAAAATTCTTGTGGTTTCAATAATTTAAACAAAAGCTGTTTAAAAAGAGCCTTTCCCAGTTTCATCCTCTTAGGGGTTCTTATTTAGGGGGTTTAACAGGCAGACCTTGCCCTTCCCAAAATTCGGAAACAATCCTCGCTATAGTTGTTACGACACTCATTACTGCTCAGTAAGTGAGTACCAATGGCAGAATCGCTTTCTTGTTTAGCCGAACCAGCTTTACGTTTTCGTTTTGGTTAACACCGACCGTCCCCTCTTCTAGGTCCCCTCTTCTTCCTTGTTTACATTAATGATCTGACAACAGATCTCAAATGCAATGTTAGGTTATTTGCCGATGATAAATCAATTTTCTCAGTTGTTCACAACCCAAATGAATGCGCTGCGGATCTGAATCATGACTTAGATCTTATCAAACGCTGGGCGCATGACTGGAGGATGTCTTTCAATCCTGACCCTGCAAAACAAGCAGTCGAAGTGACATTTTCTAAGAAAAAGATCCCTGTTGACCATCCGCCTATCTTCTTCAATGATGTAACCGTTATGAAAGTTAACGAACATAAACATCTAGGTGTTGTGCTTGATAGTCGACTGACGTTTTCTAGTCATATTCAATCTGCTATCAATAAAGCGAGACGTGGGATTGGTATGCTACGGTTTTTATCAAACTACCTGCCAAGACAAACTCTAAACGAACTTTATAAACTCTATGTTCGTCCACACCTCGACTATGGTGATGTCATTTATCATATCCCGCAGAAAGTGTGTGACTTCAGCCATGAAATCACCTTACATCGTCAGATGGAAAGACTTGAATCCGTCCAGTATTCTGCTGGCTTAGCCATAACTGGCGCGTGGAAAGGTACTTCAAGAAACAAAATATACGAGGAACTTGGCTGGGAATCATTAAATGACAGAAGGTGGAGCAGGCGTCTCGTTCTTTTCTTTAAGTTCATCAATAAACTTGCTCCGGAATATACAAGATATCCTATTCCACAACTTCGTTGGTCAAATTATGCTCTTAGAAATCAGGCTGTTGTTGGGCGAATAAATGCAAGAACAGAGCGCTTTGAGTCAAGCTTCTATCCCAATTGTTTGAAAGAATGGAACAGTCTTGCTTCTGAGATCAGGGAATCACCTACAGTAAGCTCATTCAAAAACAGACTCTCTTCTCTTCTCCGCCCTACCCAGAAACCTGTTTATGGAATTTATGATCCAAAAGGTGTTGCCATCCTCACCCAGCTACGCGTAGGCCTCAGTAAGCTAATTTGTCACAAATTC
Organism: Aurelia coerulea; assembly: GCA_039566865.1. Classification (NCBI taxonomy): domain Eukaryota; kingdom Metazoa; phylum Cnidaria; class Scyphozoa; order Semaeostomeae; family Ulmaridae; genus Aurelia; species Aurelia coerulea. The sequence continues at coordinate 11,198,719 of CM076955.1, read as the reverse complement.
AATCATAACTTTCGAGACACAGTTGACCCAATGTGTCTAATTAATGATGGAATTGAGGATACTTAACACTTCTTGCTGTAATGCCATGCATATGATGATCAAAGGTGTGATCTCCTAGGCGCGGTTAACGAAATATTGCAACTACACAACATCTTAAACCTGCCAAATCAAACACTTTTGCAAATAATGTTGTATGGTGATAAAAGATTTTCTCATAACCAAAATAAGGAAATTTGGAATCAACGCTAAAATTCATTCATACATCAGAGCGTTTCTTGTAGCACCAGCAATTACAAACCTAGGTAAATTAATCTTCCGTCTCATCCTTCTCTATTAATCTTTAACTTCTTATAAAATAATATATGTGTAGTAGATGTATCTATGTTACTAACGACTATACCAAAATCTGTCAATTTTCAATTTTGATTCAAGCAGTAGTGTCGCCATATCTTTTGATTAAGCCGGTTTCTCCCTTAGGAGAGACCAACAGAAACTTTGGTATAGCCTTTAGTATCTGTATTGTTATTTGTTAAGATCATTTAGGGTAGCCATGCCTATCATGCTCCCAATGGTATCGTCTTTTGTAACTATGTCTTTGTTAAATCGTATATTTTTAGATTGTGTATATAAAAAAAACACCGACCGTTGCACCTGTCAGTACCTTTCCTTATTGCTATGGGCATATGTTGTCTCATCCTGTCAACAAGTCTTTGGGATGTCCTACCTACGTAGCGAGAGTCGCACTCGCACGTAAATTCATACACAACATTACTCAAGTTAATGGCAGGTATGACATCCTTTTGGACTTTAGGCAACATACGAAGAGACCCGAAAATGACCCTACAATCTCTTGCAAAAGTGTTGGACCCCTACGAAAATCTACGTTTTTCGGAAATATTGTCCCCCCTCCCCCCATTTCAATGTTGCTTGCATTGGTGAATCATTCTTTTGGTGGATCTGCATGAAAAACACCTCTCTGCCAGGCAATCAACATTGAAACGGGGGGAGGGGGGACAAAAATTCCAATTTTTCAATAGGGGTCCAACACTTTTGTAAGAGATTGTCTGAAAGTCGAGTTTTTCAAAAATTATTTTAAGGGCGTTGTATAACTAGTAGCTATTTGAAAATTGGCAGAGATCCTTTGAAGGCCAACATGTTTCGACTGGTATAGAATACATTGTCTTCGCTCTCTTACTTTTTCCACAATACTGCATTAAAAATGGCCAAAAATCGCATATTTCGTGCTATTTGCTACGATAATTTTCAACTATCACAAAACTAGATGATGTGTGAAAACACTTTATTTCTATATTTCATCTGCACTCACTGATTAAATTTAAAATTTTACAATGTTAAAAGACTTCACATTCAATGATTAAGACCGATTTTGAAAGTATTTTAGTGTTGATTTATTGACTCTTAACTCTGTCTTGATATGCGAAAATGGCAAAATTGGTCCTTAGTATATTCCTCTCGGGTAATTGATCCAACAGCCATAACTACTTTGTTCTTACTATCCATGGCACAGGTTCTCATAGGTAGGAAAGAAGGGTACTCTCGATTGTGCATTATCATATGAGATATAGCGAGAAAATTGCCATTTCAAGAGAATTTGTGCTTCAAAATACAAGCAGAAGGTGAATTCAGCCTTACTGCACGCCCAAACAAAATTTTTCTCTTTCTTTCTTTTAGTGCAGCCGTGAGGTTATTTGTATAAGTTCTTCATAAATGACCTAGTTTTTAGCATAAGATTGATGACTTTAATAAAATGCATACTTGAACTTGTAGATCTTGCACAAAACTGCACTTTTACCACAAGAGCAAGCTCTTTACAAAGGGGCCACGCCCTTTTAAATTGTGACACACCCTCTTTAAATTCAATTTTTTGCAGCCACTGAGGTCATTTTTATTAAGAATGTGTCGTTTGAGTTGTTTATTTACCGTAAAAGTACACAGGAGACATTTAAAGTCTAAATTGCCAATACAGCAACAACAACAACAGACACCGAGTACTGTAGTGAGTACTGTTGACAGTACTCACCACAGTACTCGCTTTGAAAAAGGCTCTCAAAATTGTCAGATACCTTAGGAGCTGCCAATAAATGAGCTTTAATCATGTCAAATACTCATATGAACGAGTTATATTCATTAATGTTGTTCATACAAACAGTTTTGTAGCTTCACAGCAGAAACCAACTACAGAGGGAACGAACGAATCCAGCAGGAACCCAGCAGACACAAAAGCAAAACACAATGCTGGCATTCACTAACTCAATGATTCAATGATTGTTCGCTAAAATTAACAGAAACGAAAATAAGTTAAATATATCAAAATACTGTGAATAATGTATCAGCAACAAATAATCTAAATCCTAAACAGAATTCATATCAAAACAAATGCAAGAGATTAGGCCTACGAATCTTACACGTGAAAGGCACAAAGAACAACTTCAAAAAACCTAAGAAAATGCAAGATAAATGATTACAGAATAAACTCTAAATAAACGAATAAAGTAAACAGATAAATACAATTAATAAATGAAACTTACTATCTATTTGTCCTCGTAGCTATAAGGCTGTTGCAGTATGTATGTGGGCCTACGGGCCTAACAAAGCTTCGATAACTCGGCCATGAGCAGCTTCCCTTCGTCTTCTTCTTTGACTTGGAGCTCTGATGATCTGATCTGAATTGTGCTGCCCCAAGATGCATGCCTAACGCTCTTATAGCTACGAGTCCCAAGGGTACACAAAACACACAAAGTTACTCAAAAAGGTCAAAGTTCAAAAGTCAAATTGTCATATCGTTCTTCAGAGTCCAAAGTCCAAATTCTAACAACAACAACAACAACAGAAACACTTAACAAACATAAACATATTCAACATACCCGCCCCCAAACAGGCGATTTATAGGAGACTGTTTTTTAATAACTTTCTATGTTGAATCTTCTTCCGCAGCTGCTTCCAACAAACATAACTTTGTTACGGGTCTTCGATATTCAGAATTCATCGCCTTCACCTTTGCTGACCGGACAAGGCCATCTCTACCTGGGTACACTTCTACCACTCTCCCCAAAGGCCACTGATTCCTGTGTTGCGTTTGTTCGTTAACGAGTACCAAGTCATTCTCCTTTAGGTTACGCTCGATTGAATGCCACTTCTGCCTGATTTGAAGAGTTGGGAGGTACTCTTTGGTCCACCTTTTCCAGAATATGTCAGCCATATATTGAACCTGCTTCCATCTTCTCTTGCTGTACGAATCTTTGCTCTTGAAAACACCAGGTGGGAAACTTTGGCCAGATCTGAGAAGCAACAGATGATTTGGTGTTATTGCATTCAAATCTTGCGGATCGTCTGACACCTTGGTGAGCGGTCTTGCGTTGAGAATTGCTTCAACTTCACACAAAAGGGTTTGCATACCTTCATCATCAATCGTTTGATTTCTCAAAATTGCATTCAGAACTCGTCTTACAGATCTTATCGCACGCTCCCATGCGCCACCCATATGTGAAGCTGTCGGAGGGTTGAATATCCATTTGATGTCTCTTTGCAAAAGAAATTCATGCACTTGATCCTGATTCCATTGCTGTATTGCAGTTCGGAGTTCTCTTTCGCCACTTCTAAAATTTGAGCCATTGTCACATCTTATTTCATCTGGATTTCCACGTCTTGAAATGAATCTTCTTAGGGCATTTACAAAAGAATCTGTATCCATACTGTGAAGAATCTCCAGACGAATTGCTCTAATTGTTAGACAAGTAAATATGATGCCATACCTCTTTACAATACATCTTCCTCTCTTGACAAAGAAGGGACCAAAACAGTCGATTCCAACGAAGGAAAATGGTGGTTTGTCTGCTGTCACTCTATCATCGGGCAAATCGGCCATTTTTTGCTTTCCAGGCTTTCCACATCGACGCTTGCAATCGAAACAACTTCTGATAATTCGGCGAACTGACGGCCTTGCCTGTAAGATCCAAAACCTTTCTCGAATGCGTGCCAGAACGTACTCTTGTCCAAAATGTGCAGATCGCTTGTGAAAATATCGAATTATGAGGGCACTTACATGATGCTGCGTGGGAAGAATAATCTGATGCTTTGCTTCAAGACTGTTGTATGGAGCATTGTTGAGTCGGCCACCAACACTAATCACGCCGTTTATGAGGACTGGATCTAATCTGCATAGAGAGCTTGACTTTCTTATTGATTTCTGAGGTGATTGTAGTAGCTTCAACTCTTCACCAAAATATTCATGTTGTACACATCTTACAATTGCACGTTCGGCTTCATGCATCTCTTCTGTTGTCAATCTGCCACTCTTGACTTCTTGCTCCTCGTTGCTACTTCTGATGTTTCTCAGCAACCAACTTCTATATCTCAACAACCAAGCAACAGATTTCTTTAGAACGGTCCAATCTGAGAACTTTGAGAATATTTGATTCGTCATACCATTTGATGAGTTGATTTGTACTGAATGTGTTTGCACAATCTTCTTGACTTCGACATCATCTTCGGACAAATCTTCAATGAACACACTTTTGGGCCATTCATGCTCCTCTTTCCGTAGAAATTCTGGGCCATGTAACCATCTATCACTGTTTATCAAGCTGTCTGCACTAAGTCCCCTAGATGTATCATCTGCTGCATTTGAACTTGTATCAACATATCGCCATTGAGATGGACTGGATCCGTCGTGTATCACTGCGATTCTGTTCCCAACATATGTATGATATCTCCTGCTTTCATTCCTTATGTAACGTAGTACAGCAGTGCTATCTGTCCAAAAGACTGACTCACCAAGTTTCATGTCCAATTCTCTCTTCAGCACGGAATCCAACTTCACAGCAAGAGTCGCAGCAGCAAGCTCCAGTCTTGGGATTGTCATTCGTTTAAGGGGGGTTAGTTTCGACTTTGCAAGAACGAATGAGCATGACACGTCGCCATTGTTGTTGACTGATCGTAGGTAGGTTACAGCACCATATCCCATTTCGGATGCGTCGCTAAAATGATGCAGCTGGTTTGTTACTGCACTGCCAATTCCTGTTTCCGTATAGCATCTTTTGACTTCAATTTGCTCCAATTTTGTAAGATCTTCCAACCAGTTTTCCCATTCCTTGAGATTTAGACCAGTTACTTGCTCATCCCATCCTACGTTGTCCTTGCACAATCGCTGGAGGATAATCTTGGCTTTCAAAATGTATGGTGAAATGAATCCAAGCGGATCATAAACAGATGAAATTGTACTCAAAATTCCTCTTCTGGTTGATGGTTTATCTTTCACACTGATATTGAAGGTGAATCTGTCAGTTTCCACATCCCATTGCAATCCAAGAGCTCTTTCAGTCGGGAGTTTATCGTCTTCAAGATCAACATTCTTCAGCTCCTTTGACCTTTCCTCGTCTGGTATTGCATCTAGAACATATCGAGAATTGCTTACCCATTTGGTCAGATGGAAGCCGCCTCGAGCCAACAAATCAGCGAGTTGTTTCTGCATTTTGATTGCTTCGTCTGCATCCTTCACAGCTTTCAGAAGATCGTCCACATAGAAGTTTCGTCGCACGGCATGAATCACTTCATCGTCAAACAAACTGGCATTATCTTCTGCAACTCTTCGCAAGGCAAATGTTGCACAGCTCGGAGACCATATACCTCCAAATAGGTGCACCATCATCTGATATTCAACAGGAGCCAGTGTTAAATCACCATGTGGGTACCATAAAAATCTCAAGGCATTTACATCTTCAGCAGTCACACGCACCTGGTGGAACATTGCTTCAACATCTGCCATTAGGGCTATGGGCTCGCTTCTAAATCGGCATAATACACCAATGAGCAAATTTGTCAAGTCAGGGCCTTGAAGAACCTTTTCATTGAGGGAGACATTCTTGTACTTTGCAGCACAGTCAAACACAATCCTGACCTTGTCTGGCTTCTTCGGGTGTGTCACGCTATGATGTGGCAGGTACCATAATTTGCCATTCTCCATTTCAATTTCTTCTTCTGGAACCTGTCTTGCGTAGCCTTTTTCTAGCAAGTCGTCCATGAATGTGCTATATCGCTGTTTTAAGTTTGAATCCTTTTGCAGCCGGCATTTTAAGTATTCAAGCCTTTTCTGTGCCATGTGTCGGTTGTTCGGTAAATCAGGTGTGTTGCACTTCCACGGAATTGAAACGTGATAATGACCTTGTTGTAGCTCTATGGAATCTTGAAACACAGCAAGTGCTCTACCGTCTTCTACTGACATCGCTTTCTGGCTATCAACACTTGACTCTTCAAATTCGTGGTTGAAGTACTTCTTCAATTGATCATAGAGTTGGTCATCAGATGAAACAGGATTGGAAAAGAAGCAATGGTTACCTTGATTGAAGGAAACACCAATGGGGCCATTAAGGGTCCAGCCAAACATTGTCTTTACAGCATATGGACCACCATTTTCACTTTTTCGCACCTCTTCCGGTTGCAAGGCCTTCGGTACATCCACGCCGATCAACAGACTGACTTCACCGTCATGGATTGTGTCTGGCAGCATGATTCCATCCAAATGTGGCCATCTTCTCACGTCCTCTTGACGGGCCAATGCTGATGTTGAGATGTTCATCGTTTTTGTAGAGAAAACACATTGAGCATTTGAAGATGCATCGTCTCTTCTAGGTCCATTACTTCTAAGCTGACAACTGACGTCTGACAATTTGTGTTAACACCACTAATTGTAGCAAATGACATCTGACATTTTCTTCCAATCACACCAAGTTTGTCCAGGAGGGCTTCGCTACAAAAAGAGGTAGTAAATCCACTGTCGAGAAGAGCGTAAGTTTTAAATACCTTGTCACTTCCTGCCCCTTTCACCTTCAGCGGCACTATTGGCAATCCATTGTTGACTCCTCCTCGATCGTCACATCTAGTTACTCAGACAAACTTTTCATTGTGCTGAGTCGCAATCAGTTTGCATATGCTTCCTCCACTCTTCCTTGCGTCTCTTCTCATGGGCCACCACAGAGTTATGTATTGCTGTGAGGTGTTTGCGACGGAGATCACAATCTGTAACTGTACAAGCCTTCCTTTGTTTGCATCCAGGGGAGAAATGAAACGAAGATAGACAATTGTCGCAGAGCTTCTTTGAATGAATGAAATTAAACTTTTCCTCACCAGTTTTCTTCTTGAATTCTTCGCAGTTTGTCAACTTGTGATTCTTTTCGCAGAAGTAACATTTCACGTCTGTTGAAGTGAGATTTGACTTTCCATCATTGGTCTGGATACTGAAATTCAAGTTTCGCTGCGTACTCACTGCATTTGGCCTTCTGATCCTGTCATTTCGTGACGACTGGTCTCTGTTTACATTGTCCATGATAGCGCCAAACACAGGGTCGTTCTTCTCTTTGGATATCATCCTGATCAAACGCCGCACGTCTTCGACAGTGGGTTCCCTTTGGCGTGATCTGATTTCCTGCACACGAGACTGCCAACGAGACTTCACAAAGCTTGGGCATCGCTCTAGGATCTTCACCAATCGGTCTTCGTTGTTCAGTTGTGTCATTCTGCCAGCAGCCTTCAACGTCATCTCACAATTCTCGCGGTCATCGGCCAATTCTTGCAAACCTTCTCTGTCACCAGGCTTTATCACAGGGCCACAAGAGACTTTCTTCAACCATGAGTTTGATACAGTGTATACATCACCAAAACGTTCAGCCAAGATTTGTTTAGCCTTCATGTATCCTTCCTCAGGCTCGAGTAGAATGCATCCTTCTATTGCTCTTCTTGCCTTGCCTGTGCAAAACTGTACCAGAAGTTGCAAACGTCTACTGAAATCACAAGTGTCTTTTTCAACATTATTCTCAAAGGAGCGAATGAAAAGAAAATACTTTAATGGATTACCATCAAACACACTCAATTCTGACTTTGGCAGTAGTGCAGCAATTGTCAGCTTCTTCATTGTATCGAGGTACTCTTCGCCATTTGCTGTCGCATTGGTATGTGGTTCATCAGCAGGGTTTCGTTGTGGGGGGAACTTCCAAGGGTCAGCAAAGGGTGCAGGATGGGGCTTGGGGTTGTATGTTTCATCAGCAGGGTTTCGTTGTGGGGGGAGCTTCCAAGGGTCAGCAAAGGGTGCAGGATGGGGCTTGGGGGTGCATGCTTCATCAGCAGGGTTGCGCTGTGGGGGAAGCTTCCAAGGGTCAGCAAAGGGTGCAGGATGGGGCTTGGGGGTGCATGTTTCATCAGCAGGGTTACGCTGTGGGGGAAGCTTCCAAGGGGGAGCAAAGGGATTCAAAGGACGTTGCTGTCGGGAGGGATTAATAAATTCTGAAGATGACTGAATTAATTGCTCACCATCAGTCACTGTTGGCTTCTTTCGTGTCTGTGGACTGCATACGCTCCAACTGTTGTCTACACGCCGACTTGATGCAAATGGCACTAGTGGCCGGTGTGAGTCATGCACTCTTCTTTCATCCTCGGTTCTTTGGTGTATTCTGGAATGTGTTGTCTTCTGCTGAAATGTAGTCGCAAAGGTTGGCTTTCTCAGTGATACATCATACCTATCACCTCGTGATCCTGTTGTCATGGCAAATTCAGCGCAAACTCTTTCTTCAGCTTCAAGCTTTGCAAGTTTGGTGTCCAGTGTCAGCTTCTTCCTCCTTTGACTCAATCGCAACTCTTCATGGGCAATATCCTGACACTCCTCTAGCATTGATGCCACTGCAAGCAAGGATGCTTTTGTTGTAGCATTCTTCAACATCATGTCCTGAAGTGCAGATCTCCCAGACTTCTTCGAGTTCCTGGAGCTCCTTGAAGAAACAAGAGAGTTGGAAGGGCGTGATTTAGTTTCGCTTACCGAATCTTCAGGTCCAATATCATCCTCCTGCAGCGGTGATTTTGTTTCAAGGGATGAATCAACAGAGACACTCTTTCTTTGATATCGAGAAATCTTGTCTCAGCTTCGTGCATGTATGCATTCTTCAATGTCGACTTCATCGGCGATCACAGCCTGATACCTTTCACATGCCAATTTAAAATCGTGGAATCGATCAATGAGCCTGTCTTCTGCAGCTTTCACATCATCAAGGGTTTGACCAACAACGAGAACATCCGCCACACGGTTCACGGCTTTGGTTAATTCTCGCTTTGCATTCGCTCTGACATGCTTCAAACGTCGGATATGCTCCATATCAATATCATCATTTCCACACAACATAATTCTTGATTGATCTATCTTGATTATCTGACAAGATACGAACTGATGTAGCTTCACAGCAGAAACCAACTACAGAGGGAACGAACGAATCCAGCAGGAACCCAGCAGACACAAAAGCAAAACACAATGCTGGCATTCACTAACTCAATGATTCAATGATTGTTCGCTAAAATTAACAGAAACGAAAATAAGTTAAATATATCAAAATACTGTGAATAATGTATCAGCAACAAATAATCTAAATCCTAAACAGAATTCATATCAAAACAAATGCAAGAGATTAGGCCTACGAATCTTACACGTGAAAGGCACAAAGAACAACTTCAAAAAACCTAAGAAAATGCAAGATAAATGATTACAGAATAAACTCTAAATAAACGAATAAAGTAAACAGATAAATACAATTAATAAATGAAACTTACTAACTATTTGTCCTCGTAGCTATAAGGCTGTTGCAGTATGTATGTGGGCCTACGGGCCTAACAAAGCTTCGATAACTCGGCCATGAGCAGCTTCTCTTCGTCTTCTTCTTTGACTTGGAGCTCTGATGATCTGATCTGAATTGTGCTGCCCCAAGATGCATGCCTAACGCTCTTATAGCTACGAGTCCCAAGGGTACACAAAACACACAAAGTTACTCAAAAAGGTCAAAGTTCAAAAGTCAAATTGTCATATCGTTCTTCAGAGTCCAAAGTCCAAATTCTAACAACAACAACAACAACAGAAACACTTAACAAACATAAACATATTCAACAAGTTTCAAAGCAGGATTTTCAAAATTCTCAACAGTACTCACCATTTTCCCTTAAAAAGAACAGTATTATATTCTTTATTAACAGAAAAAGTGAGTACTGTTCGCATTTTCACTTTAACTGGACAAGAAATATGAAAGTGATACATGAATATAAAGCTTTTCATGCGCTGAATACATCTATGGGCATATTGTCACTATCCACTGTCAAAATAGAGAAATATGGACTGAAACGCTAGTGAGTACTGTGGTGAGTACTGTTGACAGTACTCAGCAGTAAAGCTCACTCCTGTAGGGTTTATGTATAAGGACAGAAAACGTTGTATATTTCTTTATGAGCACTAATTCTATAGAGAGACATCTTATCTTCAAGATAAAAACCGTATAGATTTGTTATTGGTGCAATGGCAGCAGGTCTACTATGTGCACCTATAAAGCTGTCCTTCAGACAATCTCTTGCAAAAGTGTTGGACCCCTTCGAAAATCTACGTTTTTCGGAAATATTGTCCCCCCTTCCCCCATTTCAATGTTGCTTGCATTGGTGAATCATTCTTTTGGTGGATCTGCATGAAAAACACCTCTTTGCCAGGCAATCAACATTGAAAAGGGGGGAGTGGGGACAAAAATTCGAATTTTTCAATAGGGGTCCAATACTTTTGTAAGAGATTGTAGAATCAACGGTGCTGTAACAACGATTGATAGCTTTACGAATTTGACCATCAAAACTGTAAGATGAATCACCGATATATGGCAATCTAATGTAAACCGGACACTTCTTCGGACCAAAAACCTTGTCCGATGACCAAGTAGAGAGTTTCCTTTCAACACACCGATTGACAACATGGTCTGGGTAACCATTCTGCCTGAACAGATCTTTCAACATACAAATTTCCGAGTCTGAATAACACGGCGAACAAATAACCAAAGTCCTTTGCACAATTAGATTGATCTTATATTTCTTAGGACTAAATGAGTCCCACCTAACATACTGACCAGTAAATGTGGGCTTTCGATACACCTGGGTAAGAAAACCACTACTACCTGACCGTTCCACAAGCACCGTTGATTCTAGGGTCATTTTCGGGTCTCTTCGTATGTTGCCTAAGGTCCAAAAGGATGTCATACCTGCCATTAACTTGAGTAATGTTGTGTATGAATTTACGTGCCAGTGCGATGCTCGCTACGTAGGTAGGACATCCCAAAGACTTGTTGACAGGATGGGACAACATGTGCCCCTAGCAATAAGGAAAGGTGCAACGGTCGGTGTCAACCAAAACGAAAATGTAAAACTGGTTCGGCTAAACAAGAAAATGATTTTGCCATTGGTACTCACATACTGAACAGTAATGAGTATGGTAGCAACTATAGCGAGGATTGTTTCCGAATTCTTAGGTAGGGCTAGGTCTGCCTTCCACCTCAAGGTTTTGGAAGCGGTGTTTATTAAACTTCCGGATCCCTCCCTCTGCCGACAGAAGGAGTTTGTTTTCACATTGCAGTTGTTCTAATTTGCGCCAATGGCTTTGATCTTTGGCGGGTGTCTATTGGGTTTAGCCAACAAGTTGGCTTAGGTGCTAATGGCGTTTCGGTTTTGTTTTGTTCGTCTGCTATAAAAGTGGCCTGTTTTATTGGTAATTTGTTCTTCGCACGAACCAAACTGATGAGAGTGCGACGAAAACAAATAATACTTGTAAGCTCATTACCATTAGCAAAATATTGAGTATGTTTGCAGCATGCTTCAAGCCTGATACCAATTTGTTTGAGTATGAGTTCAAGATTTTTGAGAGCTTGATTTATTAAGAATTTCTCACAACTTGCGCTGGCTTGCAGCATACATTTTCTGAACTGAAGGCAAAATCAAGCAAGCTTGATTGTACTATATGACTGAGAATGATTTTAGCATGAGATTGTTGTCATCAAGCTCTAATCTTACATGCAAATTGACCAAAATTATGTCAACATACTCAATTCAAGCTTCTTCAAGCCAAAATTATGCTGCTGTTAAGCTTGCACAGGCTTGTTTCAAGCTGAAATTTTTCTTCAGGGTACTTACTGAGTTCCTCTTTTTGCCAAACCTGACAGCATCTTTTTTCATAAGTATGACCAGCCAAACTGCTGACTGATTTGCCATTTCAAGTCATATTTGATTTTTGTAAGAAAAGATCATTGAGTTTTGAGTGTACTCCATTTCAAAAGTTGTGCTGACCTTGTGTCTCTATCCCAGCCTTAGCTTGTTTCTTCAGTTTAAGATGGCGATAAAACCTATTGCTAAGGGATTCTTTTACTTGGGAGGGGGTGGCATTTTAAAATAGTTGATAAAATTTTGGTTCCCCCTCTCTACTGTACTTTGCTTGGAACTATTGGTACCCACTCCCTAAGCAGGAAACATTGTCAGCCCCCTTCCAATGCAATTTATGTTGTAAACTTTTCACGATACTCTTACAGTATTTCAACTGCATAAAGATTTATATCGTCACAGCTGAGAAAAGAGCACAGTTCTGGTAGAGTTGAGCAGTTGATTTGGTTAGAAATGAAAAGCGCTTTACTTATCAACCCAAGAATAACGTTTTACCTTGTGAAAAACCAGTCTTTACATCTAAAAAAAATTTCATGCCCTCATCCTTTCGATTGTGCCTAATTTTTCCTCCCACTCTTTTGAAAAGGTAAAATTTTGAAACCTCACCCCAGCCCCAGATGTCTTCTACCCCCTCCCTAGGAAGACTAAATCACCCGTCTCTAATGAACAGCCCCATTACAAAAACTTACGCAAAATCATACTCACCCATATCATGGATAATAGAAGCCCATTTGAATCCGCCATCTTCTTGCATCTTCTCTTGTGTAGCAAATTTTTGAAAAAGCGCGCCTTATTTGCTAACCTCATATTGAGCAGTCAAAGTGAGGCTTAGTTACTCATAAAAGTTGGTAGGTACCCCCTGTCCTCGAGCTGAGTTGATGTGCTGTCAGTGGCTGTCATGTGCAGGATTTGCCATGGTTCTTACGTCACTACCATGCCATCTATTGTTTTTGAGAACTTGGAATGTAGCACGCCTGGAGCGAGGCTCCTCAAAAGAACTGAAATCATTGCACTCCCATTCGCTTCGCTTCTTCAGTTGCCCACTGGTCGGCGCTGTGCGCCTCCCTTTGAAGGAGCATACAACGACAACGACAACAACAATCATTAGATTTAAAGCATTCTAACATGGCCGACTGAAATGGGGAATCAGGCGAACTCGCAACAACCTAAAGATGCAAAATGAACTGGACAACGGGGAATATGGAGACAGAAAAAGTACACAAAGGTAGGCCTGATAGTTCTGATTCTTTGCAACGATATATAATCCCTATTATAACTTAACAAATTCCACGTTTCCCAGTACCCATGTTTGCTGCCGCCATAATTCATCTCAGCGCAACAACTCCTTCTTGTATTGTGTCAGCAAATGAAAATCGTGCAGGGAGATTCGGGGGCATTTTGCCATCATTGCGACATCACACAAAAAGATGCAAGTCAATTGGAAGCTTTGACAGAAGCTGGAGTTGAGTGAATGGAAATAACCAAGACCATTGAAGAGTGCATCGAAAGATGGGAGCAACTTGAAAGTGGTGCTATCAAGTATAATGACCTTCGTTGGAAAGGTCAATGCCACAAACCGTTGATAACACAATCTGGTGGGTTATTTTCCATCTTTCACCAAGAACTTCGTTCTTTAGATTTTTGTCTCAAAGTATTGTAGCATCTCATCAATGAGTGGCCTATCTGGAGTGAGGCAAACCCACAGGTGAAAGCAAAAGTTTTAGAAGCAAAAGCTGCTGCAATCGGCCACATTAATCTTAATTGTGACGGTTCGCTAGTTGATTCTCCGACTTCAACTGGGGGCAGCACAAATACAGGTCCCGTCGCGATTCGCTTTTTCAGTCAGCAAAATTGTGACGCACTTTGTAGCCTGATCAAGAACAGAGTTGAAAGGAATAATTACGCCATTTTCCTGAGCCAAATCAGCGTTTGCCTTGCAGTGTCGGAGAGCGTCGACAATAAAAAGATTGTTAACATAGAGAAATTCAGGCAGCACTGCTACGACACGATGATTCATCTGGCTTTGCATTTTCCATGGGTTAAGATAAGCCTATCTGTTCATCAAATGCTCGCGCATAATTGGCGGCTGTTTCAAATAATGGAAGGAAAGCCAATAGCTATATGGTCTGAGAATGGATTAGAGTCTTGGAACAAGCACATACGCAATTTTAGAAGTGATGCTGGTTGCAGATTGCATCAAACATCGGTTTCAGCAAATATCCACGACATATTTGTCCGGATGCTCATCACATCTGCTCCAGCCATTGCCCATGCTAGACGAAATGTATCAAAGCGAAAAGTCCAGCCATGTGAGACTGTTCATGTTCCGAACCAAGAGGAAGCTATTATTCAAGACATTTTCAATGAACTGTAGTTGATAGATGCAAATGTAGACTTGAGCTTTGCATCGCCAAAGTTATTGATTTTTTCGAAGAAGCACGAAGAGATCTTCTTGGCAGCTTATCGGATTTTCCTGGGTTAGATATAGTAGGATTGGACACACAATCCTTATGCCATTTAATCTTATTTGGAAATGCAGACCTAACCCTAATTACAAATAGGATGATTATGGAAGCAACAATTACTTACATCAAGGCAACGAAGAGATTCGATTGAAGCGTAAACAAAGCAGCAGCATCCCCCCCCCCAAATATCCTTTTGAATGATTTTGGTAGTTTTTGTAGAAAATTCTGTCTCTCATTTGATGTTAGGCGATAGACAACTGTAAATTTTTAACTTAGGGTGCGGGTGCGGGGTGGTGAGTGGATTGGGTCCTGCTGTGTGGATGGGCGGCTGCTGCCCTTTAGTTTCATGTGTTATCCCGGTGGGGTGGCACGTGTGACGAGGGGTGGCGGCTTTTTGTCCGCGCGTGGGGCCCTCTGTTCACTGCCTTGCATCTATTTTCTCCCAAATTTATAAAATGTTTGATGTCATTGCCTGACATCAAATGTGAGACAGACATTAACTTTTTTTTTGTAGTTTGTTGTTCTTTCTTTTAGTATATTGTAATTTTTGAATTGTAAATGCCTTTCATGGTGGGAACTCCGATGACCTAGTGTCTATTCCCGCCATGATAGGCACAGTAGATGTACTTGTTGAGTTTGTTATATTTTAATTGATTATATAAAAAAAAGTTATTTATATGAAAAGCCAAGTCTGTTTGATTTGCTAAAACTACACTAGACCCATGTCTGGTGCAAGTTATTTCATTCTTAATTTTCTTCCTATATGAAAAAGATTCCTCTCTTCATTTGGATTTACGACTATGCAGGTGCACTCAGCTACAATCGTACAATTGGAAAAGAAAATTATGCGGTAGAACAGCCTTGAAATAAAATGCACATTTTAGCAACGGAAACCACTGAAAAAAGCAGAAATGGGCCTAAATGACTTGCCTTTTTAGATGAGCTGTAACATTTTTACCTGTACGATCCTGTACAAATCGTTTGGCAGAAATCTTCATCAATACCTAAAGGTTGATGTGGAATGAGTTTTTAAGACTCTATTTTCCACACTTTTTTTGTTTGCACTACCGGGTATACCAAAATAAACTATGCACGTTCGGCAGGCCACAATAAATCGTACACTGGACCGATTTTGAAGATTTATGACTTAATCTTTAGCAGAAAGCCTGAATTAGATTCTAGGACTTAGAAGTAAGTTTCTTAACATGTTCGTTTTCGAAACCATTGAAAACGATAAAAAAAACATCGATCAAATTTTAAAAGATTCAATATGAATGAACAAAGAGAAAACATTTTCAGGGGGAGTTTGGGGTTTAGTACGAACTCTCGTCTGGCAGATTACAATTGGTCAATTTCTAAATCGCAAATCACCACGAACAAGTTCTCTCTTTGTCCATTCATGTCGATTCTTTAGAAAACTTGATCGATGTTTTTTTACCGTTTTCGGTGTTTTTGAAAACTAAAATTTTAGGAAACTCGCTTCTAGCTCTAAAAACTGAAAATGAAAAAATTTACGAAAACTCCCAGCATCTAATTCAGGCTTTCTGCTAACGATTAAGTCATAAATCTTCAAAATCTGTCCAGTGTACGATTTATTGTGGCCTGCCAAACGTGCATAGTTTATTTTGGCGCACCCGGTAGATAAGGGAAAATTGGAAGTGCTGAATATCCGTATATCATGAACAGAATAATTCTTCAAGCTACAATAAAGTACATTAAATCATCCAAGCGTTTTGATCTTGTAGATTACGAAACCTAGCATCCTCTGGAAACAAAGAATTCGTGCTTGACATGTTAGTGACTGTATCTATGTGTGAATGTATCTGTGTGTATGTTTGTATGTAAGTCCGTATGTGTACGTGTGTACTAGTCAAATTAATTTGATACATTTGAAATTGTGTCATTCATAGTGGGAACTCGCTGACAATATGTCCTTTCCCACTATGGATGGCACGTAGTTTATAAATCTTGTTCTTTGTTACTTTTAATTGTTTTCATTGAATAAAAATAAAAAAAGGGAAAATTTAGGTGTCTCGTATTGTTTTACTGCTAAAAATACACCATGGTAAATATGTGTGAAATGAACATATAAATTGATATAGTTACATTGAATTATTATATTGTTTAATTGTTTAAACATTGAGGTCAAGTTAAAAAAAAGTTTATTGAAGTCGGGCGACTATGAGTGGTAGAAATATTTGGTTTGCGCCCATCTGAAATGTGATACACCGGAAATATAAACAAAACCAATGTCTGACAGTTTTGGTCAACTTCAAATTGCAATTTCTCCGCAGTCGTTCGTCCGATTTCCATACGGATTTTTGTTCTAAATAGCTTGATGTGTCCTTTGTATGATAGCATTGAAATTTTTGCATTTGCAAGGTTTTGTGTTTTCGAGTTTTTTCCGTGCTCTGGGTCACTGTGCCATGTAAGAAGGCTAGGTGAAAGCCATTTGTTATCAAAACAAACATCTGCCAATGGAATTGGGGGTGTCCACAGTAATCAGATTCTGTCACGTCATAAACAAGTGATCAATAGTGAGCTGGCCTCCTGTGATGAAGTCATTATTCATATTGGCAGTAACCATATAGCAAAAGGCATTCAGCTGGACAAAATTGTCAAAAATATCGATTTTACCACAAAGAAGCTGAAAGATCTAAACCCAGACATCAAGGTAGCAGTATCCTCAATGTTTCTACAAGGATATGACACTCCTCGTAATGTTAAAGTCATTGAAGCGAATCAGGCAATCAAGCGATGCTGCCTCACTCAGGGGTGGGATTGTATTGATCATGGTAACATTGCTTTCAAACACCTGGACCATGGGGGTATGCATCGCAATTTTTGAGAAACAGGATTGCTCCCTTGAAGATGCTCAAATTTCCAAGGAATTGTGGCTGTTTCTGGGAGTGAGTTGGTTTAAACGGTACTCAAATGCAAACGGTATTCAACGTCTAAAAAGACGAGACCTTCTCACTGGAATCTTTGCATTAATTCGACCACTTGGATATGTAGATCCTGCAAATGAAGCTTTATTACAACTTTTATTATATGGCAATATCGATTTTCCCATTTCACTAAATAGACATATTCTTGAGCTCACGCTACATTTTATCTATGAAATTGGTCGATTCGAGTGCATTTCTGTCGCCACTTGCGCATCCCTTCATAAGCCACCCGATTTTGTCGCGTATTCAAAGTAGTTAAAGTAGTTTCATTTCCTTTATTATCTTTATTTAATGGCCTCGGGGTAGACAGCCTTTTGATCCCTGGGGTTGATCGTCCTAGTAGTATTGTAGAGTAATTTTGTAAGCAATGTAGTTCGTAATGTGTATTGTAAATTTTATTTGGAATATATTATGTAAAAAAAAGCTAGATTCGCGCATTATTTTGGAAGCCTTCCATATTTCGTTACGTACGTGTTTGCGTTTGTATCCTCTGTTTGTAAGGTATGTAAGCAGTTGATTTGTGCGTTTCTTAAAAATGTCATTGTTGGAGCACATATGCGTCGTTATCGTAGTGCAAGGCTGTATGGTATGGACTTTGTCGTATGTTTGGGGTGTGTCTGTGGGTTTGACTTAGAGGTCTGTCGAGATGCTGTTCTCTTCGTTAAGTATTACTGTGGCGTCTAGGAATTGTGTGCTGGTAGAAGATATGTCGCTGGTAAATTTTATATTGGGATGGATGTTGTTGAGTGTGGATATGAATTCTGTGAGTTTTTCCTCTCCGTGAGTCCAAATTAAAGAAATATCGTTCATGTAGTGCCACCAAACCAGGGGTTTGTGAAGTGCGTTTTTAGGGCATTTTCTTCAAAGACATATTGAAAAAATAAGGAGATTTGAGGATGGGGGTGCCATGCGAGTGCCCATAGCTGTGCCGTGTGTCTGCAAATAGAACTGTCCGTTAACCCTAATCCACATGGGGGGGTGGATTCCACCCCCCCCCCCTCAAGGTTTTATTTGCCGCTTTTTTAAACGACATTTACTATGTCCCCAGCCTCCCTGACTTTTACTAATTATCTATTAGTCACATTTTGGTGGAAACATTTTGAATAATAGGACTCACAGGTCACGTGACATGCCCATATTTGGAAGGAGGTAGCAGCAAAATCATTTTTTTCAATGATTTCAATGGAATTATTTGATTGAATTATGAAGTATTATACAGCAAATGAATCAGTAAACAAAGGGCTTCAATTTGATACCGGAATTTCTGGAATTTGATGATGTCAGCATTTTTTGATAATGACGTCATTTTGGCCGCCATTTTGGACTAATTAGCAATTTTTTCAAGTTTTTTCGAACTTTTTCAATGAAAAACACTCTAAAGATACATTTGTTATAGATAATCACCATTTTGCAGGTTCTTTTGGTCTCTTTTTACATAGAATAAATTAATCGCACAAATTACGTCATAAGAATCGGCTAATTTCTGCCAAAATATCACTCCAAAATCGTTATTTTCAATAAAATAATATTTTATCACCAAATATGTTGACAAACTGAACCAAAAACTGCACAAATTTCATGCAAAATCTTCACTAAACTTGAATTCAACTTGAAAGCCTGATTTTCACAGATTTTTAGCTTCGTGACGTCACTGTGACGTCACAAGGTGTGGCAGCCACACCCAAATTACGCTAGGAGCTACAAATTACCTGTTCTAATAACTGTGCCAAGTTGTATTGAATTCGGATGAGTCTAAGGCAGTTTTGAGAGGGGGGATGGAAAGCACCCCCCCCCCCCCCCATGAATGGTAGCTTCAAAAAAGCCCATATGGATTAGGGTTAAACTCAAAATTGTTATTGCGTAAAAAGGTGCCTATAAGGTCACAGATGGTTTGGATGGGAGGATTTTGTGTGGTGTGTTTGTCAAGGTACTCCTTGGCAGCATGAATGCCTTCAAAGTGGGGAATGTTAGTATGGAGTGAAGATACATTTGAAGTAACGAGAAGCGAGAAGGAAGAGTGCCGATATCAAAGAGCATATTTAGAAAGTGAGTCGTATCTTTAAGAAAGGATTGAAGTTTAAAGACGAGGGGGTTAAGGGTGTCACTGACGAATTCGGAGATGCATTCTTTAGGGTGGCCATTAGCAGAGATGATGGGTCTGCCAGGGAGTTTTTCGCTGTTTTGTGTAGCTTAGGTAGTATGTAGAACCAGAACATTTTGGGTCACGTGGGGTCAGATAACTGTATGTATCGCTGTCTATGTGTTCTTCCCGTTTCAATTCTTGTAAGTATTGTTTTACTGTAATTGTAACTTTATTTTTAATGTCTTTGTTGTGTTTTTCGTAAAAGTTAGGGTTATCCAGTTGTTTGACCCTACGAAAATTTTGACCCCACGAAAGTCTCTTTTCTCAAATATGTGCTGTATTTTGGTTTTAAAAAGATTATTGTAAAGCTGTTGATGAGGTTATTGATGTGTGTTGCAACATGAACATGGTTGAGTTCATGATTATCCCTCTCTTCTAATGATCATCTCCTTCTCCTGCGCACGTATTTTTTCATAAGAAACTGCTCATAAGAAACTCTCTTAAATAATCAAAAATGACGAAACTCCAGTACTCCAAAAATAAAATTTAACTTAAGTAACTATTTAATTTGATACAGGGAAGTCCTTGGCATATTTTATTTTTTACTTTTTTCCTGTATCATATTACTCACAAGGTTTTTGCGTAATGTCTAAGCATTGGAAAACCTTCAGAAAAGACTTTGCTTGAAATGTTCACCATGGCAAACACGAAGGCTGCTGTGGAACTATTATGAAACTCTGAGTATGCTCAAATTCTTAGTTTGTTATAAAAATTACGCGTGATCAGCCTGCATTGGGAAACACTGGAACAAGGCCGGGGAGTTACTATCCAATTCATACGATTCTATCTATTCAATTCAATACGATTCAATCTATTCAATTAATTTATTCAATCTAAAATCTATTCATTAATGTGCCAAACAGCCAAAAAGTGTTTCATCCCTTTTGTTTCCATTTGAATGAATTGAGGAAGACAGACGTGCCAAATCTGTTCATGACTGCATCAACTGTGTCGAATCGCTTTACTTTGTTTTAAAATAACCTAGTAATGTGATATTTGAGCAGGTTACTTGCGCTTGTAGAGAAAGACGGAACGAAACAAATTTGCAGAAATTTCTCAATACTGGATGTTTTTGAACAAAATTTTGAGACATTAAATTGAAAATGAAGTTAAATTCTTGCTTGAGTCATTGGTAAGTGAATCATTTAGCTCAAGAATACAAACTAAGCCTTATTGGGGCCAACGCATAAGGTTTAATCGGTGAGAAGCTGAGGCCCAAATGACATTTCTGACAGAGATCGCTGAAAATCGTCTGCGATTTTGATATGTAAAAGAAGGGAAAGTGTTTGGGTTATTCCTTAGGGCACTATCCATGATCACTGAGATGTTTATCCTTATATTTTATTTGTAGCGAATTTTATCAATGTTTTAACGAAGGTCAATATTCGTTGACCGGAAAATGAATACAATTTCGGCTCCAAATGAGATATTTGTCTGAGCACGCTACAAACTGCAGGGGGCATCCCTTCTATCGATTTTTCAAAAAATTCCATGTAATTATTGTAACTTAGTAGCCATTTCAATTTTCGTGAGGGTACTCAAGAATTCTTTCAGCGACCGATTTGATATCACGGAGTTAGAAACAGGCGATTTGATTGGCTGAGTACCGTGAAATTGGATGATTTCCGCGTGCTTCAGCAACCAGTAAGGATTTGAGCTGTATGCTGTTTGGATGCCGGTTAAAACATCTCCAGGTTTGGCGGAGTGACTGCCTCTCCAACAGACAAAATCGGCGAAGGCTTGTCGAGGCCTGTTTACGCCATTTCATGTCAGGTATTGATAAAGCCTCTTGATAAAACCTCTTTTGAATGTTATAACTTATTTCGCAACAAGCAAACTTGTGCCATGATTGCAAACAGTATATACAGAAGTTTCCCTAGAGTATTGCCACATGACTTTAGATGCGTGAACAAGCCTTTGTAGACTTTTTCGTTTCACATAGAAACCATAGGGGCATAGAATCTTGTACAAACGAAAATTTAGCGGAAAGACAACAGCAAGGACAATTGAAAACGCAGATTTTGACGTTTTCGGGTCGTTCTTACAACAATCACTATTGTTATTACTATTGTCTCTCCGCCAGAATTTCTATTGTTCAAGGTTCAGTGCCTTATCGGTTTGTGTGTGAATTGGAGAGATTTTCGTATTGTAAAATCAGGTTTCTCTTATTATGAAATGTTTGGTCGTGTTGTAATGGTTGCGCTTTCGTATTGCAAGAAGCGCATTTTCTTATTACAAAATATGGTTTATCTATCATGATTCTCTGGTTCATACTATAAAATACCGATGGTATTACGAAATCCTCGTCGTATTACAAAATCTATGTTTTCATATTATTTTCCCTTTTGGCGTGCCATACTCTTTGTTGATGTTCCCTTGTTGCTTTAATTGCTTTAGTTGGGCAGGTAGCTTTTATTCTGTGAGCTAACTTAGTTGATTCATTAGGGAAAAGAGCCCCATATTATCAGGGGGAATGTGTGGTCAATTGGCAAGGTGCAAAATGACGTCATGTGACTTGGCAACAAAGTTATGTATCGTTTGCTTGGTATCATCCCAGTAATGTAGTCTTCAATGCAGGGATGTTTAAAGACATTATTTAAAAATGGTGAAAGTTTGATAACATTTTGACAGCCCCGCACGTTTGTACCAGTTGCTCAATTTCTCAAACTGGTGCTCAGATAGTAAATGTTTATCGCACTTTTAAAAAATATTTTATTTGCTTTGCTTTGATATATTTTTTTATTCAATATAAAATTTACAAAAACGAGGTACTTACGACTATACTTAAAAATTACTTAACTACATAACTAAGATGATAACCCGGGAAGCAAGAACCCATGACTATCCCAGGGTCATTACATAGAACACTAAACTAAATTACATCTAAATATACCGGGTGTCCCAAAAAAAAACGCAACGGATTTGATCGGAATTAGCGACAAGAATTTAGGTCCAGTCAATCCAAAATAATTTTTGATAGAGTGCTCGATAGCTAACTTGAAGATAGATACCTTGTTTGTTGATATTGGTGCATGGAGAGGCGGAATATCAATCTTGAAAGTCCAAATTTGCTTCCGTCTCCAAACCAGAGGTTTCGGGTTTTGGCCTAACTGAAAACGCGCTTGAGGAATCTCGTCAGTCATGTGCAATGTGTAGTAGTGTGAGCATGCTAAGGCACACATGTTTAGGCACACATTTCAATTGAAATTTGAAAGCTAAACATTGACAAACATAACAATGCCGAGGGGAAAATTCACAAAGGAATATATTTCTTCAATCATAGTGCACCTGCAAAAGAGCCAAGCATGAATGAGCAGTTTTAAGGATCTTATCCATTTATAATTTTCCCTTGGGTATATTTGATTTCTTATTTCGCAATCATTCGAAGAAAGATCGTACAAAATACATTTCATTAAAGTCATGACAGATTGCAAGAATTAATTCATTT
This sequence comes from Aurelia coerulea, assembly GCA_039566865.1. Lineage (NCBI taxonomy): Eukaryota > Metazoa > Cnidaria > Scyphozoa > Semaeostomeae > Ulmaridae > Aurelia > Aurelia coerulea. Next base: position 11,175,706 of record CM076955.1, on the reverse strand, counting down.
TCACACCCAAGCAATCTATTTTGTGGATTACTTTATTTTATGAGACAGATGCAATGTTAACTTTTCGAAACTTTTGAAGCACAAAAAAGGATGTCTTTTCAGGAAAAAATTGATGAATTTGATTGAATTTCTATTCAAATGTTTTCCTCAGCATGAGGCTTTATTCTCTTATTTCACTGTCATTCAGGAGATTCCCAAAATAGCGCGTTTGCAGTTTAGGCTAAAAGCCACAAGCTCTGATTTGGAGGTTCAGGCAAATTTGAACTTTCAAAATTAATATTCCAACTTTCAATGCACCAATATCATCAAACAAGGTATCCATCTTCAAGTTAGCTATCGAGGATTATGTAAAAAATTATTGTGGATTGATTCGACCTAAATTCTTGTCGCTAGTCCCAATCAAATCCGTTGCGTTTTTTTTGGGACACCCGGTACAATTACGAAAAGCTACATAAACGATGTTTACTTAGACTGATTGCATTTCGTCGTAGATTTCGTGGATTTCGCTCGTTTTTTTTTACTTTAATTTGCTTTAATTTGCTTTGATATGCAGTTTGCGAGACATTAGAATTTCAAAATGGGAAGTTTTTTATGAGACACCTTGTGTAATTTTAATACTCATAAAAGCACGAGAAAAATCGCAAAATGATTTTACGGTTATCAGACAGAATTTATCTCATTCAAATGTAACCAGTACTCTTGATACTTTGAATTTTCAAACGGCTGATCTTCTTTTGGTGCACCTGTTAAAAACTGATGTTCCTCGACCAATGCCCAACAGCAGCTACATCCATTAATTTTCCAGTGGCGTGTTTTACCTCATACTGACCCATTTCGGTCCCATTTTATTCTCATTTTCAATACCTTACTATTTAGAAATCAGGGTGCTCCGAGATCAAACGTACAGAAATAAATTTGAATTTCATTGACTACCACTGCGCATTGTCATATGTCACATTATGTTATTTCATTATTGTAGAAATTTCAGGAAGCTCTATGCTGCCTTCGAATACCAACAGCTTACAAGCTGCAGCGTTTGCAGAAGCTACAAGAACCTTCTCCGAAAATTTGCATTATGGCATACCAGTGAAGCATGAATTGAATTCGCAACGTTCAGCCTGCTCCAAAAGCAAGACTCTACATCCAAACAACACTTTACACTCAATTGTCAATCGACCCTATGGATCACTTCCAGGTGACTTAAATTTATTAGGAGGGGACCTCTCGTTTGAAAATCAAACTGTTGCTGCACATGGTTCATATTCGAATATCATCAGCAAGTCTTCCAATGCTTCCTTGAATTATTCGATGGAGCCACAATCATTGAACTTGTCACCATTGCAAATTGGTGACGACATGGATATCGATAGCGAGTCCTGTTTTTCACCAGCTAATGATCTTGATTGGCTCAATCTAAACCATATGCCCAGTACAACTTCCTCTGGAAAGAGACAATACGACAGGAACCAATCAACAAGTGTGGATACTTTTGGATTGAGCGTTATGTCTTCTAACTTGTATGAAAATACGAAATCACACGAGCCTTTGTCGATTTTTGATTTGGAAACCAGTCATTCATTGGTGATGGCTGTTGATGGACATGAGTCTGATAAGTGGGATTTTTGATTGATTCTTTCAGGTCATTGATCAATTGATTGGAATCGGCACAAATTTAGACATGAGAATTTGTATTGGTGTAAATGAACATCACTGTTAAATGCTAGCAGATACCATTTAGAATTTGCTTGCATTTATTTTATTTTCAAGTAATCAGCCATGTTTTAGGACTGTCTGATGGTGTCATTTTGTTTGTACAGACTCAAAAAGGTAGGGTAGGGTGGGGTAATTTGGGTCTACGGGGTAAAGTGGGTCTACTGAGCTTTTAGCTAGAAATATCCTTTCTCGTTGAATAGAAGAAAGGTTGGCTATTTTTCTTTTAATGTCTACATACTAAACTGCCTTTTTGCATAAAACATTCGTCTTAAATGTGTCTCTACTCGTTTTATAAAATAACTTTACTTAACGGCCTATTGTGCAAGAATCTCAAAACCCAGGAAAACTTTCTGCTGCCACTGTTGTTTTGCTTTTCTGGTCAATCTAATGACCATGAGGTGAGAGTTTGTTCATTTACAAATGAAATAACGTTTATTTCAAAGTCATTGACGCGATTGTTCTTTTTATATTTATTTTTTACCAGGTGGGGGAATGTGGGCCTACTGAGAATTCAGCCATAATTCAAATTCAACGAAGCCTTGAATTGCTTAAATTTTCGCACTTATATTCGTCTTGCCACGTTGTTTTCTGTCTAAAATGCGAAAATGGGTTTCCTATTACCGCAGTTGCTATCTTGTAACCAATAAATTGGAGTAAACATACTGCAAACATTTTTATTTGACTGTTATTATCAAATTCGATCACTGACTTGCAAGTCGCAACGATGGTGGATCACAGCATAACGACCGTAGTTTTAGTTTCGTCGCGGGAACGGCATTGCTTGCGATAAAAGGCAAAGCTTGTGATTTTATTGAATAGAGAATAGTTGAGAAAGGTAATTCCATTAATTTTTTTAATCATTTAGCCTTTCGTATTCCGATATTGTACAAGTTTTGAAAATAGACCAACTTTTCCCGCTCGTCGGAAAAAGTGGGCCTATTTTGGTTGCCATTAGAGAAAATTTTTTAAAAATATTTAACTGCCTTTGTCAGAGCTGAGATTTTTTTCCCAAGAAACAAGAAGCACTGAATGTCAATTAAACGAAGCTTTTGAAATTGTTTGCATTTTATTGTCGCTTTACCAGCTATCCTTTTTGAGATTTTGCTCATTTTAGACCCACATTACCCCACCCTACCCTATGCAAGATTGACTATTTTTCCACAGGGTATTTATCGAGTAGAAACGTTTTTTCGTGTAATATTCCCTTCTAAATTTAGATCAACTTATAAAACACTTAATTCCATTTCTGTAGTTCAGCTGCAAAGTCTCTTGAAGGCAGTTCTGGAGTTTGTAAATTTTTGTAAGAAAAGCAAACTTAACACATACTAAATGCAATATGCCCTTTCAACAAAACGGTGCATGATGGGTATTCAGGATCGAATCTCACGTGCATTGTAGTGTTTCTACTGTGCTCGTCTATCTTCACTCTTGGAAGTTGTTTCTCGGATGTCTTTTTGGACGATTTACTCAGTTAAGCTTCTCTTGTATGTTTCCCGCGATTTTAGGTACTTTTTCTTGAATGTTTGTTGGCATTTACTATGAAATTTTAATAGAGAGCAATGTTAATTGAAGGACGCAACGGGCCTAAGGCCTACAGTCCTTGTACTTGCCAATGGCAAACAGCAGATCGTCGCTGCCATATTACTTGCATTACTTTTCACGTTGAAAAGGCTTTTGAAAAGCTCTTAGTAACTAAGTAGCTAATACATTGATTCCGCCTCTCCATTTTCTTTCAGTCATATTTGGAAACCAAAAACTTGTAACTTCATTAAACAGCTTTTTGTTTTCAATGAACAGTTTGGTTAGGTTCAAGTCATTTCACACAAATTTATCTCGCAACATAGATTGGAAAATAGGAAAGGTAGGGGAGACCGAGATCAACACTTTTTGAAAAATCAGTCATATCGAAATAATGATTAATGTTGCTCTCGGAGGCAGATGATATTGTAGTTGCATCTCTTGGATAAAATATACCTTAGTTCCCATCACGTGAAACAAATTTTTATCACGCTGTGATTGTTTTAAAATGAGTGGTCAAGTGTAACATGTAACATGGGGCAATTGTAACACATGGCTGGAGCAATTGTTACATATCTTCAGTATCATTACAGATCAATATTGGACGACTCTGCCTTTCCCAAAATGTAACACCAGGTAGCAGATTATTCATTGCTTCAAAATGAAAAAATTAAAAATAAGACATGGTCTTTATTTCTTTGTAAATTTTGATACATCAATTGAAATAGCTGAATCGATTGAGAAAAAAATATAGTTTTTTGTTTACAAATTTCAACATTTAACCCTTTAGTACTACATAGATGCTCATTGTTCGACCAGATTAGAAACTGAATCAAAACCAAGCCATCGGCCAGCTTACACCGGGGTGTTACAATTGCCCCTGATCTGGTCAGCTATCATTATTTCCCATTTTCACATCTCATATACATTTCATTTCATTTTAACTTTTTTATCCATGGTAATCCACTCAATATTTACATACTGCTTTACAGGGAGCCATGCTAAAGTAATATTAAAAATTAGATAATAAATAAATATATAATACACTCCTATTTACAATAAATCGTTGACAAAAAAAAGAAAGAAAAACGAGAAGAGTCATAGTTTGGCTTTATATTTTTTTCGAAAAGTGTGGAGCGATGAGGACGCCTTGACACCACCATCTAGGTCACTCCAGACCTTTGCCCCTCTGTAAGCAAACGATTTCTGACCAGTTGATGTTCTTAGTAATGGTAATCTAAGGCCCGTTTTAGAGTTCCTCAGCTGACGGTTAGTAGCTTCGGATACACTTTGAAATATGTTACTCAAGTAATCAGGGGCAAGGGCGTTAAGAGATTTATAGACCATCTTGCTAGTCTCAAAATCGATCAGTTCTCTAATAGTAAGCCAACCGAGATTCCTAATTAAAGGCAGAGCTGAAGTGTCATAGGGGCTGTTTAAGGAAAAGGCAGAGCTGAAGTGTCATATAAGGTGTGGAGCTTAAAAGTTTCAACGTAGTTTTGATCCTAAATAGATGTCATGTCTGTGATGTGAAAAATAATTTTTTTTACTTAACCCTATTTTAACCGGGTAAAAAAAAGTGATTTTTTACCGGGGGGGCGTTTTTGGCCCCCCCCCCTGTTTTTCTCTGCAAGCTAACAGCTATGACAATGAAACTTGCACTCTGTCATAATTGAACAAAGGAGGATCTAAAAATAGCATCAGTCAATCAATGGTCACGTGATTGGTTGCTAGGCAACCAAAAACAATGCAAATTTTGAGAAAATTTAGCTACTTGCAGAAAAGGCCCATTATTAGCAAATACGTAAATAAAATTGGCAAAAAACCATTAAAATACCTGCTTGACACCATGAACTTGTAGTTTCATATGGTTTCATACGGATATTTGTGGTTTCTAATAAATTAACTAATTAAATAATGAAAATTTGATTCAATGCAAAATTGTTAGCTTGATAATTATGATTTAAAGCCATTAATTTCGCATATTATTGGTGAAATCAATTACTTTCATTAATATTTGAGGTAATTCCATCAGTTTTGCATGAAAAAATTACTCATTCATTAGGAATATGACGTCATAAAGATTGATGACGTCATAGAAATAATACACTGCTGATGTCAGCAAATATGAATAAATTATATATCAAATGAAAGTACTCATCGAGACGAATCGAATGGTATATATATTGTTGAGATTTAGTAACAAAGGAAGAAATTAGAGCCGTTTTAAAGAATTCCTTTGTGACCACTCTCCAAATATGGGCATGTGGTGGTCACGTGGTCAAACAATAGGTATTGAAATTTCTATTTTCTGATTGCCAACTAAATTTTAGGAAAAGTCAAGGAGTTTCAGCATTGTAGGTAGCACCGTTTGGGAGCTATTTAAAAAAACCGATAGGGGGCGAAAAACGCCCCCCCCCCCCCCCCCCCCCCGGTTAAAATAGGGTTAAGAGCAAAGCTCGTTTGTACTTTCATGTTCAGAAATATTTTTCCCCTCGAAATTTTGCAAACTTGGTTCAACATTCCTGTGTCTCAAGTCGTATGTAGAGAGTTGGAAGGAGCGTGTTCTTAGCAAAAATCAGATTTTTGCAATTTTCTGCAAGGTGTGAGAGCCAGTGTTACAATTGCCCTGTGTTACCATTGTCCCCGGTCTCCCCCATTTCATTTCCTTTTTACGTGGATCAATTTATTAGTTAATTAGCGAGAGTAAGAGCTTTTCAAGAGTCTGGTCAATGTAAAAAGTAATGTGTAAAAGTAACATTGCAGCGACGATATCCTTTTTGCCACTGCCAAGTGTACAGAGACTGCATGCCTTAGATCTGTTTTGCCCTGCAATCAATCATGCTCAGTATCACATTTTACAGCAAACATCACCAAAAATTCAAGAAAAAGTATCTAAAATTGCGAGTGCAAGAGAATCTCGTTCAACTGAGTAAAAAAAACGAGGACCGTAGAAACAATACAGCGCCCTTGTCCCAGAAAGCGAAAAATGGAGGGGAGTACGATACACCATTCGTAACAGTATCATCTTTATTCAATAACCACCAAATCCGCAATAGACCTTTTTGAAAGAGGTCTGGGACGGCGCGCTACTTTTCTGGAAGATGGCGGATAATCTGCGAAGGGGAATCCCCTTCTCACTGCAGATGTTGAAATGCAGTTGCAATGAGCGAAGCAATGCAAGAAAAAGCGAATTTAACAACAGTTTCTATGTGCTTGATGGACCAGAAGGGACTACAAAGCCTTGCAACTTGAAAATGCTGAGTTACACGTTTTTTTTTATAAGAAACTTGGATCAGCACATAGTACTAAAAGTTTCTTAATTTCGCATGAAGATTTCGGTGTTTTAGTAGTAAAAGTTTCTTAATTAGTTTCTTATTTTTTGGGCCTAAAATTGCGGTATTGTTCGAAGTTGAGCCTTCATCTCGACAAAGGGCTTCCATTTTGCATTGACATTGTCATCAAGAAGAAGCCATGCACATCGAGGCAAAAATTTACAAATTTTGCAGTTAAAAGTCAAGAAAAGACGAAGGCGTTAGAGAGACATAGAATAAGAGAGACATACAGATATAACGTTTTAGAGTTTCTTAACTGTTCTTGAGCGTAGTACTTGAGTTTCTTAAATTTTTGGTCATCGTAGTACTAGTTTCTTATAAACCAGTTTCTTATAAAAAAAACGTGTACTTTCACATTTAAGTGATATTTAACATCGCTTACAAGGGAACTTCGATTTCGGCGAATTTGGATTGTATGATCGTTACTTGCCAATGTTAGATCTTTTTATGACTAAATGGAGCTTATTTACTGCCTTTTTAACCAAAGGAATGCGAAGGCACTTTTGGTACAAATGTATGGTGGCAAAGGTCCCCTATGCCCCTTGAGCCTCATGACAAAGGAGAGACTGCACTTTGACGGGAAAATATTCAAATGCAAATAATGAAAGTATTGATTATTTGGTGACATATTGGCTGAGAGGCACAATTCAGATGCAGTTTATGTTTGACCTTTTCAATTGGAGCATGCATTTTACAAATAAATGAGAAGCCAGTAGCAACGTGCAACTTAAGTTGCTTGGAGCAGGTAAGTGGCCTCACTTTATGAATATGTACAGATAAGGACTTTTTTGAACATCATAAGCCAAACTTTGTCCATAAGCGCACTCACAGAAATCAAAAGATCGAAGACATTTATTCTTTAGTTAACTTGATTTAGAAAGGCCTGCCCCGATAGCTTCAAAATTTGAAAAATTATGAATCTTTTTTCGTTTCTTAGCATTTTTTGACATGGATTGGAATGCAAGATTGTTAGTATTCCTGCAATAAGCTCCACTCATTCACAAACAAAAATCCAAACTTTATCTAACCAAATCAGAGGCCTTCACCATCAATGTCAATGATCGTGAAGTCCAAACTTCGTTGAAACAGCACTCAAGAAATAAACCTCTCCTCTTCGTAAAAAGTGCTAAACATTGCGTTAATGTGGTAGGCAAGTATTTGTTTTGATGCTGAAGTCTTCCTGGTCTTTTGTGAACCATATAACTGGAGTTAAATGCCATATTTTGTCCCAACTTCTCCCACTGCAACTCCAGTTCAGCATCGTGGAGAAGATTCCCTTATATCCGCCATCTTCCAGAAAAGTATCGTGCCGTCCCAGACCTTTGAAAAGGTCTATTGTCCTTTAAAACTGTAACATTTTTAAGATGAAATGAAGCTATATTGCAAAACACAAAAATATGTATGCCATTTGAACAGCTACTGTGGAAGAGCCATTAATCCAACTTTCCCATTTTTCAAATTTTTGAATAGACGAGATTTTAACTTAGAGTTTGGCACCAACTTTGAGCAAATTTCACTAGTGGTAGCTGATTTATTGAGAAAGAAAGTCGAAATCAGTGGTTGTTTCAAAACCAGAGGATTCTATCTCCGTACTTAACCTTATAACTTGACTTTTAGCATCAAATGGACTTACACTTTGCCTTTATGTCAGGAAACACATTTGGGAGTAACTAATGACCACATAACTCAAGAATACTTACCAGGAAGCCTGCTGAACGCAATATTGTTGGTTTAAAACGACTGTCTCACTTTTGAGAAGCAAAATAACTGATGGACGCATGTCATGGCCTGCAGCACTTGTGTTCCATATAACCATTTCCAGCAACCCTAAATATGTTCAATGTTCTTGGTTATCACCAAATCCAATTCATGATTATCTGTTTCATTTTTAACAGCAGGAAACTGGGCTAGATAATTTCTTTTGATTTTAACATACATAATGGGGAATAATGAATCCTCTGGTTTGACGCAGCCAATGATTTTAAATTTCTGGTTCCATAAATCAGCAACTACTCATCAGCTTTACTCAAACTTGATGTCAACCTTCAAGTTGAAGTCTCTTATATTAAAAATCTTAACAACAGAAAAAAATGTATTTATGTCTGCTCCGCAGCAGCTACTGAAACAGCGCACATGTTTTGGGACACCCTGAAGATTTTAGGCAAAACCGACCACCCTTGCGAAAAAATTTGTGTGTACCCCAATGGTCATTGTTTTTTAAATATCAATGAATAATTACAAAACTACGAAATAATTTAACAACAACGAAGTAAAGATTATGGGACCCTTGGCGCCTACTTATATATTAAATCCCTTCTGTAAGAGATATTCAGATGCCACCGGGGGCGCTCGTAAAATTTTGGCGCTATTATGGACAAGGCGGGCTCATAGAGCGTTTGATCCCTATTGGAATAACTCTGGTACACAAAGATCACATGTTATGCAAAGGACACAGACAGAGAGGACGGGGAAAAGGGGTGCATTTTAGTTAAATCTGTTTGTAGAATTAATATGAAATGATTGTTGCCAAGAGAATGTTCTTATTCGAAGATTCACTACAGCCATCATTGCCATAGAGTAGGAGTGTTAGCAGTTCTACATCGTTCAACATCAGGGACGCACATTCAAATTTTGTTTGGGGGGTGTCAGCATGCATTGGACCGACTAAATTTTTCAGACCGACTGAGCGTAGCAAGCTGTTCGTACTTATTAAGAACTTTGATGTGCTTAATGCAACAAGGGAAGTAAAAGGGGGTCTGGAAAACAGGAAATTTTTTGAGGATACTTCCTCTACTTTGGCATAGAACACCTCTCCCGATCCCGTGCTTGCCAGTTTCAAAATAGATTTATCGATCATTTTGTAACAGGTTCTCTTTCATAAATTAGCATCTTCATGAAAACACAGGAATGATAATTTTACTGACTTATTTGTGCATTGCATTAGCCTTCTTGAAATGGAGAGACAATGCTTCGATTAGCAGTTCATCGAAATGATGTTAAGTCATTGGCACCATCCTTACTCTTATTCTTATATCCATATTTGAAGTTGGTATTTACAATAGTATTGAAAAAAACATACTAATTCAACCAACTATTTACAAACAAAATAAGTATCTATATATATACTTTATACAAAATTAGCGGCATAGTTTGCAGGTGCATTTGTCTCCAGCCCAGTGTTTGATCCTCTTTTTGAAAACCGAAAGTGTTGGCTCATTTTTGACACTGTCATTAAGGGTGTTCCAGACGAAACTCCCTCTGAAGGGCAGCGAGTCTTGCCTAAAACCCTGTGTCTTCGTTTGTGGCCGTTTGCATAGATTTTGTATCGTTGTTAGATTGAAAGTTACATGTTTCTTTTCATGAAATTCCCATACAAGCGATGGATTAAGATGATTGATTGACTTGTAGATTTCTGTCATTAATTTCTGTAAATTTCTAACATGTATACAAAAGCTGCCACTTCGAGTGAGCAATGTTTTAAAGGAACATTCAGAGTCTTTATAGAGGATCCGAAAAGCACGTTTATGAGTGCGATCAATCTCTTCTTTGCACCTTTACTGAAGAATAGCCAAATCAAAGGGCAATAATTGAAGTTCGATAAAATTTCCGTATTATGAATTGTTAATGCTTGCTCTCTAGAAATATACGTATTTAGCCTAGAAAAGGCACTGATTTTCTTGTTGACTTTTGAACATAACATTTTAACTTGCTTGTTAAACTTTAGTTTGCTGTCAATTTCAATTCCTAGCAATTTAACATGATCTGTTGCAGGTAATTTGTTCTCCTCGATGTTAAGTCGCAATCCTCTCTTGCCTTTCAAGCCAAGGAACACTAGCTGAAATTTGTTTAGGTTTGCAACCATTCCTTTATTTGTAAACCATTCCAATAATCTACTGAGATCATTTTCCAAATTCGTTCTATTTCTTGTAGATCTAGCCCACATGAGTATATAGTGTTATCATCTGCGAAATTGCAGATCTCTGAGTGAAGTCTCATAAGACATAGATCATTTATAAATATGTTAAAGAGCATAGGTCCTAGGACAGATCCTTGTGGGACCCCAATTCTTATTCTTTTTGCGGCACTTTTATGTGAACCAATCTTTACCCTTTGATGGCGGCAATCCAAATAACTATACATTAGGCAAAGGCTGTTGAAATCAAATCCATACGCCTCCAGTTTTGCAATAAGGAGGTCATGAGGCAGACAGTAGTAGGCCTTGGATGAATCCATCAGAATCGTTCCTACTATAACAGATGCGTCAAGACATTTCCTCCATTTTTCTATCAATCTTATCAAAGCATGTTGCGTACTATACCCCTCTCTGAAACCACACAAGATTTTGGACAGTTTATCACGAAAGTATAGGCATATTTGGTTTTTTAGAATTCTTTCATAGACTGTAGAGGCTGCAGGTAAGACACTTATTGGCCTAAAATTTCCCTTGAAGTTTGAATCGTCAATTTTGAACAGAGGGCTAAGATCAGCTTCCTTCAGTTCGTCTGGGAACTTGCAATCATAGATTGCAGAGTTGATACAATCTGTTAGGTACGGGCAAACTATTTCCCTCATTGCCTTTAACATGCCAGTTGGAATATTCCCACTGTCCGTAATATGAGAAAGATATTCGTTAAAGCACTCAGCAGCTTCCACATCATTTGAAAGGATTTTACCATCTTCAATCAAGGTGATCTTCTCACTCATGGGATTCCTATCAGAAAACAGAGGTTTCACAGTTCTCCAAAATTTCTTATCGTTGTCAATTTTTTTCGACTGTATCGACATGAAATGCTGTCTTTTAGCCTGAATGTTCAATTTCACGACAAGGTTTCTTTGGTCTTTATATTTCCTTACATCTTCTGCTCGCTTGCTAGAAGCGTATACCAGCTTTGATGGATACTATTTGTAACCCATGTTTCCTTTAATTTTTGGGATTCACTCACGCGTGTCCGATTTCCAACGCCACATAACTACCACTACCGGCACTCCAGTGCCAGATTGGAAACTTTGAGTATTTTCAACAATATTGTTCCTTTGGCACAACCTTTGCGCAACAAACACCTTTCGCTTTGTCTTGAAACGCTTCTCACAAGCCAATGATTGCTTGCTCCTAAAAATGGAAGCCTTGGCAATTCTGCGATACGTCTAAGAAATTTTTTTTAAATGCCATCCTCTACTTTAGCTTAGCACGACTCTCCCAATCATTGTCAAGCATGTCTTGTGAATATTCTAACTGTCGTTCAAAACATTCAAAATCGGACCAACTTTGATCCAAACTATTGTGGACCTTTTAAAGCTTTGTACTGGTCGGTCGGTCCACGAAATCGGTCCATCTGACTTTGTCGTGGACCAGCTTTTCCCTTCGAGAAAAATTTTGGACCAACTCAGAAATTATTTGGGGGATGTCTCTCCCCCACACCCCCTAATATGCGCCCCTGTTCAACATATTACAATCAACTCGCTGGGATGCACAAATGGAGGCTACTCTGTCAAGGAGCACTGTGGATAGTAACCTATTCTCACCCAAGGGGTCACTCTGAAATCTCAAAATAACGTATGGAAACTCCATTCTTTACCCCCACGGGATCTGCTTAGCTATGTGTGTAGCCCCTTGAGGCTCAAGCAAGGTATTAAAAGCTCAGAATTGGTTTATTCCGTCTCTTTCTACGCAACAAGCAGTCACACGTGTAAAAGCTCTCGCTTCAGTTATGTCGTGAAAGAACCGTCGCCGACATAGCCCAAGCCCTTTGGAGCAGGTACCTGATATCGAAGTCGAAATATACTAGGCATTTATGAAGATGAAATACAACAGCCAGCTAACCAGGTAGCTGAAGTTTCTTAACAACGAGTTCAGCAAGCAGTGGAAAGCCAGCAGACCGAGCCAGTTGCAAGTGCTGTAAGCTAATATCAATATTCATTCTATCATTTAGGCCCATCTTTTAATCAATAATCTGCGTCTCGTTCGTTGTCTCGAACATCGTAGGATATCCCATGTGGGATCTGGGAACAAATCTTATGACAACTAGTTTCCAGGCCCCGGGACCGGGGAGGCGTTTGAAGTAAAACAAGATGGTGGACTTTAGCAGTGCAGCATCGTAGTGATATCAATCGTAGTTTATCATCTTAGGGATCTTACAATGGCGCTGCGAGCAGGGTCGAGTTAGGCCTAACAACTGATTCAAGATGTCAACAACATTGACAAACCTGAGGTCAATATGTGGAGAGTTCAAAACGGATGAGTATGGATCCAGTAATACCGACAGAAAATGGAAGGCCTACATTGAGAATTTTGAGAGCTGTCTTGAATTTGAAGATGTAACTGATGCAAAGAAAAAGAGGTCAGCTCTGCTGGCAATTGGGGGTTCAGAACTCCGGGAAATCTTGAAGACATTGGAGGAAGACACTCCAAACACATATGCAACAGCAAAGGCTGCTCTTGATGCGTATTTTAAGGAAAAAAAGAATTTAACAGCAGAGCGGTACAGATTTTTCTGTATGAAACCTGAAAGCTCAACAGAGACTCATGATCACTGGATAACAAGACTGAAAACAGCAGGGAATGATTGTGAGTTCGACAAAATGGATTTGAAGGAAGCCATTAAATTAGCAGTAACAATGCACACTAGTTCCAGCAAGCTACAAGCTGAGGTTATAGCACAGGACATGTCATATGAAAAGATGGTAGCAAAAGCTAGGGCCATAGAATTGACAAAAAAAGAAGTGGAATATATGAAACAAACAGAAGAAGCATTCAAAATGGAGGCCTCCGCAGTAGATGCAGATAGAAGAGAGAGTAAATCTCAGTACAAGGGAGATACACAACCAGGATCAAAGGCTGTTCGTTTCCGTGACCGACCAAGCTACAGGTCTCAATTGAATCGACAGAACAAGAATTGTCAGCGCTGTGGAGAACATTTCACAGAACAACATGAATGCAGGGCAAGGAACGTCACCTGTTACAAATGTCAAAGGCCTGGTCATTTTGCAAGAATGTGTAAAACAAAGAACACAATCGATTACGTGCAAGCAGAACCAGAGCAGGAGGAATATGATTTTGATTCAGTAGAGTTTGAGCTTGATCCAATTGAAACAGCAATCAAAGCGGAGAGCAAAATCTTCAGTTCCAAACAATATCCTTCTACAAATGTAAATCTTAAAATAGATGGAGTCAAAATACAGATGAAAAATAGATTCTGGGTCAGAAGTGAATGTAATAGGGCAAGATGTGTATCACCAAATATTGAATAACAGTCAAAAGAAAATAACACTGCAAAAATCCAAGGCCAAATTGAAGCCATATATTTCCCCACCTTTGCAGATAAGGGGGAAATTTAGAGCCAAGATTGAAAGTAGAAAACAAGCAACATCAGCAGATATCTATGTAGCAGCAAGCAGTGATGTAAAATCTATTCTCAGCAAATACACTGCTTTTGATATGAATATATTGCAAATTTCTGTGGAGGAATTAACAAAAACCCTTGACAAAAAGGAGGTTCCAGAAATACAACACTTGTCTTACACAGAAATGTCTAAACATCTGACAACACAAAAGGAAATAAATCAGAAATTACAAAAATTGAAAGAGCCAATTCAGTCTGAAGCACAAATTAATGAAATGATAGGGCAGTATCCTAAGGTCTTCCAAGGAATAGGATGTAACAAGTACAGACAAATAAAGCTGGACATTGATTCAACAGTAACTCCTAAGATCCAAGCACAAAGGAAAATTCCATTTGCCAAAAGAGAGCCACTAGAAGAAATTTTAAGTGAATTAGAGAAAGAAGATATCATAGAAGAAGTTCAAGGGCCAACAGGATGGATATCTAATCTTGTCTTGACTCCTAAATCAGATGGGAAATTGAGGATGAATATAGACATGACAACAGCTAAATCTGCAATCAAAAGAACAAGACATGTGATACCAACACTAGAAGAGCTTAGATACAAGTTGAATGGAGCTACAGTTTTCTCCAAACTAGATATGAAACAAGGATACATGCAGTATCAGTTACACCCTGAGAGCAGACACGTGACTGTTTTCTACACACATCAAGGCCTACGCAGAATGAAGAGATTGAATTTTGGCACCAATTCTGCAGCAGAACTATTCCATGAAGAAGTTAGGAAACACTATCAGCTATCAACAACTGAGAAAACATTTATGATGATATTATAGTGTATGGGAGAGACCAGAAAGAACATAACCAAGCCTTGATTAGGGTGCTACAAAGATTGGAAGATTGTGGATTAACATTAAAGAAAGAAAAATGTGAATTCAACAAAAGAGAGATCAAGTTTTTTGGCTGTATCTTCTCACAACAAGGAATGAAAACAGATCCAGAAAAAATTACAGCTGTCATGGAAGCCAAAGAACCTTCTTCTGTGGCAGAACTGAGATCATTTTCAGGCTTATGCAACTTCAGCTCAAATTTTGTTCTTAACTATTCCATGATCACATCACCACTAAGAGAGATGACAAAGAAAGGTGCACACTTTGAATGGACAACAGAGGGACAACAGAGGCTGCTTTTAAGAAGTTAAAGGAGAGTATTTGCAGAGAACAAACACTCAGGTACTTTGATCCTAGCAAGAAAACTAGAGTATACGTAGATGGATCAAAAAAGAATGGTATCGGTAGCATACTGGCACAATATGAGAACAAAACAGGTAGTTATCAGCCAGTCCGATATAACAGCAGACCACTCAAAGATGCAGAAACGAGATACTCACAGATAGAAGTGGAAAGTCTGGCAGTGCATTTTGGCATAACAAAAAATCATATCTATCTCTATGGTTTGCAGAACTTTGAAGTGATAACAGATCATCTTCCACTCCTGCCACTTTACAACAAGTACAAACAAGAGGTACCCCCAAGGATCAAGCATCATCGAGTAATGACGCAAGGCTATAATTTTAAGCTTTTGTACGAAAAGGGTTCAACTAATCCAAGTGACTATTTATCGCGATACCCTGTAAAGGCTGAGAAAGGAGTCTTAGAGGAGGAGAATGAGTTAGATCTAGATGTCAACCTTTTGATAAAGTGGGCACTGCCGAATGCAATCACTGAAGAGATCATGCAACAAAACACATCTGGATCAGAAGAAATGAACAATCTTAGAAAAGCAATAGATATTGGCTATGTTCCAATAGCACACGCAAAGCAGTTGCATTCATACGAGAAACTTTTAAATGAGCTTTCAGTTGAAGAGGGATTGATTATGAGAGGGGAAAGAATTATTGTTCCCCCAGAAATTCGTAGTAAAGTTGTCAAAGTTGCACATGAAAGCCATTTAGGTGCTGTTAAAACTAAACAGTTGATAAAAGAAACGATATGGTTTCCAAAAATTGATGAATATGTAAAGTTAGAGATCCAAGTCTGTCTTCCCTGTCAAGCAGTACTCCTCAACAAGAGCCAATTAAACCCAGCGTGTTGCCAGAATAGCCGTGGAGCAGTCTAGTGTCAGATTTGTATGGACCTCTTCCATCTGGAGAATACCTGCTTTTTTTTTTTTTTTATATATGCTCATAATATTTACAATATATCTAAGTTACAAATACAACCTACATACACACAATCACATACGATTACACAACGATGCCACAGGGAGCATGGAATTTCACAACAACCCTGCGGCCATTTAAAATTAACTCAAAGTTTGTCCCAAAATAGACGCCAGGCCAGACATTCAGGAAAATTTCGATGAATATCGAGATATGCATGAGTAATAGTGATTGTCGGAGGAGAAAGCCTTACCTGTTACTATTTTGGAACAGACTTTGACAAAAAATATAAAAGAAACAAATAACAAGACCATAAAAGAAAAATCACGTAATGAAAAAAAAGGGAAACTGTTTGCGAGAGGAAACAATTGCAGCGATTTATCGGAAACATTCTGATGCATGAATGTATTTCAGAGTTGCCTTGATGATTTCTGTATTCGAGACAATTGGCAGCCTTTCATCGCCATACAACAAAACTCTAAGCATAATTTTGTTAGAAAGGTTTGACAGGCCATGTTGGTGCAATATTGCATTGACACTGTTGAGAAGATCACGTCTGCAAACAACATACAAGTGACAGAACAGCAAATAATGTTCCGTATCCTCAATGCCATCGTTTATTGAGCACATTGGATCTATTGTATCCTTAAAATTGTGCCTGAACTTGTGGAGATTTAGTTAACTAAGACCCACACGTAACTGTGTAAGAATTGCTAAACCTTTTGGATCGTGAATACTGAAAACCGATTTTACAGGGGGACGAATAAGAGATGATAATTTGTTCTTGAATGCACTTACTGTGGGTAATGATCTGATTTCAGGATCAAGCATGTTCCACTCAGATAGACAATGAGGATAAAAACTTGCACCCTGACTGTTCTTGCACAGATTCGCCCAACTACGTTGCGTTTGCGAAAAGGGTAAGACGATTCTAGCAAAGGTGGAATTGGCACTCTTGTATAATCTGGTGTTAGGTTGTTAACAAACTTATAAAAAAGAACAAGACGCCTACTCCATCGACGGAGGTTGAGCGATTCCCACCCAAGTTCATCGTAGAGTTTCTCACGTGATGTGCCTTTCCATGCTCCACTTACCGCTAACGCAGTGGAGTATTGAACGGATTCGAGCTTTTCCATGTGATTATTCAATGTTATAAGTTGACTGAAATCGCAAGTCTTATGTGGAATGTGATATATAACATCGCCATAATCCAGATGTGGTCGAACGTATAGTTTGTACATTTCTATGAGAGTTTGCCGGGGCAGGTACTTGGAGAGAAAGCGTAGCATTCCGATTAAGATAAGGCTCAAATCCTTACTGGTTGTCAGAGCATGTGGAAATCATCCAATTTCATGCTTTCAGCCAATGAGATCACCGCTTTCTAGCCCCTGGAGACAAAATCGGTCGTTTGAGGTAAATTTTCTAGTACCCTCACTAAAACTGAAATGGATGCTAAAATACTTCAGTTATTTGCAATTTTTTTTTAATAAATCAGTTGTGGGGATGTCCGTCCAGAGTTGTTTACATGTTTAGGCACACAGCTTGTTTGGGGCCGGAGCTGCGTTCATTTTCCGGTCGAAGAATATTGACCTTCGTTGAAATATCTATAGAAATCGCTACAAATGAGATATACAGATAAGAATTTCAGCGATTACGCATACTGACCTGAGCAATAACCGAAACTCTTTCACTGCTATCATATCTCAAAATTGGAGGCAATTTCTAACGATTTCTGGTAGAGACATCATTTGGGCCTAAGCTTGTCCTCGCTTAAAACTCATTCCATTGCACTTAAAAAGTAATGGTAAAGTTCTTGAGCTAGATAATGCGCTTACCCATGACTCAGACACCAGTTTGACTTCGTTTGCCTTCTTTAATTTGCCAAATTTTTGTAAGAAACAACCAGTTGTGGGCGAATTGCAAAAACTTTCCTCGGTCCATATTTTTCTCTACACAGATTCTCCGCTTCAAACAACAAACAGTGAACTTTGACATTGTATCATAAAAGTCTTGCATCACAGAACATTCCTTTTGAACGATTCCATGCGCTTTAGCGAGGCACTCGTGAATTGTATTCACGCATTTCGTTCTTTTCGTTCTTATTTCAATCAATGCAAAACATAAAAAGAACAAAACATTGTTCTGGGTTCGCTAAAAAAGATACCCGGTTTTGCACTTTTGTTTGTTTGCATTGACCGATTGAACCAAATGCGTGAAAACAATTCACGAGTGCCTCGCTAAGGCGCATGGAATCGTTCTATAGGGATGTTTTGTGATGCAAGACTTTTATGATACAAAGTTCACTGTTTGTTGTTTGAAGCGGATAGACTGCAGATAAAAATATGGACCGAGGAAAGTTTTTGCAATTCACCCACAACTGGTCGTTTCTTATAAAAATTTGCTAATGTAAAAAAGGCAAACGAAGTCAAACTGGTACCTGAGTCATGGGTAAGTGCATTATTCAGCTCTAGAATTTTACCATTACTTTTTAAGTGCAATGGAATGAGTTTTAAGCGAGGACAAGCTTAGGCCCAAATGATATCTCTACCAGAAATCATTAGAAATTGCCTCCAATTTCCAGATATGATAGCAGTAAAGGAGTTTGGGTTATTGCTGAGGTCAGCATGCATAATTGCTGAAGTTCTTATCTGTATATCTCATTTGTAGCAATTTCTATAGATATTTCAACGAAGGTCAATATTCTTCGACCGGAAAATGAACGCAGCTCCGGCCCCAAACAAGCTATGTGCCTAAACATGTAAACAACTCTGGACGGACATCCCCACAACTGATTTATCAAAAAAAATTGCGAATAACTGAAGTATTCTAGCATCCATTTCAGTTTTAGTGAGGGTACTAGAAAATTTACCTCAAGCGACCGATTTTGTCTCCAGGGGCTAGAAAGCGGTGATCTCATTGGCTGACAAGCATGAAATTGGATGATTTCCGCATGCTCTGGCAACCAGTAAGGATTTGAGCCTTATCTTATTCCGATTGCCTTTCTGGATTTGGTAATGGCTGCCTGGATATGACTAGAGAAAGATAATTTTGTGTCGAGAACAAGCCCTAGGTGTTTGTGCTCACTAACGTTCATAACTGGGGTATCATTGAAAAGGATTACTGGATGGTCTACTGAGGTCCTTTTCCTTGAGAAGATGACTTCAACTGCTTGCTTAGTCGGATCAGGATTAAAGGACATTCGCCAATTGTGTGCCCATCGCGTAATGATATCTAGGTCATGGTTCATGTCGAGAGCAGCTCTATTTGGGTCGTGAACAACGGTGAAAAGTGATGTATCATCTGCAAAAAGCTTAACATTGCACCTCAGGTTATCTTTCAGATCATTTATGTATAGTAAGAAGAATAGGGGACCTAAAATAGAGCCTTGAGGAACACCAGCTGCAATGTTTCCCCACTCTGACATTTTGCCATTTAAAACTGTACGTTGTTTGCGATCACTAAGAAAGCTTTTGATTAAAAGAAGCAGTTCACCTGATACACCACAACGACGAAGTTTGAAGATAAGACCTTCGTGCTACACTCTGTCAAATGCTTTGGATATATCTAGATACACTGAGCGAACATCGAGTGGAGGGTTACAATCAAAGGCTTCGAAGATGGTATGAACTATTGATAATAATTGGTTTATAGTAGAATCACCAGGGCGAAAACCCGACTGATTAGGGTTTAGTAGATTATTTGATGTCAAGTGTTCATAAAGGGTATCAAATATTAGCTTCTCCAGCATTTTCCCAAATATTGGAAGCAGGGATATCGGACGATAATTTGTTTTCAAGTTTTTGTCATTTTTTTTGTGAATTGGTACTACATGAGCTCGTTTCCAAATGTCGGGAAAGGTACCTTGCATCATGCATGCTTCAAAAATCAGTTTAAGAGGTGTTACAAGTGAACAATCACATATCTTTATCATACGTATTGAAATTTCGTCCCATCCATGGGCCTTGTTGGGATTTAATGACCGAATGATCCGAAGTATCTTGTCCTCTGATATTTGGAAGCAATTCAACGGAGGAGCACACACTGGCACATCACGTGGGATTTCACTACCAGTATCCAGGGTTGTGCATTGGAGTATGAAATAGTCGTTAAATATTTGTGCCTTCGCTGTAAAATCTAAGACAAATATGTCGTTTTCTAATAGGGGAGGAATTATTGTCTTGTTGTCCAAGACGTGTATTCAAGGTTTCCAGCAGTTGAAATTCTACACTCTACCAAAGCCCAAGTGTAATATCGGCACTAGATCGTATCATGTCAAATTTTGGAATTCCAGACACATTTGGTAGTGACAATGGGCCACCTTATAACTCTGACGACATGGACAAGTTTGCAGCATATATGGGTTATTCCCATGACAAAAAAACGCCCTATGCTCCATGGGCCAATGGTATGGCAGAAACATTCATGAGATCCTTAAAGAAACTCATGCAGACCTGTAAGATAGAACAATCAAACTGGAGGCAGCAACTGCAGCGATTTCTTAGGGCATACCGAGCGGCACCGCACAAAAGTACTGGATTTGCCCCTTCTACAATAATGTTCAATGGCAGACGATACAAAACAAGACTTCCTACAAAGAAGATTCACCAGAATGTGTTCAAAAAAGAAATTAAAGAAGCAGACAACAAATCAAAACAGAGAATGAAAAGGTATGCAGATCACAAGAGCTATGTTAAAAAGAGTGATATAAAAGTAGGGGATTGGGTGCTAGTAAAGCAGCTAAAGAAAAACAAACTCACTCCAGCGTACAATCCAGAGCCATATGAAGTTGTTCGAAGAAACGGTAGTCAAATAATAGCCAATAGGTATGACAAGGTTATAAAGAGACATGTAAATCATTTCAAGAAAGTTCACAGAAATCTCACAGGGGCCACGCCGCCAAGGTTCCAAAGGACGATGGAGGAGGACTTCTTTGAGCCACTCTTTCGAGAAGATGAAACAGTAACAGATGTCGGATCAGGGGGAGAAGATAGAACGGACAGAGAAGGGAATCAGGAAGGAGCAGAGGTACCGGGTGACGCAGCAGAAACAGAAGCAGACAGAACATTAGAACAAACTCAAACTGAAACAAGAGTAGCGCGTCCACAGAGAATTCGAAGGAAACCAGCAAGGTACAGGGATGAGAACTTTGAGTAAAAAGAAGAAACCTGCGGAAGGAACTTTTTGAGTTAAAACAGTTATATATTGGACAACATGACATGATTTGAGTTTAAGACTCTTAAGAGACTCTGTGGAGTATAAAAGTTGGTTAGAACATTTAATTGAACAAACTATGGACAGTTCAGAAATATTGTTTTGGGGAGGAATGTGGGATCTGGGAACAAGTCTTATGACAACTAGTTTCCAGGCCCCGGCACCGGGGAGGCGTGTGAAGTAAAACAAGATGGTGGACTTTAGCGGTGCAGCACCGTAGTGATATCAATCGTAGTTTATCATGTTAGTTTATCTTACATCCCACTCTTTACCTTACTATAGGTTTTACTATGCTTGCCTGGGCTTTATATGCGTTTCTTTGTGCGGGTTACTCCATTTGTTTTGCAATGGAAATCTCTCTCGGTATTTTTGCATAAGAAACACAACACCACGTGCTGTTTTTTCAATGTGCCAGTAGGTCCCAGCTGCATAAACAGTTCTTATATAATTTTACAGAGACATCATTTAGCGACATTTTCGTAACAGTTGTAAAGAGGACTTTTGATTATGAAGAGAGCTTTGTCTTACGTACACCTTTTTTCAAAATTTCATCTTTTTGCCAAAATTTCATTTATAAGTTGAAGGGCATCGCTTATAAGCAAAATCTTCCTTACTGTTTACAACCAAAGAGAATTTTATTTGTTAATTTGAAAGAGCACCGTCTAGCATATATCTTCGTTACGGTAGCAAAATAGAATTTTATTTATGGATTTGAAAGAGCACTGTCTTGGGTAAATCTTCGTTTCGGTAGCCAAAAAAGATTTTGATTTATGAATTTGAAAGAGCACCGTCTAGCGTATATCTTCGTTACGGTAGCCATAATAAATCTTGTGTGTGTGATTTGGTTGTTATATAATTTTATGTGGCCAGTGTCCGATGGAATTTTTAGTAAACATTTTTTTTTTTTTTTTTTTTTTTTTTTTTTTTCTATAAATTCAATGTTAAAAATTTACAATTTACGAATTACCTAAGATTACAAACAAGCTACCATACAATACTACAGAAACGATACCAAGGGGAGCAAAAGATCATGACTACCCCAGGGCCATCACATGAAGGAGATTAACTAAAATACAACTAAATATATAAGAAGCCCCCTAGCTATTCAGAAAAGAATTAGAATTGAACGATATTTTGCAAATGGAATTTTCGAATGTACGCAATAGTGATAGAAGCTTTATCGCCACTCAATCGAAAGTCGCATTTGAAATGTATAAGAAAGACGCTCAATCCAGGCTCTTTTGTAGAATAGCTAAAGGGTGTGTTACGAAAAGCTACTTACAAACAAAAGAACAAAAGAATAGAGGAACGGGACTCGGCGAACAGGATACTTTACGAATATGGACTTGGTATGGTGGTTGAGTTGCATTTAGCTAGATTTCTGTGATCTTAATTGAATCGACCGCTTGTGTGGATGTATTGTAGAGTCAAATCGAGTATATTTCTGTTGACGTCATTTGGGAGGTCTTTATCACCATTTCTCGTTCATTTCTCATTTTCATTTCTCATTCAAACATTTCTCGTTCCTTGAGTAATCTCTGTGTAACTCCCTCAAACCTAGTTGTTAATTTTGATTAATTTTTCTCCTTAGTTAATAAGTCGCTCCTAGCCACTTGGGGGTTTATCTAAAAACTTTACACTCGGTCTGTGGCTGGGTTCCTTGTGGCTGGACTGCGTGACCCCTTACCCTATTGCTAAGTTCATAAAACCTATTTATGAAATTAAATTTATTAAAAATTGTTGTTTAATATTGCAAGATGTCATTCTTTATCAACATTAAGCCGTAGGAGGGCGCTCAGCCCAGTCTCAAGGAACATCAGCAATGCAAATATCAAACGACCCTTGTGGGGACTCACTGACCTTTTGCAAACCTTTCACATATTGAATATCCTCCGCCAATTTCTTTGTACTTTTGAAAGAGCACCGTTTAGCGTACATCTTCGTTACGGTAGCCAAAGAGAGTTTGATTTATGTATTTGCAAGAGCACCGTTTAGCGCACATCTTCGTTACGGTAGCCAAAGAGAATTTGATTTATGAATTGGCAACAGCACAGTTTAGCTTACATCTTCGTTACGGTAGCCAAAGAGAATTTGATTTATGAATTTGCAAGAGCACCGTTTAGCGTACATCTTCGTTACGGTAGCCAAAAAGAATTTGATTTATGAATTTGCAAGAGCACTGTCTAGCGTCTATCTTCGTAACGGTAGCCAAAGAGAATTTGATTTATGATTTTGAAAGAGCACCGCTTTGCGTACATCTTCGTTACGGTAGCCAAAGAGAATTTGATTTATGAATTTGAAAGAGCACCGTCTAGCGTATATCTTCGTTACGGTAGCTAAAGAGAATTTGATTTATGAATTTGAAAGAGCACCGTCTAGCGTATATCTTCGTTACGGTAGCTAAAGAGAATTTAATTTATGAGTTTGAAAGAGCACCGTCTAGCGTATATCTTCGTTACGGTAGCCAAAGAGAATTTGATTTATGAATTTGCAAGAGCACTGTCTAGCGTATATCTTCGTTACGGTAGCTAAAGAGAATTTGATTTATGAATTTGAAAGAGCACCGTCTAGCGTATATCTTCGTTACGCTAGCCAAAGAGAATTTGATTTATGAATTTGAGAGAGCACCGTCTAGCGTATATCTTCGTTACGGTAGCCAAAGAGAATTTGATTTATGAATTTGAAAAAGCACCGTCTAGCGTACATCTTCGTTACGGTAGCCAAAGAGAATTTGATTTATGAATTTGCAAGAGCACCGTCTAGCGTACATCTTCGTTACGGTAGCCAAAGAGAATTTGATTTATGAATTTAGCAAGAGCACCGTCTAGCATAAATCTTCGTTACGGTAGCCAAAGAGAATTTGATTTTTGAATTTGAAAGAGCACCGTCTAGCGTACATCTTCGTTACGGTAGCCAAAGAGAATTTGATTTATGAATTTGAAAGAGCACCGTCTAGCGTATATTTTCGTTATGGTAGCCAAGGAGAATTTGATTTATGAATTTGAAGAAGCACCGTCTAGCGCACATCTTCGTTACGGCTGCCAAAGAGAATTTGATTTATGAATTTGAAAGAGCACCGTCTAGCATATATTTTCATTACGATAGCCAAAGAGAATTTGATTTTTGAATTTGAAAGAGCACCGTTCAGCGTACATCTTCGTTACGGTAGCCAAAGAGAATTTGATTTATGAATTTTAAAGAGCACCGTTTTAGCGTACATCTTCGTTACGGTAGCCAAAGAGAATTTGATTTATGAATTTGAAAGAGCACCGTCTAGCATATATTTTCGTTACGATAGCCAAAGAGAATTTGATTTTTGAATTTGAAAGAGCACCGTTCAGCGTACATCTTCGTTACGGTAGCCAAAGAGAATTTGATTTATGAATTTGAAAGAGCAGCGTCTAGCGTATATTTTCGTTATGGTAGCCAAGGAGAATTTGATTTATGAATTTGAAGAAGCACCGTCTAGCGCACATCTTCGTTACGGCTGCCAAAGAGAATTTGATTTATGAATTTGAAAGAGCACCGTCTAGCATATATCTTCGTTACGGTAGCCAAAGAGAATTTGATTTATGAATTTGAAAGAGCACCGTTTAGCGTACATCTTCGTTACGGTAGCCAAAAAGAACTTGAATTATGAATTTTAAAGAGCACCGTTTTAGCGTACATCTTCGTTACGGTAGCCAAAGAGAATTTGATTTATGAATTTGAAAGAGCACTGTTTTAGCGTACATCTTCGTTACGGTAGCCAAAGAGAATTTGATTTATGAATTTGAAAGAGCACCGTTTAGCGTAAATCTTCGTTACGGTAGCCAAAGAGAATTTGATTTATGAATTTGAAAGAGCACCGTTTAGCGTATATCTTCGTTACGGTAGCCAAAGAGAATTTGATTTATGAATTTGAAAGAGCACCGTCTAGCGTATATCTTCGTTACGGTAGCCAAAGAGAATTTGATTTATGAATTTGAAAGAGCACCGTTTAGCGTACATCTTCGTTACGGTAGCCAAAGAGAATTTGATTTATGAATTTGAAGAGCACCGTCTAGCGTAAATCTTCGTTACGGTAGCCAAAGAGAATTTGATTTATGAATTTGAAAGAGCACTGTTTTAGCGTACATCTTCGTTACGGTAGCCAAAGAGAATTTGATTTATGAATTTGAAAGAGCACCGTTTAGCGTATATCTTCGTTACGGTAGCCAAAGAGAATTTGATTTATGAATTTGAAAGAGCAGCGTCTAGCGTATATTTTCGTTATGGTAGCCAAGGAGAATTTGATTTATGAATTTGAAGAAGCACCGTCTAGCGCACATCTTCGTTACGGCTGCCAAAGAGAATTTGATTTATGAATTTGAAAGAGCACCGTCTAGCGTATATCTTCGTTACGGTAGCCAAAGAGAATTTGATTTATGAATTTGAAAGAGCACCGTTTAGCGTACATCTTCGTTACGGTAGCCAAAAAGAACTTGAATTATGAATTTTAAAGAGCACCGTTTTAGCGTACATCTTCGTTACGGTAGCCAAAGAGAATTTGATTTATGAATTTGAAAGAGCACCGTTTAGCGTACATCTTCGTTACGGTAGCCAAAAAGAATTTGATTTATGAATTTTAAAGAGCACCGTTTAGCGTACATCTTCGTTACGGTAGCCAAAGAGAATTTGATTTATGAATTTGAAAGAGCACCGTTTAGCGTACATCTTCGTTACGGTAGCCAAAGAGAATTTGATTGATGAATTTGAAAGAGCACCGTTTAGCGTACATCTTCGTTACGGTAGCCAAAAAGAACTTGAATTATGAATTTTAAAGAGCACCGTTTTAGCGTACATCTTCGTTACGGTAGCCAAAGAGAATTTGATTTATGAATTTGAAAGAGCACCGTTTAGCGTACATCTTCGTTACGGTAGCCAAAGAGAATTTGATTTATGAATTTGAAAGAGCACCGTTTAGCGTATATCTTCGTTACGGTAGCCAAAAAGAACTTTTGAATTATGAATTTTAAAGAGCACCGTTTAGCGTACATCTTCGTTACGGTAGCCAAAGAGAATTTGATTTATGAATTTGAAAGAGCACCGTTTTAGCGTACATCTTCGTTACGGTAGCCAAAGAGAATTTGATTTATGAATTTGAAAGAGCACCGTCTAGCGTATATCTTCGTTACGGTAGCCAAAAAGAATTTGATTTATGAATTTGAAAGAGCACCGTCTAGCGTAAATCTTCGTTACGGTAGCCAAAGAGAATTTGATTTATGAATTTGAAAGAGCACCGTTCTAGCGTACATCTTCGTTAGGGTAGCCAAAGAGAATTTGATTTATGAATTTGAAAGAGCACTGTTTAGCGTATATCTTCGTTACGGTAGCCAAAGAGAATTTGATTTATGAATTTGAAAGAGCACTGTTTAGCGTACATCTTCGTTACGGTAGCCAAAGAGAATTTGATTTATGAATTTGCAAGAGCACCGTCTAGCGTAAATCTTCGTTACGGTAGCCAAAGAGAATTTGATTTATGAATTTGAAAGAGCACCGTTTTAGCGTACATCTTCGTTACGGTAGCCAAAGAGAATTTGATTTATGAATCTGAAAGAGTACCGTTTAGCGTATATCTTCGTTACGGTAGCCAAAGAGAATTTGATTTATGAATTTGAAGGAGCACCGTCTAGCGTATATCTTCGTTACGGTAGCCAAAGAGAATCTGATTTTTGAATTTGAAAGAGCACCGTCTAGCGTATACCTTCGTTACGGTAGCCAAAGAGAATTTGATTTAAGAATTTGAAAGAGCACCGTTTAGCGCACATATTCGTTACGGTAGCCAAAGAGAATTTGATTTATGAATTTTAAAGAGCACCGTTTTAGCGTACATCTTCGTTACGGTAGCCAAAGAGAATTTGATTTATGAATTTGAAAGAGCACCGTTTAGCGTATATCTTCGTTACGGTAGGCAAAAATAACTTGATTTATGAACTTTAAAGAGCACTGTTTTAGCGTGCATCTTCGTTACGGTAGCCGAAGAGAATTTGATTTATGAATTAGCAAGAGCACCGTTTAGCGTACATCTTCGTTACGGTAGCCAAAGAGAATTTGATTTATGAATTTGAAAGTACGGTAGCCAAAGAGAATTTTATTTATGAATTTGAAAGGGCACCGTTTAGCGTACATCTTCGTTACGGTAGCCAAAGAGAATTTGATTTATGAATTTGAAGGAGCACCGTCTAGCGTATATCTTCGTTACGGTAGCCAAAGAGAATTTGATTTAAGAATTTGAAAGAGCACCGTTTAGCGCACATATTCGTTACGGTAGCCAAAGAGAATTTGATTTATGAATTTTAAAGAGCACCGTTTTAGCGTACATCTTCGTTACGGTAGCCAAAGAGAATTTGATTTATGAATTTGAAAGAGCACCGTTTAGCGTATATCTTCGTTACGGTAGGCAAAAATAACTTGATTTATGAACTTTAAAGAGCACTGTTTTAGCGTGCATCTTCGTTACGGTAGCCGAAGAGAATTTGATTTATGAATTTGAAAGAGCACCGTTTAGCGTACATCTTCGTTACGGTAGCCAAAGAGAATTTGATTTATGAATTTGAAAGTACGGTAGCCAAAGAGAATTTTATTTATGAATTTGAAAGGGCACCGTTTAGCGTACATCTTCGTTACGGTAGCCAAAGAGAATTTGATTTATGAATTTGAAAGAGCACCGTTTAGCGCACATATTCGTTACGGTAGCCAAAGAGAATTTGATTTAAGAATTTGAAAGAGCACCGTTTAGCGCACATATTCGTTACGGTAGCCAAAGAGAATTTGATTTATGAATTTTAAAGAGCACCGTTTTAGCGTACATCTTCGTTACGGTAGCCAAAGAGAATTTGATTTATGAATTTGAAAGAGCACCGTTTAGCGTATATCTTCGTTACGGTAGGCAAAAATAACTTGATTTATGAACTTTAAAGAGCACTGTTTTAGCGTGCATCTTCGTTACGGTAGCCGAAGAGAATTTGATTTATGAATTAGCAAGAGCACCGTATAGCGTGCATCTTCGTTACGGTAGCCAAAGAGAATTTGATTTATGAATTTGAAAGTACGGTAGCCAAAGAGAATTTTATTTATGAATTTGAAAGGGCACCGTTTAGCGTACATCTTCGTTACGGTAGCCAAAGAGAATTTTATTTATGAATTTGAAAGCAACAGCACAGTTTAGCTTACATCTTCGTTACGGTAGCCAAAGAGAATTTGATTTATGAATTAGCAAGATCACCGTCTAGCGTAAATCTTCGTTACGGTAGCCAAAGAGAATTTGATTTATGAATTTGAAAGGGCACCGTTTAGCGCACAACTTCGTTACGGTAGCCAAAGAGAATTTGATTTATGAATTTGAAAGAGCACCGTTTAGCGTACATTTTCGTTACGGTAGCCAAAGAGAATTTGATTTATGAATTTGAAAGAGCACCGTCTAGTGTAAATCTTCTTTACTGTAGCCAAAGAGAATTTGATTTATGAATTTGAAAGAGCACCGTCTAGCGTACATCTTCGTTACGGTAGCCAAAGAGAATTTGATTTATGAATTTGAAAGAGCACTGTCTAGCGTACATCTTCGTTACGGTAGCCAAAGAGAATTTGATTTATGAATTTGAAGGAGCACCGTTTAGCGTAAATCTTTGTTACGGTAACCAAAGAGAATTTGATTTATGAATTTGAAAGAGCACCGTTTAGCGTAAATCTTTGTTACGGTAGCCAAAGAGAATTTGATTTATGAATTTGAAAGAGTACCGTTTAGCGTATATCTTCGTTACGGTAGCCAAAAAGAACTTGATTTATGAACTTTAAAGAGCACTGTTTTAGCGTGCATCTTCGTTACGGTAGCCGAAGAGAATTTGATTTATGAATTTGAAAGAGCACCGTTTAGCGTACATCTTCGTTACGGTAGCCAAAGAGAATTTGATTTATGAATTTGAAAGAGCACCGTCTAGCGTATATCTTCGTTACGGTAGCCAAAGAGAATTTGATTTTTGAATTTGAAAGAGCACCGTTTAGCGTACATCTTCGTTACGGTAGCCAAAGAGAATTTGATTTATGAATTTGAAAGAGCACCATTTTAGCGTACATCTTCGTTACGGTAGCCAAAGAGAATTTGATTTATGAATTTGAAAGAGCACCGTCTAGCGTACATCTTCGTTACGGTAGCCAAAGAGAATTTGATTTATGAATTTGAAGGAGCACCGTTTAGCGTAAATCTTTGTTACGGTAGCCAAAGAGAATTTGATTTATGAATTTGAAAGAGTACCGTTTAGCGTATATCTTCGTTACGGTAGCCAAAAAGAACTTGATTTATGAACTTTAAAGAGCACTGTTTTAGCGTGCATCTTCGTTACGGTAACCGAAGAGAATTTGATTTATGAATTTGAAAGAGCACCGTTTAGCGTATATCTTCGTTACGGTAGCCAAAAAGAACTTGATTTATGAACTTTAAAGAGCACTGTTTTAGCGTGCATCTTCGTTACGGTAACCGAAGAGAATTTGATTTATGAATTTGAAAGAGCACCGTTTAGCGCACATCTTCGTTACGGTAGCCAAAGAGAATTTGATTTATGAATTTGAAAGAGCACCGTCTAGCGTATATCTTCGTTACGGTAGCCAAAGAGAATTTGATTTTTGAATTTGAAAGAGCACCGTTTAGCGTACATCTTCGTTACGGTAGCCAAAAAGAGCTTGAATTATGAATTTTAAAGAGCACCATTTTAGCGTACATCTTCGTTACGGTAGCCAAAGAGAATTTGATTTATGAATTTGAAAGAGCACCGTCTAGCGTAAATCTTCGTTAGGGTAGCCAAAGAGAATTTGATTTATGAATTTGAAAGAGCACCGTCTAGCGTACATCTTCGTTACGGTAGCCAAAGAGAATTTGATTTATGAATTTGAAGGAGCACCGTTTAGCGTAAATCTTCGTTACGGTAGCCAAAGAGAATTTGATTTATGAATGAGCAAGAGCACCGTGTAGCGTAAATCTTCGTTACGGTAGCCAAAGAGAATTTGATTTATGAATTTGAAGGAGCACCGTTTAGCGTAAATCTTCGTTACGGTAGCCAAAGAGAATTTGATTTATGAATGAGCAAGAGCACCGTTTAGCGTAAATCTTCGTTACGGTAGCCAAAGAGAATTTGATTTATGAATTTGAAAGAGTACCGTTTAGCGTATATCTTCGTTACGGTAGCCAAAGAGAATTTGATTTATGAATTTAAAGAGCACTGTTTTAGCGTGCATCTTCGTTAGGGTAGCCAAAGAGAATTTGATTTATGAATTTGAAAGAGCACCGTCTAGCGTATATCTTCGTTACGGTAGCCAAAGAGAATTTGATTTATGAATTTGAAGGAGCACCGTTTAGCGTAAATCTTCGTTACGGTAGCCAAAGAGAATTTGATTTATGAATGAGCAAGAGCACCGTGTAGCGTATATCTTCGTTACGGTAGCCAAAGAGAATTTGATTTATGAATTTGAAGGAGCACCGTTTAGCGTAAATCTTTGTTACGGTAGCCAAAGAGAATTTGATTTATGAATGAGCAAGAGCACCGTGTAGCGTAAATCTTCGTTACGGTAGCCAAAGAGAATTTGATTTATGAATTTGAAAGAGTACCGTTTAGCGTAAATCTTCGTTACGGTAGCCAAAAAGAACTTGATTTATGAACTTTAAAGAGCACTGTTTTAGCGTGCATCTTCGTTACGGTAGCCAAAAAGAGCTTGAATTATGAATTTTAAAGAGCACCATTTTAGCGTACATGTTCGTTACGGTAGCCAAAGAGAATTTGATTTATGAATGATTTAGGAGGAAATGACTCTGCACAAGCTGTCGCCGAGAACATCGCAGAACTAGCACAAGCATTAAACACAAATGTAAACAAGGTCTATGTTTCTGGCATTGTACCCCGTGGAGATCACCTCAATGGAAAAGCAATGGAAGTTAATGAAAAACTACAGCGAATGTGCCAACGAAGAAAGATCCAGTTTATTGACAATAGCAATATTGATCCCAATCTTCATCTGAATGGGAGCAGACTTCACTTAAATTATCAAGGTACTTGTTTTTTAGCCAACAATTTTTTAAGAGCTTTAGGTTATTATTGACTAGATTCCGATACAATGAGCCCATACTGGTCTCCAGAAATTACACCATATTCACCCAGGCCTCCTTTAAACACAGCTACTCCCTTTTACTCCTCCGCAGCTACCCCCTTGTAACAGATATCAATACCACTGCTGCCAGATCTACATTAAAGTTATTAAGAATAAAGAACATTGGTAAGGTCATCATTGGACACCTAAACATCAATTCTGTTCGAAATAAATTTGATCCGCTCAAAGAAATTGCCTCACAAAATTTAGATGTACTGATGATTGCCGAAACAAAAATTGATGCTACCATATTCCATATTCAACAGGGCAATTTGCAATAGAGGGATTTGCAACTCCCTTTCGATTAGACAGAAATTCAAATGGCGGTGGCTTACTAGTCTACGTCTGAAGCGATATACCTTCACATCAGTTAAATTCCTTCAAATTTTCCGATGGTATCGAATGCATTAGTTTTGAAATAAATTTGAGGAAAAAGAAATGTGTACTTTTCAGTGTTTATCGACCACCAACCCAGTCTCAAGATCATTTATTTGAAAACCTTGGTCGTGCGATCGACCACTACAGTGAAACTTATGAAAACTTTATGTTTATAGGAGATTTTAATATGACTGAAAGTGAGGAACAGCTCAAAAATTTCTTGGACCTTTATAGTCTTAAAAATCTTGTCAAGGAACCAACGTGCTATAAATCTCATACACCAAGATGTATAGATCTTGTACTGACAAATCGAAACAGGAGCGTGCAACAAACTACCACAGTTGAAACTGGTATATCAGATTCCATAAAATGGTTGTTACTATCCTTAAAACTACTTTCCCCAAACAAGGACCAACGGTAATCAACTATAGAAATTATAGAAAATATAATGAAATTGCTTTCAGGAATGATCTTCGAGAGGAATTAGGGAAAATAGAGCCATTGGACTTGAATTACAGTTCATTTGAAACTACTTTTGATAGAGTTTTAGATAAACATGCTCCTGTTAAGAAAAAATATGTCCGGGCAAATGATAAACCATTTATGACTCGTGCTCTGCGTAAAGCGACCATGCTACGTTCTAGATTACGTAATAAATTCAACGAAGATCGAACTGCTGAAAATTGGAAAAAATTTCGCAAGCAACGAAACTCTTGTGTTAAGTTATTGCGGAAGGAAAAAAGAAATTATTACAATAACCTAGACATCTCAACTAGTCACTGATAATAAGAAATTCTGGAATACTGTGAAACCTTTTTTCTCGGACAAATCACAATCTAAGAATAAAATAGTGTTGATTGAAGATGAAACCATTATTTCCAACGATGTTGAGGTAGCAGAAACTATGAACGAATTTTTCGTCAATGTGACGGATTCCCTTGGCATAAATGAAAACTCTAATTACGAAAATGCAACAGAAGGAATCACAGATCCTATTGATGAGGCTGTACATAAGTTTTCCAATCATCCTAGCATTCTGAAAATTAAAGGTCGCTATCAAGATGCTGGTTCCTTTGATTTTCATAAAGTTACCCCTGATACTGTTGACAAAGAGGTTAGGGATCTAAATCCTAAGAAAGCTACAACGCACAAAAGTATTCCTCCTAAAATTCTTAAATCCAATTCTGATGTATGTGTAGAACCTTTGACGAAAATATTTAATGATTGCATAGAAAATTCGTCCTTTCCTGATGAACTAAAATGCGCGGATGTCACATCTCTTCCCAAGAATGGACCAACCAACTCTAGGACTAACTTTCGGCCAATCAGCGTTCTGCCTACGGTCTCAAAACTGTTTGAAAGAATAATGGACGTTGCATATATTACACCCTTTTTATCGTCACTTCTCTGTGGTTTTCGAAAAGGTTACAGTGCCCAGCATGCTCTCGTACGGCTCTTAGAAAAATGCAAAATTAGCCTTGATGAAGGTGGCAAGGCAGGGGCTGTATTGATGGACCTGTCCAAGGCATTTGATTGCATCAGACACGATCTTTTGATTGCAAAATTGCAAGCCTACGGTTTCTCCCGCGAAGCATTAACATTAATTAATGATTACCTCACAAATAGACAACAAAGAGTAAAAGTAAATGGGTCATTCAGTTCTTGGAAAAGCGTCACACGAGGTGTTCCTCAGGGGTCAGTCTTAGGGCCTCTGTTATTCAACATATACATTAATGATCTTCTACTCTTCATTCAAAACTCGGATATATGTAATTATGCAGATGATACTACAATCTATGCCTGCGATAAGAACCTGGACAATATAACTCATAGGCTTGAAAATGACTGTAGTTTAGCTTTGGAATGGTTTGCCGACAACTTTATGAAATTAAATGCAGATAAATGCCATCTTCTGGTTCTTGGGCAGAGGTGTGATGATCCTGTTACTGTTAGGATTGGAAATGCTGATGTTGTAAATAGCTCCGAAGAGAAGCTACTCGGAGTTCAAATTGACAGCAAACTTTCCTTCGATAATCATGTTTCCAAATTGTGCCAAAAGGCTAGCAATAAACTTTATGCACTTGCTCGCATATCCCCATACATGGATCAGAGCAAACTAAGAACACTCATGAGGGCATTTATTACCAGTCAGTTTCAATACTGTCCTTTAATCTGGATGTTTCACAGCAGGCAGCTTAACAAAAAAATTAACAAAATACAGGAAAGGGCTTTGAGAATTACTTATAAGGATGCCGAATCTACTTATAGTGAGCTATTAGAGAAGGACTGTGCCGTTACTATTCATACAAAGAACTTGCAGCTACTTATGACTGAAATGTACAAAACTAGAAATGACCTGAACCCTTCATTCATGCAGGAAAGTTTCTGTGAAAATGAAAGTCATTACAATCTGCGCAACAATAACTAATTCTTTCAACCTAGGGTGAGATCTGTCAACAACGGGACAGAAAGCATCCGTTTCAAAGGTCCGCAGCTGTGGCAAATGTTACCACCAACGATACGTAATTCAGAATCCCTTTGTCAGTTTAAAACAAAAATAAAGAGTTGGAAAGGAGAAAATTGTCCATGTAAATTATGCCGCGTTTTTATTCCGAATTTGGGCTTTTTATGATGAATCTTATTAGATATCTACTTTTCTTTTACACTGTATACTTTTGATGACTTGTAAATATTTTATCCACTATTTTTCTTATGTAATATTTGTATTTTAGTGTTTTAAAGTTGGAATAAATTAGCTAATTACTTTTAGCTATCTTTTTGACATTTGTAATCCAACAATAAAGAAATTGATAATAATAATAAAAATTTG
Organism: Aurelia coerulea; assembly: GCA_039566865.1. NCBI lineage: Eukaryota > Metazoa > Cnidaria > Scyphozoa > Semaeostomeae > Ulmaridae > Aurelia > Aurelia coerulea. The sequence continues at coordinate 11,141,065 of CM076955.1, read as the reverse complement.
AAAGAGCACCGTTTAGCGTATTCGTTACGGTAGCCAAAAAGAACTTGATTTATGAACTTTAAAGAGCACTGTTTTAGCGTGCATCTTTGTTACGGTAGCCAAAGAGAATTTGATTTATGAATCTGAAAGAGCACCGTTTAGCGCACATCTTCGTTGCGGTAGCCAAAGAGAATTTGATTTATGAATTTGAAAGAGCACCGTCTAGCGTATATCTTCGTTACGGTAGCCAAAGAGAATTTGATTTTGAATTTGAAAGAGCACCGTTTAGCGTACATCTTCGTTACGGTAGCCAAAAAAAAATGAATTATGAATTTTAAAGAGCACCATTTTAGCGTACATCTTCGTTACGGTAGCCAAAGAGAATTTGATTTATGAATTTGAAAGAGCACCGTTTAGCGTATTCGTTACGGTAGCCAAAGAGAATTTGATTTATGAATTTTAAAGAGCACCGTTTAGCGTAAATCTTCGTTACGGTAGCTAAAAAGAACTTGAATTATGAATTTTAAAGAGCACCGTTTTAGCGTAAATCTTCGTCACGGTAGCCAAAGAGAATTTGATTTATGAATTTGAAAGAGCACCGTCTAGTGTACATTTACATTTCATGCAGACTTTGTCCACAAGAGATTTGCTTAACCTACCGGGTGAGTCAAAAAAACGTGGGGTGTTTGGGGGACTGTGACGTCGCTTGTAGCCACCCGATCGTCGTGAAATAAATGTGTCCATGCAGCAAAGGTCTAACTTAGATTATAAGCCTTACCCCATTAAAATCGGTCACTTGGTGCATTAGTTAAAACGTATTTTCTTTGTAAGGCCTTCTATGGGAGTCTTGCAAACTGATGGAATCTTTAGCCAGCAAGGCCATTCAGCATTTTAGCCTTGCCAAAGTTGCAGATACACGTGGTATTATCAGAGGAGAATGAAATAGTTAGGAAATAGTGTTTTCTCTCCTGATAATACCACATGTATCTGTAACTTTGGTAAGGCTAAAATGCTGAAGGGCCTTGGCTAAAGATTCCATCAGTTTGCAAGACTCCCATACTAGGCCTTTCAAGGAAAATACGTTTTAACTAATGCACCAAGTGACCGATTTTAATGAGGTTAGGCTTATAATCTAAGTTAGACCTTTTGCTGCATGGACAAATTTATTTCACGACGATCGGGTGGCTACAAGCAACGTCACAGTCCATCAAACACCCCACGTTTTTTTGACTCACCCGGTATTGTTACACCATCTTGTTTTTGTTTTTGTTTCTTTTTTGTCACTTCTTTTGACGCAAAAGCTCCAGTTTACGCCGTTTCGTGCAATGATGAAAGATACTCGAATCAATGCTTGCATTTGAGCTTTAATTTCGTATTTCTTATGACGTATGACATCGTATGTCGATTTTGGTTTTACATAGTTGCAGTGCTTCATATCGACTCCAGCTTGGCTCAAACATTCCTAAAGTTATGATTTATAAGACGAAATGCCATGCTCGATAAGGCCCCCTCTTGACGTATGAAATCGGTAGCTTATGGTGGCCCTTGATTGTTCTAATGATTTTATCTGTTGCAGTTGTTTTTTCTATGCAACCCAAGCACATTTACAGACAATGCAAAATTGGAAAATAAATAGATAAAACTACCGCACTACACACGGGAGACACGAAATGTGCCTCTATCTCATAGACTCCTATGAGTTTTATTCAGTCCCATCCTGATGATAACGCAAATTTCAAGGCCTTTGTTTGCCAAGAATGTTTCCGTTTTTCGCATCTAATTTTTTCTAGTATCTATCTTTAAGTGCAACTTTCTTTTACCAATATCCATCAAATGGTGTCAATATTTTTGCACAAAGATTCGGAGATTCCAAACTGCTATGTTTTTTCCTGCCGTCTTCTTTTTGACCATTGCTTGCTTATGATCTACAAGTTACCCTTGTTATCTCCGATATCCCCCCAGGACATATTTCGCCCAGTGGGATCCTTCTTAGCAGTTTATAGCCTTGTTTTTGTCTCAGTAGAAAAAAAATCATGAGGTGATATCCTTTATATCCTCCTAGCAAAGTATTTGGATGGCATACAAAACCTTTTGCAATGGGATTTGCTTGCATTCAGACTGTTCTTTTAACTGTTGCAGGCCGCACCTACAATTGCTAGAATGCGGGAGTCGGCTGTTAGCTACAGGCGATGCTGTTGACAGAATAATTCTGGTTTCCACTTCTATAATAAATGTAACAGTCGGTAAGGTCCTCCTCGCGCTAACATTCAACCTACAACTTGTTGAGGTAGATGAACAATGCATCGTGGATAGACGGAATATATTCATTTTGGTGCATGTGCAGCCAGCAGTCTTGGCCAGTTTTTTTCATCACAAAAGCTCTTTAAAGGCTTCATTACATTGTTTAGCTTAATGTACTACATATGTAATTTTCGATCAAAAACTTTAAAATTTCAACTTTACACTTTCTTGGATAAAATATATTGTAGATTCCAGCTCTGTAAACGAAAATCTCCCTGGGCCACAAATTTCTGAATTATGGACCAACATTCTAACAGTTGGTCAACAAATCATTCCCTGACAACGCCCTAGCAATGGCTATTTTGTTAACTTTCTCGAGGCTGAATTTCGAATTTTGGGCTTGAGGTCTGTAATTCTCTGCCCTCTATTCCACCATTCCATTTTCAAAGTGAATAGGAGGCTCTACTATAATGGTTGAGTGGTTGAGAGTTCAAAATATTTGTGTAAACAAGTAATTAGAGTAAAATATATTTATAAGCAATTTGGTGCGAATTGGAATAAGCACGACATTTCGAGCATTGCCCGTTATCAAGCCTCAATATTTATCAAAATATTTGTAGCGGACAAAAAGAAAAGTTGAGTTACGATATTCACCGGCAACAATCGTAATATCAGCCAAGAATGGGAAATTAAGATATTGATAAAGGGGGAAAAACTCACAAGCAACTTTATCATGGAAATCGATTTTTCAGAGGCCGTGAACGATCGGAAGAGCAAGACAAAAAGCACCTTTCAACCCTCTCATGCCAACCGCGGCTTCAGTGAAGGACAAATGCGAAGGGATATCCCCTTTTGATGAAAGGAGATTCCCTGAGTAAGCGAACTTTGGGTGTGAAAAAATGGGGGTTCCTCGTAGTTTGTTGATGTAGATTTTTGGTATGATATTTACATAGCCATCCTCTTTCGAACTATCAAAAGATAAATTCTTTTGCAATTAGTTTGAGGTCAAGTGCTGAAATGATGTATATTGACTGGACTATAGGCGCACAAAATGAAGTTGAAAATAGCATTCCTTTCCTTCTGCAAGTGCAAAGAAACTAAAATTGTGCACTACTGCTTGCCCTTTTCCACAGAAGCAAAGAAAGGAAATCATGGAGAAACAAACTAAGATCAACTAAAATGGTTATGAAGAAAGACCAAGGGAAAAGAGTAAGAAAAGGGAAACATTCAAACATCAAGTCCATGACCACAGGCCCTATTCTCAAAGAAATACAGATCTTTCAATTCAGTTTTTACAAGATTGCACTTTTTGCATTTTGGGAAATTATATAAAAATAAAAATAATCAATAGAAGATTTCAGGCTCAAATTTGGTGTGTGGCTTCGTCAACCTATGCTGCATCTACCGAACCAAAACAATTTTCAACTGTGAATCTATAAATAGACTTCTGTACAAAAGATGGTGGCCGCCGCCACTAATTATTCAAAGATATGCTTGCATTTTCTGAATGGTTAGGAATATTGCAAAAATTTTGGTTGGGTGGAAGCATATACCCAGTGACATTATATCCAAAAAATTTCAGCTTTGTATCATTTACAAATAATTTCTAAGAATTTAGAAAAATCTAAACATTATGCATGTGGCATTCGAACAGGAATGTATCAAGGATGAAACTTCATTTTTTGACGGAGTTAGAGCTGATCAAAAGTAATACATTTCTGTTTTTGCAGGGGTTGGTTTTTTCTGAGTTATGGAGTAGATAGCTTTGAGGTTTTATGGTATAGCTATATTTTGCTACTAAGTTTCATCTTTCTTTGTATTCTCTGCATGGTACATTACCGAAATTGTGACTTCCGAAGCACTCGGGTATCTTAGTTGATTTGAGAGGACTATTCTCATCCAATTAGTCACTCCCCCTCTCAAATCAACTAAGATACCTGAGTGCGAAGGAAGATCGCTATTTGAGAGGAATTGTGACTGATGGACAATTTTCAGTTCACTTTTCTGGGCTTAAAGGCCTATTGTTAATGTCCCTTTTTGTCTTTAAGCCCATGACACACATAAGAAAAAGTAGGAAAACTGCAAATACTGTAATAGTTGAAAAGTGAAGTGGAAATGGCCACTGTTAGCGGAAAGAACCGTCGCCGAGGGAGGAGAGGTGGGTCGCTTTTACACGTGTGACTGCTTGTTGCGTAGAAAGAGACGGAATAAACCAATTCTGAGCTTTTAATACCTTGCTTGAGCCTCAAGGGGCTACACACATAGCTAAGCAGATCCCGTGGGGGTAAAGAATGGAGTTTCCATACGTTATTTTGAGATTTCAGAGTGACCCCTTGGGTGAGAATAGATTACTATCCACAGTGCTCCTTGACAGAGTAGCCTCCATTTGTGCATCCCAGTGAGTTGATTGTAATATGTTGAACAGGGGCGCATATTAGGGGGTGTGGGGGTGAGACATCCCCCAAATAATTTCTGAGTTGGTCCAAAAATTTTCTCGAAGGGAAAAACTGGTCCACGACAAAGTCAGATGGACCGATTTCGTGGACCGACCGACCAGTACAAAGCTTTAAAAGGTCCACAATAGTTTGGATCAAAGTTGGTCCGATTTTGAATGTTTTGAACGACAGTTATTCTGAAGATATTTTAACCGGCATCCAAACTTTTACTCCCAAACATCTAGAGAGTAGATTGCTTTAAGAAATTCGGAAAATCTCAAGCAGTTTTTTGTCCTGGTTGCGTTTTATGAAGGTAGGTAAAATTTAGGAAAACCTTCACGGGTTTCTTTTGTCTCCTTCGCTTTTTAGCCGTCTGATTGGTCCGTGAAAATGATGCTTTGGCGGTTTCGACCATCGGCCACGAGCAATCGGCTATGTACGACCATGAGCGATAGGACACCAAGTGTGTGCCACCTTAACGTTATTTTGGTAGCGAGCCACCTTAATCAATTGTTTTTAGTGTTTTTGCCTATTTTTACTTGGTAGAGAGCCACCTTATCGCGGTTTTGCCATTTTGAAATTTTTGGTAGTGAGCCACCTTAAGTGCAGATCCACCTTAACCGTAAAGCCCTGAGAGGGAAAAACTTTTTCCCTCTCAGGGCTTTACGGTTAAGGTGGATCTGCACTTAAGGTGGCTCACTACCAAAAATTTCAAAATGGCAAAACCGCGATAAGGTGGCTCTCTACCAAGTAAAAATAGGCAAAAACACTAAAAACAATTGATTAAGGGAATGATTCCTATGCTCACAATTTTGGCTTTTAAACTGAATGCGAAAACCAAATCGAAAGATTTCCAAATCTATTGTCTATGAAAGGCATACTGCGAAAGATTGACTGCTTTGTTGGTCAACCTATTTCTACGCTTCCAGTAAAACTATTCTTTTGAAAACCAGCAAAATGCGAGGCACGCAGTGTTCCAAATAATTCAATAAGTCAATAAACAATCTTCTGGGAATTGAGTGATACTTGTTTTTACGCATGTAACAACGAACATATTTACGAATCACCGAGCACAAAGACTGATTGCTGAAAAGTTTTCGTTTGCAAAAACAACAAGACGCAATGCATGCAGCGTGCTAAATTATTAGAAAAATGAATACAACGATCTGCTGATAATTGAGTGATACGTGTAGTTACCCATGTCGCTACAAAATGAATCGTAATCAAGGTTGTGGGACACCTTTATAAGCAAGCGCTCGCAGCATCTTCCGCGAATTAACTGGGATATAAAATTTCATTCTTATCCCTATTTAGTTCTTGCTTCAGATAAAAATAATGTGGCCCCTCAGATATGAACAATCACAAATATAAAATTTGCCAGTTGAAAGATACCAATGGCAGTGTTCTCTCATCATCGGGGCCAAAGTTTCGGATTTCAAATGCACTGGCCAAATGTGCACTCCCACAGCAACCGAAATAGTTGGGGGTTAGAGAAGAATGTTTAGATTTTTTCTCCACCACAGAATACATGTGTTCCCCCAACCCCCAAATATCCGAGAAAAAGAATGTAGCCTCCTGGACCCCTACCGAAGATGAGAGAACACCCCATGCTGGCATTTCTTGTTTAGCTCGGCTTAGCCTCTTTAGATAAAATTTGCTTTTAGTTTTTATGTACAAAGTAAACTGAGTAAGATTTCTTTGTTTTATTGTACTGCGAGAGGTGAAAAAACATTTGCAAGGCAACATCTAAACTCACACGATTGCCAAAATACCGCTATAAACAGGTAACCACCTCATCTCGATTACTATTCCAACATGATTCCAATTTGATTTGATAAAATCTTCTTTCCTTGCTGTTGTTGTAAATATATTTGAATTTGATATTAATCCACCATAAACAGAGGATGGTAAAGGGATCACGAATCACGAAAATAAAATGTTCAATTTCACAAAGAATATAGCGTTTACGCGTTTAAAGTCAATAAACACTGGCTTTTCGCGTTTCACGAGAAGAAAATATGGTCAAAAATATTGCAGATCGCGTTTCACGAAATACCCATTACAACCCTCTAAACTCACCTCATCTTGATGGTTATTTCAATTATCTTCCGCCATAAAACAGGCAACCACCTCATGGATGGCTATTTCATTATCTTAACTTGAGGTAAACATCTCATCTCAATGCTTACTAGGCAACCATCTCATCTCAACGGATGCCTAATTCGCTTTGGGCTACAACCAACTTAATGGCACCCAATTAACTTTATTAACTTTGGGCTACAGACAACTCAATGGCACCCAATTAACTTTGTCAACTTTGGGCAACAACCAACTCAATGGCACCCAATTAACTTTGTCAACTTTGGGCAACAACCAACTCAATGGCACCCAATTAACTTTGGATAAAATAAACATCTAATGTCGATGATTAACCTTCTTCTCGATATTCAGTCATTAAATTAGCATGATTGCAACTAGTCTTCAATAGATTAGCGCACAGAAGACATGCACAGTAGTCTTTACTTATCTTAACCAACACATAAGTTTCATACGCAACCCAACACATAAGTGTAGTATCAATATCACATTAACGTGGACGATAGCCACGAAAAGAACAAATATAATAGATCGGTTTTTTTAAAGAAACTAAGGTCCGGTGCTGGTAGGCAATTTCTTAAAGTTTTGCGCCATTTCGCTAGCAAAATTTTATGTGTTTCATATACCCTCAATGCTGGAAGTGTAGAATTAATTCAGCTTTGTTAAGAGGGCTCCCAAATTACTGAATAAGACCTCAAAAACCAGTAAATAACATAATTTGCACTCAAAATAATTTCAAAAGAATTGCTATAACTGTACACTGACAAAACTTTTTGCAAATTACAAAAGTTTCTTAGCTTTTTCAATTCAGATAGGGATGTTTTCAACTTAAGGCTAAAGAATTGAGCCTTCCGTTTCTTATAAGCGGTTTCCTATAAAAAGAGTACGTGTAGTAACCTTAAGCGTTGCAGTGGTTAGTGCCTTTTGAAGTCTATGGTTTAACACTTTTTAAGACAAGGGTCTTGAATCTTTTCAAATCAACATTGGGCCTTGAGAAGGACCGTTAAGACCTGTTCCCCCTATAAAGCTTCAGGGAGCATAGTAAATTAAGAATGCTGTACCACGAGCAGCCCATAACATACAACCATTAACATTTCCCTAAGTCAGCTGGTACAAGAACAAATGGTGTTATAGGAAGTTTTTACAGCCTGTTCGCAGGTTGTACTTTGCGTAAGCCTTTTAAAACTAGGGGAATTCTCAAAAATCCAAAAGTGGATCTTCAGCTCCATTTTGAACATGCAACTACCTACCTATTTTCTCCATTTTCAACGATCTTACTTTGAGGGATGAACTCCAAAGCCCGAAGCTTGAAAAGTGTTACTTAAATTATCCACAAATCTTAGCCAAGTCAATTTTCACGTAGGGAAAACCGAAACATTGCCGTTCAGCTGACGAACTATTTTAACAAAACTTAGAAAAGACTTTTCGTTCTTTATTTACAACATTTTCATTTTTTTTTTCGCTGATGGGCACTTTTGCTTTAGTTTTTATTTTGTTGTGTGGCTACTGCTGAGCAGTTGCTTCCAGTTAATATCAAAGACTATAGTTTTGTCGATGGTGCATTCCTGTGAAAGACCTGAAAATGAAGCAAGAAACGCATCAGCTCTACTGTAACCCAGAATATGAAATGCAGTAAACAGTGAACTTGTTCTTACGGCTTAAAAGTTATCTCAAAGGCAATGCGTCCATACAAGCACCACAGCACCGCGGGGGGGGGGGCATGCCAATTTTGCGTGATATTCCATGTGAACACCTTGGTAATGAAGCTTACTACGGGCAAAGAGTGATCTAAGGGATGACCTAAGCCGTTGCGCTTCCGAAGCTGAAACCTTAGCCTGCATGTGATCCGTGCCAATCACCGCGTCCCTCGAGGCTCTTCGTCAGCATCATAACAGCATAATTTCGACAAGAGTGTTCACGCGGCTGAACTCACACGGAGACATTGCCTTTAAAAAAGTTGCAAGTGCCATTGTAAAGCAGTACATGACCGTCAAGATAGGCACTAAATCCTAACTGGCTAACGAGCTTGGCATCATCATCATCATCATCATCATCATTAATTTATATACAAAGTAGGCTGAAACAAAACTATAGCTAAAATTACAGCTAATTAAGGCCTACTTATTTACAAAATTTACAAGTCTAATCTAAAAATAATATGTATATGTATAATTACAAGAATTTCAATAACTATCCTGTTATGAACCCAACCTGTTGTACATATGTTTTGCAAAGCCTACAGTTGCATTTATCACCATTCCAGCACCTTATTTGCTTTTTGAAAATTTGAAGGGTGCTGGAGTCTTTTATCTCGTGTGGTAGCAGCTGCCACATCCTATTTCCAAGGAAAGCTACAGACTCGATTCCAAAGGACATAGTGCGTACTTTTGGAAGCAGCGCGTCGGTCCCATGCCTCAAGTCGTAGCCAGTGTTCCGCTGCGTGAAAATATCCTTCATAAAAGTTGGACTTAGATCTAATTTTGTTTTAAAAATCTCAGTCATAAGCAACTGTAAGTTTCTTATATGGATGGGTACTGAATTTTTTTGCTCCAGGAGAAAACCAAAATCATGTTCGCAATCTTTCTGTGCAATGCGCAAAGCCCTTTCGTGAACGTGATTTATTCTTTGATTCAAGGTTCTATCGCAGAACATCCAAACAAGTGGACAATAGCTAAAATGGGATAATATGAAAGCACGCATTAGTTGCTGCAGTTTTTCTGTGTCCATGTAACAGGATATTCGGTTAAGAGCATGAAGTTTTTGGCTGGCTTTCTTACATAGAGATTAGACATGTTATTTGAAGGAAAGAGATCGATCAAATTTTATGCCAAGAAGATTCTCCTCTGTAGATTCTTTCAAAAAAGCGCCTCCTATTTTGATGGATACTTCATTGTCTTTTGCACCGAAAATCATTAAATGGCATTTATCCTCATTTAGCTTCATGAGATTGTTCGGAAACCACTCAGTTAACTTAAGGGCATCATTTTCTAAATGCGCAATTACATTATCGATTTTTGGACCATACGCATAAATCGTTGTATCGTCCGCATAGTTACATATTTCGGTCTCCTCTAGGAACAGGAACAAGTCATTCAGGTATATGTTGAACAAGAGGGGGCCTAGGACAGAACCTTGCGGTACACCTAGGGTGGTCTTTCTCCACGTGCTGAATGAACCATTGACCTTTACCCTTTGTTTCCTGTCGACGAGATAGCTATGGATGAACTGCAATGCAGATCTACTGAAACCGTATGCATTCAATTTTGCAATCAATAATTCGTGATTTAGAAAATCAAAGGCTTTCGAAAAGTCCGTCAGGACGACCCCTGCGACGCCTCCGCTGTCCAACGACTTTTTGCAGGTTTCAATTAAACGTAGAATTGCATGCTGTGTACCATAGCCCTCTCGAAATCCACAGCGGAGTGGAGACAAGAAACATTGGACAAAGGGCAGCATTTGATCTTGCATCAACCTTTCGTATATCTTTGATGCCGATGGCAAAACTGTAATAGGTCGGTAGTTTTTCTTCGAAAAGGCATCCTCTTTTTTGAAGAGTGAGCTTAAATCTCCAGCTTTCAATTCGTTGGGAAAAGTACCCTTGGATAAACCAGAGTTGAATAAATTTCGAATGGCAACAGAAAATACATCAGAATTTTCCTTCAGGATTTTTGCAGGGATGCAATCAACTGGAGAGGCTTTACTCTGATTAAGTTGGTTGATTTTGACAGCAACCTCTTCCATAGTGACCTCTCTGAACTCAAAATTGTTGGAAAGCATAGCTTGCTCATTTATTTTGCAGATACTTGGATGAGCTTCATATTTCTTAATAGATTTGTCAATGGGATCTAGTATATCACTTGTTGGCAGCAAAAGTGAGTCATTTTCAGAGATCCCTAGGCTGTTTGTGATATTTGCAAAGTAATGATTGAAGATCTCTGCAATTTCACAGTCCTGACTTATCATTTTGTCGTCTTCAATTAGAGTAATGGACGAATTTACTTGCACTTTATCTGAGAATAGTGGCTTTACAGTTTTCCAAAACTTGTGATTATCTGTCAGATTTTTAGGGTCAATATTCTTGTAGTAATCAAATTTGGCCCTTCTCAGCAATTTTACACATTTGTTCCTCTGCTTTTTGAATGCATTAAGGTTTTCTTCAGTTCTACTGTCGTTATACTTATTGCGAAGCTTGGTTCTATGCATGTGTTCTTTACGCAAGGCTTTAGTCATAAAAGGTCCATCGTTTGCACGAATATACTTTTTCTTAGCACGTCCATGACCACAGCTTTAAAAGCACCATAGTCCTCATTCTCACTTAATTCAGATGAGAGCATATACAAAAGATGAGTTTTGAAGTCTACGGCGCTAAATCGGCTGTAGTCCCTATAGGTAACTATCTTAGGCCCCCTTTTGACATACCCACCCTTTAAAAGGGTGACAATCATAACATGAAAATCCGACAGTCCTGTTTCTATCGTAACAGTGCTCTGAAAGTTCTTTCTTCTGTTTGTTAGAATTAAATCAATACAGCGGGGACTGTCGGACTTAAAACAGGTTGGGCTCTTAACAAGACTAGCTAAGTCATAATTTTCGATGAAAGTACTGATAGCATCTTCGTCTATTTCGTTATTAAAATCTCCTATTAAAACGATATTTTCATATTTCATACAATAATGGTCGAGCATCTTACCAATCTCTGTAAAGAAATACTGCTCTGATTGAGAAGGTGGACGATATATAGCAAGAAGAAGCCATTTCTGCTTTTTCAGATTAATCTCGATCACCCCACATTCAATATTGTGTGGGGCTTGATAATATGTTAATTCCTTGACTGGTGCCCGTTCTCTCACGTAGATTAGAAGGCCACCACCATTTTGATTGCGATCATATCTAAAAGGCTTCATAAACCCCCCAATCAAAAATTGACTAGTTGGAAAGGTATCATCGATTTTAGTCTCTGCTATTATCAAAATGTCGACGTTCCCTGATATCATAGGTCTTAAAAAGTCGATTTTATTCCTGATTGAATTAATGTTTAGGTATGCGATGAGGAGACCGTTGCGATTTTTCAGCCGAATATTTTTCAATGCAGTGCTCGCATCATCCCGTTCATAGACCAATTCGCTATCACCGCTTTCATCACCTAAATTGTTGCTATTGTTGGTGGCACAACAAGGTAAAGACGGGAGTACATTACTTTGTTGTAAAGTAACAGGACTTTCAACGGAAATCCCAGAGGGCTCCCTCAGAGGAGAGGAGGCACGTGACAATCTCTAAAACCAATCAATGGAACGGAAAGCCGACCGGGAAATTTGAAAAGTCAAATTTAGGCCGTTTTTGGACGATTTTACCACCCTTCACCGCGGAAGGAAAATTAAGATTTTCAAAAACTTTTTTCACAGACCTGTTCTCAATACGTTAATACATACCTGTTCACGGGGGCTAAGAATTATCTCAAAATTTGATGAAATGCCAAAGTTTTGAATTTGACCTCACTGACCTCACTGTAGTGTGTCACAGTAAAAACCTCAGTAAACACAGAAACGTATTCACATGCATCTGGAGACTAAATACTTTGCTTCGAAGGTCTTATTCTGTGTGTTTAAGAATCTTCAGAACATCTTTAAAGATGCCAAACTTAGAGCACTACAGTGTCTAAATCTTTTTTAGGTTGAAGCTAACATGAATATTGCTGAGTGGTAGGTGCAAAACGGGAAGATTGCAATGCACTGGCCTAACAAAACATCACACTGTTGATATAGATAAAGACGAACGAACAGATACTTACATTTCTATCTTGCAAAATGAGTACCACAAACTGAAAATATGAAGCAGCGCAAATGCCAAAAGTATTTCAACTGGTTTTGATAGCTAAATCCACTTTGTTGACCGTAATCTGCAGCCAGTTTCTCCAACAAATCGTTTAGACTTTCTTCTTGCAACAACATTGTTAATAAAAGGGCGCAGAAATTTCAGTGATCAGCTGCCTGATATTTATCATCAAAATAACATAAAATTCCAATGAACTTTCAACAAATAACAATTATTTCAAGAATGGCAAGAGCTGTAACATCCAACGTAGCCAGAACGAAAGATTTTGTGATGTCCTCTTCGATAACCATTGCTCCCATTCCATAAGAGTGCACATGGATGTGACGGAATTTCTGTTGCCATGATCAAAATATGTGACAATTCGATAGTAGATCCTCTGTGTTGCATTTTTGAAAGATGCCTTGAAACAGGAATTTACCCTTCTCAATGGAAGAAAGCAAATATAATTCCTGTGCATAAAAAGGGCTGCAAACAGAACAAGAAAAACTATCGCCCAATTTCCCTACTTCCAATTTTTGGAAAGTTTTTTGAAGAGCTATTATTTGATGCCATCTACGAGCATCCAAGTATAAATGGTCTTATATCGCCTCATCAATCAGGGTTTCGTCCCGGTGATTCGACTATCAATCAGTTACTGCTCATCACTCAAAATATTTATAGAGCCTTCGATGAAACTCCTAGTAAAGAAACACGTGCCATCTTCCTTGACCTTTGAAAGGCATTTGACAGGGTCTGGCATGAGGGTCTCATTTACAAGTTGGAATCCAATGGCTTACATGGAAATGTTCTTCGGATTGTTAAAAGTTTTTTGTCAGATCGTAAGCAACGGGTAGTGCTAAATGGGCAATGTTCAAAGTGGGATACAATTTCCGCAGGTGTACCACAAGGATCAGTTCTTGGACCGTTGTTGTTCTTGATCTACATTAATGATATTACCCACAATGTTAAATGTGGTATTAAGTTATTTGCTGATGACACGTCGTTGTTTACTACTGTTCAGAATGAAAATGTAGCTGCACTTGACTTAAACAGAGATTTGGCAAAAATTAGCTTATGGGCATGGCAATGGAAAATGCAGTTTAACGCTGACAAGACAGAGGAGGTCATATTTTCTTGTAAAAGGAATAAGCCAATCCACCCCGGTCTTGAATTGGGAGAGGAGGTCATTGCATCAAAATTGGAGCACAAGCACCTTGGGGTTACTCTTGACTCAAAGCTAAATTTTAAAAGTCATATTCGAGAGGCTATCTTGAAAGCACGGAGAGGAATTGGTTTGTTAAAATACCTTTCTAAATATGTATCAAGAGAGGTCCTTGATCAAACCTATAAGCTTTATGTGAGACCTCACTTAGACTATGGAGACATAATTTACCATAAATATGACCCTGATATGCAGCTGAACCTTACGCAACAACTAGAACAGACTCAATATAAAGCAGCACTAGCTGTAACTGGAGCGTGGGTAGGTACAAGTAGGCGAAGGCTACTTGAAGAGCTCGGATGGGAAACACTTTATGACCGAAGGTGGTGCCGAAGATTATGTCATTTCTTTTCATTAACCACATCCAAAAGTCCAGATTACCTTTTCAATGAGATACCCGAACAGCGCTCAGTTGAGTATAATTTAAGAAACCCGCGTTGTTATGAGCAAAATGTAGGTAGAACTATGCGCTTCTCCAGCTCTTATTTCCATAACACAATATGTGAGTGGAACCTGTTAGACAAAACTGTACAAGATTCTCCTTCTCTTGCAGTTTTCAAGAGCAAATTGCTTCGAATCATCAGACCCGAGAAAAACCCGGTTTATAGCATCTATGATATTTTGGGTATCAAGCTATTAACAAGGCTTCGAGTTAACTTTAGTCCTATAAATGAACATAGATTTAGGCATAATTTTGATTGCTTGAGTCCAATTTGTATTTGTGGTACAGGAAAGGAAGATAATGAGCATTACCTCCTGCACTGCCCCCAGTTTACAGCTCAGCGCCAAGATCTCCTTGGTCAAGTCTCAGATGTCGGATATGATGTTGCTAGCATGAACTCAAAGGATCTTTGTCATTTGTTATTATATGGGAACCCAAATGAAAGCACCTTTGCAAACAGAATCATCATAGAAGCAACTATTTCTTTCATCAAAACTTCTGGACGGTTTAATTAAACTTTCTGGAAAAACAGCAGCCTAACCCTTTTTTTTTTCTTTTAGACTGAAGTGCTCCCGGAATTTGCGTGGGCTGTCTCTGCTCATCGCACTGCTGCCGCGGGTGCATCGGTTGGGGGGAGTCTATGGTAAATTGGAAAGTCTTTTTCCCCTCGGGGTTGAATCCCTGAAACTTTGTTTCATTCTCCCTGCCGGTGCGCTCGTGGTTGTGGTTTGGTGGGTGGTGGGCTGTTTGTGCGGGTTTTGGGGGTACTTCAGTTTTACCTTGGCTTTTACTTTGTCCTGATTTAGTGTGCATATGTATCTTATTTTTTTGTTTTTTGTGTTCTATTATTAATTTATTGTTGATAGTACTTAGAAAATTGTAAGTGGCATTTGTAGTGAGGACCCGGTGACCATGCGTCTTTCCTCGCTGCAAATGCCACAGTAATTTGCATTAACTTGTTGTTTTTAAGTTTTAGATTGATAAAAAAAAAAAAAAAAAAAAAAAAGAGTGGGAATCAGCAAGTAGGTACATGAGCCAAAACATCGTATAAATTCAGGAATTGTGTCCATTGCTCTTTAGCATAAGAAATGGCTGTCGTCTCGTCTAGCAGGTACATGAAATGAATATGAAATGCTAAATTTAATTTTGCGTAAGAATACCATAACAGCGAACGGAAGAAATGTACATCTTGTTTTTAATGTGAAAAAATAGATTAGCCATTTCTGCAAAATAACATTTGAAATACTATTTTCAAAGCTCCTTCATATCAATTTCACACTTTATGCGGATATCATAAACAAATATCTATCCTTGGAATACCAAAGGTCATCCATTAGAAAATCACTCCTTTACTGTCAAACAACACAGCAGCATAGAGCAAAACTGGACATGACACTCAACACATATTTTCTGTAAGATGATAAAATTTTCACCCCCATTAGACTGAAGTTTCTTAAAATTCTTACGTTTCACCGTATACACGTATTTTTTTTATAAGAAACTAAGAATTTGGGTCAGTACTGAAAATTTCTTAAAATTATCAGATTTTGAGTACTCAGAGTTTCTTACGAGTTTCTTGGAGGTTCCATAACAATCTTCATGTTCACTACACCTGTGCCCTCGTGAACATTTAAAAACTAGATTTTTTAAGCCTTTCCAATGTTTAGACTTTGCTGAAGTACCTTACGAGTAATATACAGGAAACAAGTGAAGGTAAAATAAAATTTGTCAAGGATTTCCTTAGTCAAAATAAATAGTTTCTTAACTTACATTTTCCCAGTACTGGAGTTTCCTAATTTTGTGGCGATATGAGAGTTGAGTTTCTTTTGGGCAGTTTCTTACATTTAAGAAATACGTGTTGGGGTGATTTTCTAATGGATGACCTCCGGTAGTCCAAAGATAGACATTCTTCTATGATATCCGCATAAAATGTGAAATTGACATGAAGGAGCTGTAAAAATAGTATTTCAAATGTTATTTTGCAGAAATGGCTAATCTGTTTTTTCACATCAAAAACAAGATGTACATTCCTTCCGTTCGTTGTTATTGTATTCTTACGGAAAATTAAATTTACTGCTAGACGAGACGATAGCCATTTCTTGTGAGAACACTCAGCGCCGATGGGGCGCCGACTACCGGCGTCCTGCCGCAGTCATTCGAAAAAGTTGAGCTGAGTTCAACTTTTTCACTCTGCTGCGGCACCGGCGCCAATAAAAATTATATGAGAACATGAGGCGGCGCACTGCCGGCGATGCGTCAGCGAATCATTTGCATTCCCTGTGATCAGGTGACCATAGCAAGCCAATCAAATACGAGGATCAGCGGGGAATGCACACTGAGATATGGTTGACGGCGCCCTGCCGGCAACATGTCGCCGATAGGTCGCCGATGGGTCGCCGACGAGTCGCCGGCAGTTTAACTTTTGCAACGCAGTAGTGACGCCGATGGGTCGCCGTCGGGTTGAGATTATATGAGAACCAGGCTTTACATCTAAGCAGATCTGACATCACATTTAGTCCATCTTTTGAAGAGCCCATCTCAATGTCGGTTATAATTAAAGGCTCAAAAACTGACCCGTTTAGGAAAGGTGTGTCCCTCATCATTGGGAGAAGCTACAGTCCTATCTGTGCTGTTTCCGCTGTAAAAGATTACCTAGAAGCTACAACGTACAGAAACGGTCCACTTTTTCAATATTCTGATGGTTGATATCTAACCAAGGGTTTGTTTACAACAGCTATCCGCCAGTTTCTCACAACAGTAGGATATAAACCCCAGCATTACGCAGGTCACAGCTTTCGAATTGGCGCTGCCACATCAGCTGCCTCAGCAAAACTCCCTCCGTGGCTGATCAAAGATTTAGGACGATGGACATCCGATTGTTATGAACGGTACATTAGAACTCCGTCCAATGTATTTATTAAAGCTTCAAAAATTTTGTTAGGCTAGTCCTTAGTAACGTTCTTCGCCAACTTTTCTTGTCTGGGGATTGCGGAGGCGCAATTGTGGGAGTCAATTGTCCCTAACAGGCCAATTTTGTCATAGACCACGAAAAGTTGAAAGCTTGTTTTTCTCAAGCATGCAAAAACCTATTCTATTGGCCTAAATACCCATACAATGAGATACAGGTAAATCCGTTAGATTGACCATGATTATCTATCTAATTTGATTTGCCAGGCACATCCCAGAATGGTACGGACTTACCAGTATGGGACCCGCCCTTCTCTGGCACATCCCAAGCAGGGACCCGCCTTTGACGTATCATTTCACTCTTAGGCACATCCTCGGACGGACCACCGGCCAAATATCCGTCCAGGACCCGCCTTCTAAATTCTACTGACACTGCAGAATGATTTGGCTTTTGTTCTGCAGTGCTGGTTACACCCCATGGGACGGTTGTCCTCCCTCTTTGCGTCTCCAATACCCCATTTCAAGCTTTAATAGTTAGAATTAGCTTAGTAATCGCATTTAAGTTAGATTTAGGCTAAAGTTGATTAATTAGATAACAGCTGGAAAAGTTTCTCTCTCTGGTCAGTTCTAGCAGAATAAAGAAAAATTCCGGCAAGGAATCCGCGCAAATCGTACGGGAGGGCAGGGGCATTTCACTCATTCAAGATATCGGTAAAACAAAAGGAACTTACAGATGTTGATAAAAAATGTTCTTGTAACAAAAGGATTTTGTCAAAGGTATACGATATTTTGTAGGGGTGTAGTGCCCCCCAGCCCGGGCATTGAGTACACGAGATAGAATTAATGGGAAATGCATTCTAACCCAAAGTAAAGGATCTTTCTTCAAAAATTTTCCTCATGCTCTGACTGATTCATGGGATAACTGTCACAAAACTATCAAAGTTTTCTTGTCGCTAGTGGCAAGCATGATATTGGGAGATGCATTCTAAGCCAAAGAAAAGGGTGGGCCTCGAAAATTTTCCTGGGGGCTTCGCCCCCAGACCCCCTCATTTCATTAGCTTCCCCCACTTAATTTACCCTGGCCACGCCGCTGCCCGGACCCCATTTTTAGGCCATTCCACGGTCCATGGTGAGGGGCTTAAAAAGATGTTATGAGATAGTTTTGAATAAAACTGATTCTCCCCCACACACAGTTTTTCGGGGCCCGTTAACTAACCCCAAAGTTAAGCAGCTTGACCACCTATTGGCGCCCTTTTGGTTGCTTTTCCCGGTGGGTTGAATGGTAGCCAGTCCGCCACTGATTCCCGCTCTTATGAGCGCACAATGATGAGAGCTGAATTGGATAAAGGAATGGGAGCAATGGTTATCGTAAAGGACATCACAAAATCTTTCGTTCTGGCCAGGTCGAATGTTGCAGCTCTTGCCATTCTTGAGATAGTTGTTATTTGTTCAAAGTTCATTGGAATTGTATGTTATTTGATGAAAAATATCACGCAGTTGATCACTGAAATTTCTGCGCCCTTTATATTGACAATGATGTTGCAAGAGGAAAGTCTGAACGATTTGTTGGAGAAACTGGCTGCAGATTACGGTCAAAAAAAGTAGATTTTTGCTTTCAAAACCAGGTGAAATACTTTTGGCATTTGTGCTGCTTCATATTTTCAGTTTGTGGTCCTCATTTTGCAAGGTAGAAATGTAAGTATCTGTTAATTCGTCCCAGTGCCTATTTTAGTGTGGTCTTGTCCACACTTTGTGGTCTTGAAAATGTGAAATGTGGTCTTGAAATTTAGAATGTGTGGTCTCAAAAACCCTTTGAACTTTCCACATGTATATCTCCTTTCCTTTAATACAATATTATAATCTAATTTGGCTATGTAAAACGTAAAACGTAAAACGTTTGCTGTGTATGAAAGACTTGTTCGCATTTAGGGACCGTTCATTATTTACAGAGGGGTTGGTACTGAAAAGAAATGTTTTCTTGTCCAAAAAATCTTCTTACCCAAGTCTAAAAGTGACAGCAAAAACATCTACCCAACAATTTTCAGGTTGAAAAAATGTTGCCCAGCCCCTACCTATACACATGGTGTCAATGTCAAACGATGTAAATTGTAAATTCAAGACTGTAAATATTTATGACAAAGATGAACAAAGTAGACACTGAAAGTGAAATGGATAATGTTGATAATATTGATGATGATATTGATAATTTTGGACTTTAAACATTTGGTATTAATTGGTGGGAAAATGTTTGTTTTTCCAACCTTGAAATTACATGAAAAAATATTTACCCAACCTTTTTATGCTAGAAAATTTCTCTTACCCAACCCATTTCTCTTCGGTACATTGTCCCTTTATAAATAATGAACAGTCCCTTACCTTATATACATTCATTTCCATAATTGGCGTGCACACTAATTTTGTTCAATTCCAGACAAGACAATTTTCTTATCGAGACATTTTTCTGGTATTTGTCTCAGTAAAGCGTGCACAGGGATTCAGTAGACATTGAAACCAACTCAAAAACTTTGAAAATGAAAAAAAAATTGAAAGGAATATTTCCCAATCAATTGTCGGAAATGTCTTCGACTTGCGCTGGTTTGTGTGTAGAATCGTAGCAGAATGTAGACTAAAAACGTACGTGTGATAGATTTAGTTAGAGGACTGTATTCGATCGATAGATTTAGATTATAACTGCTAGAATCGCTAGAATTTCGTGGTACTTCTGTCCTTGAATCGTCTCAACTTGCATCAGATATTTGTCTGTCCTGTAATCTAACTAAAACGTATTTTTATCACAACAACACATAACAAAACAAATAAAAAATCACAGCAACGGATTAGCTTATTGTCCTTGAAGTGCACCTACAATAAAATTGAATACGCGAGTGCTTAATTAGTTCTAGTGCTTGCGTTCAGTCTTTCAGCTAAGCGAAATTATAAAAGCAAAAGTTCATACATTCACGACACACCACCCCCAAATCAAACAGAGTTTTGATTTTCTTCCTCGAACATCAATGCTGTCTTGATTTCGTTCCCAGCATGCACTGCTGCTCTGCGTTTCGGTCGATTGTTCAAATTTCCCGTCAATTCGTCATCATTGTTGTCTTGCTCTTGATGCTTCTCACCAGTCTCTGCTTTCAACTCAAGTGGGCATACCTTTTGAACTGGTCTGTCGATCTCGTAAGTGTTTCCTTTGGTGATCGTCTTGAGTGTGACTCCACGTGTTATCTCATCTTTGCCTTGAATAAGCTTGATTACCTTACCAATTTTCCACATGTTTCGCGGCAAGTTGTCGTCTTTGATCAGTACGATGTCTCCAATTTCTATGTCGTTCGCTTTACCAGACGTGATTCTGTGGTGTTCTCGAAGACTTGTCATGTATTCCTTTGACCACCTGTTCCAATACCTCGATTTGCATGTTTGTAGATACTTCAATCTTCGTTTGGCAACAGCAATTTCGTCTTCGTCGCTGAAGATTTCTTCCTCTTTCATTGGTTTGACTCTCCTTCCATGGATGAGGTGATTTGGTGTTAAGGCTTCACTGTCTAAGTCTTCTCCTTGACAGGTTAGGGGTCTGTTATTCAAGTTGAATTCGACATCTAGGAGGATTTCTTGTAGCTCTGCAAACTTCAGGTGTGCTTGACTGAGAGATTTCTTCATTGTGTTCTTGACCACGCCCACCATTCTTTCAAAGAATCCGCCCCACCAGCTTGCTCGAGATAGATTGAACTTCCAGTCGATTTTCTGCTCTTGGAGAAGTTCTTGAACTCTTTTGTCCTTGTAGATTGACTTGAGCCACTTTGCTGTAGCCTTGAACGTCTTCGCGTTGTCTGATATGATCAAACTTGGGGGTCCTCTTCTTGTTACCAATCCCTTGAGGCTCTTTCTGAAAGTGCTTGCTGTCATGTCGTTCACTAGCTCCAGGTGTACAGCTCGAGTTGTTGCGCAGGTGAATAGTGTTAGGTACGCCTTCTTCAGATGTTTGCCGTCTTTGTAGTAAAATGGTCCCGCGAAGACAACTCCAGTTGTTTGAAATGCATAGCCAGGTGTCTTTCTGAAGTCTGGAATCGGGGCTGTCGTTGGGTCGTTGAATGGTTTCGCCTTGAATCTTATGCATCGTCTGCAAACTTTGATCACCTTCTTGACTAGTTGGCGTCCATTCGGGATCCAAAATCGGCTTCTAAGCTCTGCTAATGTGGTCTCCACCCCCATATGCATCGTTCGCTTGTGTGCATCTGTCGCTAGCTTGAAGGCGAGATGATGTTGTTTCGGGATATAGACTGGTTGCTGGTCTTCTTGAAGATTGAATCTTCCATGACATCTAAGGACTCCGTTCTTGTCGCTCCTGAGACCCAACTGGTTGATCTGTTGTTTGGTTGGTGGATACAATCTCTGACTTTCTCGGGTCCATATGATTTCTGCTGCATCAATTTCCTCCTTAGTTGGCCCTTCTGATGTCTCTGTAGACTTTTTCCTTGCTTTGTTGATAAATCGTAGTACCCATGCTGTAACTCTGAACATCTTTAAACCACTGTTGAATCGATTGGTGTCAATACAGCCGCTCAAACCAGTTGTCTGAACTGTAGTTGTTGTCATAATGGTTGTTTCTCTTCTTTCTTCTTGGGCTGCAGCATTTTCTAGGTATTCTGGTTGTTCTGGCCATTGGTCTTCGTGAATTAGCCACTGAGGACCATCCCACCATGTTTGGTTCTCTTGCAGTTTTGTAGATGTCGTTCCTCTGGTACCAAGGTCTGCTGGGTTGTCTTGCGTTGGACAATAATTCCATTTGACGTCTTCTGCCCCAAGAATCTGATCTATGCGTGTTCTGACAAACTGCTTGTACTCTCCTTTGTTCTGTAACCAACATAGGACTGTTTGACTGTCCAGCCATCCATACGTTTTGTTGATTTCCTCAGATAATGCACTCTTCACGTTTTGAATCAATTTTGCCAGCAATTTGTGCTCCGATAAGTTCCAATCCAATCCTTGCTTCTGACATGTTTGGTTTTGCAACTCTGGATTTCGCAGTTAGAAATTTTGCATATGTACCACTCGTCTGTGTGATCACTAGGTAGATGACTGCACAACATGCCTTTATACTTGAGTCAGCAAAGCCATGCAGATGAATGTTGATGATGTCTTCTTTCGGATATGACAGTAAACATCTATCGAATGTGATCATCTTGTGTTCTGCGAGCTCTTTCAGCCACTTCTCCCACTTCTTCAAGAGATCAGAGTTGAGTGGTTCATCCCATCCTTGCTTCTGCATGCATACATCATGATACATAATCTTTGCCATAATGCTAACTGGACTTGATATGCCAAGTGGATCATAGATTGCTGCGAATGTTCTCAGTATCCCTCGCTGTGTTGGCTCGTGTTCCAAGCTGCAAATTTTCTCAAAGTCAACTGCCATTTCGTCTGATTCTTGATTCCAGCTGACTCCCAAAACCTTTGTTTGACTATCTTCTTTGATTGCAATGTCTCCCTCTGTCGGACTTTTCTTGATTGCATCACGTAGATTTTCATCATTTGACTTCCACTTTCGCATGTTGAAGTGTCCTTCATTGAATCTTTCCTTTAGCTTCTGTTTCAGCACTGTAACTTCCTCGGTGTTCTTGCCTCCAGCTGCTAGATCATCAACAAATAAACCCTTTGTGACAAGGTTCACAAATTCTGGATCTTCGCCCTTGTAGACCTCCATGTGCTCTTTGATAGTTGCTCCAAGTAGAAATGGGCTGGGTCCTGATCCAAAAATAACCCTTGTAAATCGCAGCTCACAAATTTCAGGAGGTTCTTGATGTATGTCCTTCACCCACAAGAATCGCATTGCATCTCGGTCTTCTTTGTTAACTTCTATTTGTAAGAATGCTTTCTCTATGTCTCCCAAAATTGCCACTGGAAACATTCTGAATCGTAGTAGAATATCATAAAGCATTGGCTGCAATGGAGTCCAATATGAAGGCAGTCGTTCAAAGATTTGTCATACTTTCGTTGCTTTGCACTTGCATCGTAAACGATTCGGAGCTTCATTGTTTCGGCTTCTTTCCTGATCACTCCATGGTGTGGCAAGTATGAAATTCGTTGACCATCAGGTTGCTCTGGCACCAGTTCAACAATTCCTTCTTCTAGTTGACTCTTGATTACTTCATCATAGGCTTCAAATGTTTGTTGATCCTCTCTTAGCTTCTTCAGCAAACTCTTCAATCTTGTCTCGCACAATTGCTTGTTGCTTGGTAGATAGTACTGGCCTTTCCTCCATGGTAACTTCACTGAATAGCGACCATCACTCATTCTAGTTATATTGTCCTTGAATTCTCCATACACATCTTCACTGTTGTCTTTGATTCCAAGGATGTCCAGATCGTATAGCAGTTTGAAGTCTTCTTCAATTGAACTTGGTTTCTCTACCATCACATTTACACTGCTTCTGGTTTTGTCTTGTTGATGATCTTGAATTGCACCCATCAACGTCCATCCTAGTGTGGTTTCCTCTGCTATTGGCTCATGCTCATTACCTTTCACCATGCGTCCTGTTCTAATGTGTGCATAGTCCTTGACTCCCAGGATCGCATGTATCGGCAATTCATCAGCTCCTGAGACATCTGAAAACCATATTCCCTTGAGATGCGTATACTTCTTTCGCTGGATTTCAGGATGAATGTTTGGAACTGAACTCAGCATAAACAGATCCAATTCTGCGAATTCTGTAGTAAATTTGCCATTTGCATTTCCAACACCATTGACTTCTAGATTGTAGATTGGACAATTTACTTCCATCTCTCCATTTACTGTACCAATGATTCTGTTCTCTTTTCGAATGGGCTTTAATTTCAATTTCCGGCTGTGTTCTCGACTAATGTATGACTTTCCACTTCCACTGTCCAACAAAAGTCTGCAAATTTCACCTCCAACTTTCGCTTGAACAGTCTGATAGGCGACTGGTCCATTTCGTATGTGTTGAACTCCATCTGTTGTAGTGCTTCTTGAGTCTGCTGACGTTGTTGTTGATGTTCCACATTTAGATGAATGATGCTTTCCCTTACAGTGGTAACACAGATTTCTACTTTTGCATTGTCTCAACGTGTGATTTGCTCTTGTGCAGTTGAAGCATCTTTTTTGACCTTGCAAGATAGCCTTTCTTTCTGAAACGCAGACGACACTTGTACATTCAAATGACTTGTGATGTGTGCTTTTGCAGTAAACACATCCCACTGCTCTATTCGTTGTTGTGTGTGCTACTGACCTCTTGTGTGATTCTGTCATACTCTTTGGTGACTCCATGGGCTCAATTTCTTCACATGCTTTGAGATAGTTCCATAACTTGTCCAGGAATTGTGGAAATTTCCATTGTGTCCATTGTCGGTCATCTTTCGTGATTTCATAGCGTATACTGCGTGGTAGTTTCATCACAGTTTCCTCAACAAGACACATAACTTGCTCTTCATAGTTCATTGATTCTAGTGATGCATAATTTGCTGAAATTTCTTCGTAGAATCTCCTCAGCTTGAACAGATTATGGGCGTTTGGCACTGACGATATGTCACGAATAGCTTTAACATGAGCACTTCGCAGCTTAGAGTCATCCCCAAACTCCTTCTGTAGCTTATCGATTGCCACCATGTAATGTAGGAAGTCCCTTGATAACAGCTGCTGCTCGTCCAACCAATACCTTGCGTAATTTCATGGTTGTCGCCAAATTGCTCTTGTGTATAACGCTGTTGAATTGCTCCCAGAATTCAAACCACTTTAATGTTTCTCCTCCATAAGTTGTCAGCTCCAGCTTTGGTACATTAGCTCTCTCATTTGCTGATGGCTCACTAATTGACGGCTCGTCCTTGCTACTTTCTATTGACTGCAACTCCTCTCCTAGCTTTAAAACCATATCTTCGTAAATGTCGAGGCTTACATCGCTCTGATATGTGAAGTTGGCTACTTCTTCGCATGAGACACCTGCTTGTACCATGTAGTATGTCATTTGCTTGTTCAGCTGCTTTACATTCTCTAATTGTTCTTCTATTCGCCTTTTTGTTCTTTGCATTTCGATTGGTCTTCTTCTCTGAATGGTTCCATCAATGTTCGCTTGAAAAATGCTCAAAGTTTGTTTTGCTACATTTTGGAGCTTTGTTGTCTCTTCTAATTGCATCTCTGGTGTCTTTAGCCCGAAAATTGACCCAGGTTGGTTGATTCCTGGCATCTCAGCACTTATATTCACTGTTGGTTCACCTGTGGCAGCCTCGGCTTCATCTGCAGTAGACATCTTGATGACTTCTCTCTTTTGATTTCTGCTTCAGGGAAAATGACTGGGGGGACGGGGAGGGACAGGGGAAGGAGAGGACGGGGTATTATTCAAACTTCGATAGATTTTCCTTTGAAATTTGATATGTCTTTTTCTTTGACTTGATTTCTCTTTGAGTATAGACTCTCTCTGCATTGATGTAATGGGAAGGGGAAGGGACGGGGAGGGAAAGGACGGGGAGGGACGTGGTGTAGTTGAGACTCTCGTAGATTTCTTTTGATCTTTTATAGAATTATTGATTCGACTTGACCTCTCTTTTGTTCGTTGTTCTAGATTTATTTCATTCGTACAGTTCTGTAAATAGATTTCTTCACATAGACTTGACTCGCATAGATTTCTTTGCAGATTTATTGCTTCAAACGGGCTTGATTCAAGTAGCTTTCATCGTTAACAAATCGCTTTAGATAGACTTGATTCTTGTAGATTTCTGTTTATCGATTTCTCTTTAGACTTCGTAGGCTTCGTAGAATCCTGCACGGTTGACCAAAATGTCGGAAATGTCTTCGACTTGCGCTGGTTTGTGTGTAGAATCGTAGCAGAATGTAGACTAAAAACGTACGTGTGATAGATTTAGTTAGAGGACTGTATTCGATCGATAGATTTTTGTTTGTTTGTTTGTTAACTTATTTTACATCGATTATCTACATCTAGCTTACTATATACAATTTTATATGTACAAGCAAACTAATCCAAATCGATAAACAAACTAAATGGATAAATTAATTCTATTATTAGATAAATATACATGAATAAATATTTTTTACAGTGTTTTACTAATTAATTGGAATACACAAAACTAACTTTCGAAGGCATACTGGCAAGCATTGCATTTGCAGTTTGGGCCATTCCACATTTTTATCATACGTTTAAAACTACTTAAATTTTCGGCGGATTTTATTTCATTTGGCAGTCCATTCCAGATTTGAGGTCCCAATGATTGTAGGCTATTAGAACCAAAGGTGACTTGATTTGGTCTATAATGTTGCAAAGCATTTGGGTTTCGTGATGAGTATGCAGAGGATCTAATTTTAAAAATATCATGCATGAAAGATGGATTTAGATTTTTTAAAGTCTTAAAAATCTCAATACAGAGAACTCTCAGACGGGAAACATGCATTGTACACCTTTCTGACTTGACAAGTAAGTCGATATAAGATGTATGATGATCATTGTATAAAAATCTAAGGGCACGTTCTTGAATCTTTTCGATTTTTTGCAAGGATTTAGCTGATGAGAAGTACCATACCAGAGGGCAATAATCAAAGTTCGAGTATACAAAACTTTGGACTAGAATTTTCCTTTCTTTTTGTGCAATAAATGTTTTGAGCCGTTTTAAGACATTAAGCTGTGATGCAGCCTTCCTGCAAAGTTCAGATATATGCGGTTCAAAATTTAGTTTATAATCTAATTGAATACCTAGTAGTTTGACAGTTTCTTCAGACTTTATCAGTTTACCTTGGATGTTGAAATCTTGTCCACTGGTATTTGCTTGATCCTTTCTAATAAGGAGTGCGTGGAACTTTTCCGGATTTGCTATCATTTGATTTTGTTTCAGCCAATTCAAAGCAACCCCAGCTTCTTCCTATAGTACCTCAATCAAATTTGATAAAGTCTTGGAAAAATAAACCAGAGTGTTATCGTCGGCATAATTATGTAATGTTGCTTGTTTGATGAACAAAAAGAGATCGTTTATGTAAACATTGAACAAAATAGGGCCCAAAACAGAACCCTGAGGTACTCCTGATAAAATAGTCTGAAAAGAGCTATACGTATTATTGATGATTATAGATTTAGATTATAACTGCTAGAATCGCTAGAATTTCGTGTTACTTCTGTCCTTGAATCGTCTCAACTTGCATCAGATATTTGTCTGTCCTGTAATCTAACTAAAACGTATTTTTATCACAACAACACATAACAAAACAAATAAAAAATCACAGCAACGGATTAGCTTATTGTCCTTGAAGTGCACCTACAATATTATTGAATACGCGAGTAAATATAATTAGTTCTAGTGCTTGTGTTCAGTCTTTCAGCTAAGCGAAATTATAAAAGCAACAGTTCATACATTCACGACACAATAAGGAACGTGGAAAGGGCATTTCCTACTGTTCACAAGAAGGTGGTCTCGACATTTCTTTTTTGAAGAAACCTCCGCTCCCTAGTTTCTTCAGATTGTGGTCAGTGGCATGGCCTTTGGGGCCCCCCCCCCCACTTTTGTGGAAAGATGGTCCTCGAGATTCCTCTAAAACCGAAGAGAAAATGGCTGGGTATAGGTTGGGTAAGAATTTTCCGAGAAATGCCAATCTTTCATTTTAGCACTGGCAAGCATGATATTGGGAGATGCATTCTAAGCCAAAGTAAAGGATCTTTCTTCAAAAAATTTCCTCGTGCTCTGATTAATAGGATAACTGTTGCAGAACGATCAAGGTTTCGTTGTCGCTTAAGGCAAGCATAATATTGGGAGATGTATTCTAAGCCAAAGGAAAGGGCGTGGCCCCAAAAATTTTCCTGGGGGCTTCGCCCCCAGACTCCCTCAGTCTCTTGCCCCCCAATAAATTTACCCTGGCCACGCCGCTGACTGTGGTCTTGTAAATTCGGCTTAAAATAGGCACTGATTCGTCCCTATTTATAACGACAGTGTGATGTTTTGTTAGGCCAGTGCATTGCAATCTTCCCGTTTTGCACCTACCCCTCAGCAATAAATATTGAAAGTTGCGTGTGGTATTCATGTTAGAAAGATTCAGATACTGTTGTGCTCTAAGTTTGGCATCTTTAAAGATGTTCTGAAGATTCTTAAACACACAGAATAAGACCTTCGAAGCAAAGTATTTAGTCTCCAGATGCATGTGAATACGTTTCTGTGTTTACTGAGGTTTTTACTGTGACACACTACAGTGAGGTCAGTGAGGTCAAATCAAAACTTTGGCATTTCATCAAATTTTGAGATAATTCTTCGCCCCCAGACTCCCTCAATCTCTTGCCCCCCAATAAATTTACCCTGGCCACGCCGCTGACTGTGGTCTTGTAAATTCGGCTTAAAATAGGCACTGATTCGTCCCTATTTATAACGACAGTGTGATGTTTTGTTAGGCCAGTGCATTGCAATCTTCCCGTTTTGCACCTACCCCTCAGCAATAAATATTGAAAGTTGCGTGTGGTATTCATGTTAGAAAGATTCAGATACTGTAGTGCTCTAAGTTTGGCATCTTTAAAGATGTTCTGAAGATTCTTAAACACACAGAATAAGACCTTCGAAGCAAAGTATTTAGTCTCCAGATGCATGTGAATACGTTTCTGTGTTTACTGAGGTTTTTACTGTGACACACTACAGTGAGGTCAGTGAGGTCAATTCAAAACTTTGGCATTTCATCAAATTTTGAGATAATTCTTAGCCCCCGTGAACAGGTATGTATTCAAGTATTGGGAACAGGTCTGTGAAAAATTTTTTGAAAATCTTAATTTTCCTTCCGTACAATCATTTTTTGGTGAAGGGTGGTAAAATCGTCCAAAAACGGCCTAAATTTGACTTTTCAAATTTCCCGGTCGGTTTTCCGTTCCATTGATTGGTTTTAGAGATTGTCACGTGCCAAGCTCATTAGCCAGTTAGGATTTAGTGCCTATCTTTCATGACCGTCATGTTAAAATCTAAAAGTTTCAAACGCTATTACATCAATTGGAAATAATGACCGGTAATAAATCTGTTTACTGATTGCTGATTTTGGGATTATTCCCAAAAAACACAAGGCAAACAACGAATAAATGCAAGCATGACTGGGAGGATCTATTAAAATACCAAACCCCGCCCAAAAATCGAAACTTTATTGGTGATACCTCATAGTTTATTGCATTCCAATGACTATTTCTTCAGCTAAAACAAACAGGAGCAAACCGCTCCCAAAAGATCCACGTTGGCAAGTAAATCAACAACAAAATAGGTAGCCTGGAAAATATACAAACAAACATACAAAAATATGGTACATGTGGTTCTTTAACAATTAAACGACCAAATGATAAATAAAAGATCTTAGCATCATAGAAGTAGCTGAGATGCCAAAAAAACGCGACGTTTCGAGCCTGTTCCCGTATCCAATGAATATAACATTAATATAGCCTGGAACATAACTACAAAAACACTGGAAACAGACATCTTGGTCAGAGAAAAGATTCTGGGATAATATGAAATTGTAGTAAATTGAAGTGGCTAGTATGAGCTGGTTGAAAGCAAGCCAGGCTGAGCATCCTTAGTAGGCAAAGTGACAAAGACACGACCAATTGAAATGCAATTCAAATCAAAGGAGCGGTTTGAAGAAACACTGGATGCTGGTTTACTTGAAATAAGAATTTGTAGGCTAAATGCTAAGTCTTTTGCTTGCATAAATTGCGTTTCGCTTAGACCAAATCGAATAAACATCATGGAAGTCTTTAATCCTAAATCCATGTTTTCCCAATCATAGTGTGCTAAAACGTTCTACTGGAATTATCAGACATTACTACGGGCCGTTAGAGATAGAAAAAACAGGACAGGTCTCACCGTAGTCTTGTGAAAGAAATCGCAAAACCTTACGAAATGCCAGATCTTTACCACGCCTTTCTGCTTTGCCTTCTATGTCCAAATGCGAAGGCAACTTGACACGATTTTGGCTTTTAAACTGAATGCGAAAACCAAATCGAAAGATTTCCAAATCTATTGTCTATGAAAGGCATACTGCGAAAGATTGACTGCTTTGTTGGTCAACCTATTTCTACGCTTCTAGTAAAAGTATTCTTTTGAAAACCAGCCAAATGTGAGGCACGCAGTGTTCCAAATAATTCAAAAAGTCAATAAACAATCTTCTGGGAATTGAGTGATACGTGTTTTTACGCATGTAACAACGGACAAATTTACGAATCACCGCGCACAAAGACTGATTGCTGAAAACAGTTTTCGTTTGCAAAAAACAACAAGACGCAATGCATGCAGCGTGCTAAACTATTAGAAAAGTGAATAAAACAATCTGCTGATAATTGAGTGATACGTGTAGTTACCCATGTCATTACAAATGAATCGTAATCAAGGTTGTGGGACACCTTTTATAAGCAAACGCTCGCAGCATCTTCCGCAAATTAACTGGGATACAAAATTTCATTCTTATCCCTATTAAATACACACGAGGTACCTGCGGAGTTTACCCAGTTTATTAATCGCAAGCCAATGTTGTAAAGAAATCAGACTATTTAATTCTGGGCAATAAAGATCTCTTGCAAAGCCTGGAGTTTCTGTTCTCTCAGCTAACGCTTCGATGGACTAAAACTTCCCGCTATTTTCGTAAGAGTAAGTAAAATGTAAAAAATTAGCTTTGCTCAACGATCACTTTGCCATAAAGGCAATACAAATGTAAAATCAACGTCACAAGAAATTTGCGACATATGTACTTTAAAACAACGTCCCAGTCTATCATAAACTGACCCCCTGGTACATCACACCAAACATCAAGTAATAAATACTAACATAGGCTAAGGACAGGGGTATAATTTTGATTTCACCTTGAGCCGTTGTCGTTGCTTTCCATTGTTTGCGGCTGCTAGATTGTAAATAAACAAAAGTGGCGGGCTGGGAAATCAGCATAAAACCAACACGTAGATATCTAATTTTTACAATGTCATCCCCTATTTTCCGGGCAGTGCCGATACGATTTTCTGACAGCCAAATAAAATTTCGATCAATACAAAAAGTTTCCTGAAAAGGCTGCGGCCAGAGTTTTTGCAAATTACATAGAAATTCGATCAATTTTTCCTCACTATTTTCGAACCAAAATCTAGTAACCTTGAAATTTCTTGGCTTGTAAGGCTCAGAAGAGTCAAATAGGCTTGCAATTCGATGAAATAAACAACAAAGTATCTACCTTTTCTTAAGTAATTTGGCTGCTTGTTTATTTCAAGGATTTTGAACACTAGGAGGGTTTACTTTGGTAGACCAAAATACTTAGGCCGATCACCATGTGAAGATCACCGGTACTTCGATAAAAAATTGAAGTATGATCCCCTGTTTTCCCGAATAGCGCACCTGGCTCAAAATGTTGCTCAGATCTTGGAGAAGGATTTCAGAGATGATGGTGAAAAGGCTGTATTGTTTGTTTTTCCTGGCAGCTTTCCAGATTCACAGATTCCAACTAAATGCGGGGGCGCAAGGTGCTGTCGGTCAGCGGCAAAAACATAATTCAGTCTTGCTAAACCATTGCGTTTCGCATCCCTACTTAGACTAGCTACACTAGTCCCTCAATTTCGCTGTTGTTGTTGTTGCTGATGGCCAACTCCATGAGGGACTTGTTGCCAGAGAGTGTCTCAAATCGGAATTTTCAGAACGAAAATCCGGCTTGTAATCTGATTGGAGCATTTCGGCGAACACAATTGTAAACTATTTTGTAGCCAATCAATTTTTCTTCTCTTTACTTATTTTTACTGGAAAACCTCCCTTTGAAGGCGAGGCCTGTTTGGTCTGGGTTTTTCTGGAAGAAGCAATGGCGACCGGCGCTCTCGTCGCAGCTTGATCAACCAGAAGCAAATAAAACTGAAGGAATTTAGCCAGCCATTTGGCATAAACTGAGCAATGGGTAGAGATATTTGTTTGTGCTCTAACAGGACACGGCAAAATTTAATGCAGTTGCAATGCTACAGAGGCGAGGCATTTTCAGGCAGAACCTCTTTGCAGTCTGTATGGGCCTATGTGGTTCTGGTGTTAGTGATTTCGATTTTTCGTTTACATTTAGCTGGTGTATTTCAATTTCTAACTATGATCTAAGTGAAAGCAGATTATTTTGCAATGTTGGGCCACTTTTTACTCTTGAATTTATCAACTTCAGTTGTTTTGATTTGAATGCATTTTCCGAATAAGCAATTTAATAGTAATCTTTGAATATTTCTTTAACAAAAAATGTTATCATGTTTTGTGAACATGACCAAAATGGAGCATAGGATTCATTCGTCGTACATAGCCGATTGCTCGTGGCCCATGGTGGAAACCGCCAAGGCCTCATTTTCACGGACCAATCAGACGGCTAAAAAGCGAAGGAGACAAAAGAAACCCTTGAAGATTTTTCTAAATTTTACCTACCTTCATAAAGCGCAAGCAGGACGAAAAACTGCTTGAGATTTCCCGAATTTTTTTAAAGCAATCTACTCTCCAGATGTTTGGGAGTACAAGTTTGGATGCCGGTTAAAATATCTCCAGGTTTGGCGGAGTTACTGCCTCTCCAACAGACAAAATCGGCGAAGACTTGTCGAGACCTGTTTACGCCACTTCAAGTCAGGTGATAAAGCCTCTTGATAAAACCTCTTTTGAATTTTATAAGTTATTTCGCAACGAGCAAACTTTTGCCATGAATGTAAAAAGTAGTACAATACAGAAACTTCCCTAGAGCATTGCCACATGACTTGAAATGCGCGAACAAGCCTTTGTAGACTTTTTCAATTCACATAGAAACCGTAGGGGCATTGAATCTTCAATAAAAGAAAATTTAATGAAAGACAATAGCAAGAACAATTGAAAACGCAGATTGTTGCGTTTTCGGGTCGTTCTTACAACAATCACTATTGTTATTACCATTGTCTCCCGGCCAGAATTTCTATTGTTCAAGGTTCAGTGCCTTATCGGTGTGTTTTTGACCATAACTCCACCAATCCTGGAGATATATTAACCGGCATCCAAACTTTTACTCCCGAACATCTGGAGAGTAGATTGCTTTAAAAAAATTCGAGAAATCTCAAGCAGTTTTTTGTCCTGGTTGCGTTTTAAGAAGGTAGGTAAAATTTAGAAAAATCTTCACAGGTTTCTTTTGTCTACCTCGCTTTTCAGCCGTCTGATTGGTCCGCGAAAATGAGGCTTTGGCGGTTTCGACCATGGGCCACGAGCAATCGGTCATGTACGACGAATGATTTCTATGCTCCAAAATGGTCCATATTTCATATTTCACTTAAGGTAACTCTGCTCTCCGCTCTAGTGCACATCGAAATGCCGTTTCGCAAAACCAGTCTCCTCAGAAGACAGTTAATTTCTCCAATATTATTCGGCCTATCGAAAAGAAGTAAAAAGCATGTTGTTCTGTATAATCTGGGCAATCGAAAGATGTATAAATCGCAATGTTTCCGTCAACCCTGGTTTCGCAAATCCAAGTTGCAGGGGGGCTCATTGGAGGATTTACGTTTTTCCAACCGAAAATTCACACATACAAGGAGGTAAGAGCAAGTCATAGGCGCATGTAGAGCTCTATATTCAGCATCAACATCACTAAAAGAATTAAAATGAAAATGAAATGAAAATGAAACTTTTCCCCGTGTGATTCGTCAGTCAGTGTCTTTGCTCAATTTTGCTGATACTCCTCTTGTCTCCTATGGAAAGAATGCATCGTGTAAAGGTACTCTAGGGACCTTCACAAGTGGGTTCAAAGCAAAGGATGTCGACACAATAAAGACAACGTACGTTTCAGAGACAAATAAACTAGTTCATCGGCATATCTTTTTAACGGCAATTTTCGTCTATCACACGGCAATTATCCACGGCAACATCGACAGTAAAACGGCAAGTTCGACAATAATACGGCAGCGGCAATTTTCTAAATTCGTCTAAACATCAAGGCTCCTCACACAGGCCTAAAGTATTCGAATAAATCTCAGTTCGACAAAATTCCTAAACTACGAGCTTCTAATTAGCGTCCTTCCTTAGCGACTTGTTTACGACAACTGACCAGAATCAAACTCAAAAGTAATTAGGTAAATACGTAAGAGCTAATACACAAAGTCTTTCTTTTACCATATTGGCTTGACATTTTCGTGTGTGCACAATATCAAGGATCAGTCACGAATGTATGACGTAAACTCTCAAAGTTCTGTTGTGTAACAATCGACATCTCATCAAGTAGTAACAGTGCAGAATCCAGTATAGAACATAATATATATATATTGCCTCGACCAATTTGTAAGACGAAATCGTATATGTTGATGCATCTTTTGACTTTTGGACTGTTGCTTTCTCGCAGTTTCTAACAAGCCCCCTTTTATTTTGCCCCCAAAAATCCTGTAATTGGTCTTAATTCGAGGATTTACAGTATATCTAGCATATAAAAGAATGCGTAAGCGAAATACTTAACTGCAATGTTCAGTATAAACACTCCACATCTGCAATTCCTTTCAATTTTATCAAATACTCCTTCGCAGCTACGAGAGATTAAACTATGCCCCCCAACCCCTTAAATATAATCAAGATACTCAAGTTTTCGTACAACATCAGTATTTGACAATGAGAACAGTCGGAAATACGTGTTCTTTCAATTATGAAACATTAAGCCATTTTATACATCAATTCTTACATTGATGACGTCATCATGTGAGCCACAACTTTACCCCCTGATTTTGAGCTATTGTGCAAACATATACATGGGGGGTTGATTATTTTTTGTTAGCAATGTCATGAACAACGTTTCTGCACAAAAAAATTTTTAGTCTCGCCATATGTGCAACGAAAGTGTAAGATAGCAGGGGACAGGCGACGGCCTAGTTGTTCTGCATAATCTGGGCAATCGAAAAATGTATAAATCGCAATGTTTCTTTCAACCCTGGCTTCACACATCCTTTTTCAAATCTTTTTGCTGATTTCAGAAAAGTGGACTTATCTCCAAAACTACTCGAAAAATATTCGATTTTTTTTCGTTCCATCTTTAGCTAGGTTGTTGATCTACAACTTTGCCAAGTCTGGTTGAAAAAGCTAGGCTAGATTTCCTGCAATCCAATTTCATATTTCTGTTTACTTTTCAACAGCGAAATGGAGAAACCTTGGTCCACAGACTACCATGCTATGAAGCACGCATGCAAAAGCTCAGGCTTGAAATAAGTTTCAGAAATTTTCCATAGGCAAACAGATAAACGTCATCTGTTGGGTCCTTTCTGAGTCAGCAAGGTGCAGAAATGTTTTGACCGCTGTACATAGAGCACTCTGCGCCTGTGGGTTGTTTTGGAAATCGGAGAGGCCAGAATTTCGCCGGCGCACAGTGATCCGGAACAAAAAAAGTTTGGAATAAATACCAAAATACGAAGTTTCAAAATCTGAATTTATTTCATGCCCATATCATCAAGTACACTCTGAATGTTTATGAAACGCAAACATTTCAAAAATTGGACAACGGATAGTCAGGAAAATGAATTTTGAAGTTGGGCCTAATTACCTCATTTGTTTACATAAGCACTTCCGGAATAACGCTGCCTGGATTGAATTTTCAAAGCAATATTTCTCTGCTCAGAAAGGTCCGACAATTTTCGTTTTGATCTTATTTCAATCCTCTAGTCATGTACTTTTAAGTAATTGCAACAATGATTGGAAATATTTATATTTTGGTTCATTTTTATGTGATTCATAATGGAGGAAATTTGAAAAATTCATATTTTTAAAAATTATTTTAAAAATTCAACAGTTGAAATGTAAAAATTAGGGCAAAATGTATTTACCAAAAAAATCACAAAATTAAAGCAACTACTTGTGCAGGTTTTTACCAAAGGGTTTGTTCTGAATCGTACCCAAAAAAGAATTATAGTAATTCTTATTTTTGTGGTACAATGGACATTTTTGAGACTTTTTCAATGTTTTCTGCAATAAAAATAAATCAAGGCCTGCTAAAGCCTTCAAAACTGACTCAACTCCATCTCTTTGACATAGTGTCATGAAATCTAACCATCAGAAAGCTTTGCTTTTTATTTTTATACATAGAATTATTGTTTTCAAGCATTTTCAGTTGTCACATCAGCAGAAAACGACCAAAAACGTGTTTTTTAGAATGAAAACTACCACAATAAGGGACTTTAAGACTTAATCAGTGTAAAATTGTTATTAGAATGATGAAAGTGAATGATTTTCATCACTTAAAGTCTCTTCAAGCCTTAAATGTTTCGGTAGTTATGATGGAAAACACGTTTTTCTTTGTTTCTGCTGACAGGACAAATAAAAATGCTTGAAAACAGTGATTTCATGTAGATCAATGAAACACAAAGCTTTCTGAGGGCTAAATTTCATGAAACTATGTCAAAGAGATCGAGTTGAGTCAGTTTTGAAGGCCTTAGCAGGTCTTGATTTATTTTTATTGCAGAAAACATTGAAAAAATCTCAAAAATGTCCATTGTACCACAAAAATAAGAATGACTATAATTCTTTTTTGGGTACGATTCAGAACAAACCCTTTGGGAGAAGCCTGCACAAGTAGTTGCTTTAATTTTGTGATTTTTTTGGTAAATACATTTTGTCCCAATTTTTACATTTCAACTGTTGAATTTTTAAAATGATTTTTAACGATATGAATTTTTCAAATTTCCGCCATTATGAATCACATAAAAATTAACCAAAATATAAATATTTCCAATCATTGTTGCAATTACTTAAAAGTACATGACTAGAGGATTGAAATAAGACCAAAACGAAACTTTTCGGACCTTTCTGAGCAGAGAAATATTGCTTTGAAAATTCAATCCAGGCAGCGTTATTCCGGAAGTGCTTATGTAAACAAATGAGGTAATTAGGCCCAACTTCAAAATTCATTTTCCTGACTATCCGTTGTCCAATTTTTAAAATGTTTGCGTTTCATAAACATTCAGAGTGTACTTGATGGTATGGGCATGAAATAAATTGGAATTTTAAAACTTCACGTTTTGGTATTTCTTCCACTCCCTGGATCACTGTGCGGCGCCCGGTCTTGACCGAATCCATTGTGATCCAGGCCCCATGGGACGCGGCCTGGAAAAAAGCGCTCGCAGATCGTGATCACGAGGGAAACAGCAATGGCGGAAAAAAATTTGGAAGTGATCATCCAAAAATGAATATGGAAAATACGACATCAAAAATCACTGCAAGGAGACAAAATTTTGCTCAAAATCATGGAAATACGAAAACAGAAATTGCACAAAAACTGGTCGCTGCCGCAAAACCATCATTTCAGGAAATATTCTACAGGATACAAACTTCATTTCAAGACAGGTCAGTATTCTCGGAAAATTTGCGTTGACCTTATTTTTTTATTCAAAGTCAGGGTATTTGAAAAATCAGAAAATCTTGCCTCTTGGCTTGTGTTCAGAACAAGCTCGTGGTAGGAACAGAAAAAGTGCAAATTACCCCTTGATATTTTTATCTGGTGTTCCTTATGGCCTAATATTTCACAAATTCTAATGGAAAAAGCAACGCGATCGCCAGAAAGAGTAGGAAAAATAAAAGTTTCAACACCACCAGATTTTGCTGAGAGAAGCGCCCGTTTTATGCACTAAACTTTGAACGAAAATTTCGCAAAATCTAGTCGCTGCCGCAAAACCAAAATATCCTGACTTTCAAGAGTGCTCATCAAACTGCTTGTTCATGGTTTCCGTTCATCCCGGAAAATTTGCAAAGAAAAGTTATTTAATTTTGTTGGTGCAGGTGTCTCTGTATCCAAACAAGTGCCTGAAAACAACATTGGGCCTAGCCAAAACACAATATTGTTGTTGTTGTTTTGTTTTACTTTCAATCAACCTGATATGGTCAAACAAGAACCTTGATACTTCTTTGCCCAGCAGTTTTCTTGTATTTGTTAGCTCACATGACAAAGGAATGAAAAATGCACAATTTTGAAATCTGGGAAATTTAATTAAACATTTGGTTTTGCATGCAAGTGGCAACAAATTCATTACCAACTAAGGGTACAGTAATTGCATTTGAGTTTTCACTTTTCAGTTTGCTGTTTTTGAAGAAAAGTGGATATTTTAGTTGCAGGTTTCTTATGATTTTAAAGCCTGTTATCCATCTCCAACATAAACATGAATCAGGCTCTTTCTAACTTGTTACTTATTGGCTAATTTTACCATGTTGCCTTGTGCTATTTTCATTGCTGAATTAACCAAGTCCCCTTTCTTCCCTCTAGACATCACTTTTGGCATTTATCAATCATCTGAGGCTGTGAAACAAGACTGTTGCAGTATTTGAGGATCTTCGTCAGGCCAGATATCTCATCTTACAATTACAATTCATTTGCACCTTTCTCAAAAATGAACCATAATACAATTTAATTCAAGCATGGCATAACTTTGATGGCAAAATCCTGCAACTTACAAATGTATGTGATGTGTGTGGATGAGAAATAAGAAGTTAATAGACAGTGGTATAACTACAGTGGAGGTAATTGAACTAAAGTGGAGGTAATTGTGTTTGCTGACATGGAACAATGCTGCTATGAAATGAGCAAATGTCTGTCCCTGTGATAACTGTTCCATAGTAAAGAGACAGATTTCTTGTTGGCGCATCTTGCTTGCATAGAAAGCATTATAAATTTGCTAGATTCTAGATAATAATGATGCTAAGGGGCAAATTAACGCATTTCATTTCATATTTAAGAAATTATGAGTATGGAAGAGACATCCCCCACTTTTTTAATAAATTGGCCTGGAAATTCTTGCTTCTGTTTATTAATTTTGAGCTTCTTGAATTGCAAAGCCCTGTAAAACATGCAAAGTCATGTTTCCTGAAATTATTCCCAATTGTAGTTTCATTTCAGAAGCTGTTTGCTTGCATGTGAGTTTGTTTTTGCAGTGAACACATCTTGCCCACTTATTAGGACATGGGAATTTTTCCACCCACCCTGTTTATTTATCTTATAATTATACTTATAAAACTTAATGGGTGAATGTGGTTCAAGATATACACAGAGTGCTGAAGTTGTCACAAGAACAACGAGCGTAATACATGTAGTCAAGAAACCCAATGTGCCCTCCCGGTTATCACCATGCTGGCTGCATGACAACTCGTGAACTTGGGCACACGATGTACGTCCGTACATCGTGTGCCCAAGTTCACGAGTTGTCATGCAGCCAGCATGGTGATAACCGGGAGGGCACATTGGGTTTCTTGACTACATGTACTTATAAAACTTATAATTCTTACTTATATATACTTAAATATACTTATATATAACTATATATACTTAAATATACTTATAATTCATAAACTTGACACAAATACACCATCAGACCAAGTGCTGCAAGTTGCAAAATGGGATTCAATTGATTACATGTACAAGAAAAGACTCATAACATTAATGCATAGAGTCAAAGCAGGAACCATGAACCCAAGAATAAGCTCATTTTTTGAGGAAGAAAATTGCGCATACAATCTGCGTAACAACAAAGACTTCAAAATTCCACAAATAAGATCAGAAAGTGGTAGAAAGTCAATGTTGTTCAGAGAACCCTTCCTATGGAGTATGATTGATAATGACATTAAAGCTTTGAAACAAGAAAAATTTAAAAAGTGTATACATAAATATAAGGACAAATTAGATAAGATTAATTTTCAATCAGGGACATTAGCAATCAAATCAAAAGATCATTCTTTTGTGTATTGAACATTAAACTTGAATTGACATTTTCCAATTTATAGACTACAGTATTCCATTGGACATTAAGTTTTTCTAGTTACATTTTATCAAGATTTAATTTCAACTATTTACTCAATTTTTTCCTGTAAACATTTTAATCATAGATATAGTTCTTACTTGTAATTTCAAGTTATATTTTAGTTTTAGTAAAACAGGTCCACATCAGCTGTACAGCTGCCTTAGATTTAACCTGTATAATCAAAAATATGTATGTATGTATGTATGTATGTATGTATCTTGATCCCTGTTTGGACCTGTGTTTTCTGAACTGAGAGTAGTACCATTATGGCATATGTTTGGGTGCAAAGAACCCTCAAATGGATATTGGGGCAAAGGC
Organism: Aurelia coerulea; assembly: GCA_039566865.1. Classification (NCBI taxonomy): domain Eukaryota; kingdom Metazoa; phylum Cnidaria; class Scyphozoa; order Semaeostomeae; family Ulmaridae; genus Aurelia; species Aurelia coerulea. The sequence continues at coordinate 11,100,881 of CM076955.1, read as the reverse complement.
ATCCCTGAACCTTCATTCTTGAATACTCTAAAATTCATTGCAATTGATGGTACAGTATTAGCCTGATAAAGCTCTCTTTTGCCAAATGTTGTTTCATATGAAAAGAAATATTTCTGTAGCTGTAGAAAAGCTACTGTATATCTTTTTGTGCACCAAAATACAACAAAAATTATCCAAGTTTCTTATCCTGTTTCTTATAAAATTGTTTATTTTAACAACTGCTGTGAAGTTATTTTAATGATGGAATTAATTTGAAATTTATTTGTGTTTATCTTTGTGTGTATGCCTGCCAAGGAGAGATTGAGAATTATGTGAAATTGAAAAAGTGTAGCAGGAAAATTTAGACAGGAAGAACTGATTTCAGCCAGGGGATACATAATTTGAAGATGGATCATGGATGGGGGTCTGCCACCTGGTTTTCAGAAAGCTATCCACTCCTAATTGACAAATTTTGCCTGCATACCTACTTTTATGATGAATTTTGGCAGAAACATACTCTCCAAACTACTTTTTGCCAATTTCAACCAAGGCAAGCCCACCCATGTGTAAGGAAAATCTGCTGAAAAGGGACCATTGTTAGAGAAATCTGGATCCATATGGGTGGCACATACCTGTACCCTGAACATGGTGTATCCCCCCTCCCCCAGGGGGAATGGGTGTTTATAATGGGTGTTTATAAGGATAAGCTTGCCAGAAACTTGAATCAGAGCTCAAACAAAATTTTGAGAAATATCTGGTTGATTTCACATTTAATTATCTCAAGGGGCAGAGGTATATTTTCATATGGTTAATCTTGTTTATTTCGAATCACACAGTACTTCCATACTTTCTATCATTGCAAATCAGCACCCCTTCACATTCCTCTTCATGGAAAAGTTTGTATTTGTTTCTCTTCCACAGTCCACACTGTATCATCAAATCAATCATCAAAGGATAACAAAAATGCTTCAAGATAATTGTTCGGTAATCTCGATCATTCATTTACAAAATAAGACAACAGTCGTAACTAAGTTTATATTTTCTCTTGTCACGAAAGGTCAACAAATCTGCTGTATTTTTCAGTTTTCCCGCCTTGCCAGTATCACGTGAACAAGTAGCCTCGTATCTAATCAATGATTACGCAATGCTGCGCGCGCATAAAAAACATTTCTGCACCTTGCTTTCTGAGTCCACAATGAGCATTGATCCAAAAGTAAACTTTTTGCAAAAGCGTTAGAACTAATTTTTTTGAAAAAACATTCAACGGGCGTTCAAATCCTTCTGCAAGGGCTAATCTGTTGACCAACGCTTTTCCCCTTCGATGTCGAAAAGTAAACAGAAATATAAAATTCGATTGCAGGAAATCTAGCCTAGCTTTTTCAGTCAGACTCGACAAAGTTGTAGATCAACTACCTAGCTAAAGATGGAGAGAAAAAAATCGAAACTTTTTAGTGTAGTTTTGGAGATAATCCACTTTTCTGAAATCAGTAAAAAGATTTGAACAAGGATTTGCGAAGCCAGGGTTGGCGGAAACATTGCGGTTTATACATCTTTCGATTACATCTTCTTTTCTTTCACCAGCGTTTATCGCTAGCGATCGTATTTGATCCCGTGTGTTGTACGCTAAGTTATACTTTGGTAATTTCATACCTTCATTTTAAAACCATTATTCTAAACACACTTACACGTTTCATGTTTTGTTCTCAAAATTTTCACCGCCCCTCGGCGGCCTCTTCAGTGAGAATGTTCAAATCTCGCGAACCTTGTGTTCTTGCACTGTTCGTAAAATTTACGTTCGAAAAATTGATCAGTTCGAATCCGTTGCGTCGTTGTCTTAATTTGTTCGAGTTTCCCCATTCTTCTTTCGTATTGAGCATTGGGTTGAATTCATTGATAAAAACCGCTTCCGTAACTTGCCTGAGCATTGCGTCACCCGAGCACGCAGCCAGTATATCCACCGTAACCTCTTGCGGAACTGCATCATGCCGCTCTAACATGTGCTTGTAAAACACGGAAGTCTTTTCACTGTTTTCGTATTTGGTGAGGTGCTCACTTGCTCTTTCTCCGATGCTTCTTGCTGTTTCTCCAATGTAGGTACCTTCTCTTCCATTGCTTTCTGCACAGCCAAGACATTTCACTCTATAAACGACATCTCTTGTTTTACAGTTAACTATTGGGTTCACCCTGCAAACTTTGCAGGTATCTTTTCCACAAGAATTGTTTTGAAATGGATCAGATTTACTTAAGATGTTCCTCAATGATTTTCCTGATCTTTCAACAACTCGTATTTTTAACTGTGAGTCTTTCAGTGCTTTCTTGCATTCTGCCGCTAGCTCTCCATTCGGTGTTACATCAACAAACATAACCGTCTCGTATCCTCCTTGCTCATACCATCTGTTCTTTTTCTCTATCTTTTGCATTTCCCTTCTTTCACGGTGCCAAAATTTCCCCCGATACATTGGACATTCTCCTGTCTTGTCACGCTCTACAATCTTTTCAAACTTTCTTTTGGCCTTTTTGTAGACCTTGATCTTATCTTCTTGCGAATAACCAGAGAACTGCATTCGGTGGAGGAAGTGTTGTACATGCTGTGTTCTTTCATTCTTTTCGCACTGCCGCGACACATTCCTCATTATTCTTACTAGGTCTGCAACTAGGATGTTAGTCTTGGCATCTTGAGAAATTGCAGAATCTTTATTGATGACACTTTTACTTGCAATTTTCTTCATGTAATGTGAATGAAGAATTTGATTTCGTGTTACATTATCTACTTTCACTTGCCCAATCCATTGGGTCGCGCGGTAGAGGCGTTTTCGCACGGTAAATTTGCGTTGTTTACACAGCTACTTAAAATGTATCACGTGATTATGAACCTCAGTTTGTTTTCGGTTTACTATTCAAAATTGCCACAGTTTGATGCCAATGACAATTGGAAAGTTTCTATTTTGTTCTGATACAACAAAAGCGGTTTTATTTTCGATTCCCCTTAGCCCCACTTCTATTGATAAGAAGAGATAAGATGATAACAAAATTAAATAATGCATATTTTAAGGCATATTTGGGTCAATCTTTGTATGGTCAAAACCAATGATTATCGTCCTCCGGGAATTCTACTACCAAAATTGTTTTTTTTTTGCAGGTAACAATAATAATTTTCAATAGTTGCTCTCCATTGTAGCTAATGCGAAGTAATAAGCCCATGAGAATACGAAAACAATGAAAAACTTAGAACCAACAAGGCCCGTGCATTCGAAGGAAGAATGCCTTTGTATTTAGCGTTTCATTCAACTTGTGTTTATCTTAATATTTGTCGTACCTGTAAATTGTGCTTTTTAATGTACGTATTTTTGTTGAGGCTTGTGAACGGTGGTGGTGGGGGTTCTATTGAAATGGTCAATGATAGTACGTATCTTCTCTTGTTACATCATTTTCTTGAACGGATTGGAGGTTATTTCCCCGTAGGACCAGCGAGAAGGTTTCTTTATGATGATGCCGGTTGAAATGAAGCAATGGCGAGCAACAATAGGGTGTTTCAATGTATCAATCAACGGTGTATGTTCCCCTTGCAAAACCTTTAGGCCATTTTCAATTATCTCGCGCATCTTTAACCTCTATTGGTTTTGTTCTTGTTTTATCGCAATCTCAATCTTTGTGCTACCATTTGTACTGATACTGCAGTCTTTTGCAACGCATCTTACTGCAACACAGTTGGGTTTCTTGCCTATGTTCGCCCGCGCGCATCAGTTTGTGAAGACAGAGCTGTACATTACCGTGGAACTTGTCAAGCGAATTCCGCTAGCTATTGTTTTTGCTGTTCGGAAGAAGTACTCTCACTCCCATTATGCCTACTTTCACTTGGCATGCGTAGCTTGTTACGCACTACATATAGGATGGTTGATTCTTAGAACCATTTTGTTGAGTGGTGATGTAGAAACTAATCCTGGTCCGGAATCACTTGATTTTTGCTGTTGGAATTTGAATAGCATTACTGCATATGATTTTTTAAGAGTTTCCCTTATTGAGGCATACAACTCGGTGTGCAACTATGACTTAATCGGCATTGTTGAAACTCACATTGACAGCACCGTTGATGAAGATAGGCTTTCACTAGATGGCTATACATTTATAAGAAAACCATCCACAAAATGTGAAAAGAGGTGGTGTTGGAGTATACGTTAGGGATTCGCTTCCTTCCAAAAATCGTTCGGACCTGGTGACTCTTCCAGAGTGCGTTGTGTGCGAGATTTAATTAAACAGGAAAAAGTACTTTTTCGTAGTTGTTTATAGAAGTCCAAGTCAAGATCAGAGTGAATTTGATAACTTCACAATGAATTTTGAGTTGTTGCTTTCAAAATTGCATGCTGAAAATCCATTCTCTGTTATCATTACCGGTGATTTCAACTGCCGCTCGACTCAATGGTGGGAAAATGACATCGAAATAATGAAGGAAAGCTATTTGAGCCAATAACGTCTGACCTTGGTCTTCATCAGCTGATCTCGGAACCAACTCACTTAATGGGTGACTCAAAATCCTGCATTGATTTGATTTTTAGTGATCAACCAAACCTCGTTATCGAGTCTGGTGTTCATCCATCACTACATGAGCAATGTCATCATCAAATCGTCTATGGGAAATTATCTGTTTCGAATGTTACACTACCTCCTCATACCCGCAGAATCTGGTACTATGACAAGGCAGATTGTGTCGCCATTATGAAAAGTATCGGAATGTTTCGTTGGCAGGAATATCTTAACAAAATCACATGCCCTAACGAGCAAGTAGAATTACTCAACGAAGTCCTTTTGAACATTTATTCTAATTATATTCCAAACCAAGTCAAGACGATCAAGCCTCGTGAAGCTCCCTGGATAACGCACAATGTTAAAAAATTCCTCAGGAAAAAAACCACGCTTATAAAACTTTTGTTAGGAATGGTCAGCCAGGCGACAGGCTTGAAGGAATACAAAAGATGGTATCTGACGGTGCAAAAATGATTGATGATGCCAAACAAAATTACCTCCGTAAGACAGGGCAAACGTTAGCTAACCCAGGGACATCTCGCAAAACATATTGGTCTTTGATCCCTATAATACCACCCCTTTTAGAGAACGGGTTATTTATAACTGATTTTACTGAAAAGGCTCAGTTATTTAATGATTATTTCATACTCCAATGTACAACAATTGACACAGGTAGTGAACTTCCACAACATATTCCATTACCTACTTCCTTGATAAACGAATTTAACATCTCTGAGGAAAAAATTCTAAGTATCATAAGATCTCTTAATCCTAACAAGGCACATGGCTGGGATGAAATTTCTATAAGAATGATAAAAATAAGCGATGCATCATTACTTACTCCTCTTAAAATAATATTCACGAACTGTTTGAGACAGGGTGTATTTCCCGAAATATGGAAGTGTGCAAATGTAGTCCCGGTTCACAAGAAAAACGAAAAGAATGTAAAGAGTAACTACCGTCCCATTTCTCTTCTACCAATTTTTGGGAAGATGTTTGAAAAACTCGTTTACGACTCCTTATACTCGCATCTTGTTTCATGTAATTTGCTTAACCCAAATCAATCAGGTTTTCGTCCTGGTGACTCAACAGTCAACCAACTAATTTCCATAACGCAAACGATATTCAAAGCATTTGACTGTAATCCTCCACTTGATGTTCGTTCTGTGTATCTTGATATTTCTAAAGCCTTTGACAGGGTATGGCATGATGGTCTCATTTATAAATTAAAACGATGTGGCGTCTCAGGGAAACTTCTTTCTCTTATCCAAAGTTTTCTTAAGGATCGGAAACAGCGAACTGTGCTGAACGGAAAGTGTTCTAGTTGGGGAGATATTTCAGCGGGAGTGCCCCAGGGTTCTATTTTAGGGCCCTTGTTTTTTCTTGTATATATAAATGATCTAACTGCAGACTTGAAATGTAATGTCAAACTTTTCGCCGATGATACATCTTTGTTTACGGTTGTTCGAGAAGCTAACGAAGCAGCAAGGGATATGAACCATGACCTTCAATTGATAAGTCAGTGGGCCCATGATTGGAGAATGTCATTCAATCCTGATCCGCTAAAACAAGCTGTTGAATTATTATTTTCAAGAAAAAGAAATGAAACAGATCATCCAGTGATTCTCTTTAACAACATACCCGTAAAAAAAGTAAATGAACATAAACATCTAGGTATTATCTTAGACTCAAAGCTTTCCTTCTCGGCTCATATAAAATCTGCTATCTCTAAAACGAGAAAGGGCATTGGTTTACTGAAATATCTCTCCAAATATCTACCCAGACATACCCTTAGCGAGCTATATAAGCTTTACGTGCGACCACACCTAGACTACGGGGATGTTATCTATCACATCCCAGCTAAAGTGTGTGAATTCAGTCAAAACATCAGTTTATCCAATTTAATGGAAAAATTAGAATCTGTTCAGTATTCTGCTGCCCGTGCTGTATCAGGAACTTGGAAGGGAACATCGCGCAATAAGCTGTACATTGAGCTTGGCTGGGAGTCGCTAAGCTCCAGAAGATGGAGTAGACGCCTTACATTGTTCTATAAGATTATGAATAATCTCATACCCCTGTACACAAAGGAGCCAATTCCACAGCCTCATCAGTCAAATTACTCTCTTCGTAACCAGGATGTCGTTGGGCGAATAAGGGCGAGAACCGAACAATTTCAATCCAGCTTCTATCCTAACTGCATATCTGAATGGAACAAGCTTGATCCAGAAATCAGGCTTGCACCATCGGTTGCTGTTTTTAAGAAAAAGATTTTGTCGATAATTCGCCCCCCTGCAAAATCTGTATTTGGTATTCATGACCCAATAGGCCTGTCGTATCTTACCCAAATAAGGGTCGGTCTGAGTCAATTAAATTGTCACAAATTCAATCATAATTTCCGAGATAACATTGACCCAATGTGCCCAACGAACGATGGCATTGAGGATACGGAGCACTTTCTGTTGCTCTGCCCTTCATTTGACATTCATCGACGAGATCTTCTCGCTGGAGTTTCGGAATTATTGCGACCATATGTTCGAATAAACAGCCTTCCAAATAACGCACTGGTCCAAATTTTATTGTATGGTGAAAAAGACCTTTCTATTGACGTTAATAGAAACGTACTCAAGTTAACCCTAGATTTCATTCACAAAACAGGCCGGTTCAATTGAAGTGGTTTAAGCAGCTGCTATCCCCCCCCCCCTTCCCGTTCGCAAAGTCTCTTTCTCTACTTTTATTCGTCCAAAAGTCTGTTTCACATTGGATGTGAGGTTCGACAATTTATCTACACAAATTCAAACATCTAAATATCTACGTTATTGTGATCAATAAACCCAGACAACATACAGGCGCTATGTCTTGGGCAGTAGGGACTCTGGAGGGGGTCAGTAACAACAGCAATTGTTGCTGTTGTTGGTTGTTCTCTCAGCCGGGGATTCTATTGTTCAGCATCAGGCGCCTCCGTCACTGACCTGACAACCAATGTGAAACAGACTCCAGTATATATCAGTATCTGATCGTAAGATGTACACAAAAATAGAGACGATTTGAAGTTCTTTAATTCTTTTATTTCATTCTTCTACTCTCGACGCGTTTCGACTCTGTGGTCATCGTCAGGAGCAGTATCTTATCGTATGTATATCATTTTGTATGTGTTTATGTAGTTACTTAGTTGTACGTTTTTAGGTGTTGGCCATGGGGTAGACATTGTCTTTTGCTCCTCATGGTATCGTCCTTGTAGTGTTGCATAGTAGTTAAAGTATAGTAGAATGTAGCATATCTTGTAATATTTTATATTGATAAAAAAAAAAAAAAAATCTTTCGATTGCCCAGATTATACAGAACAACTCCTTTTTACCGCTTTTCGATAAGCCGAATAATATTGAAGAAATTAACTGTTTTCTGAGGAGAGTGGTTTTGCGACACTGCATCTCGCTGTGCACTAGGCGGAAAGCAGAGTTACCTTAAGGGTTGCCCTTCAGCAACGCTGATTTTCAAAGGGCCTCTATGAAAAATTGATTACGATATAAATACAAGTCTAAAAAACGAATTACTACTAAAACCCATAAAATTAAATTCTTACTTAAAGAATATTTATATAAGATTGAAAGAAAATACAGTAGCCTCTAAATAGATAATTTGAAACTATTTAGAGAGGATTGGTAAATGGTAAATGTAAGAGATGATAGGTCCACGTAGGTAAATTATTCCAATATTTTATTTCCCATTATTGTCTTGGTGTATCAAACAATGTTTTGTCTGATGTTGGATCACATACAAAAATGAAATGAAAAGGTGATATAATTTGTTGCTTGTAATTTAACAAGTACTCTTTACCTCACATTGATTTCAATGTTTTTTATCCATAGGGATTTGTTCAAAGCAAAATATCTGCTTCAAATTATCAGACCTCGCGTTAGTACACATTTAGATGGCACTTATATTGGAGGTAGATTGGTCTTTCTGATGCAGCAAAGTACTTGGAACAAATATAAAGAACTTTTCCCTTGAAAATTCCTTGTACTTCAGACCACTTAACTGATTGCTAATAATGATAATGTATAGTGATGATGTGATTTCTAATCTTGTCAATTTTTTGATTCCTTTATCTTTGGTCAGTCTGAAATCCTCTGAAATTTCAACCTTGTGTTCACTGTCCATGTTCAATTTTGTCAGAGTCACGAGTCATAAACTGTCTGCAATTCTTTCAAATTCACATGAATAAAACTTGATGTCAATGTGCTCTTTCCCAGAGTATTCAGCAGGAACCCAGGGGGGTACTCAGTTGTAGGATAGGGGTGCTCATGCTGAGGTACAACGCATCAACCCAAAAAAATAATTTCTACCTTCAAAATAGACCCAAAAAAATAATTATTCTTATCTTTTCCCAACCTTTTTCCCAATCTCTTTCCTTTTTTTCATATTTCAGACCCAAAAAAGTAAACCAGAATTTCAGGAATCCAAAAAAATAACTGTACTAATGATTGACCCAAAAAAAGGTCCTTGCCAAAATTTTAGACCCAAAAAAGTAACCTGAGCACCCCTATTCTGAATGAACCAGAGTTTTTTTTTATATATATTCAATCTAAAAAATCGGAGTTGGTAAGTCAATGGGCTCATGATTGGAGGATGTCGTTTAATCCTGATCCGCAAAAACAAGCTGTGGAACTAATATTTTCAAGGAAAAAAAATGAACTTGATCATCCAGAAATTCTCTTTAATAACATACCGGTAATGAAAGTAGATGAACATAAACATTTAGGAATTATACTAGATGCAAAGTTGTCTTTCTCTGCCCATATCAAATCAGCTATCTCCAAAACGAGAAAGGGTATTGGCTTGCTGAAATATCTCTCCAAATATCTGCCCAGGCATACCCTAAACGAGCTATATAAGCTCTATGTGCGACCACATCTCGACTATGGGGATGTTATTTACCATATTCCAGCAAAAGTATGCGAGTTCAGTGGTAGCGTCATTTTACCGAGCTTGATGGAAAAATTAGAGTCTGTTCAGTATTCTGCTGCGCGAGCTATTACAGGAACTTGGAGAGGAACATCGCGAGAAAAGTTGTACTCGGAGCTTGGCTGGGAATCACTGAGCTGCCGAAGATGGAGCAGACGCCTCACTTTGCTTTACAAGATCATTAATAATTTAACTCCTGTTTATACTAAGGACCCAATCCCACCACTTCAACAGTCACACTACTCTCTTCGCAACCAAGATGTCGTTGGGCAAATAAAGGCCAGAACAAAAAAATTTAAATCTAGTTTCTATCCTCATTGCTTATCCGAATGGAATGAACTTGATCCTGAGATTAGACTTGCACCGTCTGTTGCTGTTTTCAAAAAGAAGCTACTATCTATAATCAGACCCCCGGTAAGATCTATATTTGGCATTCATGACCCAATAGGTTTATCATATCTCACTCAACTAAGGGTTGGTCTCAGTAAATTGAATTTTCACAAATTCAAGAACAACTTTAAGGATACCATAAATCCGATGTGCCCTACGAACGATGGTATTGAGGATACGGAACACTTTTTGTTGCTTTGCCCTTCCCTTGCAGTACCACGTAGAGACCTTCTCGCTGGAGTTTCTGCTTTAATACGACCATATGGACATACCGGTCTCCAAAATAGTCTTCTAATGCAGGTTTTATTGTATGGTGATAAAAATTTCCCAGATGAAGTTAATAAAGATATACTCCTGCTAACGCTTAAATTCATCCACAAATCTGGTCGACTTGATTAGAAAATGTCAAACTCCGTTATAAGTCATAAAACCACAGCCACCATCTCTCATGTCCCATGTTCCTTTTTCCCTTTCTTTTATTTTTAGTCGTGTATTTTTAAAGTCTACCTCAAATTAGATGCCACGCAGTAGTTGCGATGATACCTAAACCACCCTTTCTTAAATTCGAATTGATCGCAGACATTTCTCGTGGCATGTAATTTGAGACAGACTATAGTAGTTTATTTTTAACCTCTGTGTCTATGGCCCCGGGGTAGTCATAGTCTTTTGCTCCTCGGGGTATCGTCCGAGTAGTATTGTAAAGTAATTTTGTAAGTAGCGTAGCTTGTATTTATGTATTGTAACTTTTTAATGGATATAAAAAAAAAAAAAAAAAAAAAAAATCTAAAAAATTTACATGACAGATTACGACCTACACTACTTAATCTACTTTACAAAAGTACAACTACGATACCAAGAGGAGCAAAATACTATGTCAACCCTGAGGCCTTAAAAAGAAGAAAAACATTGAAAAAGTACATTTATATAAACCAGACAAACAGAGCTACAAGCTAAGGCATCTTGCAACCAAACGATTTCGAGTGAAAATTTGCAAGGTTTAGAACCAAGAAAGGCGATCTAAAAATCTATCATTTGGTTGCAAGCTTCCTTAAGACACATAATTGCAGACAGGGCCGTCGCGAAGGAAGTCGAGAAAGGGGGGTGTAAACCTTAAATCTGCCGACAAGGGGCGTGGTCATTGGGTGTGGCCGTTGAAAATTCAACCTTGTTGTTGATACATCTTCTATATGACAGTCACCTTTTAAAACGTGATTGTCGAAAATATTGGCTATGGTTAATCTTTTGGTTAATCTTCTTTCACCGGGAAATATAAGTATTTGGAGCAAAGAAATATGCTTTGGAGTAATGTTAACCAGATGAAGAAGTAAAGTGTGACTTGTGAACATTGTCGCATGTATTTCTGTCGTTTTCTGGTAAGAGAAACTAACTGACCAATTTCTTGCCTACTTTCTAATTTCTGCTAGTTGACCTATCATGAATATTGGGTCGTCCATCTCTATTTTATCAAAGACATAAAGGCAAGATTTCGAGACTGCATGGCAGCTCTAAGGACTTAGATCTTCTCTATAGACCAATCGATTGACAATTCTTTCGTATTTATGTGACTTGCCAAAATTACTTTGTTGCTCGAATACTCTATCATTGTGATATAATCAGTAACCAGCGATGTAACACTTTCTGCACAAAAAGAATCGGCAAATGGTAGTGGAGACAGATAATCTTTTCAGCTGTAATACTTGCAGCATGAAATATTGAGAACACAAAATCAAAACACCGACTGGCAAATGAAAAAAAGCAAACCAAAAAAGCTTCGTATTTTCACCAGCAAACTTGAGTGATTTATAGGCCATTTCGTTTGGTTTAATGATGAGTTTATGAAATTTGCAAAAGCTTGCTGATAGAATTGCTGATAGAAAGGAATTGTATTTTGACAACGATTTAGAGAATTTAGGTAGGACAGTGCGAGCGAAGCGAGCAACAAATTTGCGCATCTGCAACGGTTAGATTACTCTAGATGTATGTAATCGTAATGTAACAAAACCATCTTAATTTACAGTCTGGAATTCTCGTAGTATCACTGCTCTGAAGAATAGAATATAGCTGAATCGGGGCTTTCCACCTTTGGATGGAAATTTGTCGGCAAATGCTGGTTCGAGGATCGCACTTGATTTGCCGACAACCACTTTTCCAGGGGGGGTGTCACACCCCCTACACCCCCCTATGGCGACGGGCCTGATTGCAGAAAGAAAACAAACAAACAAAAACAAATTACTAAAAACAGACACATACAGAAGGGATTTGGGTGCTCTATTCAGGGATTCCCGTAACCTTCAACCAAATCTTTCCGTTTCAGAAATGTGCTTTATTGTTAAATTTAAGATTAATTTGTTGGCTTCCAAGGGCAAATTTTTGTTTCCGCACAGAAGAAGTTGCAACATATTGATATCTGAACCCTCAGAATATCCATAAGCTTCGAGTACATCATTAACACCAGCGAGAAGACTGCATCTATGCTCTCTGAAAGAATTGCAGAGCAGCAAGAAATGCTCCGTATCATCTATGCAATCGTTTACTGGACACATTGGGTTGATTGTATCTTCAAAATTATGTTTAAATTTGTGGAAATTTAGTTTGCTTAACCCCACCCTTAATTGAGTTAAACACGCAATCCCTTTTGGATTATGAATACCATATACCGAATTAGCAGGAGGCCTAATCTGCGAAAATAATTTCTTCTTGAGGACGCTGACAGATGGAGATTTTCTTATTTCAGGGTCAAGCTTCTTCCATTCAAACAGAGAGTCGGGGTAGAAACTATATCTGAATTGTTCGGTTCTTGCCCTTATTTGACCTACTACTGCTTGATTTCGAAAGGGGTAGCTAGTATCATGGAGTGGTGGAATAGGGACCCTTATATAATCAGGGGTCAAGTTATTGATGAATTCATAAAGAAGAATAAGACGCCTACTCCATCTTCTAGAGCTCAAGGATTCCCATCCAAGTTCATTGTATATCCTTTCCCGAGAAGTTCCCCTCCAAGTTCCCGTCATTGCTAGGGCAGCAGAGTATTGTACAGATTCAAGGCTTTCTTAAGTAATTTCCAGAGCAAGTGTCTCTTTGAGGCACATGACAAATTACATCACCGTAATCTAGATGGGGTCTTACATATAATTCATACAATCCATTCAACGTACTTCTAGACAGATATTTGGACATGAACTTCAACATTCCGAACGCTTTTCTTGACTTTGTTGTTGCCGCTTGCATGTGAGCTGAGAACGAAAGTATAGAATCTAGTATTGTGCCTGAATGTTTACGTTGATCCACTGTGGATACGGGTGCATCATTAAAGAGGATCACAGGATGATCAATTTTCGCATTTTTCCTTGAAAAGACTAATTCAACAGCTTGCTTTCGGGGGTCTGGATTGAAGGACATTCTCCAGTCGTGTGCCCATATGCAATATGACTCAGGTCATGGTTCATGTCGCTAGCAGCTAAGTTAGGGTCATGTACGATTGTAAAGAGTGATGTGTCATCTGCAAACAGTTTCACATTACATTTCAAATTCTTTGTCAGATCATTTATGTATATCAAGAAAAGCAAAGGGCCCAAAATCGATCCTTGCGGAACGCCAGCAGAAATATTCCCCCAGGTGGAAGCCTGACCGTTCAAGACAGTCCTCTGTTTTCTATTTGACAAGAATCTCTCAAGGAGTAACAATAGATTTCCCGAAACACCACATCTCCTAAGCTTAAAGATAAGGCCCTCATGCCAGACCTTGTCAAAGGCCTAGAGATGTCAAATTCGACGGAACGAACTTCTAGTGTAGGATTGCAGTCAAATGCTTCAAAGATTGAATGAGTTATGGAAAGCAGTTGATTTATTGTTGAATCACCTGGACGGAAGACTGATTGGTTGGGGTTTAAGAAATTTTCTCTCTCTAATTGTGAATACAAAGAGTCGTAGATAAGCTTCTCTAAAATTTTGCTAAAAATTGGAAGGAGAGAGATGGGGCGATAGTTTTCCTTCAGATTTTTCTCATTTTTCTTGTGAACAGGTACAACATTTGCTCGTTTCCAGGTTTCAGGGAAGATGCCATGACGCAAACAATTTTCGAAAATCAATCTCAACGGTATTATTAAAGACTCGTCACACATTTTTATCATTCGCACTGAAATTTCATTCCATCCGTGTGCTTTGTTCGGATTAAGATTACGAATGATCCTCAGTATTTTATCGTCGGAGATGACAAATTCTCGAAGCTGGGATGCTGTCACAGGCAAATCACTAGGAATTTCACTGCCAGTATCTAATGTTGTGCATTGAAGGATAAAATAATCATTGAACATTTGGGCCTTTGACGCAAAATCTAGCACAAAGATATCATTTTCCAGGAGAGGAGGTATTTCGGGTATCTTAGCCTTGTTGAGGATCTTATTGATTAGAGACCAGTACTTTTTGATGCCAGTTGAAGGATCCGATAATTTACGACCAAAATTAGTGAAATATCTATTTTTAGCATCTTCCACAAGTTTTGATCCTTGAGCTATCATATTTTGAATACCTTCAACCATATCGTCTGGTTGACCCTTTCTAATAAATGATTTAAAAGCACGATTTTTCTTTCCTAAGAAATTTTTTATGCTCGGAGTGATCCATTGCACCTGATGGGGCTTTATTTTTTTAGCTCGTTTGGTATGAAATTTGAACAGATATTCAAAAGGACTTCGTTAAGAACCTTGACTTGCTCATCGGGATGGGTTACCTCCTTAAAAGTCTCTTGCCAATAGAACATTTCGACACTTTTCCGTATAGAGATAAAATCAGCCCTATCATAAAACCATAATTGGCGAGTGTATGGGGGCGGGGCTAGATTTCTAACAGACAGTTTACCGTGGATAATCTGATGATGGCATTGCTCATGAAGGGAAGGGTGAATACCAGACTCAATCAACAGGTTAGGTTGGTCAGTTAAGATCAAATCAATGCAAGATTTTGATTGGCCAATCATATGGGTCGGTCCAGATACCAACTGATGTAATCCAAGGTCTGACGTTAGTGGTTCAAATTGTTTTCCCTCATCGTTTTCATTGTCTCTTTCCCACGACTGGTGGGAGCGACAATTAAAATCTCAAGTAATAATGACAGCATATGGCTCCTCGGCAGAGATTTTAGATAACATTTGTTCAGAATTAATCTTAAAATTGTCAAATTCCTGCTGGTTTTGGCAAGGACCTCTATACATGACAACGAAAAAATATTTTTTCCTGTTAATATGGAGTTTACAAACGATGCTTTCAGGCAGTGTTGCAATGTCTGGTCTTTGCTTCTTTGCTAGCGAATCTTTGATATACAAACCAACTCCACCCCTTTTAATATTCAATGGGTGATTACATGTGATGAAATCATACCCTTTAAGAAGAAGTCTCTCCTGATTAATAGAATCATCGAGATGGGTCTCAACAATGCCTATGAGATCATAATTATATATAGAGTTATATGCCTCTATAAGTGAAACACGCAGAAAATCATGGGCAGTAATACTGTTTAGATTCCAAGTACAAAACGTCAAGGTCTCAGGGCCAGGGTTCAGTTCCACGTCTCCGCTAAGTAAGATCATCCTTGATATTACCCATTGCGAATAAAGATGGTTGCAAGCAATGCAAACCGCATACGAATGGATATACACTAGGAAAAGATACTTAATTGTGCCATAATTAGACCGGAAAAACCAGAGTACCCCCCTGGGAGCAGGAAATACAATTAGTTGTACATATTTTGACTCGTTTGATGATTACTGATCACAGCAACAGCAACAGCAACAACTGAAACATTATTTCTGTGGTCCGGATTTTAAGCATATAGCGCTTTTGAAAACGAGGCTATCCAGTTAGTCCGATTTCAGACCACACTGTTTGGCAACAAGTCTCTGCATTAACGACAAATCTGTTCTAAGGAGCATACAGAGAGTGTGTAGCCAGTCTAATCCCTACCATTTATCCCTGCATAATTCAGTCTAGCTAGACTTGCCCCAAGTCTATCTCTTCCATCCGTCTACTGTTCCCTTTGCGGTAGATCCTGGATCCGCCATTTCCTGGATCCGCCATTCCAACATTCCACCCAGAGAGCTCGATAAAATATATCTCTGACCTTAAAATATGGTCAGAAAATGATGCGTTTTCACCGAAATGGCCTTTCATTGGCCTGCATCTAAAATACCCTCACCTCATTTACTGAAACAACAATTCAATGAAAAATAATTCAATGTACCCAAGCTAGATATCATCGTAGAGAAGATTATCTTTTTTCATATTCCAATAAAAAGCTACAATGCATATTTAAAATTACGATACTTAAACAATTACCATGCAATGCTGCTGAAACGATACCCGGGGAGCAAAGGACTGTGCATACCCCGTGGCCACGAAAATAAATCGTGCTTTCATATGATATGTGTTAAACTAGTAGTAAATATTATTCATCAAATGCTGCTATTCCTATCTTACTTTTCAGGTACAGGTACTGTAGTTAATGTTCATAGTCCAAAAGTTCTTGTGA
This sequence comes from Aurelia coerulea, assembly GCA_039566865.1. Classification (NCBI taxonomy): domain Eukaryota; kingdom Metazoa; phylum Cnidaria; class Scyphozoa; order Semaeostomeae; family Ulmaridae; genus Aurelia; species Aurelia coerulea. The sequence continues at coordinate 11,084,508 of CM076955.1, read as the reverse complement.
ACTTTAGTTCACAAACAGTCATAATTTGCATCAATGGCTTTGATCAGTTCTTTGTAATTAGCTTTCACTTATTATTGTTCATTGTTTGCTCCATCCAACTGCATTGATAAGCATCAGCAGCAACAATGAAACAGCTGCATCATCACAACAAACTGTTCAATGTGTATTGTGTAATTCCAAAAATGTAGAAAAACAGGTTTTGTATGAGTGAATGAGTGAAAACAATCTTGGTGGAAAGAGTTCATAATGCGAAATGACAACTGTTCAATTATGGTCCATCCTGCAGCACATTCTTTTATTTAATGACTTCCCATTCGACTGTGTTTCAGTGTGGATGAATGCAAATCAGATCAGAATGCATTCATTACAGGAATTGGAACAGGCAGTCAAGTCTGGGCTGCACGCAGGCTAGCAATTCTTTGGTCCTGCAACAAAAACAAAAAGTGAATAAGGCTTTAATGTAAAAGATTCTGTACGACATATTGTGTCACGGAGTATTTCTATCAATATCATTTTTTTTTACATTTATTTGCTGTATCAAGTATCAACACTGTACAAAACAGTATTACAACAGCATTGCACTAACACTTGAAACACTTAATAAGATGTCATTGGCCTAGCCCAGCAATTCGTTGCAAACCTCCGGTGTCAGTTTTGAGCATTCCTCCCTCCATCTCTCCCTCATCAATCCCCTGCCGCCGGTGGTACCTAGCATATATTTTGTTGTGCAGGTCAAAGGAATAACCTCAAGTTAGGTCCTGAAATCATTGCCTTGCGATAGGCTCCCATCGTCTTGTTCCCGTCTTTGAAACAGATAAGCTGTAGAAGTTATTCTGCTGATCCAGGTCCTGCCGGTGGCTAGCAATGCTTTCTGCTGTTTATGAGTGAAAGCGTAAACAACGTATATAGTAGGCCTAGATAGGCCCTCATTACTGACATCTTCCTGAAATCTATCCGCTGTAAAACAGTGCATGGTCAAGTAAATAAAGAGGATAAAAAGAAATCCCTTCATATTTGAAATGAAATTGGCTGTAAAAAACGATGTTATACGTACCAAAATGCGTGAAAATCCCCGTATTCTTCTCCCTCCTCCAAAACATAGTCACAAAAGCAAAGTCGTGGGCGTTCTCACAGCGCTGTAATAAGGCATGTTGTTGTTGTTGTTCTTATTGTTTGGCTTTCCATTGAAAATAATCCACCCTACCAAACGAACTCGATTGAATCCCGTATAGAAAGCTGCTTCTGCGTAGCAGCAATTAATTCAAATATGATCATTTTCAAAAGAATCGCGACTTAAAGTGGGTTTTTTTCAACACCCTCCTGCACAGACATATTGTACTTAGTATAGGTTTTTGAGCAGGGAACTTAGCAGTCGTTTATAACCGAATGTATAATCCTGCATACATAATTAAAAATGAAATGAAATGTGTGATCAACGAAACTTGTCTCCGTTTTTGATGACTATACCAAAGAATTATCAAAAGAATACGCGACATACACATAATGCATTGTGCATAGAAAGGAAGGGTAAATGATGTTTATCAAGCAAAAAGATGGCTATTTTGGAAGAGGTTTCGAAGAGAGAACTGACTTGCAGATATCTAAGTGGTACCCTCTTGTGATCGCACTTCAGAAACCCAAATAAAGAGAGCCAATTTGGTTGATTTTTTGCAAATTGGATTAGTCATCAACGGTCAACCTTGAAATACTGAGTTGGTATGGGTGTGCAGGAAATTTAGAGCCGGATTGGAAAACTGAGCCTTACCTAGCAGATATAGAGGATATCTTAATTCAACATGACATAGACGTAGACTCAAACCTACAACTGGAAAATTTTGATTTATAAATACGGAAATATACCCTGAAATTTTGCTTAGTTTGTTAGTTGTAAGTATAGTTTTTTAATGTTTTACATACTTTTGCAGAAGAGTGTTGTAAATCAATAAAAGTTTATTGACTTACACCAAGAAGTGGTTCGATGTTGCCTCATGCAGAGAATAGTTGACAGTGAAAGTATCAATCGAATGCAATGAGTGAGATTTCGTGTTCTATACACTCTTTATACATCATTTGGCCTAATTTCAAAGTGAGGCTTGGTATGAATGTGAAGCAAAAGTCTGCCTTTTGTCTCTGAAATTGATTAATTTGAACTCAGCACTCCTCTTTTGCTTTAGTAACATCAACTTTAACCATCATACATACATAATTTAGCTCAAAAAGAGGTTTTACGATTTTCGTCGAAAACGAGGTTCAAAACTGAAATAGAGGCTAAACGCCGCGACACCCTTTGGTATAACAAACAGGAGGGAAAATTGTCATGGATTGTTGACGCATGCGTCTTGGCTTATAAATCTCGTGTCAGAAGCGGGCGTTTTTCATACAAGACAGAAGTTTCCCGCGATCCTATAGCAACATTTGACGTCGGCTTATTTCATGTTAGACTAGACTTGCTCCAAGTCTATTCAGCGGACCATCAATAGTAAATCAATAATAAAATAATATAATTTATACTGCGGGGGCGTAAACTACTAAGGTGCCGCTGCGAAGGAGAAATGAGAACGAAACTGAATAGACTTGTCGTAGTTGGAGGCTCATGAATATTAATGAGTTCAGCGGACCGATTTTGGTCCGCTAGATAGTAAGGGGGTTGTGACTGTGGATGTGTGTACTAACGCAAAAGATGGCTGCCACGATGGCTGTGCTGTGTGCGCGTGTGGAATTATGGCTGCTGAATTCTTCGCTGCTCGTACGTAGCACTGATAAACTGACGAACTGATGAACCAAGGGAAACGAAGCCTTGCAACAGTAGAAGCCTTCCAACAGTAGGGACGAACGATGGAAATTGGTGGACTTATGTAGTTGTGAACGGTCATCAACAGACGTCGTTATGTTTTAGGCCAAATGCATCACGGCCATTGTCAGTAGTTGTTAGAAATCGACCTGGCTCGTTGTATGTTCATGTCAGACAAAGATCAGCCATGGCTTACTTTGCAGTACCGATTTTGGTGATATTAATGGTTCATAGGCGTTTCAAATAAAGGTTCTTGACATGAGACAACTTTACAATACTACGGAATACTTTATATTCTATATGTTGCAGCACAATTGACAAGAGACTCGTATACATAATTAACGACGACTTTATTCTGCAGGCCAGCAGGTCAAGTAATCTGCGGGTCAAGCACGAAAGCAAACATGCGGGTCGCCACCAGGGCCAAGGGCCCAATACAAAGATGTATTTGTGTTGTGTTTGGTATTTTAGGCCGTCAAATGGTCAAAGGCCAATCCATTGGATGATTTTGATCTCTGCCTGGACCATCACAATATTTTTCAAATGTTTTCACAAGCTTTTGTTTCAATGTCTTTCAACCATGGGATCCTTATCCGTTCGTGGCATTGAAATGCTTTGGGCCAAAGAATCCTGCTGTTCAAATCGTGAACAAAGCCAATCTAAAAATGCAGTGGATTACATGAGTCTCAGTTTTCCGCACTGAATTGGATGATGAAGTGAAAGTATAAACATCAGATTGAAAATATTGAACAATCAAATGTGCTGAATAATAGTTAGTTCATGTATCCTTGCAACGTTATCAACCAAATTTATCAACCAATTTTATCAAACAATATCAGAGACGTAGGAACCGGGGGGGCACTGGGGTCATGTGCCCCCCCAAGATTTTGCAATAAACAAAGAAGTGCCCTTATAATGTCCAGGAAGTGCCCCTTTAGCTTAATAAAAAAAGTGCCCTCTAAGTGCCGTGCCCCTCAAGTTGGAGATGCTTCCTACGTCCCTGAAAAATATCAAGAGAATTTCCAAATCCATCTAAAATGCTCCAGCATCTCAACCATTGAAATTAATGAATAAGTTGCGATTCGCAATCGTTCGACATAGATTCCTTGTCTTCGTTTGCAGGGGAAGAGACATTCTTAATCTCGAGTCGGTGGCTTCCAAAATCAAATAATAAACTGAACATAATCTGAAACTAAAATAGGTAGGGAGACTAATTCAAACATAGCCATTCGACTCTCCTATTCGTCCGAAAGTTTGATCGTTCGAGAGTTTTCGATTTTAATGGGGCCAGTTCTAGAGATGCAATCATGACTCTGATGATACGATTTAGCTTGACTATTTCTGTCAATCAGATAACGATAATTTGTTGTACTGTTGTACTGTTATGTCCGAGCCCTTGGCCCTGGTGGTGACCCGCATGTTTGCTTTCGTGTTTGACCCGCAGATTACTTGACCTGCTGGCCTGCAGAATAAAGTCGTCGCATAATTAACCAACAAAGAAAAGATTAAATTGCTGTCAACCCTTAGAATTGCAAGCCTATTCACATGAGGAAAGTTTCCCAGCATTTTCCTGGTGAAGTGGGATTCCTATTATCCCTGGCTAGCTGAGATCTTGCTTGAACACAGACAGAAAATATGCGTACACTTATTACAGTTCATTTTGCATTGCAAAGGCAAAAACAATAATGACAGAGCAACACAAGAGATACTTCATATGTCTGTACTTTGCGATTTGTTTTGTATTCATACCTAAAAGTATTTGCTTTGCAATTTAAAGAAATTGCCTTGGCTCGCAGGGCAAGGGGGTGGGTTCTTTTTCTAAATTTTGGGTAGGGGTCTGCCTCGAGCATATTCAAAGTGGTAATGTTGTCTCGACTAATTTCTACAAAAATGATACCCTAGGCTGACCATTATTAAAAGATGATACCCTCAGCTATGTAGATTCATTTCCAAGCCTTTCTGATCAGCATTCATCTCAAAATTTTTAGTTTGAAATCGAAAAAAAAAATTTTCATTTAATAGGTGTATTATCAACAAAAATGGGTTGTCAGGATGAAATTCCTGCTTACAAAGGCTTGGTTGAAAAGCACAACACAAATTTGCTGAAAACATGACCATTCCCTGGACCAGTATTGCCAAATTTGATACCCTTGGCTAGACTAAAATTGCAAAAAAGTATGCCCTTGGCTGGACTTGCTCCTAGTCTCGCTCTTCAAAACACAAATTTATGATATCCAAAATTATCAGTTTTAAAGGCTCCATAACAACCTGCAATACCTTGTAATACCTTGTACAAGCCTTGTAGTTATAGCCTTGTAACCTTGTTCCAGCCTGGAAAAGCCTTGAGTGTAACCTTGTGCACGGCTTGAAAAATGCTAAATTATTAGCCTTGTGGAAACCTTTTGGCAGCCTTAGGTCATAATCCACGCTACAAGGCTCAAACTTGGCCTAGCCTTGTACTTTTGTACAGCAATATTCATGTTTACTACCTTTGCCTTTATGAAAATGTCAAAAACAAGGTTTTTGAAGCCTTTGCAATGTTTAGATATTACTCAAGCACCTTCCCAGAAATATCATACAAGAAACGAGTGAAAATGAAGTAAATATATATTACAAGTATTTCCATTATTATAATAAATAAATATATTTTCCCAGCACTGAAGTTTCTTTATTTTTTGGTAATCTGAAATTTGTATTCCTCAGTTTCCTATAAAAAATGTATGTCCATTAACTTATGTTTCATTGAAAAATGATGTTTATGAAGTACCATAAACATGATGTGCAAACATTTTTAAAATCTGTAAAAAACTTGCTTTTGCGGTGACAGAAATGAATGAGCAACTCAAAGAAACACAAACTGCATTCAACCAAATTCTTACAAGCAATTTAAGAACAGTATGCAACAATAATTATGATTTTAACAAAACACAAGAATCATTCCAGCTTTACAGTATCCTTGCTAATTGTCATCCTGAAGAAATCAAATACTTCATCTTGACTTCTGAATCTTAAAATTGTTTAGTCTCGTGTTTTGATGATCTGGTTTCATGATTGCTTTGTCAACACTTGGCAGTTGATATTAGACAGACAACAACTTTCTTCTTTGTCATCAATCAAGGACGTAACTCGGCTAGTTTTGTTTAGTCTTCCTGCATAGTGGCAGACTCTTTTTGATAAGTTTCCCTGGAAAAAGGAATTAAATGTGAACTTTTTTGATTTGCCAATTTTTAAAATTGTTGAGTCCAATTTCTGGTCATACAGATTGATATGAGATTTTGACTGGAAGTCATGAAGCCCCACAGGAAAGAGTTCAAGAGCAACAGAAATTTGAGAAATTCATGAAAACCATTTGGCAACAAAAATTGGACTACAATTTAAAAATGGCTACCAACAGGGACCCTAAGCCCTAAGTTTTTCATTCACACATTTTTTATAAGAAACTAAGAATTTGGGCCAGTACTGAAAGTTTCTTAAAACTATCAGATTCTGAGTACTGGGAGTTTCTTATGAGTTTCTTAGAGGTTTCATAACAATCTTCATTTTCACTTCTGTGCCCCCTATGAACATTTCAAAACAAGGTTTTTTAAGTCTTTCCAATGTTAGGACATTACTCTAGTACCTTACGAGTAATATAATACAGGAAACAAGTGAAAGTAAAGTAATAATATGTCAAGGATTTCCTTTATCAAAATAGATAGTTTCTCCACTTATATTTTCCCAGCATTGGAGTTTCTTAATTTTTTGGCGATCTGAAAGTTGAGTTTCTTATGGGCAGCTTCTTATAAAAAAAATGTAGCATAGCAAGATACTGTGTGTGCATTGTTTTATAACTTGCATTTTCTTTCCTAGCTTATATCACAGATCTGATAATAATTTACTGTACAAGAATTGTATTGCTATGCAATAAGGCAATCAATAACACATTTCCCTTTGTTTTGTTTTTGAACATATTTTGGATGAATCAAGAATTAATTGTAAACTAGATTCTATTTACTGAGCTACAATGAATTCCAAAGGTAAGGGTCTTGAAGGAGGTCCATAAATACTATTTGTTTCAGTCCTAGTATTTTGCAGGCAATGCAGGTCATATCTTTCATGTAAAGTTGAAGATCAAATACCATTCCCTTTGCTTTTACTGTTTGTATTCCCAGTCCAAGCTCCAAACCTTGAAGCAGCTTGCCCAGGGGGGGGGGAGGGTACACAGTACTCATTGTCATTTGTTACATCTTACTTCGTGGAAGGTGAAGGGGGAAAATGAAATATGGCATTCGCCTTAAATGATACATTGAGAGTCTGAGATACTGCCTAGGTGGCCTAGATATAGGCCTTCTGAAAAGATTATGACAACACAGGGCCAGAGCGTGGAAAGTCAGAAAATTTGGGATCTTATGATTGGTATTGGATTAGGGCAAATCATTTACTTGCTTCAAGCTGCCCCAGGGGGGTGCTCAGGTATATTTAGGATAGGGGTGCTCAGGCTGGGGTACCACACATCCAGATTGGAAAGTTTGAAAAGTGTGCAGGGGATTTTCAAACAGGGATAAAAATGGCGAAGATAGTATGCAAATTAGAGTTAACAATGCGCATATCAGCATAGCACAGTACGCGTATGCTGTTACCAAATTGTGCGGATGAATGTTGCTTATTGCGCGTATTGAATGAGATTGCACGTATGGCAGCGCGAATAACATAAAAGTGTGCGGGGTATTACTCCCCTGCGCATGTCAGACTTTCCAATCTGGTGTACACATCAACCCAAAAATAATAATTTCTAGCTTGAAAATAGAACAAACAACTGATAAGATTTCTCGGTGTTGCATTTGGATATTTGAGTTTCTTCATTTACTAATATTACTCGATTTTGATTTGGTTTAAAAATCATATTTTTCCCAATTTTACAATTTTATATTTTCTCCCATATTTGGGTCCCAAAAAAGTAAGCCAGAATTTCAGGCACCCAAAAAATAAATATCATTGACCCAAAACATAACCCTTCCTCAAATTTTAGTTCCCAAAAAACTAACCTGAGCAACTCTATCCTAAAAATACCAGAATGAAATACCACGCCCGACAACACCAAGCCTGAATTCTGACGTCACTTCCGGCCTCTCTTGCAAGAAAGCTGTGGCGCGAAAGTAAAATTTTGTGATAAATGGCGTCAGCAGGCGTCCCAAGTGTCCCAAAGCAAAATATCGAGATATAACGCAATAGCTGTATCTTCGCTCTTTCAAGTTCTTTGAGCATTTTGGACTCAGAGCTTCTTGGTTTTTCATATTTTTCAAAGGCCGTGGACAACTCTGTTTACAAACTCGGGATTCAGCACAGCAGGTAAGCAGACTTTATCATAAATTTAACGTTTTTCCTTTGTTTCATGGAAATTTTGTTGAAAGTTTTGGATTCCTCGATGCCGTTTTGTCCTATTTTGCCACCTTTCGCCAATTGTTGACGAAATAAACTTGTCTTTTTCTCGTCTTGAACTTCGGCTTGCAGTTTCAAGAAAATGAACTTTTGTTGGCCTAAATTTAACCAAAATTTTTTCAAACTCCAATATTTTCTAAACTAAGACAGGAATTCTCATTTTGGAGATATAACGCAATAGCTGTAAGCATCTAGTTTGTAGAGATGTTGCCTGTTTTGCTGTAGCCTTTGCCGGTTTCCCACAATTTTCAAAGGCAATTTTTCCTCGAGAGCCATGACCATCTAATCTTCGTTAACTTTACGTGCTTCCTTTCACAAACTTGTCTGCTTTTTAGTCAGAAAACAAGCGTTAACCTTGGTTGAATGTATCACTTTCGAACTTAATCTGATGTTTTCAGAAATGAAAGTATTTTAGAGTACTTGCTAGCTGTTTTGGCCACCAGAGCAATGAGAATAATAACAAAACTTTGACTTCGCTCTCAGAGAACTTTTCGTCGGGTTTGGCCTAACTGTAAACAAACATAAAGTTGCATTGTTGCTTATTTTCTTCAAGACTAATGGGGAAGCTCTGACCTAGAAATAGGAGATTTACTTACTAAAACAATGTTATCAAGGCTACCTTGTACAAAAAATTATCAGCTTTGATTATTTTGCCTATAAATACGATAGTTTACTGCAATTATTTGCCCTTAAATCTGTTTTCTTTTTCTTGAGCAGGGTATTGCTGCTCTGATTTAAGTTTGCAAAGACATCTCCTATTTTGGTTTGCTGCTCTTTTTTGTACATGCAATTCTCTATGAGACAAAGTGAAATTTGCTATGCAGCAAACATTTTTAGTAGGAGGAAATATTATTGTCTCTGTTTTATTTTAGGACCCAAACAGAACAAGATTATCCTTTACCAATCAAGCCCAACCTTGAAGCAGCATTTGACAACAACCACAAAAGACTGCAATTCTTGCTTTTTCAATGCCTGAGGACTTATGCAAAACTGATGGAACATGACTGTTGCAAACAAATCATTCAATGAAAAACAATATTATGATATATCAAAAAATTTGAGTAATCCAACAATTGATACTCTGATGATTTTACTCTGATGATAGGAAGATGGTAAGATAATAGCAATTGAATCATCACAAAATTGAAATTTTAATGCTTCCAATTCTGAAACAGTCTGAAACTTATTCTGAATTTGATCTGCAAAGACAATTGTTTGCAAAGACAAAGACAAAGCTCGCCCGTTTCACCCTGTAGGTGAAATGCCATGCTTATTCATGAGTTTCTGAAAATTACCAAAAAGCAGTTATTGCCGTTGTCCATTCAGAAATAGTCATTGCAATTTCAATAGACAGCATCCTTCCCTATCTTCCTTGTCTGTGAGTTTTTAGAGCCAACAAGAGAAGATTTCCAGACTGCATTGAGTTGCTCCATCATTGAGAGGAACTTGCCCAGTACAAATAACATATTTTCTATAATTTGCTATCCATTTGTCCATCAAAGACATCTGCCATCATAAACAAAACGATTTTAGTTCTTGATCCATAAATATCCGAGTTCTTTCGTTGAAAGCTGCTTCTTCTTGTCTCTTTCTTTCTGGCGGGTTGGAGAATTATTTGAAAACATGAAAGCATCTCTTGTCCTTCACTGGCAGTAAAAGGATCGCTAGTGCTCTGCATATTGGTTTATTGCTTCGTTTCCTATCAGAATTAAAAAGTTTTCTTGAAAGCAAGCAGCAAGCAGACCACGCCGCTTCAAAACAATTTCTACGATCTACGGCATTTTCTAAATGTCATGGTTTTCAAGGCGCTTTTTACTTCACCAAAGACAATGAATTCGAAAAATTTGCCCAAATACGGATGAAAATCTCTTAAAATAAGACCATCACTCCTGTCAAATTGCGTGGAGTTTACCGGGAAGTTTAAATCAAAACGATTTTAGTTTTAAACATTTCTTAGATAAATTCACTACCTTTTAAGATTAAATTAACGCGGAAAAATCACACCGCATCACTGCAAGAAACGTTCAAAGTCGACGAAAATATTCACTTCCGGTCATTTTCCTATACATTTGTATAGGGGCATCAAAGCGAGGCTGAACTCCTCGAGAAAGGTGTTGTCGGGGTGTCAGAAGCGCGCCTTTTTCACAGCGAAGAAGCGAGCTGCGAGATGAAAATGATGGAACTAAAAATTGGTTTCACCACACCAATTGAAAGTAAAACGGAATTTATCTAGTCTTTATGTCAATAGCTATTTCATTTCACCAAGAATCTATAAATCGCTGCTTGAATGCAAGCAAAACGGGAGCAGATGATCGCTAGTGACAGTGACATGTATGCTTAGGCCTAGGCCTGGCCAGTATTGGATCAATTTGCAAAGTCGAAGACACAGACGGGATGCAGCTGTCGATGATACAAATAGGAAAGGCAAAAAAGGGTAAGAAAATCCTTTATTTGATTCCAATATATTATGAATGTGTTACTTAGGGCCGTAAGCAGATCTTTTAGATGGGTTGCTTGGGTAGCTCACAAAATGAAAATTGGTTGCATATTTTGGCCTAAAATACCCCTCATTTTGCCATGCCCCCTTTTTAAGGATTAACTGCACTTTGCCGCGGAAAATTTTTCTTCCAGCTAAAAACTACAAAGTTTGGAGAACATTTTAGCACTATGTGCATACAAGGGAAAATATTCATATGGTGACTAAAAAATCATAGTAATCAGGGACTTTTTGCCATAATTTGTTGACATATTTTGGCCTAAAATACCCCACTTTAGCCCCCTTTTTAAGAAAAAACTACACTTTGCCGCGGAAAATTTTTCTCCCAGCTAAAAACTACAAAGGTTGGAGAACATTTTAGCACTATGTGTATATTTGGGAAAATATTCATATGGTGACTAAAAAATCATAGTAATCAGGGACTTTTTGCCATAATTTGTTGACATATTTTGGCCTAAAATACCCCACTTTAGCCCCCTTTTTAAGAAAAAACTACACTTTGCCGCGGAAAATTTTTCTCCCAGCTAAAAACTACAAAGGTTGGAGAACATTTTAGCACTATGTGTATATTTGGGAAAATATTCATATGGTGACTAAAAAATCATAGTAATCAGGGACTTTTTGCCATAATTTGTTGACATATTTTGGCCTAAAATACCCCACTTTAGCCCCCTTTTTAAGAAAAAACTACACTTTGCCGCGGAAAATTTTTCTCCCAGCTGGAAACTTCAAAGTTTGGAGAACATTTTAGCACCATGTGCATATTTGGAAAAATATTCATATGGTGACTAAAAAATCGAAGTAATCAGGGACTTTTTGCCATAATTTGTTTACATATTTTGGCCTAAAATACCCCACATAAACCCCCTTTTTAAGAAAAAACTGCACTTTGCCGCGGAAAATTTATCTCCCACCTAGAAACTACAAAGTTTGGAGAACATTTTAGCACTATGTGCATATTTGGGAAAATATTCATATGCTGACTAAAAAATCATAGTAACCAGGGACTTTTTGCCATAAATTGGTTGCATATTTTGGCCTAAAATACCCCACATAAACCCCCTTTTTAAGAAAAAACTGCACTTTGCTGCGGAAAATTTTTCTCCCACCTAGAGACTACAAAGTTTGGAGAACATTTTAGCACTATGTGCATATTTGGGAAAATATTCATATGCTGACTAAAAAATCATAGTAACCAGGGACTTTTTGCCATAAATTGGTTGCATATTTTGGCCTAAAATACCCCACTTTAGCCCCCTTTTTAAGAAAAAACTACACTTTGCCGCGGAAAATTTTTCTCCCAGCTGGAAACTTCAAAGTTTGGAGAACATTTTAGCACCATGTGCATATTTGGGAAAATATTCATATGGTGACTAAAAAGTCATAGTAATCAGGGACTTTTTGCCATAATTTGTTGACATGTTTTGGCCTAAAATACCCCACTTTAGCCCCCTTTTTAAGAAAAAACTACACTTTGCCGCGGAAAATTTTTCTCCCAGCTGGAAACTTCAAAGTTTGGAGAACATTTTAGCACCATGTGCATATTTGGGAAAATATTCATATGGTGACTAAAAAATCATAGTAATCAGGGACTTTTTGCCATAATTTGTTGACATATTTTGGCCTAAAATACCCCACTTTAGCCCCCTTTTTAAGAAAAAACTACACTTTGCCGCGGAAAATTTTTCTCCCAGCTGGAAACTTCAAAGTTTGGAGAACATTTTAGCACCATGTGCATATTTGGGAAAATATTCATATGGTGACTAAAAAATCATAGTAATCAGGGACTTTTTGCCATAATTTGTTGACATATTTTGGCCTAAAATACCCCACTTTAGCCCCCTTTTTAAGAAAAAACTACACTTTGCCGCGGAAAATTTTTCTCCCAGCTGGAAACTTCAAAGTTTGGAGAACATTTTAGCACCATGTGCATATTTGGGAAAATATTCATATGGTGACTAAAAAATCGAAGTAATCAGGGACTTTTTGCCATAATTTGTTTACATATTTTGGCCTAAAATACCCCACATAAACCCCCTTTTTAAGAAAAAACTGCACTTTGCCGCGGAAAATTTATCTCCCACCTAGAAACTACAAAGTTTGGAGAACATTTTAGCACTATGTGCATATTTGGGAAAATATTCATATGCTGACTAAAAAATCATAGTAACCAGGGACTTTTTGCCATAAATTGGTTGCATATTTTGGCCTAAAATACCCCACATAAACCCCCTTTTTAAGAAAAAACTACACTTTGCCGCGGAAAATTTTTCTCCCAGCTGGAAACTTCAAAGTTTGGAGAACATTTTAGCACCATGTGCATATTTGGGAAAATATTCATATGGTGACTAAAAAATCATAGTAATCAGGGACTTTTTGCCATAATTTGTTGACATGTTTTGGCCTAAAATACCCCACTTTAGCCCCCTTTTTAAGAAAAAACTACACTTTGCCGCGGAAAATTTTTCTCCCAGCTGGAAACTTCAAAGTTTGGAGAACATTTTAGCACCATGTGCATATTTGGGAAAATATTCATATGGTGACTAAAAAATCATAGTAATCAGGGACTTTTTGCCATAATTTGTTGACATATTTTGGCCTAAAATACCCCACTTTAGCCCCCTTTTTAAGAAAAAACTACACTTTGCCGCGGAAAATTTTCCTCCCAGCTGGAAACTTCAAAATTTGGAGAACATTTTAGCACCATGTGCATATTTGGGAAAATATTCATATGGTGACTAAAAAATCGAAGTAATCAGGGACTTTTTGCCATAATTTGTTTACATATTTTGGCCTAAAATACCCCACATAAACCCCCTTTTTAAGAAAAAACTGCACTTTGCCGCGGAAAATTTATCTCCCACCTAGAAACTACAAAGTTTGGAGAACATTTTAGCACTATGTGCATATTTGGGAAAATATTCATATGCTGACTAAAAAATCATAGTAACCAGGGACTTTTTGCCATAAATTGGTTGCATATTTTGGCCTAAAATACCCCACATAAACCCCCTTTTTAAGAAAAAACTGCACTTTGCCGCGGAAAATTTTTCTCCCACCTAGAAACTACAAAGTTTGGAGAACATTTTAGCACTATGTGCATATTTGGGAAAATATTCATATGCTGACTAAAAAATCATAGTAACCAGGGACTTTTTGCCATAAATTGGTTGCATATTTTGGCCTAAAATACCCCACATAAACCCCCTTTTTAAGAAAAAACTGCACTTTGCCGCGGAAAATTTTTCTCCCACCTAGAAACTACAAAGTTTGGAGAGCATTTTAGCACTATGTGCATATTTGGGAAAATATTCATATGCTGACTAAAAAATCATAGTAACCAGGAACTTTTTGCCATAAATTGGTTGCATATTTTGGCCTAAAATACCCCACATAAACCCCCTTTTTAAGAAAAAACTGCACTTTGCCGCGGAAAATTTTTCTCCCACCTAGAAACTACAAAGTTTGGAGAACATTTTAGCACTATGTGCATATTTGGGAAAATATTCATATGCTGACTAAAAAATTGTGGTAATCAGGGACTTTTATTGCCATAATTTGTTTACATATTTTGGCCTAAAATACCCCACAAACCATTTTAGCAAAAAACTGCCCAATGCTGCAGAGAAAATTTTTTCACTGTTGGAAACTACAATGATTGGGGAAAGTTTGACACGATGCATAGGGAAAATATTTATATGCTCACCAAGTAACAATAGAAAATTAGCAACTTTTCACCAGAAGGTGGCATCTAATTTTGGTCTAAAGTTTCCCACAAAGCCCCCAAGAAACTGGTTCATGCTGCAGAAGTTTTCGTTTATATCTTGAAACTACAATTGTTGAGTTACATTTTGATACAGAGTGCATAGTTTAGAAATATTTACTGTGTGTGTTGGCAATGTAACATTTAGAAATAATGATAGATCCACCTTTGAACTACAGTATGCATGTAGTTCCCAGATTTAAAAGGGGGAAATGATATGTAATCTTGGTTGATTGAATTAAAAGTGACTATTTCACTGTAATTTGCCAATTTGCTTGAATTCAAACAGTCCATAAATTTATTCATTTGGAGAGCTTTTTGCTTGTTACTATTTTTAATTTTAGCTTGAAAAATAAAGTCTTTCCATTTTCCATAGCTATTGCAGAACATGAACATGATTTTCAGAAAGATAAATAGTTTGCAAGATATGGCAACCAGTACATTTCAGTATGGAATGAATGATTACTGCCCATTTCAACATTTCACAAGATTCCAACACCAATATTGCTGCAAAGTAGCAAAAGGAAACAAAAGAAACAACATTGTAGCATGTAGTGAATTGTATAATGAACAATCACATTGTTATTTCTATCATGAAATAAGTTGATTACCTTTTGCTTAGCAGGAGAGGATCATGAACTTGCATGACCAGATACATTTTTTGTATTATTTTATGTGGTAAAGATTAATTATGATTGTTATGAGGTTGTTGTGTGCGATGTTTAAATGTTTATATTGCAGAAGTAAGATTAGATTAGCTGTATACATTTGTTAAAATCAGTCATTTCACTCCATATTTCGGAGGGTAATAACAATGATGAAAAAGATCATGTTCATGTCAATTGATAATTGTATTCAGTGACAAATCCAAATTAGAGTGACAAATCCATTTGATGATAATCACGACAGTCCACATAGATATTTTGATGCAAAGGTTAACATTCCTAGATCTAACTAAACTTTGCAAACACCTCATGTTTCTTCTCACTATTATTTGAACATTATTTCATTGACATAAAGGTTTGTGTTGCTATCAGAAAACCTGAAAATTTTGTTGATTTTTTCATTTGTTCAAAACTCTGTAAAATATGCAAAGTTAGCTGTAATCAGTTAAGTATCCACGCTTGATCAAAATTTCGACTGTAAATCCTACATGAGTCAAAGGAACCCAACCCAGGACATTGTTTTAAAGTTCTGGAGCCCTGAATTTACACTTTGGTATTGCTTTCTTGTTTTAACCCATTTTTGGATATTTTCTGCTTTCTATGATGTGTCTCTGCCCACTAGATTTACATGTATTTTTTTGTAAGAAACTGCCCATAAGAAACTCAACTCTCAGATTGCCAAAAAATTAAGACTCTCCAGCACTGGGATAATAGAAGTTAAGAAACTATTTATTTTGATAAAGGAAATCCTTGACATATTTTTACTTTGCTTTAACTTGTTTCCTGTATCATATTACTCGTTAGGTACATGTATTTTTTTATAAGAATCTCAACTCTCAAATCGCCAAAAAATTAAGACACTCCGGTACTGGGAAAATATAAGTTAAGAAACTATTTATTTTGATAAAGGAAATCCTAGATGTATTTTTACTTTCACTTGTTTCCTGTATCATATTACTCGTAAGGTACTTGAGTAATGTCTAAACATAAAGGCTTAAAAAGCCTTGTTTGAAATATTCACGAGGGCACAAGTAGTGAACATGAAGATTGTTATGGAACCTCTAAGAAACTCGTAAGAAACTCTGAGTACTCAAAATCTGATAATTTTAAGAATTTTTCAGTACTGGCCCAAACTCTTAGTTTCTTACAAAAAATACGTGCAATCATTTTCGAATGAAAGCAGGGGACGTATGAAGAAGCATCTCAAACTTGGAGGGGCACGACACTTCAAGGTACTTTTTCATTGAGCTAAAGGGGTACTTCCTGAAAAATGAAAGGGTACTTTGCAAATTGCAAAATATTGGAGGGTGGCACGTTTCCCCAGTGCCCCCCCCCGTTCCTACGTCTTTGAATGAAAGCGCCAGATTTCATCAGACGCGATTTTGAGCTGACGCGAGAGAGTTTCCTAAAAATAAACAGATTTTTCCACCAAACATCTGGTCATGCCTAAAAGATGGCTTATTTAAAAGGTTTCTTGTTGATAAATCTTTTCGAGGCAAAGCAGGGATTTTTGAAATTTTTCTGTTTTGTTGGATGTGTTTCAAATTTTCGTTTCAAATTGCCACAGTTATAATCAGATGTAAGTTTGAGCTCACGCGAGAAAAGATTCCTAACAAAGAGCGGATTTTCCCCCAAACATCTTGTAATGCCTAAAAGATAGCTTCTTTAATGTAGATTTCTCGTTGAAAAAATCTTACCGAGGCCATGGGGAATCGTTGGATATTTCATACTCTCAAGTACCGAATAATCGTCCCCCCCCGCTTATTAATTTTTGAAAAATTTTCCAACCCCCCCACTTTTATTCCAACCCCCCCTTTTATTAATTCTTGAAAAATATAAATAATAGTGAACATAATTTTCTAATAATTCCTGCTAAGCAAATGTACTTACTGTATTTATTAACTTTATTCTCCTTTGTTTGTCTGACCCGTGTTACATACGTGTTTTACATACGTGGTACCCATGTTAGATCCGTGTTTTACTAAGATGAAAAGCAATATTTTGATCTTTATGTCAAACGAGCATGATACGCAAAAAATCAAGGGTTATTACCCCTAGTTTGCTTAGTTCGTGCATGAAACTATTGGTGCATCCGTCTCAAATTAGATGTCATGTAAGATTTACAATAACGCAAAATTACTTATGCAGAACCCTCCAGAACCAACCTCGCCCCAGGACTTTTTGTCATATTGGGACGGAGGTCTCCGTCCCAATATGACAAAAGCCCCTGGGGACGAGGTTGCTGGCTGCAGAACGTTTCAATTGTTGTTATTCGCGGGAATCTAATTTTAGACAAGCAGTCACCAAGATAACCTTTGTGCAGAGTCATAAAGACGTTTTGGTTCAGTGTGGTCACGTGCCTTCCCCCAGTCAATGGCACCATTGTTTGCTGGGATTCTGTACCTTTCATGTCAGCTTCACCTGTGACGTTGGCATCTGTAGCTGCGTAGGAGCGTGGTCCTTCTACCTGCGGTGATACTGCGAATGCTAGCCTCTGTGCAGGCCGCCGGTTACATCATCCTCTACAGTTGACTTATTTGCATAATGAGTACCATCACTAGCAATAAGTGGCTAATGATGCGTTCGTTCTAGAAATCGATTGTTTTAACATAATTAAGCTGCTAATGAAGTCAAGAACGTGCCTATTCTGGGTAAATTTGTTGTTGTGCCAGGGTAAACATCATGGCAATTTATCCATCTTATGGTGTCAAATCTGTCTAACATGAAATAAGCCGACGTCAAATGTTGCTATAGGATCGCGGGAAACTTCTGTCTTGTGTGCGCTTTATGTGCGCTTTCTTTATTTCAGTGCCAATTAGCAGAGATAAAACGTTAATCAATTGCTTTAACGAGCGTGACGGAAGTGGGTTACTTACTTTCTTTCTTCCTTCCTGACTGACATCGAAGCCCCTTCTTAGATTACAAAGTGGACTTTGTAATCAAAAACGAAAACCGACTATTCTCAATTTTCCAACCCCCCCGATTGTTCCAACCCCCCCGATTATTATTATATTTAACCATTTCCAACCCCCCCGATTATTCTCACCCCCCCGTTTATTCGGTACTTGAGAGTATTTTTATGATGAATGTCTTTCTATTCTACCCTAATATGGTTGTTTTCGAAAAGAACCCACTGCAGTTAATCCGATGTACCGGTCATTTCACAGTTACCTACTTGTGCTGAAAAGATAGCTAAATAGACTGATTACGATTGAGTCCTAGTAATCGCTACCACCCACCCACCCTACTCGCTCATACTAGGACTCATGGCTTCCCAGCCAAATGGCTGGCCCTATTTAGGCCGAGTACCACAAGAAGTTGTGTTACCAATCACAGAGCTTCATTTTGGTCACATGACCTAATTTCGTGGTCACATGATTTTTTTCTTGCCAATGATTGGTTTATTTTCAGTAGCTGCCAAAAAGAGGCTAGAAATGATATTTCCCGGACCACTGATTGACACAACCGAAAGATGGCGGCAACTAGTCGCAAAGCTGCGAGGCCGAAGCACTTCAGGGCTTAGGGGCGAAGGCTCTGCAACAACAATCGTCTTTCGTTCCTTGGTGAACTCAATTTAATACTTGCAGCAGTTGCAATCATTGAAGAGAAGAGGAAGACTACATTCGTAAGAAAATGAGTTCAGTCTCGACAATGCCTTTGATCAGTTCAAAGCCGCGTCGACAGGGTCGAAACCCCTTCGCGCCATTTTTCTCTCTCACCCAGACCTCAAATCAGACCGTTGTGAGCCGTTGTGGCGCCAAGTTTCGTCAGTATTCGTCATTTCTTCTCGTTCTGTTTTTACTACAATTTAAAAGTCAAGCAGAGGTGAATGCTTCTTGGGAGTTTTCAACATATTACAAGGTGATGATGTTATGTTGAACGGGACGAGAAAATGAATGTTCTGCCTGGATAAAATAATGCTCGGTTGGGCAACAAAGAATACATTGGCCAACAACAGGCCGGACATTAATATTTTGAAACAGTTCTCATGTTGAAATGTTTGATATTCAAACTTGAGAAAGCTTTCCAAATCTCAGCGAAGAAATCCAAAGCTGCCTCGAGCATCGAGCAAGTAAGTCAACAATATACTGTACATTTCTAAAATCTTTTCAGAATGGAAATTGGTTTATGGCATTTTTGGCATCTTCATTGGCATCACCCTTAGCCTGCGTGCAGACTCTACTGATTCCCTAAAGAAAAGTGAGGTTCCTCCTCCACTGGAGGAGGAACCTCACTTCTCTTCAGGTAATCAGTAGAGTCTGCACGCAGGCTACATCACCCTCGACTCGGGAAAAACCTTTCAGAACAAAGTCCAATGTTTAGAAATCATTCAAGTGCCTTCCGAGTAATATTACACCGGTAAAAAGTGAAAATGAATTAGAAATAGGACAAGAATTTCCTTCATTAAGCAAAACAGTTTCTCGATTTACATTTGCTTTGCACAAGAGTTTCTTACACTTTTATTGATTAAAGCAGTTAGATCAAAAATATGTAAAAAAAGGCAGGCCCACTTCGCTTTATGCATCACTAGATGCAGGTAGGCCACAAGTTAAGTTTTTGCTAATTTTGCTGCATATCCAAGGGCAGGGGACAACAATTTGTTGAATATCAAGTAGTATGCATAGAATTACTCAATTAAATTTGTTTACTGACCTCTATCCATGGTCAAATTTCACTGCTTTTTCTCTCTAAATAATTTGCATCATAAGTTGACTTTTTATGATAACTGAAACACTACCTTGACTTCATGAGTTCATAATTCAAAATCACACACAATTAGAAGTTTAGTTTGGCTGGGAGTTTGGCAATGCAATGCAATTTGAAAACAGTTAATTCCAAAGCATTCCAGGATTTTGTGCTGAGGTTTCTTGTTCTTGTGCAAAATATTTTAACCTAGTTTGACAAATTCAATTCCTGGGATCTTGATGCTTTTCAGTGTAAAAGCAAGCCTTACAGTGTCAAAGCAAGCTTTTCAGTGCTAAAGCAAGCTTTTCAGTGTACAAGCAAGCTTTTCAATGTAAAAGCAAGCTTTGGATAAAAAAGGATATTAGATAACAAAATTAATGTGCAGTATTTGCTGCAGTATTTGATGAAAGCTTGACAAGAATCGTAAAATAGTTGAGCTTAGGATAAAATGGGTACAGCAAAATGTATTGATAACTTTCATGGAAAAGGAAAACTTAACTGACAAACTGTTCTCTATTCCTAACTGTTGGAACTACTGTAATCCTCCTTGAGCTTGCAAATGTTTAATTAACAGTTCAGTCTACTGTACTCCAACAATCAGCATTACCGATTTTATTCCCAGCCATTTCAACCTACGTACCCTACAAAGTGTAGTTTTTGTCAATCAAAATTGAAAATCATTTGGTTAAATGATAGCAGAAATATGTTGACAAGGAGTCACAGGTCAATATGGAAGAAAAACAAAATGTTCTAGAATTCACAAAGTGTCAATTCCTTTCACAATAAAATAAAGTACATATTGAAAACATTCTAAATCCTAGATTGCATATATCAAAATGCAAAATTGTTGATGTTACAGTCTCTGCCTTTGTTCCTGCAGCTTAGGCAAACAACAGTTGTTTGCAGTAAGATTTTGAAGATAATGAAATTTTCTGCTTTCTCCATCATGGATCAAAACTATAGGATAGGATTATTTGTTTCACTGATGCAGTTTTTTTTCTGTTATGTGCCTGGAATTTGATCTGTTGATAAAAAAAGATATGCAATGAAAGAAAACTTCATATGAAAGAATAAAAAACTAAATTTACTAGTAGAAATTCTGTTTCTTTAATTCCTTTAGCCCTCCCGTCAACAATGAAATCTCATACTTTCGATTATTCATGATGGGTGACTCAATTTTTTGCTCATACCTTTCTTTGACAGTTATTTTGAAAGATTTTCTCATCTGCTGCAATGGTAAATTTCTTGACATGAGCTGACCAAAGCTAGATCAAGTCAGTTTGACAGCGAGAACACAAACTGCTTAAAAACGTAGCGAAAACGTTTTGCCGGGTTTTGCCACAAGAGTAGGCCATATATAAAAACATTTTCTCATTACCGAGACCTGGGTTGTCTATGTCTATACTACAAATGCCAACATTTTGATCAGATCACGGCAGAACGATATCAACCTAGCTGTGTTATTGCCATTTAATGTATTCCTAAACAAAATGTAGGACCCGAAAAGAACTTTATCTTACCTTTTTTCATCAAGATCACTCCCTGAAAATGTGCATTACCGACTTGATGAAGAATCGCGATGGCGGTTGCTGGGCAACTGTTGTTGCTGGGCAACTGTTGTTGCTGTTTTTGCTCTGCGCTGTTCCGTAATTTAACACTGGTCAATTCTGAAAGCGAGGCAAATCCTTTACAGGGCCAGCCATTTGGCTGGGAAGCCATGAGTCCTAGTATGAGCGAGTAGGGTGGGTGGGTGGTAGCGATTACTAGGACTCAATCGTAATCAGTCTATTGTCGGGCGTGAACTACGACAAGTCTATTCAGTTTCATTCTCACTTCTCCTTCGCAGCATCACCTTAGTAGCTTACGCCCCCGCAGAAGAAATTATATTATTTTACAATTGATTTACTATTGATGGTCCGCTGAATAGACTTGGAGCAAGTCTAATGTTAGACAGATTTGACACCATAAGATGGATAAATCACCACGATGTTTACCCTGGCACAACAACAAATTTACCCAGAATTGGCACGTTCTTGACTTCATTAGCAGCTTAATTATGTTGAAACAATCGTTTTCTAGAACGAACGCATCATTAGCCACTTATTGATAGTATTCATTATGCAAATAAGTCAAGTTTAGAGGATGATGTAACCGGCGGCCTGCACAGAGGCTAGCATTCGCAGCATCACCGAAGGTAGAAGGACCCCCCTCCTACACAGCTACAGATGCAAACGTCGCAGGTGAAGTTCCCAGGGGGGGTACTCCCTAACTTTCAATACGGGGGGGTCCATGCCACTTTTTCTTTTCTGACCCCTAAATATTAAGCCTAATGATTTGGGGACCCCAAATATTGAGTCTAATGTTTTGGAGACCCCAAATATTGTTATCTTTTTCTGGGGCCCCTTACATGTTTTTGAATGATTTCAATTTGAGCCTCTTGATTTTTCTCAGTTTTTGAATAATACCAAAGCATTTATTTCGTGATTCGCAACTTCAGGGCCAAATTGCAGGATTCTTCCTTTCCTCAGATTTGTTGACCCCGAATATTCAATTGTTGTCCATGTTGTAATTCACAGACCCCAAATATTGATTTGATGTAAAATTTCGGACCCCAAATATTGGCACGGACCCCCCCGTACTAAAAGTCAATGAGTACCCCCCCTGGGGTGAAGTTGAGAGGAAAGGTGCAGAATTACAGCAAACAATGGCGCATTGACTGGGGGAAGGCACGTGGTCACACTGAACCAAAAGATCTCCATGCATATGATTCTGCACAGAGGTTATCTTCGTGACTGCTTGCCTCAAATTAGAAGCCCGCGAATAGAAACATTCTGCAGGGTTCCGCATAAGCAATTTTGCGTTATCGTAAATCTCACATGACATCTAATTTGAGACAAATGCACCAATAGTTTCATGCACGAACTAAGCAAACTGGGGGTAATGACTTTTGATTTTTTGCGTATCATCCTCGTTTGACATAAAGATCAAAATATTGCTTTCAAACGATTCTTGTCCTTATACAAGGCGCTTGATTTTCTATTGAAGGCAACTTTAGCAGCAACACTCATCTCTCTGACTGTAGCAGCATCAATGATCATTTGGGCTTATGGAGAAATCAATATTCAGTTTTCTTATGCTTGCTTAGCTCAGGTCGTACTTTGTAATCATCCAAAAGGATCTTATGTTTTTCACAGCGAAGGAAGCGAGCTGCGAGACGAAAATGATGGAACTATATATTGGTTTCACCACACCAATTGAAAGTAAAACGGAATTTATCGAGCTTTTATGTCAATAGCTATTTCATTTCACCAAGAATCTATAAATCGCTGCTTGAATGCAAGCATAACGGGAGCAGATGATCGCTAGTGACAGTAACGTGTATTGCTTAGGCCAGTGTAGTGGATCAAGTTGAAGTTGACAAAGTCGAAGACACAGGCGGGATGCAGTTGTCGATAATACAAATAGGAAAGGCAAAGAACGGTAAGAAAATCCTCTACACTATTTGATTGCAATATATTATGAATGTGTTGATTAAGGCCGTAAGCAGATCTTTTAGATGGGTTGGATAGCTCACAAAATGAAAATTGGTTCCATATTTTGGCCTAAAATACCCCATATCTGCCCCCTTTTTAAGAAAGAACTGCACTTTGCCGCGGAAAATTTTTTTCCCAGCTAGAAACTACAAAGGTTGGGGAACATTTTAGCCCTATGTGCATACTTGGGAAAATATTCATATGCTGACTAAAAAGTCATAGTAACCAGGGACTTTTTGCCATAAATTGGTTGCATATTTTGGCCTAAAATACCCCACATTAGCCCCCTTTTTAAGAAAAAACTGCACTTTGCCGCGGAAAATTTTTCTTCCAGCTAAAAACTACAAAGTTTGGAGAACATTTTAGCACTATGTGCATATTTGGGAAAATATTCATATGCTGACTAAAAAATCATAGTAACCAGGGACTTTTTGCCATAAATTGGTTGCATATTTTGGCCTGAAATACCCCACATTAGCCCCCTTTTTAAGAAAAAACTGCACTTTGCCGTGGAAAATTTTTCTTCCAGCTAAAAACTACAAAGTTTGGAGAACATTTTAGCACTATGTGCATATTTGGGAAAATATTCATATGCTGACTAAAAAGTCATAGTAACCAGGGACTTTTTGCCATAAATTGGTTGCATATTTTGGCCTAAAATACCCCACATAAACCCCCTTTTTAAGAAAAAACTGCACTTTGCCGCGGAAAATTTTTCTTCCAGCTAAAAACTACAAAGTTTGGAGAACATTTTAGCACTATGTGCATATTTGGGAAAATATTCATATGCTGACTAAAAAGTCATAGTAACCAGGGACTTTTTGCCATAAATTGGTTGCATATTTTGGCCTAAAATACCCCACATAAACCCCCTTTTTAAGAAAAAACTGCACTTTGCCGCGGAAAATTTTTCTTCCAGCTAAAAACTACAAAGTTTGGAGAACATTTTAGCACTATGTGCATATTTGGGAAAATATTCATATGCTGACTAAAAAGTCATAGTAACCAGGGACTTTTTGCCATAAATTGGTTGCATATTTTGGCCTAAAATACCCCACATTAGCCCCCTTTTTAAGAAAAAACTGCACTTTGCCTCGGAAAATTTTTCTTCCAGCTAAAAACTACAAAGTTTGGAGAACATTTTAGCACTATGTGCATATTTGGGAAAATATTCATATGGTGACTAAAAAGTCATAGTAATCCAGGACTTTTTCCCATAAATTGATTGCATATTTTGGCCTAAATTACCCCACATTAGCCCCCTTTTTAAGAAAAAACTTCACTTTGCCGCGGAAAATTTTTCTTCCAGCTAAAAACTACAAAGTTTGGAGAACATTTTAGCACTATGTGCATATTTGGGAAAATATTCATATGGTGACTAAAAAGTCATTGTAATCCAGGACTTTTTCCCATAAATTGATTGCATATTTTGGCCTTAAATTTCCCACAAACCATTTTGCAAAAAACTGCCCAATGCTGCGGAGAAAATTGTTTTCCTTTTGGAAACTACGATAATTGGAAAAAAATTTGAAATGTTGCATAGGGAAAATATTCATATGTTCTTTTCACCAGAGGGTGGCATCTAATTTTGGCCTAAAGTTTCCCACAAAGCCCCCAAGAAACTGATTGATGCTGCATAAATATTTGTTTATATCTTGAAACTACAATGGATGAGTTTCATTTTGCTACAGAGTGCACAGTGGAGAAATATTTACTGTGTGTGTTGGCAATGTAACTTTTAGAAATAATGATATATCCACCAGTTGACCTATGCATGTATAGTTCCCAGATTTAAAAGGGGGAAATATTATGTAATCTTGGTTGATTGAATTAAAAGTGACTACTTCACTGTAATTTGTCAGTTTGCTTGAATTCAAACAGTCCATATCATTTATTCATTTAGGAGAGCTTTTTGCTTGTTACTATATTGTCAATTGGAGCTTGAAAAATAAAAGTCTTTCCATTTTTCATAGCTATTGCAGAACACAATTTCACAAAGATAAAAAGTTTGCAAGATGTGGTGACTAGTACATTTCAGTATGGAATGAATGATTACTGCCCATTTCAACATTTCACAAGATTCCAACACCAAGATTGCTGCAAAGCATAGCAAAAGGAAATCAAAGAAAAAACATTGTAGCATGTGGTGAATTGTAATGAACAATCACATTGTTATTTCTATCATTAAATAACTTGATCACCTTTTGCTCAGCAGGAGATGATCATGAACTGCATGAGCAGATAAATTATTTTATGCGGTAAAGATTAATTATGATTGTTATGAGGTTGTTGTGTGCGATGTTTAAAAGTTTATATTGCAGAAGTAAGATTAGATTAGCTGTATACATTTATTAAAATCAGTCATTTCATTCCATATTTCGGAGGGCAAGAATGATGATGAAAAAGATCATGTTCATGTCAATTGATAATTCTATTCAGTGACAAATCCAAATTAGAGTGACAAATTCATTTGATAATAATCATGACAGTCCATATGGATATTTTGATGAAAATGTTAACATTCCTTCATCTAATTCAGCTTATTTCATATACAGTGAACTTTTAAAATAACAGTCATGCATGCACTAAACTTTGCAAACACCTCATGTTTCTTCTGACTATTATTTGAACATTACTTGATTGACATAAAGGTTTGTGTTGCTATCAGAAAACCTGAAACTTTTGTTGATTTTTTCATTTGTTCAAAACTCTGTAAAATATGCAAAGTTAGCAGTAATCAGTTAAGTATCCACGCTTGATCAAAATTTTGACTGAATCCTGCATGAGTCCAAGGAACCCAACCAAGAACATTGTTTTAAAGCTCTGGAGTCCTGAATTTACACTATAGCTTTCTTGTTGTCTTTACTCATTTTTGGATATTTTCTGCTTTATTGGATGTGTCTCTGCCCCCTGCATTTACACGTATTTTTCATAAGAAACTACCCATAAGAAACTCAACTCTCAGGAAAATATAAGTTAAGAAACTACTTATTTTTACAAAGGAAATCCTTGACATATTTTTACTTTGCATTAACTTGTTTCCGGTATCATATTACTCGTAAGGTACTTGAGTAATGTTTAACATTGGACAGGCTGAAAACCTTGTTTTGAAATGTTCACGAAGACACACGTAGTGAACATGGAAGATTGCTACAGTATGTAACCTCTAAGAAACCTGTAAGAAACTGAGTACTCAAAATCTGATTTTAGGAAACTTTCAGTATTGGCCCCAACTCTTAGTTTCTTACAAAAAAATACGTGTAATCATTTTCGAATGAAAGCGCAAGATTTTATCGTTGATAAAATCTTTTCGAGGCATCGATTTTTAAATTTTTCTGTTTTGTTGGATGTGTTTCTACCCCCCAGATTTACTCATTTGTTTGAAGTTGCCACAGTTAATCAGATGTAATTTTGAGCTGACGCGAGAAAAGTTTCCTGACAAAGAACGGATTTTTCCCCAAACATCTGGTAATGCCTAAAAGATAGCTTATTTAATGTAGTTTTCTCGTTGAAAAAAATCTTACCGAGGCCAACAGGGAATTGTTGGATATTTCATATTTTAGTGGATGTGTTTCTACCCGACTTCCTTCCCTAAATATAGTTGTTTTCGAAGAGAATCCACTGCAGTTAATCAGACGTATGGGTCATTTCACAGTCACCTACTTGTGCTAAAAAGATAGCTAAATTGATACTTTTTTCGTATCTAAAAAGGCAGCCAAGTAAGGTGGAGATTATGCGTCGATGTTTACCTTTTTTCAGAGGTGTTTTTTCCTCGCATTATGTTGTACTCGAAGATCTGCCTCGAGTGCCTTCTGCTCGCGCGGGTTATTTGCGCATGCGCAGACAATTTTCTCCCCTGTTTGGTATAACAACCAAGATAAGGCTCAAATCCTTACTGGTTGTCAGAGCATGCGGAAATCATCCAATTTCATGCTTGTCAGCCAATGAGATCACCGCATTCTAGCCCCTGGAGACAAAATCGGTCGTTTGAGGTAAATTTTCTAGTACCCTCACTAAAACTGAAATGGATGCTAAAATACTTCAGTTATTTGCAATTTTTTTTAATAAATCAGTTGTGGGGATGTCCGTCCAGAGTTGTTTACATGTTTAGGCACACAGCTTGTTTGGGGCCGGAGCTGCGTTCATTTTCCGGTCGAAGAATATTGACCTTCGTTGAAATATCTATAGAAATCGCTACAAATGAGATGTACAGATAAGAATTTCAGCGATTACGCATACTGACCTGAGCAATAACCGAAATTCTTTCACTGCTATCATATCTCAAAATTGGAGGCAATTTCTAACGATTTCTGGTAGAGACATCATTTGGGCCTAAGCTTGTCCTCGCTTAAAACTCATTCCATTACACTTAAAAAGTAATGGTAAAGTTCTTGAGCTAGATAATACGCTTACCCATGACTCAGACACCAGTTTGACTTCGTTTGCCTTCTTTAATTTGCCAAATTTTTGTAAGAAACAACCAGTTGTGGGCGAATTGCAAAAACTTTCCTCGGTCCATATTTTTCTCTACACAGATTCTCCGCTTCAAACAACAAACAGTGAACTTTGACATTGTATCATAAAAGTCTTGCATCACAGAACATTCCTTTTGAACGATTCCATGCGCTTTAGCGAGGCACTCGTCAATTGTATTCACGCATTTCGTTCTTATTTCAATCAATGCAAAACATAAAAAGAACAAAACATTGTTTTGGGTTCGCTAAAAAAGATACCCAGTTTTGCACTTTTGTTTGTTTGCATTGACTGATTGAACCAAATGCGTGAAAACAATTCACGAGTGCCTCGCTAAGGCGCATGGAATCGTTCTATAGGAATGTTTTGTGATGCAAGACTTTTATGATACAAAGTTCACTGTTCGTTGTTTGAAGCGGATAGACTGTGCAGATAAAAATATGGACCGAGGAAAGTTTTTGCAATTCACCCACAACTGGTCGTTTCTTATAAAAATTTGCTAATGTAAAAAAGGCAAACGAAGTCCAACTGGTGCCTGAGTCATGGGTAAGTGCATTATTCAGCTCTAGAATTTTACCATTACTTTTTAAGTGCAATGGAATGAGTTTTAAGCGAGGACAAGCTTAGGCCCAAATGATATCTCTACCAGAAATCATTAGAAATTGCCTCCAATTTTGAGATATGATAGCAGTAAAGGAGTTTGGGTTATTGCTGAGGTCAGTATGCATAATTGCTGAAATTCTTATCTGTATATCTCATTTGTAGCGATTTCTATAGATATTTCAACGAAGGTCAATATTCCTCGACCGGAAAATGAACGCAGCTCCGGCCCCAAACAAGCTATGTGCCTAAACATGTAAACAACTCTGGACGGACATCCCCACAACTGATTTATCAAAAAAAATTGCGAATAACTGAAGTATTCTAGCATCCATTTCAGTTTTAGTGAGGGTACTAGAAAATTTACATCAAACGACCGATTTTGTCTCCAGGGGCTAGAAAGCGGTGATCTCATTGGCTGACAAGCATGAAATTGGATGATTTCCGCATGCTCTGGCAACCAGTAAGGATTTGAGCCTTATCTTATAACAACCATATTCGGAATCAGCGCCCCAAAATTGACCAAATCCACCTTGTCTGGCAAAGTTCCTCCAACTTTGACGATACCCCCCTCTGTCGCCTGGTCTGGGTTCAGTTCAGAATCGAAATCGAATTGCGCTTTGCGGAGGAGATGTGTTTGAAGGTGAGGCTACAGGCTACAACTTGGATCTTTGTTTTGGTAGCCTTGTCAGTCCAAAATTCAAGATGGAGAAGGAACGCAAGCCGTTGCGAGTCGGCATTTGCTTGACAAAGTCAAAGAAGATCAAATTGAAGCTGCCTCACTCCATCACTGACCTTTGCGTAAGAAATAACATACGGCTGACTGATATCAACCTTGATATACCACTAGAAAGCCAAGGACCCTTTGACATAATTCTTCACAAGATATTAGAGTTTCACAATGAAGACATGGAAAAAGGAAGGGAATATTTTGAGAAATTCCAGAAATACGTCAGTTCTCAGAAAAATTTGATGCTACTAGATCCAGTTAAAACTTGCAGAGTCCTATCAAATCGGTTAGAAACATTAGAAGCGACAAAGAGGTGTGAATTTAGATGTCTGAATATTGGGAAAAGTATATTTGTGCCTAACTTTTGTATGTTTAGGCCTAATAGTAGCCTTGACAATGATGAAGAAGGAGTCCTTGAATTGAGAAAAAAGCTTCTTAAAGATAACAACATCAAATACCCAATAGTAGTGAAGCATTTCATGGCATCAAGTTTTGGCAAAGAGGTCCATGACATGTCAATACTATTTTGTGATGAGAATTTGATGGATGTGCAATCTCACTGTATATTGCAACAGTTCTGCAATCATGATGGTTTAATGCTAAAAATTTATGCAATTGATTCGAAATATTACATTTGCAAGAGGCCATCCATAAAAAACCTAGAAGCATGCGCACGTGGAGCAATCTGTTTCAATAGCAGTGACATCTCCAAGCGAGGTAAACATTCACCCCTACACGACCCTGAAACAATGGAGAGAAACGTCTGGAATGAAGAAGATTCTACATTGATTGAGAAAGAAGTGGTGATAGAGCTGCTTGACAGATTGCGAGAACAGTTTTCTTTTCATTTGCTTGGCATTGATGTTATTGTTGACAAAGATAGTGGCAATTATGGAATAATTGATGTTAACTATTTTCCGGGGTATGATGGTGTCAAGGCTCATTTTCCTTCAGACATTGTCGAACTTCTTGTTAGTGCTGGAAGATTCACTTCAAATGTCCCACATGAGTCTAACATAATTTAGATTAATTACATTTGTTAATTTAGGACCTTTTTGCGAAAATGAATCAATTCAATTAAGTATTGACATGTCGCTATCAAAGAAGTAAAGAAACGATTTAGTCAAACTTCTGAACAATGAGCATATGATCAAAAACTATGTGACATTTTATCAAATACAAAAAAGTAGCTTTTATTATAAAAACCAAATAACATTTTTATACATTGAATTCACACACAAATATTATAACACTATAGTGGCATCCATTATTTTTACTGTGGAACAAAAATGTTTTCAAAACAGAGTCAAGAAAGTAGTTAACATCATCAAAGGTCCAATTCTTTTTGTAGAAGTTTTTTTTCAGTTTTAGTTTCATATATTTTAAATTCACTTCATACAATTTATAATTTACTATACTAAAGGCGGGTTTACACGGGCGTTTTTTCCTAAATTTTCCGTAAACTTTTTCTGAAATTTCCAACATTTAGAAAAAAGTTACCGTGTAGCAAGAAAATATTTACCGTGAAGTTTGATCTTATCTCCCGTTTTTAATCTCGTTAATTGGTTTTAATGAGCCATCGTTGACGATTTTATTCTGATCCAAGGTCAAAGTAAAATCGCTTCTAGCATTTTTTTTCAAAGGAGGCGACAAAATTTGAGATAATTGACTGGCTTTGCTCAAATATTTTTGCACGCTATTTGAATTTATTTCACAGAGGATGAAAATTAATTCAAATTGAGTATCTTCAACGACTTTATGGCTGTAGATTAGAATCATCTCCATGATAAGCATACTTCCCCTTTCGATTTCGTCGCAAAAATGCAAAAATGGCAAAGCGCGACAAAACCGGAATAAGATCATGACGTCAGTAGCAACTTCGTTTCCAAACCAATGTCCAATGCTGGGGACCATCTGTATTGAAGCATAAATTGGCGATATGTGAAATGTCACCTCATAATTAAAATCTACAAAGGTCTACAAAGCTTCAAAAGTTTCACTCCTGTTCGCAAAAATTAGAATGACAGTGGAATATCTCGGATGCAGGAAACGTATCAGTGATCGTTGTTAAGAGCCAGTACATCCACCCTTTCACCAAGAGTAGAACTTTGAGAACAATACGATACAACAGAACAAATTGATATCAAAAATGATTTTTGAATGTAAAAGAACTGTATTTTTCTTGAAAACTGTTGCTGATAGAAAAAATCTTTTGTTTTGTCTTCTCTCGATGCTATTTTCCAAAGTATCCACCAATCCTCTGTGAAATAAATTCAAATAGAGCGCAAAAATATTTGAGCAAAGTCAGTGAATTATCTCAAATTTTGTCGGCTCCTTTGAAAAAAAATGCTAGAAGCAATTTTATTTTGACCCTGGATCAGAATAAAATCGTCAACGATGGCTCATTAAAACCAATTAACAAGATTAAAAACGGGAGATAAGATCAAACTTCACCGTAAATATTTTCCTGTTACACGGTAACTTTTTTCTAAATGTTGAAAATTTCAGAAAAAGTTTACGAAAAATTTAGGAAAAAACGGCCGTGTAAACCGGCCTTAACACCTAACTAAACTACAAGGAAAAAGAAAATATTACAGAAAATTAATACATTGGTACGGAAAATTAATACAATATACAAATACAGAGAAAAGAATAAATTGTATGGAGGGAATTACTTAAAGGAGGAGCTCTCTCAATAGGTAAACTAATCGAGGAGAGAGCCCCCCTGTCCCACGAAAATTTGAAATTATGATGGACACATTTTATTTTCATATGATAAAGTAGAAATTGTGCCAGAATCAAACATAGCTTTAAATTATTCATTGACCTTGTTCAGTAAGTAAATTTTCAGTTGCGTTTTGAAGGATATTTTCGATGGAGCATTACGGAGTTCAACGGGTAATGAATTCCAAAGTTTAGCACCAAGATATCGAATTGATTTTAGACCATATTGAAGACTGTTTATTCGATTTAAGTATAGATGTCCTTGACTGGCCTGTCTCGTTGAATATTGATGAACAGATGAATTGAATAGGAAGAAGTTATGAAAGCAACTAGGTGAATTTTTATTAACGGAGTCAAAGACAAAGGTTAAAAGTCAGAGTTCAAACATCTAAGAAAGTTTGAGAAGTTTAAGATCTTTAAAGATTGGAAGAGAGGGTGACATGCGAGGCTGAAGTGAGATAGCTCTGACTGCTTTTTTCTGTGTTTAAAAATTGGATCAACATATGATGCATATGTTTGACCCCAAACAATAAGACCATATTGTAAGAAGGACAGAAACAAAGCATTGTACAAGCAAAGTAAAACATCTAAGGGAAGTAAGTTTCTAATTTTGAAAAAGATTCCACAAGTTCTAGCTAATTTTTTAGAAAGTTCACTGAGATGGTATTTCCAGCTTAGATGCTCATCTAAGAGGAGTCCTAGGAATTTGACAAACTTGACCCTATTTTTATCGTAGAATCAGAAGGAACATTTTTAGAAGGAGAATGAAAGATAATATAGTTTGTCTTATCATTGTTTAATGATAATTTATTAGCATCAAGCCATTTCTTTATTGATCTAAGTTCTTTGTTAACGATTTTGATTAAGTTAGATAAATCATCTGATACACAGTAGATGTTTGTATCATCAGCAAAGAGATAGAAATTAAGTTTCTTAGAAGCATTTGGTAGATCATTGATGAAGATAAGGAAAAGTGATGGGCCTAGTACAGAACCTTGTGGTACACCACAAGTAATTGAAAGTAAGTTAGAATTATTTCCATTGACAGAGACATATTGCTTTCTATCAGACAGGTAAGATTTAAACCCCTCAAGGGCACAACCGCGCACCCCATGGTGTTCCAATTTTAATAACAAAACTTTATGATTCACATATCAAAAGCCTTTTGTAAATCAATAGAAATACCACAACCAAATTTTTTATTATCAAGTGTGTTTCTGATAGCCTCTGTCAAACTCACCAGCGCATGATCAATAGAGTGGTTTTCTTGAAATCCAAATTGTAAGGAGTAAAGAACATTATTTATTTGTAAAAATCTATACAGTCGCGTGTACATCAACTTCTCAAATGTCTTACTGAAGATGGGTAAAAGAGAAATTGGCCTATACCAGATGCGCCAAAATAAACTATGCACTTTTAGCAGGCCACGATAAATCGTAAACAGGACCGATTTTGAAGATTTATGACTTAATAGTTAGCAGAAAGCCTGAATTAGATTCTACGATTTTTTGCAAATTTTTTGTTTTCAGTTTTTAGAGCTACAAGCGAGTTTCTTAAAATTTTCGTTTTCGAAAACACTGATAACGATCAAAAAACGTCGATCAAGCTTTCTAAAGAATCGATAGGGTAGGGTGGGGTAATGTGGGTCTAAAATGAGCAAAATCTGAAAATGGATAGCTGGTAAAACGACACTAAAATGCAAAACATTTCAAAAGTTTCGTTTAATTGACATTCAGTGCTCATTCTCTCTTGGGAAAAAATCTCAGCTCTGGCGAGGGCAGTCAGGACCGTCGAGAGGGGGGGGGGGTTGGAGGGGGTAAAAGGTCCAGGGCCCGGGCCTCGAAGGGGCCCGTAAAATTATCGTTCGACAAAAATTAGTTATTGCTGTAAAATCTCCTTACAGCAACTTTTATGGCAATCTAGCTACCGTCCTTAAAACATAGACATAGAAAATTATTTTCTTATGTGGCTATGTTTAAAAGTTTTTGTGTCCGTACCTTAGATAGACTAGCTACACCAGTCCCTCAATTTCGCTGTTGTTGTTGTTGCTGATGGCCAGCTCAATGAGGGACTAGTTGCCAGAGAGTGTCTCAAATCGGAATTTTCAGAACGAAAAACGGGCTTGTAATCTGATTAGAGCATTTTGGCTAAAACAATGGTAAATTATTTTGTAGCCAATCAATTTTTCTTCTCTTTACTTATTTTACTGGAAAACCTCCCTTTGAAGAAGAGACCTGTTTGGTCTGCGTTTTTCAAGAAGAAACAATGGCGACCGGCGCTCTCGTCGCAGCTTGATCGACCTGAAGACCAGAAAAGCAAATGAAGCGGAAGGAATTTAGCTAGCTATTTGGCATGATAAAGTGAGCAATGGGAAGAGACATATGTTTGTGATGCTCTAACAGGGGAAATGGCAAAATGTAATGCTGTTGCAATTTCAGAGGCATTTTCGAGACAGCAGTGTAGGCCTAAGTCAAGTGTCGGTTGTCTTGTCAGTACCCTTGAAGTAGCCTTGTCTACTTCAGGTTAGTGATGTTTTCGTTTACATTTGGGTCGTGTAGTTCAATTTCTAATATTATTTAACTGCAAGCATGTTACTTGGCAATGCTGGTCTGTTGTACTTTATCACCCCAACAGTTGTTTTGGTTTGAATGCATGATTTGCCAAATAAAGCAATTTAATAATCTTTAATTTTTTTTAATAAAAAAACGTTATGGTGTTTTTTGAACATGACCAAAAATTGTCCACGTTGCCTGGTAATAAATGAATCCAACATTTTATTTCTCGTTCTTGCTTTAGTGCATCAAGCAATGTTTTGTCTGGTGTTTTATCCGCGAAACTACCCTCTGGCCTCTGCTACGTATAATTTTTACCAGCACCTCTAAGGGGACCATTATGGAATTAAGGTCATCTTGACCTTTTAATGCTATCCCTGCCACTGTAATTAGGGGTGTTTTTCCTTTACGTTTTTAACATTATTTATTGTATTGTACCTATTTTTATATTATATAACTTGTAAATAATTGTAATTGTGGCAAAATGATACATACATACCTACATAGGGGAGGGGGTTCTTGGCTAAATTTTGGGTAGGGCTCTGCCACGAGCATATTTAAAGAGTTGGCTAGACTAACTTTTTCAAAAATGGTACCCTTGGCTGGACCAATTTCTGTAAAAATGATACCCTTGGCTCAACTAGATGTCCAAAAAGTACCCTTGCTCGTGGCGCACATCCCTAGGTACCTTTACCATGGAAGAACCCCCCCCCCCCCCCTCCCAGTTTTTGGATCACATACAAAAAGGAAAAGGATGATATAATTTTTTGCTTTTGATTTAACAAGTACTTGTTACTTAACCACATTGATGTCAATGTTTTCAATCCATAGGGGTTTGTTTAAAGCAAGACATCTGCTTCATAATTATGAGACCTGGCATCAGTATGCATTTATATGGCATTTATCTTGGAGACAGATTATCTGATGCAGCAAATCACTTGGAGCAAATATACTGTAAAGAACATTCCCCTTGAAAATTCCTTGTACTGATACCACTTAACCTATTGCTAATGATAATGTATAATAATGATGCAATGTCTTACAGTATCTTGCCAAGTCTTTGATTCCTTTATCTTTGGTCTCTCTGAACTCCTCTGAAATTTAAATTTTGTGTTCACTGTCCATGCTTAATGTTGTCAGAGTCATAAACTGTCTGCAATTCTTTCAAATTCACATGAATAAAACTTGGCATCAATGAGTTGTTTTCTAGAGTCATCTTTGATGATTGCTGATCACAGCAGCAACAACAGCCAAGATCTTAATTCCGTGGTCCGCATTTTACGCCTGTGGTGCTTATGAAAACGAGGCTATCAAGTTAGTCCGATTTCAGATGCTGTTTGGCAACAAGTCTCTGTATTAGCGACACATCAGTTCTAAGGAGCATACAGAGATTGTGTAGCCAGTCTATCCGTACCTTTTACGAGGTGACTTTGGCAAAGTCACGTCGTAAGAGCGAATCTTTTTATTGTTTACCGTAAATACCGCTTCTTTGATAACTTTTTCATGGAATATCTAAACAATTTTTTCTAAAGTAGATTTCTTAAAAAGGGCGATTCCCTCATTCTCCGAGAGTCTGAAGGGCGTGGTACCAGAAAATTTTCTTTGGGCCCCCCTTGAGGCCCGATCCTAAGGATCGGTCCACGGCCCGAGCTGGCTCTCGACGGCCCTGAGGGCAGTTATATATTTTTAAAAAATTTTCTCTTTTGGCAACTAAAATAGGCCCATTTTTTCCGACGAGCGGGAAAAGTGGGTCTATTTTCAAAACTTGTACAAAATCGGAATATGACAGGCTAAATGATTAAAAAAATTAATGGACTTACATTTCCCAACTATTCTCTGTTCAATAAAATCACAGTCTTTGCCTTTTATCGCAAGCAATCCCGTTCCCGCGACGAAAATAAAAGTATGGTCATTATGCTGTGATCCACCATCGTTGCAACTTGGAAGTCAGTGATCGAATTTGATAATAACAGTCAAATAAAGATGTTTGCAGTATGTTTACTCCAATTTAGTGGTTACAAGACAGAAACTGCGGTAATAGGAAACCCGTTTTCGCATTTTAGACAGAAAACAACGTGGCAAGATGAATATAAGTGCGAAAATTTTAAGCAATTCAAGGCTTCGTTGAATTTGAATTATGGCTGAATTCTCAGTAGGCCCACATTACCCCACCTGGTAAAAAAATAAAAATAAAAAGAACAATCGCGTCAATGACTTCGAACTAAACGTTATTTCATTTGTAAAAGACCAAACTCTCACCTCATGGTAATTAAATGGACCAGAAAAGCAAAACGACAGTGGCAGGAGAAAGTTTTCTTGGGCTTTGAAATTCTTGCACAATAGGCCGTTCAGTAAAGTTATTTTATAAAACGAGTGGAGATACATTTAAGACGAATATTTTATGTAAAAAGGCAGTTTATTATTCAGACGTTAAAAGAAAAATAGCCAGCCTTTCTTCCATTTAACGAGAAAGGATATTTCTAGCGAAAAGCTCAGTAGACCCACTTTACCCCGTATACCCACATTACCCCACCCTACCCTATGATTGGACAAAGAGAATACTTTTTCGTGGTGATTTGGGATTTAGATATCGACTACTTGTAAGCTGCTTTATGAGAGTTCGTACTATCTTGGGAGAAATGTAATAATATTTTCAAGGATACAAAGGAATGCCTTTTCTTTTGTAATGTCATTGAATTTATGCTTTGGTGCAGGTGTGTTCCTGTGCCAAAGGGGTTAAAAAGACAAGCGAGGAAGCGTCATGGGGCCAGCAAGCATGGAGTCTTGTTACATTTTTTATTTTGTGACGGCTTTTGCACAGTGATCCAGGGAGTGGAAGAAATACCAAAACATGAAGTTTTAAAATTCCAATTTCCTTCATGCCCATACCATCAAGTACACTCTGAATGTTTATGAAACGCAAACATTTTAAAAATTGGACTACGGATAGCCAAGAAGATGATTTTTGAAGTTGGGCCTAATTGCTTCATTTTTTTACATAGGCACTTCCCGAATAACGCTGCCTGGATTGAATTTTCAAAGCAATATTTCTCTGCTCAGAAAGGTCCGACAATTTTCATTTTGGTCTTATTTCAATCCTCTAGTCATGTACTTTTAAGTAATTGCAACAATGATTGGAAATATCTATATTTTGGTTCATTTTTATGTGATTCATAATGGTGGAAATTTGAAAAATTCATATCTTTAAAAATCGTTTTAAAAATTCAACAGTTGAAATGTAAAAATTGGGGCAAAATGTATTTACCAAAAAAATCACAAAATTAAATCAACTACTTGTGCAGGTTTCTACCAAAGGGTTTGTTCTGAATCGTACCCAAAAAAGAATTATAGTCATTCTTATTTTTGTGGTACGATGGACATTTTTGAGATTTTTTCAATGTTTTCTGCAATAAAAATAAATCAAGGCCTGCCAAGGCCTTCAAAACTGACTCAACTCGATCTCTTTGACATAGTGTCATGAAATTTAACCCTCAGAAAGCTTTGCGTTTCATTGATTTACGTGAAATCACTGTTTTCAAGCATTTTTATTTGTCCTGTCAGCAGAAACAAAGAAAAACGTGTTTTCCATCATAACTACCGAAACATTCAAGGCTTGAAGAGACTTTAAGTGATGAAAATCATTCACTTTCATCATTCTAATAACAATTTTACACTGATTTAAGTCTTAAAGTCCCTTACTGTGGTAGTTTTCATTATAAAAAACATGTTTTGGTCGTTTTCTGCTGATGTGACAACTAAAAATGCTTGAAAACAATAATTTCATGTACAAAAATAAAAAGCAAAGCTTTCTGAGGGTTAGATTTCATGGCACTATGTCAAAGAGATGGAGTTGAGTCAGTTTTGAAGGCCTTAGCAGGCCTTGATTTATTTTTATTGCAGAAAACATTGAAAAAATCTCAAAAATGTCCATCGTACCACAAAAATAAGAATGACTATAATTCTTTTTTGGGTACGATTCAGAACAAACCCCTTGGTAGAAACCTGCAGAAGTAGTTGCTATAATTTTGTGATTTTTTTGGTAAATACATTTTGCCCCAATTTTTACATTTCAACTGTTGAATTTTTAAAATGATTTTTAAAAATATGAATTTTACAAATTTCCGCCATTATGAATCACATAAAAATGAACCAAAATATAAATATTTCCAATCATTGTTGCAATTACTTAAAAGTACATGACTAGAGGATTGAAATAAGATCAAAACGAAAATTGTCGGACCTTTCTGAGCAGAGAAATATTGCTTTGAAAATTCAATCCAGGCAGCGTTATACCGGAAGTGCCTATGTACACAAATGAGGTAATTAGGCCCAACTTCAAAATTAATTTTCCTGGCTATCCGTTGTCCAATTTTTGAAATTTTTGCGTTTCATAAACATTCAGATTGTACTTGATGATATGGGCATGAAATAAATTCAGATTTTGAAACTTCGTATTTTGGTATTTATTCCAAACTTTCTTTTGTTCCGGATCACTGTGTTTTGGGGCGGTACTTTACTGTAACTACTACAGAATTTCGCAACAGGCCAATCGTTGAAATAACGCTCGCTCGTGCAGAAGTTTACAATGATCAATTTTCAAATCTCCAAATCACGCTGAAAACGTTTTCTCTTTGTCCATTCATGTTAGATGAATACGAATTAAAGAGGGCAAGAGATCCTCAAAGATTTGTGTACAGAGCAAGGATACAGATACATCGACAACTCCAACATCGATCCTTCACTACATTTGAATTCAAGTGAGCTGCACCTAAACAGATCAGGTAACTGTATCTTAGCAGATAATCTCTTCAAAGGAAGCAGGCACTGACTTGAAAATGCAATTCACAAAATATATGAAAAAGACTGCAAAAAAGAAATAGTTTTTAGTCCTCTTGATGCTTGGGCGGAAGGAGATGAGCGTAATTTAATCCCGGGGGGGGGGTACATGACTTGAGGATGGACGGGGGTCTGCCGCCCGGCTTTCAGAAAGCTACCCTCTTCTAATTACCCAAACTTGCTTTTGATACCCACTTTTATGATGAATTTTGGCGGAAAACTGCCCTTTTTAACCATTTTTTTGCGAAATTCAGTGAAACCCAACCCTTTTTTATGGAAAATCTGCGGAAAAAGGACCCTTGTTTAGAGAATTTTGGGCCCAAAAACCCACCCATATGGGCGGCACATACCCGTACCCGAAATATGTTATGTACCCCCCCCCCCGGGAATTTAATTAGAAATACTGCTGATATCAAAAGTGGAATGATCTCATCACTTTCCTCCTTGGCATTAGGTGTCTCAAATAACGATAATAGGCATGAAGAGGCTAAGATCGAGGGTGGCACGGCTACAGTTGCCTGTGGCCGTGCCCCCCTCTCGTCTTCCGGGTCTGGCTCATGTGCAGATGGAACGGAGGGCGAGATGGAGGTCGACACGGCCGCAGTTTGCTGTGGCGGTGACCCTCTCTCGCCCTGCGGACCTGGTGCGTGTGCCGGGCTGGAGGACGAGATCGGGGCTGATAATGATAATAAACAGAATGGTGCATTAACTGCCGTAAATGTCGACGAAAGCACTGCTGGCGAATTGGTCTCTAGGGAGGCCGATGTTATGTTAACACAGCATTGGAAACTATTCGATTGAAAAACATTAACGGTCTTCTCGTAGCATATCTAAACATCAATTCAATTAGGAATAAAATCATGTTTTAAGACCTATGATATCAGAAACTATTGATATTTTGGTGATAGCTGAGACTAAGATCGATAATACTTTTCAAACAAGCCAGTTTGCTATTGAAGGATTTATGAAGCCTTTTAGATACGATCGGAATCAAAATGGGGGTGGTTTATTAATTTACGTGAGAGAACGTGCACCAGTCAAAGAATTGAAACAGTATAAAACCCCTAACGACATTGAATGTGGGATGATAGAGATTAATCTGAGAAAGAAAAAATGGCTCCTTGTTGCCATTTATCGTCCCCCCTCTCAAGCGAAACAGTATTTCTTTGACGAGATTGGTATGCTTCTTGATCACTACTGTAGCAATTATGAAAATCTCATTTTGATAGGAGATTTTAATTGCGAAATAGGCGATGACGTCATCAGTGATTTCGTCGACAGTTACGATTTAACTAGCCTTGTTAGGAGCCCAACTTGTTTCAAGTCCGAGAGTCCTAGATCTATTGACTTGATTTTAACAAATACGAAATCAAGTCTTCAGGCTACATCTACAATAGAAACGGGACTGTCCGACTTCCATGCAATGATTGTCACCGTTTTAAAGGGTGGATATGTCAAAAGGGGGCCTAAGATAATCTCCTATAGAGACTACAGCCGATTTGGCGCCGTGGACTTTAGAACTCATCTCATTCATATGTTGTCATCTGAGTTGGGTGGGAATGAGGACTATGGTGCTTTTGAAGCTGTGGTCTTGGCCGTGCTGAATGAGCATGCACCCGTTAAGAAGAAATATATTCGCGCAAACGATGGGCCTTTTATGACTAAAGCCTTGCGTAAAGAAAACATGCATAGAACTAGACTGCGTAATAAGTATCACAATGATAGCACTGAGGAAAATCTCAAGGCTTTCAAAAATCAGAGGAACAAATGCGTGAAATTACTACGTAGGGCCAAATTTGACTACTATAGGGACATCGACCTTGGTAAGCTTACCGATAATCATAAATTTTGGAAGACAGTAAAGCCACTGTTCTCAGACAAATTCTTCCATCTCTTTGATCAAAGACGGACAAATGGTAAATCAGGACTCTCAAATTGCAGAGATTTTCAACCAGTATTTCGCAAACATCACAGATAGTTTAGGGATCTCCGTAAATGAATCACTTTTGCTACCAAGTGATATACTAGATCCAATTGACAAATCTGTTAAGAAATACGAAGCTCATCCAAGTATTTGCAAAATTAAAAATACTATTAAGTGTTCAGACAAATCTGATTTCAGAAAGGTCGCCATCGAAGAGTTTGCTATTAAGATTAGACAACTCAATCCAAGAAAAGCCCCTCCAGTTGACTGCATCCCTGCAAAAATTCTAAAGGAAAATTTGGACATATTCTCTGTTGCCATACAGAATTTGTTCAACTCTGGTTTATCCAAGGGTACTTTTCCCAAAGAATTGAAAGCTGGAGATATGAGCTCGCTCTTCAAAAAGGAGGATGCCTTTACGAA
The DNA here is from genome assembly GCA_039566865.1 of Aurelia coerulea. NCBI lineage: Eukaryota > Metazoa > Cnidaria > Scyphozoa > Semaeostomeae > Ulmaridae > Aurelia > Aurelia coerulea. Next base: position 11,042,893 of record CM076955.1, on the reverse strand, counting down.
AAAGAACTACCGACCGATTACAGTCTTACCATCGGTATCAAAAATTTATGAAAGATTGGTACAAGATCAAATGCTACCTTTTGTCCAAAGTTTCCTGTCCTCACTCCTTTGTGGGTTTCGAGAGGGCTATGGTACACAGCATGCACTTCAACGTTTTGTGGAAGCCTGCAAGAAGACAATGGACAGCGGGGGCGTCGCAGGGGCTGTCTTGACAGACCTTTCGAAGGCTTTTGATTGTCTAAATCATGAACTACTAATAGCAAAATTAAATGCATATGGTTTCAGTAGATCTGCCTTGCTGTTTATCCATAGCTATCTCACCGACAGGAAGCAAAGCAAAGGGTAAAGGTCAATGGTTCATTCAGCACATGGACAGAAACCGTCCTGGGAGTACCGCAAGGTTCGGTCTTGGGACCCCTTTTGTTTGACATATACCTGAATGACCGTTTTATGTTCCTGGAGGACACCGAAATCTGTAATTATGCGGACGATACAACAATTTATGCGTGTGGTCCTAACATCGAAAATGTCATTATGCATTTAGAGAATGATGCCCTTACGATATCTGAATGGTTTCCAAACAATTGCACGAAGCTAAATGAAGACAAATGCCACTTAATGATTTCTGGTGCAAAAGGGAGTAATGCAACAACAATTAAAATAGGCGAGGCCTGTGTGAAAGAAAGTTCAGAGGAAAATCTTCTCGGTATGACCTTTGATCAATCACTTTCTTTCAAGCAGCACGTCAAGACTGTTTGCAAAAAGGCCAGCCAAAAACTCCACGCTCTTGCTCCAATTTCACGATACATGGACACTGAAAAACTGCAGCAGTTAATGAGGGCGTTCGTTTTGTCCCATTTCAGCTTCTGTCCGCTTGTTTGGATGTTCTATGATAGAGTTTTGAATCATAGAATAAATCATATTCAAGAAAGGGCATTACGCATTGCATATAAAGATTACGAGAATGATTTCGGTTTTCTCCTGGAGCAATCCAAATCGGTGCCAATCCATGTGAGAAACCTGCAGTTGCTCAGGACTGAAATTTATAAAACAAAAGGCGGTCTGAATCCACCATTCGTGAAGGATATTTTCATGCAACGAAATATTAGGTACTGCCTAAGGCATGGTAATGACGCTCAACTGCCAAAAGTACGAACTACGTCCTTTGGAGTTGAGTCCATTACTTACCTTGGAAATAAACTGTGGCATCATTTACCGCAAGAACTAAAACAATCAAACAGCCTTCCTATGTTCAAAAAACGAATTAGATGTTGGAATGGTGGAACATGCAACTGTAGGCTTTGCAAATATATATCCCGCAAGTTGGGTTTCTAACATGATTGATTTTAACTCTGATTTGTCCTGTATTATATATTAATTTTAGTTTTATTGTAAATTATGTATATTGTAAATAGTAGACCTTAATTAGCTGCAATTTAGCTATTCATTTTTTAGCCTACTTTAAATAGATATTTAATAATAATAATAATAATAATAATAATAATAATAATAATGTTGATTCTCTAGAAAATTTGATCAACGTTTTTTGATGGTTTTTCAGTGTTTTCGAAAACGAAAATTTTAAGAAACTCGCTTGTAGCTCTAAAAAGTGAAAACGGAAAAATTTGTAAAAATCCTGAAATCTAATTCAGGCTTTCTGCTATAAAGTCATAAATCTTCAAAATCGGTCCAGTGTACGATTTATCGTGGCCTGCCACAAATGCATGGTTTATTTTGGCGCACCCGGTAGTTAGATGGTAGCTCAGGATTCAGGTCAGTTCAGTTCATATATTTTAAATTCCACAATATATAATTTGTAGTCCTAACTACTAACTATACAAACACATGACTAAACTACAAAGATAAAAGATAAGTTACAAAAATTAATACAGCAATACCAAAACATAATTCAATATACAAATACAAGGAGGAACTAAATAAATTGCAAACAGGGAATTACTTAAAGGAGGAGCTCTCTCAATAGGTAAACTAATCGAGGAGAGAGCCCCCCCCCCTATCCTAAGATAATATCAGGTGTATTTAGATGAATTTAAGTAATTATGCATTTTCTCTTTTCATAGGATAACAGAAATTGTGGCAGTGTAGATTCATCGGTGGACATTTTTCAATAAGAAAATTGTTAGTTTTGTTTTGAATGATATTTTTTGAATAGAGTTATCACCTTGGCTATCTTAAGTTTATCAGGAAAAATACCAGACTGGAAAGACTGATTCACAAGAAGAGCAAGAAGTGGGGAAACTGAGGATCCAATGATTTTTAGTAATTTTATGAGTATACTGTTAGGACGTACAGATTTAGATGGATCTAAAATGTTGATTATGTCATTAATTTCTATCCAGGTGACTGGAGTAAGGAAAAGTGAATTAGAAGTTCTGTTAGTTAAATAGTCCAGGGGAGATTTAGTTGTTACTGGGATTGTCTTTGTTATTTCATCAGCAACATTTACAAAAAAATCATTAAAAATATTTGACATTTTACCTGGTTCTGATGTTACATTTCCTTCCTTGTCTTTGATTTTATTAATTAAAGAAGAAGTAGAAGATTTATGAGAGATGATGGTTTTTATACCTGACCATAATTTTTTCATATTTTGAGTGTTAGTAGAAAAAAATTTATGAAAATAACTTTCTTTGCTTCTTTTTATTTCATTGGCAACACGATTTCTAAATTTTTTATACAATTTAAGGTCGTCATCAGTTGCACATTTCCTTAATTTCAGCAAAACTCTGTCTCGGATTCTCAACATCTTTTGTATTCTATTATTTATCCATGGCTTATTTTTCAGTAAAGAAGTAATGTAAAGAAGTTATGTTGTTGCACAATAAAAATGCCCAAAAAGAGCCCAAAAAGTCTATCACTAGCAGGTTTTTGTGGTTACTTTGTGTTCCCCTTTTGTATCAAATGATGAATAAAAATATTACAGAACATTAATCCATGGTGGAAAAGAACAAATGTTTGATTACTTCCCCTCTTGAGGCAGCAGGGGTAAATTTTGTAACAATAGCAATTTTGGTTTGTTTATATTTTTCACCACAGCCAATCAACGAGCTCCATTTTTTAGCACATGATTGTGCGGTTTGCAATTGAAGTCGCAAGTTGAGGCTGGGCATTGATACGCATTGATGTCAAAATGGGCGTTGTAAAGCTGGGCATTGATGTCACAAAGTCGCAAGTCGAAGCTGTGGGGAAAACCATAGGAAAACTAGCCTCTCAATTTATGCTTGCTGCAAAAATATACTTTTGAAGAACCTTTAGAAATTTTTAATCTGTGTTGTCAGATAAATTTCCTAACCAGGGTTGCTGGCCCATTGGTCTAATGTGCCTGGTTTTTTAGAAATAACATTTTAAACATCATCATTTCACAGACCAATCGCTTCCTTTGAGGGGGCTTCGGCCCAGTGCAAGGAAATTAATCTTTGCCTCCAGGAATGAGAAAACGGCACTCCCAGCAGGGCCGCATTTAGATCTCGGGGGCCCTGGGCCTAAAACTGGTTGGGGCCCCTTAGAATATACCTAAAAAAATTGTATCATAGTACTCGGTACCCTGTTAGCATGTGTGGCCAAGGCAGTCAGATTCAGCCGTATCCAATCAAGTTAATATCAACTAAACAGTTTGATAGGGGAAAACTCGAAAAATAAGTAAACTAGTACAAATATATACATTTCGGTACAAATCCAATAAAACTACCCTTGTCCAAGAGTTTTTCATGATTTTCGTCTTGTCTTCACTGCTGCAAAATCGCGGATGATCTTCTTGGGGTTTAAAACCCTCCCGACGGGATCCCGACATCAAAATTTGCTGCCATTAGGCAAAAGGCAACAATGTGCTCTTGTGACATTAACAATTTCCGAAACTTTTCCGTCCGAAAGTTTTCGATTTCAATGTATTGCAATCTGCTAGATGGATTTCTTCCATTTGTAAATGGATCTTCATAACCCTTGTAGACTGAATTCTTCCCCCGGTAGATGAAGTTTTCCTCCCCCGGCATATGTATTTTCTTCCTCTGGTAGAAAGATTTTTCTTCCCACGGTAGATGGAATTTCTTCCTCTGGTGGAAAGCTTTTCTTCCCCTGGTAGATTGATTTTCTTCCTCTGGTAGAAAGTTTTTTCTTCCTCTGGTAGATGGATTTTCTTCCCGCGGTAGATGGAATTTCTTCCTCAGGTAGACAGGTAGATGGATTTTTTTTCTATTCCATTAAGAATTTACAACAATATTACAAATTACAATACCTACAAGCTACGCTACAATACTACAGAGACGATGCCACAGGGAGTGAAATACTATGTCTACCCTGCGGCCATTCTAAAAATATTTAATAAGCTGCATAAAACTACACGTAGCTGCTACTACAAATAAAAGTAATGTTTAAATACAAACGGGAAACTAAGGTAGAGGCGAAGGTAGCTTGTAATCAAATACGGTAATTGCAAGTGTAGGTTTGAAAGTTAGAGCCAAACATGGTAAATTTGCAAATTCGATTTTTGATTGCAAACCGCCTTAAGACATTACATAATTACAAACGAAGAGAACTGCTAAAAACAAACACATACAGAAGGGGTTTGGGTGTTATATGTAGGGATATGAGTAATCTTCAATCAAAGCGTTCAGTTTCGAAAATATAGTTCATTGATTGCATTCAAGATTAATCTGTTGGCTTCCAAGGGCAAGTTTCTATTTCCATATAGGAGAAGCTGCAAAATGTTGTTTTCTGGAGCCTCAGAGTATCCGTATGCTTCAAGTACTACATCATTGACACCGACGAGAAGACTGCGTCTATGCTCTCTGAAAGAATTGCAAAGCAGCAAGAAGTGTTCCGTGTCTTCTATGCCATCGTTTATTTGACACATTGGGTTGATTGTATCTTTAAAATTATGTTTGAATTTGTGGAAATTTAGTTTGCTTAGCCCTACCCTTAATTGAGTTCAATGCGCAATCCCTTTTGGATTATGAATACCATATACCGAATTAGCAGGAGGCCTAATCTGCGAAAATAACTTCTTCTTGAGGACGCTGACACTGCAGTGGCGTGGTGGCAGGGGGGGCCGGGGGGGCCACGGCCCCACCAGTGAGACTTTTTGAGGGGGCGCCAAAACGATCCACAAGGAATTTGAAAAACTTTGCGATGACTGGACCTCTCCGTCGATACATGAAGAGGTTCAGGTCGATTGACACCGTACAAAGTTCACCGAGAAGATGTGAAAGAAACGAGAAAATCCTATGGTCGAGACCAGTCTCGGGTTTAAGGGAGCAAATGGGCGCAATTGCTCCCCTTCATGTGCTTGGACACGATGTGCTCAGCTTGGATACGCTCCCTTTTTGAAAGTTCTATGAGACCAGAGGGAGCGCCCCTTTTCTCAGCTTGGCGCTCCCAATTTTCGCACTCTTTTTCTTAAGCATTGCGTTCGAAATGTGGGGAAATCATATAACTTAAGGCAGTATTTGTTTTAAGAACAAAAAAATTTTCTTAAAAAGGACCCAAAAATTTTCTCGCGCGCCTTCGGCGCGCTTACTTCCTATTGTGCTTTCGGCGTCGTCTTTGCAGGTTGCCCCCTTCAACTTCGGGCTGAATCCGACCCTGGCCGAGACGATGGAAGACTTCGAAGATGTCCAGTGGAAGAGAATGTTTGAGTCCTGTCGTTGCAAAATTTTCCTGGGGGACTGAGGGATTATCAGATAAGGACCTCCGTTTTCCAAAATGGGCAGTTCTAACTCAATTATTGGCAGCTCTAATTCCATTACGGGCAGTTCAATGACAAAAGGGGCAGTTCTAAATTTTCACATGTGTGAATCATCATCATCATCATCAGCAATAATTTATTTAATATAGGCTAAGTAAAATAAAAAGAATAGCTAAATTACAGCTAATTTAGGCCTACTTTACAAAAATTTACAAAATTTACAAATTAATTCCTAAAGCTAATCAATAAAAACATTTAGTGGATTATATACAAGATAAAAGCATGCCTTCCCTACGAGGTACGGAGCGACGCCCACCTCCCAGAGAGACGGCGGACACACCGCGCGAGGGAACCCCCACACGCATATCCTAAGCTGCGGTCGCCGCTAGGGAGCAATTCCCCAGTTCAACCGCAGCCCAGTGCCTGCATCGTGAAGGGGACCTCACATCCCGCACAGCACATCCCCCATCCCACCGGGAAGCAGCGCACCGCCCCCATCCTCGCGAGAAGGCCCAAGAAATGTTTATCATGTTAGAAACCCAACTCTTGGAATGTATGTTTTGCAGAGCCTACAGTTGCATTTTTCGCCATTCCAACATCTAATTCGTTTTTTGAAAATAGGAAGGGTGCTTGATCGTTTTATTTCGTGCGGTAAAAACTGCCAAAGTTTATTTCCAAGGTAGGCTATGGTCTCAACTTCAAAGGGCGTGGTTCGCACCTTTGGAATTTGAGCGTCATTGCCATGCCTTAGGTTGCAGCTAATACCTCTCTCCATAAAAATATCCTTCATGAAAGGTGGATTTAGATCAGACTTTGTTTTAAAAATTTCCGTCATAAGCAACTGTAGGTTTCTTACATGGATGGGCACCGAATTGCTCTGTTCCAGGAGAGAACCAAAATCACTTCAGTGATCCTTGTACGCAATGCGCAGTGCCCTTTCGTGAACATGATTTATTCTATGGTTTAAAGTTCTGTCATAAAACATCCAAACAAGTGGACAGTAGCTAAAGTGCGATAACACAAATGCTCTCATTAGCTGCTGCAATTTGTCAGTGTCCATGTAGCAGGATATACGGGCAAGAGCATGGAGTTTCTGGCCGGCCTTTCTACATAGGGTCTTCACATGTCCTTTGAAAGATAGTGATCGATCAAAGGTTATACCGAGAAGAGTTTCCTCTCTACTTTCTTTCACACAGGCCTCGCCTATTTTGATGGTTATTTCATTATCTCCCTTCGCACCAAAAATCATTAAATGGCATTTGTCTTCATTTAGCTTCATACAATTGTTTGGAAACCACTCAGTTATTTTAAAGGCATCATGTTCTAAATGCGCAATGACAGTTTCAATCCTAGGACCACACGCATAAATTGTTGTATCGTCTGCATAGTTACAGATTTTGGTTTCCTCCAAGAACATGAATAGGTCATTCAGGTATATGTTAAACAAAAGGGGTCCCAAGACTGAACCTTGTGGTACTCCCAGGACAGTTTTTGTCCACGTGCTGAATGAACCATTGACCTTTACCCTCTGCTTCCTGTCGGTGAGATAGCTATGGATAAACAGCAAGGCAGATCTACTGAAACCGTATGCATTCAATTTTGCAATCAATAGTTCGTGATTTAGACAATCGAAGGCTTTCGAAAGGTCCGTCAGGACGGCCCCTGCAACGCCACCGTTGTCCAATGACTTCTTGCAGGTTTCCACAAAATTTAAAAGTGCATGCTGTGTACCATAGCCCTCTCGAAACCCACAAAGAAATGGGGACAAGAAGCTTTGGGCAAAAGGTAACATTTGATCTTGCATCAACCTTTCGTAAATTTTCGATACTGATGGCAAAACTGTGATGGGTCGGTAGTTCTTTTTTGTAAATGCGTCCTCTTTTTTATACAGCGAACTTATATCTCCGGCTTTCAGTTCTTCAGGAAAAGTATTTTTGGATAATCCAGAGTTGTACAGATTTTGAATGACTGAACAAAATATATCAGAACTTTCCTTAAGAATTCTTGCAGGTATGCAGCTGATCGGAGAAGCCTTATTCGAATTAAGTTTTCTGATTTGGACGGCAACATCTTCAACAGTGACCTCTCTAAAATTAAACTCATCGGAAAACGTAGCTCTTTCTTTGATTATGCGTATGCTTGGGTGTGATTCAAATTTCTTTATAGCTTTATCGATTGGATCGATTATGTCATATTAAATGACATATTATGTGAATTATAACATTCTCGAAAAAGAATATTCCTGAATCATCAAAAAACTGAACTCAATTCTATGCAATGTCTGATTTAGAAAATTACGTAGAATAAGCAAAGTTTTTATTTCTAGATGGTAAGGATAACAATTTTAATGGCATTTTACACAATTCGGAGGTGGGCAAGGGGCTCTCTTCTCAGATCATTGCCAGAGATGGCACCTCCAATTCTACCAAATCCGTTGAGAAACTTGAAGGTCTTGAAGCAAGGCAAAGAGACTGGAATATGCTATACAAGTAAAGAAAAGGCAACTTCTTGTAGATTCTAATGTCCTCTTAACCATTCTAAGTTAATCTAAGCAATAAAGACCAAAAATTTTCTGCTCGCTTCGCTCGCTTTTCCACAAAATGTTCTTTTACTATAAAATGGGATCCTTCAAATGCATTGGATAGTTTGTTTGAAAGGTGGCTTGAGGGAAGCTTCGACAAGTTTATTAATAGAGCATGGCAATTTTAAATTATCCCTATGACCCATAACCCCCACACGTAATTCTCTGGTATAAACATCCATATAGTTTCATTCACCATGTACTCAGGGCCAGGGTTGTGTTCGATATTTTGTAAAAAATAGAATCGTTTGGTTGAGCTTTGCTGACTTCAATCAAGGCAAAAAATGTACTTGCTACGCAGAAAATTTAAATATTGTTTTCCTGAATCCAGAATCATTTTTTGATTTGAAAACTTTTCGATTCTGATGAAGATGATTTACATTATATGAGAAGAAAATATGCACCTAGCTAAACTAACAAACACGCAGTTTCATTATGATCTGCAAAGCAGCATTGCTAATGTTTGAGGCACGTCTGAGGCCTTCTAATAAAATCAATGAAAATATGATTTTGACCAATCCCTTGGAGAAGGGGCGCCAAAAATGATCTGGCCACCCCAGTGGAAAACAGCCCACCACGCCACTGGCTGACAGATGGAGATTTTCTTTTTTCAGGGTCAAGCTTCTTCCATTCAAACAGAGAGTCGGGGTAGAAACTATATCTGAATTGTTCGGTTCTTGCCCTTATTTGACCTACTACTGCTTGATTTCGAAAGGGGTAGCTAGTATCATGCAGTGGTGGAATAGGGACCCTTGTATAATCAGGAGTAGGACAATTGACATTGGTTTCTTTGTTTTGTAGCTAATTTGATATTATAATAACTTAGTTTAATTTGATAGTTTTATTTGTTGTAATTAGGTTAGAGGCCATCTTGGCCTAGATACGTTTTCAAATAAGAAAAAAAATGTATACAATTCATTCAACGTACTTCTAGATAGATATTTGGACATGAACTTCAACATTCCGATCGCATTTCTTGACTTTGTTGTTGCCGCTTGTATGTGAGCTGAGAACGAAAGCTTAAAATCTGAGCCATTGTCACCCAGGCTCCTTTGCGGGCATGTTGTAATTTCGGATTATCTGAAAATCAAATTTGGCCTTAGCGGAATCTGCACTGCAGTAGAAGTCATTGGTTCCACCTGTCTGAATGTGAATAATCCCTCAATCTAATATGATCTAATGGTAATTCACTGGATTTGTTTTGATCAAAGCTTGGGAGTCTGCTTTTAGAGGTGCAACACAATGGAGAAGACAAAGGGGAACCAAACACTGTTGTTTTCATGAATACGAGCTGGCTTCGAAGCTTGATGCAGATACTCCACAAGAATTTCAACGAAACTTTTGATGCTAAATCTAGATATCTGCCTTCATTTTCATTTCCCTTTGCAATCATCCATACAAGTTTGTCACCATTGCATCTTCTCTCTTCTGCAAGCAAGCTGTGTTTGTGTTATGTTTTCCTCCCTACAGTGCGCAAAGGATCCTTGGTGACAATGGCTCTTTAAAGAGGATTACAGGATGATCAATTTTCGCATTTTTCCTTGAAAAGACTAATTCAACAGCTTGCTTTCGGTGGTCCGGATTAAAGGACATTCTCCAATCATGTGCCCATAATGTAATAAGATCCAGGTCATGGTTCATATCGCTTGCTGCTATGTCAGGATCTTGTACGATCGTAAAGAGTGATGTGTCATCTGCAAAAAGCTTCACAATGCACTTCAAATTCTGTGTTAGGTCGTTTAAGAATTAAAAAAAAAAAGGGGCCCAGAATCGAGCCTTGCGGAACGCAAGCAGAAATATTCCCCCAGGTGGAAGCCTGACCATTCAAGACAGTCCTTTGTTTCCTATTTAACAGGAAAATATGAAGGAGTAACAGTAGATTTCCAGATAGGCTTTAGAAATGTCCAGACAGACAGGCCGAACTTCTAGGGTGGGATTACAGTCATATGTTTCGAAGACAGAATGGGTTATGGAAAGCAATTGATTTATTGTTGAGCCACCTGGACGGAAACCTGATTGGTTGGGATTTAGTAAAATTTGAATACAAAGACTCGTAGATAAGCTTCTCTAAAATTTTGCTAAAAATTGGAAGGAGAGAGATAGGGCGATAGTTTTCCTTCAGATTTTTCTCATTTTTCTTGTGAACAGGTACAAAATTTGCTCGTTTCCAGGTTTCAGGAAAAATGCCAGGATGCAAAAATTTTTTGAAAATCTATTTCAATGGTATTATTAATGAGTCATCGCGTATTTTTATCATTCGCACTGAAATTTCGTCCCAACCGTGCGCTTTGTTTGGATTAAGATTACGAATGATCCGTAATATCTTCTCGTCGGATATGACAAAATCTCGGCTGATCAATTTTTATGACAAAATTTCATAAAGATGGATTTTCTTCCTTTGGTAGAAAGATTTTTCTCCCTCTGGTAGATGGATATCCTTCCCCCGGTAGATGGATTTTATTCCCCCGGTAGATGGATTTTCTTCCTCTCTAGATGGAATCTATACCGGGTGTCTCAAAAAAGTACCCCCTTTTGACTGGAAATAGGATCCAAACAATAAGATATGATTGCTCCACGACTTCACAGCTAAATTTATCAATCTTTAACTTAGATGCACATACCTTGCATTTAGAAATCGTCAACCAAACACCAGAGATACAAGTTTGCAAAGTCAAAATTTACAGTGCACCCAAAACCGGAGGTTTTGAAAAAGGGCCTAGTCATGATTTGTATCGTGGACATTTTCCAAAGTACCTGTGGACTTCAAGTTTCCTTTTTTGAAAAGAATAAAAGATGCATGGACATGGCTCTGATTAAACAAATACAATAAAAATGTGGTAAGAATGATAAAGTCGTGCCACATCTCCAAATAAGCGTGCATGTGCTCCTTTTCCTCTTCTTTAATGCAAAACACTTGGGATCGAATGTAATGCAGGGACTGATTCCTCAAAATAAAAGTCACTTCAAGAACAATTGAAGTAATTCAAGGTATAAATCTTGTCAAAAATAAAAACTAGAGGTCAAAGTTGAAATGTCGTTTGCAAAATGCCTGTGTGGTGCCAAATTGTGGCTAGGCCATTTCTTAAAACCTCTGGTTTCAGGTGCACTCCAAATTTTGTCCTTGTGAACTCATATCTCCGGTGTTTGGTGGTCGATTTCAAAATGCAAGCTATGTGCATTTAAGTTGAAGACCAAAAAATTTTGCCATGAATTCAAAAAGTCCCGAAACGTTATCGTTTTGTTCCCTTGTTCAGTCAAAAGGGGGTACTTTTTTTAGACACCAGGTATTTCTTCCCCTAGAGGAGGAAGAAACTCATCTTTTATGGGAAGTATATCCATCTACCAGGGAAAGGAAAATATTTCTACAAGAGGAAGAAAATCCATATACCGGGGAAAGGAAAATCTTTGAACCAGAGGAAGAAAGTCCATCTACCGGGAAAGAAAAATCTTTCCACCACAGTAAGAAATTCCATCTACTAGAGGAAGAAAACTCTTTCTACCAGAGGAAGAAAATCAATCTACAGGGGGAACAAATTCCATCTACCGTGGGAAAGAAATTCCATCTACCAGAAGAAGAAAAAATCCACCTACCAGGGGAAGATATCGATCTACCGGAGGAAAAAAAATCCATCTACAAATGGAAGAAATCCATCTATCAGATTGTACAAGATGTAAGAATTTGGTAGAGAATCACTACTACAGAAAAACATCTAATTCAATAAGGCTGATGAATTTGTAAAGAATCATTAATTGATTTACTATAGCAATGTTTAGTAAAACTAAAACTAACTGCTCAAACAGCCGAGATATGAAAGGAAGAACTGATATTGGCCTGTAGTTCGACCTGTCATCTTTTGCGCCACTTTTGAAAATGGGTGCAATACGCGCTATCTTCCAGTCCTCCGGAAATTTTCCCGAAAACAATGATTTATTGAAAAGATCACATAAGGACCCGCCAACAACTGGCAAAGCAATCTTCAAATAAAAGCTCGCAATGCAATCGTGGCCTGAACCATGCGATGTTTTCATCTTGTTCAAGGTTGATGATAATTCATCTGTCATGATGGCAGAAAAAGAAAAACTGAACGGAGGAGTTTCGAGCGGGTATTCACCAGACAAGAGTGGATTGGCTTTTTTGGGAATATTCTCGCTGAGTTTATTCGCAATGCCGCAGAAATACTCATTCATTGATGATGCAATTGCCTTGTTACCCTCAACTGTTTGGCCGTCCACAGTAAGATTAGGTACAACTGTAGTGTTAGACGTTTTGTTGATAACTTGGTTGATGGTTTTCCAAGTTTTCTTGAGGTCACCTTGAAACTGCGTGATTTTTTCAGAGAAATATCCACGTTTAAGTTGTGTATTCAAGTTATTTAACCTGTTACGAATTTGCTTGTAGGATTTCATCAACAATTTTGAGTTGCTTCTCACAGCTTGAGTTTTTAATTTATCCCTCGTTTTAGCCAATTTGAAATAATCAGCATTCAGCCAAGGCGTATATCTATCCGACACGCGTCTTCTTAGAGTAGGAGCATGCTTTTCTAGAATGAGCGCAAAAAATTGGGTCCACTTGCGTAGGGTAGGGTGGGGTAATGCGGGTCGAAAATGAGCAAACTCTCAAAATGGATAGCTGGTAAAATGAGACTAAAATGCAAAACATTTCAACAGTTTCGTTTAATTGACATTCAGTGCTTCTTCTTTCTTGGGAAAAAATCTCAGCTCTGACAAAGGCAGTTAAATATTTTTAAAAAATTTTCTCTTTTGGCAACTAAAATAGGCCCACTTTTTCCGACGAGCGGGAAAAGTGGGTCTACTTTCAAAACTTGTACACAATCGGAATATGACAGGCTAAATGATTAAAAAAATTAATGGACTTACATTTCCCAACTATTCTCTGTTCAATAAAATCACAGTCTTTGCCTTTTATCGCAAGCAATCCCGTTCCCGCAACGAACATAAAACTACGGTCGTTATGCTGTGATCCACCATGGTTGCGACTTGCGAGTCAGTGATCGAATTTGATAATAACAGTCAAATAAAGATGTTTGCAGTATGTTTACTCCAATTTACTGGTTACAAGACAGCAACTGCGGTAATAGGAAGCCCGTTTTCTCATTTTAGACAGAAAACAACGTGGCAAGATGAACATAAGTGCGAAAATTTTAAGCAATTCAAGGCTTCGTTCAATTTGAATTATGGCTGAATTCTCAGTAGACCCACATTACCCCACCTGGTAAAGAAATAAAAATAAAAAGAACAATCGCGTCAATGACTTCGAAATAAACGTTATTTCATTTGTAAAAGACCAAACTCTCACCTCGTGGTCATTAAATTGGCCACAAAAGCAAAACAACAGACGCAGGAGAAAGTTTTCCTGGGCTTTGAAATTCTTGCACAGTAGGCTGTTCAGTAAATTTATTTTATAAAACGAGTGGAGATACATCTAAGAGGAATGTTTTATGTAAAAAGGCAGCTTATTATGCAAACATTAAAAGAAAAATAGCAAGCCTTTCTTCCATTTAATGAGGAAGGATATTTCTAGCGAAAAGCTCAGTAGACCCACTTTACCCCGTAGACCCACATTACCCCACCCTACCCTACTACATCATCTGTGTCTTGAGCATTAGCTACGAGTGCCTCCCACTGGACCTCAGAGAGATCTGAGAGGAAAGCCTCTTGATTAAAATTTTTCAACTGACGAGATGTAATATATTTGTGCTGGTGTTTTACACCACCACGCCAACTTTCTGACACAATATACAAGATAATGGTCACTAAGACTAACCTTAAGCACTCCAATCTCAGTGATATTGTTGCAGTTCGTAGTAGCTATATGATCAATCAAAGTTGAACTGTTTAGCGTAACCCTAGTAGGCTCCTTTATTATCTGCTTCATACCAAAAAGGTCGTACAGCTCATGTAACTGCACAACATGGCTCGGACTGGTGTCTCTATGATAGAAATCACAGTTTGTATCTCCTAGGATGATAATTTCTTTCCCTTCTCCATCAAAAAAGCTCAAGTTTTCATGAAGGCTGTCAAAGCAAGAATTAGGCTCACTGGGTGGTCTATACCAAGCTATGACAATGAACGGATTTGAATTTGGGGGTTCTACTTCTATGCTAACCAATTCAAGTGATTTATTTGGAAGATCTTCTCGGGGTTTAAGCCAAACTGTATTTCTGACATAGAGAGCAACACCACCTCCTTGCCTGCTCCTGTCATATCTACAAAGAGAAAAATCTTCTAATGCAATAAGCCCTTATGGTGTGCATTTTCCGCCAAAATTAATGTTATCAATTTTGTCTTGACAGCCTGGTTTTACGATATCATCAATCCTTTTATGCTGGAAATTATCTTCAATCTACTTCGATTTTTCATATGCTTTGATTTCCATGTGCTTCGATTTTTCGTATGCCTAAATTTTGATTGGTCGATGTTTTGAGTGCTTCGATTTTTCGCATGCTTCGATTTTTCGTATGCTTCGATTTTTTAAGTAGTGCTTCGATTTTTCGTATGCTTCGATTTCGTAGTGCTTCGATTTTTTACAGTAGTGCTTCGATTTTTCGTATGCTTCGATTTCTGAGTAGTGCTTCGATTTTTCGTATGCTTCGATTTCTGAGTAGTGCTTCGATTTTTCGTGTGCCTCGATTTTTGAGTAGTGCTTCGATTCTTCTGATTGATGCGCACACCTGAAGATAAATCTGCGCAGAATGTTTTGGCACCAAAAAGGGCGAGACCATATCAGGGTTGTCCTTCTAGGGTCCTTCTAATCAAAAGACAAATGAATTACTCTCTTTTTTATAAGAATAATGTTTATAAAAATATATCTCCTTTTTTCAAAGCGTGGTGTCTATTAGAGGGCTGCTATTTCCATATCGGATTTGAAAAAAAAAGAATACTTTAAGAACATATTCAGGCTCACGAAAATTTCTTAAGAATAGTGTACAGAAACTCACCGCCTCTGGTCCTTCTACGCAGGGACGTCGGAAGTATCTCAAACTTGAGGGGGGGGGGGACACTTCAAGGGCACTTTTTTCATTCAGCTAAAGGGGCACTTCCTCAAAATAAAAAGAGCACTTCTTTATTGATTGCAAAATATTTGGGGGGCACGTGCCCCCAGTGCCATGCCCCCAGTGCCATGCCCCAGTTCCTACGTCTCTGCTTCTGGGAGAATCTGTTCAACGAATCTACGACCAACTCCAGAGGAATCTTAACGAGAATGCTCTGGACCATCCAAGTTTTATGCTGACTTTGTATCATTATCAAACAGCTGTCTCTCGATACATTGGATTTATCCCAAAAGGTGGAAACCATTCCCCATTTATTGCGGCAAGCCATTGTTTTCATCGAAGGACCAGAGGTGGCGAGTTTCTGTAATCTATTTGTCTTATGATTAGAACTAAGCCTCAAATGACAAGTATGGCCTCGACGTTTGGGCGCCAAAACATTCTGCGCAGATTTATCTTCAGGTGTGCGCATCAATCAGAAGAATCGAAGCACTACTCAAAAATCGAGGCACACGAAAAATCGAAGCACTACTCAGAAATCGAAGCATACGAAAAATCGAAGCACTACTCAGAAATCGAAGCATACGAAAAATCGAAGCACTACTCAGAAATCGAAGCATACGAAAAATCGAAGCACTACTTGAAAAATCGAAGCATACGAAAAATAGAAGCATGCGAAAAATCGAAGCACTCACAATCAAAATTTAGGCATACGAAAAATCGAAGCACATGGAAATCAAAGCATATGAAAAATCGAAGTAGATTGAAGATAATTTCCAGCATAAAAGGATTGATGATATCATAAAACCAGGCTGTCAAGACAAAATTGATAACATTAATTTTGGCGGAAAATGCACACCATAGTTTCGTTCGGTTTCGTTCGGTTTCGTTCGGTTTCGTTCGGTTTCGTTCGGTTTCGTTCGGTTTCGTTCGGTTTCGTTTCGTTTCGTTTCGTTTCGTTTCGTTTCGTTTCGTTGAATATGGTGAGCCCACGCTGAAACGTTTAACGAATGTGTTTTTTCTGAGTTTATATATATGTAGCTGGCGAGTTAGCTGGATGGCTTAAGGAAAGGGGCTACGAAGAGTCTTTAGTTAACGAACAATTGGATAGGGTACGTAGGCTGGATAGGACAACTCTTCTAGCAAATGCGGGAAATAGGACCAATAACCAAGGGAGGGGGAAGGGTTCCACTTGTTGCCACATACCATCCAGCACTCAATAGTTTGGGGAAGGTTGCCAGGAGACTCCATTCTATGCTCACAAACTCGGAGAGCATAGAGCGGTGTTTCCTGAGCCACCTTTAATAGCATTTAGGAGATGTAAGAACCTTAAGGATATACTTGTTAGGGCTAGGCTCAGTTAGGGAAATAGGGGGACTGATAAGAAGGGATGTTCTCGTTGTGGTAAATCTCGTTGTCAAGTGTGTAATGTCATGAGTAATAGTGAACATTTTCATTCAAACATAGATAGCCAGGAATATACAGTGGCGTAGCCAGGGTCCTGTCTTTGGGGGGGGCAAGATGCGAGTGAAGCAAGTAAAAATGGGGGTCCGGGGGCTTGCCCCCGGAAAAATTTTTGGGGGCCACGCCCTTTAGAATGCCGGAAACACCCTCTTTTAGACAAAGCCACCCAGAATCGAAGATTAAAAGGGCCAAGTTCATTAAAGTTGCAGATGAAAATTTAGCTACTTGGAGTTGCCTACTCCCAGGACAAAAACGAGAATATGCCTGAACGAAACAAGCAGATGAAATAGGTTCATTAAAACTTTCAATGCCACTTTAAAAAGCAATCAATGACAGCTTCCCTTCTTCTTTTAGTCTTATTTGAATTCTAATCAAAATTTTGGAGATTAGAAATTATAATGTTATTGCTAACATCAGAATACCCATGTCATGCGTGGCAGATTGATTGGAACACTTGTCAGCAGAAGGGTTGATTGACCTATCGAGGGCCCACGAAGAATGCAAAGGGTTTGGGCCCATGAAGAAGGTTTTATACCATCGTTTGCCAACTTCAATTTTTATTCGTCTGTCGTCTTGAAACTCTTATCAAAACGCTAGAAAAACAGCAAATGCTCGTGCAATTGGATGGTGACGTTTAGTGATCATAAGAAAGATAAAGGGAATGCAGCGGCGTGGCCAGGATAAATAAAGTGGGGGTATGACAATGAGGGGGCTGGGAGTTTTTGGGGCCATGCCCTTTACTTTGGCTTAGAATGCATCTCCCAATATCATGCTTGCCTTTAGCGACAAAGAAACCTTGATCGTTTTGTAACAGTTATCCTATGAATCAGAGCACGAGGAAATTTTTGAAGAAAGACCCTTTACTTTGTCTTAGAATGCATCTCCCAATATCATGCTCATGCTTTTGCCTTTAGCGACAAGGAAACCTTGATCGTTTTGTAACAGTTATCCTATGAATCAGAGCACGAGGAAATTTTTGAAGAAAGACCCTTTACTTTGTCTTAGAATGCATCTCCCAATATCATGCTCATGCTTTTGCCTTTAGCGACAAGGAAACCTTGATCGTTTTGTGACGGTAATTGTATGAATCAGAGCACGAGGAAATTTTTGAAAAAAGATCCTTTACTTTGGCTTAGAATGCGTCTCCCAATGTCATGCTTGCCTTTAGCGACGAGGAAACCTTGATCGTTTTGTAACAGTTATCCTATGAATCAGAGCACGAGGAAATTTTTGAAGAAAGACCCTTTACTTTGTCTTAGAATGCATCTCCCAATATCATGCTCATGCTTTTGCCTTTAGCGACAAAGAAACCTTGATCGTTTTGTAACAGTTATCCTATGAATCAGAGCACGAGGAAATTTTTGAAGAAAGACCCTTTACTTTGTCTTAGAATGCATCTCCCATTATCATGCTCATGCTTTTGCCTTTAGCGACAAGGAAACCTTGATCGTTTGTGACGGTAATTGTATGAATCAGAACACGAGGAAAATTTTTGAAAAAAGATCCTTTACTTTGGCTTAGAATGCGTCTCCCAATATCATACTTGCCAGTGCCAGGATTTGACATTAATCGGAAAATTCTTCCCCAACCTATACCCAGCTATTTTCTCTTCGGTTTTAGATGACATTTTTGAGAAGCACACATTGACTTTCATGGCATTTTCGAAAAGAGGGACACTGTCGATAAGAATTAAGGAAGGCATAAGTAAATGCAAGATGCATCTGGGAGTGCTTAAATCGCGACGAGGTAGACCCGAAGTAGACAAGTGGCAGCATGTTGCCAAATACGAAAAGTGTAAATACACAGAAATTTCTGAGAAGCACTTAATCTGATTCATATTCTTTCCCAAATAGATGCAATACACATACACAGTTAATTCTAATAAAGCTGCAATGCCTGGACGTGATAACAAGCCGAGCGGTAATAAGATGTTATACGAGACATCTATGATAGATGTTTGGAATTGCGAGCGAAGCGAGCAAAAATTTTTGCTATCCTTGTTGACTTAAATGATAAAGATGCCTTTATTAGTTAAAGGTTTGACTTCCTTTTCCCCTTTTGACATTCACAAACAGCGCTGCGACAACTGTTGGAGGTAAATACAACTTACCCCCCCCCCCCTTCAGTTTCTCAACGGATTTGGACGAATCACGAAAACCACCTTTGGCGATGACTGGGGGGGGCGGCCGCCCCCCCTTGCCCCCCCTGGCTACGCTACTGGGAATATAGGATAAACTATTCGTTTAATTGTGACTCGTCAAATGTTTTGTATTTGTTGGAATGTACTGTTTGTGGTGTACAATATGTTGGCAGCACCTGCACGCCTTTTAGGCTTAGGTTTAACAATTACAAGGCGTGCAGTAATAAGTTTAATTCGGGGGTCTCAGTACCCCAGGCGGAATTCTTCAGGAATTTTACTGGGGAAGGCCACCACGGGTTTCTGAAGGATATTAGTATAAAGATAATCGATAGGCTAACGGGGGGGGGCTAACAGTTAAAATCTGCATGCAATGTTTCTTCCGTTGCTGGTCTTGGTGTAGCCTTCATTGTCATTTCTGTTTCGTTTTTAAGAATTAAGGCCAGTCTCTCGATGATTTCTTTCATTTTATCATTTGTTTCCATATCGCTGTTTATCAGTCTTGCTGCCTCGATAATCTGCCCTATGACTACGAGTTGAAAGGATGCTTGACCCGATGAATTTGCTCTCTGCGTCTCTTCCTGTTGGTCGCTAAAGCCTTTTATTCTTTTGTTTTTTGCCATCTCTTATGCACAAGGGAGTGATATATGTTAAAACTAAAAAGATACAGTGCGCAGGTGTGATATATGTTAACAGAAACACCTGCAGAAGATGCCACTGAAGAAAAAGACCCAATAGGTTTAATGACAATAAAAGCTACAGCAAGACCAGCAGCGGAAGAAACATTGCATGCAGATTTTAACTGGCTGAAAATGAAGAAGAAACGTAAGATGGCGTACTTCTATTACCTAAAAAATGAAAGCACGATCAGAATATTCAAAGAATATGAAACACATTATATTGCCAAAATACCTTGTTCCAAAACATCGTCCTGAGGAAACACCAGAGGAGTACATGTTAAGATTAAAATACAGCAAAGAAAGATTACTCCAAGAAACAGAACTGTTTGAAATCAAAATGAAAAATTATGAAAACAAATTCGAGACCATCGATGATAAAGTTAGAAAATATATTGAAGAACGCTATTGCAATCAACCGTATGAGGTGGAGTGAGTGAATAATAAGTGGAGACATGAATGTGAAAAGGAAGAGAAAAAGTCCTTGAAATGTGGCACGAAGAACAATTACATATGCGATCTAAATGCTCCAAATTCAAAAACTTAAATAATCAAAAAGAACACGAGGATTCCACTCAAAATACTTTCAAAGGCAAACAAGCGAGAAAAATACACATCCTAACAATATCTGTAGGACACATTTGAAGTTGACAAAACAAACTACAGAGCGAAAAACTTATGACGAGCAAATACAAGTAGCAAACTTGAAGGAGCTCGAGCATGAATACATGGCTGAGATGGAAAAAATGATGCATGCAAAAGACAGTAGAAAATATTTCAACGATGCAAGATTGAAGAAAGTCGGAACAGAAATATATAAAATCGAGCTTAAACTTAGCAATAGCAATTCTAGGACTGAAAAATTATCTCGTAATTATGTACCTAATTCTAGAATTAGCAGCAATACAACTAAAACAACAAACCTAATGAGGAGACTATTGATACTAAACTCAAATCACAAATTCCTGTACCAATTAAAAAGAAAAACAAAGTTAGATACAAACTAACATTTGACATCAAGTAGAATGAAATAATCTTAGGTCATATGAATAGACGGACTTTGTACAAATTAAGAGCTGCAGTAAAAGTATATCATTTAGCCTGAAGAGTCTGCATGAACAGATGAAACTAGTCGCAAAAGAAACGAGTTGTCTTTTGTTTACGCCTTCTTCTTCGTTTTAACATACATCACACTTGCGCACTGTATCTTTTTAGTTTTAAATATTTATGTCGCGCACTGTCAGTATGCGCGCTGTCAGTACGTACAGTATGTCGCGCACTGTATCTTTTTAGTTTTAAATATATATGTCGAAACTAAAAGTAGTACTGTACGCAAGTAAAATATATGTTGAAACTATAAGAAGGCATTAACAAAAACAACTCTCGTTTCATTTGCGACTAGTTTCATCTGTTCATGCAGACTCTTCAGGCTAAAATGATAAATTTACAGTGGCAACAGAGTTTATGTTTATGTTTATTCTAATTCTTCTTCATATGATGTACGATTTATAATTATATTTATGTGACGTAAGATTCAATCTCCGTCTGGCTTTAGTTAATTTTTTGATAGGCATAGGAATTTTAGTTGTAGGGTTTGCTTTGATGTTCGTTTCCCCAAATCTAGAAACCATTTTTGTAACATTTCTACTACAGTGATATTTATTATCCGTATCAGAGCACAATTCAGTTTGAATTTCACAATAGACTTTTTCACAATAGTATACCGTATATATATATTCTCATTAGCTCATTCGCAATATGTAATAAAAAAGTAGGGTTTATTAGGGTTAATAAAAAAGATATATGTAGTCAAGAAAAACACATTCGAGTAAACGTTTCGGCGTAAGCCTTCATCAGTAAAAACTTTCCAAATTAGACGGAGCATGCATATAGATCTTGAAATAACAATACAATACAAAACAATAGAGTAAGCGGGATCCTGCTAAATCCAATAAGTCATAAAAGGTGTAAAATAGGGGTGTAGCCAAAGGCGGCAACAGGAACATCAAAGAAGGCGCAGAGTTAAGAGCTGTTAAAGTCGGCGGCGGTGTCTGTCTTTTTTTCATACATCATTTAATAACTTACAATACATATTACTTTCAACATTACTTACAAATACCATACCCTACTACTAATACAATACTAATTGGAGCGAAAACTACATCTACCTCATGGCAACATAACACAGGAAATACGAACATACCACACTGAACGTAACTACTAGAGACAAAAATAATTGCTGAAACTACACGTAACTACAAAAAAGAAAAAAAACCTTTACCTTAAAGGGGACCTACATAAAACTACACGTAACTGCTACTACAAATAAAAGGAATGTTTAAAATACAAACGGAAAACTATGGTACAAGCGAAGGTAGCTTGCAATCAAGTACGGTAATTGCAAGTGTAGGTTTGAAAGTTAGAGCCAAACATGGTGAATTTGCAAATTCGATTTTTGATTTCAAGCTGCCTTAAGACATTACATAATTACAAACGAAGAGAACTGCTAAAAAACAAACACATACAGACCGAAGGGGTTTGGGTGTTCTACGTAGGGATATGAGTGATCTTCAATCAAAGCGTTCTGTTTCGAAAATATAGTTCATTGGGTTGCATTCAAGATTAATCTATTGGCTTCCAAGGGCAAATTTTTATTTCCATATAGAAGAAGCTGCAAAATATTGTTGTCTGGAGCCTCAGAGTATCCGTATGCTTCAAGTACTGACACCAACGAGAAGACTGCGTCTATGCTCTCTGAAAGAATTGCAAAGCAGCAAGAAGTGCTCCGTGTCTTCTATGCCGTCGTTAATTAGACATATTGGGTTGATTGTATCTTTAAAATTATGTTTAAATTTGTGGAAATTTAGTTTGCTTAGCCCTACCCTTAATTGAGTTAAATACGCAATCCCTTTTGGATTATGAATACCATATACTGAATTAGCAGGCAGCCTAATCTGCGAAAATAACTTCTTCTTGAGGACGCTAACAGATGGAGATTTTCTTATTTCAGGGTCAAGCTTTTTCCATTCAAACAGAGAGTCGGGGAAAAAACTAGATCTGAATTGTTCTGTTCTTGCCCTCATTTGCCCTACTACTGGTTGATTTTGAAAGGGGTAGCTACAATCCTCGCCAAGACCTCTTGTCACAAACTGAATTTTTCAGCATTTTTCAACAAAAATCTAAGTGCCTACCACTTCAGCGGAAATATCTCGTAAACCACCCTTCCCCCCAAGTCAATGTTGTTTGTCTTCACTCAGGACACTTGCTGCATGGTATTTTCCAAGTTAGAGAATTCAGCAACATTGACTTGGGGGGTAAAGGGGGGTATTTGCTCTTCAGATCTACCTTTTTCCATTTTGTGACAAGGGTTTTGGCGAGGATTGTCTGAGGTCGAGTGAGTGGATGTATGCATGTTTTGACGTGTAAAACAGGACTAAAACATAAGTAAACGCGAGGACATCATTAAAAATTCGAACAGGTATGTCTGTGTGTAAAACATATTCATCAAAAAGTATTTTCATAATGCCCCTCTTCTCACTGGAGAGGGCTTTAACGGCAGCACCAAAAAACTGAAAAACAGCTGACAAAGTTAATCCTTTGCTCAGGTTCTTCCTTTGTTGTTTCTTATACATGGCATAGAAGAACAGTGATGCTACGAGAATTGTATGTGGCTGTGAAAGTCTTTACAGTCATTTGGTCGAAGATTTTAATGTTTCTATCCATTGAACGTGGTTGGTTTAGTGTTCAAATTCAAATGAAGCATAGCCATTTTGGATGGCAGACTGGTCCCACCACGAGTTATACCACGGGTCACACCACGGGTCACAGCACGGGTCACACCCTTCTTAGATGCCTCAGTACACATTTTACCAAAGAAAACCACGGGTCACACGGGTCACACTAATTTTTTATAAAAAATATAGTATCTGATATTTTTTATAAAAAATGACTGTGACCCGTGTGACCCGTGTGACCCGTGCCGATTTCTATACAAATTCAATAGATATCGCCCTTTAGTAGTGTGACCCGTGGTGTTACCCGTGGTGTGACCCGTCAATTTCTTGCAGTATCGCTATACTGGTCCACTAATAAATCTTTATTTCATAAAATCGATGATATTTGGCTGCCAGTACATTTGTTTAGTTCGATTGAAGGTGGAAATTCCATGATTTCAGAGCCAAAGGCCGTTTTGATTCATTTCGTGACGTCAAATTGAACAATCAACATCACTAATCACAAAACAAATCACATATCCGGAACGAGCGCCATCGAATTAGTACCATTCGAGTGAAAAAGTTTAAATTTGAGCTCTTATAAAAAATTTTACCCTTAGACTGTCTGAGGTCGAGTGAGTGGATGTATGCATGTTTTGACGTGTAAAACAGGACTAAAACATAAGTAAACGCGAGGACATCATTAAAAATTCGAACAGGTATGTCTGTGTGTAAAACATATTCATCAAAAAGTATTTTCATAATGCCCCTCTTCTCACTGGAGAGGGCTTTAACGGCAGCACCAAAAAACTGAAAAACAGCTGACAAAGTTAATCCTTTGCTCAGGTTTTATTATTATTATTATTATTAACAATTTCTTTTACGTTGGCAAGATAAAAAAAATATATATAGCTAATAAGCTAATTAACGCCAACAAATAAGTTAAAACTTAATTTACAATTTTTTACTTTAAAACCTACAAAAACCCTAAATCTTTAATGAAAACTTTGCACAATCTGCAGATGCAAGTATTTCCATGCCATAATTTTATTTTTCGCTTGAATTCAAATAATGTGTTGGAATCTTTAATTTCCTTTGGCAACGAGGACCACAAAAGGTGACCTCTGTACTGAATATTTTCTATTCCGTATGTTGTTGTCTTTATATTCGGCAACTGCAAATGATTCTCACTTCTCAAACTGTAGTGAATATTTCTCTCAGTAAAAATGTTTTTCATAAATGTTGGATTTAGATTGTTTTTTGTTTTGAATATTTCAAGCATTAGCAATTGCAGATTGTGCTGATGAATGGTAACATATTTTTTCTTCAACTTTTCTAGCTCTGATATACTATCTCTGCATACCAATCGCAGTGCTCTTTCGTGAATGCGATTTAATTTTGAATTAGTTGACCTATCATTAAACATCCATACAAGTGGGCAATAATTGAATTGTGCCCTGATGAAGGAATTCATTAAAATTTCTGATTTGATAGGATCAATGTAATTAGACAAGCGAGCCAGTGCGTGAAGCTTTTGGTTAGCCTTTTTATATAAATCTTCAACATGTTTTTTGAAACTTAATTTCTTATCAAAAGTCACACCTAGCAGCTTTTCATAATCACTTTCCTTAATTCTTGAATTTCCAATTGTGACCGTTGTTTCGGTGCTTTTATCACCAAATATCATCAGGTGGCACTTATCATTATTTAGCTTCAAAAAGTTGTCAGAAAACCATTTTACTATCACAGAGCTGTCTGCTTCTAATTGTCTAACAATAGTATCAAGATCCGCATGGCATGCAAAGATTGTGGTATCATCAGCATAGTTACATATCTTTGTGTGATATGCAAAAAAGAAGATATCATTTATGAAGATGTTAAATAGCAAAGGCCCCAGGACCGACCCTTGCGGTACTCCAACTTTAATTTCTTTCCAGTCACTAAAATAGCTGTTGATCTTTACTCTCTGTTGTCTTTTTGATAAATAGCTTCTTATGAGTTGAAGGGCGTCCAGATCAAGTCCATAGGCACTCAGTTTTGCTATTAAAAGCTCGTGGTTTACACAATCAAAAGCCTTTGAAAGATCCATGAACACTGCCCCTGCAAGTCCCTTGTTATCAATGCTGTTCTTACAATATTGCAAAAAGTTTAACAAAACATGCTGCGTGTTGTACCCTTGTCTAAACCCTCCTAATAGTGGTGAAAAAAAGCGTGCAGTAAATTCAGACAATTGTCTATGCATTAGTCGCTCAAATATTTTCGTGATTGTAGGAAGGAGACTAATTGGTCTATAATTCTTTTTGCTCATATTATCATCTTTTTTGAAGAGCGAAGAAACATCAGCATTTTTTAGATCATCTGGGAAGCGGCTTTCCTCAACAAGTTTATTGAAAAGCTCTGCAAGTGGAAAACAAAACAGATCTGCGTTAGACTTTAATATTCTTGCAGGGATTGCTTCCTGTGGGGAAGCCTTCTTGGGATCTAAATTTTGCAACTGTTCTTGCATTTCTTCGACTGTGATCTTCCTGAAGGAGAAATTTATGGTGCTTTTGACAGACGACTTTATTTTAAGGATACTGGGGTGTGACTGAAAACGTTTTATCATTGTTAAGCAGGGATCTTCTTCGTGAACATTCAAAGGCTCTTGATCGTCTTCATTAGCTATACACAAAGTTTCCGTTATATTTACAAAATAGTCATTTAAAATTTCAGCAACTCTACCATCATCTGATTCAACAACACCATTTTCTAGAAGGGTGATACAAGAGCTACTTTGAATCTTATTTGAAAACAAGGGTTTTACAGCTTTCCAGAACCTCTTGTTGTCACTGACAACTTTAGGATCAAGTTGAGCATAGTAAGACTTCTTATTTTGACGAAGGATTTTAACACACAGGTTTCTTTGCCTCTTATATGCAGTCCAATTTTCATTTGTTCGAATTCTATTGAAACTGTTTTTTAGTCGTGTGCGCTTCATGTTAGCCTTTCTAAGTTCTTTGGTCATAAAAGGTCCATCATTCGCTCTAAGGTATTTTTTCTTTAGAGGTGCATGCTTATCTAGTATGCTCTTAACAGTAGAATTGAAAGTTTTGAAATCCTGCTTGATTAGAGGTTTTGAGTTGAGCTCTTCCCCAACCTTCTCTCTGAAAACGGAGTTATCAAATTTACTGTAATCTCGGTAGGTGATAATCTTAGGGCCTTTTTTATGAAAACTGCCTTTCAATGCGGCTACTACCATTGCATGAAAATCCGATAAACCAGTTTCAATTGCTTTAATATTAGATAGTTTTCTCTTGTCACTAGTTAGTATTAAGTCTATGCAAGTTGGATTATCGGATTTAAAGCAAGTTGGCTTTTTGACGACATTTTCCAGGCTGAATTCATGCATAAACTGATACAAGGAATTATCATCTTCACTAAGATTAAAGTCACCAATCATCATTAAATTGTCATATTGAGTACAAAAGTGTTCAATGTTTTTTCGCATTTCTTCTAGAAAAAAATCTTTAGATTGCGAGGGAGGACGGTAGATGCCAATAAGCAACCATTTTATCTTATGTAGATTTATTTCAATAGCTTTTGCTTCAATTTCTTTTGCTGTTGAGGTTTTTAGTGAAACCTCTTTGGCAGGCACACCTTCTTTAATATAAATCCGTAATCCTCCCCCATGCCGATTTCTGTCAGCTCTGATGGGTGGCATGTAGCCATCAATTTGAAACTGGCCAGGAGGGAAACTGGGATCTAGCTTGGTTTCTGATATCACTAGTATATCGATATTGTTTGAAACCAGTTCTTTCAATGAATCGAATTTGTTTCTGATTGAATTTATATTCAGGTGCCCGATTATCAGATTGTTTTTACAATTAAGTCTCATTTTCTTTAATAACAATTTGGCAACTACATCCCCTCTCACATCATCTTCACATATATTATCATACAAAAATTCATGCGAAATATTCACCTCATTATCAACACATATTTCGTTTTGTTCCCTGCTTCTGCAATTGATATGTCAATTCTTCAAGGCTGGTGTAATGTTAAACGCTAATTTTGTATCCCCAAAGCGATTTAAATGTAGTCCACTGCGATTGAGATGATGACTAACTTCGATATTACTGTTGTCGATGAAGGGAAAATTAGCTTCTCCGCAAAGCTCCTTTAAAACTCTGTTGACATTTGATATTCGTGCATTCATTTTACCATCATCTCGCTTAATGATTCCGGAAACATAGACAGTATTTTCATCTGCTTTGAGCGTCTTCGCTAAACCAAAGATTGTCTTCGCAATTTCATCGTCATCTTCTTCATCTCGGAAGTCATTGGCCCCTGTATGCAATACAAAGCATCTCGGTTTTCTCTTCATAGATGGTACGGCATGGAACGACATGTCATCCGTGTTACCCGTGGTGTGACCCGTCAATTTCTTGCAGTATCGCTATACTGGTCCACTAATAAATCTTTATTTCATAAAATCGATGATATTTGGCTGCCAGTACATTTGTTTAGTTCGATTGAAGGTGGAAATTCCATGATTTCAGAGCCAAAGGCCGTTTTGATTCATTTCGTGACGTCAAATTGAACAATCAACATCACTAATCACAAAACAAATCACATATCCGGAACGAGCGCCATCGAATTAGTACCATTCGAGTGAAAAAGTTTAAATTTGAGCTCTTATAAAAAATTTTACCCTTAGACAATCCTCGCCAAAACCTCTTGTCACAAACTGAATTTTTCAGCATTTTTCAACAAAAATCTAAGTGCCTACCACTTCAGCGGAAATATCTCGTAAACCACCCTTCCCCCCAAGTCAATGTTGTTTGTCTTCACTCAGGACACTTGCTGCATGGTATTTTCCAAGTTAGAGAATTCAGCAACATTGACTTGGGGGGTAAAGGGGGGTATTTGCTCTTCAGATCTACCTTTTTCCATTTTGTGACAAGGGTTTTGGCGAGGATTGTAGTTGCATGCAGTGGTGGAATAGGGACCCTTGTAAAATCAGGGGTCAAGTTATTGATGAATTTATAAAGAAGAATAAGACGCCTACTCCATCTTCTAGAGCTCAAGGATTCCCATCCAAGTTCATTGTACAGCCTTTCCCGAGAAGTTCCTCTCCAAGTTCCCGTCATTGCTAGGGCAGCAGAATATTGTACAGATTCAAGGCTTTCCATTAAGTAATTTCCAGAGCAAGTGTCTCTTTGAGGCACATGACAAATTACATCACCGTAATCTACACTCACAGAAAAAAGGTGGTCTTTAGAGTACCTTTTAGGGTACTTGAGCAAAATACATATTTGGGACCCCTAAAGGTACTTTGAAGTACCACTATCGAGGGGTACTTTGAAATACCCCCAAGGTATGGTACTTCAGGATATCCCTGAAGGTACTTCAGAATACCTCTTATGATATTGCTAATGGTACTTCAAAGAATCCCTAAAGGTACTTCAGAGTACTGCTAAAAGCATTTCACAGCATAACTCTAAAGGTACTTCAGAGAACCCCTAAAGGTACTTCAGAATATCCCTAAAGGTAGTTGAGAGTGCCCTTAAAGGTACTTCAGAGAGCCCCTTGAGGTACTTGAGAGTATTCCTTTCAGAGTACTACTAGAGGTACTTCAGAGAACCCCTGAAGGTACTTGAGAGTATTCCTTTCAGAGTACTACTAAAGGTACTTCAGAATATCCCTAAAGGTACTTCAGAGTGCCCTTAAAGGTACTTCAGAGAGCCCCTAAAGGTACTTGAGAGTATTCCTTTCAGAGTACCACTAACGGTACTTCAGAGAACCCCTAAAGGTACTTCAGAGTACTGCTAAAGGCATTTAACAGCATAACTCTAAAGGTACTTCAGAGAACCCCTAAAGGTACTTGAGAGTATTCCTTTCAGAGTACTGCTAAAGGTACTTCAAAGAACCCCTAAAGGTACTTCAGAGTACTGCTAAAAGCATTTCACAGCATAACTCTAAAGGTACTTCAGAGAACCCCTGAAGGTACTTGAGAGTATTCCTTTCAGAGTACTACTAAAGGTACTTCAGAGAACCCCTAAAGGTACTTCAGAGTACTACTAAAGGCATTTCACAGCATAACTCTAAAGGTACTTCAGAAAACCCCAAAAAGTACTTGAGAGTATTCCTTTCAGAGTACTACTAAAGGTACTTCAGAATATCCCTAAAGGTACTTCAGAGTACTACTAAAGGCATTTCACAGCATAACTCTAAAGGTGCTTCAGAGAACTCCCAAAAGGTACTTCATAGTATTCCTAAAGGTATTTCACAGCAACTCTAAAGGTACTTTAGTGAAACCCTAAAGGTACTTCAAAATACCTCCAAAGGTACTTCGGCCCATGAAACGCGCAGTCACTTGCGTTGAGCGATGTGTGATGCGCCTCCTCCGCAGCGCATCGCGCACTTTGCTGTGGAAACTACAATCTTGGACATAATATGTTGAGAAAAATCTGATCCCCCCTCCCCCCCGTTCAATGTTGGTAACTATAGCTGCAGTTTGCTGCCTTGCTCCAAAAATATACCCAACATTGAATGGGGGGGAGGGGGGCCGATAGCGGGGTATGATATCGAAGTGCTATCACAAGTCGTTGCACTCTGTGAAAGCGGATATTTTTCTCAACAATTTTGTCCATGATTGTCTGAAAATTGTGAAAAAAATTTGAGAGAGGAGAAGATAGGATGGCGTGTTACGTTTTTCAAACAACGTTATTTTTATGTTGTGCGAGGTATTTCTAACGAGGGCGGGGAAGAAAGACTTTTGACACTCTTTTGATTCAGTCATTATCATTCATTCCTTGCAAAAGGCTATGGCTTATGTGACGTCATGAGCTGAGTACTATTCTTATATCTGCTTGCTTTAGAAATGACAATAGAAATCATTTGAGGTTGGTCATTGAATAGAAGTTATGAAACAGTAATTTAGGCATCTGTTTATGCTAGAATAGCGATTATTGTTGTAAACAGCAATGGACTAATTGACGTCACAAATCAAAGGAATCACAAGTAGGAGATCTATGAAAGGAAGCAACATGGCATACAGTAGGTAAAAAACTGTTGATACGAATACACAAACGATTTTGCATGTCGTCTACACTGTCGCTCTTTATTAGAAGATTTCATAAGAGTACGTTCTACAGTTAACCAAATTCTACTATGGCTACAATGCATACCGATGAATCTGAGGAGCTTTTACATACACGGAGGGCACGGTCAGTATATCTTATAACATACAGTCAAGCGGATTTAAGCAGATTTCCAACGAGAGAAAAATTTGCAACAGCTGTAGTTAACGCATTCAACGAAGGGAAAGTGAAGGTGAAATCATGCGTCTGTTGTCGGGAAGCGCATGAGGAAGAAGGATTTCATTACCACTTGGCAGTAAAACTGACACGCCCACAGAGGTGGAAAGCGACAAAGAATCGGTTAAAAAATGAGCATGGGATCGTTGTTAATTTCTCATCAAGGCATGACATGTATTATGATGCCTGGGACTACCTTAGAAAAGAAGATAGTGAGTATGTAGAAAGCGAAGAACATCCTGACTTCAAAACTTGTGCACCGCCAAGGACCAAAGCTGCTATTCGAGCGAGGAGACAGAAAATTGACCAACGGGAAGCACCCAAAGAAAAGCGTTCTCGACGTGGTAAAAAGCAGAAGAAGCTGACCAACATAGACGTGGCAGGGATAATTGTGTCCAAAAAAATTCATACGCGAATAGAGCTGCTTCAACTTTCACATGCCCAGAAAACAGAAGGGAACTTTCATTTGATGGAGTTTGTTTTAAATAGAGGGGTGAAGAAAGTAAATGAGCTGATCGAAACCACATGGGAAATGCATGGTGCAAAGGAGCAAATGGTGCGCAATAAAACGAGCAGAATGGAAATTATGAGAGGCTTCCTGGGGAGAGAATGTGTGGGTGATTGTAGGGGCAAATGGCTCGCTGCAGCTATTGAAGTGCTGAGTAACAATGACATTGAAATCGTAGAATTTAGAGCAGCTGTCCTGAACCTGCTTGAAAAGGGGCGTGGCAAGTACAGGAACTTGATGATTGTTGGGCCAGCAAATTGTGGGAAGACATTCATTTTACAGCCACTAAGCCTGATGTACAATTGCTTTGTAAATCCAGCATCAACCACGTTTGCATGGGTTGGTGCCGAAAGTGCGGAAATAATTATTCTCAAGGACTTTCGATGGAGTGCGCATATTATTCCTTGGCATGACCTGTTGCAGATGCTTGAAGGGCAACCTGTACACTTATCTGCACCGAAGACACACTTTGCAAAGGACTTGGTACTTGATAGGGACACACCAATTTTTTGCACGTCCAGCTCAAGAATTAGATTCGTATCACAGGGTGCTATAAATGAGAGAGAGACTGAAATGATGGAAGTGCGCTGGAAGGTGTTTTCATTTTGGAAACAGATTCCAGAAAGTAGGCAGAGAGATATAGCACCATGTGGTACATGTTTTGCCCATCTAATTCTTGACAAGTGAAGTTGCCAGGGGCACAGCTGACCATTTATTGGAATGAATGAAAGGGTTGAAAAAGTCATGAAATTTTCAATGTGGGCGCACCCATTTTATGGGAGACCACGCCCATTTATGTGCCCTTGTTGATACCCCTTGCAACAACACAATGAGTTAAGGTAACCAATGAAACATCCTGAAATTACTGCTTAGTTATTGCCTGCATAAGTATGGATTTCATATGACATTTTACCGACATTTTACCGTCAATTTACCGACACAGTTTACCGTTCATAAACAGCAATTTTTTCAAAAGACTTGTTAAGATAATTTAAAAACTCTTGATATTTCACGAACAGTGCAACAATTTCAACTGCATGAAAATAGTAATTTGCATATAATGTAATTCTTCTTGAAATTGTCACAGTTTACCACCATAAATATAAAATAAGAATTGATCTATTGAACTTCCTTATTAATACTTCTGGTGGTAAACTGTTCAAAAATTGTTGATATGATATATTTCTCATTTGTTTGTTTGTTAGGATATGGATACAGACTATATACATGGAAATGCACAGAAAGTAATTTTTAAATGCTATTGTGTCCATTGGAAATATCTATTATTCTGTCGGTAAAATGTGCGGTAAAATGTGCGGTAAAATGAGTGGTAATATGTTCAGTATATGTGAATAGATAATCCATTATAACCGCACTATTATGTGAAGCAAACTAACTTTGCTCACCAACACTTTTAGTATTTCAGTCGTTCACCATTATTTTTTGCCAGAATATGCATTCGTCTCTGCATCGAGTCTATTGTTCTATCAATAACTGCTACTGAGAAATTAAGCATGCAGCCTCTTGCACGCTCACTGAACTGTTCAAATGTTTCATTCTCTATGTTATTTTTTATTGCATCATCTGCTAACTGTGTACGAACAATGTGAAAGATGTTCTCAATAGGATTAAGATCTGGACTTCTTGGAGGAATTGGCAGTAACTTAGCACCACATTTCTCCATACTGGCTTTTGCAAGTTGTGAATTCTGACTTGGATCTCCATCTTGAATAAAAATATTTGAGCTTGGATTGCAACTCACTTGAAACATGTAACTGAAATTTCTGTCAATGAATGAAGAGAAATATGGTCCGTTCATTTTGTCATACTGTTCACAGATTATAAAGCCTTTTCCATATGATATGGCTGCCATAAAATGTGCAACTTTACCCCCAGCACCAACTTTACTTCCCTTACTTGTACAGCCTTGTACGAGTCCCTCTGATTTTTGTCGCCAAATCCGCCCTGATGGTGCTTTTGCTTGATCAGCTGGATTCCTCTTATGCACGAAACTAACCCCATCCAAATAGAATGCAATCTGGTTGCACCATACGTCTTTTGGATATTTCTTCAGCATGTTCTTTGCAAATTTAACACGTCTCACCCGGTCAACCTTTGACATTAAGCCTTTCTTCCTACTTTGCAGGTAGAAGTACCCTCGTTTGTTTAAATGTCTTCGAACTGTGCGGTCTGACACGCCTTGAAGACCAGCTTCCAGTTTCACTCTACGTGATGAGAACCTCCCTGACATCTCTCTTAGGTGGCGAATAGATCTCATGATGTTCCTTCCATCTCTTTCAGTCAGAAGCTTAGGCCTACCGACATTTCTTTTACGTCTATCACTTTTGCCAGTAGTCGACACTTCCTTCTTACAATGACGATATATAGTCGCAGCAGAATATCCAGGATACCTTGTAATTATTTCCTTTATTGGAATACTCTTCTCTGCATGCAGGTACCTCCAGTATATCGATAACTGCGATGGGACACTTCGTGTAAACACCATTTTGGCCTAAGTGTAAACAATTCTTAGTGCGCAATGCAGAGGTACTTCATGTATACTGTTTTCATCTTGATCTAATTTTAGAAGATAGTAACCCCAGCCCCCACCTACAAATGCGGCAGTGCAGACATATTTTCAAGGAAAAAAGAGTATCAGTTGAGGCAGCAACTTAATAGAGAATAGAATATATCCATGTAAGCTTGACATTGCTTTTCTCAATGCCAAGAAATGATGGGGGACATAAAGTCCCCCACCGTATCCCACCCTCCGCTTCCCACTTGCAACCCCAACTGTAATAGTATTCCCTGAATATACAGAACATGCTAAGAAAGTTGAAAACTGGACTCTAGGGGGTCTCTATGCCATGTTGCACACATTCAACTCTAAATGTATTGATGCCTTCTGATCGTGGATATGAAAATAGCAACTAATTTAATAACCATGAAAATATAGAATGGGGTGTTTTTCTTAAAAATATCAAAATCTTATTTGAGAACACTGCTATTATAGAATTAACATGTTTCCTTCGCAGGACAATGTGTCTTCTCCCAGTACACCACCAGTGTTAGAAGTTTTCTGCTGAAAACTTCCAAGTCTCTTTTCTGAAGAATTCAGACAATCTTGGACATAATATGTTGAGAAAAATCTGATCCCCCCTCCCCCCCGTTCAATGTTGGTAACTATAGCTGCAGTTTGCTGCCTTGCTCCAAAAATATACCCAACATTGAATGGGGGGGAGGGGGGCCGATAGCGGGGTATGATATCGAAGTGCTATCACAAGTCGTTGCACTCTGTGAAAGCGGATATTTTTCTCAACAATTTTGTCCATGATTGTCTGAAAATTGTGAAAAAAATTTGAGAGAGGAGAAGATAGGATGGCGTGTTACGTTTTTCAAACAACGTTATTTTTATGTTGTGCGAGGTATTTCTAACGAGGGCGGGGAAGAAAGACTTTTGACACTCTTTTGATTCAGTCATTATCATTCATTCCTTGCAAAAGGCTATGGCTTATGTGACGTCATGAGCTGAGTACTATTCTTATATCTGCTTGCTTTAGAAATGACAATAGAAATCATTTGAGGTTGGTCATTGAATAGAAGTTATGAAACAGTAATTTAGGCATCTGTTTATGCTAGAATAGCGATTATTGTTGTAAACAGCAATGGACTAATTGACGTCACAAATCAAAGGAATCACAAGTAGGAGATCTATGAAAGGAAGCAACATGGCATACAGTAGGTAAAAAACTGTTGATACGAATACACAAACGATTTTGCATGTCGTCTACACTGTCGCTCTTTATTAGAAGATTTCATAAGAGTACGTTCTACAGTTAACCAAATTCTACTATGGCTACAATGCATACCGATGAATCTGAGGAGCTTTTACATACACGGAGGGCACGGTCAGTATATCTTATAACATACAGTCAAGCGGATTTAAGCAGATTTCCAACGAGAGAAAAATTTGCAACAGCTGTAGTTAACGCATTCAACGAAGGGAAAGTGAAGGTGAAATCATGCGTCTGTTGTCGGGAAGCGCATGAGGAAGAAGGATTTCATTACCACTTGGCAGTAAAACTGACACGCCCACAGAGGTGGAAAGCGACAAAGAATCGGTTAAAAAATGAGCATGGGATCGTTGTTAATTTCTCATCAAGGCATGA
Organism: Aurelia coerulea; assembly: GCA_039566865.1. Taxonomy (NCBI): domain Eukaryota; kingdom Metazoa; phylum Cnidaria; class Scyphozoa; order Semaeostomeae; family Ulmaridae; genus Aurelia; species Aurelia coerulea. Next base: position 11,007,635 of record CM076955.1, on the reverse strand, counting down.
CATGTATTATGATGCCTGGGACTACCTTAGAAAAGAAGATAGTGAGTATGTAGAAAGCGAAGAACATCCTGACTTCAAAACTTGTGCACCGCCAAGGACCAAAGCTGCTATTCGAGCGAGGAGACAGAAAATTGACCAACGGGAAGCACCCAAAGAAAAGCGTTCTCGACGTGGTAAAAAGCAGAAGAAGCTGACCAACATAGACGTGGCAGGGATAATTGTGTCCAAAAAAATTCATACGCGAATAGAGCTGCTTCAACTTTCACATGCCCAGAAAACAGAAGGGAACTTTCATTTGATGGAGTTTGTTTTAAATAGAGGGGTGAAGAAAGTAAATGAGCTGATCGAAACCACATGGGAAATGCATGGTGCAAAGGAGCAAATGGTGCGCAATAAAACGAGCAGAATGGAAATTATGAGAGGCTTCCTGGGGAGAGAATGTGTGGGTGATTGTAGGGGCAAATGGCTCGCTGCAGCTATTGAAGTGCTGAGTAACAATGACATTGAAATCGTAGAATTTAGAGCAGCTGTCCTGAACCTGCTTGAAAAGGGGCGTGGCAAGTACAGGAACTTGATGATTGTTGGGCCAGCAAATTGTGGGAAGACATTCATTTTACAGCCACTAAGCCTGATGTACAATTGCTTTGTAAATCCAGCATCAACCACGTTTGCATGGGTTGGTGCCGAAAGTGCGGAAATAATTATTCTCAAGGACTTTCGATGGAGTGCGCATATTATTCCTTGGCATGACCTGTTGCAGATGCTTGAAGGGCAACCTGTACACTTATCTGCACCGAAGACACACTTTGCAAAGGACTTGGTACTTGATAGGGACACACCAATTTTTTGCACGTCCAGCTCAAGAATTAGATTCGTATCACAGGGTGCTATAAATGAGAGAGAGACTGAAATGATGGAAGTGCGCTGGAAGGTGTTTTCATTTTGGAAACAGATTCCAGAAAGTAGGCAGAGAGATATAGCACCATGTGGTACATGTTTTGCCCATCTAATTCTTGACAAGTGAAGTTGCCAGGGGCACAGCTGACCATTTATTGGAATGAATGAAAGGGTTGAAAAAGTCATGAAATTTTCAATGTGGGCGCACCCATTTTATGGGAGACCACGCCCATTTATGTGCCCTTGTTGATACCCCTTGCAACAACACAATGAGTTAAGGTAACCAATGAAACATCCTGAAATTACTGCTTAGTTATTGCCTGCATAAGTATGGATTTCATATGACATTTTACCGACATTTTACCGTCAATTTACCGACACAGTTTACCGTTCATAAACAGCAATTTTTTCAAAAGACTTGTTAAGATAATTTAAAAACTCTTGATATTTCACGAACAGTGCAACAATTTCAACTGCATGAAAATAGTAATTTGCATATAATGTAATTCTTCTTGAAATTGTCACAGTTTACCACCATAAATATAAAATAAGAATTGATCTATTGAACTTCCTTATTAATACTTCTGGTGGTAAACTGTTCAAAAATTGTTGATATGATATATTTCTCATTTGTTTGTTTGTTAGGATATGGATACAGACTATATACATGGAAATGCACAGAAAGTAATTTTTAAATGCTATTGTGTCCATTGGAAATATCTATTATTCTGTCGGTAAAATGTGCGGTAAAATGTGCGGTAAAATGAGTGGTAATATGTTCAGTATATGTGAATAGATAATCCATTATAACCGCACTATTATGTGAAGCAAACTAACTTTGCTCACCAACACTTTTAGTATTTCAGTCGTTCACCATTATTTTTTGCCAGAATATGCATTCGTCTCTGCATCGAGTCTATTGTTCTATCAATAACTGCTACTGAGAAATTAAGCATGCAGCCTCTTGCACGCTCACTGAACTGTTCAAATGTTTCATTCTCTATGTTATTTTTTATTGCATCATCTGCTAACTGTGTACGAACAATGTGAAAGATGTTCTCAATAGGATTAAGATCTGGACTTCTTGGAGGAATTGGCAGTAACTTAGCACCACATTTCTCCATACTGGCTTTTGCAAGTTGTGAATTCTGACTTGGATCTCCATCTTGAATAAAAATATTTGAGCTTGGATTGCAACTCACTTGAAACATGTAACTGAAATTTCTGTCAATGAATGAAGAGAAATATGGTCCGTTCATTTTGTCATACTGTTCACAGATTATAAAGCCTTTTCCATATGATATGGCTGCCATAAAATGTGCAACTTTACCCCCAGCACCAACTTTACTTCCCTTACTTGTACAGCCTTGTACGAGTCCCTCTGATTTTTGTCGCCAAATCCGCCCTGATGGTGCTTTTGCTTGATCAGCTGGATTCCTCTTATGCACGAAACTAACCCCATCCAAATAGAATGCAATCTGGTTGCACCATACGTCTTTTGGATATTTCTTCAGCATGTTCTTTGCAAATTTAACACGTCTCACCCGGTCAACCTTTGACATTAAGCCTTTCTTCCTACTTTGCAGGTAGAAGTACCCTCGTTTGTTTAAATGTCTTCGAACTGTGCGGTCTGACACGCCTTGAAGACCAGCTTCCAGTTTCACTCTACGTGATGAGAACCTCCCTGACATCTCTCTTAGGTGGCGAATAGATCTCATGATGTTCCTTCCATCTCTTTCAGTCAGAAGCTTAGGCCTACCGACATTTCTTTTACGTCTATCACTTTTGCCAGTAGTCGACACTTCCTTCTTACAATGACGATATATAGTCGCAGCAGAATATCCAGGATACCTTGTAATTATTTCCTTTATTGGAATACTCTTCTCTGCATGCAGGTACCTCCAGTATATCGATAACTGCGATGGGACACTTCGTGTAAACACCATTTTGGCCTAAGTGTAAACAATTCTTAGTGCGCAATGCAGAGGTACTTCATGTATACTGTTTTCATCTTGATCTAATTTTAGAAGATAGTAACCCCAGCCCCCACCTACAAATGCGGCAGTGCAGACATATTTTCAAGGAAAAAAGAGTATCAGTTGAGGCAGCAACTTAATAGAGAATAGAATATATCCATGTAAGCTTGACATTGCTTTTCTCAATGCCAAGAAATGATGGGGGACATAAAGTCCCCCACCGTATCCCACCCTCCGCTTCCCACTTGCAACCCCAACTGTAATAGTATTCCCTGAATATACAGAACATGCTAAGAAAGTTGAAAACTGGACTCTAGGGGGTCTCTATGCCATGTTGCACACATTCAACTCTAAATGTATTGATGCCTTCTGATCGTGGATATGAAAATAGCAACTAATTTAATAACCATGAAAATATAGAATGGGGTGTTTTTCTTAAAAATATCAAAATCTTATTTGAGAACACTGCTATTATAGAATTAACATGTTTCCTTCGCAGGACAATGTGTCTTCTCCCAGTACACCACCAGTGTTAGAAGTTTTCTGCTGAAAACTTCCAAGTCTCTTTTCTGAAGAATTCAGACAATCTTGGACATAATATGTTGAGAAAAATCTGATCCCCCCTCCCCCCCGTTCAATGTTGGTAACTATAGCTGCAGTTTGCTGCCTTGCTCCAAAAATATACCCAACATTGAATGGGGGGGAGGGGGGCCGATAGCGGGGTATGATATCGAAGTGCTATCACAAGTCGTTGCACTCTGTGAAAGCGGATATTTTTCTCAACAATTTTGTCCATGATTGTCTGAAAATTGTGAAAAAAATTTGAGAGAGGAGAAGATAGGATGGCGTGTTACGTTTTTCAAACAACGTTATTTTTATGTTGTGCGAGGTATTTCTAACGAGGGCGGGGAAGAAAGACTTTTGACACTCTTTTGATTCAGTCATTATCATTCATTCCTTGCAAAAGGCTATGGCTTATGTGACGTCATGAGCTGAGTACTATTCTTATATCTGCTTGCTTTAGAAATGACAATAGAAATCATTTGAGGTTGGTCATTGAATAGAAGTTATGAAACAGTAATTTAGGCATCTGTTTATGCTAGAATAGCGATTATTGTTGTAAACAGCAATGGACTAATTGACGTCACAAATCAAAGGAATCACAAGTAGGAGATCTATGAAAGGAAGCAACATGGCATACAGTAGGTAAAAAACTGTTGATACGAATACACAAACGATTTTGCATGTCGTCTACACTGTCGCTCTTTATTAGAAGATTTCATAAGAGTACGTTCTACAGTTAACCAAATTCTACTATGGCTACAATGCATACCGATGAATCTGAGGAGCTTTTACATACACGGAGGGCACGGTCAGTATATCTTATAACATACAGTCAAGCGGATTTAAGCAGATTTCCAACGAGAGAAAAATTTGCAACAGCTGTAGTTAACGCATTCAACGAAGGGAAAGTGAAGGTGAAATCATGCGTCTGTTGTCGGGAAGCGCATGAGGAAGAAGGATTTCATTACCACTTGGCAGTAAAACTGACACGCCCACAGAGGTGGAAAGCGACAAAGAATCGGTTAAAAAATGAGCATGGGATCGTTGTTAATTTCTCATCAAGGCATGACATGTATTATGATGCCTGGGACTACCTTAGAAAAGAAGATAGTGAGTATGTAGAAAGCGAAGAACATCCTGACTTCAAAACTTGTGCACCGCCAAGGACCAAAGCTGCTATTCGAGCGAGGAGACAGAAAATTGACCAACGGGAAGCACCCAAAGAAAAGCGTTCTCGACGTGGTAAAAAGCAGAAGAAGCTGACCAACATAGACGTGGCAGGGATAATTGTGTCCAAAAAAATTCATACGCGAATAGAGCTGCTTCAACTTTCACATGCCCAGAAAACAGAAGGGAACTTTCATTTGATGGAGTTTGTTTTAAATAGAGGGGTGAAGAAAGTAAATGAGCTGATCGAAACCACATGGGAAATGCATGGTGCAAAGGAGCAAATGGTGCGCAATAAAACGAGCAGAATGGAAATTATGAGAGGCTTCCTGGGGAGAGAATGTGTGGGTGATTGTAGGGGCAAATGGCTCGCTGCAGCTATTGAAGTGCTGAGTAACAATGACATTGAAATCGTAGAATTTAGAGCAGCTGTCCTGAACCTGCTTGAAAAGGGGCGTGGCAAGTACAGGAACTTGATGATTGTTGGGCCAGCAAATTGTGGGAAGACATTCATTTTACAGCCACTAAGCCTGATGTACAATTGCTTTGTAAATCCAGCATCAACCACGTTTGCATGGGTTGGTGCCGAAAGTGCGGAAATAATTATTCTCAAGGACTTTCGATGGAGTGCGCATATTATTCCTTGGCATGACCTGTTGCAGATGCTTGAAGGGCAACCTGTACACTTATCTGCACCGAAGACACACTTTGCAAAGGACTTGGTACTTGATAGGGACACACCAATTTTTTGCACGTCCAGCTCAAGAATTAGATTCGTATCACAGGGTGCTATAAATGAGAGAGAGACTGAAATGATGGAAGTGCGCTGGAAGGTGTTTTCATTTTGGAAACAGATTCCAGAAAGTAGGCAGAGAGATATAGCACCATGTGGTACATGTTTTGCCCATCTAATTCTTGACAAGTGAAGTTGCCAGGGGCACAGCTGACCATTTATTGGAATGAATGAAAGGGTTGAAAAAGTCATGAAATTTTCAATGTGGGCGCACCCATTTTATGGGAGACCACGCCCATTTATGTGCCCTTGTTGATACCCCTTGCAACAACACAATGAGTTAAGGTAACCAATGAAACATCCTGAAATTACTGCTTAGTTATTGCCTGCATAAGTATGGATTTCATATGACATTTTACCGACATTTTACCGTCAATTTACCGACACAGTTTACCGTTCATAAACAGCAATTTTTTCAAAAGACTTGTTAAGATAATTTAAAAACTCTTGATATTTCACGAACAGTGCAACAATTTCAACTGCATGAAAATAGTAATTTGCATATAATGTAATTCTTCTTGAAATTGTCACAGTTTACCACCATAAATATAAAATAAGAATTGATCTATTGAACTTCCTTATTAATACTTCTGGTGGTAAACTGTTCAAAAATTGTTGATATGATATATTTCTCATTTGTTTGTTTGTTAGGATATGGATACAGACTATATACATGGAAATGCACAGAAAGTAATTTTTAAATGCTATTGTGTCCATTGGAAATATCTATTATTCTGTCGGTAAAATGTGCGGTAAAATGTGCGGTAAAATGAGTGGTAATATGTTCAGTATATGTGAATAGATAATCCATTATAACCGCACTATTATGTGAAGCAAACTAACTTTGCTCACCAACACTTTTAGTATTTCAGTCGTTCACCATTATTTTTTGCCAGAATATGCATTCGTCTCTGCATCGAGTCTATTGTTCTATCAATAACTGCTACTGAGAAATTAAGCATGCAGCCTCTTGCACGCTCACTGAACTGTTCAAATGTTTCATTCTCTATGTTATTTTTTATTGCATCATCTGCTAACTGTGTACGAACAATGTGAAAGATGTTCTCAATAGGATTAAGATCTGGACTTCTTGGAGGAATTGGCAGTAACTTAGCACCACATTTCTCCATACTGGCTTTTGCAAGTTGTGAATTCTGACTTGGATCTCCATCTTGAATAAAAATATTTGAGCTTGGATTGCAACTCACTTGAAACATGTAACTGAAATTTCTGTCAATGAATGAAGAGAAATATGGTCCGTTCATTTTGTCATACTGTTCACAGATTATAAAGCCTTTTCCATATGATATGGCTGCCATAAAATGTGCAACTTTACCCCCAGCACCAACTTTACTTCCCTTACTTGTACAGCCTTGTACGAGTCCCTCTGATTTTTGTCGCCAAATCCGCCCTGATGGTGCTTTTGCTTGATCAGCTGGATTCCTCTTATGCACGAAACTAACCCCATCCAAATAGAATGCAATCTGGTTGCACCATACGTCTTTTGGATATTTCTTCAGCATGTTCTTTGCAAATTTAACACGTCTCACCCGGTCAACCTTTGACATTAAGCCTTTCTTCCTACTTTGCAGGTAGAAGTACCCTCGTTTGTTTAAATGTCTTCGAACTGTGCGGTCTGACACGCCTTGAAGACCAGCTTCCAGTTTCACTCTACGTGATGAGAACCTCCCTGACATCTCTCTTAGGTGGCGAATAGATCTCATGATGTTCCTTCCATCTCTTTCAGTCAGAAGCTTAGGCCTACCGACATTTCTTTTACGTCTATCACTTTTGCCAGTAGTCGACACTTCCTTCTTACAATGACGATATATAGTCGCAGCAGAATATCCAGGATACCTTGTAATTATTTCCTTTATTGGAATACTCTTCTCTGCATGCAGGTACCTCCAGTATATCGATAACTGCGATGGGACACTTCGTGTAAACACCATTTTGGCCTAAGTGTAAACAATTCTTAGTGCGCAATGCAGAGGTACTTCATGTATACTGTTTTCATCTTGATCTAATTTTAGAAGATAGTAACCCCAGCCCCCACCTACAAATGCGGCAGTGCAGACATATTTTCAAGGAAAAAAGAGTATCAGTTGAGGCAGCAACTTAATAGAGAATAGAATATATCCATGTAAGCTTGACATTGCTTTTCTCAATGCCAAGAAATGATGGGGGACATAAAGTCCCCCACCGTATCCCACCCTCCGCTTCCCACTTGCAACCCCAACTGTAATAGTATTCCCTGAATATACAGAACATGCTAAGAAAGTTGAAAACTGGACTCTAGGGGGTCTCTATGCCATGTTGCACACATTCAACTCTAAATGTATTGATGCCTTCTGATCGTGGATATGAAAATAGCAACTAATTTAATAACCATGAAAATATAGAATGGGGTGTTTTTCTTAAAAATATCAAAATCTTATTTGAGAACACTGCTATTATAGAATTAACATGTTTCCTTCGCAGGACAATGTGTCTTCTCCCAGTACACCACCAGTGTTAGAAGTTTTCTGCTGAAAACTTCCAAGTCTCTTTTCTGAAGAATTCAGACAATCTTGGACATAATATGTTGAGAAAAATCTGATCCCCCCTCCCCCCCGTTCAATGTTGGTAACTATAGCTGCAGTTTGCTGCCTTGCTCCAAAAATATACCCAACATTGAATGGGGGGGAGGGGGGCCGATAGCGGGGTATGATATCGAAGTGCTATCACAAGTCGTTGCACTCTGTGAAAGCGGATATTTTTCTCAACAATTTTGTCCATGATTGTAGGTTATGTTTTTTTGAAAACAAAGAAATATACTATTGTCAATACTTTAAGAAAACGGTCAGTTCAGACAGGAATTCTATACTGACATCTTGGTCATTGTGCAAGACATTTGATTTTGAAAGATAGTTATGCTCAAACTGTATATGATCAAGGTTTTATCAGATTCTTAGAAGTTATGTTTTGCTCAATGGACATTTTTGCAAATGTAGTCTCTTTCAGACCAGATTTTAAGGCTTTGTTTAATGACTGCTTCAAAAAGGCTGAAGTTACAATATCTAATTGACTTACAACTACTGTTGTTTGTACTGGATTGCTATGCTTCACTCTTCACCTCAAGTCCATGCATGAAAACACTAGGTTTATGATTTATGAACTGTTTCGATCAAACACACACAAACATGTGAGCAGAACCCAAGTAACCAGGCCCGTCGGAGCCGGGGGGGGGGGTTGGGGGGCTTCAGCCCCCCCAATAATTTGCTGCATTTCGTTCACTTTTGTAAGTAAAAAAGGCTGTGAAGCCCATCTCGTGGAAATGAAGATTCAAACTTATTCACATTCGAGGAAGTCACTAGAATTTATCAAGCTATCATACTTGATATTATGGAATTCAAATATAATCTATATCCTCGTGAAATTGAAGTCCCATTTTTCAGAATTTTCTCGGAAAGACCCCCATCAGACTTCATCCTTTGCTCTTTTAAATTGCCAATTCTCCAAAAATGGGCCGTTTTCCAACGATATAAAGGGCGTGGCCATGAAAAATTTCCCGGTGGCAAGCCCCCGGATCCCCATTTATCATCGCTCCACTCGCATGAAGTTTCAGCCCCCCCCCCCCCAATATGAATTTCGTTCCGACGGGCCTGAGTAACACAGTAAAGCTCAACTAAAACGATAAAAATGATCAAAAATAACGAAATAGAGAATTCGTGAATTGTTCACTCCAAAAGTGCAAAGGTAGAAGAAATGAATTTCAGAAAGTATGATCAAATTGTGGCTTTTAATGCAAAATCTTTATTAAAAACTTAACTTTTTCAATCAAAATCAAAACAAAGGTTAAGTGGGCGGTGCGGCGTAGATTTCCTCTGAAGTGCTCAGCCCCAAAAAGGCATTGGCGTGGAATCCTGCTACACTCATATCCCTGGCGGAATATCCGGCGGAGAGAAAAAATGGAATGCACTATGGGCACGCACTTGTGAAAAATTTATCGTGCCCAAGTCTGCCCATGCTGGAAGTGATTTTGCATTTCTGTGAATTTCTATCAGCATACTTTTTAGATATTTACTTTTTCCTGTTGGGGGGGGGGTAGGCATTTTAGGCCCACCCCCTAGGCCCTATCTGCTATCTTTACAGGTTTTTTACATTACTATTACTAGCTACACTAGGCCTACACATTGATTTTATCAGTATTTGATCGGTCTCCTTGAACATGAACAACCAAACCACCGAGTCTGCCTGCCTGCAAAACCAAGAATTAATTTTTCTGCTAGTTTTTCTGAGCATTTTGTTCTCTTTAGACCATTCAATTGTTGCTAGGATGGTTCCTACATTTAACATGACTGTACACAACACTGACTGTGTATTTTTGCAGGCTTTGAAAAGGGAAGATTGGAAACAAGACACAGCAAAAGATTCTGCTGAGATTAGCACTGATGGACTGTAATTTGATTTGAAAATGTTGTAATTCTTTGCTTTTAAATATATGGAAAAGAGCATGAATGACTCCATTTTATTAATTCTTTTGGATGCATTTAGGATGCATGTAGTTTCTACCACTGCCAAGTACTCGTTTCTTGACAGAAGACAGCACAATTTTTAGTGAGAAGGAGAGTTCTATTTGGTTCAAAACATAAATCTATCATGAGTATTACTAGAATATAAAGGCTCAACAACAATTTTCCCATGATTTCCCTGTGTTTGGCTTTAAAAGTTTCTTAGCGATTCTCAAGCATAGTACTAGAGTTTCTTAATTTGTTCGCCATCCTAAGTACTAGTTTCTTATAAACAAGTTTCTTATAAAAGAAAAAACGTGTATCTTAAGTACGGTATGTACAAAAATCTGGTATTGACCTTAATCAGGATGCTCAGTAATTTTAATTTATACCAGATTTATTTATCTATAGCCTCCAATTTTATGATACAAATTTCAAACACAATAATTGTAAGACTGAAAATATTTACAGTTATATCCGTACTTCATGTTGCTGGTACACCACAGTCACTCAAACCTTTTTCTCCTGAGTCAGGCTAAAAAGATTTGAAATCCTGACAAATTTTATGTCAGCCTTGAGAGGTACGGTACTGATTATAAATGATGTTTAATGTTTTCAACCCCTTTACAACCAGCACACTGAAAATTTTGAAGTTAATTCTAACTATGTGAAGCATCATACAAATTTTCTGCTAGCAGTACATGAAGAAAGACAACTTGTAGGAGACAAAATTGTAGTATATTATTCAGCCAAAATTGTATGATTTTGACCTGGTTTTTCTTAACTTTCTACCACCTTAGCAACTTTGCAATCCCTGGAATACACACTTTCGATAAGAAAGTCAGATGACCTACAACTTCTAAAAGTTTCTAAATTTTTGATGAAAATGTCCACACTTACATTCCAAGAGTTCATTAATTTGTGTCTCATTTTTTGGTGCAAAGATTGTGATGTTTCTTTGACAATTTTGAGAGCTTTCCAGACATAAAACAGCACTGGACAGGAAGAGAGTGCAGGGCTCAAAGGATAAAATTGCATGAAAACTAAATTATGTTGCTGATATCGCTCAGTTCAGTCCATTGTCATTCTAAAATTCCACTACTATAGAAATATAATCACAAAATGAAAAGAAACTAAATATGTTACATAATACTCTTAACTACCTTTGGTAAGTAAACTAATCAAGAGAGGAGCACAAAGAAACAATGGATCTTAGTTTACTGACAAGACTTGCAAAGGAGGAAGACTGTGCTGTTGCAAGATGTTATTCCAGGATTTGGCAACAGTCAAGTGTACAGATCTTTACTAGCATTTTCTCAAGAAAAACACCACTCGTGAACAGGATGCTGCAGTTGGAGAAACATTGTGAAAGGAAAGAGGAAACATTTATTGGCTGAATTTTGAGCAGTAGTAAAATCATGCATGCATTTTAAGAATTTTTAAAGGACAAAAAACAGACGTGCTCAAAAGCTTTCTCCTGAAGTATATTTTGTCTCAGTGTATTTTCACACATAGTCCCAAAACAATATTTCCATGCTGGAGAAATAGCGAAAAGGAATTTTATTTATCAGAGATCTTTCTTTGAAGAAAATTCCACATGCCCTGGCTAATTTCTTTGATAGTTTATTAAGGCAGTAATTCCAACTTAAATATTCATAAAGTACAGTATAAGCACTTGCTAAATTTAGCCTTTTTTACATAATTCATATGGTTGAATTGTTCAAATGCACTGTTTCAATCATGGTAAATTTGTGACAGTGTTACAGAAAGTCTTTGAAAAAAAGTACCAATGAACAGCTTGTTGATGATGAGAGCAACAATCGAGGAACAGCAATCAACAGACTTTGCACCAAAGCAATCTGTTAGAATGTAAAATTTGGTCCAAATGCTGCAATATTTTAACAATACAACTTTAACATCTGGATTCTTCTCAATGCATTGTCTGTTGATTGAAAGACAAAAATCATTTTAAACTTGGTGTCACAAAAGATGCTTGTCTCAAAAATATTTGGTTATATAATGTCATTTACAAGATTTATATCCAAAGTCTGATAAGTCCATCAGTCAGTAATTTATCCAATTTGGTTTTGATAAAGAAGCAATAGGAATTTTGAAGAAACTTTCTAAATGACCGAACTCAAACAAGTACCTGGCACACTAACTTTTTAAAATAAGAAACTAAAAAATACCTGTAAGAAATGGTAGGCTCAATTTTTTAAGACTTAAGAAGCTAGTTTTATAATTTGGGGCCTTTACATTAAAATTTTCAGCTAGTACCCCATCTGCCTGATGGTTATGACTTGAAAGTCAATGGATTACACCACTGCACCACAACACCTTCAAGATGTAATTTGGAAGCCCTTGCAACAAAATGTATCTTCAGCTCTTCACTTTTAGGCCATTAACAAAATAAGAAACTCATTGGAAATTTTGGAAGCATAATGTCACTAAGATTAAAGAAACTGCCTTCCAATTCCACACACAAGTTTCTTATAAAAGGATAAGCATAATGGCACACAAAAACCTTGAAACTTACGTTGTTGATTGTTCTTCAATGTAGAGTTAATGTATGCCTAACTTGCTGACTTACAGGAAAACTGAGTACCCTTTGGAAATACCCTTATTTCTGTAATTGCTCAAATTTGCTCAGAAAATTTTTTACACAGGCTGGAAGTCTATGAATTTCCTCGACGAAATATGATAAGCACTTGCGTGGGCATTCATGGGCGTACCAGAAATCAAGAAAGTGCGTGCTTTTTTGTGATTAAAAACTTGCATTGGCCTAAGTTACCGCCGAAGTAGATCATTCATATCTGACGAATCAATGATGCTAAATGGTTTATAGTTAGTTAAATTGGCAAAATGTAGCTTCTAGTAATTGTAAACCAATTTGTATAACTTCCAAGGGGTACTAACCTTGTGAAATTCCAATTCAAAATGAAATATTCTCTTCGAAAAAAATGTCGACTTCCATCTACAATCATGGACAAAATTGTTGAGAAAAATATCCGCTTTCACAGAGTGCAACGACTTGTGATAGCACTTCGATATCATACCCCGCTATCGGCCCCCCTCCCCCCATTCAATGTTGGGTATATTTTTGGAGCAAGGCAGCAAACTGCAGCTATAGTTACCAACATTGAACGGGGGGGAGGGGGGATCAGATTTTTCTCAACATATTATGTCCAAGATTGTCTGAATTCTTCAGAAAAGAGACTTGGAAGTTTTCAGCAGAAAACTTCTAACACTGGTGGTGTACTGGGAGAAGACACATTGTCCTGCGAAGGAAACATGTTAATTCTATAATAGCAGTGTTCTCAAATAAGATTTTGATATTTTTAAGAAAAACACCCCATTCTATATTTTCATGGTTATTAAATTAGTTGCTATTTTCATATCCACGATCAGAAGGCATCAATACATTTAGAGTTGAATGTGTGCAACATGGCATAGAGACCCCCTAGAGTCCAGTTTTCAACTTTCTTAGCATGTTCTGTATATTCAGGGAATACTATTACAGTTGGGGTTGCAAGTGGGAAGCGGAGGGTGGGATACTTTATGTCCCCCATCATTTCTTGGCATTGAGAAAAGCAATGTCAAGCTTACATGGATATATTCTATTCTCTATTAAGTTGCTGCCTCAACTGATACTCTTTTTTCCTTGAAAATATGTCTGCACTGCCGCATTTGTAGGTGGGGGCTGGGGTTACTATCTTCTAAAATTAGATCAAGATGAAAACAGTATACATGAAGTACCTCTGCATTGCGCACTAAGAATTGTTTACACTTAGGCCAAAATGGTGTTTACACGAAGTGTCCCATCGCAGTTATCGATATACTGGAGGTACCTGCATGCAGAGAAGAGTATTCCAATAAAGGAAATAATTACAAGGTATCCTGGATATTCTGCTGCGACTATATATCGTCATTGTAAGAAGGAAGTGTCGACTACTGGCAAAAGTGATAGACGTAAAAGAAATGTCGGTAGGCCTAAGCTTCTGACTGAAAGAGATGGAAGGAACATCATGAGATCTATTCGCCACCTAAGAGAGATGTCAGGGAGGTTCTCATCACGTAGAGTGAAACTGGAAGCTGGTCTTCAAGGCGTGTCAGACCGCACAGTTCGAAGACATTTAAACAAACGAGGGTACTTCTACCTGCAAAGTAGGAAGAAAGGCTTAATGTCAAAGGTTGACCGGGTGAGACGTGTTAAATTTGCAAAGAACATGCTGAAGAAATATCCAAAAGACGTATGGTGCAACCAGATTGCATTCTATTTGGATGGGGTTAGTTTCGTGCATAAGAGGAATCCAGCTGATCAAGCAAAAGCACCATCAGGGCGGATTTGGCGACAAAAATCAGAGGGACTCGTACAAGGCTGTACAAGTAAGGGAAGTAAAGTTGGTGCTGGGGGTAAAGTTGCACATTTTATGGCAGCCATATCATATGGAAAAGGCTTTATAATCTGTGAACAGTATGACAAAATGAACGGACCATATTTCTCTTCATTCATTGACAGAAATTTCAGTTACATGTTTCAAGTGAGTTGCAATCCAAGCTCAAATATTTTTATTCAAGATGGAGATCCAAGTCAGAATTCACAACTTGCAAAAGCCAGTATGGAGAAATGTGGTGCTAAGTTACTGCCAATTCCTCCAAGAAGTCCAGATCTTAATCCTATTGAGAACATCTTTCACATTGTTCGTACACAGTTAGCAGATGATGCAATAAAAAATAACATAGAGAATGAAACATTTGAACAGTTCAGTGAGCGTGCAAGAGGCTGCATGCTTAATTTCTCAGTAGCAGTTATTGATAGAACAATAGACTCGATGCAGAGACGAATGCATATTCTGGCAAAAAATAATGGTGAACGACTGAAATACTAAAAGTGTTGGTGAGCAAAGTTAGTTTGCTTCACATAATAGTGCGGTTATAATGGATTATCTATTCACATATACTGAACATATTACCACTCATTTTACCGCACATTTTACCGCACATTTTACCGACAGAATAATAGATATTTCCAATGGACACAATAGCATTTAAAAATTACTTTCTGTGCATTTCCATGTATATAGTCTGTATCCATATCCTAACAAACAAACAAATGAGAAATATATCATATCAACAATTTTTGAACAGTTTACCACCAGAAGTATTAATAAGGAAGTTCAATAGATCAATTCTTATTTTATATTTATGGTGGTAAACTGTGACAATTTCAAGAAGAATTACATTATATGCAAATTACTATTTTCATGCAGTTGAAATTGTTGCACTGTTCGTGAAATATCAAGAGTTTTTAAATTATCTTAACAAGTCTTTTGAAAAAATTGCTGTTTATGAACGGTAAACTGTGTCGGTAAATTGACGGTAAAATGTCGGTAAAATGTCATATGAAATCCATACTTATGCAGGCAATAACTAAGCAGTAATTTCAGGATGTTTCATTGGTTACCTTAACTCATTGTGTTGTTGCAAGGGGTATCAACAAGGGCACATAAATGGGCGTGGTCTCCCATAAAATGGGTGCGCCCACATTGAAAATTTCATGACTTTTTCAACCCTTTCATTCATTCCAATAAATGGTCAGCTGTGCCCCTGGCAACTTCACTTGTCAAGAATTAGATGGGCAAAACATGTACCACATGGTGCTATATCTCTCTGCCTACTTTCTGGAATCTGTTTCCAAAATGAAAACACCTTCCAGCGCACTTCCATCATTTCAGTCTCTCTCTCATTTATAGCACCCTGTGATACGAATCTAATTCTTGAGCTGGACGTGCAAAAAATTGGTGTGTCCCTATCAAGTACCAAGTCCTTTGCAAAGTGTGTCTTCGGTGCAGATAAGTGTACAGGTTGCCCTTCAAGCATCTGCAACAGGTCATGCCAAGGAATAATATGCGCACTCCATCGAAAGTCCTTGAGAATAATTATTTCCGCACTTTCGGCACCAACCCATGCAAACGTGGTTGATGCTGGATTTACAAAGCAATTGTACATCAGGCTTAGTGGCTGTAAAATGAATGTCTTCCCACAATTTGCTGGCCCAACAATCATCAAGTTCCTGTACTTGCCACGCCCCTTTTCAAGCAGGTTCAGGACAGCTGCTCTAAATTCTACGATTTCAATGTCATTGTTACTCAGCACTTCAATAGCTGCAGCGAGCCATTTGCCCCTACAATCACCCACACATTCTCTCCCCAGGAAGCCTCTCATAATTTCCATTCTGCTCGTTTTATTGCGCACCATTTGCTCCTTTGCACCATGCATTTCCCATGTGGTTTCGATCAGCTCATTTACTTTCTTCACCCCTCTATTTAAAACAAACTCCATCAAATGAAAGTTCCCTTCTGTTTTCTGGGCATGTGAAAGTTGAAGCAGCTCTATTCGCGTATGAATTTTTTTGGACACAATTATCCCTGCCACGTCTATGTTGGTCAGCTTCTTCTGCTTTTTACCACGTCGAGAACGCTTTTCTTTGGGTGCTTCCCGTTGGTCAATTTTCTGTCTCCTCGCTCGAATAGCAGCTTTGGTCCTTGGCGGTGCACAAGTTTTGAAGTCAGGATGTTCTTCGCTTTCTACATACTCACTATCTTCTTTTCTAAGGTAGTCCCAGGCATCATAATACATGTCATGCCTTGATGAGAAATTAACAACGATCCCATGCTCATTTTTTAACCGATTCTTTGTCGCTTTCCACCTCTGTGGGCGTGTCAGTTTTACTGCCAAGTGGTAATGAAATCCTTCTTCCTCATGCGCTTCCCGACAACAGACGCATGATTTCACCTTCACTTTCCCTTCGTTGAATGCGTTAACTACAGCTGTTGCAAATTTTTCTCTCGTTGGAAATCTGCTTAAATCCGCTTGACTGTATGTTATAAGATATACTGACCGTGCCCTCCGTGTATGTAAAAGCTCCTCAGATTCATCGGTATGCATTGTAGCCATAGTAGAATTTGGTTAACTGTAGAACGTACTCTTATGAAATCTTCTAATAAAGAGCGACAGTGTAGACGACATGCAAAATCGTTTGTGTATTCGTATCAACAGTTTTTTACCTACTGTATGCCATGTTGCTTCCTTTCATAGATCTCCTACTTGTGATTCCTTTGATTTGTGACGTCAATTAGTCCATTGCTGTTTACAACAATAATCGCTATTCTAGCATAAACAGATGCCTAAATTACTGTTTCATAACTTCTATTCAATGACCAACCTCAAATGATTTCTATTGTCATTTCTAAAGCAAGCAGATATAAGAATAGTACTCAGCTCATGACGTCACATAAGCCATAGCCTTTTGCAAGGAATGAATGATAATGACTGAATCAAAAGAGTGTCAAAAGTCTTTCTTCCCCGCCCTCGTTAGAAATACCTCGCACAACATAAAAATAACGTTGTTTGAAAAACGTAACACGCCATCCTATCTTCTCCTCTCTCAAATTTTTTTCACAATTTTCAGACAATCATGGACAAAATTGTTGAGAAAAATATCCGCTTTCACAGAGTGCAACGACTTATGATAGAACTTCGATATCATACCCCGCTATCGGCCCCCCCCTCCCCCCATTCAATGTTGGGTATATTTTTGGAGCAAGGCAGCAAACTGCAGCTATAGTTACCAACATTGAACGGGGGGGAGGGGGGATCAGATTTTTCTCAACATATTATGTCCAAGATTGTCTGAATTCTTCAGAAAAGAGACTTAGAAGTTTTCAGCAGAAAACTTCTAACACTGGTGGTGTACTGGGAGAAGACACATTGTCCTGCGAAGGAAACATGTTAATTCTATAATAGCAGTGTTCTCAAATAAGATTTTGATATTTTTAAGAAAAACACCCCATTCTATATTTTCATGGTTATTAAATTAGTTGCTATTTTCATATCCACGATCAGAAGGCATCAATACATTTAGAGTTGAATGTGTGCAACATGGCATAGAGACCCCCTAGAGTCCAGTTTTCAACTTTCTTAGCATGTTCTGTATATTCAGGGAATACTATTACAGTTGGGGTTGCAAGTGGGAAGCGGAGGGTGGGATACGGTGGGGGACTTTATGTCCCCCATCATTTCTTGGCATTGAGAAAAGCAATGTCAAGCTTACATGGATATATTCTATTCTCTATTAAGTTGCTGCCTCAACTGATACTCTTTTTTCCTTGAAAATATGTCTGCACTGCCGCATTTGTAGGTGGGGGCTGGGGTTACTATCTTCTAAAATTAGATCAAGATGAAAACAGTATACATGAAGTACCTCTGCATTGCGCACTAAGAATTGTTTACACTTAGGCCAAAATGGTGTTTACACGAAGTGTCCCATCGCAGTTATCGATATACTGGAGGTACCTGCATGCAGAGAAGAGTATTCCAATAAAGGAAATAATTACAAGGTATCCTGGATATTCTGCTGCGACTATATATCGTCATTGTAAGAAGGAAGTGTCGACTACTGGCAAAAGTGATAGACGTAAAAGAAATGTCGGTAGGCCTAAGCTTCTGACTGAAAGAGATGGAAGGAACATCATGAGATCTATTCGCCACCTAAGAGAGATGTCAGGGAGGTTCTCATCACGTAGAGTGAAACTGGAAGCTGGTCTTCAAGGCGTGTCAGACCGCACAGTTCGAAGACATTTAAACAAACGAGGGTACTTCTACCTGCAAAGTAGGAAGAAAGGCTTAATGTCAAAGGTTGACCGGGTGAGACGTGTTAAATTTGCAAAGAACATGCTGAAGAAATATCCAAAAGACGTATGGTGCAACCAGATTGCATTCTATTTGGATGGGGTTAGTTTCGTGCATAAGAGGAATCCAGCTGATCAAGCAAAAGCACCATCAGGGCGGATTTGGCGACAAAAATCAGAGGGACTCGTACAAGGCTGTACAAGTAAGGGAAGTAAAGTTGGTGCTGGGGGTAAAGTTGCACATTTTATGGCAGCCATATCATATGGAAAAGGCTTTATAATCTGTGAACAGTATGACAAAATGAACGGACCATATTTCTCTTCATTCATTGACAGAAATTTCAGTTACATGTTTCAAGTGAGTTGCAATCCAAGCTCAAATATTTTTATTCAAGATGGAGATCCAAGTCAGAATTCACAACTTGCAAAAGCCAGTATGGAGAAATGTGGTGCTAAGTTACTGCCAATTCCTCCAAGAAGTCCAGATCTTAATCCTATTGAGAACATCTTTCACATTGTTCGTACACAGTTAGCAGATGATGCAATAAAAAATAACATAGAGAATGAAACATTTGAACAGTTCAGTGAGCGTGCAAGAGGCTGCATGCTTAATTTCTCAGTAGCAGTTATTGATAGAACAATAGACTCGATGCAGAGACGAATGCATATTCTGGCAAAAAATAATGGTGAACGACTGAAATACTAAAAGTGTTGGTGAGCAAAGTTAGTTTGCTTCACATAATAGTGCGGTTATAATGGATTATCTATTCACATATACTGAACATATTACCACTCATTTTACCGCACATTTTACCGCACATTTTACCGACAGAATAATAGATATTTCCAATGGACACAATAGCATTTAAAAATTACTTTCTGTGCATTTCCATGTATATAGTCTGTATCCATATCCTAACAAACAAACAAATGAGAAATATATCATATCAACAATTTTTGAACAGTTTACCACCAGAAGTATTAATAAGGAAGTTCAATAGATCAATTCTTATTTTATATTTATGGTGGTAAACTGTGACAATTTCAAGAAGAATTACATTATATGCAAATTACTATTTTCATGCAGTTGAAATTGTTGCACTGTTCGTGAAATATCAAGAGTTTTTAAATTATCTTAACAAGTCTTTTGAAAAAATTGCTGTTTATGAACGGTAAACTGTGTCGGTAAATTGACGGTAAAATGTCGGTAAAATGTCATATGAAATCCATACTTATGCAGGCAATAACTAAGCAGTAATTTCAGGATGTTTCATTGGTTACCTTAACTCATTGTGTTGTTGCAAGGGGTATCAACAAGGGCCAGGGGCGGCGGGCAGTGGTATTAGCGTTATTACTGTAATAACACTTTTTTTTCAAGTAAAGTTTCTTAATAAGAACACTTTTTTCAAGTAATGTTTCTAAATCAGGTCGCTGCGCCAAGGAAGTTTTTGCAACGAAGGAGCGGCTTTCTTTTCTCAAACTCGTAGAATGATGTAATAAATAATATGGTGTCTGCCCTCTATTCATTTCGAGACAGCGATAATTAACTGCTAATCCTTAACGACTAGAATCCTTTATGTCTTTCAAACCATGTCGTAAGCATTCGTCACGTTATTACTTTCTCGTTTCTAATAACGGATACAGCAAATTCTTTGTCTTGGAAGTCATCGATGACGTAAATTCCAATTGTTTTGGGCCCTTCAAACAGAGGAGCCTAGCAGCCCCGTTATTAGTTTTGGATTTCTAATAACGCGGCCAGTTATCCATCGCCAGTGCTGTTTTATGCTCTTACATGTTCTTACTGATTTGTCGACTGTTTCAACATGAATCGTGTTTTGCAAGATCAAGTGACTAGTCATCGTTTGGGTGTTCAAAATGTATTTTCCATGATGTCAAAACAGGGGAAACTAACTCACGAGCAGCGTCTCGAGCTGAAAAAGGGTGGAAGACCATGTCCTGAATTGAATATTAAGAATGTAACGAGTAAAGAAAAATACGACAAGTACCCATGGATATGTGGAGATAAAGAGAAGAACACATTTTATTGTTGGCCTTGCCTGGTCATGGGAGATTTGTCAAAAGTAAGTAGAACGACTTAGTTAAATATATATTTCTTGTTGCCGTCTTGCCGTCCCAAGGCTCCTTTAATATACAGTGGGCCCTCGACCAGCGGCTTCCGTTATTAGAATCGCAATTCTAATAACGGGCCCGCATGGTGGCTAAGAGGTATGAGCCGCAAAATATTTAACACAACTAGTCGGCCTCGGCCATGACTAGCCACTGCTCGCAGGACGTTCGAACGGGAGATTAGCTGCAACCGCTGAACAGTCCTGTTTGTGGGGGGGGGGGGGGGGGGATAATCATGACTTTGCAAAAAACAGCTGACCTAGGAAAAATGCGTAATAAAAATAGACGCTACGTAATAGACGAATTTCAGCAGATTAAGAAAAGTAACGTAAATGGGCCTAAGTAAATTCTTGCAACAAGGGCCCGTATTACGAAGGCAAGCCAAATAGACAAAGAGAGATCCATCTCGTTGGGCAGATTTTGTGACAATTTCTTTGGATACATTAAAAGAAAAGCATATAGATGCCATGTAGATATTTACGTTCCGTCAAGATGCTGGTTATGAAAATATTTCTTTGTGGAAGGATCAAAATGCAAATTAAATCTTACACTGAAAACAGGTTAAAATTCTATTCGTTACTTTTCAAAAGACTTCATCATGGTCATTCATTCAGTGAAAATATCATGTAAATATTGCACAAAATTGTCTGACGAGCTTGTCGAGTATGTGATTCATTGGATTATTTTACCTTGTAGATGACGAACGTATCTTTCGTCCAAGAACATGGGCTGCGATCCAGTGGCAAAAACTTTTGGGTCGTCGTGAATCGTCACCAAGGAACTCAGAACCATATGGCCAATCATACAGCCTACAAGCTCCTCGGAAATGTTGATGTTGCGTGTGCTTTAGATCAAGCAAGACAGCGAGAAGTAACAAGACATAACCACGATGCATCAAGGTATTCTAGGATGTTAAAGCATCACATCGATGTGGCTGTTTTCTTATCTGCACAAGGACTTGCTTTTCGTGGTCACGATGAAACGAAGTACTCCTCCAATCGAGGAAACTTTTTGGAGCTTTTAGAGCTATTAGGAGACTATAGCAGTGACCTGCGATCTTTTTTGGATCGAGATCATGTAACTTACACATCGCATGAGCCTCAAAACGAGCTCATAGAATGTATTTATAAAGAAGTTCGACAGGAAATACAGAAAGGGGTAGAACAGTCTAAATTTATTTCAGTTATGATGGATGACACGAGTGATTCAAGTAACGTTGAGCAATCTGCCGTATCAGTACGCCTTGTCCATGATGGTGTGGTAGAAGAACATCTACTAGGGTTGATTGATGCCTCTGGCGATACGTCAGCTGATCGCCTTACAGCTATCCTACTAGAAACTCTTGAAAGCTACAACGTGAAGCCAGCAACGAGTGAAACCAAGGTGGTTGGGCAGTCATATGATGGTGCCCCTTCGATGAGCGGAGAACTCAATGGGGTTCAAAAACAAATCCAAGACCATTTCCCTGCAGCTTACTACAATCATTGTGTGGCGCACAGAATGTCCCTTTGTGCCTCCCAAACATCCATGTCCATTCCAAAAATTGCAAATTTTTTTGGTACTGCTGACAAGCTGGTGTCATTTTTCAGGAGTAGCCCAAAGCGCAGCAAAAATTTCGGACAAACCTTGCCAAGACCTGGAGACACGCGTTGGCTGTCTCGTGACACAGCCGTTACAGCCATTGATACGCATTACGAGGCAATTGGAAATTTTCTATATGGCATCGCCAATGATACAAACGAGAAGCCGGAGAGTCGAGCAACAGCCAGAGGTCTAGGCATCCAAATTCAGCAGGTTGAATTCGTCTATTTTCTGAAACTTTATAGAAAGTTGTTCGGGTACTGTGCTCCAATAATCACAGTCATGCAAAGGCCGACCATGGATCCAATTCAACTGAGATCTATGCTCAATGATTTTCAAAGAACCTTGAGCAGATTTGAATATAATCAGGTATGGGAGGATGCAGTGCTTGGGGATCCAGAATTCCCTGCTGTGCGTGCAAGAGGAGGGTGGAGAGGTCTAGGGCAAGAAATAGACGGCTCACAGGAAAGCTGGAAGATGTCATTAGAAACAGTTGCAAAAACAGTTACCCGAAAGTTCTCCGAGCAATTGACCTGGAGATTTGCAAACTTAGAAAAATTTAAGTGGATGGAATTGATACACCCGACAAAGTTCGAGTCACGGAAAAAAGCAACTGCTGCTCAACAAAGAGTTTTGATCGGAGACGCTAAAAAGCTCTACCCCTTTGCAGTTCAAAATGTGTCAGCAACTGAACACAATCTCGATGTGCTCTACAATAACGAGGAAATAAAGATCCTTTTGAACAAAGTTGTTTCCGAGAGAGATGCCTTAGTTGCCAAGAAAAAGGAGAGACGACAAAAGCGTATTCATACGTCTGCCTCTACGGCTGAGGAGGAAGATGGTGCAAACGGAGGTCAGCCTTCAAACGTCGAAGAAGCTGATGAATTTGAAATTGATGATGCAGGAAATGATATTGACGTTGATGTTGTGAGAGAAGGCGCAGCAAGTATACAGGATCTTCTTTTGGTCATCAAAAAGGCAGAACTCGAAGATGCTCTTCCTGAAGTCATGACACTCCTAGAACTTGCTGCAACAACGCCACTGACAAGCGTCCATTGTGAACGCGTTTTCAGTCGCATGAAACGAGTTGTTTCAGCTTCTCGCTCACGGATGAAGCAAAATCGAAAAGAGCAGCTCGTTTTGCTGCAAGTAGAACATAATATTTTGCGTTGGCTCGCCGGACAGCCTTCTTTCAAAGATAATGTCGTTGCAAGATTTAAGGAATATAACCGCCGTCGTTTTGAAAGATTTTCGAGGAAGTAGATAATTCCTGTCTTCATAGCAGTTTCGTCTTTATGTTCAAGTTCAATCGTCTATATATGCTAAGTTTAGCCCGTTTCTTGGTTGCATCTTGCTTTCATTCCAATTTCGTAAAATATTCCAATCTCTAGTGTGTACACAGTTCTTTTCTGTTTTTTTAATTTTGTTTTAATTTTTACAGTTTGCGTTTTGTTCACTTTTCTACTAAGCAGCAGCTAACAAAATTTGTGCTTTTGGCACACACAGCCTACTCAACATTTTCAAGATTCAGGGATTCAAGACATGTTGTACAAAGTAAAACTTGCGGTTTTAGCTTGTCGTTTAGAGACAATTTAAGTCTGTAATTCGTCAAAAAAGCTAATCTTTCCAGGGGCTTCGCCCCTGGACCCCAATGGGGGGCTTGCAGCGCCCCCCATACCCCCAGCTGGAAAGGTTAACAATTCCTTCGCTTCGCGAAGAAATTGTTAACAGTCTCCTATTTTGAGCATCTGCCAAAATTTTAAAAGTAATACCAAAGGAAATTTACTCCCAGCCGCCCCTGACAAGGGCACATAAATGGGCGTGGTCTCCCATAAAATGGGTGCGCCCACATTGAAAATTTCATGACTTTTTCAACCCTTTCATTCATTCCAATAAATGGTCAGCTGTGCCCCTGGCAACTTCACTTGTCAAGAATTAGATGGGCAAAACATGTACCACATGGTGCTATATCTCTCTGCCTACTTTCTGGAATCTGTTTCCAAAATGAAAACACCTTCCAGCGCACTTCCATCATTTCAGTCTCTCTCTCATTTATAGCACCCTGTGATACGAATCTAATTCTTGAGCTGGACGTGCAAAAAATTGGTGTGTCCCTATCAAGTACCAAGTCCTTTGCAAAGTGTGTCTTCGGTGCAGATAAGTGTACAGGTTGCCCTTCAAGCATCTGCAACAGGTCATGCCAAGGAATAATATGCGCACTCCATCGAAAGTCCTTGAGAATAATTATTTCCGCACTTTCGGCACCAACCCATGCAAACGTGGTTGATGCTGGATTTACAAAGCAATTGTACATCAGGCTTAGTGGCTGTAAAATGAATGTCTTCCCACAATTTGCTGGCCCAACAATCATCAAGTTCCTGTACTTGCCACGCCCCTTTTCAAGCAGGTTCAGGACAGCTGCTCTAAATTCTACGATTTCAATGTCATTGTTACTCAGCACTTCAATAGCTGCAGCGAGCCATTTGCCCCTACAATCACCCACACATTCTCTCCCCAGGAAGCCTCTCATAATTTCCATTCTGCTCGTTTTATTGCGCACCATTTGCTCCTTTGCACCATGCATTTCCCATGTGGTTTCGATCAGCTCATTTACTTTCTTCACCCCTCTATTTAAAACAAACTCCATCAAATGAAAGTTCCCTTCTGTTTTCTGGGCATGTGAAAGTTGAAGCAGCTCTATTCGCGTATGAATTTTTTTGGACACAATTATCCCTGCCACGTCTATGTTGGTCAGCTTCTTCTGCTTTTTACCACGTCGAGAACGCTTTTCTTTGGGTGCTTCCCGTTGGTCAATTTTCTGTCTCCTCGCTCGAATAGCAGCTTTGGTCCTTGGCGGTGCACAAGTTTTGAAGTCAGGATGTTCTTCGCTTTCTACATACTCACTATCTTCTTTTCTAAGGTAGTCCCAGGCATCATAATACATGTCATGCCTTGATGAGAAATTAACAACGATCCCATGCTCATTTTTTAACCGATTCTTTGTCGCTTTCCACCTCTGTGGGCGTGTCAGTTTTACTGCCAAGTGGTAATGAAATCCTTCTTCCTCATGCGCTTCCCGACAACAGACGCATGATTTCACCTTCACTTTCCCTTCGTTGAATGCGTTAACTACAGCTGTTGCAAATTTTTCTCTCGTTGGAAATCTGCTTAAATCCGCTTGACTGTATGTTATAAGATATACTGACCGTGCCCTCCGTGTATGTAAAAGCTCCTCAGATTCATCGGTATGCATTGTAGCCATAGTAGAATTTGGTTAACTGTAGAACGTACTCTTATGAAATCTTCTAATAAAGAGCGACAGTGTAGACGACATGCAAAATCGTTTGTGTATTCGTATCAACAGTTTTTTACCTACTGTATGCCATGTTGCTTCCTTTCATAGATCTCCTACTTGTGATTCCTTTGATTTGTGACGTCAATTAGTCCATTGCTGTTTACAACAATAATCGCTATTCTAGCATAAACAGATGCCTAAATTACTGTTTCATAACTTCTATTCAATGACCAACCTCAAATGATTTCTATTGTCATTTCTAAAGCAAGCAGATATAAGAATAGTACTCAGCTCATGACGTCACATAAGCCATAGCCTTTTGCAAGGAATGAATGATAATGACTGAATCAAAAGAGTGTCAAAAGTCTTTCTTCCCCGCCCTCGTTAGAAATACCTCGCACAACATAAAAATAACGTTGTTTGAAAAACGTAACACGCCATCCTATCTTCTCCTCTCTCAAATTTTTTTCACAATTTTCAGACAATCATGGACAAAATTGTTGAGAAAAATATCCGCTTTCACAGAGTGCAACGACTTGTGATAGCACTTCGATATCATACCCCGCTATCGGCCCCCCTCCCCCCATTCAATGTTGGGTATATTTTTGGAGCAAGGCAGCAAACTGCAGCTATAGTTACCAACATTGAACGGGGGGGAGGGGGGATCAGATTTTTCTCAACATATTATGTCCAAGATTGTAGATGCCTCCAGCTTTGATGAGTGTTGATTTTGATTGAGATTGAAACTTGAGAGCGATGCAGTTTTTTGGTATAATTTGTATTGTATAACGCATTCAACATTGTAATGATGTGTCGTTGTATAGATCACTTCGCTTTAACTAATAATGCGTAACACATCCAGTCTGAGCTGTTATCATTAATTTCTTATCTTGGCAAAAATTTATTTGTCATGGATACAAGTGAGATTACGAAACTTGAATCATTTCTCATCAAAGAGAAATTCCTCAAAAATTTAATAGGTGTTCATTGGTGTTCATCGGTGTTCCATTGGTGTTCATTGGTGTTCCATTGGTGTTCATTGGTGTTCATCGGTGTTCCACTGGTGTTCATTGGTGTTCATCGGTGTTCCATTGGTGTGGTGTTTTAGACTAGACCACTTGAGGACACGTGCAAGGTATGCAGGTTGCAAAGGCCCCTTTGAAAATTGGAGAAAGGGAAATATCAATTTTGGACCCTATGACCTATGCTATGACTTTGTCTATGTAGAAAGCTCTATTCAGTTATGGCCTGTTTATATTAGGCGGGCCAGCCCGCTTAACCTTGCTGGCTCGCCTAGGTGAGATCTGAGTGAACAAAGACATCCTTTGTTAAATAAAGTTGTGTTTATATGAGCAGCGGGCCAGCCCGGTCAGCCGAGATCTGTGAGTTGGGTAGGCGGGATCCCGGTGAAGCGAGCTCATATAAACAGCGTCAGGTGGGCTGGCCCGGTATGATTGATTGATTGATTGCGTAGGCGAGATTGCATTGTTTAATTTGAAAGTGGATGTCTGGCCATTGTCTTTCAAAATCCCTTGATACGTCATAACATGCTGCATTACGAGGCCAGCCCGTCTGGCCGGGATAGTTTTCACTCATATAAACACAATAAACAGGCCCAGCCAGGGGGTCCGTGACAGTAATTTGTACGAGTAAATCAATGCAGTGAACAAACTCTGTCAATTCAATAGCTGCTAAAGACAATTCTCCTCATACTCACCCTGGGGAATGTCTTCGCAGTACGGTGGAGGGTGCCGAGTACAGTGGAGGGTGCCGAGTACGGTGGAGGGCTATCTTGGAGTACGGTGGGGGGCTATCATGAAGTACGGTGGAGGGTGCGGAGTACGGTGGAGGGCTATCATGCAGTACGGTGGAGGGTGCGGAGTACGGTGGAGGGCTATCATGAGTACGGTGGAGGGCTACCTGAAGTACGGTGGGGGGCTATCATGGAGTACGGTGGAGGGTGCAAGTACGGTGGAGGGCTATCATGGAGTACGGTGGAGGGCTATCTGCAGTACGGCGGGGGGCTATCATGGAGTACGGCAGAGGGTGCGGAGTACGGTGGAGGGCTATCATGGAGTACGGTGGAGGGTGCAAGTACGGTGGGGGGCTATCATGCAGTACGATGGAGGGCTATCATTTTTCGTGTGGGGGGCTATCATGGAGTACGGTGGAGGGTGCAAGTACGGTGGAGGGCTATCATGCAGTACGGTGGAGGGCTATCGTGCAGTACGGTGGGGGGCTATCATGGAGTACGGTGGAGGGTGCGGAGTACGGTGGATGGCTATCATGCAGTACGGTGGAGGGTGCATAGTATTGCCAACAGCCTCGCTATATCGTCAACAAAAATCTTTTGTTTTCCTAAGAATACCAAATGCTATAACATATACTAGCAATAGTTACTACTAGGTGCCCCACACCAGATATCTCTAGCAGGTATGGTAAACACTAAAAAAGTAGATCAGTGTTGCAGTTTTCACATAGTGATTCCCATATCTATTCTGTACAGGCTAAATATTTGACACTTGTGCATAAAATCTGCCACAGCATGTATTCACAGAAAGCATAGGGCTCGAATCTTTGCAACATAACTCATTAACCATGTTAGTGTTTGGCATATAACTGATTGACTAAACAAGTAAATAAAATAAAATAAAATATAAGCACTTTGATGCGAATTGAAATAAGCACGACGTTTCGAGCATAGCCAGTGGCGGACTGGCTCCGATTTTTGCACCGGCCATGGATAAGTTAAGGGGGCCCTAAGTGGGTGTGGTCTAAATGGTGCGGGTGCGGTCATATGAGCAAAATTCGTTGCAATTCCTTGATTTCTTACCAATAGCAAAGCTAAAGTCACTTTCTTTGAAAATGCGTGGCCAGGTTAAATTAAGTGGGGGTGGGCAGTACAATGAGGGGGTCTGAGGGCAAATCCCCAAGGAAAATGTTTGTGGCTACGCCCTTTACTTTGGCTTAGAATGCATTTCCCAATAGCATGCTTGCCTTTAGCGACAAGGAAACCTTGATCGTTTTGTGACAGTGATCCTATGAATCAGAGCACGAGGAAAATTTTTGAAGAAAGGTCCTTTACTTTGGCTTAGAATGCATCTCCCAATATGATGCTTGCCTTTAGCGACAAGGAAACCTTGATCGTTTTGTGACAGTTATCCTATGAATCAGAGCACGAGGAAATTTTTTGAAGAAAGGTCCTTTATTTTGGCTTAGAATGCATCTCCTAATATCATGCTTGCCTTTAGCGACAAGGAAACTTTGATCGTTTTGTGACAGTTATCCTATGAATCAGAGCACGAGGAAATTTTTTGAAGAAAGGTCCTTTACTTTGGCTTAGAATGCATCTCCCAATATGATGCTTGCCAGTGCCAAGATTTGACATTTCTCGGAAAATTCTTTCCCAACCTATACCCAACTATTTTCTCTTCGGTTTTAGAGGAATCTCGAGGACCACCTTTCGAAAAAGTGGGGGGGGGGTGGTGGCAATTCCCCCCTCCCCCGTGGCCACGCCACTGATCTCGAGAACCATTTTTTTACAGGAGTGGAGGGGACCTTTACTTTTTCTGCAACGGTGCTCCTTTCTTCGCCATCCGTATCTTCACTCTCTGACCATATTCATTTCTTTGAACAAGTACACTAACACGGAAGGATTCAAATGTGCAGTGAGATGTCCATTATTCAAAATGTAAAACTACTAAAGAAGTCCCTTATTTTGCCAAAGGGGCCCTTTTCCAGTAAAAAGGGGGCCCTTTTTACAAGATTTTGAGGGGGGCCCGTCCGGTGGGCCAGTCCGCCACTGAGCATAGCCCGTTATCAAGTTAACTGATTGACTGTGCGATAACAAAAAATAATCTTGAAAAAATAAAGAGAAAAGATTGAAGTTTGCCTTCTGGCATTAGATTCTTCAAAGCCGACTTTTCATTGCATTGTTGCCAAACGAAGAAAGAAGAGCATAAGAATAAGTCCATAACAAGAGAAGAAAATGCCTCAAAAGCATCAAAAACCAAATTAAATCTGCTAATTTAGTGAATTAGAATTGTTACAAAAGTATCGTTGGTTACTCTAAATCATAGCAGTTCATAAAAATATACGAGATGTTCTTAAAAAATCGGTCATGCAAAATTAACTAACTGGCCTAGGCCTTGTTTGCATCAAGGCTTTGTTGAGGTAGTTAGGGGCCAATGCTGTTCCCCTGCTCTGGCATGCTCTGCTGGTCTCCTTCTTTTTACCGTCAAAAATTGCCCACTACTAGCTTTGCCAAAAACCATTTGTTTGTTTTGTTTTGTTGTTGTTATCTCAAACAGTTACTATGGACACCCCGGAGCCTTTTTGGCATGGAAAGAAAGAGAATTTCCTCCTCTGTTGAAAGCCCTTTGTTTCAGATACAAGAGTATGCTAAGAGAATACATATTACGTTAAGTAATATGTTAAGCACAATATGGCGTGATATCATCATTATTCTATTCTCCTTTATAATCCAGCTCAGTAAAATACAAACTACAACGAGTGCAGTAAATCTATGCCTTGCGAACCCGATTAAACCTGTTTTGACAGAAAACCAATCACATTCCACCATTCTCAAACAAGCTTGCGTAAAACCTTGTCAATCCTGTATTACGACGAAAAATTCCAAATATGCGAGGATTTGAGATTCGAAGCTCTAGCCACTGCAGCCTCGTATGCGCGCGGTGGGCTATAAAGCCCCACTTCGGTGTGGGGCAATAAATTTTGTGTGGAAGACGTCATTAATTTCCTGTCGAATTCACTTGAAGACTTTGTGTCACAATACACGTACTTCTATTAGAAACTAAGAATCTAAGCCAGCATTGAATGCTATCAAATTTGTAAGATTTTGAGTGCTCCTGAGATTTTCAAAACGGATGATTTACATACTTTTCCGATGTTTAGACATTACTGAAGTAATTGCCGAGCCGTGCTAGGCTTTCCAGTATGATAATTGGAAAGAAAAAACATTTAACTCGACTCGGAAAATGTACTGCACTTGCTTTGCCCTCCACTAAAAAAATTGAATTTCTGATACTGTGAGCTGAGTCTCTTATGCGCGGTTTCATATAAAAAGATACACATTATGATTCTTTTCTTGGCACGAAAGGGTGATAAACATATAAATAATCTCATATGTGTTACAGTACTGCAAAAACTAGATGAACAAGCAAAGTATCTTAATTTCTGCACACATCATTACCGCTAGAATTAATCAAACCAAACTGGAATTATGAAAGATCATATAATCAAGAACAAAGTTCGACTAGAGGAGAATTGATTCTCGCAGTTTGTTGTGAAATGACATTCTCAACTGCTATTTTTTTAAATGGTTCATACCTCCCCCATACCTCCCACAGTTTGTTTAGTTTGTGGGCTATGAGTGGGTCTCTACAGGTTTTGCGAATATGAAGATTTGGCCAGATTTGAGTGCAGTTAGCGGATTTTTGCCAAGGATTTCTTTATTGAAATAAATATTTTCCCAGTACTGGAGTTTCTTGATATTTTCGCAATCTGAGAGTTAAGGGAGTTGAGTTTCTTATTGGCAGTTTCCGATGAAGAAAGATACGTCTACCATAGTTAGTATTAGCAGGCTACTTCTCGATAATCTATTGTATATACGTATACTCCTGTTCCCGAACATGAAAATGTCACAGAACGAAGAATAAAAGTGAGAAACCGCGGTTATAAAATGCCCTCATGAAAAAGTGTCTTGAAATGTCGCCCCTTTAAGTTTAAAATGCTTCCTACGGCCCTGTTTACAAGCTACTGCCCTTTTTACAAGCCAAATGCATTGGAAAGATGTATATTTGAATAATAATCACTGCAACCTTATTCTTTCCGGAAATCAACCACTTAAAGTTTCTTTTTTCAACAGAGCTGTCGTTCTTGCCAATTATCAAGCGACATTGTCAATATGATCTGACTATATTCATAATCCACAGACACAAACAAATAAGACATAAATTGAGCAATTTCTATTACTAACATTTGAAAGTGCACAATAAACCCGACAAGCTGGCTGATACGAGCTGGCTGGACTCCTTTTCGATGGTTTTTTCAGCAGATGTGATTTAAACTTGACGTCCATATCTACTGAACAAACAAAACATTCTCCCTCGAATAAAACTACGAATCTTAATTAAAATTGCACTGTCAAAAATCGTAAATGAAGACATTCGTCAACAGCGAAAATTTAACTGAAAGTTTGTTATGCAACGAATTTATGCCCGCAAAATATGTGAACATTACACACATCGCAATACTGCTTTTTGAATCAAAAATTAATGTCTTTTCTTCGTACAATGGAAGCAAAGGAGTGTGAGAAGCAGAAAAGAAAATATTCGCTTTTCGCTGATTAGGAAAATGCTAGTCACGATAGATTTTCCAAGGTTATATTTTAGGTTTGATATATCGAGTGTTTAGAAACTCCACTTGTACTCCGCACCCTCCACCGTACTGCATGATAGCCCTCCACCGTACTGCATGATAGCCCTCCACCGTACTTGCACCCTCCACCGTACTCCATGATAGCCCTCCACCGTACTTGCACCCTCCACCGTACTCCATGATAGCCCCCCACCGTACTGCACGATAGCCCTCCACCGTACTGCAAGATAGCCCTCCACCGTACTTGCACCCTCCACCGTACTGCATGATAGCCCTCCACCGTACTCCGCACCCTCCACCGTACTCCGCACCCTCCACCGTACTCCATGATAGCCCCCCACCGTACTGCACGATAGCCCTCCACCGTACTGCATGATAGCCCTCCACCGTACTTGCACCCTCCACCGTACTCCATGATAGCCCCCCACACGAAAAATGATAGCCCTCCACCGTACTGCATGATAGCCCTCCACCGTACTTGCACCCTCCACCGTACTGCATGATAGCCCTCCACCGTACTCCGCACCCTCCACCGTACTCCATGATAGCCCCCCGCCGTACTGCAGATAGCCCTCCACCGTACTCCATGATAGCCCTCCACCGTACTTGCACCCTCCACCGTACTCCATGATAGCCCCCCACCGTACTTCAGGTAGCCCTCCACCGTACTCATGATAGCCCTCCACCGTACTCCGCACCCTCTACCGTACTGCATGATAGCCCTCCACCGTACTCCGCACCCTCCACCGTACTTCATGATAGCCCCCCGCCGTACTCCAAGATAGCCCTCCACCGTACTCGGCACCCTCCACCGTACTCGGCACCCTCCACCGTACTGCGAAGACATTCCCCAGGGTGTGTAGGAGATTACACTCTCCTGTCTCGCTAGTTCATACTAATAACTGAAACGCAGGTACACTCAAAAGAAACACATTTTCTGGTCCAAGATAGCCATCTCAATCTCAATTTTCCTTTTACATTCATACAGACATCCTGCTCATACCATTCAAGGTGCGGTCACTGATCTATTTCTAAATTCACGTGTCTTACATTACGTTCGATGACTAAGCTTTAACCAATAGGATTTTAACAAATATAGCGTGATGCAAGTTCTTGGCATGATACAATTAGTATTTACTCATTGATGATACATATAAGCCATACCGCTTCCTAATTACCTGAGAACCTCTTACCGGTGCTATTGCATGCGAGGCTATTACGCATTTTGGCATCTGAACAATACTAAAGTAAAATTCCAATGACTCCAATGTGTCAACACTATAGAATGAATTAAACTTGAAACTACAGCAACATTCCAAAATCAATAATAATTAAACATGTGATTAAACTGAGTCTACAAAGCAGCGTGGCGCTTACTGGGTTTCCGGACACTCCCCCCTCCTTGACTTGTTAAGAGTCAAGCATAAGTCGAGTGCGCCAACGCGCATCCATAGATGCTGCCCTGCGAGGTCTATCCCCCCTGGATTTCCCATTTTCCTCCCGTACTCCTGCCACATGTTCTTCCATCCCCTTTTCTTCCCTTCTTTCCTTACCATCCTCTCTTTCCTGACTAATTTTACCTGCAGTCTCTAAAGGTATAAGTTTCTGAAGAGGTCTATTAAGAAACTCTGGCTTACCTCTTCCCTTCTTGCGTACCTTTGCTCCTCTGATCTGTTGATCTCTTCCTTTTATGACCTCCTCAACTACACCCATTTTCCACATTCCTCTTTTTGCATTTTCATCTTGAATAAGTACCACATCTCCTGTTTTCACTTCCGTTAGTTGTTTGTTGTTCATTCTGTGCGCTTCCCTTAAATCTGTGAGATATTCTCGCCTCCACCTGTTCCAAAAATGACTAAGTTTTCTCGTTGAGTACAAGAATCGTTTGGAAAGGTTTAATTGAGGGTCATTATCTTCCAATTTTGAATAATTTGCAAAACCTGTGGTAAGAGGTGACAGTCTTCGTCCAACTAACAAATGAGAAGGGGTTAGAACTTCCTCACCAAATTCTGAATAACAATAAGTGAGGGGACGAGAATTCAATGTACTCTCTACTTCTGTCAATACGGTACTTAATTCATCAACAGAAAGTTTGGCATTTCCCAGAACTTTGCGAAGGCATCGTTTTACGCAGCCTACCATGCGCTCAAAATGGCCACCTTGCCACGGACTTACCTCCAAGTTGAATTTCCACTCAATTCTCCTGGACTGCAAATAATCTAAGACATCAGGATCCTTAGCAAGTTTCTTCAACAATTTTGCAGTGGATTTAAACGTTTTCGCGTTGTCTGAATTAATCAACCATGGCGTTCCTCTTCTTGCACAAAAACGTCTCAGACAATTCAAAAAAGTGGGTGCTGATAGATCCGTAACAAGTTCTAAATGCAAGGCTCTAGTCACACAACATGAAAATAAACAAACATAGCTTTTGACCATCTTACCCTTGGCTCCTTTCACATAAAGTGGTCCTGCAAAATCCACACCAACATTGGAGAAGGGTGGTGCTTCACTCACTCTATATTCAGGTAGTGGTGCTGTTGGAGGTTCATTGAATGGTCTTCCTTCCAGTTTCCTGCAAACAAAACATTTGTTTAGAATCTTTTTAACATGTTGCCTACCTTTAGAAATCCAAAACCTTGATCTTAATTCAGCTAAAGTAGATTTTACCCCACAATGATGTGATATAACATGGCAATCTATTACTATCAGCTCTGTAAGTTTGTGTTCTTTAGGAAGATATATTGGATACTTTGATTCAATTGGCATGTCTGCATTCTCAAATCTTCCTTTGCACACAAGAACTCCATCTATTTCTATGATGTTTAGCTGTCTAGCAACTTTCTTGAAGTTTTCCTCATTTCTAACAGTTGACTGTGCTTGCTTTATCCAATGCTTTTCTGCTTCCCTAATTTCTGGCACACTCAATCTTCCTTCATTCAGGTCATTTCCTTCTTTTTTACTCTTCAGATTCCTGATAAATCTCAAAACAAATGCTGTTACCCTGAGCAACTTTCCTAAAGTGCTGTATCTGCTTGCATCTATAACCTGGCTGATTTCTTTCGGTTGTTCAACAATTGTTGTAAAAACATTCACTTTCTTTCTCTCTTGGCTTACATCATCTGACTCATCAATGACCAAGCTCTTAGGCCACTCACTCCTCCCTTTTTTGAGCCAATGTGGTCCATTCCACCACAACTTACTGTCACGTAAGTGACTGGCAGAAACTCCTCTAGAACCAAGATCAGCAGGGTTATCAATTCCCCCTACATGACCCCAATTCTCTTTGTTTGAAAGCTTCAAAATTTCTGAGACCCTGTACTGAACCCACTGCTTCCATTCTCCATTATTAAAGATCCAGTAAAGGGCCGTCTTGCTGTCAAGCCAGTAGCGGACACAATCTATTTTAATTTGTGACTTCAAAGCATTGTGCACAGTGTCCATCAATACAGCTAGAATTCTGGCACTCAATAATTCTAACCTGGGTATGCTCAGTCCTTTTAATGGTGCTACCCTAGTCTTTGAGCATAGTAGTGTGACATGTATACCCTTTGTGGTCTCACATACAAGATAAATAACTGCACAATACGCTTTCATGCTAGCATCACCAAACCCATGTAACTGGCAGCTAATTACCTCCCCTTCACTCCCATCATATAAGCATCTGGGTAAAACAACCGATTTAACCTGGTTTAAATCATCCAGCCATGCCTTCCACTGAATTGATTTATCTTCTGGTACTGGGTCATCCCATCCTAGTTTGTCCTTACACAATTCTTGAAATAAGACCTTTGCAGTGACCCCTATTGGACTTATCAGGCCTAAGGGATCAAAAAGGCTAGCCAGTGTGCTTAAAATGCCTCTTTTTGTTGGTCTTTCTCTGTTGCATTCACTGACCATTTTGCTTAGATTGAATTCTAGCTCATCCTTCTGACTATCCCAAGCTATCCCTAAAACCTTGGTCTTGCCCCCCAAGTCCTTGGTTGGGCCTAAAGTTTCCTTTGCATATGACATATCTTCTTGGCTAGATTTCTCTTGTTTCTCCTCACTCTCTCTTTTCTGTATCTCTTTCAACAATTCCACATCATTTGTCTTCCATTTTCTCAACTTGAAGCCTCCCTCTAACATTCTTTCTTTTGCATTCTCATAAAGGCCTAAAGCTTTCTCAGTACTCTCACATCCCGACACAAGATCATCTACGTAGAAACTATGCAATAATTTGGCTACAAATTCAGGGTCTTGTTCCTGGTACGTCTTAATGTGATGCTGCAAAACTGCATTTAATAGGAACGGTGATGAGCTGACTCCAAATACAACAGTCCTATAACGATAAACAATGATTTCCGGCTCCTTAGCAGTTATATCCTTGACCCAAAGAAATCTGAGACAGTCTCTATCAGCAGGGTTGATTTCTATGTTCAGAAAAGCCTTCTCTATGTCACCTACAAGAGCTATTCTGTTCTCCCTGAACCTCAACAAGATATCAAACAAAAAAGGTGTCAGTGATGGGCCTACATGAAGACAATCATTAAGAGAAGTCCCAGCTTTTCTGTCCTTACATGAAGCATCAAAAACAAGTCTCACCTTTGTTGTTTCTGCCTCTGCCCTCACAACCGTCTGACTAGGCAGATAATGAAATGTTTCTGCTTCATCCAGTTCTGAAACCTGCTCAATTATTCCCATTTTTACCTGCTCAGTAATGATTTTATTGCATTCATCAAATACATGGGGGTCTTTCCTAAATTTTCTAATCTGTCCTTGCAGTCTCATTAGGCAATTTCCATAATTAGAGGGCAATTTGCTATGTCCTATTTTCCAAGGCAATCCTACAGAGTATCTTGTACCTGTGAAAAGAATATCATCAATGACAGTTTCATGCACCTCGTCTTCTTGCCTTATTCCTAAGGTATCAAGGTCCCATAGCCTGTTAACACATTCTTCAATCTTCATTTCCTCTGAAGTTTTCTTGACATGAGGCAAAAAGTTAACATTAGATTTGTCAAATGAATCAAAACTCTTACCTTCTACCTTGAGTGGTCCAGACAACACCCATCCAAGCTTTGTTTTGACAGCGACAGGTTCACCTGGCCCCCCTCGTTTTGTTTCACCTTCATGAAACTCCCAAAGTGCATCTGAGCCAATCAAAATATCGACACAGAGTGTATCTTCTGACCTAGAAACATCTGAAAACCAGATTTCATGCAAGTGGGGGTAATGTTTCTTAGCAATTTCAACATGAGAATTTGAAATATCAGCAATATCATCTACAACATAACATTCAAGGTTAACTCTCTTTTCCCCACACAAAGAATACAATGAAATGTCTACAATATCTCTCATGCTGAATTCTGCTTCTCTACTCCCAAATGGCTTTATTCCCAATCTTTCACTTCTGACTGGCCTCAAATCTAACTTACTTACAGCCTTGGCAGAGATAAAAGACTTGTGACTACCTGTGTCGAACAACACCCGTACTTTACTCTCTTTTTTGGCATTCACTTTTGCCAAGGCTGTCTGTAAGGCCACTCTGTCCCCAGAGCCCGTACTTCCCACCCAAGAGGCAGCATTTACGTTGAGTGTTGGTGCACTAAGGATAGGCTTGGGTTGCTGTTGGGGTAGCGCTTCCTTATTCGCAGAATTAGGCCCTACGCAAATTGATACATGATGTTTCCCCTTACAGATCTTACAAGGAACCTTATTTCTACATTCAAAGGCTCTGTGTCTTGAATTGAGACACACAAAACACCTGGCATATTTGATAAGGATACTTTTTCGTTCTGAAATGTCCTTCACATTACTGCAATCTTCTGGGGCATGTTCTTTCAAGCAATAAACACATTTGCGTTTACCATCTTTCCCGCCAACAACAAACAATGAACTCGCCGTTGCTGTATCATCTCGCTTAGGCCGTGCGCCTTTGTTTTCCTGATTTCCGCCAGTTTTAAACAATGAAACTTGAGTTTCCCGAATTTCTAACTCCTTTCCAAGTGCTGCAAGAAGGTCGTCGAGTCCCCAATTAATCTGCTTCTTCTCCGTCGATCTTATCATGTTGAATCGAATTCCCTCTGGTATTTTCTCCATCAACATCGGAACAACAATGGTGGAGTACGTAATCTGATCTACGCTGAGAGCCTCCAACCCACGATAGTGTGTCTCGATTTGATCGTGAAGAGAACGCAATCTTGAAACATTCTTTTCGCTGTAGACTGGAGAAAGGTACACTAACTGATTAATGTGTGCTCTTTGGATAACTACCGGATCTCCGTATCTGTCCTGGAGCAATTTTACGGCTATTTCGTAGTCACTGGAAGTGAGTGGTATCCCTGCTACGACACTTTTAGCCGGTTCCTCCAAAAGGCTTCTGAGGTACTTAAATTTATCGACATTAGCAAGGTCCTCATTCTCATGCACTGCACTACAAAATCCATCCCAAAACTCTTGCCAGCAGTGAATTTTTCCTCCAAATTTGGTAAGCTCTAATTTTGGCAAATTTACTTTCACCCTTCTTTCTGCAGAACTGCCCGCTGATGAAATAGAAGCTATGCTTTCCAATGAACCACTCAGTTGTCGCTTGGGCTTGCTCTTCTCCAAGGCGTCTTCGATTAAGCTCAGTGCTCTCGTTATCTTTTCTTTGTATTCACTCGCTTCGTCCATTTCCTTGTCTACTACTTCATCCTCGGCTTTTTCGTACAATAACTCCAAAATTTCGTTATCAAACTCTTTTAAATCACTCCGTTTCTCTTTCAGTTCGTTCATGTAGTGTTTCAACTTTATCGTATCGATTCCTTCCACGCCATCTGCAATCAAGTCGTCGACTTTACCCACGAGCTTCGTGACATTCCTTCGATAGGTTGCTCGCTTTTTCTTCGCTTTATCCATACTGCGTTTACAGCCACAATCCCGAATACGGTGGACCAAAATGTAGGAGATTACACTCTCCTGTCTCGCTAGTTCATACTAATAACTGAAACGCAGGTACACTCAAAAGAAACACATTTTCTGGTCGAAGATAGCCATCTCAATCTCAATTTTCCTTTTACATTCATACAGACATCCTGCTCATACCATTCAAGGTGCGGTCACTGATCTATTTCTAAATTCACGTGTCTTACATTACGTTCGATGACTAAGCTTTAACCAATAGGATTTTAACAAATATAGCGTGATGCAAGTTCTTGGCATGATACAATTAGTATTTACTCATTGATGATACATATAAGCCATACCGCTTCCTAATTACCTGAGAACCTCTTACCGGTGCTATTGCATGCGAGGCTATTACGCATTTTGGCATCTGAACAATACTAAAGTAAAATTCCAATGACTCCAATGTGTCAACACTATAGAATGAATTAAACTTGAAACTACAGCAACATTCTAAAATCAATAATAATTAAACATGTGATTAAACTGAGTCTACAAAGCAGCGTGGCGCTTACTGGGTTTCCGGACAGGGTTCTTGGGCCCAACTTTCTTTAAACAACATTCTCTAAACAAGGGTCATTTTCGGCAGATTTTCCATTTATTAGTGGCGTTTCGCTGAAAGTTGCAAAAATAGTTACGAATGTGGAGTTTTCCAAAAAAATTCTTCACAAATCTGGGTACCAAGGCAAGTTTCGGTAATTAGAAGAGGGTACATTTCTGAAAACAAGTCGTGTACCGCTCCAGCCGGGGTAAAGTCAGAAATCTAATTTAATTTTAGCTCAGTTGAAAGTGTTCCTATAAAAGCGTAATTAAGCAATTCCGGTATGCTCTTAAGGATTTAAAACTCTCCGTATAATATAAGTAATCCTCATTCATAATGCTCAAATCCATTAACGTTAGATAATTGGGAATAAATGAATAGAGACTCACACAAATCGCTGTTGCGCACCCCCCTGGTTAGTTTTTTATGCACCATAGTACTTGTGGACTTATGCAATAATCGATGCCAATTCCAATGCCAATGCCTATGGCGCGCCGTTGCGGCAAAAAATGATAGAATCTTGTGCATGTTGTTTTAAAAAAATGTGAATGTACAAATATATTTCTGTGCAGGCAAACAATCACTTTTGTGCCTCCATTTCAAAAATTCATCAACACCACCTTCAAACATTTATGTGTGTCACAACCCAAATCAACGTGGGTGCATACAGTTTCACATTTTCGCGAGAAAACAACAACAGTTTATCTCTAGTGTGTGTGTTTCAACCAAAAAACTCCTGTGTGTGACATCGTAGCTTTGTTTCTGTGTGTGTGTCATCAGAACCTTGTGTGGGCATGACGTCGCCCGTTCCTTCGTAACAACGACAATTTTACTTCAGTGTGTGTTGTGTGCGTAGCATAACATGGTGTGTGTTACAGCTAAAAAACTGTTGTGTGTGCAAACAAATTATTGTGTGTGTCGCAAAAATTGGTATGGGCAATATCTGACTTCTCTATTCTCTTAGATAATAGGAAGAATGACCTTTGGAGGAAACAAGTAATTTGATATCTGATAACATCGTTCTTTTCTTGATCTGATCCCTGATTCAATTGTTTGCAGCTGTTTTAGACAAACTGGGCAGGGTGTAATTGGTTTAAGTTGGTGTAGTTCAGCCTTATTTTCCACGTTGATTCAAGATGGACGAAGATGGTGAACGCGAAAGATCAATCGTTGAAAATCTAATGAGAGCGGCTGCTAGGATTTCGAATCTTAGCCAGAGGCAAAGTATGCCGAATAATCAATTGCAGCAGAGTGTTGGCGTGCAGGAGTACGTTGCAAACGCATTTCCAACTGCACGTGGTCGAAATACCAACGCATCTGGAGGATCTGGAGGAGGGCAGACATCTGGATTACCAGGTTCTAGTGCAGGTAAGAAACGATTTGAAATTGCAAGTTGAAAGGTAGCCTGTTACCTCCTGTGACCCGCGGTGGGGGGGGGGGGTACTTGACCAGGTTTTCGTCGGGGACGTGCCATCGAAGCTTCAAAAACATACCCATACCTTGTACCAATTTTCCGAAAAAGTATACCCGACCTCATACTTATACCAAAATCGCTAAGATCGATACCGTTCCTTGTAGCAAAATCGTGAAAATCGATACAGTTCCTTATACCAAAATCGCGCAAATCCACACTACTCTTCCCGATGGCATGTCTCCGTACACAAAATCACAGGGAGCCCAGGAATAATTAGTAAATTCTGAAAAAAGCGCTGGGTAGGAAGATCTGAAAAACGCTACGTAGGAAACTGCGAATGAAATGCAAAGGTGAGAGAGGCGAGAAAAGAGAAAAGAGAAAAGAGTTTCTCCATCCCCCCGCAGCGCCCTTTACCTTTATCATTTTTGTATACTTGGACAAGTCCAGGTTTGACCGTAAAACGAACAAGATATTAAAACTACTCTCTGAAAAAATTGTTATATTTGCAAAAATATATGACATATCTTATAGAAAATTTGGTGAAAGATGCGAAAATGATAGTTAGGAAAAGTCACGAAAAATAATTAGCGTAGAAATTATCATAAAAAAGATTCCCAGACAAAACTGGCAGGGGGGGGGGGGCAGATAGGGTAAACCCTATCAAGCCTACAGGGGGCGGGGGAGCTAGATTGGTGGCTTTTCTTCTGTTGATTTTTACCAAGTGCACTTACAGCGCGTTTTTACCCTTCTTACAATCAAAATTAATTTTTTAGAAAAATTAGATTCATTCCGGGGGGTAAACACGATGAATTTCTGAGAGATGTCTGTGTAAAACTTCGAAGAAAATAAATCCTAATAGAATCTACATCTAATGTGCTAAATGATAAGAGATGAGTTATATACTAATTTTTTGTTCTCTATCCGCGATCAATATTTTTCTTTTCTTTTCTTTAACATTTCTTAAATTTCAAGGCCATTTTGCAACCAAAACCTCTCAAAACATTTAAGGCAAAAGGACATTTCGTTTTCCTACCTCGGAAATCATTGGAAACATGAATTTCCCCCCTTAGTTTCCAAGAGAAAATTAGGGAAAGTGTACACTTGTTGCTGTGAATTTCTTACGTGTTTCTTATATTTGTGATGCCGGAAGTGTAGACTTCATTTAGTTTTGTCAAGAGGGATTCCAAGTTACTTAGTAAGATCGCAAAACAAGTAGATAAGTAGCCTGCGTGCAGTCTTTCTGTAAATAGGAGAATTCGCACTTAAATAATTTCTAAACAGTTGCTATAACTGTACAATGTCAAAAAACTTTTGAGTGCGATGGGAAAATTAAAACTGCAAATTAAAAAAATATCTTATCTGTTTAAATGCAGGCAGGGTTGTTCGTTAGCTTTTGAAAAATTGATCCTTCTTATTTAGAGCAGTTTCTTATAAAAATAGCTAGGTGTAGACCTGGTCTGTTGTGAAAGCCCGGGGGTACTCCCATTATGGCCTAACGGGGAGGGGGTCTAGTCGGTTTGAGGCTCATACGAAATGGAACAAATGGCCCTATTTGTCAAGCACATACTACCAATTGGGGGTACTCTAAGATTCCTGGCCAGTTAAAGATTTCACCTCTGTATGCTCCTCCGCATGGTATTATGGTCGTTGCAGCAATAATCACCAACGAATTTTGAAGTTGTTTTGCTTTTTTCTATCAATGTTTACAATTTAACATTTGAAAAGTTGCACAAAATGTTCACAAATAGATGCTACCAAATGGCCCAATTCTATGTTCACGAGCTACCATTTGGGGGTTTCTGCAAATAAATACTACCATTTGAGGAGATTTTTCAAAATTTGTTAGGCCAGAATGAGAGCACACTCTCCCCCCCCCCCCCCCACGGGTGTGAAAGCAAGACCCTAAAACCCGAGTGTAAATCTAGATAAAACTAGGATGCTTGGCAACCAATTGCACTATTGGTGTGATTATAATTGGTGAGGTATAATTGGCGAGGACCATGGGTACTAGCAAGCCCAAAATACAAACTATCAAAAATTATCGAAACCAAT
Source organism: Aurelia coerulea (assembly GCA_039566865.1). Lineage (NCBI taxonomy): Eukaryota > Metazoa > Cnidaria > Scyphozoa > Semaeostomeae > Ulmaridae > Aurelia > Aurelia coerulea. The sequence continues at coordinate 10,964,725 of CM076955.1, read as the reverse complement.
TTAGGGTATTCATATTGTAATATCTTGCTCTACGTTGTTGCAGGCTCAACAAATTCGTTGCAAGGGCCACCACTCTATGCAGCATACAATACTAATAGACAGCGTCAATTTCAAACCAGCAATCGAGGGGGGATTAAGAGAAAAACGTCCTCACAACCAACAACTAAAAAGAAACAGCCAATAGATAGAGTTTGGATCAAGGACTTGATCTTACTCCCAAGCCCTAAGATGACCAGAGTACCCAAAGGAGCTGCCAGAGAGACTCTATACAACGATGGATTTGTTGTTTCAGGCTTTAAACTGCATTCAACTCTTTCTGAAAGGGGCATTGTGCAGATGATTGAAGAACAGTTCTCAGCAGCATTTGCAGGAGTGACAGATGTAGTCAAGTTTACCTTTGTCCGTGCAGTCGAAAGATCCATTGTCACTGTTAAGAGTCACGAGGAGATAACTGGAGAAGTGTTGAAACATCTGTCAGGAAACAGGGATCGCCCAATCTACATTCGAGCAACAGAAGATCTCATGCACCTTATCAGCAATCCAGAGAGCCTAGACATAGACGTAGATGAAGAAAGTGGTATGGACGGGGAGCTGCCTCCCATCTCCACATTCCTTGGGAGGAAAGATGGCCAGCAGAGCACTGCTCCTGGCACCCAGACCGTAATTGAGGACTTTTTCCCTGACGAAATGTTGGCACAACAGCATCCTATCACAAGTATTTCTGATGCATTGCAAGCACAGCCAACTGCTATCGAGATCAAAGACGACGTAATCAGTAAAAGCACAACTTGTCCTGTTTGTGAGAAAGAAATTGCAGTCAACATGATAGAAGAGCACGCAAATGCCTGTTTAGAGCTCATGCAGCGACACTCAACTGGGGATACTGAAGTATTAGAGGCATCTGCATCATTTGAAGGTACATCGTTTGCCTCGCTTCAAGAAGAGATAGCACATAGAAGCAGGCATTTCATTGATGGAAAGGAGCCACTGAAGTTTGTTATTCGTCGCAGTCATCTGACGAAAGATGTACTGAAGAAGTTGGAGTTGTTTTTCAAGCATGACCCACTGAAGCCAATAACCGTTGAGTTCATCGGTGAAGAGGCGATCGATGAAGGGGGCCCTTTACGTGAACTCTTCACTTCTTTTTACGATGGAGTTGCACAGCTTCTGATGTATGGCCAGGAGAAACGATACACTTTTCAGCACGACGTCCACAAACTTGAAAAAGAATGGTTCTACCTATATGGGAAATTCGTTGCTCTAGGATTTCTGATGGGTACTGCTGGCCCTCACAACTTCTGCTCAGCTCTGGCATCGCATATATTGTCAATAGACCTTCCACCGTTAAATTCATCAAATGTGCCATGCTTTGATTTAAAGCAAAAGCTAGAACAGGCTGAGGCGGCACAAACACAAGAAGAGCTGGATCGCATCCTGCAAGACCTTGATGAGCGTTTCGAAGCTGGTTACAATAAACTAGTTATTACTCTGAATGATAAGAGGGATCTTGTGCACAAGGTTACAAAGCATTGGATGATAACTCGCCAGTTGCAGGAAGTAGAACAGTTTCTGCGAGGAATACGATCAAATGGTGTGCTTGATATGCTCAAGCGCCATAAAGATGAGTCTATAATGGAATTTATCTACGATGCAAAGCATTTGACCGCAAGAAAGATTCAAGATATCTTCCGAATTGTCTATTCCGAGGATGAAGATAAAAAGGGAAGAGAGCAAGATGTTGCATACAACTGGTGCAACTTTCTCGACGAGTTAGAGCAGCATGCTGTAGAGGAAGTGAAGGTTAGCGATTTTCTTGCAGACGAAGGGGAGAAGAGCCTATCAATGAAGCTTGAAGACGTCCTGTTCTTCCTAACAGGCTCAAAATTTCTTCCTTCCGTCAGAATGGGAACTGGAAGGATTATATTCGACCATGATTCTCTTCAAGAAAGGCGCATCTCTGTCAGTACATGTGCATTGAAAATCATATTTCCCATCTGCGAGCGTTACACGAATGAAGAATTTACCAAAAATATCATGGAGGACATCATATCTGCACCAGGTTTTGGGATGGTCTAGTGAATGATAGAGATTTTAAAGAGAAAAGTTTACGGGGTTTACTTTAATACGATGCTTTTATGTTATAAGATATGTTTATATGAGGATTTACTTTCCTTCTGTCCGGAAGCGATGGTGTTGTAGCATTAAAATCAAATCAACACAGATGTAGTACAGTAAATCCCCGCATATAAGAACCTACTTTTTTGGCCGCTAGGCTGAAATAGGTTCTTAGTTTAAAGGTACTAAAACTAATGTCAAGGTATAAAGGTTCTTATTTGAAGAGTACCTTGCGTAGGCCGTTTTAGAACCTCAACCACAGATGTTCAGCCCCATTATTTGATTTGGCAAACTTATACTGTACCTAATAACCAGTTCTAAGCTTACAAACAGCAGGGGAGGAGATTCAAACTTTAACAGCCCATTGAGAACAAAATCAACTTAATAATGACAATCCAAAATCAACTTTGCTACCCCTGCTATAAGAACATAATTTATATCAAACTGAAGTAGGTTCTTAATGACAAGGTGCATAAGTAAGGAAAAACAGCCTCTGTGTTCTTATTTTTGTAGGTTCTTATTTGCCGGGATTTACTGTAGGCCTTGTGACAAATTGTCACAAGGCCTACAGTGACAAATGTATCATGTCCGTTTTGGAGATCTTGCTTCAAACCAACACGACATAACCTTTGCTAAAAAAGGACAACAATCATTGGAGTTCGCAGGTACCCCAGTTAGTTAAGTGTATCTCTAACTTTTCCCTTAGATACATGGCTATCTTAGAAATTTTGTGAAAGCTCTTTACCCCTTTAACCAAGGATAACATTTGCCCGAAATATTGGCAACAAGCATTTGACAATCGAATACCTTATCTCCAAACTGTTATGACAGGAATGTTGTTTAGGTGGCAAATTATAGGTGGTTCTTTAGGTGGAATGTCTATCTTTGGGTGGCAAATTATTGGATGTACCTTCTTGGTTACAAACTGTTTTGAAGACCCAATTATAATCGCTTCACCAATGCATACGACTTAGGTTGACTTCCGAGCCTCGAAAATTGTACCCAAATTGGAGGTTGTACCCACATGCCAATTCTAACTTGTCGTAGTAAATGAAATCATTTCTCAAATGAGGTCTTTAGAGCAGCCACGTGCAAATACATGGTGAACTGAGAGTTGAATTTCTAATAAGCAGTCTTTTGTAAAGAAATACGTGTAGAAGAATATGGATCGTACGCAAGTTCCAGTCACAGGCACATATTTTGTGTTTGCACATATACAGTTGCTACTTATGCGGTAAATTTAACTGTTTTCCCAACAACATTTGCATGTTTTGTTTGACATATCTTTTTAGAGAGAAGAATTCTGAGCATTTTGTTGATTCACTTACTGTTATGTAGATGTTATGTTTATGTTAAATAACCTAATTATTGGTTTTTCCTCAGTAACTCTCTGCCCATAAAAGCACTTAATTCGTACCGCATGAAACTAGGATCAGCTTTACCATCCTTACTTATTCGCCCATCCCCCCAAAAATGTGTCCCGTTTGTACGCCTTCTGTGGAGGAGCTGTACCTTCTATCGGCTCACTCTTAATACAGTTGCATGGGATAGGTGTCAACGTAGAGTTTGGGATCTTGTTTGGGCCATAGTTGTGCCTCTGTGCCATAAATCAGTGGTTGCTGATTTATGACACAAGAGAAGCATAAAAAGCAGGTAGTTGCTCTGAAGTAATGACCTCTCATTTCAGTAAGCAAGTTTTTAAATCTTGACTTTTTATCCCGAATTGCCCCGGTCTACACTTTATAAAAAAACGAGACAAATGAGATCAAAGCTACTCCACAACAGCCAAACAAAAAGGCAACAGTTCTGAGGTGATCATGTGGTATTAGATAAGGAACTGCATTACGTTTACTGATAGTAGCTAATTACAGACTGAAAATCCTTGTATAGTGTCCACCAATGCAAGATAGATTTCTATTCCATAATTATCATCAGTTGCAAATGGGTCAAATTCGGCCAATGTCGTTGTTTCAACTTCATTGAAGTCAAAGGGATGCCTTGGAATAACTACGTTGTTGTTAGTTACTGTTTCTGGAAAAGCAGTATCTTGATCATCAACTCCATATTGCAGTGGATCGAATTCTTGGATGTTCATCATCTCCCTAACTGTATCACCTTGCAGCCTTCTGTATACATCCTGAAGCCACAGCTGCATTGGTGTTCTAGAATGCTCCGTTCTCAGAGGATGGTTATTCCAGTGTGCTCGAAACTCTTCGAGTGCTTTGTTCAGCCTCGGGATATAAACAACTTGCAGCGCAAGAAGATGTACCTCATTCAGTGGTGCTAAAATGTCGACTTCTTCCATATGGTAGAATAGATCTCTGAAATGACCAACGACATAATTCACAACATCTCTCCACAGCCTCTCGATACGTTGATTATGGACAGAGAGGCCTGTAAGATGTGGGCAAGACTCTGTGCCATACTTGCTTAACATGAGACGAGCAACGCCGATATTCTCCATTCCTTGGTCTGAGCGCACACGTCTTGGCCAATAGAAGGAATTTGTGGAGCTGGAGAAAAGTCCCGCAACGGTTTGAGCACAATTATTATCACACCCATATAAGTAGATAATCAGACGTGAAAACCCATCAATACAGCCATGAATGACCATACGCCAACGAATCAGTTTATGATGGCTATCAATGTGCCTGAAACGGAAAGATACTTTTGATTATTTGCAATGATATACTATATGACTACATCAAGACTACATTCGTACCTTTTTCAGAGAAAAATATTTTTTTTGCTTTCCTATATAGGGTTTCACATTCAGGACTGCCTGTTTTACATATTTACAAATCATTTGGAAAAGATGCTCGGGTTTTTCGCTTTTACAATGTCACCCCATTTCGGTAGAGAAGTTTGAATTTAACAATGCTACATAGAAAAATCACAAAAATTTTTACCACAAAGCATTTGCTCCTTCTACGCAGTATCTTCTTCTTTTCAAGTTCCTTAATCTGCGAAGAACTTTGCCAAGTGGGTCGACTCGCGAAACCGACTCTCTCATACGCCTTCTCTGGACTCGAATCCCTCTTCCTCGCAATGCACCAGATAGAAGTCTCTCACCCATGTTTGGTGATTCTAACAGTAAGGCATTGATAATGTTATCGAGATCCATATCTTCGATTTCTGAAAATGTTTCGGTGATGTCCATATCCTTTCTCTTGTTTCGAAGGGTCCTCTCGGATATTGAAAGCATCTCTGCAATGGATTTCCATGTGAAGCCAAGATTACGAAGGCCCTGTATCTGGTCTTCCTGTACTATGTATGATGGGCGCCCTTTTCTCCCAGAAACTTCTTGTGGACAGCGAAATCCGTGATGGCCTTCGGGCATTGATACATAGTCAGCACTTGACTGTTGCCAAGCCAATTCATGTAAAAAATTTAATTTGCTGCTTAACACTTCGATCAGGTCTGTTATCCCATCTCCTAAGTCACCAGGTAGCAAATACTCAAATGAAAACTCCTGCAAAATAGCTATTGTGTGTTGAACCTCTTGAACATAGAATTCAGCAAGAGTTTTCAATTGCCCTGTAGTGAATCCATAGCTATTTTCAGTTTTTTTAAGATAATTTATCTTTTCCAGCAGCTCCTTTGAGTAAAGTAAAATGTCTTTCAAAATGGCAGTTGACTCTTCTTCCATAATCAGGAACTGCAAGCTGAACAACTTTGGCGAACTAAATTCATTTTCACAAAATATCTAGACTGGACGGACGGTTTGTTTGTCTAAAACGGCCGCAAACAATTGAATCAGGGATCAGATCAAGAAAAGAACGATGTTATCAGATATCAAATTACTTGTTTCCTCCAAAGGTCATTCTTCCTATTATCTAAGAGAATAGAGAAGTCAGATATTGCCCATACCAATTTTTGCGACACACACAATAATTTGTTTGCACACACAACAGTTTTTTAGCTGTAACACACACCATGTTATGCTACGCACACAACACACACTGAAGTAAAATTGTCGTTGTTACGAAGGAACGGGCGACGTGCTGCCCACACAAGGTTCTGATGACACACACACAGAAAGAAAGTTACGATGTCACACACAGGAGTTTTTTGGTTGAAACACACACACTAAAGATACACTGTTGTTGTTTTCTCGCGAAAATGTGAAACTGTATGCACCCACGTTGATTTGGGTTGTGACACACATAAATGTTTGAAGGTGGTGTTGATGAATTTTTGAAATGGAGGCACAAAAGTGATTGTTTGCCTGCACAGAAATATATTTGTACATTCACATTCTTTTAAAACAACATGCACAAGATTCTATCATTTTTTGCCGCAACGGCGCGCCATAAATGCCAGTTCCAATGTAGCCTGCGTGCAGCCTCAACTCCTCCTCAAAGGAAAAGTAGAGTCTGCGCAACAACGAAACAAAGCTCGTACTGCCTCGCTTGGATCATCGGTGGTAATTAATTTTGATTGTTTATTGATTGTGTATGATCCAATCAAATCCATCTGGCAACTAGCCTGCGTGCAGACTCAAACCTCCACGAAGGAGGAAAGAGTCTGCGAACTAAAGACCAAAAGCTTGCCGAAGACTTATCTAATGTATGCAGAAATCAATCATAATTTATGCGCTATGCGTTTGACTGGGATCTGACAAAATGGCCGCCAATTCGGATGGATGTGTATTGTGCGGGAAAGAAATAATAAAACCGACCGATCGTAACCTTGTTTCTGGAAAATCAAACGCCAGAAAAGAAATCGAAAATTTGCCTTTTGACGTGTTGCTGTTGTCGGACTATATTTGTAAGTCTTGTCTTGCAAAGTTGAGGAAAAGAAATGCTCTGAAAGAGAAACTGGATGAGATAACAACCGAGCTTTTTCCAGGTAAGAGAATATCTAAAATTTGCCTTTGGTTGCTAGGAACTTTAAAACATGGCATGGCTTTTACATATTTCTATCTGTAGCCTAATCATTATGCATGCATTAGACGACTCTGCTCTGTGTCTGTTGTGCTTGACTCGACTTTGCTCTCTGCAGAAGGAAACTAAATTTAAGACATGGTAGGAGCAGTGTTGATTCCTTGCAACCTCAAAGTACTTAGACAGCTTTCTACTCACTCAATAACAGAAAATTCAAAAAGTGAAATCAATCAATAGCTGAGCCCCAGCCATTTTGATATACTGTAGCGTTGCATTTTCATGTTATTTACACCACCTGTTAATTTTTATGTTTCCTTTTAGCCCAGAGAAAAGAAAAATAAACTGCATCGACTCTTCCACACCCCAGTCTGCATTCCAATGTCCTCCCGCCACATTAATGTGGCGGAGCGGCGTGGAGGAAAATCCCCCGCCAGTGGTTTTTGGCGTCAAATTTATACTGTTTCAGCTGCCGGGAAATTTATGGCGTAATATCTTATATCTGTGGCGTGGCGTGGCGTGGCGTTACCTCTCCGGAATATTTGTTCAGGACATTGAAATGTGCACACATCAAGCACTTCCCAATATCCAGTCTTTACTCCTTACAAATCGTCGTGAGTTTTGCGCTCCTTTGGGCCATCTCACCTGCACCCTGCACACAAGCGACAACAACAGCGGCAATCCACTTCATTAAGGAGTGGCTGGTGGGATGGCGTAGAAAGTCTAAAAACTGGAAAGAAAGTATAGCCTCTTTCCTGTGCTCTCATCGGAATCGGAAACCACATGCGTGTAATGACAAGACGGACAAGAGATCCAAAACAGAAGCTCTACTACTACTACTCTAGTCATATCATGGTTTTGCAATTTGGAGGTGGGTACTATTAATACTAATTGTTCTTGAATGATATGAATTTGAACATGCAGATATATTTTAGGCCTATCAAAATTCAAATAGATTTCCTCTGCCCCCCAGCACGTTTTAACTCGTTTCATTCAGGCAATGTCCTACGTTGATAAAGGCTCTACAAGCTAAACTTCAAAAAATCTTAAAGTTTCTTCTCCTAGCACCAGATCTATTGCAAATGAAGATGTTTTCTACATGATTGAACCCCATAGAATTCGCCAGTGCAATCAGATTTTTAATGCCATCAACGATGAAAAAGATACAGCTGGATTCTGAGCGATGAGTTCAGATGTGTTTTGCCTAAACGTAAAGGTATGGGAAAGGCTTAAGAAATTGTACGCCACGTGGCAATTAGAGAGGAATTTATCATTGAATTTGATTATATCGTCCAGCTGATCATTATCTTTGTTCACAAAATTCTTGTACAGCCCCTCTAATTTCTATGCTATTTCTCTATTCTCGTGAAATTTAATTAATTAAATTAGTGAAATGAAATTTAACAAAAGCATTCTCTGCATGATCCCATACATATGCAATAATCAGACTAGGGGACACAATTCCAGGATAAAATTTCAGAATCATTTCTTTCCAGAATGGCATCTGAATCTGAGCAGTTGTGCTGTGTGTGTTTGAAGGAATGCACTGGTGCACATCATTGTTTAAGCTGCAAAAATGCTGTTCATATTCCTTGCGCAGACTCATCAGGTGCAGAGGAAGGATATGGTTCCAAAGTCACGTGTAAAAATTGTATCAATGTGGAGCCACCATTGAAAAAATCTGCTACTGACTGGTTTATAAGATATAAACCTGGGAAAGTGCAAGAGTTGAGGCATAAAGTCCCATCAAAGGAAAGTGCAGAAAAGCGATGCATCTGCATGGCATGTTTTTACGATGGAAAAGATCCAAAAGTTTATGTATTATCAAGACGTGACAGTAGCACAAAAGAAAGGCATGTGAAGAGGCGCCACCCTTCAAAGACTGTAAAAGAAGTTGAAATGTGTGGCTTTGAATGTTATGGGGAGAAAATAAATGCAGCAAAAAAAAAGTATGAAGATTCAATGAAAAGTTCTGATGCTCAAAAAAATGGGAAAATATTACAGAAAATCTCATTGCAGACTGTTGTCAATATTGGAACAGATAACAAAATATTGGTATGAGTACAAAAATATTTAAATCTTTCACCCTTTTTGGGTTATTTTTGGGTCAATGATGTGTACAGTTATTTTTTGGGCTCGTCAATCTCTGGCTTACTTTTTTGGGTCTCAAATAAAGGTAAAATAGAAACGTGGGAAAAATATAATTTACAAACAATGTTTAAATCAAGTAACATTACTAAAATAATAAACTTGAATATCCAAATACACTATGGAGAAATCTAATCAGTTAGTGCATTTTTCTACAGATTTAAAACTGATTTCATAACTTTTGGGTATGGAGGGTCAAAAAATATTGTTTGGGTCCATTTCATGCTGAAAATTATTTTTTTCAGTTGATACAGAGCACCCCTATCCTAAAAATACCTGAGTACTCCCTGGGGTCTGACCAGTGTGCCCATTGCCAAAAGCTGGATAAGATTCACGCTCTTAATTATTTTCTATAGGAAAGGATTCCATTCCATGGCCATCTAGAGCAGGGAGTAGCTGAGGCAATTTTCCCCAAAAAATTGTTAGAAATTATAAAAACGGAGGAAAATGCCATTTTTCTGCCTTGTTATGATGAAATTTACACTTGCTACCCCCTGAAAATTGTGGATCTGTGTATGGCCATGAAAGGACTCTTGAAATTGTAATTTTGGATGGACTTGGGTTAGATTCAGACTACCTATGAGGTGAGAGCCTATTTAAGTGAGATAAGGCCCACCCAATGCTTCTCTCGTGATGGTAAGTGAGCAACAATGTCTGCAGAAAGTCACTGCTCTGGAACAAAAATTGACAGGAAATTTATTTAGCTCAAGTTTTTTCTTATCAAACTCTTTCCTGACCTTGGCACATTGAGTGCCCTGATACAGTACATAAGAGAAAGAATGAATCACAGTTGCAGATAGATCTGTTTATTGTTCTATTAGTAAGTAGTTTTAATTTTTCCTCCTTTGTTTGCACATTTTCTTTCCTGTGTGGACAGTTTGATTGAAATAAAATAAGTTTTCATATCTTTGTAGGATAAACAAAAAACAGAAAGCAAACCATACCCATGTGCTGAGAAAGAAGACGAAAGAGAAGAAAAGGAAAGAAAAGATAGAAAAAGAGAAGATGAGTTTGGGGGCACATTCGGAAACTTCCCTTTGAAAAGAGAATTTGACACCTTAAACGAGAAGATTGACAGTTTAGCTCTGTCTGTGCAAGCATTAAAGCTAAATTCAAAGCAAGGGACCCTTAACAGCAAGTTACAAACACCCCTCAAATCTATTAACTGTGAAAGTATTACAGAGGATGGGTGGAAAGAAATCACTAATATTGCAGAGCTAACTGCAGCTATTCCAGCTATGAGATTTTTTCCAGGAAATGTTACAGAAAAGGCTCCCTCCGTTCTTCGCTGTGAGCCTTGTTTCAGCCTGCTGCAAAGTCGTTTTAGTGGGCTGGCAACAGATAATCCCATTAGAATTGCTTTAAGAGGCATTGGAAAATATGCAGGGTCTCTGTCTTCTGGTCTTCTCGTTCCATCCGAGAAGGCAGAATGTCTCATATCAGGAGGAGACACATATTGGCACCAAATGAAACGAAGCATTAAGCAGCATATTGGATGCATTGGAAACCATTCCCAGCTACATTTTGAGGCGCTGCAGTACCAAACAACCATGAAGAAAAGACAGGCAAGAGGCGAAAAAGTAACAGAGAACTTGATAAGAATAGCACTCTCCGTTTTGAAGTCTAAGTCTGCTGCCAAGCATTTTGAATCTCAAATAGCATCCCACATGTCGACAGGGAGTGATCTGGGTGACTTTGGTCATTCTCGAAATCATTTTAATGAGATCCTAAGTGCGATGAATGTATGGGTCGACCAAAGAACTGCCTCATTCCTTGCAAAACCAATGCCTTCAACTGGTTTCCCTCCGCATTTCTTCATATCAGCAGATAAGAGCACACCTCAAAGGTTTACAAATCAGGCAATTATGATATGTCCAGTTGCAAATGGTACACGGGTAGCTATACCAGTGAATTCACCTGAAGTCTATAGCAAGGAACAGGGTGCAGTACCTGGGACTGTGTCTGGTGCAAATGCTCGACAATTAGCACAGCAAATAGTTTCAAACATCAAAGAGGCATTTGGCAGTACTCCTGAGTTCTCACTTAAAGCAAGCTGGCAAGGTACAGTATGTGATGGGCAATATCAAGCCAAAGAATTTAAAGCAGCAATGCACAACGAAATAGGCGTCATTGCAGATAAGGAATTTTCAGACGTGATTTGGGATCCATCTCACTGGCTCAATCTAGCCATAACGGATATAAGAGATAATAAGATTGGCTCCTCTGGCACTTTCATGAAAAGAGTTGTGAATCGGGCAAAGAATATACATTCAATGTTCCAGCGTGGCAAAATGTTAAGTTGTGCGACTTCAATTGCTCACTCAAAGGGAGTGAAGCTAAGGATGACACAAGGAAACTGTGCGACAAGATTCTGGTCATCCCAATACAGGCAGTTCATAAACATAATACATGGCTTTGATGTTTATGCAGAGGCATTTCGATCATTTGGGTATAACGAAGTCAAGGAGTATGAAATACTTGGGAAAGATTTCATCATTGACTTGTGCATGGTTACAGATGTGATGAAAATTGTGATGGATCTAATGATTCGAGTTCAAGACCTTGCACAGCCATGCTGGAAGATCTGCACCTGGTGGCCGCGGGTAAGAAATTTTTTACAGTTGTTAAAGAGTGAAGATCTTGAGACGCCATCAGAAGAGTTGAAGAATCTGTCACTTCATATAAACGACATCATTCTCAAAGAAGAGTTTAAAGGGCAAAAGCTAGTCGACGGATGGGAGTTGGTTTCCCATGAGGATGAAGTTTACAACTGGGCTGCAAGAGATCCTGAAGATTGCAAAGAAGATTTTTCAAAGCTTGTAGAGGATATAATCAATTCAATTGACAACAGGTATGAATCATGTGTTTCGAAGATGTGTTCTTCCTTGCAATGTGTTGACTTGGAGCAAATCATCACGCTTATCACAGGTGAGTGTATAAATGGAAAGCCAATTCTGAGGGAGGTGGAGCTTGAGGAATATGGTAAGGATGGCTTCAAGAAGCTGATAGAGTATGTATGCACACAAGAACATGTTCGTTCAGCAATTCAAGATGGCATGCTGGACCTTGACCCAGGCTTGAGCCATGTTCTCCACCGAAAACTTAAGCAGACGCTGAAGCAAATCATCTGGAGAAACAAAGAAGTTATGGCAAACTGGTTTTCAGTCGTTCCTGTTGTGCCAAAGAAGAAATGTGTGCCGTTATCTAGTGAATTACCATCTACTGCAAGAACTTTGCAGGCATTTAATCGTGTCCCAGCTGCTTCTTCCCTGGATACTCATTTTGTAATGAGGTTTTCTGGTGTAGAAAAGGATTTCCATGTTATTTTAGATGAAAGTGCTGTCATAAAATCAATCTATGAAGATGAAATAGTTTATGAGCAGTTAGGTAAGGAGCTTTGCCTGCTTATTGACATTGCTCTAGCAAAGGGTGGTCCTGAAGCAGTTGTTGAGTCATTTTATTCAGTTGTAAAGTCGCAACAACAAGATGGTGGGCAGCTGAATGAATCCTTGTCATTGAGAGCGAAACTCGACTGGAGTTTACCGAATGTCCTGCAGAGTGAAAACATGGTGAGAGAAGTAGCCAAGCTGTACCTAAAAGGCAGTCAAGAACACGGGCTGAAGAAACATTCCTTGCCCATCATCTGTAATAGCAAGAAGCAGTACACGCGAAGCAAAGTGCTTGATCGGATTGAAAGCGAACGTGGACGAGTCCCTTTTTTGCAATAACTTGAACATTTATTTTCGTTTTAATGATGAACCATTTTTTCACTTCAAAGTTAGAGCTGCACGTGTTAATTACTAAAGTACTCCTAAGTTAGCTGGACATATTACGACGAATTGTATGAATATTTTGCTCTATTTAGTAGATAAAAGGTCTGGTCTGCACTGTCGACATAAGCCATTCTGCAGCACAACAATTGAAATATAACAAATACTGCGAAATACAGAAGACCTTTTGGCTTCTTCCAAAAAATGAGCGCCTTGATCGAGCGATGTATATATACGTTTTTATGCAAAAAGTTCGACTGAGTAGCGTTAAGGCTTCGATCACTATTGTGAATATTCGAAAAGTCTAGGTATAAAAATAGCGTTAGTGTTTGATTGAAACTTTTTGCAGAATAATTGAAAGTCTTTTAACAACGGCAAAATTTGTGAATGACCAATTTCATGGAGCCATTAGAATCATTAAACATTGCTCAGGTACCGTTTTGAGTTACTGTGTATGTACGAATACGATACAAGAAACAAATAGAAATAACTTGAATGCGATCAATGCATTTCCCTGATAAGGACAAATATTTCGTGAGATATTCTTTTACCAGTACCAAAGCACTTTTATTGTTAGCTATCACGTATTCAGCATATGTAAGCTTGTAAAGTGACACGTCTTCAGAGGTATCCAAATATCATCGCCCGGCCCGAAAGATGTATTTAAAAATGTCTATGATTTGCCCAGGGGTGTTGTGCCTAGCTCAGCAAAAAGAATGTTTTACCTGGCGTCAGATTTTATCCCTTCCAACGAAAGCCAACTCTAGACTATTTGATGAAAAAGAATTCTTCAAAACGCAAAAATTGGCAAAATGTCCTCTTTATGGCAGCTTTTCCCCTTTTGATAAACGGCTCCAGAAAATTGCCTTCTTTTAACATCTCACAATGACAGTAGCTTATTTATGATTATATTTTGTCCCTTTGTCGCTTTTGCTGCATTTCGTTTATGATATGTATTGCTGTTTCTGTTATTTTGTTCTGTTTATTTACCCGTCAATAGCTGTATTAAGTATACATTGAAAACCATGTACCAGGTTTTTGAATGGCAATGAAAATCCTCATGTCGTTTTTTTTGTTAGACTAGATACTATCGTTGTATTGAACTGTTGTAAGTGTTGTTCGTAGTGAGAACTCAATGACTTTAGTGAGAACTCAATGACTTTGTGTCCTTTCTCGCTACGAACGACATATTTTTTTCTTTTCTCAATTCTGGTTTAACTGTTGTCGTTGCTTTGTATATCTTAATACTTTATGATGACACATAAAAAAATCCTCAGATCTGAAATCCTGACGTTACAAAAAGAGGTGAAAATGATAACCTGAAAAATGGAACATAATTGTCACTGTCGGACAAATGTACTGACTATTAACTACCCCCCCCCCCCCCTCCCCACGACATTATTAATACTGTAGAATGTTAGAAACTAGACATCTCATTGGCGGTTCAAAACTCGAATTAGTTATTGGAATAGAACTTTTGGCGTACATTTACATGCCACCTAATTATTGGCGGAAATATGTGGCGGACGAGATTTATGGAATGCAGACTGGTCCACACCAGTGCCAAAAGCCAAAAAGCCATTTCACCAAGAACAGGAACCAAGTGCCAAGCGAAGGAAAGTGCCAAATGAGTGTCCAGTAAGTGTTGAGATCCAATGGAGTGCAGAAAAAAGAGTGAAAATATTGCCTGACATTCTAGCACCACTAGGGAAAATGCTCTGCAGAGGAACATTTAAGCAAATATCTAGGGCTGCATGGCATTGTGAACCCATCAGAAAACACTTGTTTGAAGAAGTTGCAAAGCAAATTCACAAAGAGAGTGTATCAATGTGTCTCAAAAAGTCTGACAAAGAGGGTAAAAAGCGCACTGATAGTTGCCTACGAAAAACAGACAAGAACAGCATGCTAGAATTTTCATTTGACACGCTTGTGAAAGAATTAGCAGAGAAGGCACCATTGTTGTTGTTAGTAATGAGGACAGCATCTCTAAATGTGAAAGATACAGAGAATAAATGGATACCACCAGTTGGCATAGCTGCTGCTGTGTGTTTGAAACATAGATCTAAGAATATGACAGCTGTTCAGCTTCTAATGGCAATACTCATCAGACATTCAGGATTCATGGTAAGTCTAAATATCAGAACCAGAGTTGGATAGACCATGCTGGAGGTGTAGCTTGTTTTATCATGCCAGAAAAGTTGTTGCTCCACCTGTGAGCAGCTTTTTTACTGTGAAGAAGTAGAAAGGGTACAAATTTATTGATTTAGATGCTTTTTTCCCTTTGATATTCACACTAAATTTTTGGATCATTCCTATAATTTTAGTTTTTTAGCCATTTCAAATGCAGACCCTACAACAATTGATTTGATGAAGAGACTGACAGCCACTTGCTGTGGGTTATTCAAAAAGTGAACTTTTTATCCTCATCAGAATCAAGAATTGGAGGAACTCAAGAATATATCAATGATCTTCATCTTGCACGGTATGAAGACTGATATGTCACTGTGAGTCAACATGCTATGCATATGCTCAGTACAACTCGGAAACCTTTTGTCCATGATCATTGATAAACTGTAAATCATTTTTTTGCAGTCCTGCCTGAACAGAATGCAAGCACTTCGC
Source organism: Aurelia coerulea (assembly GCA_039566865.1). Taxonomy (NCBI): domain Eukaryota; kingdom Metazoa; phylum Cnidaria; class Scyphozoa; order Semaeostomeae; family Ulmaridae; genus Aurelia; species Aurelia coerulea. The sequence goes on along the minus strand of CM076955.1, from coordinate 10,949,187 downwards.
CTCATGCCTTCGCATACATACTTCTATAGAAAGCTCACTCTATTTGGTAAAGATTATGATCACAAAATTCTAGAGAAAGTACGAAATGAAGGATACAGAAGGACTGCCCAATGTGATAAAGAAGTAATTCCAGAGAAGAAAGAAGAAATTGGCTGTGCTCTGGTTCCAGTAAGTTGAGATATAATGCAAAACTTCAGGGGTGTTTAAAGCCTAATCAGATGATACATAGTGCATCATAGACAGAAAACTGCCAAACCAGTCATTCTATGCAAGAAAATGTAGCTTTGTATTAATATTTGCAAAGACCATTGCTTTTTAATCATGAACAGTCTATATGAGGTCAGAAAGGTTTGTAAACAAAAAGCTTTTTAAATTCCTGAGGGACTAAAACCTCCTTAAGTGAATAAAATTTCACAACCCTTAGAAGATTCAAGTTCCAATTAGACAAGCTCTTTCAAATGATACATTACCTAGTTTGTAGTCTTTTGTAATAAAATGACATCCATTGTTCAAAACAATTTTGGGCTACAATATGTTTGGGATCATTGGATTACCTATTGTAATGCACTCAATATTATTTTCTTCCCTAGGATAAGCATGAAAAGCTGAAAGTTGAAAACAAGAAATCTGTAGCCAAGCGAATCTTGGAATCATTCAAAAACTTAGATGAAAATGGTGAGGAACAGCATCAATTTGAGAAGCCATCATCTGTATTTCAGCGATTTATCGATGACAGATCCATTTCAGGTACAAGCAGCGATAAACGGCTAGAAATTGTAGAACAAAGAGAAACCAGCGTCAGTGTGGAAGGTGTCAGATGTGTACCAGCTGTTGATCAGAAATATGCAAAGTTACAGCCAGACATAGGACGAAAACTTATCCTTGACAACATAGACATACACCAATATACCCATGACATGACAGAGCAGCATCAAAATCCAGATGCTCATTATTGCTCACTTCTATCCACTGAAAATAGGATTTCCAGTAGTCATCTTCCAGATACTGCACCAACATCTACACTAAAGGAATTAGACAATGGGATATTCTGCCCAAGCAAAATGGAACACAATCAACAGCGCAAAGATTATGTCAGTCTTGTGGGAAGAATCCTCACTGAGAATTTGCCATGCATGGCAGATTTCAAAGATGGTGCAATCCACCACATTCCTCACAGATACTCAAATGAGATGAAACTTCAGACAGATTCTGTAAGTCTATTGTGATTGTAGTCCACTGCACTAGATATCTTTACTAATTAAAATGCACCAAACATTTTACAGAAAATCAAATGCAGCTATACTTAATGAATATGTGCTGTACATTCAGTACAGGGCCATTATTGGACCATTCTTTATCCTTCATCCTTTATCCTTTATCACTTACTGTATCTTCGTTTCCTATGCATGTCCATAACAAAGCTTTTTCATGCCGTATTTTCATTGTGTCTCTCGCAAGAGAATAAAATAACTTATGTCTGTCAAATATGTTTTGGTTTTTCATACAAATAAAACAAAGAGAAAATTTAAAGATATTTGTAAATTATTGGGTCATCTAGTAGTAAAAGACATCACTCAAGTGAAAAGCATCACAAAACACAGTTGGTACATGAGAAATGGAGACAGGAAACACACTCCATATCAACATTCCTGAGAATATACAGTATCAAAATTTTCCTGTGAAAAAATGGCAAATTTCCTGCAATTAGTTTTCATCTGTAACATAAAACAATGATATAAGTTCCAATAGACGATTACGTTAAAGATGGCGGCAAGGAACTGTTTACCAAGATGCATTGCGCTTGAATAACAAATCTTTGACGATTCAATAGGAATTCGATTGAAGAACGCAGCGCATCTTGGTATAAAGTTCCCAGCTGCCATCTTTAGCATAATAGCCTGCAATCACATTGATCTAAAATTTGAGCATTGATTTGAATAAAATATAAATTGCAATTTTAGACTCTTCTTGGTGTTATATACGAGGATGAAAATACAGCTGATGGGATGCAGAAAATTCTTGGTAAGCTCCAACAATATGTCCCAAGCTTTTATAAATATGGAAAAAAAGAAATGGTAGACCAAGGTGTTGTTGGAGACCAACTAACTGTAGAAAGGGGAGTTAATGGCATTTTGGAAGTTTGTAATGGGCAAACAGCAGAGGAGAGGCATGATGGTCTTCATTTTGAAATTGCTGATTTTCATGGAGGAATGAAATTTTTAGAGGTAAGATTTTAGAGTTTTCTTTACTGCCTTACCAGTTAAGCAAGAAGTTGGGTTCGAAAAACACTGCACCCTCGATATCATGACCAATAATACTATGGCAAGAAATCTACTTGATAATGGACATTTTCAATTAATGAATAATAGGTACTAGGAGAAAAACGGACGCAAAAAACAGACAGATTTTTCAGCACACTTTTCAATTTTCATTTTTCAATTAATGTACAGGGTGCGCCAAAATAAACTATGCACGTTTGGCAGGCCACGATAAATTGTAAACAGGACCGATTTTGAAGATTTATGATTTAATAGTTAGCAGAAAGCCAGAATTAGATTCTAGGATTTTTTGCAAATTTTTCTGTTTTCAGTTTTTAGAGCTACAAGCGAGTTCCTTGAAATTTTAGTTTTCGAAAACACTGAAAACGATCAAAAAACATCGATCAAGCTTTCTAAAGAATCGATATGAATAGACAAAGAGAAAACTTTTTTGTGGTGATTTGGGATTTAGAAATCGACTAATTGTAAGCTGCTTTATGAGAGTTCGTACTATATTGGGAGAAATGTAATAATATTTTAAGGATATAAAGTAATGTCTTTTCTTTTGTAATGTCATTGAATTTATGCTTTGGTGCAGGTTGCGTTCCTGTGTCAAGAGGGTTAAAAAGACAAGCGAGGAAGCGTCATGGGGCCAGCAAGCATGGAGTCTTGTTACATTTTTGATTTTGTGACTGCTTTTGGGGCGGTACTTTATTGTAACTACTACAGAATTTCGCAACAGGCCAATCGTTGAAATAACGCTCATGCAGAAGTTTACAATAATCAATTTCCAAATCTCCAAATCATGCTGAAAATGTTTTCCCTTTGTCCATTCATGTTGATTCTTTAGAAAATTTGATCAACGTTTTTTGATGGTTTTCAGTGTTTTCGAAAACGAAAATTTTAAGAAACTCGCTTGTAGTTCTAAAAAGTGAAAACGGAAAAATTTGTAAAAAATCCTAGAATCCAATTCAGGCTTTCTGCTATAGATTTAGTCATAAATCTTCAAAATCGGTCCAGTGTACGATTTACCGTGGCCTGCCAAAAATGCATAGTTTATTTTGGCGCACCCGGTATACAGTACTGTAAGATTAAAATGTCAAGAATTCTCATGATCTCATAATAATTTGCAAGAATCCTTCATGTTATAGTAAGGATTCTTCAGGGAATGATCTATATGTGTAACTGTTTCTGTGGTGTATTAGCAAGGCCGGAACACAGAGGTTACTGATGTATGCATTACACCAAATTTTATCTTAGAATAATTGAAGATACTATACAGCGGTATGTGCTGTATTGTATGAACCAGGTCAAGGGACCATAGATGATTACGCTAGATGGCGGCGAGGAACTTTTTACCAACATGCATTGCATTTTAATTGCAAATCTTTAACAATTCTGTAGGAATTTGATTAAAGAGCGCAATGCATCTTGGTAAAAAGTTCCTCTCCGCCATCTTTAGCGTAATCGTCTATTGGAATTGATTGGTTAAAATTCATCATGTGAAATTTCTTTTATTGCAAAAAGATTTGAAAAACCACCTCATAGAAAGTGCTTATGAATTCTAAGACTGAGATATTGTTTGTTGTTCATTTCAGCTGGCCTATAATCACTTCTATCACACCACATCCTCAAATGACAAATGCACAATGTACAGTGATCGCATCCTTATAAACAGACGCAACGTGAGCACAGATGTGAGCCATAATGTGAGTGCATGTAAAAAGTTCTTTGAACTGGAAATAAATTCAAGAATAGTTGCAGCTGCAATGGTTGAGTTGAAATTGGAAGGGTTCAATGACATTCCAGACATGGCAGAATATGAGGTTCAAAAAAACAAAAAGTCTCAAAGAGCTACATTTGTGATGGATCTGTCCAAACGAATTGTGGATAAATATGTGTTGAGAGCTGACAGAGTTAGGGATCTCCTTGAGAAGCTTAGGAAGGCGAAAGAAGCAGATACAGCGGCAACAGTTGCAACTGGCCGTTTCAAATGCAGATTTCCAGGATGCTCAAGAACATACCGCTTTGATGGTAAGAGACGCAGAGAGCATGAGAAAACACATGGCATGACTTTTACTGACACCAAGGAGAACACTGAATCGAAGGAAGAGCAAGATGACATGTTAAATTATCAACTGGCCCTTCTTGAAATTGGAATGTTGATAAGGAATTTTCTTGATGCTATCAAAGAAGGAGATGGCCAAAGGGTAATCAGATGCTGGAAGTTTATGCTTCCATATCTTAAAGCAGATGGAACAAGCAGTAGAAAGTATGCTTTAGAAGCAATGTACCTACTTTGCCAAATCAATTGCTTACTTAGTCCAAGAGCTGCGCACAGTCTTACTTGGAATCGATTTTATAAGTCCAAAAATGGTGTAGCAAGAAATATTCCACTTGATTTGGCTCTAGAACATTTTAATAAACTTATAAAGACTGTGATCAGAAATCTAGGGCCTAATGCTCTCAGCAAGGATGCGATTGACAGGTACTGCAGATCTCTTGGAGTGAATAAACAGCTATTAGACAATTTTGACAATAGTTGTGGTGTAGGGAAAAGATCAGGTGCACATGTGAGTCAATCCTTAGAAGGAGACATGAAGAAGATTGTCAAAGAACTGCATGACCAAAAGGCACTTACTTACACGCATGGGAGGACATATAAACATTTTGCTGGTGTGAAGGGTAGCCTACTGGCATCAGTAGATATTACAGCAATGTTCAAATGGATCGAAGATCATAAAAGTAAAGTTTATCTTAAAAAATGTGCCCGTTAGTACATACTGTACATGCATGGTTTATTTAGAAAAACATTAAATTTTATACAAAAATTTTGAGATGAGATTATGAAAGTCCCATCATTTAATGCATTAAAGGTTTTATAATGTCACTAATGTCTTCGTTACCAGAACGTGAGTCTGTTAAATTGCTGTCTTCAACTGACAGTTCAGGTTGGCTCATGATGGTTGTGTCACAAAGTTGATTGGATGTTGAGTCATCTTCACAGCTCTCAGCTACAACATCCACATTTTCACATTCACTTTCAAGTACCATTTCAAAGTCTGGTTCATCCATATCTGCAAAAACTTCAGACAATGCAACAAATACATTATTTGCGTGCACTGAATGCCATAATTCAACATTTTTGGTTATATCGTTGATGTTAAACAACATTGCACATTTGTCAAGCACTTGGTTTATTTGATAATGATCAAACTCCTGCAATATCATTGCAGACCCAACAGGAATAAACTCATTATCTTTTGGTAATAATTTATCCCTGTATGCTTGCAATTTTGCATGCAACTGTTCTCTTTGCTCCATAGTTATGCTCCTTGTTTTGTTGCTTACATTTGATTGTGACTGGTCTTCATTTGGGTCAAACAGATTCAGTGTGTCATGCAAAGAGCAATCGCAAGTTTTGCTGCAAATATCACAACAGTAGCAGCCAACAGGCTTGCTTGATTGGTCACCTTTTGGAAACGCATTTTTTATTAACCTTCGACGGCATTCATTGCTGTGCACCAAATGCCTTATCCCTCCTTTGCTGTGAGACAGGAGGTGGCCATTATGGAGCACATAGCAAAAACACTGTTTCCCATCCCGGCCTAACCTACCAGTTTCTTGCACTAACATCTCAATATTTGTAGATGGACCAAAGTGAATGCTTCTATAAACACTCTTGCAATTTATTCCCATACCAAATGCAATGGTGCAAACCAGAACTCGAAGTTCACTCTCTGGCTGCACCATTTCAGCTAAAACATGACTTTTGACTGATTCAGGGCTACCAGCATGGAACATTTCAACTAGGTGGTTTGTGGCATGTTCTGTATTTGTGACGGATTTCTCAAATACAGAATTAACTATAACTCTGTATATCAAGGCACATTGTTTTCTTGTTTGGCAAAAAATTATGCATCTTCGTGTGTGTTCCTTTTCAATACGCAGTTCATTAATCAACGACTGGAAAATGCACACCAGTGGACGACTGTTATTAATGTAGTGCATATGATAAGAGATATTACCCCTCACAGGTGATTGCTCCAAACTGAAGGTATCAAACGGGTTTATGTTTAACATAGAGAAGATGGCAGACCTTGTAGCTTTTGTGGCAGTTGCTGTGAAGATGCACCATCTCGTATCTGAACTGAGCAATGCTTTCAATTCCAGCAGCTTACCATACCAGTGTCTGAATGGTGCAGTGCTTTGGGATGATGATTGCCCCCTACAAAGTTAAATGATACAATTTTACAAATGGTTACTTTGAAAGAACTGATGGTAGTTTCACCATGACCTGTACGAAAATACAAGGCCATGTAATTGCCATGTACAAGCCTTGTAGTTATGACCCTGTAACCTTGTTATAGCCTGGAATAGCCTTGCTGTAACCTTGTAAATGGCTTGAAAAATGCTAATTAGCCTTGTAGAAGCCTTGTGGAAACCTTGTGTTAGACTGGTTGCAGCTTGGAATCTTACTGATAGCCTTGTAATTTTCTTCCAAGGCTAGTACAAGGTCATAACAAGGTCATAATCCCCTCTACAAGGCTAAAACTTGGCCTGTGCAAGGCCAAGTTTAGCCTTGTATTTTTGTACCTGCTGATTTAACATTTAACAGTCCATTCTTTTCCTGCAATCAGCGCTAAATATTTTCCCAGTCTCCCATTTTCTCCTTTTTGCTACTCTAATGCAATACACAGAGATATTGACAGATTTGTGGTATTTTGAAGGGGAGACTAAAAGCATCACACACCAAAAAATTCAAACCAATGAATGGATAGACTAAAGTAAAGGATGGAATTACTTGTGAGCTGGAGAAAAACTTACCAATGAACTAGGCAGTGAGCCTCATCTATCACTATTGCACAGCAATCTTCTTTAAACTGCTCTGACGATGCCAAGGATCGCCAGCGAGACTTTGCCAGAAACGTCTCTGGTGACGCATAAATAAGGGAAAAACAGCCATCCTCAATTGCATTCAAAATCCCTTCTTCTTGATTGTCAAAAATTCCCGCTGCCGATATTGCAAACTTAGTGTTCACTTCCTTTATTTGATCCTTCATCAGTGATGTCAGCGGCGATATAACTAAAACAGTGCTGGTTCCAATAAGATCATCATTGAGAATATCCTCGATAATTGGAATGGCCTGATAAATCAATGACTTTCCGTAGCCTGTATGAGTGCTGAGATACACGTTTTTGCCACTAAAGAATCCTCGTAGCGCTTCTTTTTGTTCCTTGTACATTTTCTCGACGGAAAGATATTTGCAAGCCGTTTTGATTGCCTCTTCAAATTTAAGCTCATCGAAATTTGCTTCGTGGTGCTGCGCCATTTTGAAACTAAGAGATTGCATAAATTAGGTCCATGCATAAATTATTTTCCCAAAACTGAGAAACTCTTCGGCAAGCTTTTGGTCTTTAGTTCGCAGACTCTTTCCTCCTTCGTGGAGGTTTGAGTCTGCACGCAGGCTATCTGGCAACTTTCTGCCAGATTGGTTTGATTGTAGTTTCTATTGTTGATTGTTCACTGCCTTTCTGCATACAAATTTTGAATCGCGCGGTGCGAAAAAAAGCAATGAACAAACCTCACAGACTTTAAAATAGCCAAGAGTCTGCTCGTGTCAAATTGTCTGAATTGCAGTTTCTTGTACTTGTGTTTTGACGCTCTCTCTAGTAGAACAACGAACAGCCTTTCGCACTTCAAGCTTGCTCGCCGTCACAATGAACCAAAACTTCGATGTAAACGAAGAAACTGCAGCACTGCAAGACCAGGCAGGACCGGACGAGCCAGGCTGAGTCGTACAACTCACATCACAGTTTATTCTATTTGTCAAGGCCACAGCCTTCGTCTCTTGAAGTGAAACAACTCGAAATTTGCCTTGTTGGCGAGACGCAACAAAACCGATATTTGAATGTAAGAAATTCATAAATAGTAGGGGCAGTGTTTCTCCAAAACAACTATTGTAAATTCAAATTACAAAAGAAAAGTGAATGTCGTTTATGGACGGCAAGAACATTTCAATGGGGATTAATGTACTGGCCTTCTCAATGAAAAGGGCGGAATGTTATCATTGCTGACTTTGAATACCAAATTATGCCATCAGCATTTACTTTCACATGCTTGATAAATTCAGTTTATATTTCATCATAATAGGCTTCCTTCAGGCGAGAGCGTCGAAGCAAATTTATTTCAGTTCCATCAGGAAAATTATGTTCAAGCAATTACCAATCTTGGATCTCGTGGGATTTCCTGCGGTTTTTTTCACGGATTTATGCATTCAATAGGTATCACGCGCTATGAAGCGGCTCACAACTGCTTTGCCGCGCGTCGAGAATATCAGACAGAGGCTACCAGTTTTGCAGCGTCAGCGTAGTAGCTTTGCTTCGTTGTTGCGCAGACTCTACTTTTCCTTTGAGGAGGAGTTGAGGCTGCACGCAGGCTAGTTCCAATGCCGATGCCAGTATTCCAATGCCGGTGAATACAAATGGCCCTTGATGCAGTGATTTGTTTTGTTATCAGAAAGAAAAACCCTGTTCTCATGCCTAATGGCTGAAAGGAAGCTTAGCATAGAAAAAATATAATACGTCGTATTGGCATTCTAAGACCAGTCTAAATTTAGGAACAATGCCAATTCAAAAGCCGCTAAGCCGCTGACCGCAGTGACTGGGAATAAATTGTTGAAAACGATCTAGTCTAAAACACCACACAGGTGAACACAGGTGAACACAGATGAACACAGGTGAACACAGATGAACACAGGTGAACACAGATGAACACAGCTGAATACAGGCGAATACAAGTGAATACGGATGAGCACCGGCCAAAATGAAGATACTAGTAAGAACAAAAATGAACACAAGTCACTGCTGAATGAATGAGTCCTCAGCAAATGGGCTCCAAGTTTCTTCTTTCATTCACTATTCAAAATCTTCATCACAGTGGTGCAGCTAAGCTACAGGTGTACAAGTGGGGGTTGTATGGGGGTTTCAGAAACCGTAAAATTGCCAAAATATTTTAGAAAAACCGCAAAAGCGCCTTTGAATTCACCAAAAAATGTCATAACATCTCTCAACATCATAACATCATAACATCATAACGTCATAACATCTCTGGATACCTCACCTCGGTTCTATGTTGGCCTCGTTATCGTTTTTACGACCCAAAAAAGGGAGTTTCTTACACACAGACGGGAGCTACTTTTCTAAATTCCTTGTCTCGTAAATCCTATTATCAAGTAAGCTCAAAACGACATCATAGACTACAACAAACTTTTGTCTCCCATACATAACTTCTTTGAAATGGGCCTATTATGTCTGCAACACAACGTCTTTTATTTTGTTTGAAATTGAATGAATTAAATTACTGGTGATAATAAGTAACCTTAAAACAACATGGACATGTTTAAACAAAATAACTGCTGGAGACGGAACATATCATCACCGGTTCTTGCTTGCAATTTGCAAATCATATTAAAATGCCTTGTGCTGTCAAGATGAGCAGTTTTGAGCGCTCTTGCAAATAAAGAACAACCTCCTCTCCTTGGTTTCCAACTTGGTTTCCATCATCATGCGATTAAAACAACAACACTTCTTTTTCACCAGACAGGATTATGATTGTTTATTAGACTGGCTACACAATCTCTGTATGCTCCTTAGAACTGATTTGTCGCTAATACAGAGACTTGTTGCCAAACAGTGTCTGAAATCGGAATAACTTGATAGCCTCGTTTTCCTAAGCGCTACATGCGTAAAACGCGGACCACGGAATTAGTATTTTGGTTGTTGTTGCTGCTGTGATCAGTAATCATCAAAATATGACTCAAGAAAACAACACATTGATACAAAGTTTCATTCATGTGAATTTGAAAGAATTTTAGACAGTTTATGACTCTGACAAAATTGAGCATGGACAGTGAACATAAATTTGAAATTTCAGAGGAGTTTCATTTTCATATATATATAAATTCACCACGGAGAGAATTATTTAAAGGAGGAGCTCTCTCAATAGGTAAACTAATCAAGGAGAGAGCCCCCCCCCCTATCAAAGTGACCAAAGATAAAGTAACCAAAGTTCAGAGTGACCAAAGATAAAGGAAGGAACCAAAGACTTGACAAGATTAGACATTTCATCATCATTATACATTATCATTAGCAATCAGTTAAGTGGTATCTGAAGGACTGAAGTACAAGGAATTTTCAAGGGAACTGTTGTTTATATTTGCTCCAAGTGATTTGCTGCATCAGATAGACAAACTCTCTCCAAGAAAAGTGCCACCTAAATGCATACTGATGCGAGTTCTGATAATAATGAAGCAGATATCTTGCTTTAAACAAACCCCTATGAATTAAGAACATCAAAATCAATATGATAAAGTAACAAGTACTTGTTAAATAACAAGCAAAAAATTATATCACCCTTTCCTTTTCGTATGTGATCCAAACACGGGGTGGGGGGGGGGGGGGGGGTTGGATCACATATGGAACTTATAAAGATTCTAAACTTCTAAAATATCTAAAGATTGTTTTATTTGGCAGATCAAATGCATTCAAACCAAAACAACTGTTAAGGTGATAAAGTACAACAGCCCAATATTTCCAAGTAACATGCTTGCAGTTAGATAATATTAGAAATTCAAGGCCCCCGACGAGATCAGAAAAGTGGGGGGGGGGGGGGCCAGGCCAAACTTGATACAAAAAATTACCACAACACAATAACATGATGAGCTGCCTTTCAAAACGGCATGATTTGCAAAAATGTGGGGGGTGTGGCCCCCCGGCCCCCCCGGTCCCCTCGTCATTGGAGGCCCTGAAATTGAAATTCACGAGCCAAATGTAAACGAAAAAATCACTAACCTGAACTTAGAGTAGGCCTACACTACACTGCAGTGTACTGACAGACTGACACTCACTGCTGTCTTGAAAATGCATCTCAAGTATCACAACAGCATTACATTTTGCCATTTCCTGTTAGAGCACAAACAAATATCTCTTCCCAGTGCCCACTTCATCATGCCAAATGGCTAGCTAAATTCCTTCAGCTTCATTTGCTTCTGCTCTTCAGGTCGATCAAGCTGCGACGACAGCGCCAGTCGCCATTGCTTCTTCTTGAAAAACTCAGACCAAACAGGCCTCTACTTCAAAGGGAGGTTTTCCAGTAGAAAATAAGTAAAGAGAGGAAAAAGTTGATTGGCTACAAAAAATTTTCTATTGTTTTAGCCGAAATGCTCCAATCAGATTACAATCCGGTTTTTCGTTCTGAAAATTCCGATTTGAGACACTCTCTGGCAACTAGTCCCTCATTGAGCTGGCCATCAGCAACAACAACAACAGCGAAATCGAGGGACTAGTGTAGCTAGTCTAATTGTTTATATCTTCATGATCAAATTCGTCATTTAGGCCATGCACGAGACAGGAAAGAAACTTTCTCCTAGAACGAGGTTAGCCCTTTAGTGGGTGGTCGTGTGACAGGGACTTCATATAATATTGGCCATTCCCAGGACGTGCTTCCACATTTTCGGCGTCAAGCTTTTCCTGTACATTTCTATTGCGTTGCTAAAAAGCATCGGTCACCTCATGTGCTTACAAAAATCATCCCTGAAAAGTTGGTACTGCTTTTCCATTCATCTCATATGTCAGCGCAGTTTCTTAATTCATCCGAGGTCGCACACAATTTATGCACAGATTCGCCTTTGTTGAAGTAATTTATTCGGAACTTGATGCTCCCTACGAATTTATCCATGCAGACACAAAGTTTCAGAAACGAGGTTTGTGGAGGTGTGGCTCTCCACCGCAGTACCGCCGTTCAATATCCTCCATGAAGCAATTCGTGTTTGGAACTTGAGGGACTCGACCGACTGAAGGATTGAGTTGGCGAAATAGAAATATCGAGCATAAATGTTCTGAGAATTTGCTGAGGATTTCATTAAACTGAAAGAAAAAGGTTCGCCGCGATTTATAAAAGTTCTCATAGAATTTCTTTCTTCAAACTTGAACTAGCAAAAGAGACATGCTTACGCAAGCACAGTGCGAATGTCTGGATCCGCCCCTGCTGGATAATAGACCTTTTACCTATTCTAAAAAAGAGCATGGATCGAGCGTTATTTTCATACATTTTATACGCGAGGTTCGATCGAGTGGCATCAGAGCTATTGTGCACGTTCGAAATTTAATAAAATGTTAGAAAAATTGTTCGATTCTGATTCTTTTGAGAATAGCTAAAGGTCTATTATTCATTGCATTATCTTCTTTTTATTGGAAGTAAGATTTCAAAAGCGATTTCCCTTTTGTCTTTGACACAGCTCAACCTCTGTTCGAATTCATGACATGAGATCAGAAAGTTAATTAATGAATCATAAAAAAGTTATTGTAAACTGTTCACGCATCATCATTCAGAATGAAAAGCTGTCTCTCAACGTCCAATGGCTCATAAAATTGCATTGTTTGGAATCACATGCAGCAAAAAACATGGACCCCATATTTTCATCTCACCATCTAATAGCATTAACCGTACCGTAGAAGCTCTATTAAGCCCCCCTCTCTATAAAGCCCCTTTTCCAATAAGCCCCTCCCCCTTCAGACATTATGTCAAATAAGCCCCACTCTCTAGCCCCCTGCCCCACTTATATAAAATTCCAGAGACTACCAAAGATGTTTCCATCTATTTAGCTAAACAAGTTTGCATGTTACTTTTGATCTGGTTTGGGATAAATGATAAGCCTCCAGGGCCGGAGCTTCTTACAGTATACCATACAGCTTCTTGGCATGGAATAAGGTACAGAACTTGCCCACATTTCTGCGATTCGTCTGATCGTCAATCTCGTTTTCTAAATTCATATGAATTATTACAATAATACATGTTAAATCTACATGTATTTATTCTAGTTATTCATTCTTGACCTGTTCTTTTTCTGAAAGACTCGCAACTTGTGTTCTTTCTTGTTCTTACAAGTATCTTCATTTTGGCCGGTGCTCATCCGTATTCACTTGTATTCACCTGTATTCACCTCTGTTCACCTGTGTTCATCTGTGTTCATCTGTGTTCATCTGTATTCACCTGTGTTCACCTGCGTTCACCTGTGTTCATCTGTGTTCATCTGTGTTCACCTGTGTTCACCTGTGTTCATCTGTGTTCATCTGTGTTCATCTGTGTGCATCTGTGTGGTGTTTTAGACTAGATCGTTGAAAACATACAGACATACAAGCATCGAGAATCGATCACGCCTGGCGAAGCCACTGTGCAGGAAATTGGTGGCTGCTTCGCAGCAATTATGCCTGAATGTTTACGTTGATCCACTGTGGATACGGGTGCATCATTAAAGAGGATCACAGGATGATCAATTTTCGCATTTTTCCTTGAAAAGACTAATTCAACAGCTTGCTTTCGGGAATCCGGATTAAAGGACATTCTCCAATCATGTGCCCATAATGTAATAAAATCCAGGTCATGGTTCATATCGCTTGCTGCTATGTCAGGATCTTGTACGATCGTAAAGAGTGATGTGTCATCTGCAAAAAGTTTCACACTGCACTTCAAATTCTGCGCTAGGTAATTTATGTATATTAAGAAAAAAACAAGGGGACCAGAATCGAGCCTTGCGGAACGCCAGCAGAAATATTCCCCTAGGTGGAAGCCTGACCATTCAAGACAGTCCTTTGTTTCCTATTTAACAAGAAAGTTTGAAGGAGTAACAGTAGATTTCCCGAAACACCACTTCTTTTAAGCATGTACATAAGGCCGTCATGCCAGACCCTGTCAAAGGCTTTAGAAATGTCGAGATAGACAGACCGAACTTCTAGGGTGGGATTACAGTCAAAGGCTTCGAAGACAGAATGGGTTATGGAAAGCAATTGATTTATTGTTGAGTCACCTGGACGGAAACCTGATTGGTTGGGATTTAGTAAATTTTCTCTCTCTAAATGTGAATACAAAGACTCGTAGATAAGCTTCTCTAAAATTTTGCTAAAAATTGGAAGGAGAGAGATAGGGCGATAGTTTTCCTTCAGATTTTTCTCATTTTTCTTGTGAACAGGTACAACATTTGCTCGTTTCCAGGTTTCAGGAAAAATGCCGTGATGCAAACAATTTTCGAAAATCAATTTTAATGGTATTATTAATGAGTCATCGCATATTTTTATCATTCTCACTGAAATTTCATCCCAACCATGCGCTTTGTTCGGATAAAGATTACGAATGGTCCGTAATATGTTCTCGTTGGAGATGACAAAATCTCGAAGCAGGGATGTGGTCACAGGTAAATCACTGGGAATTTCACTGCCAGTATTTCTTGTTGTGCATTGAAGAATGAAGTAATCATTGAATATTTGAGCCTTTGAAGAAAAATCTAGCACAAAGATATCGTTATCCAACAGAGAGGGTATTTCGGGTATCTTTGGAAGGATCTGATAATGTACGACCAACATTAGTGAAATATCTATGTTTAGCATCTTCCACAAGTTTTGATCCTTTGGCTATCATATTTTGAATACCTTCAAGCATATCTTCTGGTATACCATTCTAGACAAACGATTTGAAAGCACGATTTTTCTTTCTTAAGAAGCTTTTTATACTGGGAGTAATCCAATGCAAATGATGGGCCTTTATCTTTGTGAGCTTGTTTGGTATGAAATTTGAACAAATATTCAGAAGAATTTCGTCAAGAACCATAACTTGCTCATCGGGATGTGTTACTTCTTCAAAAGTTTCTTGCCAACGGAACATTTCTACATTTTTCCGAATAGAGGGAATATTTGCTCTATCATAAAACCATAGTGTGCGTGTGTAAGGGGGCGGGACAAGATTTCTGACAGACAGTTTACCATGAATAATCTGATGATGGCATTGCTCATGAAGGGAGGGGTGAATACCAGATTCAATGAACAGGTTAGGTTGGGGTTAGGTTGATCCGTAAAGATCAAGTCAATACAAGATTTTGATTGGCCAATCATATGGGTCGGTCCATATATTAGCTGATGCAATCCAAGGTCTGACGT
This sequence comes from Aurelia coerulea, assembly GCA_039566865.1. Classification (NCBI taxonomy): domain Eukaryota; kingdom Metazoa; phylum Cnidaria; class Scyphozoa; order Semaeostomeae; family Ulmaridae; genus Aurelia; species Aurelia coerulea. Next base: position 10,933,939 of record CM076955.1, on the reverse strand, counting down.
TAATGGCTCGAATTGCTTACCCTCGTCGTTTTCGTTATCTTTTTCCCACCACTGAGGAGAGCGACAGTTGAAGTCTCCAGTAATGATGACGGCATATGGCTCCTTGGCAGACATTTTAGATAGCATTAGCTCAAAATTATTCATGAAATCGTCAAATTTTTGCTGGTCCTGACTGGGACTTCTGTACACAACTGCGAAAAAATACCATTTCCTGTCAATATCAAGTTCACAAACAATGCTTTCAGGTAGTGTTGCAATGTCTGGCCTTTCTTTCTTTGGAAGTGAATCTTTGATATACAACCCAACTCCACCCCTTTTGATATTCAATGGGTGATTACATGTGATGAATTCATACCCTTTCATTTCAGAAGAAGTCTTTCTTGGTCTATAGAGTCATCGAGATGGGTCTCAGTAATGCCTATGAGATCATAATTATATATGGAGTTGTATGCCTCTATAAGTGAAACACGAAGAAAATCATGGGTAGCAATACTGTTCAAGTTCCAACAACAAAACCTTAGGGACTCTAGACCAGGGTTTAGTTCAACATCGCCACAAAGTAAGATCAACCTTGAGATTACCCACTGCGAATAGAGAAGGTTAAAAGCTACACAGACTGCATACGATTGGATGTACACGAGAAAAAGGTACTTGATTGTGCCACATTTTGATCGGAAAAGGCTGTTCAACGCAAATGGAATTCGTTTAAGAAGCTCAAAGAGGACATATGCAATTATCCTTATGTACAAATAAGTACCAGAAAATAAGGGCAAAACAAGACTGGGTATGAATTATATGACTTATGAAAAAGTGGACTGCAACTGTGAAAGGCATGATAACTATTGAAATGAGAATAAAACAAACAGCAAAATGATATAACTTGAGAATTTGCAATAACGCCGCGAAGAAGTTAAGTGCACAGCAAAATCTCTGAGATCTACTGGTGAAGACCCCGAAACAACCTATTGCTGCTCACCATTGGTTGATATCCACCAACATAAAAAAGAAGGAATCCCCCCCGCCGATGTCTTGATGAAATTTTTGCTTTGTGCTGACCCCTGACACCCCCTTTTCATGGAGGATATTAAATTCTGTAACTTTTTCATACTTCGTTTTTCCCTATTTATTCCATCCTCTGGATCACTGTGCAGTGATCGAATTTGATACTAACAGTCAAATAAAAATGTTTGTTGTATGTTTACTCAATTTTACTAGTTACGAGACAGCAACTGCGGTAATAGGAAACCCGTTTTCGCATTTTAGACAGAAAACAACGTGGCAAGATGAATATAAGTGTGAAAATTTTAAGCAATTCAAGGCTTCGTTGAATTTGAATGCTGAATTCTCAGTAGGCCCACATTACCCCACCTGGTAAGAAAATAAACATAAAAAGAACTATCGCTTCAATGATTTCGAAATAAACGTTATTTCACTTGCAAAGGACCAAACTCTCACCTCATGGTCATTAATTGGACCAGGAAAGCAAAACAACAGTGGCAGGAGAAAGTTTTTTTGGGCTTTGAGATTCTTGCACAATAGGCCGTTCAGTGAAATCATTTTATAAAATGAGTGGAGATACATCTAAGACGAATGTTTTATGTGAAAAGGCAGTTTATTATGTAGACATTAAAAGAAAATAGCCAACCTTTCTTCCATTTTACGAGAAAGGACATTTCCAGCGAAAAGCTCAGTAGACCCACTTTACCCCGTAGACCCACATTACCCCATCCTACCCTAGTATTGGCATGTTTATCAGTTGTCCATAACTACAAGACAGAGAATGGAAGTAAGCGGCACGCTGTTTTGCACAAGAGAGCAGTTGGTTTTGCCGCCGCACCCACCCTCCACCACTTATTTTCTGCCTCTTTTCTTTCCGCGGCAGTCGGTCGCGTGACAGGTGCATTGGCCCGGAAAAAATAATAAAGTATTTATTTCAGTCCAATCACCGACCTTAAAAGTGTTCTTGTATGTTCTTGCTAGCTTGCTAGCAAATTCCGGGCGGCTGCACTAACTGCCCAATTTTCTAGCAATTAGTTATTTCGGACTAGGGTGCAACCGGTGGTAATCGGACGCTTAAGGTCCTTAAGGAAAACTAAACATTTTCATAAGAAACTTTAATCAAAAACAAAAACCAAAAGTACCAGGTGAATGGACAGGTATTTGGACATACCTTCCCGAAGTGTTTTGGTTTTTACTTTGCCTGCTTTTCTTTGACAACGATTTTTTTGAGACTGATCTTGGCGGTGGTTTTCGGACAGTGGCGGTGGTTTTTGGACAGTGGGTTCACAATGCAGAATGTGCCAAGGAAATTATTTCTCTGTTTATACTTGGGAAGTATTCCGTCTATAAACTCTTTTGCTTCATTTTTCTTGTCTTTTTTTCTATTCTTGAATGCGAAAACAAAAGTTCGATTGTCGGTTCTCGTAATGACATTCTGGAGAGCTCTCGGTACACACAAAACAATCTAAAAGCTAAGAGATGCGTTAGAAAAAATGTTTTTTTGATCTCATTACTATTTTCCATTGATGTATGTATAGATGTTTTTGAATGAAATGTCAAAATTCAATCACATTTCAAATCCGACCTTAATTCATGCTCCCAACGAACTGATTCACTTGGTGTCCGAAAACCACCGCCATGAACTTTTCAGACAATTCGATATGGCATCCGCTGTCCTCCCTTCAGTGAAACTGTTTTTAAGTCTTTTGCATAATGCTTGTAGTTGCTTCAATGCTAGACATCCAATTTAAGTGATTGTTTAAGATTTTTGCTTCTTTCTGGAACGGATTCAGAGTTTTGAATCTTGGGTGTGATATTCGCAACGACAAGGTCTACACTGCCAAGCACAACGAAAACAACTTCTTTAGCGTGTTTTACATTCATGAAGGCTTTTCGTAAAGTTGTTTAGTATCTATAATGTTAGCTTTCAGTACCAAGAAATGCCCTCTTTTATAGACCAGGCGGAGAATGGGGGTAGGGTCCCCCTCCGGGGAAGTAATTCAAATCAGGTGGTTTTGGGTAATTTTGGGGTGCTGATTACGAAAATCGATGTTATACGGGCAAATTCGGTGGCTTTCGGCCTCTGTCTCATGTCAAAGTCTCGTTCTCAGGTAAAATAGGCCCAAATACCTTGCAGTGTCCATCCTCTGGGAAAGTAAGTCAAATTAAGTAGTTATGGGTAATTTTGGGGTGCTGATTACGAAAATCGATGTTATACGGGCAAATTCGGTGGATTTCGGCCTCTATCTCATGTCAAAGTCTCGTTTTCAGGTAAAATAGACGCAAATGCCTTGCAGGGTCCATCCTCCGGGGAAGTAAGTCAAAGTAAGTAGTTTTGGGTAATTTTGGGGTACTGATTCCAAAAATCAAGGTCCTAAGGGCGTATCAGGGAATGTTTGGTCTCTATTCCATGTCAAAATCTCGTTTTCAAGCTGAAACGACAAAAAATGCCTTAATAAAACTCCTCCCCATAAGGGAAATTTGTCAAATTTGGTAGACTTGGGTAATTCTGGTGTGCTGATTCCAAAAATCTATATCATACAGGCATATTAGGCGTCGTTTCTCATTTGACTTTACTTCATATCAAAGTCTCGTTTTCAAGCAAATGATACTTGTCCATTTGCCTCTATGAAACTCAATATAATCTATGTACAGAAAATATTCTCCCCTTTGAATATGTAAACGATCAAACATCGTAAAGATCTATTAACTCTTCATCAAAGTCGTTGTCACTGTAATCGCCTTCCATTGGATCGGCCCCGTCATCCTCATTCAGTGGTCAATAGCAGTTCTGCGATATCATCCAGGTAGCAAACATCACTCCAAACAACTGATCCTCTTTCATCTCATCGATATGATTTGCTGGATCGTCCAGATCCATCATTAAGCAGCCAGCTTGCCTAAAAATAGATGCCACATAATTTGATCGTTGGATGTGAAGCCTCAAATTTGACTCGCAGCAAGCTTAAATCGGTTATTCTCTTTTCATTTTCGAACTTCTGCAAGAGCATTTTCTTCCTCACTTCGTCACGAAATTGAATCCTTTCGTTTCCATATATGGTGCATACAAACTTTTCCAAGCCTATCTCGACTTCTTCAGGTACATGAAGACTGGTCCCCAAATCTGCAAATAGATTTACATATTCTGTCTTTTTAACCATTCAGCTCCAAAAAGCTACTTTCCCCTTTCTAAAGTAGCTAGAAACATAAGTATTTTCAGAAAAAGCATGAAGACCAACTAGCGCTTTTCGATCTCCATGCTTGAAGATGTTGCATCTATTATTTTAGTATTGAGACCTGTTCCGTTGTCAATCAATACTTGGGCTCCTGGCAAATGATGGGCAACGAAGAGGGCTACGATATCGATGTCCCCAGAAGGTGCTCTGACCATCATGGAATCCCAAGTTGCTACATTTGCTGCCTGAACTAAAGCGATCAGATATGATATGAAGATTCCTTACCATTTCACAAGTTTCCTTCAGAATGGAGACAATAAGGCAATGTTATTCAATTTAATCCAAAGAGCGATAGAAGAAGATAAAAGCAAACTACGAGGAAAGACCAGCTTCTTCTCTGACGAATACCACTGCACTAAAGTGTTGGAAGACGAAGTTGTCGTCGATGAAAGATCAGAAAGCAACCACGAAGAAGCTGATACAAAGCTGATCGCTCTAGTTCAGGCAGCAAACGTAGCAACTGGGGATTCCATGATGGTCAGAGCACCTTCTGGGGACATCGATATCGTAGCCCTCTTCGTTGCCCATCATTTTCCAGGAGTTCAAAGATTGATTGACCAACCGAACAGGTCTCAATACTAAAATAATAGATGCAAGATCTTCAAACATGGAGATCGAAAAGCGCTCGTTGGTCGTCCTGCTTTTTCTGAAAATGGTTATGTTTCTAGCTTCTTTACAAAGAGGAAAGTAGCTTGAATGGTTAAAAAGACAGAATATGTAAATCTATTTGCAGATTTGGGGACCAGTCTTCATGTACCTGAAGAAGTCGAGACAGGCTTGGAAAGTTCGTATGCACCATATATGGAAACGAAAGGATTCAATTGCGTGACGAAGTGAGGAAGAAAATGCTCTTGCAGAAGTTCGAAAATGAAAAGAGAATAACCGATTTAAGCTTGCTGCGAGTCAAATTTGAGGCTTCACATCCAGCGATCAAATTATGTGGCATCTATTTTTAGGCAAGCTGGCTGCTTAATGATGGATCTGGACGATCCAGCAAATCATATCGATGAGATGAAAGAGGATCAGTTGTTTGGAGTGATGTTTGCTACCTGGATGATATCGCAGAACTGCTATTGACCACTGAATGAGGATGACGGGGCCGATCCAATGGAAGGCGATTACAGTGACAACGACTTTGATGAAGAGTTAATAGATCTTTACGATGTTTGATCGTTTACATATTCAAAGGGGAGAATATTTTCTGTACATAGATTATATTGAGTTTCATAGAGGCAAATGGACAAGTATCATTTGCTTGAAAACGAGACTTTGATATGAAGTAAAGTCAAATGAGAAACGACGCCTAATATGCCTGTATGATATAGATTTTTGGAATCAGCACACCAGAATTACCCAAGTCTACCAAATTTGACAAATTTCCCTTATGGGGAGGAGTTTTATTAAGGCATTTTTTGTCGTTTCAGCTTGAAAACGAGATTTTGACATGGAATAGAGACCAAACATTCCCTGATACGCCCTTAGGACCTTGATTTTTGGAATCAGTACCCCAAAATTACCCAAAACTACTTACTTTGACTTACTTCCCCGGAGGATGGACCCTGCAAGGCATTTGCGTCTATTTTACCTGAAAACGAGACTTTGACATGAGATAGAGGCCGAAATCCACCGAATTTGCCCGTATAACATCGATTTTCGTAATCAGCACCCCAAAATTACCCATAACTACTTAATTTGACTTACTTCCCCAGAGGATGGACACTGCAAGGTATTTGGGCCTATTTTACCTGAGAACGAGACTTTGACATGAGACAGAGGCCGAAAGCCACCGAATTTGCCCGTATAACATCGATTTTCGTAATCAGCACCCCAAAATTACCCAAAACCACCTGATTTGAATTACTTCCCCGGAGGGGGACCCTACCCCCATTCTCCGCCTGGTCTATTAATTGCTGCGATTAGCAGCCATTTAGACGAGTTTGAATCTGAAATTTGGGCGATGTGTGGCAGATTCTATGGGCAGATCCAAACAAAAGAACAAGCAGACAATCGCAGACAATATGTAGACTCATTGGTGCTTGTGATTGGATGGAACAACAAAGATGGATTTGACAGAGCAACTACAACAACAGGTTCTTACGTTGCTTGCTGACTCATTGCAGCGCAGCCCCGCGCAGTCAATTTTGTTTCAGGGAAGCAGTGGAAGCTATGTACTCTCGCTATTTTTTCCTCCCCTCGTTTTTCGGCGAGAGAGACTTGTAGCAAGTCCATGAAAGATGGCAAAGCAAAACATGAACAAGAACTGCAGTGCGTCATTCGAATGGTATTTATACCTGCAGCGTTATTTTGGCAATCAAATTAAAGCAATTATGACCACAGTCAAATTCAATCAGGTGGTTGTAATTGCAATTAAACAATGCTCGAATCTTGAATGACAGTTTCGCCATCGTTTTGATTGGCAAAGGAATGCAAGGATACTTCAGCATGCCTCATTGCACTTGCATAATCAAACAACATTATTTGAATCCGCAATGTGTAGGCTACAATCATTTATTGTTTTTTTACCCCATCAAAGACAATAATAACTTATCAACTAATCAAATGTCAGCTAATCAAATCTGTTGTAGCTGCATGGCTACAATCAAGATCAGAGCAGAACATGTAGCCACTTAGCCAAGCATCAACACTCTAGCCTTTGAACAGGCGATAAACATGTGAGATGCAGAGCAGGTAAACAAAAATGTTGCTGCATGGTCGGAGTGCAAGATGTAATGTTTGAACTGAGAGTGATATCATATTAACTTGCACTGGATGTTGAGTCATGCTAATACCCCCATTCATACTGACAAAGTTAAACCAGCTTTGTCGAAACCACGTTAAATTTCAACCAATCAAGCGCATTAAAGGCCCTTTACATGAGAAATTTCAACCCGGGTTGAGTTGAACACGGGTTGAGTTTCAACTCGGTTGACGGTGTAAGCCTTCATCGCGTCATTCAAATTTTTGAATGGGGCTCACATTCCTTCTTCTATTGTTTGCAACCATGTGACCTAATCTCAACCCGTGTTGAGATTCCATGTAAACACAAGGCAAACTAAGCAATGCTGTTAAAACTAACTCAACCCGTGTTGAAACTCAACATGGGTTGAAATTTCTCATGTAAAGGGCCTCTTAGATTTGTTGCATTGACCAATTAGAATTAACTTGTCGGTGTGAATTGGGTATAAGCTGTCTTGAAATATGCAAGCAGTAGGATTGTTCTCAAACTCGAAACTTCCCTTGCACAATTCGCCCCTCTGGGGGCACATAACTGCTGGTGAATGGTATTGAAGTGAGTACCTCCCCCCCCCACAACAGATTGGCAGCCGATTGTCTCTACTCTTCTGAGCTGCACTCACTTAACTTTGTTAACAGCTAGTATTGCCTTTAAAAATAAATCCTAGGTTGATAGCTGTTCACTCCATAGTGTGATTTGTAAACAGTGCGTTTTCGTTGATTAAGGGCCGTTCCTAAAGGTGGGCTCATGAGGGGGCATTTCCCGTTTTCCTGCGAAACTCCCAACAGATAAAAATTCCAAAAAATTATCATGAGATAGAGCATAGTTAAATCTATGGGCAAACGTTTTTTGGTCTTTGATAATTGTTTTCTACTTGCAGTTATTTTGAAGTATGATACCCGGTGTCTCAGAAAAAAGTACCCCTTTTTGACTGGAAATAGGAACCAAGCAATAAGATATCATTGCTCCCCGACTTCACAGCTAAATTTAACAATATTCTACTTAGATGTATGTACCTTGCATTTAGAAATCGTCCACCAAACACCGGAGATACAGGTTTGCAAAGTCAAAATTTACAGTGCACCCAAAACCAGAGGTTTTGAAAAAGGGCCTAGTCATGATTTGTATCGTGGACATTTTCCAAAGTACTGGTAGACTTTAAGTTTCCGTGTTTTGCTTTTGAAAAGAACAAAAGATGCATGGACATGGCGCTGATTAAACAAATGTGGTAAGAGTGATAAAGTCGTGCCACATCTCCAAAATAAGCGTGCATGTGCTCCCTTTCCTCTTCTTTAATACAAACACTTGGGATCGAATGCATTGCAAGGACCGATTCCTCAAAAGAAAAGTCACTTCAAGAAGAATTGAAGTAATTCAAGGTATAAATCTTTTCAAAAATAAAAAGTAAAGGTCAAAGTCAAAAATTCGTTTGCAAAATGCCTGTTTGTTGTCAAATTATGGCTAGGCCATTTCTCAGAACCTCTGGTTTCAGGTGCACTCTAAATTTTCACCCTGTGAACTCATATCTCCGGTGTTTGGTGGTCGATTTCCAAATGTAAGGTATGTGCATTTAAGTTGAAGACCAACACATGTAGCCATGAATTCAAAAAGTCCCGAAATATTATCGTTTTGCTGCCTTGTTGAGTCAAAAAGGAGTACTTTTTTTTAGACACCCGGTAGTATTTTTTAATCTGAATGCGAATGTGATTGTGAATCTGAATGTGAATCTTGTTCGGGGGAAAATGAAAGTGTGTCAGCCTGACAGATCGGGCTGCAAAGTCAGCGGATTACATCATTGCACCACAACACCTTAAAATTGGTGGAAACCGATCTGTGTTGAAACCAACTTGCATGCAAAAGAATACATTGCAGACTTCAAGAGAGCTGACACTGCCTTAAACGTATCTTAATTGCAGCGCAGCAGGCGCGTAGCGCCCTGCGAGGCAGCATTATAGATAAGTCAAATAGCCAATTTTGGGATTTTTATCAAGGCCTCCGCAGCGAACGAAACTGCTGCGTCATTCGAAAGGTATCAGGCCTGGCCGTTTGAGGCGGGCGATCGCCCGCGCCTGCCTCCACGCTCGCCTTAAGTTGGTGAGGGGAGCTATTGATCGCCCACCTCCATGTCAGTTGATATTGGAACCGCCCGCCTTAGGTTTTCATCAGGGGCAGCGCTCAATGGTATAAACTGTATGAGCCTCATACCACTTTTTTTCAAAGCTTCCCTAAGAAAACCTCAGAATTCATCAGGCGAATTTGGTGTCAGCCTTCCGTTCTGCTTGACTCAGTAGCGGAGGCGCATTACGTGATCAAATGGTGATTCAAATATCAACGCCAACGTAACTTTGTGTCTGGCTTGTTCCGACAAAAGATACGTAATTACCTGCTAATCCGTTATGAATCATAATATATGGTACTATTGATAGCTATTGAATCACGAGGGCAGTTATGGCCACGGTATGAGTTTCTCATTTCTCATACCATGATGTCACTAAACTTTTGTCTTGGTGGCCCTCTGGTACGTCATGGCGTATTGTAAACCTAACGTGAAACAAAGCGACCTGTCTTCCATGGTATGAGTTTCGATTTCTCATACCGTGGCCAATCTAACCATTCATCTCAATACTACGCTGATCTCGCTTACTTTCGTCTTCGAGCCGTGCCGTGTCTTTACTTTATAACATGGATCGGGTTTTAGGAAGCGAGTACCGTTTAGCCTGCGTGCAGACTCAACTATCCTAAAGTGTAGACTCTACACTTTAGGATAGTTGAGTCTGCACGCAGGCTAGTACCGTTGGGGTGTTTCAAATATTTTCTCTATTTTGTCAACTCAAAGACGATTAACTCACGAACAACGACTTCGGCTAAAAGGAGATGGAAGACCATGCCCAAAAGTTACCATAAAAAATACGTAGCGAGTAACACTGCATACAAGAAATTTCCGTGAATTTGTGGAGACGTAGAAAAGAATACCTACTTTTGTTGGCCATGTCTTGTTATGGGTGATTTATTAAAGGTGAGTTTTTTCACCAGATTTAGTTTCCCAAATACCAAATTGGCCCGGAGGGGGGAGGGGGTACTTAGTATATTTATCCTGTTGGAATATGCTGTGCGGAATTTCACTCGTTCGAAAAAGCGTACAAGATTTTTCAAAACCAAACAAAACAAAATTTTTTCAGAGCGGGTTGTTGATAGTGAAGTCACCGATTTTTTTCCAGGGTCTGCTTTTGCGATTTGTTGGCCATCATGAGAGGGCTTGTGACCATCAGCCATAATTATAGCCATGGCTCCAAGCTCTTTGCCGCGTTCACTGGCCATGGTATGAGAATCACAATCCTCATACTGTGCCCTTGAGGTGGCAATACAGGAAGGGCTATGTGCCTGTGGCCAAATTTTTTCTCATGGCTGAAAGACCTTTAGCCACGTTCATTGGCCATGGTATGAGGGTCATGATCCTAATACCTTGCCTTGAGGGTGATGTGGCTAAAAACAGAGGGCTAAAAGGCGTATATCTTTTCAGTAACATGATTTTTCCAAATTCAAATTAGCCATGGCCTAAGGCCGCTGTTATTTCCTCTTTGCAGAAAGAGAAACTTGTTTGCATTTAACTTGAAATTTAGAGAAAATCTAAGACTTTGATTCATCAAAAATGCTAATTTTTCCTAGGGCTTCGCCCCTGGACCCCAATGGGGGGCTTCCAGCGCCCCCCATACCCCCAGCTGGATTGGTTAACAATTCCTTCGCTTCGAGCTAGATTATTGCTAGATATTGAGAGGAAGTTAATCCCATATATTTTGACCTCAAAATATAATTCCTTTACCTTTAATTTCTCAGGAAGTCATCTTCTCTTGTAAATAGTTAACGTGGGGGGTGAAAGGCTTAGCGGATCGGTGTATTTTGTTGATTATAAGAAGCGGATTTTGTATTTATCCATTTTACACAACGGATTTTCGTATTTTGTTTTCTTGACGGATCACGTATTTTTCCGATATCCTAAGGCGTATTTCGGACTTAACTATTGTCTTAAACGTATTTTTGGATCCTTTCTCCCCGGTGCAAAGTAAAATGACTAAAAGAGTAAAAAGAGAAAAGAGGACAAGTATAAAGCTAAATGCTATAAGAGGGAACAGAAAAATTTCCCAGAATTGTTCTTTATTGCCGACATGAGCTCAACAAAAGTGGTATCATCTTGCTTAAAGTATCTGTGTCAACGACCAAAATATCTATGTGGCCCACAGCGAAGGAACTAGCATTAATCTTGCTACCCACTCCCATTAAATTTTTCCTTTGTGCTAAGAAGTGTAATTGATGAAGAAATTCATCTTTTCGCTGGCAGCAAAGTAGAGGGTTTTGCCAAGATGGGCCAGCTGAGCATGTCAATTCAAACAGTCCATTGGTATATGTGTAGAATTTGCTACTGTGGTGTATGCCTGTGATGATGCCCAGTCAAATTCCGTGAAGCTGATCACACCTCTCAACGAGACAGCAAATTTGCTTGACGCTATTGGCAAGCCTCGCAATGCTTTTTTCCGTCCACGAGAAAGGACAGTCATACTCCAACATGGCACTGTCAGAAGCATCCAACAAAGTGCAGCAGTGGAAGCAAGTTCTTATGGACTTTGAAAGAGCAGTTAGTTCTACAGAGCATTTACCAAACACCCCAAATGGACGTCAGGGACAGGGTGTTCAACCCAGAAGAAATGTGCGTAGACCCAGACCAAAACTCTTGGGTTTGACGCAGACCCAGAATATTGAAAGCAATTTTGTGATCGACCCAACATTTTAAATGATACTCTTAGACCCAGAACGTCACAATAGACTAATGTAGTATTTTCTCAGTCAGATATTTGTTTAACTAAAAACAGCCTGTTACGGTGACCTTCAGTAGACATGATTGATTTTGTGATAATTTTGCATTTTGAAACAGTTCTCATAACGTCCACCGATGCTGTGATCCGTGTTCTGCAATGTGGGCTACCCATCGCGATCCTTGAACAAATGATGCAAGATGAAAATGAGCACTCTTTGGAAACTTGCAACAATTTGCTCTGATGCTGGTTCCTAGGATTTTGCTTCAAATATGAGCGTCGTGTCATATTTTCATTAACATTGCACCCGCCGGGCAAGATGACCAGTTTTGATGAATCAGAAACATTCACCACCGAAAGCGAGTAAGAAGTGATCTGATTTACATGATGACTGTCACAAAACTATCAAGGTTACCTTGTCATTAATGAGCTAAATGGCAAGAATGATATTGGGAGATGCATTCTAAGTCAAAGTAAGGGGCGTGGCCCCAAAAATTTTTCTGAGGGCTTCGCCCCCAGACTCCCTCATTTCCATGCCCCACCACTTGATTTTCCCTTGCCACGCTGCTTATGGGTACTGCAGTTTATTGGAGTATACCTAATTTATGCAAAAAAAAAATAGTCCACGACCACTTTATCTGGATTTGCGCTGGCTTACCCCCACGTGTTCCTAATTTCAGGCATTTTCAGTTAATCAAGAACAACATGCAGTTTTTATCGGTTCCGTTAAGATTGTATAAAATTCTTATTTTTTTCAAGAAAACCCAAACTTCATCTATCTGTAGGCCCAAAATCAAAGAGCCTAAATAGTAACAGACCTGAAAAACTTTACCCTGGACCCAAAAATTATGGGTAGACCCAACTCGAAAAGTGCCTTGGGTCTGACTTGGTTCAGGGAATGGCTTCTGCTTCTACAATAAAGTCAGTAGATATTCTAGTTTGGGTTGGGGTTTACAGAGGTTAGACTCTATATTGTCATCTTTTGGAATTTTGGGCACGAATAATGGCAGCTGCATGATGTTAGATGTGGAGCATCTACATTCAACAAGCCATATCAAACATCCACTACCATCAAAAGAAGAATACTGTAGGGATCTTGGCAATACCATCAAAGACAGTATCAAACACTTGTCATCTTCGACCTTTTACCATCACAGAAGTGAGAATAAGGCCTCGTGGTACCCAAAACCAGAGAGCATGATATTCAGTCATAAGCCCTACCTTTGGTTTCCCCACTAGCGCAGAAAAACATGGATGAAAAGTCGATTGGCGAAATGCGAAATGACGCCTGCACGTATGACGCTGCTGTGCATCAGAGACTTCATGGGACAACTCGTCAGGAAACGACAATTGACCAAATATGGCACTATGTCAGAAATGATGTATCAAAGAAAGCTAGTCATCACGGAGAAAACTAACTTTGCAAGTGGTAAAAATGCAATGGTTGATGCAGAGCAAACTGACAACACTGAAAATGAAATTGAAGAAATTGAACTCCAGTACGATTCAAGTACTGACGAAGAAGATGGTGATGCAACAAATTCTGAGCTCGACGCAAGGTCAACGGTTCTGGTCGGAGTTTCCACTCGATGAGGAAGAGCTGTGGAAATTAATAGCAATTATATATCATGAATGTTAATGACCAGTGATTTAACAAATTGACGGATTTTCGTATTTCATCGAAAAAATTAGCGGATTTTCGTATTTGTTCATCAAAAGTAGGCGTATTTGCGTATTTCAATACCCCCTTTCACCCCCCACGTTAACTACTTGACAAGTCACCCGAAAAACAAACGAAACATTTCAAAAAGCAATAACCAAACAAATTATTTGAAACCCTTTACACACCCTGACTGTTTTTTTCTTATTTGAAGACCATTTAAAATGTCATTTGGCATCCATAAGCTCCCGACATGTTAAAACCAAATCATTTCAACATGGCGAATAATCAGAAACAATCGGCTTTCGAGCCTAGGTCTTTTGAGAAATATGACAACCGGGCCGTACGATACATTTTACATCAACTTTCTTTGACGTCTTGCTCGTATTTTCTTACAGAAGCCTTTTTGAGAAACTAAACTCTCGGATCGGCAAAAAATTAAGAAACTCAAGCACCGGAAAGGTATTACCGGAGACAGCCGAGACATCCTCGTTAGTATGTGGTTGATTTGTGACAACAGAAAACCAAAGTTTCATTTCTGTCAAAGAATCGCCGTCTTGTTTTGTCAGGTAGCTGTTTAAAGACAAATATTGAATTCCTCGTTTATTCATACACTTTTATTGACGATTTTCTATAGAATGAAAATCGGCCGCCTGACTTCACCGAGGAGAGCGATATACCGCTCGCCTGCTAAAATGCTCACAGCCAGGCCTGAGGTATTTATACCTGCAGCGTTCCTTGGCAATTAAAAGGATGATAACTACACTCAAATTCAATCAGGTCGTTCTAATTGCTTCAAAATTTAACAATGCTCAAATATTTTGTTTTGAATACCAAAGGAACACAAGGATTGCCCCGCTCCGAATGCCTTACTGCACCCTCCTCCAGTTCTACAGAGGTCCAAACTCATATCAAGAAACATTGATTTCCTCTGGTACTCTATGCCAAATGTCAATGCAAAACTCTTTGCGACAGAATTGAATAACTCACACTACCGCTGCTGCTTGGCTGCTTGGCCTGCTTAAATTTTGGCCGGCAGCATTTGAGTGCCATTTGCATGGGCATTTGCGTGAAACAAACTTCAGACAGCGATCCGATCAACTGTCAACAGTTCATGTCAATGGCATCATTTTATTCATATTCATTTACTCTAAATTTCTTGGAATAGACTTGGACCAAGACAATACACGTTTTTTCATAAGAAGCAGCGTATAAGGCTCAATTTTTGAAAAGCTAAGAAACAACCCTACCTGAATTCAAAAAGCTGAGAAACTTTTGTAATTTGCAGTTTTAGTTTTCCCAGCGCACTCAAAATGTTTTGACACTGTAAAGTTATAGCAACTGTTTAGACATTATTTTGAGTGCGAATTATGTTATTTACTTGTTTTGAGACCTTGCTTTGTAATTTAGGAGCCTTCTTGACAAAGCTAAATTAACTATACACTTCCAGTATTAAGAATAAAAGAAACACGTAAGAAACTTTTTAGTAGCAAAATGGCCCAAAAATGTAAGACACTGCCTACCAGCCCTAGACTTGCCCCAAGTCTATTTCGTCAACTGTAATAAGTCTATCTGAAAGTATACTACGAAACATTTCGCTTTTCACTTTTCCTTCAATTCTTTTTCACAAATTTTTTTTTGAAAAAATAGACTTAGGGCAAGTCTATACTGGACTTGCCCAAGTTGGACTTGGGCAAGTCCAAGTCTATACCAGCCCCAAACCTTCGTTTCTTATAAAAAAATACGTGTAACACCTACTGTTGACCAATCAAACAATAGACCACTTTGCAATTTGGAGAAAGAGACCGAGGAGAGCGCGGCCCATTCTGACAGCCTTGGCAACAGGGAAATCTAGGGAATCCCCTCTTCTGCAGTGCAAAGTGTACGGTTGGCGGCTCGTTCGCATCTCTCTCCAAACTTGAGTTATTTTCGATTTATTTGCAACTTCGAAGAGTTATGCGATACTTGTTTCGTATGGTAAGTGTTTTCTTTGGATTATTTAGCCGTTTTGCCATTTTTTCGCTCATTTGCGAATGTATTTTGAGCCATTTTACTTCAGTTGTTTCCCTCGAGTTTGAGGCGGCTTAAGTTGGGCCTATTGATCTTGTATCATCTTCCTCGACTTCAATTGACTTGGTTTGACCTGTTATTGCTTGTTAAATTTATCAAAACAGTACACAATTTCATTGTGAATCTTTAGATGATTCCAAACAATGCTTTTCATTACCTTGCATTGCCGTACATGCGTTCGATTGGTTCGATTATCTAGTAAACAAGCAAAACTTCGTTGTAGGTCGGCTAGGCCTATAAACTGAGCCGTTTCAAAGTCGAGGGAAAATACCTGAAATAAAGTGGCCAAAAATACACTCACAAATGAGCGAAAAGATGGCAAAACGGCTAAATAATCCAAAGACAACACTTACCATACTAAACAAGCATCGCATAACTCTTGGAAGTTGCAAATAAATCAAAAATAACTCGAGTTTGGAGTGAGATGCGAGCCGCCAACCGTACACTTTGCATTGCAGAAGAGGGGATTTCTTAGATTTCCCTGTTGCCAAGGCTGTCAGAATGGGCCGCGCTCTCCTCAGTCTCTTTCTCCAAATTGCGAAATGGTCTATTGTAGTTTCATGGCTTCATTAATGATTCAGAGCATAACATTAGATGCAGTCATGCATCTATATTCAGGATACAGGGCACAAATGTTGCTGCACGTCTACAGTCGGAGTGCCAGAGATAAATGTTTCATTTTAACTGAGAGTGGTATCATAAAGTTGGGTCATGCTAAGATGTCTTGAAATATGCAAACAGTTGCCTATTTTTGGAGTTGCTATTAAACTCGAATCTTCCTCCCTTGGAAACTCCAACTTTCAGTAACTGCTATTGAATGGTAGTGAGAAACCCCCCCCCCCCCCCCTCCCTCCCTCAACGTTGGTGGACAAACTAGAATTATCTTATACTACTCTTCTGAGCTGCACTCACTTAACTCCGTTAACAGCTAGTTAAGTATTAAATATATCTCAATTGGTTGGACCTTGTAGAAAGAATGAGACAACAGATTCTGTTTTCCAATGAAGGTCTATTGTTTTACAGCATTAAGCTATTGTTTCACAAAAATCGGCAATTGTTTTTATCATTGCATCAAAAATACCTCTTTTGAATTATAAAGAACCAAGTTTTATTTTTACAAAAGAAAATTGTTAGAGCTATCACTTTCAATAATTTTGCTGCTCCTTCTACCCCAAGTTATATGATTTATTTTATTTAAAGCTCCTTTCTTTTGTGTATGAATGTGTTAACAAAATTTCTCCCTCATATTTTCATGATTATTTTACTTTGTTGTCATCTGTTCATCAATATGATACAAGGCAGGCATGTATGGATGGTATTTTTTTAAATCATAAAAATACTTTGCAATATGGAATAAGATCTGTCAGATACACAGGTGCTAAATCCTGGAATGACATTCCTATCATCATCAAGCAATGCCCCTCAAAATTAAGTTTTCGCCGGCAATTGAAAATCCATTTGTTCGCAACAAAATATTAAATATTAGTATTTAAATCCACGATTCTGGTTGCATTTTTCAGTCAAGGCTGTAAATCTCAAAATTCCTTAAAGCATGCTGACTTTGGAGTGGCTTTGGCGGGCTCTTGCTTTTGGGGCCTGTTCTGGGTACAAACCCTTCCGTGGCGTTAGCTGTGGATTTGGGTTTTTTGCCTGGAGTGGGCTCCGTGGGCTTGGGGTCACTGTAAATGATAATGATAATGATAATAATTTTATTTAAAGTTGGTCTATTTACAATAGTAATATAATCACTAATTTATACCAACTATTTACAAAAACAACTTTTAATAGAAAATATACAAATTTACAATTCTGGCTATTTACAAATCCGGCAATTACACTTATCGCCAAGCCAGTGCTTGGTCGCTCTTTTGAAAGCTGCAACTTTTGGAAGTGCTTTTATCTGGTCACTAAGGGTGTTCCAAAGGAGGCTTCCTCTAAAGGATAATGACTCTATTCCAAATTTTGTTGTTCGTGTTTTTGGCAATCGACATAAATTTGTTGTTCGTAGGTCGTATTTCACAACCTTTTCTTCATGAAATTCCCAAATATATGAGGGGTTCAAGTTGTTCAATTGTTTTGTAAATTTCGATCGTCAGTTTCTGGAGATTTTGAACATGTATTTTCACGCTTTCGCTTTTCTCCAGTAACTCATCAAAGGAAGAGTCATAGTCCTTGAAGAGGATCCTTAGTGCACGTTTGTGTGTGTGGTTTATTTCGTTATTAGCAGCTTTCGTAGAAAAAAGCCAGATCAACGGGCAATAGTTGAAATTGGACAGTATTACGGCATTACATATCAACATGGCCTGTGGTCTTGAGATATAAGTATTTAGCCTTGAGAAGGCATTTATCTTTCTATTTACCTTGGAGCACAAATTTTGTATATGGGCAGTGAAAGTCAACGCGTTGTCAATCTCTATGTCCAACAATTTAACCTTATTCGTAGTTAGTATTTTGTTATCATTGATATTGAGACGCAAGGTATTTTTTTCTTTCAATCCAAGAAACATCACTTGAAATTTGCCAGGGTTTGCTACCATTCCGTTTTCAAAAAACCATTCTATAAGTGCGCCAAGGTCATTTTCCAGCCTTGGGACAATTTCGTCCAGACTACAGCCACACGCATAGAGTGTGGTATCATCTGCAAAATTGCACAAGTCTGAGTCTAATTTTAAGAGAAAGATGTCATTGATGAATATATTGAATAATGCTGGTCCCAAAACAGAACCCTGTGGGATTCCCGCTCTAACGATTTGTTGTGAGCTCTTTACCGATCCAATTTTAACCCTTTGCATCCTATTTTTTAGATAGCTATAGATCAAGCACAGGCTATTTACACTGAATCCATAGGCCTCCAGCTTAGCAATTAGAAGATCATGAGGCAAGCAGTCAAACGCTTTTGACAAATCCATCAATATAGTCCCCACTATTCCAGATGAATCCAAACACTTCCTCCATTTTTCAATTACTCTTGTTAAAGAGTGCTGGGTGCTATATCCTTCACGAAACGCAGAGAGAAGATTTGAGAATTTGTTGTCAAAAAATTTGATCATTTGATCTTTTAAGAGTCTCTCATAAATCTTAGATGTTGAAGGAAGAACACTTAGGGGCCTATAATTTTCTTTAAGAGTTGCCTCATCCTTTTTGAATATTGAGGATATATTCAGTTTATCTGGAAAGGCTGACTCGTGGATGGCACAGTTTATACAGTCTGTCAGGAAAGGGCAAATGACATTTTTGGTTGCTTTGAGCAAGAATGTTGGAATAATTTCACTGTGCGATGTCTTTACATTTAAAGAATCAAGTTGTTCTTCGACCTCCCATGGGTTTACATGAGAAAATTCAAATTTATCGCCACTGGTTCCATATTTCTGTTTGATTGCTATAATACTGGGGTGCGTATTATATTTTTGAATTGCCATAGTTGTCAATTGTTCGATCGTAGTGTCCTCTGCCACATCATGAACCTCTCTAAATGTAGGAGCTATATCCAGACTGTCTGTTATATTAGTGAAATATGTATTAAAGCACTCTGCAACCTCTGCGTCCTTCGAGAGTATCTCATCTTCTTCAATCAGGGTGATTTTTTCACTCATAGCATTTGTATTTGAAAATAATGGTTTCACAGTTTTCCACAATTTTTTGTCATTTTCTATCGTCTTCGATTGAATGGATTTAAAATACTCTCGTTTTGTTTTTTTGTTCAAATTTACAACATGGTTCCTCTGGTCTTTGTAATTTCTAATGTCAGCTTCTCGCTTACTTTCATTTGCAATGTTTTTCAGGTTTGTTCTTTTTATTATAGCTTTTCGTAATTCCTTGTTCACATGGGGTTTGTTATTTCCCCTTGTAAACTTTGTTTTCTTGGGAGCATTTGCTTCCAGTGCATTTTCAAAAGCTGTTTCAAAATTTGTGTAACGGACCGTTGGCATAGACTGGAGATTTCGCATTAAGTCTAACACAAAGCGCTCTTCTGACCATTTTTTGTTGTTTCGATAAACCAATTTTTTGGAGGAACCTTGCTGTAAGTTGTTTTGAGGATTGTGTATATAGATGGTGGTGATCACTAAATCCTGTTTCAAACGACTGAGTCTTCATAAGCGAGTGCCGCTTATTTGTCAATATTAAATCAATGCATCGTGTGGTCATTGGTCAAACTGTGGTCATTCTGGGTCTCTTGCACATAACACATCTTTTGGAATCATATTGATTACTGAAAATATGGATTTTTTAATAGGGGGTGCTCTCTCCTCGATTAGTCTATCTACTGAGAGAGCTCCTCCTTTAAGGGATTCCCCACATACAGTTTCATATGTTCTCTTCCTTAGTTTAATTTTAGGTGCTTGTATCGTTTGTTTTATATCTGTATTATTGTATTTAATATATTTTGTATTGAAAATTGTATGTTGTGTGAATTTTAAAATGAAAAACTGAAACTGAAACTGAAGTTTGCAAATGTAGAGCTCTTGCCTTGAAGAAAAGAGTCAGGGCACTATTACAGTTTTTCAAGGAAATCAGGAAAGAAAAACCTATGTCACATGCAGTGTTCAAACTTTTTTTTGCGAAAAATAAGAATGATTTGAAACGGGCCCTTTTGCAGAAATGCTCCACATGGGTTCTAGTATTTTAAAACCTAACACGTACACGTAGAATTAACTAAATTTTGTGTTTTCAATTTTAAGTAGCAATTTTCACGAAATTTGTCGTAAAAAGTTAGCATTAAAGAAATGTCTATCTACCCATGATCTTGCACCCAATATACAACATTTGTACGTATGACCATTTCGTATAAAAATCATGAAAATCGCTCTTTTTTAGGATGATTTATGACACTTTGAAGTCGGCTCAAAACTCTACATTGCACCGGAAATTTTAAAGTAAACAACCACTTGAAGTTTTGACAAACTTCAAAATTCCATTTCTCATCATTGGATAGTCCAATTTTCAAAATGTTTGCTTTCTGTTAAGCCCAAGGGTACCCTCTTTAATGGGGATGTAAAAATTGGCATGTTTTCAAAATTTCATGTTTTCCTATTTATTCCATGCTCTGGGAGGGACCGTTTGAGTTTATTTACTAAATTCGAAGTAAGATTTGAAAAAAATTCCTTAAAAATGTCCGTATTTATTTTATCATCAAAACCTGGTTTCTCTTCTGCCATTAGCAATCAAATTATGGTTTCACTTCAGTCGTTAGCAATTGTAAATTCCTCCCAGGGGGGTCACTTGAACTTTTTATATACGGGGGGGGGGGGGTCCATCCGCAATTTCCCAAATTCACCTAAAAGTATCCAAAAAAATTTCACAGACCCAAAAATATCAACTAAAAATTTTTGATGAGACCCAAAAATATCAAAAATACCAAATCTTGCTTAGTTTAAACAGCATCTATTTCATGACAGCAGGTCTTGGAGACAGATACACAATAGCATGCAGACCCACTATGCATTCTTCTATGTAGCAACTGATGGAAAATATTTACTCAAAGTAGGTGCTGAAGAGGTGGCAAACTATTAAATAAACTACCAGAATCATGTCACAAAACCCACTTTGTGACTCCAAAATTCAACTAATAATTGACAGAAACCAAGGAAACCCATGGAGTAACCCATGGCTACTCCATCATGGGTTACACTCCTCACTAACATGGCTTACTACATACAAGTCAAACTGACCTGAGCTACCTGTATGGACAGTGTGGCACTTGCACACCCAAGAAAAACAATAGGTATTCAAAACAGACAATAGATAAACAATAGAGGACCCTTCTTGCACACACAAGGTCTTGGCAAAAATTGCCCCTGAGTTACTGTTGTTATGAAAGGAATATCCAATTTTGGGGGACAGAATAATTTTGTTGGCAAATACTGCTATTTTGCTATGTTTTGTTACCTTGTTTCTCACTTCTTAGGATTCTTGGTGACAGAATTTGATTAACTGCTTATAGGAGCCAAACTCAAAAAATTAATGTTCCTCACACAAAACTTGGATTTCTCTTTGCATCTTGACAGTAATTCACCCCCCTCCCCCAGCTACTCACCCTTTATTCATCACAACTGCACCCAGTGTTCCAGTGCTGCTCCCATATTTGGGGTGGTAGGTGAAACTCGAAACCAGGCAAAGATTAAGAAGGAATGCCTAAGTGTTAAGTGTAGTAGGGAAGGCTAGGCCTAGATCAACAAAAAGTCCTCCAGTCCAAAGTCCCCAGAGCCATTCCATTGATCTCACAGTGCAATCTATTACAGCCTATTCTAATATCATAGAATCATCAATCCACCAACTTTGGTGCTGCAGACAGAAGCTGGTTCTTTCTCTAGTCGTATTTGTCTTCTACATTTCTGTCTGCTATTATCGTTGTCGCGAGTGCATCAGCCTCGATAGCATGTAATATCACAGGAAAGCCTTCATTGAAATAATTGAAATTTAATTTATTTGGTTTAAAATTTTTGTTCACATGGTTGAATGTTTTTGAACAAATTCTTTTGTTGGTTTACTGGATAATTGTTCCTTTATAAGTCCCAATGAAATAAACCATTTTTAATCAATTCTAAATATTTTCAAATTAATTTAAAAGTTCCAATAGTGGTTTTCCTGTGATAAGATTGCGAGGACGAAACGAAAGGGAGACAGTGAAATTGGCGGGAAAAAGTGAAATCATGACTTTGGTGAAATGTTGCCGAGTGTATGTCTCTTGTATGTGTCTTTTCTGTATGGATGGATCGCAAAAACCTCATTTTTACGGATGTTGAAAGAAATCCTAACTGTCTTTGATCTGGTATGCGTTGGTTGAACCCAAAAGTATCAAAAATTCATATTTTGTAAATCAGCTACCCATAAGTATCAAAAAGATATAATTTTAAATCAGGTACCCAAAAATATCAGATTACAAAATGAAATCTTACCCATAATTATCGGATGGACCCCCCCGTATATAAAAAGCTCAAGTGACCCCCCTGGGAAATTCCTTATGTGAAATGGGACCGAATTGTCTCTCAGTAACGTTGTATCAAAATCTGATCTCATATTTTTGTAAGTTATTGACGATGCCGGTTCGTGAATATGGTTAATTTTATTGTTTAAATGTTCTGTCACAGAGCATTCATACAAGCGGACAGTAGTTGAATTGGGACAAGATAAATGCTTTCATAATTCGTTTCAGCTGCTCGGTATCAAGGAAATGAGAAATTCTGGAAGAGTATGTAGCTTTTGACCTGTCTTCTTACAAAGAGATTTTACTTGCTGTTTGAATGTATGTATATATGTAAAATTTTGCCATCAAAAAAATAAATATAGCTAGTTATAAAAAAAAGAAGTCTATTTACAATATCTATAAATCTAAAATACTTACAGGCAAAAACTGCATATCTAATTTAATAATCTAATTTAAAAACACCCCATGGTTAAAGATGGCAGGGATAGCATTACAATGTCAATGCGACCTTGTTTCCATAATGGTCCCTCAAGGAGTGCTATTCAAAAGGAAAAAGAAAGAAAACGTTTTCATGGAAAATAGATTTTGTCTAGATCGGAAATAAAATCTTTGATTTTAATGACGAATAAGCATTGTTATTGGTTGTTTTAGATTTCTGATAATATATGTAGGGACTATCATTAAGACTTTGGAGATTTTAAAGAATTGGTCTTTGATCTTATGTTTGAAACTGTTGATGTTTGTTGCAGATTTTAGTTCTGAGGGTAGGCTGTTCCATATTTTAGGTCCTAAATATGAGAGACCATTTTGTCCTGTGTTGCTTTTTCGGAAATGTTGAATTAGTTTGTTTTTAGATCTTCGAGTTACTTGGCTCTGGCCAACTGGTAAGAACATTTCCGACATATATGATGGGGCTGCATTATCAAAAATTTGAAAACCTTTGCAGCAGTGCATTGCTCAAACCTTTCTTTAGTGGGGAGCCAGTTTACAGTTTGTAAATTCGTCTACTCCTATATGTGCTCTGTTACTCAGATTCAAACAGAATCTGATACATTTATTTTGAGCCGTCTGAACTTTTTGGTTAATCGTTTATTCAACATTGGAAGCCAAGCACTGCATGCAAAGTCAAAGTGGGGTTGAATTAGTGCATTTGCCAGCAATCTTTGAAGGGAAAAGTCAAGAAAATTTTGCTTTCTGTATAGGAACCTGAGCCCGTCATAGATTTTACCAAGGGTCCTGGTAGCCATTGACTCACCAGACAAGCCCTCGTCCAGGACACAGCCCAGGTATGTGACTGACGTGTGTTGTTTGATCTTAATGTCACCTCTTCTGATGTCCAGTTTTTTACTGCCGGTTCGTTTATTTTTTCCACCAAAAAGTATCGATTTTGTTTTATCCTCCCCAAAATGAATGCTTAGTTTATTATCAACAAACTAATCACAAAGAGAATTACAATTTCTGTTCAGCTGTTTTTCTATTTCATTGACGTCATTGTCTCCAAATACAAGACAGGAGTCGTCTGCATACAAGAGTAAGTCACATTCCACTGCCTGTGGCATGTCATTGACATATTAGAGAAAGATGAGTGGGCCTAGAATAGAGCCTTGTGAAACACCACACGATAATTCTCCAGGCGATGAGGAATCTTTGCCTATGTTCACGTAGGAAGTTTGTTTGGTTAGGTATGATCGGAACCAGAATATGACTGAGTCAGCAAAGCCAAGATACTTCATTTTTTCGAGGAAAGTTTCATGGTCATTTGTGTCAAGCGCTTTTTGAAGATCGATCAATATCATGCCCGTAGACATACTATTTTCCAGCCCCTGTATGATTTTGTCACCAAGATATGATAAACATGTGTTTGTTGAGTGGAAAGGACGAAAGCCAGACTGGTACCGATAAAGAATTTTGTTTTTATCTAGGTACTCTTGTATCTGTTCATGGACAATTTTTTCAATAACTTTAGAGATCTGCGGCAAGAGTGAGATAGGACGATAATTTTTTGGATCATCTTTGCTTCCCTTTTTAAAGAGAGGTTTCATTTTGGCTTGTTTACAATCATCGTGAAAGCTTGGCAAGGAAATTGAAAGATTATATAGTTCCGTCACCGGTGTAGCTAAAATTGAGGCACCATCTTTAAGGAATTTTCCTGCAAGATTATCAGGTCCTGCTGCTTTTGAAGGATTGATTCCCTCTAAAAGTGTGAGGACGTTATCATGGTTTGCATGGTGAAGTGTGAATTTTTCTTTTTCGAGATTAAAGGGGCAGTCAGACGCGAAACGCGGGTATCAGATTCTGCGTGTAACAATCCAATTCGTATAGGCCTAAATACCAAAACATGTCTACTGTACCTCTTTGTTCGCTGTAATTCTGATGAAATTAATTGAGCAATGAATCCAGTAGAGTGTGAGAAGGTTCTATTCACCTTTCGGTTTCACCTAACATCATAAATCTGACTCAAAAACCAGATTCTTTGGCGAGTTTCTTGCCCACTTCGACTTGTAGATTATCTCTTCGCAGCTTCAAAGCTGCTTCTGCAAAATCGCTGTTTACGACTTTCAGGAATTTGTGATAAACAAAATAACTTTGCAAATACATGAAATCGACATAGACGAACAATATCTGTCAATTAAATCCTTGAGATTGTCAAGAACAATGTCGATGGAGATGGATTGAAATGTGCGATAATCCAATTCAAAATCTCCATTGACGAGTCGATGCTAGGCCTAAGCACTTTTCATGCAAATACAATGGAAATGTCCCGCGCAACATCACGTCTGACTGCCCCTTTAAGGTTCTTGTAGAATTTTTTGACACTTTCAATGCCAAATTTACAGGGCGGATTTGGTAGCTTCTTTACAAGCTCTGTAGCCAAATTTGAAAAGAAGTTCTTAAACATGTTGGAATTAATTTTATCATCGAAACAGTGTTGTCCATCTTTCTTTAGGCAGATCTTTGAAGCTTTATCTTGCTTGGATGGAAGTCCAAGTGATTTTAGGCTATCCCATAATTTTTTTGGCTTGCCAATTTTTTCATTTATTTTGCCAACAACACAACTTTTCTTTTTCTTTTTTATCAGAGACAAAACGTTATTTCGAGCTTTTAGTCCTTTTAAATTTGGAAAGCAGCTTGTCTCGAATCCGATCCCTTCAAGGACTTCTTCATCCATCCACTTCAAGGACTTCTTCAGTTCCTCATTATGACTATGATTATGAAGCCTTCTAGAACAATGAAAATGACGCCGTTTGCACAAAAATGGACATAAACTATGTTTATGTACATAAACTATGTTTATGTGAACATAAACATAGTTTATGTACATAAACTAGGTTTATGTGCACAAAATTGGACATAAACTATGTTTATGTACATAAACTATGTTTATGTGCACATAAACACAGTTTATGTACATAAACATAGTTTATGTGCACATAAACATAGTTTATGTAACATAAACTATGTTTATGTCATTTTTGTGCAAACGGCGTTCCATACACTCCTGAGTATTGTTCCTCACGCGAATCTCTTTCAATGGAGCAATCTCATCAATAACCGAAATAATCAATTTTATGAAGTGAAAATAAGCAGCATTGATATCAGTAAAGTCAAAATATTTTGGGAATTTAATCAATTTGAGTTTTTTCAGAAAAAGGTCTTTATTGTAATTTTTCATTGAGCGGATTTTGATGTATTTATGATCAAAACTCTTGGCTCTAGTACTTTTCCTTGTACAGTAGATCATTTGGTGGTCAGATAAGCCCAATTTGAGAATTGAGAATTAAGAAGATTTAAAGAAGATTTAAAGAAGAATTAAATTGAGAAGGTTAAAAATTTTCTGAGAAAAAAGAATCGTGCCTACAGAAATTTCATAAGGAGGGGCCAACCAAATGACAAGCTAGAGGGAATACAAAAGTTGATATCCGAAGGTTCGAAAATGATAGAGGATGCCAAACGAAATTACTTTCTCAAGACAGGAAACACTTTGGCTAACCCTGGGACTTCTAGTAAAGCATATTGGTCTTTAATCAACACCGTCCTAAATAAGGCCAAGATTCCAATAATACCACCTCTTCTAGAAAACGGGTTGTTTATAACGGATTTCACTGAAAAGGCACAGATATTCAATGATTATTTCGTACTCCAGTGTACAACAATCAATACAGGTAGCGTAATTCCACCTAATATGCCAGCTCCTTCTTCCCTCATAAGCGATTTTCCTATGTCTAACGAAAAGATACTGAACATTATAAGGTCTCTAAATCCTAATAAAGCTCATGGTTGGGATGGAATATCAATCAGAATGATAAAATTAAGTGATACTGCACTAGTTATTCCACTAAAAATAATATTTGAAAACTGTTTGAGATGTGGTTTATTTCCCAAAATATGGAAATATGCAAATGTCGTGCCGGTTCATAAGAAAAATGAGAAAAATTTGAAGGGAAACTATCGACCAATTTCTCTCCTACCAATCTTTGGGAAAATGCTTGAAAAACTTATGTACGATTCTTTATACTCGCATCTCGTTTCATGCAATTTACTCAATCCGAATCAATCAGGCTTTCGTCCCGGTGACTCAACGGTTAATCAGCTAATTTCCATAACGCACACGATCTTTAAAGCCTTCGATTGTAACCCACCTCTTGATGTTCGCTCTGTGTATCTTGACATCTCTAAAGCATTTGATAGGGTATGGCACGACGGTTTGATTTATAAACTAAAACGATGTGGCGTTTCTGGAGAGCTCCTTTTACTTATCCAAAGTTTTCTTAAGGATAGAAAACAGCGAACAGTTCTAAATGGACAGAATTCTGATTGGGGAGATATTTCAGCAGGAGTACCCCAGGGTTCTATTCTAGGACCCTTGTTTTTCCTTGTATATATTAACGATCTAGCTGCTGACGTGAAGTGCAACGTTAAGCTTTTTGCTGATGATACATCGTTGTTTACCGTAGTAGAAGACTCTAACTCGGCTGCCAGTGATATGAACCATGACCTAGAGTTGATAAGACAGTGGGCCTACGATTGGAAAATGTCCTTCAATCCTGATCCTCAAAAACAAGCTGTTGAACTGTTATTTTCTACGAAAAGAATTGAAATCAATCATCCAGAAATTCGTTTTAATAATATTCCAGTGATGAAAGTGGATAAACATAAACATTTAGGAATTATCCTGGACTCAAAGCTTTCTTTTTCGGCTCATATCCAGGCAGCTATCTCTAAGACAAGGAAGGGTGTCGGTTTGCTGAAATATCTCTCCAAGTACCTACCCAGACATACCCTAAACGAATTATTCAAGCTCTATGTGCGGCCCCACCTGGAATACGGAGATGTTATCTATCATATTCCGGCCAAAGTAGGTGAATTTAGCGGTAACACTACTTTGTCAAGTTTGATGGAAAAGTTGGAGTCAGTTCAGTATTCTGCTGCTCTAGCCGTTACAGGAACGTGGAGGGGGACATCGCGAGAGAAGTTGTACGCAGAACTTGGTTGGGAATCATTGAGTTCCCGAAGATGGAGTAGACGCCTTACGTTGTTTTACAAAATGATACATAATCTGATGCCTGAATATACAGCTGATCCAATCCCTCAACTTCAGCAGCCGCATTACTCTCTTCGCAATCAGGATGTCATTGGGCGAATAAGGGCAAGGACAGAAAAATTCAAATCTAGCTTTTATCCCAATTGCCTGTCAGAATGGAATGAACTAGATCCGGAGGTTAGACTTGCACCATCGGTCGCTATCTTTAAGAGAAAGCTGATTTCAATTATCCGCCCCCCTGCTAAATCTGTCTTTGGGATTCATGATCCAATAGGATTATCCTATCTGACTCAACTTAGAGTGGGTCTTAGTAAGTTATGCTTTCACAAATTCAAGCACAATTTTAGGGATTCCATAAATCCAATGTGTCCTACAAACGATGGTATCGAGACTACGGAACACTTTTTGTTGCTCTGCCCCTCCTTTGAGGTTGAACGTCGAAATCTTCTCGCTAGAGTGTTTGATTTGCTGCGACCATTTGGACATATCGATCTTTCAAATGAGGTTTTGACGCAACTTTTACTATATGGCGATAAAGACCTTCCAAAGGACCTCAACAGAAATATACTCGAGTTGACTCTACATTACATCCACGCAACTGGTCGCTTCAGTTGAGATCACCGTAAATCTAGTTAAACGTCACCAAATCACTAAGTCCATTTTTGTAAAGTTTCTTGTCGCAGAGTCCTGTCCATATATTCCTTTGCAAGCCTGTTTCACATTGGATGTTAGGCTTATATTTAGAAATCCAGACACGATAGCGGTGTCTCGAGCGATGGGGACCTTGGGTGGGGAGCAGTGACGGGGACAGTTGTTGTCGTTGTTGTTTCCTCGGGCGGCGTACCGATTGTTCACTATTATATTTTGGCCTGACATCTAATGTGAAACCGGCTCAAATATCTATTTGTAAAAGGTTTTATAATTAGAATATCTATCTGTATTAGTTGTAGCGTATGTATAGTAGTTTGTATTAGTTGTATTTTAGTTTATATTAATTCCAGGGGGTAGACATGACATTTTGCTCCTCCTGGTCCCCGTTCTTGTAGTGTGGTATAGTAGATTGTAGGTAGTGTTTAGGTAATTTTGTTGTAAATTTTTATATTGAATATAAAAAAAAAAAAAAAAAAAAAATTGAGAATACCATGTTGGGAAACTTTTTGAGCCGAATTAGAAATTATATGATCCAATAAGGTTTCAGATTTTTCAGTTATGCGTGTTGGTTCTTGGATTAGTTGTTCAAGTCCGTGGAGGGAGCAGAATTCTTTGTAGCGCTTGATCCCATTAGAGTTTCTCACTCTACTGCCCGTCAGGTCGATATCCAAGTCCCCCAGGATAAAGACTTCTTGATTGTCAAAATTTTTTGTTTTTTAAATAGCAGCATTAAATTTTTTGAGGAAACCACTTGAGTCGGGCGGTCTGTAAAGGATGCCAACTAGGATTGGTTTAGATTTTGGCAAAAGTAGATCAAAAAATATATTTTCTAGGTCTGGTGCAAAACCCTTTCTTGAGTTGAAAGATACATTTTTTCTGATGTAACAAGCAGCACCCCGACCTTGCCGATTTCTGTCGAATCTTTGTAATTCATATCCATCAATTTTAACCTCATTGTCTAATACAGTTTTGTCAAGCTTTGATTCTGTAATTCCAATGATTGCAGCATTTGAGTTCTTAGCAATGAGGCGCAATTCATCAATTTTAGGCAATATACTATTAATATTGAGGTGGAGAAAGTGTAAGCCTCTTTGTCTGAATGGATTCCACATACACACTCTTGATGGATCTTGGGTGGCTTCATTGTGAACTTTAGTGTGAGTTGGTTGTTCCTCAAAGTGCTTGGGCAAGGGGTCTTCAGCAAATTGTAACTCTTGCCAAAGGGTTATCCTGATGTTGTTCTTGCAGGACAAATAAGTGTACCTAGATTCATTTTCTGACTGCCTGGAAAGAGTTATAAACTCTGCATCAGGTATTCTATCACACCTTTCGTGAAACTAGAAACCACATTGCATACAAGGGAGACCTTTTCTTACCGATTTGTTGCAGGTTTGGCAGATTTTAGAAGGTCCTGGGTGGAGATGAATATCACCTGACAGCAGCATAAGAAATTTAATGAAGGATTTTTTATTTCTGTATTTTAGATCAGAAAGTGAAGCTGAGGTTTTTGTCAAAAATGACACCTAGCAGCTTTTCTTCTGTGCTCTCATTTAATGTTACACTTACGATATTTATGGAAACATTGTTACTTTTGTCTCCAAATACCATTAGGTGGCATTTGTCCTCATTCAGTTTCATGCAGTTGTTTGGAAACCATTTTGTAATTTTAAGGGCATCGCGCTCTAATGTTTTGATGACACTTTCAATATTGTTAGCACAGGCATAGATTGTCGTATCATTTGCATTGTTGCAGATTTTAGTGTCTGTCTTAATGAAGAAATCATTTAGGTAAATGTCAAACAGCCTTGTGGCACTCCAATTACTGCTTCTCTTCACGTACTGCAATTACTGCTTCTTTTCACGTACTAAAGGACCCATTTATCTTCACCCTCTGCTTCCTTTCATTTCATTTCATTTCATTTCATTTCATTTCATTTCATTTCATTTCATTTCATTTCATTTCATTTCATTTCATTTCATTTCATTTCATTTCATTTCATTTCAAATATTTAAGGAGGGTAGCCCTTCAGCGGTGCTGATTTTCAAGGGGCCCTCCACTACAAAATTTACAAAAATTAAATATTATCGTAACCTAAATTAACGTAATACAATTCAATCATAATCTAAAATGAATATTTACAATAAAAGAAAATCCATACGGCAAACACGTTATTTACAACTAGCTTTCCCTATATACATTGTTTAAATTTATTTAGTGAGGATGCCAGCTTACACTCAACTGAGAGGCATTCCAAGACTTGGCACCTCTAAACGGAAAACATTTCTGTCCATTTTTGGGGTTTTTTTTTTGGTAACCCGAGGTCAGTTGCTGTATTCCTAAGATTCCTAGAGGTTAGCTGGGATGTTTTTAATGACTGAAGTCTTTAGGACAAAATTGAGCCTTAATCCCAGCTTCATGAAGGACATTTTCGTTGAAAAACAGGTTTATTATGGGTTAAGAGGCTGCCATAACCTATCCTTGCCACAAGCACGCACTACGTGCTATGGCTTAGAGACAATATCGTTTCTTGGGTGTAGATTATGGCAGGCACTTCCCAATGACCTAAAACAGTCAGATACTCTCTCCAGTTTCAAAAGGAAAATCAAAGCCTGGAGGGGAGAGGAATGTAATTGTAGAATATGCAGATCTATCGTGGCACAGGTTGGGTTCTTGAGCTGATATTAAATTTTCTGCTCTGTATTTACCGAGAAAAAAAAATGAAAACATTGTAAATATTAAAAGCATTGTAAAAATCTGTAAAATGTATCTGTATTTAATCATTCGGAATTTTATTTATTTTTTAATTTTTTCTTACAAATTTTACTTTTTTAGATAGTAGGCTTGAATTAGCTCTTAGTTATAGCTATTGTATCTATATGTATATATGTCTTGTATGTATATAGCGTACGGTTAGAAGAGGGCCTAAAGGCTAATTTCCAGTCAGTGGAATTTTCCGAGCGGGCGGAATTTTAGACAATAAAAGGTCGCTCAGCCGTAACTATCTATTCAATTACAGGGCGACATATTCTCACGCAAACAAAGGAAATTCCGCCCGCTCGGAAAATTCCATTGACTGGAAATCAAGATAGGCACTAAATCCTAACTGGCTGACGAGCTTGGCACGTGACAATCTCTAAAACCAATCAATGGAACGGAAAACCGACCGGGAAATTTGAAAAGTCAAATTTAGGCCGTTTTTGGACGATTTTACCACCCTTCACCAAAAAATGATTGTACGGAAGGAAAATTAAGATTTTCAAAAAATTTCTTCACAGACCTGTTTGCAATACTTGAATACATACCTGTTCACGGGGGCTAAGAATTATCTCAAAATTTGGTGAAATGCCGAAGTTTTGAATTTGACCTCACTGACCTCACTGTAGCGTGTCATAGTAAAAACCCGAGTAAACACAGAAACGTATTCACATGTATCTGGAGACTAAATACTTTGCTTCGAAGGTCTTGTTCTGTGTGTTTAAGAATCTTCAGAACATCTTAAAAGATGCTAATCTTACAGCACTATCTGAATCTTTTTTAGTTTGAAGCAAAACATGAATACCCAACGGCGATTTTCAATATTTGATGCTGAAGGGTAGGTGAACAAGCAGTCACGAAGATAACCTCTCTGTGCAGAATGATATGCATGAAGATGTTTTGGTTCAGTGTGATCACGTGCCTTCCCCCAGTCAATGGTGCCATTGTTTGCTGGGATTCTGCACCTTATATTCTGTAGCTGTGTATGAGGGGGATCCTTCTACCTTCTTCGGTGATGCTGCGAATGCTAGCCTCTGTGCAGGCCGCCGGTTACATCATCCTCTAAAGTTGACTTATTTGCATAATGAGTACTATCAATAAGGCTAATGATTCGTTCGTTCTAGAAAACGATTGTTTTGACATAATTAAGCTGCTAATGAAGTCAAGAACGTGCCAATTCTGCGTAAATTTGTTGTTGTGCCAGGGTAAACATCATGGTGATTTATCCATCTTATGGTGTCAAATCTGTCTAACATGAAATAAGCCGACGTCAAATGTTGCTAAGCACTTTATGTGCGCTTTCTTTATTTCAGTGCCAATTAGCAGAGATAAAACGTTAATCAATCGCTTTAACGAGCGTGACGGAAGTGGGTTACTTACTTTCTTTCTTTCTTTCTTTCTTACTTTCTTTCTTTCTGACTGACTGACTGACTGACTGACTGACTGACTGACATCGAAGCCCCTTCTTAGATTACAAAGTGGACTTTGTAATCAAACATAAGATCCTTTTGGATGATTACAAAGTACGACCTGAGCTAAGCAAGCATAAGAAAACTGAATATCGATTTCTCCATAAGCCCAAATGATCATTGATGCTGCTATACAGTCAGAGAGATGAGTGTTGCTGCTAAAGTTGCCTTCAATAGAAAATCAAGCGCTTTGTATAAGGACAAAGAACCGTTTGAAAGCAATATTTGGATCTTTATTTCAAACGAGGATGATACGCAAAAAATCAAAAGTCATTACCCCCAGTTTGCTTAGTTCGTGCATGAAACTATTGGTGCATCTGTCTCAAATTAGATGTCATGTGAGATTTACGATAACGCAAAATGCTTATGCGGATTGCGGAACCCTGGAATGTTTCTATTCGCGGGCTTCTAATTTGAGGCAAGCAGTCACGAAGATAACCTCT
The DNA here is from genome assembly GCA_039566865.1 of Aurelia coerulea. Lineage (NCBI taxonomy): Eukaryota > Metazoa > Cnidaria > Scyphozoa > Semaeostomeae > Ulmaridae > Aurelia > Aurelia coerulea. The sequence goes on along the minus strand of CM076955.1, from coordinate 10,900,647 downwards.
GTGCAGAATCATATGCATGGAGATCTTTTGGTTCAGTGTGACCACGTGCCTTCCCCCAGTCAATGCAAAACATCACACTGTCGTTATAAATAAGGAAAAATGAACAAATACTTACGTTTCTATCTTGCAAAGTGAGGATCACAAACTGAAAATATGACGCAGCACAAATACCAAAAATATTTCAACTGGTTTTGATAGCAAAACCCACTTGTTTGACCGTAATCTGCAGCCAGTTTCTGCAGCAAATCGTTCAGACTTTCCTCTTGGAACAACATTGTTAATAAAAAGGGCGCGGAAATTTCAGTGATCAGCTGCCTGATAATTATCATCAAATAACATAAAATTCCAATGAACTTTGAACGAATAACAATAATCTCAAGAATGGCAAGAGCCGTAACATCCAACGTGGCCAGAACGAAAGATTTTTTAATGTCTTTTACGATAACCATTGCTCCCATTCCTTTATCCAATTCTGCTCTCATCGTTGTGAGATCATAAGAGTGGGAATCAGCAAGTAGGTACATGAGCAAAAACATCGTATAAATTCAGGAATTATGTCCCTTGCTCTTTAGCATAAGAAATGGCTATCGTGTTGTCTAGCAGGTACATGAAATGAATATGAAATGCTAAATTTAATTTTGCTTAAGAATACAATAATAACGAACGGAAGAAATGTACATCTTGTTTTTAATGTGAAAAAATAGATTGGCCATTTCTGCAAAATAACATTTAAAATACTATTTTTACAGCTCCTTCATATCAATTTCACATTTTATGCGGATATCATAGAAAAATATCCATCTTTGGACCACCAAGAGGTCATCCATTAGAAAATCATCCCTTTACGGTCAAACAACACAGTAGTATAGAGAAAAACTGGACATGACGATATTAAAATGGCGGGGAGGACGATATTAAAATGGCTGAAGATACTAAATACCTAAGAGTTCAAGTAGATCAGCAATTAAAATGGTCTTCCCAATTGGCCTCATTGACAAGTAAGATTTCCAAAGGTATTGGCATATTAAGATACTCTAAAAGGTACGTGCCTGCATCCACTGTTAAACAGATGTACAAAAGCCTCGTGGAACCTTACTTTAGATATTGCTGCCCTGTTTGGGGGAATGTTGGTGAGACCTCTCTTAATAAACTCCAAAAGCTACAAAATCGTGCTGTCAGAATACACTCATTTTTTTATTAGAAACTAAGGTCCGGGGCTGGTAGGCAGTTTCTTAAATTTTTGGGCCATTTTGCTACCACAAGTTTCTTACGTGTTTCTTATATTTTTATTGCCGGAAGTTTAGAGTTGATTTTGTCTTGTTGGAGCAGGCGTCTTGTTCTATTTTTCAAATTTGTTAACAACCAAGCACCGGATTATACGAGGCACCCTATTCCACCCCTTCCACAATCTAACTATCGCCTTCGTAAACCAGCTATAATCGGGCAAATACGTGCAAGAACAGTGAGCTTTGGTGCAAGTTTTTACCCAAACTGTCTTTCGGAATGGAATAAACTTGACTCAGAGATAAGACAATCACCAACTCTGCGCATGTTCAAAAAGAAGCTTTTTTCACTCATTCGCCCCCTACCCCGTCCAGTCTACAGCATTCATGACCCGAAAGGCTTGGCAATTCTAACACAACTTCGTGTGGGTCTAAGTAAGCTAAATTTTCACAAATTCAAACACAACTTTAAAGACACAGTAAATCCAATGTGCTCGATCAACGATGGAGTTGAGGATACGGAACACTTTTTGCTGCTCTGCCATAACTATGATGTGCAAAGACAGGGTCTTCTCGATGCCATTAACACCATATTACAACCTCAAGGCTTATCAAACCTCTCTAATGAAGCGCTTCTCAAAATACTTTTATATGGTGATGCAAGGTTGCCACTTATGTCAAATACGATGATCCTTGAGGCTACATTGAAGTATGTATACGCAACAGAGCGCTTTGAATGAACCAACGCCAGTTTCTTTTTCTTTAACGTAACGCACAGTGAGCTCTCCATATAGCGAATCCTAATGAACTCTCGTTTTTAAAGACCCATTTTCCAAGGACATAATCCATTGAACACAAATTCGCAGCCCAATGAACCCTTGTCTAACGAGATATGACTTGTTCATGGTTTCTTTGAGGGTCCGTTGTATGGAGAGATCACTGTAGATCGGTTCTTTATTCATGTATTTTTTTGTTAGTATATTTTCTTGTATTTAGATTATTATCCTTAGTATTAGTCCCGTATTAGTGTTTGTATTAGTATTTAGGTTAAGTGTAATAGCTGCAGGGTTGCAATGTATTTTCATGCTCCTTGCGCTATCGTCTCGTAATGTTAATGTTTGTTAGTAATTGTAAATTTTAGGAGAATTGATATAAAAAAAAAAAAAAAAAAAAATTTGTCTTGTCTAAAGGGCTCCCAAATTACTTAGTAAAATCTCAAAACGAGTAGATAACATGATTCGTACTCAAAATAATGTCCAAACAGTTGCTTTAACTGCACAGTGTCAAAATATTTTTGATTGTGATAGCAAAATTAAAACTGAAAATTGCAGAAGTTTCTTAGCTTTTTTCATTTCAGGTAGGGTTGTTTCTTAGCTTTCGAAAAATTGAGCCTACCGTTTCTTATAAGCGGTTTCTTATAAAAAAAAATGAGTGTAGTTACCGGCAGTCGATATGACCAGTCAGCCTTGCCACTCTTTCGTGCCCTAGGATGGCCCACGGTTAGGGAATCGATTGATCTTGAAACACTAAAAATGGTTTTCAAGTCCCTAAACGGTGATGCGCCGTCCTATATGAGCGACATGTTCAATAGAGTGAACGAAACAACCTCTCGCGTACTGAGGAATTCTAATATAAACCTTAGGACTCCAATGTTAAGAACATCAGCTGGTCAGAGATGTTTTTCATTCAGAGGGGCCAGTCTCTGGAATGGGTTGAATGATGAATTAAAAGGAGCACCTACTCTAAAGAAATTCCTGAAAGAGTTGATGAAATCCGACAAAGCATAAGTTGAGATGCTTTATGCAATGAACTCTTTTAATTTTACTTTTATTGATATTATTTTAATCAGATTGTAATATCTTAGTTTAGTTTTAGTATTTTTATTGTATGGCCCCCTGTAAATCAGTTTTTCTCTAACTGAGGGGCTACCATGCCTAAAAAATTGAAAATAAAATGAAATGAAATGAAATGGAATGACACTTTGTAGACTCATGGAAGCATACACATATTTTCTAAGATGAAAAAACTTTGACCCTCCATAGAAGTTTCTTAAAACTCTCATTCTCATTTGACCGTAAAGGGATGATTTTCTAATGAATGACCTCAGGTGGTCCAACGATTGATATTTTTCTATGATATCCGCATAAAATGTGAAATTGATATGAAGGAGCTGTAAAAATAGTATTTTAAGTGTTTGTTTTGCAGAAATGGCCAATCTATTTTTCCACATTAAAAACAAGATGTACATTTCTTCCGTTCGTTATTATTGTATTCTTAAGCAAAATTGAATTTAGCATTTCATATTCATTTCATGTACCTGCTATACAACACGATAGCCATTTCTTATGCTAAAGAACAAGGGACACAATTCCTGAATTTATACGATGTTTTGGCTCAAGCACCTACTTGCACCTCTTATGATCTCACAACGATGAGAGCTAAAAGGAATGGGAGCAATGGTTATCGTAAAGGACATTACAAAATCTTTCGTTCTGGCTACGTTAGATGTTACAGCTCTTGCCATTCTTGAAATAATTGTTATTTGTTGAAAGTTCATTGGAATTTTATGTTATTTGATGATCAATATCAGGCAGCTGATCACTGAAATTTCCGCGCCCTTTTTATTAACAATGTTGTTGCAAGAGGAAAGTCTGAACGATTTGTTGGAGAAACTGGCTGCAGATTACGGTCAAACAAGTGGGTTTTGCTATCAAAACCAGTTGAAATACATTTGGTATTTGTGCTGCGGCATATTTTCAGTTAGTGATCCTCACTTTGCAAGATAGAAACGTAAATACCTGTTCATTTGTCCTTATTTATAACGACAGTGTGATGTTTTGTTAGGCCAATGCAGTGGAATCTTCCCGTTTTCACCTACCCTTCAGCATCAAATATTGAAAATCGCCGTTGGGTATTCATGTTTTGCTTCAAACTAAAAAAGATTCAGATAGTACTGTAAGATTGGCATCTTTTAAGATGTTCTGAAGATTCTTAAACACGCAGAACAAGACCTTCGAAGCAAAGTATTTAGTCTCCAGATGCATGTGAATGCGTTTCTGTGTTTACTGGGGTTTTTACTATGACACGCAGCATAGGTTCCAAATCTTTAACTCGGCGTAAAAAGGTGGGTGTAAAATTCAATGACCTATTTCTAACTTTAGGTATTTATCTGTAATTCTACCGTTGGACTTTCCAGAAATTTTGAATATTTTTCAAAATTACAGCGTAATTTCCATTTCAGCTCATTTTAGGATGTGACGTCATCAAATTTCTAAATCATAAACCAGATGAGTGACAGACTTTTGCTTGATATCATATTGTAGGCATCCATAAACCATAGTTCTCTTCGAAATTACTTCATGTTGCGTCACACGGTTTAGAAATTACGATGGTTTTAAGTTTTTTTGAAAATTTTTCTTGAATTCTTGAAAAAGAAGAAAAACACTCTAATTCTGAAAGTATTAAAGATTTCAGAAAAGTCCAACGGTGGCATTATAGAGAAATAGCTAAATTTCTTTGAAGTCATTCAGTTCAAAGAAATAGGTCACTCAATTGTACACCAGCCTTTTTAAAGATTTGGAACCTATGCTATGATACGCTACAGTGAGGTCAGTGAGGTCAAATTCAAAACTTCGGCATTTCACCAGATTCTGAGATAATTCTTAGCCCCCGTAAACAGGTATGTATTCAAGTATTACGAACAGGTCTGTGAAGAAATTTTTTGAAAATCTTAATTTTCCTTTCGTACAATCATTTTTTGGTGAAGGGTGGTAAAATCGTCCAAAAACGGCCTAAATTTGACTTTTCAAATTTCCCGGTCGGTTTTCCGTTCCATTGATTGGTTTTAGAGATTGTCACGTGCCAAGCTCGTCAGCCAGTTAGGATTTAGTGCCTATCTTCTGGAAATCAGCCTTAACTACTCAAAGAAACAGGCATCTGTTTGGTCTTTTGCGCTTTTTATTTTCCAGTGCTGACGTTTCGCCCACTAGGGCATCTTCAGAGCAACTGAATAAATTTAAGAAGTCAACCTATATTTATAGTCAAAGAATTTAATTACAAGAATTAATATCCATATAAGGTCCTTCCGGTTCTTCATAAAACGTTCAAGCTTCGTCCTTGTTGTTGTTGTTGTTGTTGTTGTTGTTTTGTCATTCTTCTTCATTGTATCCCGGTTGCTGTTCTTGTTGTTCTTTGTCATTTCACGTAAGATTTTTTCTTCGATGTTGTTGTGTTCTTTCTTGCTGTTGTTGTTACTATTGTTCTTCGTTGTCTTTGTTCTGATTGATGTTGTTGTTGTTGTTGTTGATGTTGTTGTTCCTTGTCATTTTACGTCAGATTGTTTCTTCGATGTTATTGTGTTGTTTATTGCCGTTCTTGTTGCTGTTGTTCTTCGTTGTCTTTTATTCTGATTGATGTTGTTGTTGTTGTTTGTGTTGTTCTTTGTTATTTTGCGTCAGATTGTTCTTTGTTGTTGTTGTTGCTGTTTCATATGATGTCAGATTGATGTTTCGTCGAGTGAGATTCGCCGTCCCAACTGGTTTCGGTCCTTCGTAGCCGGTGGCTGATTCCATGAATCTAAAGCCACCTCGGGTGTACCTGTACCCTTTTCTTTCGTTTCTTCTCGTTTCTTTTCTATTTGGCGTCTTTCACAATTCGAGTGTCTTTCTGAAGCATCGGTTCTGAGTTGCAGTCTTTGCTGTTGGTGTTTCTTGTTGCAGTTGGCTTGTTATTGACTTTGAAGCGCTTCCTGTTCTTTATAGCGGCTCCACCAGCTACGAAGGACCGAAACCAGTTGGGACGGCGAATCTCGCTCGACAAAACATCAATCTGACATCATATGAAACAGCAACAACAACAACAAAGAACAATCTGACGCGAAATAACAAAGAACAACACCAACAACAACAACATCAATCAGAATAAAAGACAACGAAGAACAACAGCAACAAGAACGGCAATAAACAACACAATAACATCGAAGAAACAATCTGACGTAAAATGACAAAGAACAACAACAACAACAACAACATCAATCAGAACAAAGACAACGAAGAAGAATAGTAACAACAACAGCAAGAAAGAACACAACAACATCGAAGAAACAATCTTACGTGGAATGACAAAGAACAACAAGAACAGCAACCTGGATACAATGAAGAAGAATGACAAAACAACAACAACAACAGCAAGAAGGACGAAGCTTGAACGTTTTATGAAGAACCGGAAGGACCTTATATGGATATTAATTCTTGTACTTAAATTCTTTGACTATAAATATAGGTTGACTTCTTATATTTATTCAGTTGCTCTGAAGATGCCCTAGTGGGCGAAACGTCAGCACTGGAAAATAAAAAGCGCAAAAGACCATACAGATGCCTGTTTCTTTAAGTAGTTAGGCCCTCTTCTAACCGTACACTATATATTATATTGAGTCTGGACGCAGACACCGAGTGGCCCGCTATAAAGAACAGGAAGCGCTTCAAAGTCAACAACAAGCCAACTGCAACAAGAAACACCAACAGCAAAGACTGCAACTCAGAATCGATGCTTCAGAAAGACACTCGAATTGTGAAAGACGCCAAATAGAAAAGAAACGAGAAGAAACGAAAGAAAAGGGTACAGGTACACCCGAGGTGGCTTTAGATTCATGGAATCAGCCACCGGCTACGAAGGACCGAAACCAGTTGGGACGGCGAATCTCGCTCGACGAAACATCAATCGGACATCATATGAAACAGCAACAACAACAACAAAGAACAATCTAACGCGAAATAACAAAGAACAACACCAACAACAACAACAACATCAATAAGAATAAAGGACAACGAAGAACAACAGCAACAAGAACGGCAATAAACAACACAATAACATCGAAGAAACAATCTGACGTAAAATGACAAAGAACAACAACAACAACAACAACAACAACAACAACAACATCAATCAGAAGAAAGACAACGAAGAACAATAGTAACAACAACAGCAAGAAAGAACACAACAACATCGAAGAAGCAATCTTACGTGAATGACAAAGAACAACAAGAACAGCAACCGGGATACAATGAAGAAGAATGACAAAACAACAACAACAACAGCAAGAAGGACGAAGCTTGAACGTTTTATGAAGAACCGGAAGGACCTTATATGGTTATTAATTCTTGTAATTAAATTCTTTGACTATAAATATAGGTTGACTTCTTAAATTTATTCAGTTGCTCTGAAGATGCCCTAGTGGGCGAAACGTCAGCACTGGAAAAGAAAAAGCGCAAAAGACCAAACAGATGCCTGTTTCTTTAAGTAGTTAGGCCCTCTTCTAACCGTACACTATATATTGTCTTGTATGTATATATATATATATATGTAGGCCTACTTTAAATAAATTGATAATAATAATAATAATAATAATAATAATAATAATAATAATAATAATAATAATTTTTGTCAAAAGATTACGCATGTATTGTGGAGCCAGCTCATGAAGAGATTTGAAGACCATAATATTAGACTCACTAGCAATTAGTTCATCTATGGTCTTCCAGCCAAGCCTTTTGATAAGTGGTTGGCCTGGGGTATCAAAGCTGCTGCCAGTTACAATACGGGCAGCACGGTTTTGTAGTTTTTGCAACTGGTTGATCTCAGTCACCCCACAGCAACCCCAGACTGAACAACAGTAGCGGAAGTGCGGCTCCACAATACCTGTGTACATGGTCCTTTTTTTTCATTTTATCATATTTAAACACAAAAACCCTATCAGCTAAAAAAGAACTATTCCTATACAAAATAAACATCTATTTACAAATAATACAAATTTGCTGATCTTCCTAGGGATCGTGCTTCGGGAAGGATGCTAATTGTTTAGGAATTCCTTCAGTTTCCTTTTGAATGTGCTAATTGTGGAACTCATTCTGATTTCTAATGGGATTTCATTCCACGTTTTAGCACCAGAGTAGAAAAAAATGCTTTTGGAGAATTCTAGGTTCTGTCTTGGGGTGTCCAGATCTAACTGATTTCTCGTTCGATGGTTATATAATTGAGATCTGGTAACAAGCCTCCCTCTTAAGTTGTCCGGGCAGAGACCATTCATTATTTTGTAAATCATCACGGCCCTGTCAAATTTGATTAAGTTTAAGACTGAAAGCCAGTTGCAACTCCACCCATCTTTTAATCTAGAACCTTCTATTAGCGATCGTGCTCTAGTTTGTAGACGCTGAAGATGATCAAGCTTTGTGTTTGACAAATTGCCCCATTGTTCATCACAGTATCTCAGATGACTCTCAAGCAGTGCCTTGTACACCTGATCCAATTTTGATTGCGGTAATATGTTCTTTAGTTTCCGCAGGGACGAAGGGCCACTTTTAATTTTGCCTTTGAGATTTTTATATTGCTCGTTCCATGTAAGGTTTTTGTCCACTGTAACTCCAAGATATTTAACTTTTTTAACTCGTTTGATTGGTCCTCCATTTATGTTTACTTCTATTGGACCTTGGATACGGCTAGTTTGTCTTTTGTGACCAACAACCATGTATTCTGTTTTTTTCGTGTTCAAACTAGGCTTATTTTGCCGTAACCATTCTGCAATATTGTCAACCTCAGTCCTTAGATCATTGCAGAGTTCGTCAATATCTTCAGCAGAGCAGGTTACGCTGGTGTCGTCCTAAGAGTTTCTTCTGGCAAAAAAGATTTTGCATGCTTCAAAAAGCCAATAGCTCTTGAGACCTTGGACGAAACTGTCTTGATGTGTTCCTTCCAATCCAAGGAGTTTTCTATCTGCACACCAAGATCTTTAATTTGTCAATAACTTCAAGCTCATTATCCCGAATGTTTAGCTTCAAAGATTCACTTTTATTTTTCAGAGCTTTATGCTTTGGTTTTGTGGAAATAAGCATGGAATGGGTTTTCATTACATTAAGAACATAGATATAAAATGCAAAACGAAAACGAGGCCATGTTTGCAATCCGGTCAAGTTTCCGCTTCGAGCGTGGCCTAAAAAGCTGCAAGAAACGGATAAGCATTCTGGAGCTTTTCAAAAGCCCTTTTGCAAATCGTGGAAACTATTTTAAGTTGGAGAATCTGTTTAACGTTACACTGGCACTTCTTTCCTTTGCCCTGACAACAAGGATATTTACAAGCAGAGCAATCAATATGAATTTAGGCATATTATAGCTGATGATGTGATGTTTTTCCACAACAAGAACAGAAAAACATACAATTTCACCGTATCATATGAAAATATTTTTGCAGACAGAGGAGACATTTTATTTTCCGAAATGACTAAATTCTTTCAGCAGCTTAGTGTAACAATGGCCTATGAGTCAAGTTTAAACCCACCAATAAAACTGAACTGTTGAAATGATGTTGAAACAGGCCTTCAAGGGGATCATCCTATCTATCTATGTGTCCAGCTGGATGTGTCAAGAAAGAACTTCTATGAAAGTCCAGCACCTCCAGGATTTCAGAGAACATTGGCTCCAATTTGTTTTCAAACGGCAAGCTTTGTCTTTTGCAAAGAAGATATCTGAAGCACACTTTCAATCTTGATGAGAGCCAACAATCAAAAGCAAATTTCACCAAGATAATATAAGGCATGCATGCATTTTTCAAAAAGATTTGAAAATTTCCAAAAAATCAAGTGTTTAGCAAACTTTTAACCAATTAACTTTTGAAGCTCATTGTGCATATGTTAATCACTTGAAAAGGAAAACTTCTCTGCGCAATTTGCAAAGTTTGCAGTTGGTAACTGTTGATGGAACAAGGACTTCATATCAAGAAATTCAACTTTGAAAGCAAGACAATATATTTGAATTTGGGTACATTTTACAAAAGGCAAAATTAGTAATTGACGGGAATGACCTAAGTTAAAAGATGAGATCTCACAGGTTATAAACATCCTATTGTATTCGAAAGCTTGCCTTGCCCAGGGCAACTATCACATGGCTCTAGAGCAATTTAGCAAAAGATTCAGTATCATTTTCAAAGTTGGGCCAGAACTGAATGTTTCTTTGTAAGAGATCATCTTCATGTGATTCCATTGAAAAAAACGGTACTTTGCAAATTTTCCCAAAGAATCGAAGTGTAGACCACCAATCACTGGCCAACAAATTTTTGTATCATTCAGCTGCACTCGACTTTAAATCACAACAGATTAAAATCGAGATTTTTGGCAAACTATTCTGTAATTTCACTCCACCAAGACTTTTTTTGGGGCAGGGGCCAGCTGGATTTCGGCTCTCCAAGACAGCTTTGAAATGTTTTCATGCCAAAGGCTCCTCATTCAGCCGAGAGATATCGCTTGTCATCAGCTTTCGCTGAGATAGCTATGGATCAACCGCAATGCACCACACTGAAACCATAAGCACTTAATTTTGCAACCAAGAGGTCATGATTTAAGCATTAAGGATAAAACTTGGCAAATTCTTAGCCTTATTGAGAAACGTTTGCCTGCTATTAAAAAATTCTACCTTGATGTTATGATACTTTGAATGAAGGAAAGTACTTGCAGAGTCTTGCAGAATTAGTATTTCAACAGCAAAGCAGTTTGAACAACTTTGCTCTTCTGTTTCATGTGTATTTATAGTTCGAACGCTTGTCCTAAATTCAAATCCACACAACAAGTCAGATCACAGACACTGCGTGATTATAAGCGAGCAACTAGTATTTGAAAAAGTTCTTAGTATTTTCCTGTGCTGACCCCCAGTTCAACTTACCGCAAGTCTCGTTTATTGGCCATAGCAACGGGCTCTTACCACAGCAACGTAGGACTACATACATACATACATCATTTATTTTAGGCAGGTTGCTAAATAGGCAGCACAAGTGCTGATGTGGACCTGCACCTAATTCTAAAGTATATTATCTAAAGTAAATATTAAGTAAAAAGTATAAGTGTCGAGTCTAATGTCCAAAACTAAATTTAAGAATATTAAATATCGACCAACAAAAGTGATAAGACATCGTGGGTATAAATTTGGTAAAAACCCTATTTCAGCCAAAATAAATATCCTCTAATAGTAAATATAATCATTCTTTTTACTGGCAGCTGACAAGCACGAATGTTCCTTTTCATATGATATTGATTCTACTGTCTCTTTAATTGACCGGTATCGAGTTCCATGCAATAGCAGCTCTGTGTCGAAATGACTTCCTTCCAATCTCTGTTTTAGGACGATCCACTAGCAACCGGAGGGAGTTTCTTAGATTGTAATTCGGCTGATCGATTTCGATAAGACTATTTATTTCGGGGACTCGCATGTAAAACTAGTTTTCTTTAGTTACAGTGATTTTGAAATTCTAACGTCGGTTAGTGTTGACCAATCAAAAATCAGGCTGCTTATTTCTCTGTGGCGTCATCTCATATAACAGTTGATCTCATATTACATACGATTTGACCGCTGCTGTACATAGAGCACTTTCCGCCTGCGGGTTGTTGTGGAAATCGGAGAGGCCAGAATTTCGCCGGCGCCCTATGGCGCCCGGTCTTCACCGAATCCATTGTGATAATTGGCAGAATTTGCTTAAAATCACGGAAATACGAAACAGAAATTGTACAAAAACTGATCGCTGCCGCTAAACCATCATTTCAGGAAATATTCTACAGGATACAAACTTCATTTCAAGACAGGTCAGTATTTTTACGTTGACCTTAATTTTTAGTCAGGGTGCTTGCAAAAGCAGAAAACCTTACCTTTTGGCTTGTCAGAACGAGTGCAAATTTCCCTTTGATATTTCTATCTGGTTTTTTCCTTGCAGCCTAATATTTCACAAATTCTACCGGGTGTCCCAAAAAAAGGTAACAGGTTTGATGGTGGCTAGCGATGAGAATTTAAGTCGAATCGATCCCAAATAAGTTTTGAAGTACTCTTTGATAGTTAACTTGAAGATTAATACCTTGTTTGTTGATATTGGCGCATCGAAAGTTGGAATAATAATCTTGAAAGCCAAAATTTGCGTCCATCTACAAACCAGAGCTTTTGGGGTTTGGCCTAGACTACTAACGGCTAACGCGCTGGTTAGGGGAATCTCCTCAGATAAAGACATATTTGAACAAGGATCGGTCCTTTGGGTACCCATTTGAATAGAAAGTAAAAATTGAAAACTGGCAAACAAATTAATGAATATAGTCACCAAGGAATATCTTTCTCCAGTCAAAATGCATTTACAAATGTACACCAAGCCAAGCACGAGTGAGCATTTATATGTTCCCTTGGGCATACACGATAATTGTTTTTATAATGATTTCGAGAGATGTAATTTGGTAACTTTGTTTTGGTGACCATTGTTTTTAAGACACGCGCAATTATCTAACTCTAAAACTAAACATATTGTTACCTCAAATATTTCGCTGCCCATCGGCAGCCTCATCAGTGAGTAGGGAAATATTTGAGGTAACAGCATGTTTAGTTTTAGAGTTAGATAATTGCGCGTGTCTTAAAAACAATGGTCACCAAAACAAAGTTACCAAATTACAACTTGTCGTACAAGACACGGGATCAACTGAAAGATTTTGGAAACAAAATCTCACAACGCGATTTCGAGAGAGATAATACAAAACAAACATTTCATTCAAGCGACGAAGATTGCAAGATAGTCTATGTGACATGTGTTAAAGCCCATGGGACTTCTTTCGCTGATGAATAACTTTTATCAGGCTTCTGTAGAATCAAGAAAGAGGTCTCTTCGGGACTAAATTCGTGAATCTAATTGTAAAGTTCAGAGTCAGATTTCCACCAAAATGTGTTCCTAAGAGCAAAGACCAGAAATGTTTCTTATGCGCGCGCAGGAGGGTCATGCATGGCTCCTGGAAACGAGGCGAAGTGATCACGTGACAATCACAACGTCGGAAAGCAGAAATTGAATCAGCTGATGCTATAGCTAGCAGCGACGATCGAAATGAAGAACTGACTTAACACTATAGACAATGACAGAGCCAAAAAGGGGTCAGGGGGCAGCCCCTAAAAATTCTTGAGAGAACATATATTGGCCAGTATTTTGGAGATAAATGATATTCGAGATCTGTCAAATCTCTCTCACAGAAACCTATGCTCCCACCAACCCACATGTAAACTCTGTCATTGCCTATTGACCTGTATTGCCCTAACTCCTTCTGTTGCACCCTGTTTCACAGAAATGAAATATTTAAAGTACATATTTCTTGACAAACATTCACACTTTGATCAAAGATAAATTTATAATTTTCAAACATGAAATGTTTTGAAACAGTTTCTTTCAGCTGTAAGGCATAGTCCTACATTGCATTTGCTACCAGCAAACTCTTGTTTTCTCTCCACAATTAATGCATCTTGGTCTGTTAGACCTGGTGTGTCCTGGCCAGTGCTCAGTGCTGTCAAAGACAAAACGAATTTTATCATCTGGAGCCCTTTTTGGTACCCTTCTGGGCTTTTCTGCCACTTGCTCCATAGGTGAGTTGGTGCTTGGTGAACTCAGCAAATCTTTTTGGTCTTCTAAGGATGTACCATTCTGTGCACAGACCCGCTTGTATAGGCACTCAACTATTTGTGACACTGGTTCCAAGAATCCAAAAGGAGATCCTCATGTAACCCTTCTTGCTTCTGTGATGAAGGTGATATAATGCAATCATCTTTGGAATCTAATCCTGGTGTTAACACCACCCACTGTTGGATCTCAACATTCACATCATGCTCCTCTATTGCTGTATCCATCTGAAAATATATGAAGACAAAATGTTTAGTTTCACTCTTATCATCAGGTATTCCTTGCTAAATCAAGTAATAAACATAAGATCCTTTTGGATGATTACAAAGTCTGTCCTGAGCTAAGCAAGCATAAGAATATCTGAATGTTGATTTCTTCATAACCCCAAATGATCGTTGATGCTGTTTTTAGCTACAGTCAGAGAGATGAATGTTGCTGCTAAAGTCGTCTTCAATGGAAAGTCAAGCCCCTTGTATAAGGACAAGAATCGCCCGAAAAGCAAGATTTTGATCTTTATGTCAAGCGAGGATGATACGCAAAAAATCAAAAGTCATTACCCCTAGTCTGTTTAGTTCGCGCATGTAACTATTGGTGCATCTGTCTCAAATTAGATGTCATGTGAGATTTACCATAACGCAAAATTGCTTATGCAGAACCCTACAGAACGTTTCAATTGTTGCTATTCGCGGGCGTCTAATTTGGGGCAAGCGGTCACGAAGATAACCTCTGTGTAGAATCGTATGCATGAAAATGTTTTGGTTCAGTGTGATCACGTGCCTTCCCCTAGTCAATGGCACCATTGTTTGCTGTGATTCTGCACCTTTCCTCTCAACTTCACCTGCGACGTTTGAATCTGTGGCTGTATTAGAGGGGGGTCCCTCTACCTTCGGTGATGCTGCGAGCGCTAACCTCTGTGCAGGCCGCCGGTTACATCATCCTCTAAAGTTGACTTATTTGCATAATGAATACTATCAATAAGTGGCTAATGATGTGTTCGTTCTAGAAAACGATTGTTTTAACATAATTAAGCTGCTAATGAAGTCAAGAACGTGCCAATTCTGGTTAAATTTGTTGTTGCGTCAGGGTAAACATCTTGGTGATTTATCCATCTTATGGTGTCGAATCTGTCTAAGATGAAATAAGCCGACGTCAAATTTTTCTATCGGATCGCGAGAAACTTCTGTCTTGAATGCGCTTTCTGTGCGCTTTCTTTATTTCAGTCCCAATTAGCAGATATAAAGCGTTAATCAATTGCTTTAACGAGCGTGACGGAAGTGGGTTACTTTCTTTCTGACTGACATCGAAGCCCCTTCTTAGATTACAAAGGACTTTGTAATCAAAAACAGGAAGAAGATATTTGCCTTTGGCCTAAGTTCAACAACAACAACTTTGAATTCCTGGAAGGGCCATATAGCCCAGACAATAAGTTGTAGTTTTTAATGCATTAAACGAATGACTATTTGTAGCTTATTTCACAACGTCCAGCAAAAGATCGTTATCAATCAATTTTAGTTTCAATACTAGGCTCCTTTCAAATTCAACCAGAAACATCCAGACCAGTGATGGATGCAGACCAAACTCGAAGAGGCAAAAATTGAATGATAGTGTGGCAATGGAGCACTCTGTCACAATGTGCTTCTGAGGTACGAAATGGTGCCAGTTTTACAACAATAGGATACAATTGTTTTTCGGAGCCAATGTGCTGCAATACAGTACTCCTTCAAACCAGAGCCGTAGGAAGCATCTTAAACTTGGGGGCATAACACTACAAGGACAGACACTTCCCGAAACAAAAAGGACACTTTTTCATCATAATTGCACAATTTGGGGGGCATGTGCTCCCAGTGCCCCCATGGTTCCTACACCTCTGCTTCAAACTCATCACCTTTTTCATCAGGCACTGACTACTTCAAAGATGGCAGTGAGGAATTATTACCATTTAATACATGGCATCCTGATTGAATCCTTACAAAATCATTAAAATTCTTAATTGGAATACAATGCATCTTGATAAAAAGTTCCGCCCCTCCTCCCCTCCATCTTGAGCATAATTTTCTATTTCTGGATCTTTCAATCTAATGCCTAATGGTAAAATACAGTTTCAACAAAATTCCAAATTTACAAGATCCTACTATTTATGGCTAGCTAAGGATTTCAAACAAGAAAATACAACAATTATCAGATGTAGTCACAGAAAAACGCCTTAAGACTTTACAGCTGCATTCCACATCACCAACTTATTTAGAATCATTCAAACCGTAGGAGCAGGGAGGAATCAATCTGAAATTCCTTGGAAATATTTACATATTTGGAAATTTTTACACAAGTTGAAATGGAGATATTTCAATGCCTCAAGATTTG
Source organism: Aurelia coerulea (assembly GCA_039566865.1). Classification (NCBI taxonomy): domain Eukaryota; kingdom Metazoa; phylum Cnidaria; class Scyphozoa; order Semaeostomeae; family Ulmaridae; genus Aurelia; species Aurelia coerulea. Next base: position 10,884,612 of record CM076955.1, on the reverse strand, counting down.
CTAAAATTCACCCTATTCAAACAGTTTCCATTCTTCTTTTGGGAATCCTGTCTTGAACATCTTGCAGCGTCCAGCAAAAATTTGCAAATTGGAGGAGTTGTATCAGGAGCAAGCATATTTGATGTTGCAGTATCTGAGAAAAAATAAAGGAGAATTAGAGATTTCTCATCAAACTGTTCTTTCCACCAAGTGCCCAATTGTAAAAATCAGAGATAAAAAAAATTGGCAATGGGTAATAACTGTAATAACTGACACAACATTGTGGAATTATTGCTAAATTTGTAAAAGAACTGCATATGCTTTTATGCTAAGCAGCAACCAAATGTGGGTCATTTGAAGGTGAATCGATCACAAATAAATTCTGGTATTTTGATATGAAAATAGGAACTCAAAGCAAATAAGTCATAAGTTGACAATCTAAATTTTAATTTTATTGTGCATTAGTGAGGCAAATAGTCCTTGTAAAACATGATGAAACAAGGTAATAGAGCATCAGAGCACGAGGAGACTCTGTCTGAGTACAAAAAGGCAGGACTGAAAAATAAAAGGCCATCCAGCGACAACAACAGCAAGAATGCTAAGACAATAGAATGGCCTAGGCATGGATGCCGTATTTTGTTCAAGTGTTTACAAACTAAAACACGAAAATTAACAATGTTAGCCAATTTTTCGACAAGAACTGGTTTGAGAAATTTGAAGCTGAACATCTCGCCAACACAGTGATGATAGTCTCGTTTTGCGGCAGCCACTAGATTTTGCGCAAATTTCAGTTTTCTGGGGCTACTAAATTTTCCCTCTTTCCCATTAGAAAATGACCTGTGTTAAGAAATTAAATATTTTTGTGGACAAAAAATGCCAGGATAAATGATCGGAATACGATTCATGAAATTATACATCCTAACGAAGCTGGGATAAAAATTTCCATGGCATATTCATTGTTTAGACCTTCCTACAAGCTGCCTGTTTACATGTAAACAAACAAGAGATATTTTTCGTCATCGAAAACAGCCCTAACTTTATGGCAAAAAATGAAACACTTAGCCAATTTTTCAAGAATACTGACCTGCCCCAAAATGATGCTCATATCCTGCAGATAAAATCCACAAACGTTCATCTTGCGGCAGCCACTAGTTTTTCCACAAAATCCATATCTCTTTTTTGATTTTTCCTTGCTAAATATCGCCTTCAGCCCAAGAAAAGTAAAGCCAAATAATCCATTTTTATCGAAGCTTTCCAGGGTCGATGATTTTTTCAGCCATATTTGATCCCCTTCTCGACACATTCGGCGTGTTCTCAAACTCAAGCCGCGTCTCAAGAGGCCTGGATCACAATAGATTCCTTCGCAACTGCGTGCAGTCCCCAGAAATTCACCCCTCTCCCACCGTTCTGTTTTTGGCGGCTTGTGCAGACGCAAAAAGCACTCTGCACAGCAGTCGAAACATTTCTGGTCTTTGCTGTTCCTAGGCACGAGGTTTCTTGTTTGTGCTTGGCTATGATTGAGGAGATTCCACAACACAGCGAGTTAACAGCATAGGCCAAACCCCAAAAGTTCTGGTTTGGAGTTGGACGCAAATTTGGACTTTCAAGATGAATATTCCAATTCTTGATGCACCAATATCAACAAATAAGGTATCAATCTTCAAGTTAACTATCTACGAGTACTTCAAAACTTATCAGGGATCGATTCGACATGAATTCTTATTGCTAGCCCCAATCAAATCGGTTACCTTTTTTTTGGGACACCCGGTAGTGGAAAAGGCAACGCGATCGCCAGAAAGAGTAGGAAAAATGAAAGTTTCAACACCACCAGATTTTGCTGTGAGAATGACCCGTTTTATGTACTAAAATTTGAACGAAGATTTCGCAAAATCTAGTCGCTGCCGCAAAACCAAAATATCCTGACTTTCAAGAGTACTCGTCAAACTGCTTATTCGTGGTTTCCGTTCATCTCGGAAAATTTGCTAAGAAGAGTTATTTAATTTTGTTGGTGCAGTTGTCTCGGGTAACCAAACAAATACCCGGAAACAATATTAGGCCTAGCCAAAACAACGTTGTTGTTGTTGTTTGATGGTTTGTTGTAAGTTCTAAGAAGTTCAACCGACCTGATATGGTTAAGCAAGAGCCTTGATACCTCTTTGCCTGGTAGTTTCCTTGTGTTTGTTAGATCTCATATCATTGGAAAGTGCACAATTTTGCAATATGGGGAATTACATTTAACCTTTGGTTTTGCAAGTGGCATTACAAATTCATTGCAAATGGTACAGATGAGTGCGTCTGAGCTTTATACACTTTGTTGTTGTCGAAGGAAAGTGGATATTTTAGTTGCATGTGTTTTATGATTTGAAAGCCTGTTATCTATTTCTGGCATAAACATGCGTTGAGCTCTTTGTAACTCGTTATTTCGCAAATTTTATTTTACATGTAGCCTAATACTGTGTTCATTGCTGAATTACAAAAGTTAACCTCTTTCTTTTCCCTCAGAAATTACTTTTGGCATTTAACAATCACCTGAGGCTGTGAAACAAGACTGTTACTGTATTTGATGATCTTTGTCAGGCCGTATGTCTTATCTTACAATTACAATTTAATTCAAGCAATGGCATAACTTTGATGGTAAATTCCTGTAAGTACAAAGACGATATGAAGGAATTTGGATGAGATGAGAAATAAGATTTTGATAGACAGTTAACTAAATAAAGTGGAGGTAATTGTGTTTGCTGACTCTGGTTTGTTGATGAGTAAATGAACTTACAAGCTTAAAATTTTGTCTGGAGATTTGTTGATGGAACAATGCCACCATGAAATGAGCAAATGGCTTTCCCTTTGATAGTTGTTCGATGGTAAAGAGGCAGATTGCTTGTTGACGAGGCTTGCTCATATGACAATATACATTTGTTAGATTTTAGATAATGCCGCTGAAGGGCAAATGAACACATATTTTGTTTCACCTTAAGAAATGATGAGCATGGAAGAGATATTCTCCACTTTTTGAAAACTTTGTCCTGGAAGTTTTTGCTCCTGTTTTTTTTTTGAGAACTTGCAAAGTCATGTTTCCTGAAATATTTTCCAAAAGGTACAGGGTGTCCCAAAAACATGTGCGCTGTTTAAGTAGCTGCTGCAGAACAAGCATAAATCCATTTTTCCGGTTTTAAAGATTTGTAATAGAAGAGGCTTCAACTTGAGGGTTGACATCAAGTTTGAGTAAATCTGATCAGTAGTTGCTAATTTATGGAGCAAAGCAAGAAGTTCAAAATCATTGGCTGCCTCAAAACCAGAGGATTCATTGTTCTCCATTATGTTCTCCATCAAGTTCAAGTCGATTTTAAAATGGCGGACACATGTGCGATCGATGGTGGTCGAGAAAACGTTATTTTGCATTAAGAAAAAGTGTTATTTTGTAGTTGTTATTTTAAGAAAATTTTCAGTTCAGTGTTGTTCTAAATGTTGCTGCTTTTCTGTTGCATATTTTTCGAGAAGAGCTGTTTGTGATCAACTGTGCACTTAGGCCCTATTATCGATAATGGCGGTTACATTAAAGGTCGCGAAAGCGCTTTTGCAAAACCAAGCAGATGCTTACAAAGCAACGTTCAGTATCCTTATACAAGATGAGCTAAAGTCTGTTAGAAATGACATAAATGACTTGAAAGCAAGTATCCAATTTACTCAATCCAAGTTTGATGAGGCAGAGAAGAAGATGGATGCCATTGACAGAAGGGTCTCCATGCATTCAGATAACCTTAATGCTGTCAATAATCATATGGATTCAACGGAGTCTGAGCTTGAGTATTTAGAGAATCAAAGTCGTCGCAGTAACATAAGAATAACAGGCATTGCAGAGGACAAAGATGTGGAAAGTTCATGGGATGATGCAGAAAAGATCGTAAAGGCAGTAATCTAGGATAAATTAAGTCTCAGTGAGGATTTTGAGATTGAGCGGTGTCACAGGGTAAACAGAAGGAAAACTTGGCAAAGTCAGCCTGGCAAACCGGATGACCCTCGCCCCATTGTTGCAAAAATGGCCAAATGGAAAGACAAAGAGCTCATTCTCAAAAAGGCAAGGCAAATCAAGCCAGATGGAGTGAAATTCCTGGCTGATTTATCAAGGCGTACAATACAGAAGCGTGAAGATCAAGTACCTGAGCTGCTAGCTGCCAGAAGAATGGGCAAGAACGCATATTTTGATCTTGACTGGTTGATAATAAGAGATGTTTCCTGCAGAACTGAAGGCTGGAGATATATCTTCACTCTTTAAACAACTTTAAAAAAAGAATTATCGACCAATAACTGTTGTACCATCGATCTAAAAAAATTTCGAACGGTTAATGAAAAATCAAATGGTACCATAGACCATTTGCCAAAACAAACGATCAGCTGATCTTGACCCCTTACTTCACATGTAATAAGTCCAAAACTTGGGAGAAAATTTTGAAAAATCAACGAAAACTGGCCCATCTTCTTGGGCTGATTCTGAAATGGATAAATCGAGAAACTGAAAACAATTTTTGGAGGACCTTATTTCAACCCTTTTTAAGGTATTTAATCATTTATCTGGAGTTAGCAAGTGCATTTAGTAGGAAAACGAGCACGAGACCAGGAGGGGATGGGGGGCAATCGTCACCCGAGGAGGGAATTTATGAAATTGAGTGTCCTTGGTCAAGTTTGGGGTGCTGATTCCATAAATCGATGTTATACGGACAAATTCGGTCCCTTTCGGCCTTTATTCCATGTTAAAACCTCGTTTTCGAGAAAAATGACATCCTCACTTAGATATTCCAAAGCATATGAATTTGGTCAATTTCGGGATGCTGATTCCAAAAATCAACATTAGACAGATAAATTCAATCGCCGTGAGCCTCTTTTCCATGTTAAAGCCTCGTTTTTGCGAAAAACACATCTTGGCTCAGTTGTTCCAAAGCGTATACATTTGATCAATTTCGGGGTACCGCTTCAGAAAGTCAATGTTACATGGAAGAATTCGGTCTTTGTGACCATCGTCATCCGGCTTAGAGACAATATCGTTCCTTGGGTGTAGATTATGGCAGGCACTTCCCAATGACCTAAAACAGTCAGATACTCTCCTGTTTCAAGAGGAAAATCAAAACCTGGAGGGGAGAGGAATGTAATTGTAGAATATGCAGACCTTTCGTGGCACAGGTTGGGTTCTTGAGCTGATATTAAATTTTCTGCTGTATTTACCGAAAAAAAAAGTAAGAAAACATTGTAAATATTAAAAGCATTGTAAAAATCTGTAAAATGTATCTGTATTTAATCATTCGGAATTTTATTTATTTTTTACTTTTTTCTTACAAATTTTACTTTTTTAGATAGTTGGCTTGAATTAGCTCTTAGTTATAGCTATTGTATCTACATGTATATATGTCTTGTATGTATATATATATATATGTAGGCCTACTTTAAATAAATTGATAAAAAAAAAAAAAAAAAGTCGCGTTTCGATGAAGACCCTATATCTTCTTTCAAGCTTAAACACTGTTCGAAGTAGTATTATTGTTAAATCAATACTTGGCACATTACACACCAAAATTCAGCCCAGTTAACATAATGGAATGTCTTTTATTAAATGCTCTTGTTCTGTGTTAGCATTGTCTGCTGAGCTTCAGTGCGTAGTGATGTCCTCAGTCTCATCATCAAACTCATCCTCTGTTTCAAGTTTCGATGTTTAGCAAATGTCTGCACAAAGAAGCAACTCTGCCACATCGTCAGGCAGGGTACATTTTTCTCTATCAAATCTAAAAAGATAAGAACTACAGAATACAATTCAACTGTGCCAATGATAGCAAAAAAAGACACAAGGTCATCAATTTATGACTGGCATTTGCAATATTACTTCATTTAAATACAATAAGAAAAGACAAATCTGATAACGATCGAGGAAACAAAATACAAGAAATAAGGGGCATAAAACATAAGCTGCTGCTTTCCAACTATTGATCATTAATCTACATTCGTGTCGTGTTTTCGATAAAGCACTTCATTTCCTCCATAATTATTTCCAAAAAGGAATGGATTACAAAGTGATTTGGAGTCCACATACCCGAAACGTTTAAATCCGGAATATTTTCGAGATGACCAAAAATATCTTGTCATAATGTGTCATACATAGGGCAAAGCAAGAGAAAATTTTCCTTATTTTCATTCGCCTCGCCATAATCACAAATAGGGCGCAAATAGTCAAAATTGTGCCAAAACTTTTGCTTACTCAGATCACTAAATTTAACACGAAGTTTTGTCAATCGTCGAATGCCAATAATATCACGGATATGAAATATCGGATTCCTCGATCTGCTTTTGCCAACACTATCCTTTTAAATTCGCCAAGAAGGGAAGCCGCGTTTTTGATTGATCGAGCATATTCCAGTCATATAGGGCATTGTGGAAGTAGGTATTGGAGAAGCGAACAGTTCTTAAATATTTGGATTATAAGTAACTGCATGTCCAAGATTGTATAAGATATCGCGCTCAGGAAAAATGTCCTCAAAATACACGAGAGACGACGTAATTTTGAGGATGTAAAATTGACACATTCGTCTATACCACCTTCTATCATAACACATTCCCAACCCAGTTCATCGTAAAGTATCTGCCTGTTTGCCTCTCCAAGCACCAGTTACTGAAAGTGCCGCAGAGTACTCCATTTGTACATGGTAGATAGTTAGGGACACAGTATCATGCCAAACAACGGATCTTTCCTCATTCCAACCATGCGTTGTCGGTCGTTCTAAATCAAGCTTCAGTTCATCTGCTTGCCTGTACATGCAGGCAACGTAATTTGCTCCTTTGATATGCAAAAGAAGATTGAATGAACAGGAAGCAACAACCTTTAGTCTGCAACTTTATGACTCTTTTTTAAAGATTTTCAGAAAAGCTTAACATAGACTTCACTGCGTGATTGTAGCTTTGGAAAATCCATAGAGAAAGAAGGTGAAGTTTTCAAAACATTCGTTGACAGATTTATCTCAAGTAGATATCTACCATCTCCTGCAAAATGGTGATAAAAAGGAGATGCTGCTCGGTTGATTCGACAATCAATTGGAAATTCTAAAGATGCATTAGATGGAAAGTAGTCTGTTTTCAAATACAAGCCAGTGCACAAATATTAGCCACTATGAAACATATATCTGACAAGAACTAGCAAGTAACCACAAAGAGGAGGCACCAACTTATTGGCACTTGCTCAAGCAGAGGAGCCTGTTTGGTATCCCGCTCCTGTCACCATGTTGAGTTATACGAGCCAGAGAAGAGAAGCTTTTTTAACTATCATACTTACTAACTCACTCGACAAACAAAAATAACTGAAGAGTCAGAAAAAACGTGCATTGTGTTCTTCACGCACCTATGGGAACTAAACAAATGATTGTTTCTTGACTTTTTATCATTTTTGCCACGAACATAACGGAACAGGTACCTGATGAAACAGCGACGGTTCACATACCATCTGACAATATCAACATCATCACTTTCTTTTTCGCCCATGACTTCACACGTGGCAAGGTAATTACTTACAATTGAATATTTACAGGAGATGAAAGATTATTGATGTTACATCTTTCACCTTTGTCCCTGGTCAGGATAAGAACGCTGGTTTGTAGAATTGCATGTTCTCTGCAGAAATTATTACGTTTCATTTCGTCATTCTATAGGAAGGGCAAGACGATGTGTTGGAAAGCAATGTTAAAGCGTCAAGAATTCATAGAATTCAATCCGTCAGTATAGCCCATGCTAAGTTTTTCAGAAAGTCTTTCAAATAGCGGCATATATGCGGTTTTAAGGTTGATGCTCCCTGTTCATTCAATTTTCTTTTGCATACCAAAAGAGCAAATTAAGCTGCCTACGTATACAGGTAATCAGATGAACTGCGGCTTCATTTAGATAGTCTAACAACGCATCATTGGATTGAAGAAAGATCCGTCATCTGGCATGATATTATGTTCCCTGACTATGTGGCAGAGTTGCTTCTTCGTGCAGACAACGAAGTTCAGCAGACAATGCTAGCACAGAACAGGAGCACTTCACAGACATTCCATTACGTTAACTAGATTAAATTTGGATGCGTAATGTGCCAAGTATCAACTTAACAATATATATTATACGCTTGACTTGAATACCATTTTGAACAATGTTTACTTTAACATGGAAAAGAGGCTCCCAGCTATCGAATTTATCTGTCTAACGTTGATTTTTGGAGTCAGCATCCCGAAATTGACCAAATTCGTATGCTTTGGAATATCTAAGTGAGGATGTCATTTTTCTCAAAAACGAGGTTTTAACATGGAACAGAGGCTGAATGGGACCGAATTTGTCCGTATAACATCAATTTTTGGAATCAGCGCCTCGAACTTGACCAAATACACTCAATTTCATAAATTCACTCCTCGGGTGACGATTGCCCCCCATCCTCGCCTGGTCCCCCACAGCTTTGAAAAAAGAAAGGCTCGTTATTCTGCGAATTTTTTGAGATAAATTCGAGATTAAAAGTTTTTTAGTGAAAGAATACGGTTTCCCGTCGATTTTTGACATGCCGAGGCCGTTTACCCCTCGTAAAACGGAGTAACGGTCCAAAATGGGGTAGGCCAAAAATTGTCTCCATTTTCGCGGCCCCTGCGCTCCGTCCCTGGGGGCAATATTGAACCCCAAATTGCGTGATAAGACTCGCAAACAATACATCTCTTGTACATTTTTTCTGTTGTAGAATTGGTTGAGTAACCATCGAACATCGGCTCCAAATGCAGCTTCGGGTCAGAAAATCGGGCCGGGTAGGCTTGCCGTTTATACAGTAATGGGGACTCCCCGGATTTACGACTGTTACTAAGGCTGTCGGATTTGGCCGCGCTCGCGCCAATCCCTTTTTCTTAATTGGCAAATGGTCTCTTCATCCAAAGCTTCCTGTCTCTCCTCCTATTATGTGGTTTTCGGCAGGGCTATGGCACACAGCATACACTTCTACGTCTAATAGAAACCTGTAACAAGTCGATGGACAACGGAGGTGTTGCAGGGGCTGTTTTGACAGACCTTTCGGGGGCCTTCGATTGTCTAGATCACGAATTACTAATTGCAAAATTGAATGCGTATGGTTTCTGTAGATCTGCTTTGCTGTTTTTGCATAGCTATCTCGGAAACAGGAAGCAGAGGGTAAAGGTGAATGGTTCGTTGAGTACGTGGACAAACACCAATCGGGGTATACCAAAAGGTTCAGTCTTGGGGCCCTAACAAAAGGTTCAGTCTTCGGGCCCCTTCTGCTCAACATATATCTGAATGACTTGTTTCTGTTCTTAGAAGAGACGGAAGTCTGCAATTATGCGGACGATACAACAATTGATGCATGTGGTCCTAATGTCGAGAATGTTAGCAAAACTAGAGAATGATGTCTTTAAGATAAGTGAATGGTCTCCAAACAATCTTATGAAACTAAACGAAGATAAATGTCATTTGATGATTTTTGGTGGGAAAAGTAACGAAGTCTCTAGGGATAACGTTTGATCAAACATTAAGCTTTAAACAACATGTTACAAAAAGTTGTATGTGTCTTTACTGGTTAAAACAGTGCTCAATGCCATGAAGACAGAGCGAATTATAACAGGATTGAGACAAAAAGAAAGATTACATTCTTTGCTGTTACTCAGAGTTTCACGCTATACGGCGATCATCAGACAACTGAAAACTCTACTCAATTTGTGTGCATTTATACATTTTTTTTTTTACGTGGGGTCTCTTTTAAAATGAATTAGATAGTATTTGTTCTCATGGCGGCACTTGGAGATTAACTCTGATCTTCTGTTAAGTAGGTGTGTCTTGTTGGCTTTACTAATGCAGAGCTTTTCCGTTAGACATAAATTGCACCGTTTCGTTTCGTTTGAATATGCCGCTGCATGGCTGGAGATAGACCATTGTATTTCCAAACGTGCTTAGCTCTGTGCCATTCTTGTACTTCTTATGCCTGAATGAATTCATGTGGTTGTTGTAGCGCTGCTTGAATGTATTCTCTGTTAAACCGATGTACAGTTTGGGGTTCGTGTCGTTGTTGGTGGAGGTGATTTCGGCGTTGTAGATTGTGTTTGTAGTTTGGCAATTTCCTTGCAAGGGGCACTGGTCTTTTTTCCGGCAGTTGCAGCCTTGCTTTGGTTTTTCTAAACCTTTTGCTATCATCTGCTTGATATGGGCTTTGATGATGCATGCCATGTTTTCCATGCAGCGGTAGCTTATTTTGATGTTGTTTTTGTTGAATATTTTATGGAGTTTATTATTTTTAGGGAAGTGCTTGCTGATTAGTCGCAGGAATGTGTGGCCAACATTTGTCTGGCCGTTTTTGCTGAATGGAGGGTTGAACCAAATTACGTTCCTTTGCGCGTAATTTGCGGCTTCCTTTAGTGAATTTAAAAGGAAACTTAAACATCTAACAAAGGAAACTTTGTGTTTTAAACATCTAAGCTATTTTTGGTACTTAAATCATTTATACATTTTATTACTGTTCAATTACATAGTACCACACGCAACGAACATATTTTTATTTAAAAGGAAACTGTTGGCAAAAATAAGACCATCAAGGAATCCGATATTTCATGTCCATGATATTATTGGCATTCGACGATTGACAAAACTTCGTGTTAAATTTAGTGACTTAAACGAGCATAAATTCCGGCACAATTTTGACTGTTTAAAGAGCGACTGTTGACCGGCATGCTTTGCGCGAAGTAAGCAACTCGCTCCACACAGCTCCATAATTTCGTAGTATAAGAAATTAAACACGATTCTAATCCGTGAAATCTTGGACGATGCTAACAGCAGAGACAACATGGGTTTCATTTTTGGCAAGATGAAGTATTTCTTTAGCTTCGTGGCTGTTTATTTCATGCAAAGGCAGTTTCTACTGTGCTTTTTGGACGTCCTCAAATTGGCGAAGATCGCAAGATGGTGTCCTGGTTGAAAGTCTCTTGGAAGCAGCCCCTTTCAACGGCAGAAACCCTTCAATATTTGACTTGAAAAGAATACTAAGACTTGGTCAGAAGCTACATCAAAGCTTCTCAATAAAATGGAGCAGCCCCACGACAAGAGGTAAGTTTTTTGCTCGCCTAACTTGCCCGCTGCCTGATCTCTTTAGTTTGGAATAAACGTGAGTGCAAGGAATCGCCAAGGAACAGAACAGACGACAAAACCTGCACTCTCAACCTTCTGCAATCTCTTGGCATTCGGTTTCAGAGTTTTCAGCTGTAGTATGAATCAATCAGCAGGAGTCAGCAGGGATATTTCATTCACTATCCCTTGTTAATTATCTGCACAGCCTGAAGTTATAGGCCCATTTGTTTTCTAAGAAACTGAGAAATTGAGCATGAGCCTGTACTGAAAGTTTCTCAAAATTATCAGCTTTTGAGTGCTGAAAGTTTTTTAACCACTTCTTAGAAGTTCATTAACTGTATGTGCAGGAACTCCCATGACTTTTTGATCATTTTATTGCCAGATTTTTTAAACAGATCTCATACATACATTAAACTCAAGTGGCTCTGAGTAAAGTACATCATCAAACTAAGGGCAAAGAGCAAAATAGAGTTCAAGGCGAAGAAAGTTTCTTTTGCATTGTTTTACTAGTAATACAAAACTATATGAAAAACTATACTTGGGTTTCATAATTTTGTTGGTGCTCAGAGATTTAAGGTTCTTATGAAAATATATGATATGTCAATATTGATTAAATACAAAGAGATGATCATACAGGACAGGGCCTAAGTCATTGAAGTCATATCATATGAATAGGGTACATTACTGTACCTTTTGGTTAAAACCCTTGTGCAGATGGTTTGATTTACTTTATGTTCTTTCTCGAATATTTTTTCTAACTACTTTTCTATTTCCTTTTACAGTTCGCAAGCAATGGTCATATAATAATATTGAAAATGAAACTCCTGAAGTGTTGGAAAATGAAACAGTTAAGAGATGATTACAGAGATGACAATTAGACTATGTCTTTATTTTGTTCCAGTAGCTCAATATTTTTGCATACATTTTCTATTCAATGACTTGTGTTTCCAGTGAAAATTCATATAATACCCACAAGTTGTTTATAAGAAACCGTGGTTTATAAGAAATTAGTATTTAGCTATGGCCACAACTTTAAGAACTCTAATTCTATATCTGGGAAGTAGTAAGAAACTTTGATACTTAACTTTGACGATCTTATAGCAAGTTCTTGTAACCGTTATTCTTGAGTAATATATGAACTAACTGTTTAATATTTGAAAGAAGTGAAACACTGTTTCTTCCTATCTGCTGTTTTATTGTCTGATGTAAAGAGACATATCTGCAGCAGTTGCATTCAAAAATAAGAAACAAATTAAAAAACTTTCAGTGCTAAAAATGGGAAAAGTTAATGTTGAATTAAGAAACTCTTAGTACCATGGCCATATCCAAGTTTCTTACATAAAAATGTGTAGTCTGCATTGTTCTCATTGTTCTTGAACTTGATTCTTTGGAATATGTGTATATGATATGAATTATAAATTGTGTATATGGTTATACAGAGTAGCTACAATTTCTCCAAAAACTGTGTCTTCATTCTCTGACTTTTTCTCTCATGGTACACTCATTTTTTTTATAAGAAACCGCTTATAAGAAACGGTAGGCTCGATTTTTCGAAAGTTAAGAAACAACCCTACCTGAATTGAAAAAGCTAAGAAACTTTTGTAATTTACAATTTTAAGTTTCCTTTCGCACTCAAAAGTGTTTTGACAGTACACAGTTATAGTAACTGTTTGGACATTATTTTGAGTGCAAATTATGTCATTTACTTGTTTTGAAATCTTACTAAGTAATTTGGGAGCCCTTCAGACAAAACCAAATTAACTCTACACTTCTGGCATTAAAAATATAAGAAACACATAAGAAACTTTTTGGTAGCAAAATGGCTCAAAAATTTAAGAAACTGCCTACCAGCACCGGACCTTAGTTTCTTATAAAAAAATGAGTGCATTGTTTACGTCCATCAGAACATTGTTTCATTGGCAAGATTTAGTAGGGGAGCCAGCTTCATTTGTACCTAGATCACAAAGAAAGAAAATCAGATTTTCTTGCTAACAGCAAAAATTATGATAATGATACATGGTCAAGTTGTATCAGTTATATTATTTAGACCTTTTAAGAGTGGTGTTGAAGGTTGATCAAGCACCTCTTCATGCACCTGGGAAATTCTAGGAGCTAGATAAAGCGAGTCTCCCAGTTTGATGTAAATTTCACCACAAAGAATCTGATAAACATTTGGCCTGCTCTTATCATTTCTAGCTCCAACATTTGGGTTGACAAAGCTATGATTCAATGCATACACACAGCAAGAGAGAGGTGGCACTTTCAATATAGATTTCAGGCCAAAACAAACGTATATATATATGTCAAAGTCATACTTCCTAAACTTTGGGACGACAGGTTACAGGTTGGGAAGTAGTGGAATAGAATCAAGGGGGTCCACATATATGACTATGTGTTGTGAGTGAATCTGTATGATACCTGGACTGGGCCTAAGTCTAACTCCGCTCAAACAAGAAAGCGATGCTTCATACAGCATTGAAGTTATAAATTAGGTGTCTTCCTACCTGATAATGGGAACTAGGCTCCACTGGAGTTGCTTTCGAAGTACATGAATCATATCTTCCACTGTCTTCTCTCTTCTGATCCTTTCCGTCGGTCGGTCTGCTTTAGTTTATGCAGCAAAACATTGAGGCACAGGGTAACAAGCGGTCTAAAACCTAGACTGACTACCTTGGTCCTAGTCTAAATTCGTACCAAAACATAAACAAACGATCGCAAAGCATGCCGGTCAACAGTCGCTCTTTAAGCCCTATTTGTGATTGCGGCGAGGCAAATGAAGATAATGAACATTTTCTCCTGCACTGCCCTATGTATGACACATTACGGCAAGGTCTTTTTGGTCATCTCGAAAACATTCCTGATTTAAACGTTTCGAGTATGGACTCCAAATCGCTTTGTAATCTACTCCTTTTTGGAAGTTCCGATTTATGCGTGAGTGCGAATAAAATGATTATGGAGGAAACGATTTGCTTTATCGAAAACACGAAACGAATGTAGGTTAACAATCATTTGTTGGAAGGCAGCAGCTTATGTCTTATGTCCGTTATGTCTTGTATTTTGTTTTTCCTTAACCGTTTTCATTTTTGTTTTTTGTTATTGTATTTAATTCTAAGAAATATTGTAAGTGCCAGTCATAGTGGAAACTCGATGACCTTGTGTCTTTTTCCGCTATGATTGGCACAGTTGAATTGTAGTTGTAGTTCTTTTAGCTTTTTAATATTTGATAGAAAAAAAACCTTCCTTTGCCTGTTCTTTCTCTCTCTTCTGCCTGCATTCTTTTCTTTGTATGTCAGACTCTCTTCGTATCCGCTTTTCTTAACGCTTCGTCATAAATGGGGCAGCTGTTTTGAAAACATCTTCGTCGTGGGATAAGTCGGATACCCTTTTGCTTATTGCTGCTGGGAGGTGCTTGATAATGGTTGGGGGATGGTTTGATTGGGTGTTGATGTACATTGGTTCATCATTTGGCTTTCGGTACGGGCAGTACTTTCCGTTGTTTAGGTTTAGGGTGACGTCGAGGAAGTTTACGATTTTTAAGTTGGTTTCTATCACTATCTTTAGTCCAAGGTTTTTGAAAATCTTGGTGATATCTTTTTTGATCTTTTCTGCTTGGCTGCCTGACACATCCTTAAAGACTGCTAAACCATCGTCTCGATAGAGGCCAATTTGCTCTTTGTCGTATTTCTTTGCGAGGGTGTCAAGGATGAAGGCTCCGACTAGCTCGCATACTTCTGCTCCATCGTAGCTTCCCATTTTTTGTCAACTTATTTTCATTCGATTATCTTTATCTAGCTATACATATTTACAATATATACAACTAATCCAAATCGAACATACAAATATATAAATTAAGAAATGAAGAAATTAATAGATAAGTTAAATAAGTTAAATATTCAAGACATATATGGGCAAGGTTTACTAGATATAATTGCATTGACAGGCGTAACAAATATACAAATATTTTCTACTATTTCATAATCCAGATAATTTTCTAAAATTTGGGTGAATGTTGACAAGCATTGCATTTACAATTTGGTCCATTCCATTGTTTTATCATGCGTTTAAAAGAATTTAAGTTGTCGGCAGATTTAGTTTCATTTGGCAATGCATTCCAGATTTGAGGTCCTAGTGATCGAAGACTGTTTGAACCAAAAGTGACTTGATTTGGTCTATATGTTGTAAGTCGTACGGATTTCATGATGAATATCTGGAAGATCTTATTTTGAAAATATCCCGCATGAAAGATGGGTTGAGATGTTTCAAGGTCTTAAAAACTTCTATACAGAGAACTCTCAGACGGGAAACATGCATAGTACATCTTTCTAAAATGGTGACATCGAACGTACCTTTGTTGTCTTTCTTTGTCCAGGGGTTTTTTTTGTCAAACAATAAGGACTTTCTAGCTTGCATAATGATTTCGATATCTTGTTCCGACACATTTGTATACTGCTTTGCAAAACTGATAGCTTTTTTTAACAGGCTTTCCTTTATAGAGGGGTAGAATTCTGCAGTATCAAAAATTATGAACGTGTGTTGGGCTTTCTTAGGTATGTTTTTGAACCATTCTATTACTGATGCTGAGTTTTTCCATTGGTTTACCATTGTTGATGTTTTTATATCGGTGTTAATTCTGTCGAGGTTTTTTTGCTGACTAAGCCCATTTCGCTTTTCGCAGGGTTGATTAACCTACAGGTGGGACTGTCAAGAAGCAAGCATTCATCTAGCTAGATAAAAGGACCACAAAGAAAATTTCAATAACAGATCTACAAAATAATGAATGGTCTCTGCCCGGACAATTTAAGAGGGAGGCTTGTTACCAGATCTCAATTATCTAACTATCGAACAAGAAATCAGTTAGATCTGGACACCCCAAGACAGAACCTAGAATTCTCCAAAAGCAGTTTTTTCTACTCTGGTGCTAAGACGTAGACTTACGACGTGATTCCTTGTATTCGTTCAACATTTTTAATCTGATATTTTATTTTCTCTCATATAAGGACTCACTTCTAATCAGATTCTAAACAGGGACTAAATAATATTGAAGTCGAATGCCTCGTTCTGCATTCTTTTCAAATCGAATGCCTCGAAATCAAAATCCTATCGCAAACCTGAAACCTGAAACCTGGGGTAAACATAAGATCCTTTTGGATGATTACAAAGTCTGTCCTGAGCTAAACAAGCTAAGAATATCTGAATATTGATTTCTTCATAACCCCAAATGATCGTAGATGCTGTTTTTAGCTACAGTCAGAGGGATGAGTGTTGCTGCTAAAGTCGCCTTCAATGGAAAATCAAGCGCCTTGTATAAGAAAAAGAACCGCATCAAAGGCAATATTTTGGTCTTTATGTCAAACGAGAATGATACGCAAAAATCAAAAGTCATTACCCCTAGTTTGCTTAGTTCGTGCACAAAACTATTGGTGCATTTGTGTCAAATGAGATGTCATGTGAGATTTACGATAACGCAAAATTACTTATGCAGAACCCAACAGAACGTTTCAATTGTTGCTATTCGCGGGCATCTAATTTGAGACAAGCAGTCACGAAGATAACCTCTGTGCAGAATGATATGCATGAAGATGGTTTGGTTCAATGTGATCTCGTGCCTTCCTCCTGTCAATGGCGCCATTGTTTGCTGGGATTCTGCAACTTTCTGTAGCTGTGTAGGAGGGGGATCCTTCGCAGCCTCTGTGCAGGCCGCCGGTTACATCATCCTCTAAAGTTGACTTATTTGCATAATGAGTACTATCAATAAGGCTAATGATTCGTTCGTTCTAGAGAACGATTGTTTTGACATAATTGAGCTGCTAATGAAGTCAAGAATGTGCCAATTCTGGGTAAATTTGTTGTTGCGTCAGGGTAAACATCTTGGTGATTTATCCATCTTAAGGTGTCAAATCTGTCTAACATGAGATAAGCCGACGTCAAATGTTCCTATAGGATCGCGGGAAACTTCTGTCTTGTATGCGCTTTATGTGCGCTTTCTTTATTTCAGTGCCAATTAGCTGAGATAAAACGTTAATCAATCGCGTTAACGAGCGTGACGGAAGTGGGTTACTTACTTACTTACTTTCTTTCTTTCTTTCTTTCTTTCTCACTGACTGACATCGAAGCCCCTTCTTAGATTACAAAGTGGACTTTGTAATCAAAAAACGTAAAAACCAAAGCCAAAAGCTGGTTGGCAACTTTCAAACCGAGGCAGAAAATGGCGGATGGCAGCTATTCCGAAGCGTTCGAAGCAAATTTCAATTCAGCCAGATAAAAAAACAGATTGATTGATCCAGCTTGGAGACTGATTGATTGAATTTGTACAGCGGACAGCCATATTTTCTGAGGTAATGTTGTTGAATTTTTATGTTTCAATCTGCTTTTCTGCTGATCGTTCTTTCCGCACTTTTAAAGGCACTAGGCCTATTTCAAACCAGTAAAAACCACAATTCCAGAAGATGCTTTGATTGACTATATGCTTTGATATTAGCAAGTCATTCTTATGTCTTTGTCTTCTTTTCTGCAGGGCGAAAAAATGATGATGCCCTACCACAGCCCTACCACAGCCCTACCACATTTTGACACCAACCATTGCAACTAGGATTCGATTTGAGCTGTCAACCATCTTCAGTGTTTTGCAAGAATGTTGTAACTGGTTAAGTCAAAGTAATGGTTTCGAAGGCTGCTGGTTTGGCTGGCAGATGTCTTTTTAAAGATTTTAAAGATTATGGATTCTGGATCCGTTGTGACTCTGGATTGAAGCAAATCTCTTGACAAAGACTTATTGTCCAAGAGGAAATCAATACCGATAAAAACTGGTGCAGGCCAAGATATAATCTGTTGTTGATAACTTTGACATGGGCTGTATAATTGCGTAGCTAAAAATGATGAGGGGTGTGTCTGCATCTTTAGCGTACCTATTGGATTTTGATTTGCTTACAATACACGTATTTTTGTAAGAAACTAAGAATTTAGGCCAGTACTGAAAGTCTCTTAAAATTATCAGATTTTGAGTACTCAGAGTTTCTTATGAGTTTCTTAGAGGTTCCATAACAATCTTCATGTTCACCACCTGTGTGCCCTTGTGAACATTTCAAAACAAGGTTTTTGAAGCCTGTCCAATATCTAGACATTACACATAAGTACCTTACGAGTAATATGATACAGTAAACAAATGAAGTATTAGTAAAAATATGTCAAGGATTTCCTTTATCAAAATAAATAGTTTCTTAACTTATATTTTCCCAGTACTGGAGTTTGTTAACTTTTTGGGGATCTGAAAGTTGAGTTTCTTATGACAGCTCCTTATGGAAAACATATGTCAGTGATATATGTAAATGATAGTGTTGTTGATAACCAAAGCATCACTATACTGAGTTATTGCAGAGTATTTAATTGTTTGTAACCCGTCGTGACACTGCAGTCAGCACCTCTCACCTGAAAGTGTTAGCTTTATTTGTTTTTGCCAGACTTTTTCATTAGTAGTGCATTTCCTCTGGTTGCATTATTATTGTATCTTTTGTTAGAAACTGTTGCACATAATCTGTTTACAAGAAACTAAGAATCTGAGGCTGTGCCTGTCCCTTGATAAACAAATGTTTAGACATTCAGGGATGTTAGGAAGCATCTCAAACTTTGGGGGGACATGACACTTTAGGGCACTTTTTCATGAAGCTAAAGGGGCAATTCCTAAAAGTGAAAAGGAGAGCACTTTGTTTATTGCAAAATATGGGGGGGGCACGTGCCCCCAGCTCCTATGCCTCTGTAGACATTACTCAAGTACCTTCTGAGTAATATGATACAAGAGAAAGTTAAAATAAAGTAAGACTACTGTCTGCCAAGGTTTTACATCATTGAAATATATAGTTTCTCATATCATAAGAAATTATTTATTCGTTAAACTGTGTATCTGCCCAATACTGGAGTTTCTTAATTTTTGGCAATCCATGATGATGAGTTTCTTATGGGCCCTTATGAGGACTACAATATGTGCAGGCAACACCTCATAACTCATGAAAATTCTTATTTTTAAAATGATTAAAATCTGCACTTGAACGCATTTGGCTTTCTCAGTGAGAGCTCAGATACAAAAGGATAATGACAGGTCTGTCTCAGATGCCTGCCTAAGTTTGATATTTGCTGTGAAATCAATGCCAAACGTAAAATCGTATTAAGGCAGGTCTTGATCAAAAGGTTCAAAAGGGGCTTCATCTCTCATAAGGGGTGACGGCCCTTACTATACTGTATGGCTGTCATCCCTAGTGTTAGAGTTTAATTTTTGAAACAACACCAAAAAATATCAAAAACCTGGTAATGTTTCAAGAGTTAGTATCATATTTTCTACCATACCGGATGTCCAAAAACAAAAAAAATATGCAACAGCATTAGAAATTTCCAATACAAGCTGTTTGAAACTCATATTCAAATAATTATTTATTTAAATCTGAGATGATTATACTTAACGTTTGATACATTTTCCAGTACTCTTGATAACTTTAAATGTCTATAAATAAACAATGGGCTTGCACTATCAGAACGAGTTAGTACATATGACATAGAAGAATACTTTACGTTTCCTTATCTGGGTTTCCACATTTAAGCATGCTGGAAAGTTTTCTACTTACAGTAAAATCATAGCTGCCAGCATTAGAATGCATGAAGATATCTGCAGTTTCACAGGATTACTGACAAACACGAAAATGTATGCAAGGCTCTGTAACAAAGAGATCTTTGCTGTGTGTGAGCTACCAGGTCTCAAAGTTCTTCATACATAATTGAGTCTCTAATCATTTAGAAAAAGTAATGAACCTTACAAACACTTGAGATGCATCACTCTGCTTTGCTAGAAACCTTTGTGAAAGTATCTGCACTGTTTAATGCAAAATCAACTTGTATTTGTGTGTTTGTAAGCAAATTTTCCCAAGATTGCCAAAATCAGAAAGTGATAGTTCAAAAAGTTGTAGTTCAAAGAGCACAGCACTCTACAAACTTTATGTATGATCTGTAAACAAATTTGTCTACATTTCTTTTAACGTGACAGCTCGGTATACTGTATTCCACTTGTGGTGCATGCCCACGAATTTAACATTTGAAAGCTTTGCTAATGCCTAACCTGAAAAAATGTCCTGCCTGGCACCCAAGTAACAATGTGGTTTTTCAATCAATGTAAAATATAAAAATGTTGCTCAATTAAAAATGTTGTTGAAATAAAATATCAAAGAAGGTTCTGTTTCCACCATCTATAAGGGAACCATTTATTGACTTGTACCTCCAGATTTCTTTGCTCATCTCAGGGAACTTGAAATGAACTTGAAAGGCGTAGTTTCATAAAAATGTTCTCGCTTTGCTCACTGTTGGCACACTGATAGTATTTGCCCCCTAGCATTTCTTCCCTGGTACCATCTCTGTTGATACTCACAGAAGAAGCTAGCAAAATTAAGACACAGCAGATATAGCAGCTTTCTTTAGGAGATTCTGGGTTATATGTAGCATGATAAGCAATAGTTGATATCAATAGTAGGTAGCAGTTTGTTACTTGCAGAGATAAGATTTCATTTACTGATAAAATCATGTTTCACATTTCTAGTCATCACATTTCTGGTCATGTAGCATAGTAAGTAACAGTCAATATCAATAGTAGGTAGCAGTTTGTAACTTGCAGAGATAAGGCAAAATGTTTCATGTGCTGATAAAATCATCGTAACACATTTCTAGTCATCTATGAACTCCTGAACCTCTGTGAAACTGATCAAAAGTGTTCTAACATTGGTTGGCTTCCTCTTGGCATGGCAAGTTTGTAAGTTGCAGGTCATGGCATATACAACTCATCAGCCAGCCAACCTACAGTATCTATCTTTGCACACTCGTTTTATCCTCAATGCAGGGAAAGGGCTGCCACCATTTTTGGGTGCTGTCATGGGCTGAGAGCCTGGAGGATAGATTGCCCTGCTCAAATGCTGTCCTGCAGTAGTATTTTCAGTTGCAGAGTTTTGTGTAGAAAACTGGCCTGACATCAAGAGGTTCACCATCTCTTCCCTCCTAAAAATTGATTAAAAAAGAACATTCACCACTTTGACACTCTTTGTCTTTTAAAAGTGGGCAACGTTTCCCATTTAGGAAACCATCGCCTGTTGGGAAACGGTTTCCCACTTTAGGAAACAAAATATAAAACTGTATCAGCGCAGCAAACGGTACGGTAGACAATATAACATTCTTTTTTAATATTTGGATTCAGCATGTGAAAATACACAAACTCACCACAAGAAATGTTGTTTTAGTTATGTTGCCCAATTGGGAATGGGCAACAACTTTCAGTTGAATTTGGATAGTGTTGCCAGATCGGGCAAACATTTCCCATTTGGGAAGGAGTGCCGAGCTCAGCTGTTCACAAAGATTGATTCTTTTAAGCACTCTTTATGACTTCTGAAGGGTTTTACTAAGGATTAGTGTAGCAACAGACAAGTACCATTTTGCATTTAGCGCTTGAAGAAAAGCGATTATGAACAAATAATGTCAACATTCATTCATATGTATGCGTTGTATGGGCCTACCTCAGAATAGTGTTGTCTTGTCATGGGATTCAAACTCCAAGCATCAGAACTGTGTGTCAACCACTACCACTGTAAATGAACAAAAATCCTGCATGCTTCATTGTAATACCACGAACCGTAGTCTATGTTTTCCAGGACAGGATTCTAGCGTTGATAAGCATCGTACTTCGACTCCACAGCTTCGAGCATCTCCATGTTGGCTGGCCGTTTCCGTATCAATGAAATCAATGAAGTCAAACGGAAATACCTACGCGACCCCCAGGATACATTTGTTAAACATTAGGTTCAGGACATTAGACGGTGCATACATGCAGGAAAGACGCTAAGAAGGAGCATTTTTATCCAATGAGAATGCTGGATTCTGTGAGGATTCCGTGGGGATTCCGTAAGGATTGTGTCATGTGATTGATTTCTAAGATATGATTGGGTCCGCGGGAAAAGCCGCGGTAATCCTGAAATTAGTCCCTATTTTTGATGCGTTTGGTCATAAGTCTCAGTATGAGCGATACCATCCAATTCAATATGAGCGATGCTGAGACTTATGTAATGAGTATAGCTAAGACGTGGAATGAAATCCCATTAGAAATCAGAATGAGTTCCACAATTAGCATATTCAAAAGGAAGCTGAAGGAATTCCTAAACAATTAGCATCCTCCCGAAGCACGATCCCTAGGAAGATCAGCAAATTTGTAATATATTATTTGTAAATAGATGTTTATTTTTTAATAGGAATAGTTCTTTTTTAGCTGATAGGGTTTTTGTGTTTAAATATGATAAAATGAAATGAAAGTCAGTACAGATACATTTGTAGAGGAATACATTAATTTTATCGGTTCAAGCGCTATTCCAGTTGCTATGGATATAGGTGAAATTCGAAACGCTACTCGCAGTGATCCTACGTCGCAACAGTTAATTGAAATTATCCAAACCAATAACTGGAACATTCTAGCACATCCTGAGAAATTAGACCCAGCTATTGATATCGAAGAATTACATCGTTTTTGCAAAGTTCGAGATGAAATCTCAATTTCCAGTGACGCAGACTTGATCTTACGTGGAACTCGCGTTATTGTGCCTAAATTATTGAGAAAAAGAGCAATCGATTTAGGCCATGAGGGTCACCAGGGCCTTGTGAAGACAAAGAAACTGATTCGTGAGAAAGTATGGTTTCCACAAATACACTCACTCGTGGAAAGTTGTATTAAGGAATGTCTTGCCTGTCAATCTGTTGGACAACCCAACAAACCAGCCCCCTTCGAGACTGTAGAAATTCCACAACATGCTTGGGACACTGTTTATATGGACTTTTTAGGCCCATTTCCAAATGGAGACTTCCTACTTGTTGTAATCGACGGCCGTACAAGATCCCTGGAAGTCGACATTGTGCGCAGTACAGCGGCAAAGCCTACCATTTCTTGCCTCGAAAGAGTGTTTGCAACACATGGATTACCAAACAAAGCAATCAGTGACAACGGAGCACCATTCACGAGTTATAATGTTCGCAATTTTATGGCAGAAAACAAGATCAGTCATCACAGAATCACCCCCCTTTGGCCCCAAGGTAATGCGGAAGCGGAGAATTTCATGAAACCATTAAAGAAATTTACACAAGCAGTATACGTGGAAAACAAGAGTTGGAGAAGTGAGCTTTATAAATTCTTATTAAATTATCTTGCGACACCCCACAGTAGCACGAAAATCGCCCCTGCAGCAGCACTGTTTGGACGTACTATTCGAAATAAATTGCCAGGATTGTCACAAACAGTTGAAAATATGGACGAAATTAACAAGAAAATTGACGAAGAAGATCAAACAGCAAAACAAAATTGGAAATTGTATGCTGATCGCCGTCGTGTTACCAAGCAAACAACTTTTGAAATTGGATCCCAAGTTTTAGTCATGCAGCCAAAGATAAAAAAACTGACACCCCAATTTAATCCTAATCAATACAAAGTTACTGCAATAAAAGGAACCATGATTACAGCAGTTCGACCAAATCATTCAATAACCAGAAGTTTTTCCCATTTCAAGTTGTACACAGGACCATCAGATTACAGCAGTGATGATGACATGGAACTTGAACCTGAGGTTTTATACCAAGACAGAAGAGGAGATGAGAGGGATGAGCATGTTGCAAATCAAAATCAAACAATTGAGAGACAAAATCCAGTGAGAAGGAGAGAAAGACCGCTCTACTATCATGAGGAACAATAAGGGACGTAAGTTTGATTTTTATAAGCATAGGGCTCAAATCTTTCAAATCTTTAAAAAAGTCGGTGTAAAATTCTATCACATTTTTCTTTGAATTGGATTGCTTGAAAGAAACTTATAGTACTTTGCTGTAAATCTGCCGTGGAAATTTTATGATATCTTTATTTTTTTCAAAATGGCGGCAATTTGATAATTTTTGAAAAAATTCATGGAAAATTTTGAAAAAATTTAAATCATTGTAAATCCTAAACTAATAGAGGAAACATTGCATAACATTCAAGAAAACCATGGTTTATGGAGGTCTACAATATGGTGGCAAGCAAAAATTTGTAGCTTTTATAGTTTAGGATTTAGAAATTTGATGACGTCATAGCCTCAAATTTAATAAATGCCGCCATATTGAAACTAATCAAGATATCAATAAATTGCCACGGCAGATTTACAGCAAAAAACCGTAAGTTCCTCCCAAGCTATTTATTTCAAAGAAAACGGCAATAGAATTTTACACCGACCTTTTTAAAGATTTGAGCCCTATGTTATTTTTATATATCATCTTTTTAGCCTTACATTATTCTTGAAATTATTATGTACACTGTTTGGTTATGTGTATGTTGGACATTATATCTTGACAATTTATATACACACTTTTAGAATGAACGTTGGGAGGGATGTAGTGTTGTTGTAGTTGTTATGTATTTATGTATGGGTTAGACTGTTAGTTAGGGCACACATGTAATGAGAGCCGGTCATACGATTCTATAGGAAGCTTTCCACTCACTCTGTTTATTTCTATTTATCTCTGTTAAGACCTGTCTTTTCTGGACTGACAGGAGTACCATCGTGGCATATTTTTTATATACCTTTAAAAATTTACAATACATTCTACAGATTACTCTACCTAGAAACTACTTTACAATACTACGAGAACTATACCATGAGGAGCAATAGACTATGACTACCCCATAGCGTTAAATAAAAAATAAGAATTTAACTACATATAAGTTTACATAAATGCTACAGACATAAACGATAAATACTTTACTGGAAATGTCTAACGTTAGATGTCAGGTTGGGGCTGCAATGACTCAAAAACAAATGAAACACAAAGAAAAGCTCTTTTTATGTGAGTTTTTATTATCATACCTTATACCTGGCATCTAATGCAAGACGGGATTTCCAAACAAATAGAAACGTTACTTTAAGAGACTTGGTGGTTGCATGGTATGTGACTAGAATTTGAAATGATATCAGTCAAATCGACCAGTTGTGTGGATGAAGCGTAAAGTCAACTCTAGTATTCTCGAGTTCAAGTCATGAGAAAGGTCTTTATCACCATATAATAATAGGAACGTAAGAGCATCGTTTGAAAGAAGGCTGGTGATTTGGACAGATGGCCGTAATAATTCAACAACTCCAGCGAGAAGATCTCTACGTAGAACATCAAATGAAGGGCAAAGCAACAAAAAGTTCTCAGTATCCTAAATGCCATCGTTCGTTGGGCACATTGGGTTCACGGTATCCCGAAAGTTATGCTTGAATTTGTGGAGGTTTAACTTGCTGAGACCTACCCTAAGTTGAGTAAGATATGATAATCCGATTGGATCGTGAATTCCAAAGACAGGTTTTGCAGGAAGGCGGATTATTGATGAAAGCTTTTTTTTTTAAACGGGAACAGATGGTGAAGTCCCAATTCAGGTTCAAGCTTGTTCCATTCGGACAAGCAATTAGGATAGAAGCTAGACTTGAATTTTTCTGTTCTTGCCATTATTCGTACAGTAACATCATTTCATTTCATTTCTTTTTCTTTTTTTATTTATTTAAGCACGTTAGCCCCGTCAGTCCATAAGAACTGCTTTGATCCTGACTGCGAAGCTGGTACTGCGATTGATGAAGTGGTGGGATTGGATCCATTGTATTTGCAGGGCTTAAGTTGTTTAAAAACTTGTAAAACAAAGTGAGGGGTCTACTCCATCTTCGGGAACTCAATGACTCCCAACCAAGCTCTGCGTACAGCTTCTCTCGGGATGTTCTTCTCCATGTTCTCTAAGGCAGCAGAATACTGAACGGACTCTAACTTTTCCATCAAATTAGGCAAAATGATGTTTTGACTGAATTGACATACTTTATCAGGAGCATGGTAAATAACATCACCATAGTCCAGATGGGGTCGCACATAGAGCTTATTGTTGCGGAGCGCATGCGTAGCAACTTTATAGGCGTATTTGATAAGAAATTTGGGCGATGTGTGGCAAACCAGCGAACAAAAGGACAATTTGTAGACTCAGCGACACTTGTAATTGGATAAAACAACAACAGCTAATGTTCAACAACAAAGATGTATTTGTGTGTGGGAGGGGAAGTGGGTTGATGCAAACGACTACAGAGAAACCATGGCTCAAAACATTTCGCTGCAAAATGGAGAACAGAACCTTGGACTGAGCAGAGCAAAGCACAGTGTATTGAAGGCAACGGAATTTTGTCCGACTGGTAATAATACATTATTCGTTTTCATCATATCAGTATAGTATTTATAGGGTTTGCTTTATATTGATACATTAAGAGGTAGTATTCGGTCGGTTAGGCCAAATAGTTCAGTCCATCAATTACTTTCCAACCCTTGTTTTTGTTTTGTTCCTCGCTTGCAGGGACTTCCATCTTTGAAGTGTGGATTGATTTCAATTGTTTAATAGCTATTCGCTGACTGAAAATTCTTGCTATGACATGTTAATTTATCGTTTTAGGCCCATGCCATAGAGCTTGCACTCACGCAGTCATTGTAATGCTGAGTACAGAAACTAAGAAACAGGAAGATATAATAGAGCAGATCACAGACTTTTCTCCAGAAGATCTATTGACATGCCCATTGTTAAAAACCAATGCCATCGCTGATTAAGGTAACTCTGCTTTCCGCTCTAGTGCACAGCGAGATGCCGTTTCGCAAAACCACTCTCCTCAGAAAACAATTAATTTCTCCAATATTACTCGGTCTATCGAAAAGCGGTAAAAAGGATGTTGTTCTGTATAATCTGGGCAATCGAAAGATGTATAAATCGCAATGTTTCCGTCAACCCTGGCTTCGCAAATCCTTGCTCAAATCTTTTTGCTGATTTCAGAAAAGTGGATTTACCTCCAAAACTACTCGAAAAAGTTTCGATTTTTTTTCGCTCCATCATTAGCTAAGTAGTTGATCTACAACTTTGCCAAGTCTGATTGAAAAAGCTAGGCTAGATTTCCTGCAATCGAATTTTACATTTCTGTTTACTTTTCGACATCGAAGGGGAAAAGCGTTGGTCAACAGTTTAGCCCATGCAGAACGATTTGAACGCCCGTAGAATGATTTTGCAAAAAAATTAGTTCTTGATCTGAGATCTATGCTCATTGTGGACTCTGAAAGAAATTGATAATTTGTGAATGCTTACGAAAGTCTCGAAAGACCCCAAAGCATGGTTTCGTGAAGTTGCTGGTAAAAATCAGTAATTTTTAATCAATGGATGCAAATGATACTTTTACAAGCACACTAAGGATGTCTTTTGAGACTTGCGTATGGTATTCCCAAAAGATGACGTTCATTTGTTTGCCAATGGAAAAACTTCTGAAAGTTATTTCAAGCCTGAGCTTTTGCAAGCGTGCTTCATAGCATGGTAATCTGTTGACCAAGGTTTCTCCATTTCGCTGTCGAAAAGTAAACAGAAATACGAAATTCGATTGCAGGAAATCTAGCCTAGCTTTTTCAGTCAGACTTGGCAAAGTCGTAGATCAGCAACCTAGCTAAAGATGGAACGAAAAAAAATCGAACATTTTTCGAGTAGTTTTGGAGATAAATCCACTTTTCTGAAATTAGCAAAACGATTTGAACTAGGATTTGCGAAGCCAGGGTTGACGGAAACATTGCGATTTATACATTTTTAAATTGCCCAGATTATACAGAACAACATCCTTTTTACCGCTTTTCGATAGGCCGAATAATATTGGAGAAATTAACTGTTTTCTGAGGAGAGTGGTTTTGCGAAACGGCATTTCGCTGTGCACTAGAGCGGAAAGCAGAGTTACCTTAAGCTCAAAATCCAATTAGAGCTCAACAACAAAAGGGTGCACTTCCGCATACAAAGATGTAAACAAGCTTATGTCATTTTGAAGTCTGACTGAGCTACATGTGAACTCTGGCAAAGGGAGAAATTTGGAAACAATGTTTTGTCAAGCTGCTAAATGATTTTCCATGAACAATAGGATAAGACTACCATAACCATTTTTTATTTCGTTACTTTGTTGATGGCCAACAATACCAATTTGATTGTGGGAAAGAATGCAGCCAGTTGTTATGGAAAGTCGTTCAAAAATTGCACCATAAGCGCCAACATGCCCGAAGGAAGCGGGGGCAGGGGGCTTGAGCCCCTAATAATTTCGAAAACAATGTTGCTATGTCATAAACAGAAATCTAATTTCGTTCTCTATTGTGTTGGAAACAGAAGCTGTCCAAGCAGTAACTACTTCCTACGGTCTCTGCGCAACACTTCCTTGACAATGTTAACAGCTAGTACTAGAAATAATGATACGTTAGGAAATGCATGCGCTTGAGAGCCAAAAAGTAGTTGTATCATGGTGGTACACAGAGATGGACACAGAGAAATACAAGAGGTGCTTGATTATCACCAGGATATCAAAAGTAACAGAACAAAACAGAAAAGTAACACAACTTATTGCAAAGAAGTATTGGCAACATGAAATGATGTCCTGTTTTTGCCATTACAAATAATTTTCTATCAAGGCTGCCAAACTGCAGGTGTAGAGTTTGAAAGAGGTCTGTTAACACTATATCCTGTGCACATGAAGTAAAGTCTGCGATATATTTGTGAGGGTTTTAGGACTTCTTGATTGTAACTGATGATGCTAATGCTTCAGTGCTATCAAAACTATATAGGTAGCATTTGCATAAATCAATGACAATGCCTCTAAACAAATTGAGCACTGGAGAAGCTTAAACTGAATAGCTTTCCTGAAATTTTCCATGCTTTTCTTGCCCCAGGACTGATCATGGAGCGGCTCTACTAATTTTGGGTGGAAGGTCTGATAATATTTGTCTTTTTCAGTAATGCTATCATGTTTGGTGGCTTTTGAATTACCACTAGCAGGTTTTGCCACATTTTTATCAGTGATAATAGTAATGTTATGAGGCTTTTTGGCTTGATTGTTTGGCATAACTGTAAAAGCTTGACTTTCTGTCAGTTTCCTTTTGATGTTCATAAGGTTTTTACGAACTGGAGAAGAATTTCCAATGAGACATATTGTTGATACATAGTGTACTTCTTGGATAAAGCCTAAGAATAATACTAAATCACAGACTTGAGGTTTTACTAGAATTGCATCATCTGATCCTTGGAAAGTGTTAGTTGTGTTAATGATACAATGGAATGCATTTGCAACTGCCTGAATAATAATATGGTCACTCGATGTTCCCCTTGCAGACATTTAGGTAATATAAGCATTGAAGTCCATATGTGTAACACGTTCTCGGTACAAGTGTGGATGGTTGTTCATATGAGTTATACCATATTCCCTGACAAACATATGCTTGTCAGGGTTTCCAATCATTTGATGCGAAGGGCACGAAAAAGCAGTCTCCTGACCCCCCAACATCATATAGGGAAGAAGACCTATTGGCCTGAACTTTCTTTCAAGCTCATCCATGACAACAAATGGTGCTGGCAAATGATAAATTTTTTTTTATCTGTACAAATATTTCACA
Organism: Aurelia coerulea; assembly: GCA_039566865.1. Taxonomy (NCBI): domain Eukaryota; kingdom Metazoa; phylum Cnidaria; class Scyphozoa; order Semaeostomeae; family Ulmaridae; genus Aurelia; species Aurelia coerulea. The sequence continues at coordinate 10,855,029 of CM076955.1, read as the reverse complement.
AAAACTTATGTACGATTCTTTATACTCACATCTCGTTTCATGCAATTTACTCAATCCGAATCAATCAGGCTTTCGTCCCGGTGACTCAACGGCTAATCAGCTGATTTCCATAACGCACACGATCTTTAAAGCCTTCGATTGTAACCCACCTCTTGATGTTCGCTCTGTGTATCTTGTCATCTCTAAAGCATTTGATAGGGTATGGCACGACGGTTTGATTTATAAACTAAAACGATGTGGCGTTTCTGGAGAGCTCCTTTTACTTATCCAAAGTTTTCTTATGGATAGAAAACAGCGAACAGTTCTAAATGGACAGAATTCTGATTGGGGAGATATTTTCAGCAGGAGTACCCCAGGGTTCTATTCTAGGACCCTTGTTTGTCCTTGTATATATCAACGATCTAGCTGCTGACGTGAAGTGCAATGTTAAGCTTTTTGCTGATGATACATCGTTGTTTACCGTAGTAGAAGACTCTAACTTGGCTGCCAGTGATATGAACCATGACCTAGAGTTGATAAGACAGTGGGCCTACGATTGGAAAATGTCCTTCAATCCTGATCCGCAAAAACAAGCTATTGAACTGATATTTTCTCCGAAAAGAATTGAAATCAATCATCCAGAAATTCGTTTTAATAATATTCCAATGATGAAAGTGGATAAACATAAACATTTAGGAATTATCCTGGACTCAAAGCTTTCTTTTTCGGCTCATATCCAGGCAGCTATCTCTAAGACAAGGAAGGGTGTCGGTTTGCTGAAATATCTCTCAAAGTACCTACCCAGACATACCCTAAACGAATTATTCAAGCTCTATGTGCGATCCCACCTGGAATACGGAGATGTTATCTATCATATTCCGGCCAAAGTATGTGAATTTAGCGGTAACACTACCTTGTCAAGTTTGATGGAAAAGTTGGAGTCAGTTCAGTATTCTGCTGCTCTAGCCGTTACAGGAACGTGGAGGGGGACATCGCGAGAGAAGTTGTACGCAGAACTTGGTTGGGAATCATTGAGTTCCCGAAGATGGAGTAGACGCCTTACGTTGTTTTACAAAATGATACATAATCTGATGCCTGAATATACAGCTGATCCAATCCCTCAACTTCAGCAGTCGCATTACTCTTTTCGCAATCAGGATGTCATTGGGCGAATAAGGGCAAGGACAGAAAAATTCAAATCTAGCTTTTATCCCAATTGCCTGTCAGAATGGAATGAACTAGATCCGGAGGTTAGACTTGCACCATCGGTCGCTATCTTTAAGAGAAAGCTGATTTCAATTATCCGCCCCCCTGCTAAATCTGTCTTTGGGATTCATGATCCAATAGGATTATCCTATCTTACTCAACTTAGAGTGGGTCTTAGTAAGTTATGCATTCACAAATTCAAGCACAATTTTAGGGATTCCATAAATCCAATGTGTCCTACAAACGATGGTATTGAGACTACGGAACACTTTTTGTTGCTCTACCCCTCCTTTGAGGTTGAACGTCGAAATATTCTCGCTAGAGTGTTTAATTTGCTGCGACCATTTGGACATATCGATCTTTCAAATGAGGTTTTGACGCAACTTTTATTATATGGTGATAAAGACCTTCCAAAGGACCTCAACAGAAATATACTCGAGCTGACTCTACATTACATTCACGCAACTGGTCGCTTCAGTTGAGATCACCGTAAATCTAGTTAAACGTCACCAAACCACTAAGTCCATTTTCGTAAAGTTTCTTGTCGTAGAGTCCTGTCCATATATTCCTTTGCAAGCCTGTTTCACATTGGATGTTAGGCTTATATTAGTAATCCAGACCCGATAGCGGTGTCTCGAGCCATGGGGACCTTGGGTGGGGAGCAGTGACGGGGACGGTTGTTGTCGTTGTTGTTTCCTCGGCCGGCGTTCCGATTGTTCACTATTATATTTTGGCCTGACATCTAATGTGAAACCGGCTCAAATGTTTATTTGTAAAATGTTTTTATAATTAGCATTTCTATCCGTATTAGTTGTAGCGTATGTATAGTAGTTTGTAGTAGTTGTATTTTAGTTTATATTAATTCCAGGGGGTAGACATGACATTTTGCTCCTCCTGGTCCCCGTCCTTGTAGTGTGGTATAGTAGATTGTAGGTAGTGTTTAGGTAATTTTGTTGTAAATTTTTATATTGAATATAAAAAAAAAAAATTTCACAAAAAATTGCAGAATTTGGCATTGAGCAAGGAAATATGCATGACTCAAATCCCATGAACTGGGAAACTGGGAAAGGTTGCAAGCACTGGCAGCATCATGCCAGGCACAATCGGCAGAGAACTGTTTGAAAAAGTGAGAAACTGAGTATTGTTATCTCAGATGCCAGCAATGGGCAATGATTTTGCTCAGTGTACCACAATGGGCAGAAACTGGCTTTTATGATAAGTTCTGAGTGAATAGGAAACTGAGAGGTATCTCAGATGCCAGCAATGGGCAATGATGTCATGTTTATTTCATGTTCTATGATAGTAATTTGGAGAGAACTGGTTCACCACATCCAACAGGCCAAGAACGCCTGGGATACTGAGTTTCACGAATTTTTCCAAAAGAATGTACAAAAAGATGTCAATTAAACAATTGGCAATAAAACCATGATAAATATTTTCTGGTATTCACATCAAGTGGTGGTTGCTACTACATAAACTCAAATTTCTGCTATTCACGATTTTACCTGGGCCAGACCACGCTGTCAGTACATTTCCAGACTGACCATGTATGATAATAGGCCCACAGAGAGGTCTCCAGTACGATAGCGCCCAAGAAAGGTCACAGATGAGCTAATTGCAGCTCGGCCACATGAGAGACAGTAAGGTAAACATATGCCTCAATGAATAATGCTACAAATCGTCAGTAATGGTGCAGAAACAATACAATTTTGAAGAATGAATGAAAGAACCTTACCACATTGACTGTTCCCACGCGGTTTGCCTTGCTGTGCACGCCTTCTGCAATCACTGATTCAGCGATGATCCATCTACACCATTCGTTGATCAGCCATAAAATGTCATACCTCAAGAGTATGATTTCATCCACGCATTTATAGTTCAGGGCATGCACTAACATATGACTCGAAAAGGTATCATGAATCAAGATGCGACGATCATTTAAAATCACGGTTGCCATAGGGATCCTGTTCCCGAAAGACAATGGATGATTTGCTGACGTTGCACAAAAATCTCCAAATATGTCAAGATTAGGAGGCATGCTGTCGCATGCAATAATTCACTTAGGGTATTGCTAGGCAGATATTTGGGGAGGTATTTCAGCAACCCAATGCCCTTTCTTGTCTTGGCGATAGCTGATTTGATATGAGCTGAAAAAGAAAGCTCATAGGATCATAGCTTAAGCTCATAGTCCAGGATAGTTCCTAAATGTTTGGGGAGTTTCCTAAATTCCTAAATTTTTGGGCATATGTTTGGGGAGCGCAAGTAAACCCCAAATTGAAGGAGCAATCTCTGAATCTCTGAACATTCACTCTTAAATACATATCACTGCAATTGATGGTATTGGCCTGCTAAAACTCTCTTTTGCCAAATAGTGTTTTAAATGAAAAGAAATGTATCTGTAGCAATTTACATCTTTTTTATGCACCAAAAAATAAGAAATTAATTCAAGTTTCTCATAACATTTCGTATTGAACACCTGCTGCTGAGAAGTTGTTTTTATGATGGAATCCATTGGAAATTGGTTTGTGTTTATCGTTGTGTGTATGTCTACCAAGGAGAGATCGAGAATTATGTGAAATTTTAATAGTCTACCAGGAAAATTTAGACAGGAAGAACTGATGTCAGCAGGGGAAGGGCCCACATGACTTGTCCACGTGACTTGTGGATGGAGAGGGGATCTGCCATTGTGCTTTCGGAAGGCTATGCACCTCTAATTACAAAACTTTGCCTGCATATCTACTTTTATGATAAATTCTCGCAGAATCTTAAAGCCACCCATATGGGTGGCACATACATGTACCCTCAAAGGGGAATGGGTGTTTTTTTTATATTCCCATAAAATTTACAATCAACAGACAAAGGTTACAAAGGCATCAATTTACAATCAACATACAAAGGTACAAGACGATGCCACAAGGAGCATGGAAATACATAGCAACCCTGCGACCATAACAGTTAACATGGAGATTCAAATTAATGTTACATTTAAATATTACAAATTACATATTACAAAATAGCAAATGGCAAATAACAATGACATAATTCCGTCAAAAGAAATGAAAACAACAAAAAACAAATGTGAGAAAAAAACAGATTACAAGAGAGAGGAGGTTTTTAACAACAAACTTAGGAACTTACTGAAACCGTTCTGAGGCCTGAATATATTTTAACGTTGCCTCGAGAATTTTTTTATTTGAATCTAAAGATAACTTTTCGTGGCCATACAGGATGATTTGGAGTAAATTTTTATTTGAAAGGTTTGTTAATCCATGGGGTTGCAATATCGCATTCACACTGTTGAGAAGATTGCGTCTATCTTCATCATAAGCATGGCAGAGCAGCAAAAAATGCTCCATATCCTCAACACCATCATTTACAGGGCACAAAGGATTTAAAGTATCGCTGAAGTTATGTTTGAATTTGTGAAAATTCAGCTTGCTAAGTCCTACACGAAGCTGTGTTAAAATTGATAAACCTTTTGGGTCGTGAATGTTGTAGATCAGTTTTGAAGGTGGACGGATGAATGATAATAGTTTTTTCTTGAAAACATTCACTGAGCAGGATTGTTGAATCTCAGGTTCAAAATTCAAAATTCAAAATTCAAAATATTCAAAATTCAATCTAGACAACATTCAAAATCTCGGGTTGAAAATGCAACAGAAGGAATCACAGATCCTATTGATGAGGCCGTACATAAGTTTTCCAATCATCCTAGCATTCTGAAAATTAAAGGTCGCTATCAAGATGCTGGTTCCTTTACTTTTCAGAAAGTTACCCCTGATACTGTTGACAAAGAGGTTAGGAATCTAAATCCTAAAAAAGCTACAACGCACAAAAATGTTCCTCCTAAAATTCTTAAATCCAATTCTGATGTATGTGTAGAACCTTTGACGAAAATATTTAATGACTGCATAGGAAATTCGTCCTTTCCTGATGAACTAAAGTGTGCGGATGTCACATCTCTTCCCAAGAATGGACCAACCAACTCTAGGACCAACTTTAGGCCAATTAGCGTTCTACCTACGGTCTCAAAGATGTTTGAAAGAATAATGGATAAACAGATAGTTGCTTATATTGCACCCTTTTATCATCACTCCTCTGTGGTTTTCGAAAAGGTTACAGTGCCCAGCATGCTCTCGTACGGCTCTTGGAAAAATTCAAAATTAGCCTTGATGAAGGTGGTAAAGCAGGGGCTGTATTGATGGATCTGTCCAAGGCGTTTGATTGCATCAGACACGATCTTTTGATTGCAAAATTGCACGCCTACGGTTTTTCTCGCGAAGCATTGGCACTAATTAATGATTACCTCACAAATAGACAACAAAGAGTCAAAGTAAATGGGTCATTTAGTTCTTGGAAAAGCGTCACACGCGGTGTTCCTCAGGGATCAGTCTTAGGGCCTCTGTTATTCAACATATACATTAATGATCTTCTACTCTTCATTCAAAACTCGGATATATGTAATGATGCAGATGATACTACAATCTATGCCTGCGATAAGAACCTGGACAATATAGCTCATAGGCTTGAAAATGACTGTAGTGTAGCTTTAGAATGGTTTGCCGACAACTTTATGAAATTAAATGCAGATAAATGCCATCTTTCGGTTCTTGGGCAGAGGTGTGATGATCCTGTTACTGTTAGGATTGGAAATGCTGATGTTGTAAATAGCTCCGAAGAGAAGCTACTCGGAGTTCAAGTTGATAGCAAACTTTCCTTCGGTAATCATGTTTCCAAATTGTATCAAAAGGCTAGCAATAAACTTTATGCACTTGCTCGCATATCCCCTTACATGGATCAGAGCAAACTAAGAACACTCATGAGGGCATTTATTACCAGTCAGTTTCAATACTGTCCTTTAATCTGGTTATTTCACAGCAGGCAGCTCAGCCAAAAAATTAACAAAATACAGGAAAGGGCTCTGAGAATTAGTTATAAGGATACTGAATCTACTTATAGTGAGCTATTAGAGAAGGACTGTGCCGTTACGATTCATGCAAAGAACTTGCAGTTACTTATGACTGAGATGTACAAAACAAAAAATAACCTGAGCCCTTTATTCATGCACGAAATTTTCTGCGAAAATGAAAGTCATTACAATTTGCGTAACAATAACGAATTCTTCCAACCTAGGGTGAGATCTGTCAACAACGGGACAGAAAGCATCCGATTTATAGGTCCACAGCTGTGGCAAACGTTACCACCAACTATACGAAATTCAGAATCTCTTTGTCAGTTTAAAACAAAAATAAAAAATTGGAACGGAGAAAATTGCTCATGTAAATTATGCCGCGTTTTATTCCGAACTTGGGCTTTTTATGATGATAATTTTTGAATATCTGCTTTTATACACTTTTATGCCTTTATACTGTATACTTTTGATGAATTGTAAATATTTTATCCCCTTTTTTCTGATGCAACATTTGTATTTTAAAATTTTAACAAACGTTGTATTTAATTAGCTGATTACTTTTAGCTATATTTTTATGTATCCAACGGTAAAGAAATTGATAATAATAAAAGGTTCAAGTTTTTCCCATTCCGACAAACAGTTTGGATAGAAACTTGATTTAAATCTCTCAGTTCTCGCACTTATTTGCCCTGTTGCAGCTCTTCTGCGAAGACTGTAGTCAGATTCCTGAAGCTGAGGTACAGGAATTCTTGTGTAATCCGGAGTCAAATTATTGATAATCTTATTGAAAAGAACAAGGCGTCTACTCCATCGTCGCAGGTTGAGCGATTCCCAACCAAGTTCATCGTCAATTTTCTGACGAGATGTGCCCTTCCAAGCCACAGTTACTGCCAATGCGGCAGAGTATTGAACCGATTCAAGTTTTTCCATTGAATCGGTCAAAGTGACAGTTTGACTAAATTCACAGATATTTTGCGGAATGTGATATATTATGTCACCATAATCCAGATGCGGTCGGACATAGAGTTTATATATTTCGTTTAGCGTGTGTCGCGGCAAATATTTCGAAAGGAATCTCAACATCCCTATTCCTTGTCTACATTTGGAAATAACTGATTGAATATGACTAGCAAAAGACAATTTAGAATCTAGTATGACACCAAGGTGCTTTTGCTCCTGGACCCTCATTACTGGAACGCCATTAAAAAAGATAGGTGGGTGATTCGTTGGAATTCTTTTGCAATGGGTGTTTGCAAGGAGCAGAGAAATTTGAAACATCAGTACTCAAATGAAAATTTGAGAAAATTTGAGAAAGATCTGGTTTTGAATTCACATTTAGTTATCTCAAGTCGTAGAGTTATTTCTTCAAAGAGTTAACTGTCTTGTTTACTTCGAATCATTCTTTTTTAAATCCGCACACCCCCTCGCATTCCTCTTCATCATGGAAAAGATTATATTCCTTTTCCTTTCAACACATTTTGTCTCACAACGAGATTAGGAATATCTAGGATGCAAAACAATTATCAAATGATAACAAAAAATGCTTCAGGAAGATTTAGTTTTCGTTGTTCTTGATCATGCAAGAAGGGTTTAGTTTTCGTTGTTCTTGATTATTCATTTACAAAGTAATGTAGTCGTATGGTTTAGATTTACAAATCTGCTGTATTTTTCAGTTTTCCCGCCTCGCCAGTATCACTTGAACAAGTAGCCTCGTATTCAATCAATGATTACGCAATGGTGCGCGCGCATAAAAACATTTCGGCCCCTTGCTATCAATGCCTCAAAATTGTTCTTACGTGATCTTGACAGTACTATGTCACGAAAACAGTACTGGGAAGAAACACAGTTCCTACGAGGTAGGTGCCCTTTGGGAGACTCTTAATAAGTCATACGCAGTGAGGCTATTTAAGTTCCAAGTACAGCAATTAAGTGTCTCGTGGCCGTCGTTTGTCTCTACATCACCAATAAGCAGCATTGTCCTGAAAACCAGCCATTGCGTATGAAGTGTGTTGCATGTTACAGAATGGCATTCATTTCATCCATGAGTATATTTCAATTTTATTAGAGTAAGCCCACGGGCCTTTGCAGGAGATATGGTACATTATGAACAGTAGTTGCTGCTATTGTCATGCTGTTTCTCTTCATCTTGCAGGCACTGATGTTCAATGGGTTGATTATCCTCTTCATTATGGCATTGCTGTTTCTTGTCTTCTCATTCTACTTTCTGACGTGCGCTTGTTATTATTGTTCAAGCTGCTTTCCCTCTACGTTAAAGCCAAGACCAGCTAAAAGTAGATCACTACGATTTCTCATTGCCGTTTTTGCTGTTATTTCTTGGTAAGTCTTAGACCCCTTAAATCTTGCTTTTTTTCGCTATTTGACTGAACGGATATATGGCTACAGCTACGACTTTTACTGTCAGTTGAGATGAACACCTAGATGGCCTAAGCTATTTCATCGAAAAAACTGGTGCGACTCTTCAAAGTTCAAAGTGTCAAGACTTGGGCACAAAAATCTACTTATGAGTTCTTTGCAGAATCTTGGACTTCCGAGCGAATAAATGGCTCGGCAGTCTACCTCAATGAACAGCTGGAGCACAAGTAGAATTTTACAAAAGCGTTGGACCCTTGCGAAGATCCACGTTTTTCGGATATTTTGTCTCTGTCCCCCCATATCAATGTTGTTTGTTTTTGTTTGGCGAATAATTCTTTTGGTGGATCTTTTTTTTTATATCACAGTTAAAACTCAACAAGATACAAATACAATATTCTGTGCCGTCCATAGCAGAAATAGACATGACGTCATCTGGTTCTGGCTATGAACGGCACTTGACAATTTCTTTAACAGCAATCTTATTAAGCACTTTGTGTACCATGGCACCATTCCATTTTGGCAGACGCTAGCATACGTCAGCTTAGTTTAGGTGAATAATTGTAAAAGCTAAAAAGGAAAAAAACAAAACAAAAAAAAAAGCAAAAACAAAAAACAAAAAAAAAAAACAAAAATAAAAACAAAAATAAAAACAAAAACAAAAACAAAAACAAAAACAAAAACTATGCACTGGTGCAAACTTGTAAAAATATGGTTGGATGTGAGTCACCAATGACTGGTGCCATGGTTCACAAAGGGCTTACTCAAAACAAGACTAAACATAAATAAGAATAAAGGGTCGCCAATGATCAGGATTTTATCAAGTTTCCGAAGAATTCCCAAAGACCCCACAGAGCAGAAACGCCCCCGGCCACAAAACCGCCACTCCACCGCCAAAAACCGGCTGTCCCAGGTGGATCTGCATGATCAACAAATTTTGTGATGCAATCAATATTGAAGCGGGAGCAGGGGGGGGGGGGAGGGGACCAAAATGCAATATATTTGTAATATATTTTATCACACATTTTCATAGTAACTATTTAACTCTAAACTTTTAGATCTGACATTCGTATCTGCTTTTAGGAAACAGGGCTTCTATTGATAGCAGCTAATGTATTGTAGCTGATTGAATCACCCTGTATAAAGAATGTATTATTATTATTATTTTTAGAAAGAGAAAAACACAACTGTTTGATAAAAACGTTTCGATTATAAAATCTTCGTCAGTTACTAAAACTGGGACAGCCGAGCAATATAAATACCTAAAATATCTAATTTACATTACAATACGATTTACAAACATGTTTTTACTTTAAATAACAATGGAGACAAACAAATTAAAATCTAAAGGAAACGAAATTTACGATACGACTAAGTTATTAAATACAAAAAACCCCGTCTCTAAAGTGGAAGTCCTTTCGATTTTCAATCCCCCCTTCCCTTCCTTTTCCGTATTCAATCGATACCCCTGGGACTGGAATCCCTACTCTCGTGTTGTTATGTTGGAGCCAAGAACCACTGAGAAAAACATCCATTCAATGAGCCTCCAAGGATTTGCAAAACGGCTAAAAACTACCTTAGCCACTGCTAAATCCTGGATGGCAAGATAGGGGATTTCACCCTACCACCATGTACAAACAACACAAAGTCAAAGGCTGGATTGCCCCGCCCAAGTAGACCCAGACTCCTAATTTAAGTGTAAAGGCAGAATTCATGCCGACCCACACACAAACATATCGAGCTCAATATCTGCTGCCGTCTCGTTTAGGCCCGCAGGTACGAACGTCCCAAGTTTGTATTGCCAGAATAATTCTTTTCTACGAAGTGAGTAGACATCCTCTGCTGTGTCGATAATTTTGATGGTAACAGAAAAGTTGCCCCCGTGTTGTTCATCGAAAACATGGCTGAAAAAGCCGGCTTGTGGAACAGGTTTCCCTGTCCCAAGAGTGCCCTCGGTATGTTTGCGTGCGTATGTCCTGAAATACGATTTATAAACATTAAATCTTTGCCTAAACTTGTTTTTTGTGCTGCCTATGTACTTTTTATTGCAACAGCTACATTGCAACATATAAACAACACTTTCTGTGTTGCAATGAAAGGCCCCTGAAAATAATTTAAATGTCCTAAAAAAAAATTATGTCAAAAAGCAAACAACAAGATCAGTGCCTTCTCTAGAGTCTCAAATTGTTTAAATGAGAAACAATCCCTTTTACTGTACAACTCATTCATAATGTCTCAGTTTAATTATTATCCGTTGATATGGATGTTTTGCGGAAAGTTTGCTTATAATGGTCTCAATCGCACCCATAAGAGAGCGCTTCGAATTCTCTTCAACGATTCTACATCTTCTTTTGATGAGTTGTTACAGAGAGGAAAGGAGTGCACTATTCATCAAAAGAACTTGCAAAAGTTAATTCTCGAGCTTTATAGCAGTTTAACACAACAAAACCCCTCTTTTTTGTGGGATATGTTCCATGAAAAGCACAGTGATCCAGGGTTGGAAAAAATACCCAAAATTCAAATTGAAAATTTGATTTTTGTTTTATTTTTCTGTTGCTCATAAGGAATTTATCACCAAGATGCAAAAAATTTGAAACGAATTGAGCCATCGGTTGCGGAGAAACAATTTGTCAAACTTTCAAGAAATCTTATTGCATCGTTTCTAATCAATTTCAGGAAGAAATTGGCCATTGTTTAATTAACAGATACGTTTTCAAGGAGAGCATAGATTGACTCGTCTGGCTTTTAACTAAAAAAAAAGATTTTGCAAATCGGAGTACTGAGTGTGATACAGCAGCGTTTTTAAGTTTGTTATGTTTTGTAAACAATGGTCAATTTCTTCCTGAAATTGATTAGAAACGATGCAATAGGATTTCTTGAAAGTTTGACAAATTGTTTCTCCGCAACCGATGGCTCAATTCGTTTCAAATTTTTTGCATCTTGGTGATAAATTCCTTATGAACAACAGAAAAATAATACGAAAATCAAATTTTCAATTTGAATTTTGGGTATTTTTTCCACTTTTTGACAAATCTGGATCACTGTGAAAAGGGCAATAATTACAATCTAAGATCAAAGAATCTGTTGATGTTGCCTCTACTTATGGCAACGATAGTTTATCTTCTCGTGGTAGCATATTATGGAATTCCCTGCCTAATGATACAAAACTTGCCGCCTCCGTCTGTTCTTTCAAGTCATGCATAAAAAAATGGATTGGAGAGACTTGCCGTTGCAAAATTTGTAAATAGGGTATTTTAGGGTATTTTCGTTTCTTATCATGAACTGTAATTTATTTTGTTTTTGTAAATAGTTGGTCTTTAATAGTTCTTGAAGTAGAGCTATTTTTAACAACCAACTTTAAAGAATGTTATAATGATAATAATAATAATAATCCTAGAATCATCTGCATTTTTATAAGTATCCCCCGCTTGTATTAGAGGACAGATTTGACAACTCCTTCTGCCATTACACCTAAATATTATTATTATTATTATTATTATTATTATACGTGGTGCTAAATGTCACAGTTCATACTGGTTGCTTTTTCTTTGGCCGGGTGTAAACAATACACCTAAGGCATGTCATGTTGAAGTTCAGATGCTAAGTACTTTACGAAGGATCCTTGCAGTTCCTAGTAAGCATGTCTTTTGGACCGTCTGAAGATTGATATTTTCTGAGACGCTTCTGATATTATCTTCCATTCCTTTTCTGATGGTACCGAGGGCTCCTATCACAATGGGTATTACTTCCGTTTTCATTTTCCACATCCTTTGTATCTCAATTTCCAGATCATTATTATTATTGTTATTATTATTATTATTATTATTATTATTATTATTATTATTATTATTATTATTATTACTGTGATTTGCTAATGTGCCAACCATTTCATTTTCTTGTTAACGCTAAAAAACAGTTTGGGATAAAACGTGATTTTCATTCCCACTTGGCTTTAGTGTCGGGGGTAGTCATGTTTCCTGGGAATAGGGTTCTTTGTAGTGAAATGTAATTTTACTTTATCTTTAGTTTTACCTTGCCTTGTTTATCACGTAGTATAAATTCTCGTGCTGACGAAGATTTTTAATCGAAACGTTCCCTGATTCTAACAGTTGTGTTTTTATTCATTTTATTTCTGTTAATTTTTGATGGTGGTTTAGTTTAATTTATTATTATTACGAAAAAGTAATGATCGAAATGCCTTGCTTGTTGTAGATAACAGCAAAGAAAAACAAGACAATTTGTGCCAAAAATTTTCGATATAACTTATATCTTCTTCAGTCGCTAATGATAATTCTATAAATGGATCTAAGGTTAAAACAGTTCTACAGGAATGTGGCGATCTATAAATTAGGAATGTAACGTTCTCTTAAACTAATCGATTATTAGGTTCTAATAATGTGACGTAATATGAATAAGGCTAGGCAAACAATTATTTACAATTACCATAAAGGGAAAAATATAAGCGTCCAAGTTCATTCGTTATGCTGTTCATGCCAAAAGGCTCACGTGAACCCAATCGAGTCATCCACAGGTTTTCATGATGCTCGAGTACACCAAGTCCTCCTTCCACCTTTTCTAAAACATGAACCCGAAGGTCGCGCTCAAAATCACAGTCATGGCTTTCATAAAAATGTTTTCCCAATTCAGTGCTTGCCGGGTCGTGTCCTGCATCATAACGGTGTTTATTAAAACGTTGGCTAAGAGTAGTTGACGTAAAACCCACGTACAATTGTTGATGTTTTACGCATTCGGCCGCATAAATTACGTTCTTTGACTGGCAGGAACCTCCGGAGATGTAGCTTGTCCTGCCATTTTTTTTGTTAGTTAAGTTATCTTTCTGGCCCATGTGGTTGCAAAGTTTGCATGGCCGTCCTCGCTTCTTCGTGTTTTTTGGTGTACATCGTACACTTGGTCCTTTTGATTTCAACGTTTTCCTTTGCGCTCTTACAAGGATTGAGCGTATGTTCGGGTATCTTCTGTACGAAACGATTGGTGGTTCTGGAAATGTTTCTTTTAGTTCAGGGTGATCATTTATCATGTTTTCATAGTTTCTGTGCAATGTATTAGATAATCCCTTAAATTTCGTATGCCAATTGATTACATATGGTACTCTTTCCTTTGAAGTGTTCCTTTGAAGTGTTTGAAGTGTTGTGAACTCAACAAGGCCCTTATGACTTTGGAATCTTTGCATTAGCATACGCAATGGAACTTGCTTTATACGAAGACCCATCAACATTGATATTCGACCAAACTAAAATGAGAGAACATTTTCTGTCTTGCTTAGAAAAGTCTGTCTGTCTGTCTTGTCCTTTAGAAAGTAGTGCTGACGAAGATTTTTAATCAAAACGTTCCAAGATTCTAACAGTTGTGTTTTTATTCATTTTACTTCTGTTAATTTTTGATGGTGGTTTAGTTCAATTTATTATTATTATTATTATTATTATTATTATTATTATTATTGTTCAATATTCACTCGGCGTTGATGTTGACTGCCGGTTAACTGCTGGATAGCAAGTCAAGTCCCTTGGCCTTAGGTATCCAGTACTTTTCTCAGGATCTTTGCAGTTCCCAACAGACACGCTTTTTGTAAAAGTTCTGTGCTGCACTCCACTTCAATTTTCTTCAACAAATTCTCAAAGCTCTTTCCAATGGTACCCAGAGCCCCAATGATTATTGGTACAATCTTAACATCCCTCACGTTCCATAACCTCTTGATCTCTCTCTTCAAGTCTTGATACAACTCAATTTTTTCCTTTTCTTTTCTTTCAATTCTTGTATCAAAGGGGCAGGATATGTCAATCAGCAGACACGATCGATCCTTTTTGTTTTCAAACACAATGTCTGGTCGGTTATGCTCCAGTCGATGATCTGTCTGTATGGGAAAATCCCATAATAACCTAAAGTCTTCTGTCACAATCACACTCTCTACTTTATGGTTGTACCATCTATCTCCATGGTCTAATCCTAGTTTTTGACATAACTTCCAGTGGACAATTTGAGCTACCTTGTCATGTCTCCAGCCTTTATATTGTACTTGTGCTAGCTGTCGACACTCAGAAACAATGTGTGCAATTGTTTCATCCGCTTCTCCACACAGTCTGCATTCTTTTGATACATTTTCGTTATTATTATTATTATTATTATTATTATTATTATTATTATTATTATTATTATTATTATTATTAGTGTGATCGCTACCAGGACCTGTGTGACGTTCTTCGTGAAAATGGATGGAACCCTTCTCTTCATGTTCTGTGTTTTGGTGCGCTTGGCTGTATCAAAGAGGACGTTTATGAACGATTGCGGAATATTGGCTTTGGAAAAGGAAAAGTAAAGGAACTGTTAGCTTGGTGCTCGATTTCTAATATTATTGGAGCGAACTATATCTGGAGGCACAGGGTGAAAAAATTGAGTCACTGATTTCTTTCCATTTCACCTTTCGTTTTGGTCTGCTTTTGATAAACCTGGCTTTTAAGCCCATATCAAGTATCATTCTGTTCATCTTTGATACTCAGTGATAAATTTATTCACCGTTTGTACCATGGCGTTTATTAACGGTAACTGTAAAACCAGCAAACATTCTGTATATATTAACTAAGCAGTAGGTTTTGCCATTTGCTTGGGTGCAGAATAATTTAGAATCGTATTATTATTATTATTATTATTATAAAAAACACAACTGTTTCAGGGCAGACGTTTCGATATAAAATCTTCTTCAGTGTATTTACAATCCTAGACAGCCAAGTATTTATACTAAAATTTACATAAAAATAGTTTCTATACCCTAGACAAATAAAAGAAAAGAAAAGAATATTATTTTAGAATACTATCAACAAGATAAACATAAAAGAATGTTTTTATATTACATATAGACAAAGCCGCAAAAAACAAGGCATGAATTTCTTTCCACAAAACTCCCCAATGACCTTACTCGAAGATGTTTTGCCCCTTTTTTTTTTTTTTTTTTTTTTTTTTTGGATTTGAATAGAAAGAAACGATCTCTAAATCTTATAGACAAGGGACTGAAAGCTCTTCGCGACAACAACTTTTACAACCCGAGACAACAGGCAAGGGATATCGGCCATTGACCCTCCAAAGATTTGCTTAAATTGCTAAATCCAGGATAGCTCGATAGGGAATTCCACCCCACCACTACGTGTAATTATACACGAAGTCAACAAGCCGACATCCCTGCCATTGTGTTGCCCAAGGTTTTCAATGCAATGGTATGAGAACTAGGCAGTACCACAAGCAAACATATCCAGCTCAACATCAGCCGCCCTCTCGTTTAGGCCATTTGGTGCAAACAAACCCAATTTGTATTGCCAAAAGAGCTCTTTCCTACGAAGCGAGTACACATCCTGTGCTCCGTCGATGATACGAATAATGACGGAGAAGTCACCCTGATGGCCTTCCTCGAAAAAATGAGCGAAAAAACTTGCCTGTGGGACTGCCTTTCCCGTATCAAGAGCACCAGTATTGCGTTTCTGCTTGTACGTCCGAAAATATGATTTGTAGACATTAAATCTTTGACGAAATTTAGTTTTTGTGCTGCCAACATACTTTTTGTTACAACATGTACATTGCAACATATAAACTACGTTTATCGAATTGCAATCGTACGCCCCCGAAAAATTCTTAAAAGATCGCGAATCATTCGCATTAGAAAAACTGGAGCCCTCTCTGATGATAGGGCAGATTAGACATCTCCTACCATTGCATTTAAAAGTTCCCTTTGGCATCAGCTCCTGATCTTGAGTTTGCAATTTAGCGCGAACCAAAGTATCTTTAAGGTTTTTTGCCCTTCTAAATGAAACGAAAATTTTTCCGGCAAATAGTTTGCGATGTTCGTCATCGATAAGAAGAATATTTGCGCAATTTTGCAAAATATTGCTGACCCCCTGAAGTGCCGGATGGTAAGTTAGAACCAACAGTATCCTCGTGTCATCCTTCTGCTTGGAATTTCTATTTAACAGGTTTTCTCTATCCAAGCTTCTAACTTTGTCTAGTTGACTGTCGATTTCCCCTTCTTGATACCCCCGCCCAATAAGCCATGACTTTAAATTTCCCATCCGTTCGTTAAAAAATGAGTCCTCAGAACAAATGCGCCTAATGCGAAGGGCCTGACCATATGGAATGCCCTTTTTGGTGTGGTAAGGATGACAAGAGGAACGATGCAGGAGCTGATGCGTATCAGTCGGTTTCGTGTAGAGATCTGTAACCAACTTACTACCTTCTCTGATGACCTTAGTGTCAAGAAAGTTGATGCTCTCCTTAGACCATTCAGCTGTAAATTTAATGGAATGGTGTGCAGTGTTGAGGTATTCTACAAATTCCGAAAGTTTCTCTTCCCCATGGGTCCAAATTAAGAAAACGTCGTCAATGTACCGCCACCACAGCCAAGGTTTGCAGCTGGAGCCACTCAGAAGTTTTTCCTCCAGGTCTGCTAAGAACAAAATCGCATATGATGGCGCACATTTGGTGCCTATTGCTGTACCCCTCAGCTGATGATAAAACGCCCCATTAAACTCAAAAAAGTTATTCTTAAGTACTACCTCTGCAAGCTCTACAAGGGATTCCGTAGAAACAGACTTATTATTTCTAGAGTTTAAAATATCACGTAGAGCCCTCAATCCCTCGTCATGCGGTATACTTGGGTAAAGCCCAACAACATCAATGGTACAAAGAATAGCGTCCTCTGGAAGCCCGTCTAATGACGCAATTTTTTGCAAAAAGTGGTTCGTGTCTTTAATGTATGAACGGACACTTTTTGCAAGGGGTTGTAAATGGTAATCCAAAAATTCCGAAACGTTCTCTGTGTAAAAACCAGAGTTAGAAATGACAGGCCTTCCAGGAACACTATTTAGCCTTTTGTGGATCTTTGGCAGCAAGTAAAATCTTCCAAGCTTGGGATTATTGACCATCAAATATTCCAATGTTTTGTCGTCAATTTCCCCTCGCTCTCTAACCCTACCAACTGCCTGATTGACAATAGCGTGAAGATGGTCCGAAGGATCCTTATCAAGTTTGCAATACACTGCAGGGTCCCCCAGTTGGCCATCTGCCTCTTTGACGTAGTCCTCCCGATCCCACACGACCACCCCAGAACCCTTGTCCGCCTCCTTGATAACGATCGATCGGTCCGATTTAAGACTATTTAAAGCTGATAGTTCCTCCTTCGTAAGGTTACTAAAATTTCTACCATCTACCGATATTTTCATGAGCTCGTCTTCTAATTTATTATTATTATTATTATTATTATTATTATTATTATTATTATTATTATTATTATTAATATTATTATTATTACTATTACTATTAATGTTTTGAATAGGGCTCCAACGCGTGTTTACGAGATTGTAGGTAAGTCTCCTAATTATTCTCACCGGACCGGGCGCTCGACTTCCGCATTATTCTAGTCCCAAGAGTCTAGTTCGAGGCATGCAGCCTCTCTCTGGACTAGTGCCAATCCCATGCAGTACAAGGGGCATATTTAAACCTTTGCACGAGTCAGATGTGGCCTTCTTTCAAGAAACAACTCAATCGCTGAATTCCTGGAATCTTCCGCTACACATCGTGCACTGCCACTGACAGCGAGCCTGAAAAGGCCTAAATAGCGGACAATGCTAAAGTTTCCCGAAGGACAAGTACCCTCAGGGATGCTCCTTCTCTCTACTCAACACAACAATGTGCAAGCAAGCACAAGACTTGTTTGGTCAGTGGTTAGAAAAACTGGGGAAATGGCTTCTATATTTGACTTGGAAAAACCAGTTCCTATAATCTCGTCAAAAGAAGCACTCTTTTTTTGCTCAAAACCCACATACTACAGGACTTTGTCAAAGATATCAGCGATATCAAATTTCCTGGCAATCGATTTTGTTGTCATAAAGTTTTCGCAAACTCAGAATATCCATGCACTGATTTGGGGGGTTTTGTGTGATTTTTCATTTTGTTGCAATCTTGTTACCCGTCTTACGGGTTTTGAGTGCTTTTGCATAAGTTGCAATATATGTAACCCGTTTAACGGGTTTTCAGTGATTTGCATAAACTGTAACATGTAACCCGATTAACGGGCTGTGAGTGATTTGCATAAGTTGCGATATGTAACCCGATTAACGGGTCTGTGAACGATTTTGCATGAGTTGCAATATGTAACCCGATTAACGGGCTGTGAGTGATTTGCATAAATTGCAATATGTAACCCGATTAACGGGCTTTGAGTGATTTGCATAAGTTGCAATATGTAACCCGATTAACGGGCTTTGAGTGATTTGCATAAGTTGCAATATGTAACCCGATTAACGGGCTTTGAGTGATTTGCATAAGTTGCAATATGTAACCCGATTAACGGGCTTTGAGTGATTTGCATAAGTTGCAATATGTAACCTAGACTGATGATATTCGTCTAAGTTTTGCTTCATTGAATTGAATTATTTTTTACTGTTATAGTCATTCCGCTAAAACTTAGACTCATAATCATCCATACATTGTTTTGAGACTAATTTTTTGAATTCTGCTCAACTTTTTGAGCCGCCAATCAAATTGCGTCTTTTCGGTTTTTCGCGGTTTTTGCGCGATTTGATTGGTTAAAAATTCGTGTAACGATATTTTCACGTTATGATCGCAAAAAAATGACCACCCAACTTGCTGTGGTCCGGAGTCTCCAAGGCTTCGCGCGAAGATTTGAAAATGGCCGACCAAGTCGCCGAAGCTGCGGAGGAAGGATTTCGTCGAAGCACGTCGTTTTAGAGGCATGCTGTAGCTGAAATTGATGCAAAACGAAGGCTTTGGGATGGACTTGCTCTCTGGCAGACCATGTTGTGCTTTGCTTTGCTGTCAGAGGTTCATTTTGAAACCGTTATGTTCGTCGGTATACTGCATGTTGTCATCGAGAGCCTTCGACAGAAGTCAAAAGCAAATCTTGTCAGTTCGTTACTGTTTCAAAGTGTTCTCTTCTCGAAAGTCTTATGTTGGAGCAATTTATGCAGGATCAGCTTATTGGCAAGGCTTACTGTGTGTGTTTCTTCTGGTGTTCCCACTGGTATGTTGAGGCTGGCCGCAAAACGAGCAAAACGAGGCTGGCCGCAAACTTCCGCTCAAGGAAAAACATGGCGGGCCGGATTGAAGCTGGCGGATGCCAGGCTCTGGTTTTAGCACCCGATCGCCGTCTGTGCGCCAAAAGTTTCGCCCGATTCAAATCAAAACAGTCTCGTGGGAGGTTGGCGAAGCTGCCAAAGCAGAAGATCTCCATAGATTCATCAAAGAAGCTTCGGAAAATGTCTCAGTTGCTGTGACCAAAATGATGGAGTTTTTGATCAAAATGGAGATCTCTTCAAATCAATATTGTCCAAAAACTGGTCCTGTCCACTCAATCAAACTTCTTGGAAACAAAACTTGAAGATACAACGAACATGGCGGACAAGGTAGGATATCTGGGGAAAATTTGCAAAATACTTGTAAAAAGCTGTTACTTTGCTCAAGTCATAGTATCTCGACTTACCGGCAAAAAGACCCCTCCCTAATCAAATGAACACTGACGTGACAGTTCTTGGAATTTGAGGCTCAGAATTGTTCAAGAGACAGCATAAACACCCTGCTTTTGGGTTTTCGTAATTGATTCAAGACTTTTATCCCAGCGAGAAAGTTTTTCAGAAAATTTGCAAGCAAACACGTTTAGGCCGAAAATTGTGGCCCCTCAACTACCCTTCATAAAATTATTTCCAGAAACAAACCCCCACCTGGCCACTCAATGAAACTTCGTAAAATGGTAGTCAACATGTTCCTTTACACGGCAGTGTTTTGTGATTCTCCAGGAAAATTTGCAAACTTCTTTATTTTCGCTTTGAAAACTTGGTAACTTACTGTACACCTCTTATTGTCTATATGGCCTAGGCATGCAAAGGAAGACCTGTGTGTTTTGAATAGGCCACCTGGTATTAATTTCTATACAGATGAAATGGATTGAAAATGTCAACTGAGTGTCTGATATGAAACAAATATTATAATTCAAAGAACCACGGCTTTTAAAGGATTTATTGCTAAGCCAAATGCACACTTGGGCTAATGGGGATAAGATTAACTTGCCTTTTAATTTTCTGTATTTTCTTCTGATTTTGTGTCAGAAATTTAAGTGAAATCAACCAACGTGATACTTGCCAATTAAATGATGATTTTATTTCTCAGGAATTTGTTGAGAATTTGAATTTAATTCTGACAACCTACAGTCCTATGTGAGACATTTGTTACCAGCTGCACAATCAAATTTTTATCACTTTTTTGCAGGTTTATCATCATCTGGTTCATGTGAGAATATTGGGATTTTCTGCCTCTTTCAATGGACCACAGGAGGTTTTCTGAACCCAGTAGATTTCGCAAGTAAACAGCCTCCTCTTTGAACCATTTGGACATTGTTGTGATGTGATTGAGGTTTCAAAGTGAACTTGAGACATTTTCCCAAGAAGAAGTATGAAGGCAAATCAATTGTGTAGTGTTGAATTTATGATTGACAATCACATGCCATGCCCATTGGCTAGAATTGCACTTTCTCTTTTGTTACATTGAAGCTTATGTGGTCTTAAATCAATGAATCCAGTTGTTGTTCATAAAATGTTGTTTTTCATGAAATTTATACACATTGATTGAAACCTGTTGATCAGAATAACTCTTCTGTTTGTTCTTCACAAATATCAACAGTTCGAAATGATTAAAAAATTACTTCACAGATTTCTTTTGGTCAAATGGCTAATTGATGCAAGAGCTAATTGATGCAAGAAACTTGAGCTTTCCAAAGAAAACAAGCTATTTTATGACTGCTTTTTACTTTGTTTACCTTGATTTTTCAAGAAAGGCCGGAAATTTTAGATACAGCATGAATTTTGTGAAAAGTAATACGTATGACGGATAGAGCAGTACCCCAGGGGGGTACTTCATTGTGAACATGGTTGGATCTGTATCTGGACTTTGAGAAAGGGACCCATTGTATGACTGAATATTCAAGAATTTCAAACCAATTTGCATGAATATATCAGGAATTTTCTGACCATGTATGAATTTCTCAATCAAAATACAAAGGAAATTTTCAGTTTTTTATGCAAATCATCATTATGGGTCCCATTGATGAGAAAATTCTCAAAAAACTACCCATCTACCAGAATTATGATAAAAACAGACCCATGTGTAGGGAATTTCAGATGAAAAACCCTACTCAAATATGCAGCACATCCGGCATCATTTAACAATGAAGTACCCCCTCCCCCACAGACAGTTTTTAGACATTTCAAATGATGCCTTTTATTTTACTGTTTGCCAAGTACATTATGCATTCAGTTTTCAAAGCTCCAAAATTCAGCTAATTCTACACTCAGAATCATCAGTGAAATTCAGCAACACTCCTTACAAAGAGTTTTGCTTGCAATACAGTATTTCTCCCTATGCTTCCCAGCATAAGTTCCACATCATTTAATGTTCCAGTTTCATATTTGTATGATAGATTATCCTTACTGGGGCAAACATAAGTCGTACTTGGGAAGTAAGAATGTGCTTCAGGACAAAAGAATGGAAGAGCGGAGCAGCTTGTCTGCATAAATCATTAACTAGTTTCATCAAGATTGTGCCCCATTACAGCTGAGAATTTGTCAGTGGTAGCCCTTTCACAAATCCTTTTTGGTACTTGTCAGATCAATCAAATATTTTCTTACTTATTTCACTTTCCTTTCCAATATTTAATGAAGATTTGGTGGCAAGATTAAGAACAACAAGAATTTATATTGTGGGTTGTTTTTAAATGTCTTGCTCACAGGTGTATATTACACATTTAGCCTTTTGTAAAAGTTTACCCAAATTCAGCTACATCGTCTTTTAGTAAAGGCTAAAGTTCTAGATATGGTGGTATCGTTGCATCAATAGATCAAAGCAAATGTTCTCTGAAATTCTGGAGGTGCTGCAAATTTGATACATCCCTTGCAGAGGGTTTCGCAGTTTCAACATGATTTTGTTGAATCATAGGTTAGCCTTGCCCTCTACCATCCGAAACGAATCCAGTTCAGAAATCAAAAGGTTTCTTGTCTGCAAAAATAGCTTCATATTGCAAATTTATCAGCAGAATTCTTTGCAATGCACAAGTGGGGGCATAGATAAATCATTCCAATCAGGACCGACTGTTGATTTTCTTGCCAACAACACAAAAGCAATAATGAGGCTTAGGCCTAGATTCACAAAGGTAGACAGTTCTGCTTGCAATTACATCCTTATTATCAGAATAAAGAAAGTTAGTGCCAGTTTAATGGTTCCTTTAATTAAAACGAAACAGAAGGACAAAACCCCTCAAGATTTACAATGCTTCATTTGACTTCATTAAGGCCAAGATCCACATAAACTCTCATTGAGGTTTTGTCCGCGCTGTTCCGAAAACGAGTAGAAATGCGACAAAAGGAATTTTAGCGCAAATTTGGCTAATTTTGCGAAACAGTCCGAAATAGCTAATTGCTAGAAAATTGGGCAGTGAGTGCAGCCGCCCGGAATTTGCTAGCACGAACAACAACAACAGCTTTAAGGTCGGTGATTGGACTGAAATAAATACTTTATTATTTTTTCCGGGCCAACGCACCTGTCACACGACCGACGGCCGTGGAAAGAAAAGCGGCAGAAAAGAAAGTGGCGGGTGGGCGGGAAACTTGAATCGCAGAACCACCTGCTGTCTCTGGCTGATGAAAATAGGGTAACACGGGTAAAGTGAACTACGGGGTAAAGTGAACTACTCAGAACATTCGCGCTTCTCTCCAAACGCAAACATGTAATGATAAAACATGATTTATGCCAAATGCTTTGTTACATGTGCTCACAGAAAATTAAATCATTTTTGCAAAATAGTTCTTCCTGTTGTTGCAAAAAATTCCTTTACCCGAGGCAGTAAAAACAACCTCGGGAAGTCATGGTTGTTAGGTTTGGGCTCCTATCTTTGGTCTTAATTTTTGACCCCAAGACGAAATTCATTTCTATAATTGTTTTGATCGATTTGAAGCACATACCATGTGTTTACATTTTCCAAAAGGAAAGGGCCAAGAAAGAATTTTTTGTATGCTAACGTAATATTTTAAAATATCTACCGTCCAGTCGATATTTTGCTTCGACCGGGGTAAAGTGAACTACGCATGATTTTGCATTTTCGCATGTGAACATGAAGTCAGATGAAGAAGACCTTTTCAATCTCATTTGGTTCATAATTCTGCCTTCAGAAAATCATAATTTGCAGGATAACTTTTCGCTCTGATGACACAGAAATATATTCTGATACCAGCTTCCTTGAAAACCTCCAAACATAAGACAGCCGAAGTTTGACCTTCATTCAAAAGTACGGTTACTGATCCAAGAATTTTGTTGGGATTTGATGAAGCAAGCATACCTATCGACATGAAAAGGATAAATGGTCATCACTGTGAAATTAGAATATTGATAATTGTTATAGATTTATAAATATTTTTGGTTTGGTTATTTCTGGGCGAAGGTTTCAGGGCAAAGTGAGCTACTTTGAAAATATTGTTTCTCTTTGTGGTAATTTGGTATTTATATGCAATATAGTATTATCGAAAAATATTCCCATTATTGTTCATCGACTTGTATTCAGGTCTCGCAATCTGACTCGAATTTGTGACTTATACAATAGTTTTTGGTTAATATTTGATCTGCAAAGATCGTTCTCAACATAGGTCACAATTTAATTTTTTTAAGCATCACTCTTGTGAAATGTTTGGGTTTGTTTCGTTTTGGCATGCGAAGAACTCCTTAGAGTTGCAAAATAAATCATGTTTTCGGGTATTACCAGCATTATTTTGGATTTATCGAACAATTGCTAAGTAGTTCACTTTACCCCGGTCCGGGGTAAAGTGAACTAGGCAGAGCGGTCGCCAAAGAATGCTCTTTTGTGAGACAATGGAAAAAGATTTGAAAAATATTTTTGCTGGATAAACTGACACAAAGACATAATGTCAAAACAACGTTAAAAAGTTTGCCCTCAGCTGCAATCTCTTTGGGATATACCTCCAAAGTAGTTCACTTTACCCCGTCTTACTCTAGACAACGATAAACCAACACGTTTCACTTTCATACTAGCCACTAGAAAAAGGCAAAACTTCTGCTCCCAATGCACAAGACAGCAGGAAGTTACTCCTGAGAATAACAAACAATAATCAAAACAAACGGCTCATGAACTAACCGACTGGTGTAAAGAGCGGAACGGAAGGTCATATGATACGACGTTATGACTAACTTCCTTCAAAATAAACATGACATGTGCAGGGGCCTAGCCCCCCTCATACCACACAACACAGACATCAAAGTTCCATTAACCGCGGTAAAATTTCATTTGATCGCCATTTAATGGTTCCTTTGATTAAAATGAAACAGAAGGACAAAACCCCGCAAGATTTACAATGCCTCATTTGACTTCATTAAGGCCAAGATCCACATAAACTCTCATTGAGGTTTTGTCCGCGCGGTTCCGAAAACGAGTAGAAATGCGACAAAAGGAATTTTAGCGCAAATTTGGCTAATTTTGCGAAATAGTCCGAAATAGCTAATTGCTAGAAAATTCGGCAGTAAGTGCAGCCGCGAACAACAACAACAGCTTTAAGGTCGGTGATTGGACTGAAATAAATACTTTATTATTTTTTCCGCCCAACACGAAGTGCCCCACCCAATCACCACCTGAAGAGAAAAGGTAGAAAGCGGATAGCTGCAGGATAGACGCAAACAAAAATTGTGTTCATAAACAAAACAAAACCAAGACTAGGCAAACCCCCTACCAGGAGTCAGATACTTTTGGCATAACAAACGTTAACACTTAATTTTGGCTCTCACCCGTGAGTTCACCAAGCCTTAGCGGCTCTCACCCACGGGATCACCAAGCCTTAACGGCTCTCGCTCAATGGGTCATCAAGCCATAACACTTTAAAACGTTTGGCGTTCACCCACCAGGGTATTAAACACCTTTGGCGTAACCAGCCTGATACCTTGAAACTTTGAAACTTTGAAGCATGACACTTTGAAACATTTGGCTTAACAAGACCTTAATTAGCTGAAATTTAGCTATTCATTTTTTTAGCCTACTTTAAAAAGATATTTAATAATGATGACAATAATAATAATAATAATAATAATAATAATAATAATAATAATAATAATAATAATAATAATAATAATAATAATAACAATAATAGAAGAGAATTTTCGAGCAGAAGAAGATTTTTAAATCGAAACGTACGAAATTTTTAACAGTGTTGTTTTTATAATAATAATAATAATAATAATAATAATAATAATAATAATAATAATAATAATAATAATAATAATAATAATAATAATAACAATATAATAATATAATATAATCACAGGGAGCCAGATGCTGCTTTTGCCGTATCTCACTCGCAGAAGCCGCATTTCGTTTGCTTTCTTACTACTTTTTATGGAGGCTCCCTGTGATATAATGATAATATAATCGAAACGTTTTTATCAAACAGTTGTGTTTTTCTATTTTATTTTCTGCTTATTCTGAATGTGGTTTTAGGTTATTTAATAATAATAATAATAATAATAATAATAATAATAATAATAATAATAATAATAATAATAATAATAATAATAATAATAATAATATTAAAACAAAACCACCATCAAAAATAACAGAAAAAAGTATATGAAAAACAAAACTGTTAAAAGCAAAACGTTTCGATTATAAAATCTTCATCAGTTGTTTACAACCACAGGACAGCCAAGTATTTATAGGACAAAATAACATTAACATAAAATCGTGATAAAATCCCCCCGAGGCCCCCCTTAAAAACAATGCCAAACAACACACCTAGACTATTTCAAGTTTTCTTAGCCAGCCAAAACTTCCAATTCAAATAAAAGTTCATAGTAAATTCCCTAATCCTTTAGTTCTCGACATCAGAATGGAAGCTCTGCGTATATAAAGTCTCAAGCAAACGAAGAAGCACGCCTCCCAACGACCCTCCTGGGATTTGCTTAAATTGCTAAATCCCTAGATGGCAAGACAGGGAATTCCACCCTGACACCACGTGCACACTGACACGAAATACGAAAGGAAGCATGCCCCCAAGATAAAGCCTAAGACTTATTCAAATGGAATGACTGTATTCAGGCGACCCCACAGGCGAACATATCCAATTCAACATCCGCCGCTCTTTCATTGAGACCGTTGGGTGCAAAGGTTCCCAATTTGTATTGCCAAAATAATTCTTGTAATAATATTAATAATAATAATGATAATAATTCTATAAATAATTCTTTTAATAATATTAATTTAATAATAATAATAATAATAATAATAATAATAATAATAATAATAATAATAATAATAATAATAATAATAATAACCACATGTTGACCTTCCAAATACAAACAATTGGCTCAGATCAGACATCAAAGGAGAAACAGAGGGATTGTTGATAGCAGCGCAAGACCAAGCTCCATACACACGAAATTATCAAAAACACATAGTTGGCAAAGAAATTGACAGCAGATGCAGGATGTGTTGCAAGCAGTCTGAAACAATTGATCATATAACATCAGGATGTGAAGTATTAGCAAAGTCAGATTACATCGAAAGACACAACAAAGCTGTAGCATATGTACACTGGAATATTTGTAATGATCTAGGAATCAAGACCTCAGACAAGTGGTATGAGCACCAACCGAACACAGTAACTAACACTGAAACACATACAGTGCTATGGGACATGGCAGTGCATACAGACAGACATATAGGTGCGAACAGACCTGATATCATAATCAAGGACAAAGTGAATTCAACTTGCAAGCTGATAGACATGACTGTGCCATGTGATAAAAATGTTTCAATCTAAGAAATGGAAAAGAAAAGCAAATATCAAGATCTGGAAATTGAGATACAAAGGATGTGGAAAATGAAAACGGAAGTAATACCCATTGTGATAGGAGCCCTCGGTACCATCAGAAAAGGAATGGAAGATAATATCAGAAGCGTCTCAGAAAATATGAATCTTCAGACGGTCCAAAAGACATGCTTACTAGGAACTGCAAGGATCCTTCGTAAAGTACTTAGCATCTGAACTTCAACATGACATGCCTTAGGTGTATTGTTTACACCCGGCCAAAGAAAAAGCAACCAGTATGAACTGTGACATTTAGCACCACGTATAATAATAATAATAATAATAATAATAATAATAATAATAATAATAATAATAATAATAATAATAATAATAATAATAATAATAATAATAATTTAATAATTTGGCACTGTAACAGGCAGACTTGAACAGTACCTGAAGGAAATAGGTGTAACAACAAGAATTGAGTTAATCCAGAAGTCAACCCTTCTAGGCACGGCGAGAATCATCAGACAGGTTCTTGATATCTAAGGACACTAGATGTGACCCGATATCTTGGACAGTAATTCCAAATGTTAATTCATTTGTGCGTAACATTCATAATAATAATAATAATAATAATAATAATAATAATAATATATAATAATAATAATAATAATAATAATAATAATAATAATAATAATAATAATAATAATAAAAGCGTCATAAAAATACGACACAGACTGGGTTGGGAAGAAGGTGCATTGGGAAGTTAGTAAACGGTGTGGATTTGATGTTAAAGAGAAATGGTACGAACATGAGCCAGATGCAGTCAGTGAGAACAATGATTTCCACATTCTTGGGATTTCGAAGTACAAACAGACCATGTAATTGAAGCGAGAAGGCCTGACATGATCGTGACAGACAAAAAGAAAAATATATGCAAGATAATTGACTTCGCGGTGCCTTTTGATAGCAGAGTGGATGCAAAGGAAATGGAAAAAATTGAAAAATATCAAGATTTAGCCAGGGAGCTAAGAAAGATTTGGAACAAACGAGTGAAAGTCATCCCTATCATAATTGGAGCTTTAGCAACGACTCCAAATCTTTTAAAAAAGAGACTGGAGGACATTGGCATCGAAACGAAGATAGTGGAACTGCAGAAGAGTGCCATCTTGTATTCTGCAAGGATCCTCAGGAAAGTTCTTGAGATTTGAGGAGACTTGTTGTCACCGAACCTCAAGAAAAAACAGTATGCGCTATGACGATAATAATAATAATAATAACGTTGAAACGTTTGGCTATACAAGCCTTGACACTTTTTAACGTTTGGCTACACAAGCCTTGACACTTTTTAACGTTTGGCTACCCAAGCCTTGACACTTTTTAACGTTTGGCCACACAATTATGTTCAATCTAATGTTTTTAACGGTTTTGTAAATAGGACTTTTTTCCCCCATTTATTTCATTTTATATGTTTGCTAAATAGTAGGCCTAAATTAGCAGTAATTTTGCTATCTAGTGTATTTTAAGCCTACTTTAAAGAAAGAAATAATAATAATAAAAAAAACACAAGCCTTGACACTTTTTAACGTTTGGCCACACAGGCCTTGACACTTTTGGCTACACAAGCCTTAACACTTTGAAACGTTAGGCTACACAAGCCTTGAAACGTTTGGCCACACAGGCCTTGACACTTTTGGCTACACAAGCCTTGACACTTTGAAACGTTTGGCCACACAGGCCTTGACACGTTTGGCTACACAAGCCTTAACACTTTGAAACGTTAGGCTACACAAGCCTTGAAACGTTTGGCCACACAGGCCTTGACACTTTTGGCTACACAAGCCTTGACACTTTGAAACGTTTGGCCTAAAAAGCCTTAACACTTTGAAACGTTTGGCCTAAAAAGCATTAACACTTTGAAACGTTTGGCCTAAAAAGCCTTAACACTGTGAACGTTTGGCTTACAAGCCTTAACACTTCGAAACGCTCGGACTAAAGCACATGTGTCACATTAGCCATTGGTTAATACGACAAACAAGTTTTGAGTGGAATTCCATTGTCACGTGAATTTTCATTTCTGTTTCATGAATTTTCATTGCAATGAAAATTCAGCCTCGATCCTGTGCTTTGTAATAAACAAGAGAGAGAATTGTATTGCATGAACCAATCAGCTTCATGACATGTGCTCCCTAACGAGCCTTAACACTTCGAAACGCTTGGCTTAACCAGCCTTAACACTTTGAAACGTTTCTAGCTTTCACCCACCAGGGTACTAACACGTTTGGCTTTAACAAGCCTAAAATGACTTTTTAATTTGCTCTAAACGTTTCCAATTTAAACTATCGCCTTGAAAACCATTTTTAGAAAATACAACTGAGCTACAAATACCTGCAGAACAAGAACGAAAACAACAACAACCACAACCACAACCGACACACTTAAATAACTTGGGCCTGGGACTACAATAACTCATATAGCTATATAAAATTAAATAGTAAAGAAAACCCCGAAATTGAAGAATTTCGGATTCGAATTCTGGCTGATAAAAGCACAAGATAACGAACTGAGCAAAACTAAATCACCACTGCAAACGAGACAAAATAAATAAATCAATAAATCAATCAATCGATCAAAAATAACGCTTCGAAATATAAGTTTCAACAGTGGCTACCGGCGAAATTCACTCATTTACCTCATATTTCCATTCAGAAACTACGGGAAGTTTTTTGAATTCGTTCAAAGTTTCTGCTGAGCTTACCAAAACAACCCAAAAAGGGGAGAGGATGTAAATTTCGCTAACGTTTTGGATTCCATACAACTGCTCAAAGAACCTACAAAGCCGGCAAGAAGGGAAAGACTGAAAATCATCAGTAAATATATTCGGCTAATCATTTACGCAGCCAACTGACTAACTAACTAACCAACCAGCACAAATACGCAAATAATCTCAAAACAACACAACATTTCAGACTTGGTTATCAAATAGATTTTTGTTTTCTTTATTAAATCTCTGAATTACTTTTGATCCAGTTTCGATTTACCCAAATCCTCGATTTTTCTGCTCCATTGGAAGGAATCCTTAACACGTGTTTCTTTGCGCCGAAACAAGAGGGCCATCAGGCAGCCCTCGATTCCAAAAGACGCAAATTCCTTGACTAGGCGATTCAATATTGCTTACAACTGGTTTCGAAGGAGAGGCCACTGAACTATTTGAGAACTTTTGGAAGACATTGGAGACAAAAAGATTCACATCAATATCGGACCAAGTTGACAAGGGATTTTCTGCCACCCTCTTGCGAAAAGCACGATCAGAAGCCAACCATCCTTCGCCATAAGATTCTTTCTGGATTTTAGATATCTGCAAAAAATAACCCGTAAGCTGCCCAACTTTGCTCGGATTAAATTGGAGGTACAAGGAAGCAAACACGATCCATGCCTCGGCCCAGTCCTGAAAATTGCGAATTGGCTGCAACTCTTGAATTTTTTTTTCGCATTTCAAAAGGTGCATTAATAGAGCCCCCACAGGTTCAACTGGGGGGAGTTTGTCCAAATTAGCTGGGCGCAAATCTTCTTTACCATGTTTACAATGTAACCAGGTACAGGCGGCAGACTTCCAGCAACGGAAAAAACCAGGCTGTGAAATTTGGCTGGTGACAAAAAGTTGAGGATTCAACGCAAAAGTTCTTTAGGAATATTCCAATTAGCTAGGCTTGGGACACAGGTGGACTGAGCTGAGGCTGAGCTCGTGGTCGGCTGACCCTGGAGGCTTGAAGACTGAAAGACATTAGATTGATTAAGGTCAACTGAAGCCACGGGCAAAAATGAAGGGGCAAAGTTTTGGCTAAAAGCAGATTGACATGAGCTCGCAGAAATAACGGATGCCTGTGAGCTTGTACCAGAGAACGATCGAGGGGCACATCACTCTTTCGAAAAGGCGTATGAGATTTTTGAAACAATAGGATTTTTAGGGATTTTTCGCCGATTTTTCTTGGAAACAAAGGGATCTTTGCCAAAGGTGTACGAGATTTTTACAGAGCGATACGCCCCTCGAGAACGATGTTGCATCGTGGTTTGATACATTAACATCAGGCCCCCCCCCCCGTAATCAAAAGACCCCCGACTGACTGCTGAATATTCGATATAGCTGATTCAAGAGCCCCCAATCTTGCACCCATTAAATCTCCACCTGTCAAATTCGAGTTAATCGAAGTATCTGCATCAGACATGATAAGTATATCACGAGAGAAAATAATTCAAATCGGAACGCTCTCACCAAAGCAGTTTAATGACACGTCACCGCACACAGCGAACTTGAATCGCAGAACCACCTGCTGTCTCTGGTTGATGAAAATAGACAACGATAAACCAACACGTTTCACTTTTCTACTAGCCACGAGAAAAAGGCAAAACTTCTGCTCCCAATGCACAAGACAGCAGGAAGTTACTCCTGAGAATAACAAACAATAATCAAAACAAACGGCTCATGAACTAACCGACTGGTGTAAAGAGCGGAACGGAAGGTCATATGATACGACGTCATGACTAACTTCCTTCAAAATAAACATGACATGTGCAGGGGCCTAGCCCCCCTCATACCACACAACACAGACATCAAAGTTCCATTAACCGCGATAAAATTTCATTTGATCGCCATATAATTTTGAACATTTCCTCTAACTTAGAATGGATTTCACGAATCTGCAAAGGGCTTCTCCAAGTCGCCCTCCAAATTTCTCCAGATTGATTGGTCCTTTTCTCCCGGCCTTATCGAAGCGGAAGCTGACAAACCTGGCCTCGTTTTCGTTTTACAAATCTTCTCTATGTTGTGTAGGTGAAAAACTTAGTGACAACATTCCACAGACATTCCCTTATTATCTAATGAATATCTTGTGAATCGACTTATTACGCAATTCAAGTTTGAGGCCTTCAATCCCGTTGGTGCAGAGAGAGCTCTGAAGAAAGTGAAAACGTCTTTTGGCTTTGGATCGGACGGTACCGCTAGCCATTTTCTCAAAGTTGCATTTCCGGTCATCTCTAGTTCTCTATGATGTAAGATATATAATCTTTCCATAGAGACTAGAGTGTTTCCCGAAAATTGAAGGGTAGCACTTGGTAACACGAATAGAGTTCCGAAGTGTGACGTCACGCACACTTAGCAACCACAATCTTGCTTCTAAACAACCTGTTGCTATGCCTAATAAACCGTACACGTGACTATCACAGAGCACAAGTCAACTTTTATCTCGCTTTTTTATCGTTCAAGATGGTTCAATGTTTTGTTCCTGATTGTAATCATCAATCAGAAGCTAGAGATTGCAGCTTTTTTCGATTTCCTGGGGATGAGAAGGAAAGGAAAAGATGGGAGAAGCTGATTAGGAGGGCTGACAAATGGCCGACTTCTTCTTCGCGTGTTTGCAGCTGCCATTTCAGAGATGGCAAAAAAAATTAACTTGCCAACTGTATTCAAGAGAAATGCTGGGAAAATATTCGAAGAACAAGAGCCAGCTAAACGGAAACTAAAGGCTACTGCCAAAGTTTTGAAAGAAAACTGCCCAGAGCAGATTCATCAGGTTCCTGATCATCACACTGATGATACCAATGTCGATAGGCCTATTAGGCCTGACGAAAAGGTCCTTTTACGGATAGAGCTGGACAGCGTTAAGCGGGAGCTGGAAAAGGAAAGAGCAGGAAAGTCGTATCAAAGAGAGCGATATTCATTTAAACATTTAAGTGACGATGTTATTCGGATGGAAACTGGTCTCCCAAATAAGCAGATATTTAACATAGTTGTTGGTTACGTTCGTCGCTTCGAAGGTTTTTTTAACTACTTCGCAGGATGGAAAGTCGATTGCCTCGCTCTAGAAGATCAGATCTTTATGGTAATAATGAAAGTCCGACAGAACTACACAAATCTTCATTTAGCATAGCTTTTTAACTGCAGCACTGCTAAACTGCGTAATATTGTTTTAACTTTCATAAATGTATTGTACCGTTTGCTTTATGAAGATTGTATGAGGACAATTCCATCGAGGGAAAAGAATGCAACATCTTTGCCAGGCTCATTTGTCTTTTTTGGAAATTGCAAAATGGTATAGACTGCACAGACATTGAGATTGCAATACCAGCCAAAATGTCCGACCAGAAACAAACATATTCCACATACAGGGGTATGAACTCCTTCAAGGTTTTAATTGGTGTTGCACCAAATGCTGTTATAACTTATGTGAGCCCACTTTATCCTGGATCAACTTCAGACAAAGTAGTAGTTGAAAGATCACAAGTACTATCTCATTTTGTTGCAGGAGATTTGATCTTAGCTGACAAGGGTTTCCTAATGCAAGATATTGCACCTGAAGGAGTATCTATAAACATACCTCCTTTCCTTAACAAAGGAAAATCCACTGCAAATGAAGTCAAGATGACAAAGAGGATTGCAAAGTGCAGGATCCATGTTGAAAGGGCAAATGCTAGACTGAAAGACTTCAAGATACTTAGATTTATACCACCATATCTCCGGCCATACGTAGAAACTCTATTAAAACTCTGTTCAGCTCTGGTAAATCTGCAATTTCCACTGATGAAAGAAGTAACTGGAACTTTAGATTTAAAGGACATATGAAGCGAAAATTTTTATTCAAGTTTTTAGGACTTCAAACATCGCTTTACACGATGGCATGAAAAGAATTTTTATTTGCAGCCTCTAAAGTTGCAAATTAGCGCTTCGAATTACCCGGGATAGCCAAAGAATGTGGCGCACTGCGAACGCGGTCAGGACGCTGCTTCCCAGACCTCGCAATCCGGTTTTGACGTATTGTGTTTATCCCTTCGGTTTTATGACATCGATCTCCTGTACGCAGTGTCATGTAAAACAGAGTAAGAAGAATGGAATGAAAACGATTTCTTTCAGTGTAAGGATATATTCTTGCGCGAAAATACTTGCTTGCGTTATTATTGAAATAAAATTAATTGCTCATTCAAAGTTATTCTTGTTTCCTTGCCTGCGAATGTTAGAAATTTTTGAATTAATGACCCACAAATCAGTAAACAACGAACAAACCCAAGTAAACAAGATTTCGCAACGGCGTCTGAGGACGAAAATGCATATGATGAACCGATGAAGCTTACTAGCTTGTTTGCGAAACCCCAAATTTATCCATCCATGTAGTTCGTACGGAATAAAGACGAAAACAAATGTGATGAACCTACCACGCTGTGGAAGAACGACTTTGACTTCAACCTTGATCAGAGCACATCAGAGGGCCTAAGTTAAATAGAACGATTTTCATGGCAAAAGTAAACTTTTACTTACTTCTCTTCGTTGTGGATTTTTGCTTTGCAGAAAGTACCAGTTTGTCATAGAATAAATAATCCGAGAACCTGTAAACTGGCAATTAAACGACATCAGCTTTGCTCTTTTCTTCATCTTTCAACTCGAGTTTCGACGTCCCGGATAGCCATAAAAAGCCTTCTTAGCAAAACACGGAAGTCACAAAACCAGGTGGCAAGTTCTGCTGTGCTGGTTTACCCACAGGAGGTATTCATTTATATTTAGGATAGGGGTGCCCAGGCTGTGGGGTACAAAGCATCAATTCAAACAAATAATTTCTAGCATGAAACTAGACCCAAAAATATATTTTTCCTGACCCTACATTCCCAAAAAATAAAAGTAATCAGTATCTTAAATTTGTAGGAAAATGCCTTGACTGACTAGATTTCTCCATATTGTATTTCGATAATGTATTAAGGTTTTTTTCTTTTAATAATCTAATTTCATTTTAGTTTTATTTATAATTCATATTTTTCAAAATTTTTTAATTTTTCCAACATACCCAAAAAATTATCCTGAGCACACATATCTTAAATAAAAAAGGGCCCCCTGGGGGTTTACCCAAAGGAGAGAGCTGCAAAGGCTGGTACCCCTGGATAGCCAATTCATCATGCCACTTTATCAAAGGATATGTAGCAGAAATAATGAAATAAAATATGCTGTGCAAAGCTCTCCAACCTCAGCTGAGCAACAACACAGTATGCAATTTGCAAATAGAACAAAACAGCAAGATGGCACTGCCAAACAAGGTTCTAATGCAAGTAAACAAGAGCCATACACATGTAGGAAATGTGGAAACCCAAAGAAGGGGAATTGACAATGACCAGGAAGTTAAAGATTTGAAGATCAAATCTTTTGAGACTTGAAATTTATTGTTATCTAAGCAACTGTATTGTAGCATAGGCACTAGAAATTGTAGCCAGATCTTAGCATTTGATACACAGTGGAACCTCCATGTAACAGGCACTTATGGGACCAATGTTATTGACCATTGTAGAGGTTTCGGCTGTGTGGAGGTGTCATCTTTTGCAATGCTGTATTTTGGGGATGAAAATATTTGTTATTGGAAGTGTCTGTTAGTGGAGGTTCCACTGACATAAATAGTGACTTCAAGAAAGGCAGGCCACACATTTCTTGGATATGTGCAGCAAATGAGCATCTCTAACATGGACCAAATTTGACTGTCAGTTTTTCTGTTGAAACAAAGTAAGATCCACAAATGTTTGGATGATAAAACTGAAATGGATATCTTGGTAGAGATCAAAATTTTGAAACTGGTCACAACAGGCTACATTTTAACTTCGGCCCAACTAAAGTCTTGTCTGTCTCAAATTACGGAATGGGTGAAATATCTGCAAACTAAAAACAATAAAGATGGTTTGCATTGAGTAATTTCGCATTTTGCAAATCTCATCTAACATCTAATTTGAAACAGACTTTGAAACAGGGTTAGGATTTGAAACAACAAAACAATAAACACGACATTTATATACAAATTAATGGATCTTTACTGATGTTCTACCACCTCATTATAACCTCTGTGTTCATGCATGTGATATTTGTTCTGAATAAAGTTAGATGCACATGCAGGCCAGTGCCACCTGTTGTCACAACCAAGGTACTGTAATTGAAGATCCAACGTGCCAGCCATCTGTAAGCTACATCTCGTAGAAATCTGTTGAAAGCAGAGTGTTATGTTTTTAGTGTTTGCTAAAGTAAGGAAATGCTGACAATTAGAAGTCTGCTGCTTGAAATTTACAAAATGGAATGGCCACTTTTCTACATTGAAAAGCTGGAATGATAGGGTCTACTGTGGTAGAATGGATAAGACAAAACATGTAAATAAATTAAGTAAAAACAGATGTTCTCATTTTCTCTATAGCTAGCTACATCTGTTAGCATCACTCTCCTTCAACTTGAAGTATTTAATGTTGATTGAACAGTTCACAATATGCAATCTTTTGGCAATCAACATCACCCATTTTACCCCTGGTCTACCCATTTTACCCTAGGCCTAGTAGATCAGACCCTGTTGCAAAAGGAGCGGGGGAAATGGCAACCAGAGGATTGCCCATTCATGATTTTTCTGGTTTCAAAGAAAGAGAAAACTTGGCCTAGCCTAAACGCCTGGCCTATCGTAGCCTGGCCATATAAACATTCATCCAGGTTGAATCTGAGTGCATATTATTTGGACATTCATTCAAGCAAACACGTTTCACAAACGGCCTCCCCCTCCCCCCAACAAGAAGCTATTTTATTAAGATTTCAATGTTAACTTACCACTCATGTAACGACACTGTGTCTTCAAATCTGGCTCGAAGTTGTGATGGTCTGATGCCATCATCCTTGTCTTGCCTTGAGGTTCATCTTCGCGACGACAACCTTCCCTTCCTAGGCAAGGCCCATCTTCAGATTAATTCGAGCTTGCTCATTCAGAAGCTAGTGGCTCGTGACGGTACGGCAAATAACGTCCATCGTGCGTTGCAACATCGTCTACATCGCTGGATGCATCGTCTGGGGCTTGTGATTTGTTTGTTTCGCTGCTATACATATTTTTCGAGAGGACTTTACTCTGCTTTGCCCCAGTATGGAATGTAAGTTTTCCGTGCACCGGACAACAAAATTGTCAATGATCAGTGTGCACCAATGGGTGTAGGTGTACACAGTGTACACTGGGTAGGAGGCGCATCAATCTAGGGGGTCCATGGCCATGCTCCCCCGGAATACTTTGGATTTACAACATCTAGAATTATGTATGTAGAACGCAATCAAATTTTGCTTTCCTTTGCTATACTTTTCGGCATGGCCAGTGTAAATGAATTGAGGGGGGACTGGAATTAAGGGATCTGGGGACGAAGTCCCCAGGAAATTTTTAAGGAGGCATCCTCTACTTTGGCTTAGAACAGTTCTGGTGATCTCATATTTGCTGGCGCTAAAATAAACCTTGACCATTTCTAATAACAGTATCTTTAAAGATTAGTATCCCCAGGAAATTTTTGAGTAAGCATCTTTTTTGTTGGCTTTGAGAATGCCTCCATCCAATTGCATCTTTACCAGACAGAGACAAAGTGAAAACTTGACATTTCTGACAATATGCACAAAAAGGCCACAAGGGGATGAGCAAGGTCATAGACTCCAAAAAGATGCTATGCATGCAGAAAGAATTCATAATCAGTATCATTTTGAAGCTCTTGAAACCCAAAAGATTTCTAAAAGATGAGTGCACCAAAGGAATGAAATTATAGGCTTGTGCACCACAGGTTCTTGCACCATTTTGTGCACCAGATTGTGCACCAATTAACCACTCTGTGCACCGGACATGTCCGGTGCACATCACTTTCTTTCCATACTGGGGCTTTGCCAATACGAAATGAGTGCAGTGAGTGTGGAATGTTGGTCTTCTCTCGAAACGTAATAAACACAATACGTCACACGCACTGAATGGAGGCTCACTCGCACCAGGCTCCGCAGTCACTTTTTCTTATAATCTGAGTCATTAGTTTTGTTAATTACGCCACAATGGCTCATTAAATGATTATTTTGATAACAAATTCAGAATCAGCACCCAAAAATTAACCAATTTCGATGAAAAAACTTTTCGCTTCATATGCCCTTTAAGTGAATAAGCGAATTACTTGTTGATAAATAGAGAACAGTGGTGGAGCCTCACCAAAATAGTAAGGGGGTAAGAGTAAGAATTTGCTATTGATTATTGTTAGAATGGTTATAGTGCACAGACATTGAGATTGCAATACCAGCAATTTGAGATTGCAATTCCAATTTAAACAGAAATTGTTATTGTACATACACATATTTTGCATAAGAAACTGCTTTATGAGAAACCCAACTTCAGATCACCAAAAAATCAAGAAACGCCAGTACTGGCAAAAATTTAACTTAAGAAACTATTTATTTTTATAAAAGAAATCCTTAAACATACTTTTACTTTATTTTCACTTGTTTCCTGTATCATATCACTTTGAAAGTACTTAAAGACTCTGCGCTAACCGGCAGTCTTTGCAGGCGGCATTCTTTGCAAGATAGATAAACAAGCTTGTGCAAGATGACACGTGCAAGGTATGCAAGTTGGAATGACTCCTTTGAAATTGGAGAAAGGGAAATATCAAATTTTGGACTCTACAGCATTTTCTATGTAACAGCACCATTCAGTTGGAAACTTTATCAGAGATTTGTTTTGTTATCAGGAAGAACAGCATTTAATTGTGCATGCAACTGACAGGAAACTCGGCATTGAAAATATTCAATATGTGGAATTGGCGTTCTTAAATTAGCTCAGGAGCTGACAAGACTTTCTTTTGTTCTTTTGGGGACTAGGAATTTTCTTTTCTTTGATTTTGTGATGCCATGCCAGGCTAGGCTTCTGCCTTCCATTTTGAAAATAAGTGGACGTTCTAGAATTGCAATATGGGATTGAACAAACTGCATTGTGGTATAGCTTCACCGCGCAGAGGCTGCCGGTTAGCGCAGAGTCTTTAATAATGTGTTAATAGCAGTTTTCAAAAATCTTGTTTTGAAATGTTCATGAAGAACAAGGGCAGATTTTGTAACAATGGAACCTTTGGTTTGTTTACATATGACGCCATCTTGGTTGACTAGCCAATCAGAGAGCTCTATTTCTATGGCGTCATCTGATGATAATGGCGGAAGGAGGGCTTTGCTGTGGAGAAAACCACACCCTTCATTTTTCCTCGCGACGAAAATATACTTGCGCAAAAACTCAAACATTTTTGCACACGTATAGAACGATAAATTTCACATACTTTTTATCGGCACTAAGCTCTGCATCTTCTGCTCTTCGCACGATCGTTCGTTCTAGACACCCCTTTTTGCACGTCTTCCACGCACCTCCGACGGCTGTGCCCAAACCCAACAAATCACACTTCTCGATCAAAAACAACAGTGTGACTTTAATTTGTCCTGCCATCAGATGAAAGAATTTTTCAGAAAAAGGTTTTAAAATGTTTGAAAATCAATTTTCATCATCAACTTTCCGAATTGCAGCCCCCCCTCCCCCACACCCGCAACCACCGATCGTTTCAGGGCGAGAGGGCGAGACGAGCCGGGGACGAGAGAGTTCATATTCTGAATACCTGTAAATCATAGACCTAAAATCCTTGAAAATGATAAAATACCAACCTTCCATAAAACGTATGCAAAGTATTAATCCTCCAAAAACTTGCTACTGTAATCGTCATGTATCGTCATCAATTGTCACGAATCGTCATGGCAAGACAACTTAGTTTCTTCTCAGGCCCGATCTCTGTTTGACATTATCCAGTGTTGAAAGTTTGCAAAATTTGATTGAAAAATTTTTGCTGTACATTTTATAGCAATTAATCACAGAAATCACACTCAGAAATATACTAATGTAAACTCCATCACTATCAAAATCCAGAAAGGATTTTCCTTTCCGAAGTTGGAGTCAAAACAAACCTTTAAATGGAAACATTTTGAGCGTGCGGTTCACTGAAAGTGACTGCAATCTGCATATCAAGTTAAGAGTGGCCGAAGAGTGCAATGGTTTCCGCTATTAGAGATCACCGGCCCCGGCCCCCCGGCCCCGGCCCTTGGTACCATGGCCCTCGGCCCTCGGCCCCCACAAATATAGGTATTTCTTCGTTTCATAAATGTCTGGCTGTTCCCGCATGTAAAATGATCCGAACGGTGCCGTTCATTAAAAAAATCGCAATGTTCGAAGCCCCCAAGAGCTTAACCCTGAATGAGGCACCCCCAGGTATTTGCTTGCAAAATTTTCCTGGCCCCTAAGTGAGAAGAGTGGCCGAACCCCTTTCACCAGTAAAATATAGGTATTTCTTCGTTTCATAACTGTCTGGCTGTTCCCGCATGTAAAATGATCCGAACGGTGCAGCATCAACGAGTCTGTTCAGTCTCGCAAAACAAGTTGAGTATGATTTCCTAAACAAACCACAAATGTACATTCGCCACACGCTCCTTCGCATACAATTCATGCGCCTTCGTACTCAATCGAGGGAGTCATATTCCATATGGTTGCATTCTTGGATGCATTATTTACAAGTATGTGGACCGCAAACTGTTCAACATTATTCTTCACTTCTGACCCTTGGAACGGACAGCTTTTAGAGTGGGTGACAGGACACCAAATTGAATAAGCATGAAGTAGAGTGTACTTCGAAACCATAATCAAAACGGAATAACACTCATGTAAATGAGAATTTTGAACGTTCCTCTTGAAATCGTTTTTACGAACATTCTTTAAATCAGCGGGATCCCCTTGACCTTGGACATAAATGTCTTGGACACAGGCAAGCACAGGTTATGAGAAGCAAGTGAAAGAGGAATTAACTTCTTCAACAAAATGGAAAAAGTTACTTCAACAAAGTCTTTGGAGTTTCCTAATTTCTTGCTAATGGTCATCTCTCGTCCCCGGCAATATGTCTCAAGCGATCTCTTGGTTCAAAACTAATCAAATGGTAGCCAATCCATCAAAATTCCAAGTTATGCTACTCGGTTTGA
This sequence comes from Aurelia coerulea, assembly GCA_039566865.1. NCBI lineage: Eukaryota > Metazoa > Cnidaria > Scyphozoa > Semaeostomeae > Ulmaridae > Aurelia > Aurelia coerulea. The sequence continues at coordinate 10,813,847 of CM076955.1, read as the reverse complement.
AGACAAATGATAATATTGTTCTCGATATTGGAAATGTATCTGTTGATATTGTCAGTAGTGTTAAATTATTGGGGATTACCATAGACTCGAGACTAAAATTCGACCAACATGTGGCAAAATTATGTCAAAAAGCAAACAACAAGATCAGTGCCTTCTCTAGAGTCTCAAATTATTTAGATGAGAAACAATCTCTTTTACTGTACAACTCATTCATAATGTCTCAGTTTAATTATTGTCCGTTGATATGGATGTTTTGCGGAAAGGTTGCGAATAATGATCTCAATCGCACCCATAAGAGAGCGCTTCGAATTCTCTTCAACGATTTTATATCTTCTTTTGATGAGTTGTTACAGAGAGGAAAGGAGTGCACTATTCATCAAAAGAACTTGCAAAAGTTAATGCTCGAGGTTTATAGCAGTTTAACACAACAAAACCCTTCTTTTTTGTGGGATATGTTCCATGAAAAGGACAATAATTACAATCTACGATCAAAGAATCTGTTGATGTTGCCTCAAACTAAAACAACTACTTATGGCAACGATAGTTTATCTTTTCGTGGTAGCATATTATGGAATTCCCTGCCCAATGATACAAAAATTGCCACCTCCGTCTGTTCTTTTAAGTCATGCATAAAAAAATGGATTGGAGAGACTTGCCGTTGCAAAATTTGTAAATAGGGTATTTTAGGGTATTTTCGTTTCTTATCATGAACTGTAATTCATTTTGTTTTTGTAAATAGTTGGTCTTTATTAGTTCTTGAAGTAGAGCTATTTTTAATAACCAACTTTAAAGAATGTTATAATAATAATAATAATAATAATAATAATAATCTCGCCATCGGTGCGTTTAGTTTCTTAGAAAGAGTTACGTACAAACAATTGACTCTGCGTAATTTCGAAACAGGGGAAAGAGGGGTTTTCAGGGCGACAGTTAACCAGAACGAATACGAAGGCGCATGAATTGTATGCGAAGGAGCGTGTGGCGTGTGTACATTTGTGGTTTGTTTAGGAAATCACACTCAACTTGTTTTGCGAGACTTAGATGACTGCTCGGCCCCTCGAAGTTCTCTCACTTTACTTGAAAGGAGTTTCCTAAGCTCTTGGAGGCTTCGAACATTGCGATTTTTCGATTCAACGGCACCGTTCGGATCATTTTATATGCGGGAACAGCCAGACAGTTATGAAACGAAGAAATACCTTTATTTGTGGGGGCCGAGGGCCGGGGCCGGGGGGCGGGGGCCGGTGATTTCTAATAGCCAATGGTTTCAATGTCAAAACTGTTTACACGCATTTTTGAAAAAAACTAAAGTCTCAGATCTCCAAAAATAAAGAAGCTCAAATACTGAGAAAATATAATGTAGAGAAACCATTCATTCTAATAAGTACTGAAGGAAATCTTGATCATAATTATACTATTGCTCACTTGTTTCCGGTATCATACCGGGTGTCCCAAAAAAAAAGGTAACAGATTTGATTGGAGCTAGCGATAAGAATTTAAGTTTAATCGACCCCTGATAAGTTTTGAAGTACTCTTAGATAGTTAACTTGAAGATTGATACCTTATTTGTTGATATTGGTGCATCAAGAGTTGGAATATCAATCTTGAAAGTCCAAATTTGCCTCCTACTCCAAACCAGCATATGAGTCAAATCTTTCAATAGGGCACAGGGAAACCCGCAAATCTTCCAATTTCACGCTTATAAGCCAATGATATCGTCGTATTCCGATCACATGACTAAAAATAAGGCTTTCGAGATAACTTTTCGAGTACCTTCACGAAAATAAAAATGGATATTCGAGTAATAAAGATACAGAGCTGGTTTTACCACGAATCGATTCGAGAGGCCTCACTCCACATTTGTTTTTCTGCATTTGGTTAAAATCTCGTCAGGGATCGGCGTTACATCGACTTTCATTCCTTCGAAAATTGGCCTATGTTCAAGAATTCTTCAGGAACGCTAAAAATAAGATATAGCTTTCAAAATTTCACATGTTACGTGAATTATGTCCAGGAATAACATGAAAATATTTGTTTGTGTGATTTTTGAAAATCCTAGACGAATTAAAGCTATTTGCTGCGAAGAAAGCTAATGGGCCTACCTTCACCCGCAGCAAAATCCCAGTAATCGGCATTAAATCACTCTTTTTTTGCAATAATAATCAGCGGATACATTAACGAATAACTTCACCACAAATCCAATTTCTTTCCACCATTTTATCATCGATAATTTCGACAAAATGTGACAAGACTTTACAGCCTCTGCAGTAAACCGTCCAACTACCGTCGATTCAAACTTTTCTTGTTGCAAACACCAGGAAATCTTGCATAAAACAAAAGGTTGTGCAAGGCTCAGGTCTCCCATATGACACAGCAAATTGTTACCTTTGATAATTGATTGTACACCTTTGAGAATAGATTGCAGGGGAAATTTCTTTACACAAATTATGTACTTTTCCGACGTGACAAAGAAATTTGCAATCTTTGAGAAATGTTTTAATTTCTCTTTATTTTGCAACGATAGAATGCCCCCAGGAGTGTGCAATCTATTCTCAAAGGTGTCATTTTCCTGTGTCATATGGGAGACCTAAGTCTTGCAAAACCTTTTGTTTTATGCAAGTCTTGCAAGACTTCCAACGTGTTTGCAACAAGAAAACTTTGAATCGACGGTAGTTGGACGGTTTGCTGCAGAGGCTGTAAAGTCTTGTCACATTTTATCGAAATTATCGATGATAAAATGGTGGAAAGAAATTGGATTTGTGATGAAGTTATTCGTTAATGTATCCGCTGGTTATTATTGCGAAAAAGAGTGATTTAATGCCGATTACTGCGATTTTGCTGCGGGTGAAGGTAGGCCCATTAGCTTTCTTCGCAGCAAATAGCTTTAATTCGTCTAGGATTTTCGAAAATCACACAAACAAATATTTTCATGTTATTCCTGGACATAATTCACGTAACATGTGAAATTTTGAAAGCTATATCTTATTTGTAGCGTTCCTGAAGAATTCTTGAACATAAGCCAATTTTTGAAGGAATGAAAGTCGATGTAACGCCGATCCCTGACGAGATTTTAACCAAATGCAGAAAAACAAATGTGGAGTGAGGCCTCTCGAATCGATTCGTGGTAAAACCAGCTCTGTATCTTTATTACTCGAATATCCATTTTTATTTTCGTGAAGGTACTCGAAAATTTATCTCGAAAGCCTTATATTCAGTCATGTGATCGGAATACGACGATATCATTGGCTTATAAGCGTGAAATTGGAAGATTTGCGCGTTTCCCTGTGCCCTATTGAAAGATTTGACTCATATGTCTCCAAACCAGAGCTTTTGGGGTTTGGCCTAAGCTGTTAACTCGCTGTGCTGTGGAATCTCCTCAATCATACAAACAAGAAACCTCATGCTTAGGAACACATTTTAGTGGAAATCTGACTCTGAACTGTACAATCAGATTCAAGAATTTAGCCCCGAAGAGACACCTTTCTTGATTCTACAAAAACTTTAAATTACACCTGCCTGAGAAAAGGTATTCATCAGTGAAATAAGTCCCGTAGGCTTTAACACATAGAATATCTTGCAATCTTCATTGCTTGAATGAAATGTTTTTTGCATTATCTCTCACAAAATTATTACGAAAGAAGCAATCGTATATCCCCAGGGGAATATAAAAAATGCTCATTCGTGCTTGGCTTGGTGTACTTTTGTAAATGCATTTTGACTGGAGAAAAATATTCCTTGGTGACAATATTCATTAATTTATTTGCTTGTTTTCAGTTTTTTACGTTCTTTTCAAACGGGTACCCAAAGGACCGATCCTTGTCCAAAAATGTCTTCGACTGAGGAGATTCCCCTAACCAGCGCGTTAGCAGTTTAGGCCAAAACCCAAAAGCTCTGGTTTGTAGATGGACGCAAATTTTGGATTTCGAGATTAATATTTCAACTCTCGATGCGCCAGTATCAACAAACAAGGTATTAATCTTCAAGTTAACTATCGAAGAGTACTTCAAAACTTATTTGGGATCGATTCGACTTATACTCTCATCGCTAGTCCCCATCAAATCTGTTACCTTTTTTTTGGGACACCCGGTATTACTCAAAAGGTACTTGAGCAATGTCTAAACATTGGAAAGGCTTCAAAAAATTTACTTTTGAAATGTTCACGATGGCAAATGTAGTGACCTTGAAGTTTGTTATGAAACCTTTCGGAAACGCGTAAGAAATAATCTTGAGAAACTTTCAGTACTGCCCCAAATTCTTAGTTTCCTGAGTTTAAAAGAATCGAGCATACCACTTGTTCGCTGTTTCTTACAAAATTGAGTGTATATGTTTGAAGATGACAGTAATTTCGCGCCTTTTAGCTGCACCTCAAAGAAACAAAGAATGTTCCATTTATTTACTGCTACGACTTACTTGGTCAACTCCGGATCTCTGTCAATAATTCTTTTTTCCTGCTGCGGCACTCATCGTCGTAACATTGATTTTATGACATTTTAAAACTCTCTCTTAAAATATTTTTTTTCATCTGCTGGCTTCGCAATTGAAGTCACACTGTTGTTTTTGATCGAGAAGTGTGATTTGTTGGGTTTGGGCATAGCCGTCGGAGGGGCGTGGGAGACGTGCAAAAAGGGGTGTCTAGAACGAACGATCGTGCGAAGAGCAGAAGACGCAAAGCTTAGTGCCAATACAAAAGTTTGAGTTTTTGCGCAAGTATATTTTCGTCGCGAGGGAAAAACGAGGGTGTGGTTTTCTCCACAGCAAACCCCTCCTTCCACCATTATCATCAGATGACGCCATAGAAATGGAGCTCTCTGATTGGCTGGTCAAGCAAGATGGTGTCATATGTAAACAAACCAAAGGTTCTATTGTTACAAAATCTGCCCTTGTTTTCATGAAGCCACAGGTAGGGAACATGGAAATCTGATAATTTTAAGGAAGTTGCAGTACTGGCCCTAATTCTTAGTTTCTTATGAAAAATACGTGTATTACATAAACTTTAAATTAGACTTCTAAGATCTTTTTCAGCATGAGTTCGTTAAAAAATGTTTTCAGAGTATCCAAATTCTCTCCCCGTTGTTCATCTTTGTTTATCTGCAAAACAAGATTTTCTTTCAGAGTCCAGACAACAAAAAAGCAAATCTCTCTTTGAGTCAAGAACAGTTGACCTTGAACTGTTGACCTTGAAAAGGCCAATAAGCATGGGTCTTTTTTAAGGAATAACCTCCTTCATTCTTCTCCAAATGGAAGTCCTTTGACTTGACTTCTTCTGCCATTTCACTGTGCCTTTGTGTAAAGGGACACTTTACTTCAAGCAAGCAGTTTGTGACAATAAGACCATCTGGCGAAGCTCCCAAAATTCCAGATGGATCTAGCCAGAGCCCTGAGTCCTCTACAGTAAGGCCTGTTGCCTGTACAGATGATTTTGTTGCCTCTGCTTCATTGTTGACACCCCAGTTTATTGCCTGAACTCCAGAAAGGCTGTACTCTCCAAGGACTCTCTTCAGCAAACTTGGTGTTACTCTCTTTGAATTGAGAACTGCACCAAAATTACTTGCAGTAAGCCGTCCCTTCTTAGCATAAGCCAGGATGGATTGTCTCTCTGTCCAATCGTTATCACCTGAGCTATTTTGATATGTTCTTCTGAAACCTTCATTTTTTCAAGGAGGTAACTCTCTTGCTCAGTCTCAGTTTCAATGAGTTCTTTTGAATTCACTATTTCTTCAATTGTGGGTGGCACTGGAAGATTCTTCTTTTGAGGCTCAGGTGACAAAATCCATGCCATACCTGTGAATTTTCCATACTTTTTCAGCTCCTCATAAAACCATGTCTGTCATCATCCATGATCTCTCTTGCCAGAGGTTTGTATCCTTCCATGGCTGGCGGTGGCGGATATATTTTTTACACTTTTCACTGTGTTGGTGTTTTGCTGCCTTTTCCAAGTGCAATCAACGTCTGTCCTACTGAGGTTATGAATGGCATGGATAAGTAGTGCAGCTGCATGACTGCATTTGTGACTACCACGAGGACATTCACATTCAGATGATGAGATTCCATCTTCATTCAGGTATACCTTAGATGAAAATAGCAAAATTAGTGCAACTGAAAATATGTTGAGAAATTTCTTTCAAGGTATCCTCCTTTCAAGATCCTTTTTGGAAACAATGGATACCCAACACTGGTTTGTGTGTAAGGAATTATGTTAAGTTTTTTCAATACTATTGCATGTTTTATCAAGAAATTTTCTAAAATTGTACAAAAGAAATGATATAAAAACAAACATGTGTTTTACTAGGTAGGCTAAAAGACGAAGGGCTTAGAGTACACTTACCGATGCCTTGTATGCTTTGTCTTTCATACTTGCATGCACAGTTCCAGTTATATAACCAGCAGAATACAAAAATGACAACACATGATCCGATTTATAATGATTTTCGCCACGCTTTATAGATTTGGGCTCATCAGCAAAGAAGGAAACGAGGGACGCAATAGTAACAGCTGCCATGCTGTCAGTTTGATTGATAAAAACCAGCTACAGCGTTCTTGCCCTTTCTCTTATTTTATCGCTGGAAGATCTTGGAAAACTTCTGAATTAAGCTTTTCTATGATGGGTCCAGGCTACAATGGAAGTTTAAACCTTTTGCGAGGCACGTAAAGGTGATATTTTTGCGTTAGAAAAGCCACACACACGCTTTTGTCAATACGAATGAATAGTCACTGGAGCGTAGCAACGGCTTGTTTAGAACCAAGATCGCGGTTGCTATGTGCGCGTGACATAACCACTTCGGAGCTCTATTGCTCCTATCTTTAAAAGTGGCAAGGCTGATGATTGTTCGAAATATAGACCAATATCTGCCCTACCTGTTGTCTCCAGGCTGTTTGAAAAACCCATAGCTATATGATCAAATTTACAAGGACCTCGATTACAACAAACATCTGTATTCAGATCAGTATGTCTTTCAACATTTACATTCAGTTATTACCAGTTTGCTCCAATGTACCAATGATTGGTACTTCAATATAGACCGGGCTAAATATACTGCGATGATTTTCATTGATTTAAAGAAAGCAGTTGATACGGTAGACCGTCAAATTCTCCCTGATAAAATGTACCATTACGGGATTGATGGTCTCGAACGTCAATGGTTCAGCTCTTATCTCCACAATCGCAGGCAGTGCTGCAAAGTCAATGGTGTCACATCCGATACAGCAGAAATAAATTTAGGGTCCCACAAGGATCTTGCCTTAGACCTCTCTTATTTTTACTTTATATAAATGACCTTCTTTTCGCTTTAAGAAAAGCACAAGCGACCATGTACGCCGACGATACAGCAATCTCCCTCTATTCGGATTAAGAGATTCACGTTGTTGTCAATGCAGAACTTGCCTGCCTTGAGAAATGGTTGCAGGGCAATAAGCATCCCTTTAATATCACCAAAACACAAGCCATGATAATTGGGTCAGCCCATAAGCTGTTGCAGATAAACAATTCAAAGTTAATGGGAATGATATCGATCTTGTTCATGAAACTAAATATCTTGGTGTCATTATTGACGAGAATTTGAAATAGGGAAGCAAGGTAAAGTTCCTTCAAAATAAAATCTCACGAGCTCTTGGGCTTTTGAAATATGATAAGCAATTTGTGCATGAAGATAAGATTATCAGGGTGATCTGGATAAGTACATGGAAAGTCATTAACCAGGTTATAAACAAAAAATCTAAGACCACAAATATCTCATTTCTCAGTATTGATGGGAATGCAGTCTTAAGTGGTAAAGGTATCGCAGAATTAATTAATGAATTTTTCTGCAATGTTGGCAACAAACTCAGCAGTAAAATACCCCACAAGAAAAATCCTCTTTTAGGAAATGAATAGTCAGTCAACGAAGAGAAATCCCAGTTTTATTTCCAGCCGATAGGTATTCCACAGGTTGAAAAGGCTCTTGGCAAATTCAAATCATCGATGGGATTTGGCACTGATGGTATTGCTAATTTCTTTCTGAAAGCTGGTCTCCCGGTCATAGCTGAGTCCCTTTGCGACATTTTTAATCTATCTCTAGCAACTGGGAGCTTTCCCAATTCATGGAAGGTTGCGAGAGTTGCCCCTATATTCGAAAGTGACCAAAAAGGTGATCGCTCTAACTACAGACCATTATCGATTCTTCCTTTCTTGTTTAGAGTATTCGAAAACCTGGTCTATAACCAGGTTTACGAATACTTGGATAAAAACAAGCTCCTTTTCTCACACCAGTCTGGCGTTAGGCCTTTGCACTCTGTGGTTACTTGTTTGTTAAATAGCACTGACGATTGGTATGTAATTAAGTATAACGGGAAATACACTGCGATGGTATTTATTGACCTAAAAAGGCTTTTGATACCGTTGATCATCAAATTTTACTTGCAAAACTAAAAAAATATGGCATAGATGGTCATGAGAATTCTTGGTTTAAGTCCTATCTGCAAAACCATTCATAACAGTATAATCTCGTATTTTATCATCAATAATTTCAACCCCGCACTTGTCCTTGGATAACAATTTTGAGATAGAAGCAATCACTAGTAAGTCCATTGGAATATCAAGTCGATACTGGATCTAAATGTAATTGAGATCTATTCATCAAGCATTACAAAGTCAAATGAAACCCAAGACTCACGAGATAAGAATATTTATATTTGAAAATCAGTCACAGTCACAATCTTTCTCTTGTCAATCCTAGCTCTTTACCAGGTATTAACTGTGTGTTAAGTCATTTTACAGACTTTGTTTGTATGTGTTTGCACTTTAGTCCCTGTAGAAACACGTGGCTTACATGTTCATTTGAAAATAACCTCATTACAAAGTGTTTTGCTGCAATGAAATATGAATATATTTGGAATCCTGCTGCAAGAAACGATCCTAAAATTAGGCTGTGAATTTTCTTATATGAGGATAACATTTCTCAAAAAGTTAGCCTGGGGTTTCCTAAAAGGGGGTTGCTTTTTTGCGGGTTCTTACTGCATTCTGTTCATGGTTTTTAAAGCTCAAACAATGACCACAAAAATGTTGGGAAATTGTCCATTCAAAAATATTTTGATGATTTTAGAGATCAGTCATCATGATGCTGAAAAAAGACCAAATTTTTTGATGTTCAGAATGATATTCTATAAACTTTGATATATTTGCAGCAGATTTTTGAGAGAAATTTACTTTTTCTTGATGTTTACCATTGATCACAGATTTGTTCTTTTTCAGAATGGTGTGAATTTTTGTCAAAAACAGATCAACGAAAAATTTAAAAAGAATTGGAAAGCCAAAAATTTCAACTCTATATATACAGGGTGTCCCAAAAAACATGTGCGCTGTTTGAGTGGCTTCTGCGGAGCCGCCATAAATCGAATTGTTCTGTTTTAAGATTCTGGACAGAAAGGGACTTCAAATTAATGATTGACACCAAGTTTGAGTAAATCCGATCACTAGTTGCTGATTTATGGAGCAAGAAAGCCAAAATTATTGGCTGCCTCAAAACCAGAGGATTCATTATTTTCCATTGCGTTAAAATTAACGAAATCTATTGAAAAAAACATACCTAGCCCTGTTTTCTGATGTTCATAAGTGAGACAGATCGTCATACATTGAATTTTGTGACAATCAAGAATATTGGACATATCTAGGCTTGCTAGGAATGGAAATGTGCAACACAGGTGCTTCAGGCCATGACATGCATCCATCAGATATTTTGCTTCTCCAAAGTGATAAAGTCGTTTTAAACCAATACTGCGTTCAGCATGGTGCTTGGTCGATATTCTTGAAGAATATGGTCATTGATTACTCCCAAATACGTCTCCTGGCATAACTGTAAAGTTTAAGTCAATTTAATGCTAAAATTCAAAATATAAGGTTAAGTGAATTTAATGCTAGAATTCAAAATATAAGGTTAAGTACGGAGACAAAATCCTCTGGTTTTGAAGCAAAGAGTGATCGTAACTTTCATTCTCAATAAATCAGCAACCACTTGTCAGATTTACAAAAACTCGGTGCCAACCTCTAAGTTGACGTTTCTTCTATTCACAAACCTAAAAAATAGGAAATTTAGCTTTATGGCTCCTCCACAATAGCCATTCAAACGGCGCACATGTTTTTTGGGACACCCTTGTATATACCGGGTGTCCCAAAAAAAAGGTAACAGATTTGATCGGGGCTAGAAGAATTTGTGTCGAATCGATCCTTATAAGTTTTGAAGTACTCTTTGATAGTTAACTTGAAGATTAATGCCTAGTTTCTTGATATTGGTGAATCGAGAGTTGGAATATTAATCTTGAAAGTCCAAATTTGTGTCCATCACCAAACCAGAGCTTTTGTGTTTTGGCCTAAACTGTAAATGCACTGGTCAAGGGAATCTCCTCAGTCATAGAATTGTTTTGACAAGGATGCGTCCTTTGGGAACTCATGCAAATAGAGTGTAAAAACGGACAAACGAATTAATGAATAAAGTCACCAAGAAATATCTTCCTGCAGTCAAAATGAATGCATTTACAAAAGTACGCCAAGCCAAGCAAGCACGAGTGAACATTTTATGTTTCCTTGGGCATACATGATTGCTTGTTTAGTAATATATCGAGAGAGATGATACACAAATGCATTTATTCAAGGATTTGAACAGTGCAGATTGCAATATTGCTCAAGGGAATTATTTCATTTGTGAATAACTTTTATTAGGCAGATGTAATTTGAACTTTATGTTGAATTAAGAACGATGTATCTGTGGGATTAAATTCATGAATCTAATTGTAGAGTTCAGTTTCAGGTTTCTATTAGTATTACAATGTGTTTCTAAACATGAGGTTTCTTGCTGTCCTTCGCTATGATTGAGGAGATTCCACAACGCAGCGCGTTAACAGCTTAGGCCAAAACTTAAAAGCTCTGGTTTGGACTTTCAAGATTAGTATTTCAACTCTCAACGCCCTGATATCAATGAATGAGGTATTTATGTTCAAGTTGACTATCGAGGATTATTTTAAAAATTATAGCAGACTGATTGAAGGTAATTTCTAATGACTACGCCGGGTCAAACCTGTTACCCTTTTTTTGGGACACCCGGTGGAATTTTGCAATTTTCAAAATATTTGACTTGGACCAAATTTCCACTGCTGGGACGACTGTGTTCTATGGATCAAGCTTGATGAGACTGCCCTGGAATGGTACAGAGCAATATGTTGCTTAGGTGCAACCAATGCAATGCTATGTTTTTAGGCCTTGCTATTAGTTGCTAATTTTACTGAAAGTGTCATTTTTTTCCAGTGCACCGCTTGGACTTGGTTTCTATGGCAACAATAAAACAATGGATGGGGTTGGGAGTTTTTCGAAGTCAGCAACTGCAATTTACGATCAGTGGGATTTGTACAAGTTTAAGGTGATTGTGTTACCGCTGTTGTTCATGTCGAACTTTTACATTGCATTTATTCCTCTTTATCGCCATTTGATAGAGTAGATCTCTAACATTTCAGAATTGAGCAGGAAATTTGAAATACAGTCTAAAAAGTGTGCAATGATTTGCATCTACTATCTTTTGGCAGTTACATTCTTCTTGATTTCTTGAATTTGTTTTCTCATATTGTTTTTGAAGTTTCCCTTGATGCGTTATCTAGTTTTGCAAAGCACTTGTAAAATGCCAAGTGCTAGAGAAGAGTACCCAGGTCTGGCAATTGATGATGAATCTTACTCTTTCCCAATTTTCAATATTGATATTTTCTCAAACCAAAATGCCAAATTTGATTATACATACATCGATATCTTTGCAACAATGGAAAGCTCAATGGATCGTTAACAATTTACGCGTCTTTCTATCCAACTTTTTAACTTCTCCCTTTGTCCACTTTTATGATGATAGCTTGTTATCATTATGTTGCTTTTTTCACACAGTGATTATAATGAAATGTTCACTGGATGTTTCTGTAGTCTCTAAAGATCACATTATGACCTGTGATTTCTAGAACTTTCTCAGCAGTCTAGCTTTGCCGAGCAAAACAGATCTTTGAACCTCTTGAATCTTGGTAGACTCTTCAGTCTCCTTCAGGTAGCCATTCAAACATCCCGCACTGTCCCAAGTGTACCAACTACAAAAGGAACAACTTCTGCGTTGACTTCCAGAGCTTTTGCAATTCCCTCCTTAAACCACTGTATTTTTCGATTTTTTCGGTTTCTTTCTGTGGAACTCTTGGGTCATCACAAATTGCGACATCAACAATATAGCAGATGTGTTCAAATGATTTGGATTTCAAAAACAAAGCCACGGAAATGTGCACTATTTTCAGCAACAACGGCTACCCTTCTCAAGTGATCGATTCAGCATCTAAAAGAATAACCAATTTTGCAAGACCTAATGCACTTAAAGTTAAAGACAAATCAAGAAACAATGAAAGAACCCCTTCAACACTGACGTACCATCCACTATCTTTGCCTGTTAAAAAGGTTATTTATGACAATTTTAAGATCCTGCAAAATGACCAAAATACAAAGAACATCATCACTACACCGACTCTCATGGCCTTTCGAGGTGATGCCAATCTCCGTGAACTTCTTGTAAAATCTCGTTTGCCGAAAGAAAGCAATGCTTCGGGTACATCTCCTTGTGGACGTTCCAACTGACGCGCTTGCCACCATATAAACAAAGACACAGTCATTTCTACAAGCCGTTCAACCTTCACAATACATCAGGGTTTTACATGCACATCCACCTGCCTCATATACTACATAAAATGTACGAGGTGCCGAATGCTATGTATCGGAGAAACTCGCCGCCAAATTAACAATCGTTTTAGGGAGCATTTGAGAAACGTCGAACACAAAATACATGAGTATGAAGAACGCGCTGGTAATGCAGACAGCAATGTGTCGAGATATTTTAACCTTCCAGGCCATGCGGACATGTCGATACTTGGATTAACCATGGCACCTATTAACAGCAAACAAAGAAAAACATCAGAAAAACGTGTAATTTTTAGGCTTGGTACTCTTTCCCCAATTGACTCAACAAACAGTTTTCTTTTTCATAAGCATTTTCACTCTAGCGTCATCTTTTCCTCCTTCGTAGCTTTCTCATGGCTACCCTCTTTCATGACGCGTCCAATTCTATTAGACGTTCTATAGTTCTCTACCTTTCGATTTTCGATTTCTTCCGCTTAACTGCCCTGTGCGTTCTATTTCTCATCACTACAAAGGAAGGGTTATGCCCGATACGTTTAGTCCAATTAAATCCTGGCATTTTGGTTTAATCAACACAGAAAATTGTATGTAAGAATGTAACAAAATGTATTTTGTTGCAAATAAGATCAGCAAGAAAGAATGTGAGAGACTTGCGGCATAGAGCTCTTTTTAGCAGGATTGCAGAATTCGTCTCATATTTAGGAATAAAGCTTTTGTTTTTGATGGGTTTGAAATATCTTTGAACTGCTGTTCGGACAAAAATATAGACAGTGGGAAAGCAAAGTATTAGGGGCGTTTTTTAGACCGTTTTTGTTTTAAACTAGAACAGTAAAAGGCAGTCTTAATCTTTCTCATATGGCGTTCGAAAATACGGCTTTTCGAACCGGTCCGCAAAAGCTGTATTTTCGAAGCCGTATTGGACCTAGACTCAATCCACTCGTCCCAATTTGTTCACTCCTTTCCATTTTTACAGTACGATCACTGCAGCGCAAATACGTTGTTGCGCAGGAGCATAAAATATCCTTTTGTTCAAACATTTGGACTTATGACTTCTTAGCTAAATTTTTGGCCCACGATTTGCAAGCCTGCTTTCATAATCTATTTTCGTCGTTCTGTCGGGATTCAGAATAGATTTTCGGGATGTTCTGAAAGCGTCCGATAATGCTCCTTCTCAAACAATAACAGCCGGCAGTTCCTTGAATTTTGTTTATGTTCAGCAGGTATAACAATTGTTTATTGTTAGATTTCTTACCTCTTGAGATTTGCACATATCGTTTGGATACATGAAAAGTGTGTACAAATGAACGATGTCAGATCAATAGCACCTTGTGTTTGTGTGGTTAAACAAAAGCAAAGCTAAAGAAATAGGCGTGATTGGACCAAGACCATGGGAGCACACCATTTGCAGGTCGTAAGCCCTACCTGAGAAAATGCTGGATAAAAGTAAACAGAATTAGACACAACAGGGACACATCGCCTACAACGATGAATTTCAGCTTGCCAGTGAAGGGAGTGGATGGTAAAACATTTCTCCTATCCGACTCGAAAATAGCCCCTGGTGGAGGGGCAGATTCAGCCCCAAGTTGAAAGGGGGGCAATCAGTAAAGAGGGCGCTAAACATATAGTGGACTTTAAAGCTTATTCTTTGATTTACTACTGAAGAAAGCCTTGATTTATATGTTTCCTCCATATTCAAATGGAAACAATTAAAAGAATGCGCGTTGGTGTCAGGATAAGGGGCGCTTTTCTCGCCAAAAGGGGTGCCTAGCTGAGTTTTCATCGTGAAAGAGGGCAATTGCCCCACTTGCCCCCTAAATCCACCACTGTCGTGGTGTACTTGTATATTTTGTAAAAAACACCCATAAGAAATTCAACTCTCAGATCACTAAAAACATTAAGAAACTCCATAACAGGGAAAATAACACAAGAAACTATTTATAATAAAGGAAATCCATTTCATTTTTCCACCGGTTTCTACTTTATGTTTATTTGTTTCCTGTATCATATTACCACGACGGTACTTGAGCACAAGTATTTTCTGATAAGAAAGTTAGAATTTTGGCCGGTACTGAAAGTTTCTTAAAATCGTCAGATCTGTGCCCCCACCCCCTTGAACATTTCAAAACAATGTGTGAACACTTACTTCTAAACATGCTCCTTTGCACCTACACTTCATGTACAGCCTTACTTCCGCAAGTTTGCGTGAACTTCTCTTCAATTTGCAGCGACCACCAGTTGTTCTTCCATTTTGCGGAAAGGCAACCAGGCGCAACAACCGAGCGTAGAAACCGAACAATTTGTCATACTCCGAAAATTCAAGCTAAAATTTCCCGAAAATTGTCTTTCCGAGCCTCACTATCAATATAGCTTTTTACTTCTTAAAAAAGAGGCTTGGATCAACCCTCCAAATCTGGTAAATTTTGTTAAAATAAATGGAAACACGACCCCCGTTTTTGATACATACCTGCTAGCTGTGGCAAGAAGTTCCTTCGGATCTCAGAACACTTTTCAGAGAGTTAAGCAACGATAACTTTGCTCGAATTAACTTACGACTGGTTCAGTTTACATGCAGGGTGTCCCAAAAAACATGTGCGCCGTTTGAATGGCTACTGTGGAGGAGCCATAAGTCTAACCTTCCTGCTTTTCAGATTTGTGAATAGAAGAAACTTCAACTTAGAGGTTGGCACCGAGTTTTTGTAAATCTGACAAGTGGTTGCTGATTTATTGAGAATGAAAGTTACGATCACTCTTTGCTTCAAAACCAGAGGATTTTATCTCCGTACTTAACGAAAATTCTATGCTGACAAAATTGAAGAGTGTCGTGGTGACCAAAGGAAACTTTTCTCACTTATCAACTCAGTTTTAAAGCCTAAAGAGAAGATTGAATATCCGCCAGCTACATCCATTACCGAGCTTGCTAATGAATTTAGCAACTTTTTTGTCACAAGGATTAAGTTAATTAGAGAAGAGCTTGACAGCATTGAAACACATGCAACAACGTCCGATTACTTGTCAAGTTATAAGCCAATAAAGCAGTTCTCAAATTTTGAGATATTATCAGAACAACAAGTGAGGGAACTTATCAGAAAATCCCCAAGCAAACAATGTATAGCAGATCCCTTACCAACATGGATTGTCAAAGAATACTTAGATGTTCTCCTACCTTTCATAACACACATCATTAATCTATCCCTACAAAGTGGGTATTTTGCAGAAGCGTTGAAGGAGGCATTTATAATACCACTGTTGAAAAAAGTTGGCTTGGATATTATTTTCCCGAATTTCAGACCGGTTAGCAATTTATCGTTCATCTCCAAGATAACAGAGCGGGCTTCAGTCAAGCAACTTTCATCGCATATGAATCTACATTGTCCTTTACCTGCTCTCCAGTCAGCGTATAAAGAATATCATAGCACGGAAACTGCACTGCTGAAAGTACTATCAGACGTTCTCCTCGATATGGATACTCAGAAAGTTACCCTGTTGGTGATGCTTGATCTTAGTGCGGCTTTTGACACAATTGATCACCCCATTCTCTTGGAAATTCTGAAGAAAAGAGTAGGGCTCGGCGGAAAAGCATTTCAGTGGGTGCAATCATCCATCAGTAGCCGATATCAGCGAGTGCAAATCAAAGGCAAGCTATCTGAAAGGTCTAAACTTGAATACGGTGTTCCTCAAGGATCCTGTTTAGGTCCAACCCTTTTCCTAATCCACGCAAATTTACTGTTTGATGTAGTGGAACAGCATCTCCCAAGCGCGCATGGTTATGCAGATGACCATCAAATTTACCTTTCGTTCAAACCCACCGATCAAGTCTCACAAGATGACGCACTCCAGTCAATTCAGGCCTGTATATGTGACGTTAGAAAATGGATGCTTGCTAATAAGCTTAAAATAAATGATGGAAAGACAGAATTTATGATAATAGGGTCTAAGCACAACTTAAGCAAATTGAACATAAATTCTATAAAGATTGGTGATACTGAAATAAAGCCAGTCTCATCCTTGAGAAACCTTGGTGCCATGATCGATGAAAACCTGTCCATGGAAAATCAAATAACGAAGACCTGCTCCACAGCTTTCTACCACATAAGAAATATCAGACATATAAGAAAATATCTCGATTCGAAATCCACAGAGACAATGGTTCATGCATTCATTACAAATAAGCTCGATTACTGCAATAGCTTACTGTACGGTCTGCCAGAATGCCAAATACAAAAACTGCAACGCGTACAGAATGCTGCAGCAAGGATTGTAACTGGAAAAAAAAGTATGATCACATCACTCCCGCATTAAAGGAGCTGCATTGGCTACCTGTGCAACAAAGAATTGAATTCAAGATATTGCTGCTAACATACAAAGCGTTGAATAACATGGCTCCATCTTACATAGCGAATATGTTTTCTTTGCAAGCACAAACAAGATACTCTCTCAGGTCAAATGCATCTTTGCAGTTGAACATTCCAAGAACGAAATATAAAACATACGGAGACAGAGCATTTCCAGTCGCTGCTGCTACATTATGGAATCGTCTACCTTATGACATTCGAAGCTCGCATAACATTGATATTTTTAAATCTAGATTAAAAACGTTCTTATTTTCTATTGCTTTTCAAATGTAGATTTTTGTTTCTGGAACTTTTTTACTTGTAAATATGGACATTATTTCTTTAATTTAGGTCTTAGGTATTGTACAGCGCTAAAGAATATATATTTAATAGATTTTGGCGCTATATAAAAATTATTATTATTATTGTTATTATTATTATTATTATTATTATTATTATTATTATTATTATTATTATTATTATTAACCTTATAATTTGAGTTTTAACATTAAATGAACTTAAATTTTACAGTTATGCCAGGAAACGCATTTGGGAGTAATTAATGACCATATAACTCAAGAATATTGACCAAGCAGCCTGCTGAACGCAATATTGTTGCTTTAAGACGAGTTCATCATTTTTGAGAAGCAAAATATCTGATGGACGCATGCCATGGCCTGCAGCACTTGTGTTGCACATTACCATTCCTAGCAACTCTAGATAAGTCCAATATTCTTGGTTGTCACAAAATTCAATGTATGACTATCTGTCTGACTTATGAACATCAGAAAACAGGGCTAGGTATGCTTTTTTCAATCAATTTCGTTGATTTTAACGCAATGGAGAATACTGAATCGTCTGGTTTTGAAGCAGCCAATGATTTTGGCTTTCTTACTCCATAAATCAGCAACTAGTGATCAGATTTACTCAAACTCGGTGTCGACCTTTACTTTGAAGTCTCTTCTGTCAAGAATCTTAAAAACAGAAAAATTGGATTTATGGCTGTTCCGTAGAAGCCACTCAAACAGCGCACATGTTTTTTGGGACACCCTGTACACTAGCAAGTTTCATTTGCCTTCTGGCCTTGTCCTCATTATTTTCATTTGTCGTTGGCTGATTTTGTTGTTTAACAGTGCGAGCATTAGAAGGGTTTCATTTTGCGACTTTGCAAATCGAAGTTTGTGTTTCAACCGTCGTTATTCAAATAAAAGAAAAGTCAGCTAAAAATCAATGAAAACAACGAGAAACAAAGCAAAAAGACCAATAACACTTGCCTGCATGTTAACTATAC
Source organism: Aurelia coerulea (assembly GCA_039566865.1). Lineage (NCBI taxonomy): Eukaryota > Metazoa > Cnidaria > Scyphozoa > Semaeostomeae > Ulmaridae > Aurelia > Aurelia coerulea. The sequence goes on along the minus strand of CM076955.1, from coordinate 10,795,552 downwards.
CATGGGTAACTCACTTTGCACTAATTAGTCGATAACAAACTCTCTGAAAAAAAATTTGAGATCCGAAGCAACTTCTTACCACAGCTAGCAGTGCATCCACTGAGAACGGGGGTTGTTCTTTCGTTTTTCTTTCTAAACTTTGCCAGATTTGGACGCTCGATCCAAACCTCTTTTTTAAGAAGTAAAAAGGTCTATGGAAGGTTCTGATTGGCTTGTTATGCAATCGCTATTGTTTTACTATGAACATTCTGATTTCTCATTGGTGCGACAAAAAAGTCGCTACCAGCGGCCATTTTGGGCCAGTATGTAGGACGTTGTGTCATAAGTCCCAGTTAGAGTAGTAAAACTTCAATTCAATTATAAAAATGTTGTTGTTGCTGTAACTGGGACGTTGTATTGAGTCTATATTGTACCGACGTTGCATTAGGAATCAACAACAATGGAAGGTTGCTTTGTTTTGGCTTTGGCCGCTAAAATGGACATCCAAGGTTTAGCTTAGTATTAGAAGATTTCTTTGCTTTGAATTATATAGAAGGATTTTAAATCATAAATGAAGAATGCTGCGAGTGTAGTTAGCGTCGAAAAAAAAAACAGACAAGCAAACAAACAAGCAAACAAACAAACAAACAAACACAATGATGAACAAGCCCAAAAACGCAGTAAAAAAGTCCAATAATGTAAACAATGTTTTTGAAAATTGTTTGCCATATAATAAAGCCTTTATCAAACGGTTACTTGATCCATGTTGGAAACATCTGGACCTTAATACCTGGTACGGACGGATTTCACTCAGTTCTGTCCGTACGTCAAACTGCGGAAAATATCGTTTAATAATCGCATATTCTTCGTATCCTACACTTTCAGAACTTGGTGACCAGTCAGTTCATTGCGAAGGATGCAAATCAGACGGTGACTGATTTAAAGAAGGCCCTCAATAAATATTTTATCCCAGTTCCTGTAATACTAAAGAAATTGGAAGGAATGTTGGTATCAGTTGTGAACGATCTGGTTATTAGTGGTAAAACTTTAAAGGGGAGTGACTTCAACTTGAAGACCATGGCAACTGAAGCAGTTAAATATGACAAGATCAGGTACGTCTTGTTTCATCGAAATGGTGTTTAAAGGTCATGTGACATATCTGGTATTTTATAAAAAGCATCTTTAAGGTAAGTCTACGTTAACAACGACATGACAAAATGCCGGCCAAAATAACTGGCTTTTGCCCAAACTAGGTTCATGCATGAAAGAGGCGATCCTTATTTACACAAAGTCAATAGAAAAGACTTCAAGTGTTTATTCAACTTTAGGATTAAGAATTTCCAATGATGTTGGAAGTTTCAAAATCAAGCAGTCAAGAACAGTCAATTAGTATTTTTTATATTCATCTAAAATTTCACAATACATGTTGCAACCTACTGTGCTTTCTAATTAATATACTACTATAACAACACTACAAGGATGGTAACCAAAGGGAGCAACAGAAAATGACTACTCCATATGGTCGTAACATAAAGAACCATCCAACTTAATTATAACTAAATATACAATTACAAGAAGCTACACATGAATGATTAATACTAGTAGATACTGAGGTGTGTTTCAGGTCGGATGCCAGGCTAGCAAAAGCGCATGACGCAGAGCAACGGTGACCCCGGCCGGGACAAGAACAACGACAACAGTTGCTGTCACCACTGCTTTCTCATCCAAGATTCCCATTGCAACAACGCCCTACGCCCACGCTGTAGGATCAGGGGTGCCTCCATCACAATATATAGATTCGAATATGGAGTAAGACGATTTAATATGGATGAATTGCCATATTACAATCATGTATGCCTTGCATCAAACGTGAAACAAACGTATTAACAAACGAAAAAGAAAAAGACAAAAGGACTTAGTTACTTTGTGGCACAAACAAGAATTTGAAATTGTCTTAGCCAAACCGACCAGTGTTGTTAATGAAATCTATAGTCAGTCGGAGTATAATTTTATGAACGTCATCACAGGAGTCTTTAGCACCATACAATAAAAGCTGTAGCAGAACGCTGTTCGAAAGGCTGTTGATTTGAACAAGTGGTCGTAATAGTTCCGAAACTCCAGCGAGAAGATTTTGTCGTTGAGTGTCAAATGAAGGGTAGAGCAACAAAAAGTCCTCCGTGTCCTCAATACCGTCGTTTGTAAGGCACATTGCGTTTATTGTGCCCTAAAGTTGTGCTTGAATTTGTGAAGATTTAACTTGCTGAGACCGACCCTTACTTGGGAGAGATAAGATAATCATATTGGGTCATGGATACTGGAATTTGTATCAGTATTAGATTAATTATTATTACATGGAATTAGTATTGCTACCTGGTAAATGAAATTGATGTATCCATTGGTTGAAATTAGAACTATCTGAAGTAGATATGTTAGATCTTCAATCCTTTGTGTTACTTGGTCTTCAACTTACGCTGTAGATCTTTCTCACATTCGTTCACTTCCTGGATTCCCTTCGCAGATTGCTTTTAAATGCTCTTATTCAACCCCACTTTGATTAGCGCAGAACAAATGCATTCGCTTCTATTTGAATTAAAGAAAAACACCCAGCAATTGATGGGGCTACAGAGCTCAAAGCTATAAATTGGCTCCCCACAAAGAACAGAGTTGATCAACATACATGTGTAAACATAATGAAATTTTTCAAAGGAACAGCTCCAGCTTATGGCGTTGAAATATTCCACCCCATTGACCAAAGCCGAGTAACGCGAAGATCTGAGTTTGAATTTAACCTCCCATTGCGCAAAAGTAACTCTGGCCAAAAATGCCCGTCCTACTTGAGGCGAATAATATGGAATAGCCTTTCTTCTGATTTAAAGTCTGGAAACAATATCAACTCGTTCAAACACAAGATCAAGGACGATTTTTTCCAAAATATACATTTAGGAGAAAACGACATATATGTGTTGTACTGAAACCGTCCGTCCTCTCTCACATTCACGATTCGGCCTCACCAAATAATGCTTTATCCTAAAGCACATTAAGATATATTGTTTATTGTTTACAACCACCTCTAAGGTGTCCATTAGGGAAATAAGGTTAATATGACCTTTTAACCCTATCTGGACCGGGGGGGGGCTAAAATAGCCCCCCCCCCTACCAGTTTTGTCTGGGTATCTTTTTTATGATAATTTCTACGCTAATTATTTTTCGTGACTTTTCCTAACTATCCTTTTCGCATCTTTCACCAAAATTTCTACAAGATATGTCATGTATTTTTGGAAATATAAAATTTTTTTCAGGGAGTAGTTTTAAGGTAACTCTGCTTTCCGCTCTAGTGCACAGCGAAATGCCGTTTCGCAAAACCACTCTCCTCAGAAAACAGTTAATTTCTCCAATATTATTCGGCCTATCGAAAAGCGGTAAAAAGGATGTTGTCCTGTATAATCTGGGCAATCGAAAGATGTATAAATCGCAATGTTTCCGTCAACCCTGGTTTCGGAAATCCTAGTTCAAATCTTTTTGCTAATTTCAGAAAAGTGGATTTATCTCCAAAACTACTCGAAAAAAGTTCGATTTTTTTTCGTTACATCTTTAGCTAGGTTGTTGATTTACAACTTTGCCAAGTCTGATTGAAAAAGCTAGGCTAGATTTCCTGCAATTGAATTTCGTATTTCTGTTTACTTTTCGACAGCGAAATGGAGAAACCTTGGTCAACAGATTACCATGCTATGAAGCACGCTTGCAAAAGCTCAGGCTTGAAATAACTTTCAGAAATTTTTCCATTGCCAAACAAATGAACGTCATCTTTTGGGAATACCATACGCAGGTCTCAAAAGACATCCTTAGTGCGATTGTAAAAGTATCATTTGCATCTATTGATTAAAAACTACTGATTTTTACCAGCAGCTTCACGAAACCATGCTTTGGGTGTCTTTTGAGACTTTCGTAAGCATTCGCAGATTATCAGTTTCTTTTTAGAGTCCACAATGAGCATACATCTTAGATCAAGAACGAATTTTTTTACAAAAACATTCTACGGGCATTCAAATCGTTCTGCATGGGCTAAACTGTTGACCAACGCTTTTCCCCTTCGATGTCGAAAAGTAAACAGAAATGTAAAATTCGATTGCAGGAAATCTAGCCTAGCTTTTTCAATCAGACTTGGCAAAGTTGTAGATCAACTACTTAGCTAATGATGGAGCGAAAAAAAATCGAAACTTTTTCGAGTAGTTTTGGAGGTAAATCCACTTTTCTGAAATCAGCAAAAAGATTTGAGCAAGGATTTGCGAAGCCAGGGTTGACGGAAACATTGCGATTTATACATCTTTCGATTGCCCAGATTATACAGAACAACATCCTTTTTACCGCTTTTCAATAGGCCGAATAATATTGGAGAAATTAACTGTTTTCTGAGGAGAGTGGTTTTGCGAAACGGCATCTCGCTGTGCACTAGAGCGGAAAGCAGAGTTTATTACCTTAATATCTTGTTTGTTTTACGGTCAAACCCTTTATAACTCCAAACTAAGATAATTCTTGACAGAAGTGAGATAAATGGATGAAATTTTCAGACCAACCATAAATTAATAAGAAAATATGGAAATAACCAATTTTTTGGTTTTCTTTTGTATTACGTCATTCATGACGTCATATATCTAATGAATTTAGGTAATAAATATAAGTTTATAAATTTCATAATTTTTTCAAAAAATTATGTTTTTCAGAAACTTAGATATTTTATCTGTTAATTAAAGTTATAAGAAGCATAATATTTCTCGTGAGTAAGTTTTTACAGTTAAATCTGTAAGAGTACTGTTTTGGCCTAAAACAAAGAAAATTGATGACGTCATCGAAAATACAACAATTAGAGTAAAATAAATTAGATATTCGGACGTTTCACATTAAGTTACATATTATGACCAAATTTCATCTTTCTAGCCCCTGTCAATTCGGAGTTCTGAGGGGGGGGGCTAATTTAGCCCCCCTCGGCCTGAGGATGCTAAAAAAAGCCCGGTCCAGATAGGGTTAATGCTATCCCTGCCACTACAATTAGGAGAGTTTTTCACAGGTATTTATTTAATGTGCATGAAATTATATTTTATGTATTTTTAGCTTTTTAAACGTGTAAATTTTGTTTATTTCTTTGTGGCAAATGTTTACATCTATAGATACATACAACTAGATATAACATCAGTCAGCGAGTGCTGCCGATTAGTATTTGTACCAAATGCGATTGTAGCGAGGTCAATTTTATAGAAATTAATTTAATGATTATTGCTAAGGAAACTTATATTATGTTTGAATTTACAGTTGGGTAATGGTTCAAAAGGTAACCTCTCCTCCGCCGGTTTCTAGTTCCCTAGTCCATGGCTCTTGGTTCCGTAGTTCTATAGTCCATGGTTCCGTGGTCCGTAATATTGAGTTCTGCATTGTCAGGAGTAAACTGTTATCGTCCATTGACGTAGGTAGGTAGGAAGAACTCATTATCTTTTGTTGGAGAAGTTTTGTTGTTTGTTGGATAAATGCTCACCAGCCGCAAGCCCGCGCGCCACGAACCGCAGCCATGAGCTGGCTCGTCTACATAGACAGACAGACAGACAGGCAGGCAGGCAGGCAGACAGACAGACAGACAGACAGACAGACAGACAGACAGACAGACAGACAGACAGGCAGGCAGCAGGCAGCAGGTTAATCGCTAATCGCTAATCGCTAATCGCTGATCGCTGATCGCTGATTGAAGAGGAATAGTAATGCTGCCTTCGGCAGCAAATATGATGTCAAACGTAATTTATATCATTTTCACACTGACACAGTTAAACCAACTTTATCTAAGTCAGGCTAAATTTCAGCCAATCACTGCATTCTAATCGTTGAATTGACCAATCAAATGCAACAATCGATAACCTGGTTTAGTTTGAGCTAGTTTAAATCGGGAGTATGAATGGGGTGTTTCGAAGTACTCTACGATACACCACAAGGACGATAATACCATGGGGAGCAATGGGCTATGTTAACCCCGCGGCAATTAATATTGACAGATATAAAAACTACCGCGTGAATCAGTAAAAATGTACCACCCGCCCGCAAAACCGCACCCCAATAGCCACCCAACCCACAGTGATCCAGAATGGCAAAATAATGTAATAAATGCCGAAAAATGAAAGTTCTCGAAATCAATCACACTGTAGCTCATTTGAAAGACCAATGACACGCCCGACAACACCAAGCCTGAATTCTGACGTCACTTCCGGCCTCTCTTGCAAGAAAGCTGTGGCGCGAAAGTAAAATTTTGTGATAAATGGCGTCAGCAGGCGTCCCAAGTGTCCCAAAGCAAAATATCGAGATATAACGCAATAGCTGTATCTTCGCTCTTTCAAGTTCTTTGAGCATTTTGGACTCAGAGCTTCTTGGTTTTTCATATTTTTCAAAGGCCGTGGACAACTCTGTTTACAAACTCGGGATTCAGCACAGCAGGTAAGCAGACTTTATCATAAATTTAACGTTTTTCCTTTGTTTCATGGAAATTTTGTTGAAAGTTTTGGATTCCTCGATGTCGTTTTGTCCTATTTTGCCACCTTTCGCCAATTGTTGACGAAATAAACTTGTCTTTTTCTCGTCTTGAACTTCGGCTTGCAGTTTTAAGAAAATGAACTTTTGTTGGCCTAAATTTAACCAAAATTTTTCCAAACTCCAATATTTTCTAAACTAAGACAGGAATTCTCATTTTGGAGATATAACGCAATAGCTGTAAGCATCTAGTTTGTAGGAATGTTGCCTGTTTTGCTGTAGCCTTTGCCGGTTTCCAACAATTTTCAAAGGCAATTTTTCCTCGAGAGCCATGACCATCTAATCTTCGTTAACTTTACGTGCTTCCTGTCACAAACTTGTCTGCTTTTTAGTCAGAAAACAAACGTTAACCTTGGTTGAATGTATCACTTTCGAACTTAATCTGATGTTTTCAGAAATGAAAGTATTTTAGAGTATTTGCTAGCTGTTTTGGCCACCAGAGCAATGAGAATAATAACAAAACTTTGGCTTCGCTCTCAGAGAACTTTTCGTCGGGTTTGGCCTAACTGTAAACAAACATAAAGTTGCATTGTTGCTTATTTTCTTCAAGACTAATGGGGAAGCTCTGACCTAGAAATAGGAGATTTGCTTACTTAAACAATGTTATCAAGGCTACCTTGTACAAAAAATTATCAGCTTTGATTATTTTGCCTATAAATACGATAGTTTACTGCAATTATTTGCCCTTAAATCTGTTTTCTTTTTCTTGAGCAGGGTATTGCTGCTCTGATTTAAGTTTGCAAAGACGTCTCCTATTTTGGTTTGCTGCTCTTTTTTGTACATGCAATTCTCTATGAGACAAAGTGAAATTTGCTATGCTGCAAACATTTTTAGTAGGAGGAAATAATATTGTCTCTGTTTTATTTTAGGACCCAAACAGAACAAGATTATCCTTTACCAATCAAGCCCAACCTTGAAGCAGCATTTGACAACAACCACAAAAGACTGCAATTCTTGCTTTTTCAATGCCTGAGGACTTATGCAAAACTAATGGAACATGACTGTTGCAAACAAAGCATTCAATGAAAAACAATATTATGATATATCAAACAATTTGAGTAATCCAATAATTGATACTCTGATGATTTTACTCTGATGATAGGAAGATGGTAAGATAATAGCAATTGAATCATCACAAAATTGAAATTTTAATGCTTCCAATTCTGAAACAGTCTGAAACTTATTCTGAATTTGATCTGCAAAGACAATTGTTTGCAAAGACAAAGACAAAGCTCGCCCGTTTCACCCTGTAGGTGAAATGCCATGCTTATTCATGAGTTTCTGAAAATTACCAAAAAGCAGTTATTGCCGTTGTCCATTCAGAAATAGTAATTGCAATTTCAATAGACAGCATCCTTCCCTATCTTCATTGTCTGTGAGTGTTTAGAGCCAACAAGAGAAGATTTCCAGACTGCATTGAGTTGCTCCATCATTGAGAGGAACTTGCCCAGTACAAATAACATATTTTCTATAATTTGCCATCCATTTGTCCATCAAAGACATCTGCCATCATAAACAAAACGATTTTAGTTTTTGATCCATAAATATCCGAGTTCTTTCGTTGGAAGCTGCTTCTTCTTGTCTCTTTCTTTCTGGCGGGTTGGAGAATTATTTGAAAACATGAAAGCATCTCTGGTCCTTCACTGGCAGTAAAATGATCGCTAGTGTTCTGCATATTGCTTTATTGCTTCGTTTCCTATCAGAATTAAAAAGTTTTCTTGAAAGCAAGCAGCAAGCAGACCACGCCGCTTCAAAACAATTTCTACGATCTACGGCATTTTCTAAATGTCATGGTTTTCAAGGCGCTGCTTACGTCACCAAAAACAATGAATTCGAAAAATTTGCCCAAATACGGATGAAAATCTCTTAAAATAGGACCATCACTCCTGTCAAATTGCGTGGAGTTTACCGGGAAGTTTAAATCAAAACGATTTTAGTTTTAAACATTTCTTAGATAAATTCACTACCTTTTAAGACTAAATTAACGCGGAGAAATCACACCGCATCACTGCAAGAAACGTTCAAAGTCGACGAAAATATTCACTTCCGGTCATTTTCCTATACATTTGTATAGGGGCATCAAAGCGAGGCTGAACTCCTCGAGAAAGGTGTTGTCGGGCGTGAATGATTGGCAGTCAAAATAAAAAAGGAATTATTAAAATCGGACCTATGAGAGCCAAGAAACAGATTTTTAAAGCTTCAAGAAATCACAAGTTTACAAATTTCATATCGAGAAGACAATCAACACTTGATTTAGGCTAACTTCAAAATTCAATTTCTCTGCTCAAACAGCTCCAATTATTTTTTTATTTTGATTGTATACATCTCAGCATTATGCGTCTTTCATTTCATCGAAAACGAGTGGGAAATTTTCGCGAATTTTGCGAATCACTACAAGTACCATATTTGAAGATAAAAACCGATATTTAGGTAGAAACAGTTGAAAATCTAAAAGACGGGGTCAAACGGTGTCTTAGCAAAGAATATTACAATTAACTAGAACATGTTTCGAGTGCGTGTGCCAAAGGGTATCTTTGGGAACCTTCTGTAAAAAATTCTATGGCCGTTTTAGAATGTGTGGTCATTTCCTGAAATGACATGTGGTCGTTACTGAAACCAGTGTTTCAGTTTCAGTTTCTCATTTTGAAATTCCACTACATACAAACAATTTCAACATAAATTAACTAAGTGTAAAAAATATAAATGATAACAATAACAATGATGTAGAAAAAAAGAAAATAAATTTGTGTGCAGGGAATTTCTTAAGGAGGGGCCCTCTCAATAGATAAACTAATCGAGGAGAGAGCACCCCCTGTCTTAGAAAATATTCAAAAAAAGTGTTGTTTTACATTAACTGGATTGATATTTTAGATAACGCCCTAAACTCATTTCAAATTAAATACAAGTCATGCAGCTGAATTCTAGAAACTAGGATGAATTGAAGAAACTAAAAATCAAAATACATTAACGTATAGTGGATTGAAGAACCAGGAACTCTACTCTTTGTGATGTCTGGTTTCAATACTGCATCAAATCATATCAAATTCAGTTCAGAGGCATTACATTCTTTCTTTTCACAGTTATATAAATACAAAGACTTCGCCAACGCTTCTCCTTGAGTTTTAGTATCATAATTCATCTCATTAACTTTTGCTGTAGGTTGTAGAATATGGCGCGCTTTTGCTACATTCTGGGCAGATGTTATGAGCATTCTGACAAAACGTCATAGATGTCATGTTGCACAAACGTTTGTCTTGCTCTGAATCCTGGGTCAATTTGAAAGCTGTCAACATGTTTGTTCCAGGCGTTAGAACTGCTTTCAAACCATACACCGATCGGATAGCCTTTTTTGAGAATTCAAGCAGCTCCCAGTTATGGGCAAGCATATGGTGTATCGTAAGGAAATCTATTCTCTTCCGAGTGGAAATATATTGCTAAGTGCAGCACCATATCATAGGTGAAAAGCTTCAGTCTATCAACGTTGACAGTCTTAGTGGTGTCTCTGGTGTCTGTAGTCTCGGAAACTGCGAGGCAAACGTCGAAGTGGCACTACAAAATCGCAAAATTTGCCCTGTCTTCATAACTATCAAATCAATCAGATCAATAACCATTTGTTCTCGTTCTGAAGAAAGTACGGCCAAAATCAGTCAACTACAAATACAACATTAAAGCTCAAGAGGAAGCATTAGGTCTAGTCTGACAGTGATAAGGAAGAACGTGGTGCTTCGGAATTGAATTTGACATGATTGATACAGTGTCGGGTTCAGACGTCACAAAGAGTAGAGTTCCTAGTTTTTCAGCCAACTATACGTTACTGTATTTTGATTTTTAGTTTCTTCAATTCATCCTAGTTTCAAGAATTCAGCTGAATGACTTGTCTTTAATTTGAAATGAGTTTAGGGCGTTATCTAGAATATCAGTTCAGTTAATGTAAAACAACACTGGTGTCAGTAACGACCACATGTCATTTTCAAGAAATGACCATACATTCTAAAACGGCCATAGAATTTTTTGCAGAATGTTCCCAAAGATACCCTTTGACACACGCACTCGAAACATGTTCTAGTTAATTGTAATATTTTTTGCTAAGACACCGTTTGACCCCGTCTTTTAGATTTTCAACTGTTTCTACCTAAATATCGGTTTTTATCCTCAAATATGGTACTTGTAGTAATTCGCAAAATTCGCGAAAAGTTTCCACTCGTTTTCGATGAAATGAGAGACACACAATGCGGAGATGTATAGAATCATAATAAAAAAATAATTTCGAGAATCGGAGCTGTTTGAGCAGAGAAATTGAATTTTGAAGTTAGCCCAAATCAAGTGTTAATTGTCTTCTTGATATGAAATTTGTAAACTTGTGATTTCTTGAAACTTTAAAAATCTGTTTCTTGGCCCTCATAGGTCCGATTTTAAAAATTCCTTTTTTGTTTTGACTGCCAATCATTTTGCTCTTTCAAATGAGCTACAGCGTGATTGATTTTGAGAACTTTCATTTTTCGGCATTTATTACACTTGCTGGATCACTGTGCAACCGATTCGCACAGTTTGATAGGATTTAAACGACGTGTCAAAGAGGCTTTAACAAAATTTTGTTTTGTAATCGTTTCATTTAAAGTCCTAAATACGCGAGAAGTACATCATCATCATCATCATAATCATCATTATTTTATATACAAAATAGGCTGAAACAAAACCATAGCTAAAATTACAGCTAATTAAGTCCTACTTATTTACAAAATTTTCAATCTAATCTAAAAATAATATGTATATGTATAATTTCAGTAATTTCACTAACTATCCTGTTATGAACCCAACCTGTTGTACATATGTTTTGCAAAGCCTACAGTTGCATTTATCACCATTCCAGCACCTTATTTGCTTTTTGAAAATTTGAAGGGTGCTGGAGTCTTTTATATTGTGTGGTAGCAGCTGCCACATCCTATTTCCAAGGAAAGCTACTGACTCGATTCCAAAGGACGTAGTGCGTACTTTTGGAAGCAGCGCGTCGGTCCCATGCTTCAAGTCGTAGCCTTTTTTCCACTGCGTGAAAATATCCTTCATAAAAGTTGGACTTAGATCTAATTTTGTTTTAAAAATCTCAGTCATAACCAACTGTAGGTTTCTTATATGGATGGGCACTGAATTTGCTTGCTCCAGGAGAAAACCAAAATCATGTTCGTAATCTTTCTGTGCAATGCGCAAAGCCCTTTCGTGAACGTGATTTATTCTTTGATTCAAGGTTCTATCGCAGAACATCCAAATAAGTGGACAATAGCTAAAATGGGATAATATGAAAGCACGCATTAGTTGCTGCAGTTTTTCTGTGTCCATGTAACAGGATATTCGGTTAAGAGCATGAAGTTTTTACCTGGCTTTCTTACATAGAGATTTGACATGTTGTTTTCTTCTTTCGTTATAAGCCCATACACGCCCGACAACCCCCCAGAGGTTTTTGACGTCACATCCGGTCCTTGCAGCGAGGTTCTTGCCAATGGCGCGAATTTTTGGTCTGGCGTCAGCAACTTCTGACGCGTACAGCCGTTGTGAAGGACAACATCGAAAAAAACGGAATGTATTTCCATCCGTTTAACATTGCTCCACAAGACCAAGACGTTTGAAGTTCATCATTCAACAAATGAAGATTTTATCGTAAAAGGCGAGGTGCATGGTAAGTCTGTTAGTTTCAAATTTAACAGAAGAAATGCAGGAACCCTCGGTTGAAATTCTCAGTTTTTTCCTCGTACTTGTGTTGTTGGCCTACTTTTGCGAAGGTATCCAGTCAGAAAGATATTTTACATTTGAAAGAAGCCATTTTCTGCTTCCTCTGGTCGCTTTCTTTGAGTTTTTTAGACTGTTTACTTTTTGGGCCTAAATGCAACTTTTTCTTTTCTTTGTTTACGCTTGCCAACAACATCAACATAAAGATAATATTTTATAAATTTGGCGCTTTAATTCAAATTTTGGGGAATGTATTTCCATCCATTTATCATCGCTTTAGAAGACGTAAAAACTTGAAGTTTATGAAACAACGAAAGAAAATTTTATCGTAAAAGGCGAGGTGCGTGGTAGGTCCACATACTTCACATTTTACAGAAGGATGTATGAACCTTCGGTTGATATTTTTAGATTCTTTCTCCCACTCGCGTTGTTAGCTTACTTTTTCGGTGATATCCAGCTAGATAACTATTTTTTGTTCAAAGGAGATATTGTTTGTTCTTTTCTAGGCACTTTCGCTGAGGTTTTAAGGCTGTCTACTTTTTGGGCCTAAACTAAACACAATTTTCCCTTCCTTTGTTTACCCTTGTGGACAATATTTATGTAAACGTGATATCGTTTTTTGGCTGTTTATTTCTGAATTCGGGAAATGCAGTTATACTCTTAGAACACTGCTCTCTATGATAACACAAACCAAGAACGAAACTGCTACACATTCAACTATGAATTTTAAAGTCTGCTTTTCCTCAACTTGTAGCTCACGAAGGAGCTTTCTGCACAAAATAACATGTTCTCTGCAATTTTGTTCTGTGTAATTGAAGCCAATTCCCTCATCCTGTAATATCATCTTCCTTAAATTCACTTTTAGGACCTTACAAAACAGTATGACAAGTTTGCTGCTTAGTTACAACAAATATCTGAAGTATGGCCAGTCAGCCCATGAGACCAAGCACAGATGTCTCTTCCCCAAGGCAATCTCTACAAACATGATGCAATATTGGCAAAGTGGCAATGCAGTTGATGAAAATATGATGCTGAAAATACGCTTGAACTATTGCAAAATCAGAGACGTTAGACTTATTCTTGATTCAACATCCATTCAGGAGCTAATTTTTCTCAAAGGGACAGTGTTGTCATAAGTGCACATACATTTTTTATATAAGAAACTAAGAAGTCGACCCAATGCTAAAGTTACTTGAAATTATCACAGGCCCATCGGAAGCAAAGGCTGGGGGGGGGGGCTTCAGACCCCAAATAATGTACTAAAGTTTGTTCACTTTTGCACATCAAAAAGGTTGTGAAAGCCAAACTCTTGAAAATGAACATTGAAACTTATCTATATTTTTAGGATGTTAACAGAATTTATCAAGCTGTCACTTTGATATTATGCAGTTCAAAAATAATCTATATCCTGGTGAAATTGAAGTCCTATATTCAAAATTTTCCTGAAAAGAATTTCATTCCAACGGGCCTGTATCAGATTTTGAGTTATTAAAGTTTCTTTACAAATTCCAATTTCTAATGCTGACATTCATTGAATTATTGCACACAACATGCATTTGTAATTGATGGCTCAAGCTTTGAACTGCAATAGTTGACACTGCAAAATGGTGCTGGAAAGGGGTATTTTATGAAGATGCATAGCATTTTTGATAAAATTCACAATTTTTTAACCAAAAAATGAGTGCAAAGTATAATGGTAAAATACAAATAACAACCATTGCAGTGTCAGCTATCAACCTATGATCAATGTATCAAAATTGGTATCAAACCCAAGAATCAGATGGGTATCCTCAGCTCAGATATTTTATGAAGACTGCTCTCTTCCATTGATTTTCAAGAATCAAAGAAAATTTGTGAACAGATATCTATTGCTAAATATTGGAAAAAGTCTGTGAAAATCACTCATATGGTGCAAAACTAACACTGTTTTCTTGTCCAAAAGTTTGAAAGAAACTTGATTAAGTATGTGAGTGAGAAAAACCTCACCTCATAATCAAGAACTCACTACATTAGAAGAAATGTTGAAACTTCAATGTCCATGTTCACAAGATTGCTGATACTGATATAGCATAAATTGTAGACCAAACACAAGAAAAACTGTACAGTAGCCTTGGATAAAACCATAAAATTTTGTCTCTGGCATTTACAAGAAACATATCTGTAGCAGTGTTAGAGATCACATTGATAAACAAATTAAGAAGCCTTAGTATTAAATTGTGAAAATGTTCTTGTTGAATGAAGAAACTTGTACCTACATGTACTGTATTTTTCATAAGAAACTGCTTATAAGAAACTCAGACTCTCAGGTCCCAAAAAATTAAGAAGCTCCAGCATGTTTTTCTTTATTCTTACTTGTTTTCTGTATCATGTATAGATCTGATAATAGTGTAGGAAACTTTCAATTCTGGTCCAAATTTTTATTAGTTTCTTATAAAAAATACATGTACTATGGTCTGATCAAAGTTTCTTCACAGTGACCCCAGAAAATTGAATACACCCTCCCCTCCCCCCAAAATGATAAAGCCATGTAGCCTCCTTTGTGATTGCAAAGCTATGATGTAATGCCTTTAGTCAGAAGTCGGAAGCGAGAAGCGCGAACTGAATCGGTCGGTGATTAAAGGCATCATAGCTTTGCAATCGCAAATTTATCATTATGGAGTGGGGGGGGGGGGATTATTCAATTTCCTGGGGTCCCTGTGGTTTCTTATGAAAAATGTGTAATAAACCAAATGGAGTGAACCAAATTCAAGCATTTTTTGCTGTTCATATCAGCATCTAACTTGACTTGATAATGGGCTATGCTAGAAACGTCATGCTTATTGCTTTTCACAAGAAGGACTCATATTTTATTCAATTTACTTGTTTATCTTTGTACAATTGCACTGCACGCACAAGAAGAGCTTCAGCAGATATGAAACACATCACAAACAGCAACTGGTCAATTTGATCAGTACAAGACAGCAAAGAGCATCTTTCACCTTGTCTTGGGAAATGGCAGCTCAAACTGAAATAGCCACTGAATGCGAGCAATTCCCAGTTGTTAAAAGAACATTTGTTTGTTTATGAAGCATGAAAAGTTCTAATGTCCCATTTGTTTCTTTTGAACTTCTAGTTAGGTTGCATTTTCCCAGATATGTTTATGATTGTTTTCAAGCTGGTTGAAATTAATTAATCTCCTATTTTTGACAAATTTGGGGGGGGGGTTCCTTATCTGCCTGATTTGAATGTTAATAAAAATTCAAAAAAATGATTGGGATGTAGGCTGGATATCTAGCTACCAAAAAAGTCTTCTTCATGCTCAAGCAAGAGTTTCACTACAAGATGAATATTCTTGTTTTAAATGAGAAGTCCTCCTACTGTTTGTTATTGTAAAATAATTTCCTGTCTTCCCAGCATTGGCCAACAACCAAACCAACTTGCTTGCTTGATTAATGATTATTCAACATCCAAAAATGGTTGAAATGCAGTGTCCTTCATAGCATTAGTCACACATCCACCCAGAGACTCCACAATATTTGATCTTCTTACATAAAAAAAAAACTGAGAAAGCTGTAGCTCGGTTTGGTCAGCCCAGCATTCTGCAGCTAGCCATTCTGCACCACAAAACGAAGTCAACAAAACTTGTTTTTCCATGCTCGAAGGCACCACTCATCAAAACCCAATGATCTTCCTCTAATTATTTGAAAAATGTCAATTCCCAATAAAAGAGTCCTGCAAACAGCAAATGTCTTATGTCTCAGCTGGTCTCGTGATTCTTGCAAAACTATTTTGCACTGCTTTTCGCGCCTGTTTTCGTTTGGCCTAAAAATTTAGGCCCATGATTTGCAATTGTTTGTGAAAAGCTACCCAAAATAACCAAGCACTGCAGGTTTCACAGTAGCCAATTCTGTAAACATCCCTTTTCTACAGTTACACTTTATGCAAAGCATGCATTTGAAATGTTCTCCTGCTTCATTTTCAGTCATAAATGCATCAATGTTCCATCACTACTTTCTCCACAGCTTCAGAAAAGTTGAAACAAGAGAAGCGCCCAGTCACTCACGGCGGTAAACTCTCGACTCATTACATAAGTCTGATTTAAATTTCCTCTCGGAGAACAATAGATTGCCAAATATGGCAAATCACCCCTTCACAAAATGACCCCACATTCGTGCAAATTGGGATATGAGCCTCAGGGAAGTCAAATCAAGTTTAATTTAATTTTGAAAATTTCTTGGATAAATAAAGCATATTTTAAACGTAAAAGTATAGATATAACTTGTAAGGAATTTGCACAATGAGCGTTCAAAAACGGCTGAAATTTCACTTCCGGTCATTTTCCTATACATTTCTATAGGGAACCATAACGAGGCTGCAAAGTCTCTCAAAAGGGGTTGTCGGGCGTGCCATAGCTTCTCTTAAAAACCATCTTTCGCTTGCACAAGGCGAGAGTTTGCCCTACTAGTTTCGTGGAAACGTTTGCGGCTTGTTTGTTTTGAATTACTTGTTGATAGAATTTCCTTTGTCTGCAGTCGCTAATCGCTTTGAATTGACGTGTCAATCAAACGGAACTTAGACTGATTACAATGAGTCCCAGTAATCGCTATTCAAAACGAGACTATTGCACCAGACCGAGACCGCTCATACTGGGACTCATATTATTACGGCAATATTTTTGGACTGACTTCATTTTACTTTTGAACGCCCTTTGGAACGAGGCTGCTATACACAGTCATGTACAAAGTATACAACAAAATACAACGCCATTAGAATTTCTGCAAATTCGATTGATTGATGTTGACCAACGGAAACTTGAAGCTCAAAGCAGAGTTTCAAGGAGCTTGGCCGGACAGAACAAAGTCTTACGAACAAGAATACCATGAAAACAGTCGGCGACAATATCAAATCTTGTACTTAAGTACTATTTTGCTGCTTTCGCTAAGCATCAACTGATTCATTGTGAAGTTTTCAGATCAATGTGTTTCATTTGAAAACTACCAACTTGGTTCCTAGGGCCAGCTTCCTACGTAAGTACTGACCCTGGTACCGGGCAGGTCAAACTCGCAATTTGATTGCTATTCAATAACAAAGGGCTCATTAATTATTCCAAATTCCAAAGACTCATTGCTTGGCAGAAAATCAGTCAACTTTGGGTCGCTGTCACGGGAAAACGGGAGAAAAAATCGAAAAACCGATGTTTGGTATACCTTAAAAGTCATAATGTGCCCCAGTTGATGGGGGTTTGAACCCCATCCGTCTGCGCTTGCGGGAGAAATTTGGCATATTTGATCATTTTGGGGCCCATCCCTATTGATTCCCATTCAAAAATGGCCTCCATTTGATCACTGTTTCAAAAAAATTAGTAGCAATCATGGGGCAGAGAAGGGGCTTACAAGGGGTAAAAGACGACGGCGCATCTGCATTTGGAGGTTTCAAGAAATTTGGGGGTTGTTATGACGTCATAAAAGGGGGTTGAAAAAAGTTTTTCCGATTTTTTTACCCGAGGTTACGTTCGGAGTCGATGCTCCATGGTTACTTGACCAATTTCAAAACGAAAAAAAGTTTACAAGAGCCAACTCATCTGCAAATCTTATAACGACATTTGGGATTGGATACCGCCCCCAGGAGCTCCACGCGGGCGCCTTTAAAATGGGGGTAAATGTTGGCCTACTCCATTTTGCGCGGTAACTCCGATTTGCGCCGGGAAAAGGGCCTCGGAATGTCAAAATTCGACGGGAAACCATATTCTTTACCTATTCCAACTCCAATGTGCTATTTATCTCTGAAATTGGAAGCAAAACGAGCCATTTCATTTTCGAAGCTGCGGTGAAATTTTCGAAAAATTTCGATTTAGGCCCATTTTCCATCAAAACAAATCGTGCTTATTTTCCTATTAAATGCACTTGCTAACCCCGGATTAATGTTCAAATACCTTTAAAAAGGTCGAAAAGAGGTCCTCAAAGTGTTTGTTTTTAGTTTTTCGAATCATCAACTGCATTATTAGCGTCAGAGCAATGGCCATTTTCGTCGCATTTTCATACTTTTTCCTCGATGTTTCCGACTTATTACACGGTATGTTATGGATCAAATCAGCTGACATTCAGCCAAAGCTGTTAGACTCAGTTTCCATATGGAGACAATAGAGTGTTTGTAATAAACTGCAGCTGATAATTTATGCAAAACAAAATGGCGCCCAAATGGCCACTTTTGCGGCAACCGGTACCAGGGCCAACATCGATGACCTAAGGAAGACAATGGTGGGCCTGGGAACGAGGTTGGAAAACTGCAAATATTTGTGCTCTTCTGCCTAGGCCCTTATCGAAACGAGGCAGTCATAGTCATTTCAAAATATTGGCGTTTGATTATGAGTCGTAGTTAGGAGCGTCCGGCAGTATTTCAATAGCGATAACGACGACCATATCATCAGTCTAAACGGAACTGTTGCTATTGTATTGCAAAATCTGCCCTGTTGGTTGAGTGAGTTCTTGTAACCATTGTCAAATTTTGCTTAAGACTGCAAATATCAAGGCAAGTTTAAATCGAAACTAAATTGATGAGAGACTCGATCATTTCAAACTTTGCTCAAGTTTTTTATTTACACCATCTAAAAATGTACAATTTGAAAAAAACATAGTTACAAAGACGATACCATTGGGAGCATGATAGGCATGGCTACCTACCCAGCATAGGAACCATTCGTCGTACATAGCCGATTGCTCTTGGCCCACGGTCGAAACCGCCAAAGCCTCATTTTCATAGACCAATGAGACGGCTAAAATGACAAGGAGACAAAAGAAACCCGTGACGATTTTTCTAGATTTTACCTACCTTCATAAAACGCAACCAGGACAAAAAACTGCTTAAGATTTCCCAAATTTTTTAAAAGCAATCTACTCTCCAGATGTTTGGGTGCACAAGGTGGGATGCCGGTTAAAATATCTCCAGGATTGGCGGAGTTATGGTTATTATCAGTAAGGAATCTCAAGTAAATGATGTCTATTGACAGTTGATCACACGGCTGTCTTGTCTGAAGTTTTGTCCAGACCTACTTTGGTGGGGCCCCCCTAGTAGATTTTTTCTGATAACCCTGCTATGAGGATATCTATGGCAATGAAATTTTATTACCCTTTGCAGCTACGTATTTCGCTGCTACTCCGTGATTGACGGTGTCAAAATCGCAAAATTCCCCAATCAAAATTTCGTGAAAAAAGTAGCAAAAATGCAGTACTTTGCAAATTTAATTTGCAAACCAGTGTTATTTCATGTATTTTATCATATTTCTGATGTTTGAATGGAAATTGTGCTCCAAATTTGATTTATCGCATTTTACCAAGCCTGCGTCTGATTCTGGCCCATTTTCCGATATGTTTTCTGCTTTTTCTTGATCATATCATAATCATAGAGGGTGTCCCAAAAACATTGTTCGACATTTGATTAAATATTAAAAAATAATGATCCATGGTAAGATATTTTAGACACCAGAAGTTAACAAGTCGGCCAAATATTCACGGAGTTATGAGCTTTCGAAGATCAAGTTTGTGCGAAAGCTGAAACCAGACGCCCCTAAATCGCATATTTTGTGAAAGTATAATCTCGTTTATTCAAAGCAAATCAAATGGAATTTCAAAGCATTTTCGATAAATTAGCTTTTTATGACATTGAAGCAAGGTTATGGATGCTTGGGGGAATCCTGTTCAGCATAATTTGGAATTGCCCTGTCCCGTTTTCATTCCATGTTTTTAAATATTTGCATTCCTAACTAAATTTTGACAACGGTTACTAGAATTAAATAGCTTTGGAAGTCCTATTTGGTTTGTTCTGATATCGACGAGCCATAAAACATTGGACAGTCTTCTTTGACCTCGATTTTGGGACGTCTTTTAGGAAAACAAGTCAGTTAGGGGCGTCTGGTTTCAGCTTTCGCACACACTTGAACTTCGAAAGCTTGTAACTCCGTGAATTCTTAACGGATTCACAAGATTCTGTCGTCTAAAATTAATTCGAAATCTTAGGAACAGGGTTATCTAACCAGGAGCCTGTATATGTTATCGTTATAATCAAACGTCGAACAATTTTTCTGGGACACCCTCACAGCAAAAAATATCGAAATTTCCCTATAGTTACTGCATGGAGATTTTGAGGAAACGGACAAGGTTCTCTGGGGAAATTGAAGAGAAGCGGAAATTTCCATTTCCCTCTTGGGAAAGTGTCCGTTTCCTCAAAATTCTTCATGAAAGCACGTGGTGAAATTTGATCATTTTTTGCAGTGAAAATGCTGGCATAAGCATTAATGATGGCTAATTTTGAGTTAATTTCTTCATTTCTACAAAGTACCTGCATGGAGCTATTAGCACCACTATAAACATAAAATTGCAATTTTAATGGAGACCTAAATCTAAGCAGCCCAAGAAGTAGTAATGTGAGTTATTCATTCCATCTATAAAAGCTTTGTTATGACAGTTGGCATAGAGTACGAGAGGAAGAAATCAATATTTGGTCCTTAAGAACCGGATGCGGATGCAGTAAGGCATGCAGAGCAATCTTTCTTCTCTTGACAATCATCCTATCCTCCGTCTGTGATTCAAGATTTGGGCATTGTTTGATTTGAAGCAATTAGAACAGTTGATTGAATTTGAATGTAGCCATAATTGTTTTGGTTGCCAAAGGAAGTCTGCAGGTAGAAATACCTTTCGAATGACGCAATGAAGATATTGTGTTTTATCCATTTCGTTTTATCCAATCACAAGCACCTCCTCCCAGAAATCAATTTTGCTGCGCAGGTTTAGCGGAGCCACATACATTATAATCTATATTATTTTAATTCTTGCTTCAGATAGAAATAATGTGGCCTCTCAGATATGAACAATCACAATTATAAAATTTGCCAGTTGCCAGATACCAATGGCAGTGTTCTCTCATCACCGGGGCCAAAGTTTGGGATTTCAAATGCACTGGTCAAATGTGCACTCCCGCAGCAACCGAAATAGTTGGGGGTTAGAGAAAAATGTTTAGATTTTTTCTCCACAAACCAGTGCACTCAATGTCCATGGCAGAGACAGACATCCCTGTCACGAAATAAAGGAGCATGGTACGATTTTAGGTTAGGTTGTGGGTGGGCGGGTGAAAGAAATCGCAAAACCTTACGAAATGCCAGATCTTTACCACGCCTTTCTGCTTTGCGTTCAATGTCCAAATGCGAAGGCAACTTGACACAATTTTGGCTTTAAATTGAATGCGAAAACCAAATCGAAATATTTCCAAATCTATTGTCTACAAAACGCATACTGCGAAAGATTGACTGCTTTGTTGGTCAACCTATTTCTACGCTTCTGGTAAAAGTATTCTTTTGAAAACCAGCCAAATGCGAGGCAAGCAGTGTTCCAAATAATTCAAAAGTGAATAAACAATCTTCTGGGAATTGAGTGATACTTGTTTTTACGCATGTAACAACGAACATATTTACGAATCACCGAGCACAAAGACTGATTGCTGAAAAGTTTTCGTTTGCAAAAACAACAAGACGCAATGCATGCAGCGTGCTAAATTATTAGAAAAATGAATACAACGATCTGCTGATAATTGAGTGATACGTGTAGTTACCCATGTCGCTACAAAATGAATCGTAATCAAGGTTGTGGGACACCTTTATAAGCAAACGCTCGCAGCATCTTCCGCGAATTAATTGGGATATAAAATTTCATTCTTATCCTTATTTAATTCTTGCTTCAGATAAAAATATTGTGGCCTCTCAAATATGAACAATCACAAATGTAGAATTTGCCAGTTGCCAGATACCAATGACAGTGTTCTCTCATCACCGGGGCCAAAGTTTGGGATTTCAAATGCACTGGTCAAATGTGCACTCCCGCAGCAACCGAAATAGTTGGGGGTTAGAGAAAAATGTTTAGATTTTTTCTCCACCACAGAACACATGTGTTCCCCCAACCCCCAAATATCCGAGAAAAAGAATGTAGCCTCCTGGACCCCTACCGAAGATGAGAGAACACCCCATGCTGGCATTTCTTGTTTGGCTCGGCCAGCTCGGCTTAGCCTCTTTAGATAAAATTTGCTTTTAGTTTTTATGCACAAAGTAAACTGAGTAAGATTTCTTTGTTTTATCGTCCTGCGAGAAGTGAAAAAACATTCGCAAGGCAACATCTAAACTCACACGATTGCCAAAATACCGCTATAAACGAAGCAAACTGAGTAAGATTTCTTTGTTTTATCGTCCTGCGAGAGGTGAAAAAACATTTGCAAGGCAACATCTAAATTCACACGATTGCCAAAATACTGCTATAAACAAAGTAAACTGATTAAGATTTCTTTGTTTTATCGTCCTGCGAGAAGTGAAAAAACATTTGCAAGGCAACATCTAAACTCACACGATTGCCAAAATACCGCTATAAACAGGTAACCACCTCATCTCGATGGCCATTCCAACATGATTCCAATTTGATTTGATTTGATTTGATTTTAATTTCTTTAGGCACGGTGGCCACGTCAGTCAAAGGACTGATTTACAGTGGGCCGTGCAATCATCTTCCATTGCCGTTGTTGTAAATTTATTTGAATTTGATATTAATCCACCATAAACAGAGGATAGTAAAGGGGGTGAGGATCACGAATCACGAAAACAAAATGTTCAATTTCACAAAGAATATAGCGTTTACGCGTTTAAAGTAAATATACACTGGCTTTTCGCGTTTCACGAGAAGAAAATATGGCCAAAAATATTGCAGATCGCGTTTCACGAAATACCCTTCACAACCCTCTAAACAGGGACTCACCTCATCTTGATGGTTATTTCAATTATCTTCCGCCATAAAAACAGGCAACCACCTCATGGATGGCTATTTCATTAACTTAACTTAAGGTAAACATCTCATCTCAATGCTCACCAGGCAACCATCTCATCTCAACGGATGCCTAATTCGCTTTGTGCTGCAACCAACTTAATGGCACCCAATTAACTTTATTAACTTTGGGCAACAACCAACTCAATGGCACCCAATTAACTTTGTAAACTTTGGGCAACAACCAACTCAATGGCACCAAATTAACTTTGGATAAACATCTACTGTCGATGATTAACCTTCTTCTCGATAATCAGCCATTAGATTAGCATGTTTGCAACTAGTCTTCAATAGATTAGCGCACAGAAAACATGCACAGTAGTCTTTACTTATCTTTACCAAAACATAAGTTTCATAAGCAACCCAACACATACGTGTGGTATCAATGTTACATTAACGTGGACAACAGCCACAAAAAGAACAAATATAATAAATCGTTTTTTTTTTAAGAAACTAAGGTCCGATGCTGGTAGGAAATTTCTTAAAGTTCTGCGCCATTTTGCTAGCAACAGTTTATGTGTTTCATATACTCACATTGCTGGAAGTGTAGAACTAATTCAGCTTTGTTAAGAGGGCTCCCAAATTACTTAGTAAGATCTCAAAAACCAGTAAATAACATAATTTGCACTCAGAATAATTTCCAAAGAATTGCTATAACTGTACACTGACAAAACATTTTGCAAATTACAAAAGTTTCTTAGCTTTTTCAATTCAGGTAGGGATGTTTTTTAACTTTCGTAAAAATTGAGCCGTCCGTTTCTTATAAGCGGTCTCCTATAAAATAGTACGTGTAGTAACCTTTAGCGTTGCAGTGGTTAGTGCCTTTGAAGTCTATGGTTTAACACTTTCTTAGACAATGGTCTTGAGTCTTTTCAAATAAACAGTGGGCCTTGAGAAGGACCGTGAAGACCTGTTCCCCCTTTAAAGCTTCAGGAAGCGTAGTAAATTCATCACTTCTTAATAACCAAAGAATGCTGTACCACAAGCAGCCCATAACATACAACCATTAAATTTTCCCTAAATCAGATGGTACAAGAACAAATGGTGTTATAGGAAGTTTCTACAGCCTGTTTGTAAGTTGTACTTGGCGTAAGCCTTTTAAAACTAGGGGAATTCTCAAAAAATCCAACAGTGGATGTTCAGCTCCATTTTGAACATGCAACTACCTATCCTACTGGGAGATAAACTCGATACTTGAAGCTTGACAAGTGCACTTAAAATAGCAACCAATCTTAACATAATAGCCAATTACAGTAGAAGCAGGAATAACTAAGGCATTGTCGTTTAGCAAACCAAAGATGTCCCAAAAGTTTAAACAATCTTTTCTGAGCAGATGAGTATGTTCTTTTAGCGTTACAGGACACACCCTTACTCAGCAAAGCCTGTGATACAGCTCTGACCAGTTTTTGGACAGCCTTAATCTTATCAAACAATGCCCGGATTCGATTGTCTCTCTACAAAAATGTCGCTGATAATTAAGAATCGTTTCCATTCTTTTTGAATTTCAGATGTAAAAATGTAAAGTTAGTTGCTTAAAACGAAACATAGAATGATGTACCATACACAGCTCATAACGTACAGAGCTTATAAATTCTTCCCAATTTACGTGATCCTTTTCGCATAAAGAACTTTCTGATACCAGGCTTTGAGTTTCACAGCCTGCACGAAGTTGGGTTACAGCCGAAGCCCTAAAAACTAGGGAAATACTCAAACAACCCAAACATGGATCTTCAGCTCCATTTATCTCCATCTCCATTGTCAACGATCTTACTTTGAGGGATGAACTCCAAAACCCGAAGCTTGAAAAGCGTTACTTAAACTACCCACAAATCTTAGCCAAGTCAATTCTGACGTAGGGAAAACCGAACCATCGCCGTTCAGCTGACGAACTATTTTTTACAAAACTTAGAAAAGACTTTTCGTTCTTCATTTATAACATTTTAATTTTGTGTGCTGATGGGCACTTTTGCTTTTGTTTTTATTTTATTTGCTTTGTGGCTACTGGCGATTGCTGAGCAGTTGCTTCCAGTTAATATCAACGACTATAGTTTTGTCGATGGTGCATTCCTGTGAAAGACCTGAAAATGAGGCAAGAAAAGCATCAGTTTTACTGTTTCACAATAACCCAGAATATGAAATGCAGTAAACAGTGAACTTTTTCTTACAGCTTAAAAGTTATCTCAAAGGCAATGCGGCCATACAAGCACCACAGCACCGCGGGGGGCATGTCAATTTTACGTGATATTCCATGTGAACACCTTGGTAATGAAGCTTACTACGGGCAAAGAGTGATCCAAGTGATGACCTACTTGCCGTTGCACTTCCGAAGCTGAAACCTTAGCCTGCATGTGGTCCGTCAAATTCTGCCAATCACCGCATCCCTCAAGGCTCTTCGTCAGCATCATGTCAGCATAATTTCGACAAGAGTGTTTACGCGGCTGAACTCACACGGAGACATTGCCTTTAACAAAGTTACAAGTGCCATTCTAAAGCAGTACACGACCGTCATGTTAGAATCTAAAAGTTTCAAACGCTATTACATCAATTGGAAATAATGACCGGTAATAAATCTGTTTACTGATTGCTGATTTTGGGATTATTCCCAAAAAACACAAGGCAAGCAACGAATAAATGCAAGCATGACTGGGAGGATCTATTAAAATACCAAACCCTGCCCAAAAATCGAAACTCTATTGGTGACACCTCATAGTTTATTGCATTCCAATAACTATTTCTTCAGCTGAAACAAACAAGAGCAAAACGCTCCCAAAAGATCCACATTGGCAAGTAAATCAACAAAATATAGGTGGCCTGGAACATACAAAAATACGTTGCATGTGGTTCTTAAACAATTAAACGACCAAATGATAAATAAATTATCTTAGCATCATAGCAGTAGCTGAGATGCCAAAAACGCGACGTTTCCCGTATCAAATGAATATAACATTAATATAGCCTGGAACATCACTACAAAATCACTGGAATCAGACATCTTGGTCAGAGAAAAAATTCCGGGACAATAAGCTGGTTGAAAGCAAGCCAGGCTGAGCACCCTTAGTAGGCAAAGTGACAAAGACATGGCCAATTGAAATGCAATTCAAATCAAAGGAGCGGTTTGAAGAAACACTGGATGCTGGTTTACCTGAAATAAGAATTTGTAGGCTAAATGCCAAGTCTTTTGCTTGCATAAATTGCAATTGGCTTAGGCCATATCGAATACACATCATGGAAGTCTTGAATCCTAAATCCACGTTTTCCCAATCATAGTGTGCTATATCAGACATTGCTACAGGCCGTTAGAAATAGAAAAAACAGGACAGGTCTCACCGTAGTCTTGTGAAAGAAATCGCAAAACCTTATGAAATGCCAGATCTTTACCACACCTTTCTGCGTTGCCTTCAATGTCCGAATGCGAAGGCAACTTGACACAATTTTGGCTTTTAAATTGAATGCGAAAACCAAATCGAAAGATTTCCAAATCTATTGTCTACAAAACGCATACTGCGAAAGATTGACTGCTTTGTTGGTCAACCTATTTCTACGCTTCTGGTAAAAGTATTCTTTTGAAAACCAGCCAAATGCGAGGCAAGCAGTGTTCCAAATAATTCAAAAAGTGAATAAACAATCTTCTGGGAATTGAGTGATACGTGTTTTTACGCATGTAACAACGAACATATTTACGAATCACCGAGCACAAAGACTGATTGCTGAGAAGTTTTCGTTTGCAAAAACAACAAGACGCAATGCATGCAGCGTGCTAAATTATTAGAAAAGTGAATAAAGCGATCTGCTGATAATTGAGTGATACGTGTAGTTACCCATGTCGCTACAAAATGAATCGTAATCAAGGTTGTGGGACACTTTTTATAAGCAAACGCTCGCAGCATCTTCCGCGAATTAACTGGGATATAAAATTTCATTCTTATCCCTATAAAACGTGAAACTAATTTTGTGTAGCGTAAAACTCGAGCACCGTTGCGCTGATCTTCGCGAAACTTTCCAAATATCTTCGTCTTTCCTGTACGGGGTGCAATAGAGATTTTGTTTTCTGAAATTCGCCCCCAAATCAGGGTAAGGGGCGAATTCGGTAACATCGAAGGATTGGCGGAATCCCTTTCAGTTTTCTGTGTACAAGGGAATGACCTTTAGACATATCACAATTGCCGGACCAAGTACATTGGACGTTTGTCTTCGTACCACTTTCTTTCTTTTGAAAGGGCAAGGTCAGAGTTTCATAGATCGGCCTCTTTTTCCAGCTAAAATATCGTTGGCTCGAGAGGAGAGAACAGGGGAATTTTAATGGCGGTTTCCAATGAGAAAGGGAGATCATGCTAATGTGCAAGGGACTGACATTCGAAGGTTCCTATTGTTCCACTGCTCCGGATTATACACGTTCAATTGTGAAGCAGCAGTCATATCCTGTTGTTTGTGTGATTAGACCACATTGAAATATTAGGGCCTTCGTCGGAATGGCTTTCAAAACAGTTGTGAGTCTGTCGTTCATCTGTTATAATATTTTCTGAAGCAAATTTTGTTGCACGTAAAAGTCGAGCACCGTTGCACTGATCCTTGCGAAACTTTCCAAATATCTTCGTCTTACCCACGGGGGGGGGGGGGGTTCTTGGCCAAATTTTGGGTAGGGGTCTGCCGCAAGCATCTTCAAAAGGGTACCGTTGGCTAGACTAATTTTTACGAAAATGGTACCCTTGGCTAGACCAATTTGACCATTGTCTGAACCAATTTTTACGAAAATGGTACCCTTGGCTAGACCAATTTTTGCCAATTTCGACCATTTTCTCGACCAATATTGTCAAATTTGTGCCAAATATGATGTCATGACCGTTCGCTAGACCAATATTGTCAAAAATGATACCCTTGGCTAGACCGTTACTGGCCAAAATTGCAAAAGAGGATACCCTTGGCTAGACTAGAAGTCCGAAAAAGTATACCCTTGTTCGCGGCACATCCCCAGGTACCTTTACTATGGAAGAACCCCCCCCCCCCCGTGGTCTTACCTGTACCTGATCCAAAGGGGCAAATTCGGTGAAATCAAAGGATCCATGGAATCTCCTTCCTATTCTCTCACGTGCAGGGAATGATGGTTAGACATCTCCGACTATCTTTTTAGGTAGGAGGAGAGGGCAGAGTCATACAGATCGACTTATTTTGGCTTATTTTTCCAGCATAAATTTTGTTGGCCCGAGAGGTTAGGAGAGGTTTGAATGAGAAAAGGAGACCATTCTTAGACCAGGAAGGACATTCATCATATACGCATATGGGTCAGTCAGAGGAATTTTCAGGAAACCCAAAAAGTATCAGTTTAGCTTAATTACAACCCAAAAAGATTTTTTTTTTATCCATATAAAATTCTTACAATACATGTTTACCTACTCTACATATTAATACTATACAACTGCACAACACTACAGGGACAATAACGTGAGGAGCAAAATGGCATGGCTACCCCATGTTCTTACATATAACAAAAAACAATGAACACTACTAGGACAACGCACAAAAAGAAAACAAAGAATACTTGTAAACTAATTACTATACGCTAACTACAACCTAAATCAATTACAATGAACGTTTGCGGCATAAAGACTGTGGGAAAGGAGTTTCAGAACAATTTCCCTGCTTCCTACCGAATTATGTCAATTTGATCGATGAATTAAATGCAGAAAGCCAGGGTTTTTGTTGGATTATTATACCACTGTCTTTTCCGCAATCGTTCATTTCCATTAATTAAAATAATGCAACGTAACTATTCTAAATGAAAGAAGAAACAGAAGACGAAAAAAAAAAAGGTAAAGGGACTTGATGGTTACTTGGCGTATAACAAAGATTAAAATGACCTCAATCAAACCGACCGGTGTTGTGGATGAAAGCTAAGGTCAACTCGAGAATCTTTCTGTTAAGATCAATAGATAGGTCTTTATTGCCATACAGTAAATATTGCGTCAGGACCTTATTTGAAAGGTTGTTATGTCCGAATGGTCGTAATATTGCCGAAACTCCAGCGAGAAGATCTCTTCGTTGCAAATCAAACGAGGGGCAGAGCAACAAGAAGTGTTCAGTATCCTCAATGCCATCATTCGAAGGGCACATTGGATCTAAGGTATCCCTGAAATTGTGTTGGAATTTATGCAAGTTCAGTTTACTGAGACCAACCCTAAGTTGAGTAAGATGGGATAGGCCGATTGGGTCGTGAGTACCAAAAACGGGTTTTGCAGGGGGGCGGATTATCGCGAGTAGCTTTTTCTTAAAAGCATAGCAACTGAGGGTGCAAGTCTAATCTCGGGATCCAGATTGTTCCATTCAGTTAAGCAATTTGGATAAAAACTAGATTGAAATTTTTCTGTCCTTGTCACTATTCGTCCGACCACATCCTGGTTGCGAAAAGAATATTGCGACTGCCGAAGTGGTGGGATTGGATCTTTAGTATACCCAGGAGTCAGATTATTTATGAATTTGTAAAACAGAGTAAGTCGTCTACTCCACCTTCGTAGACTTAGCGATTCCCAACCAAGCTCAGCGTATACCTTCTCTCGTGATGTCCCCCTCCATGCGCCGGATACTGCTAGAGCAGCAGAATATTGAACGGATTCTAACTTTTCCATTTGGTTCGGCAAAATGACGCTATGACTAAATTCGCATACTTTTGCAGGACTGTGGTAAATGACATCCCCATAATCTAAATGTGGTCGAACATACAGCTTCAGCTTGTATAATTCGTTTAAGGTATGCCTGGGCAGATATTTGGAGAGATACTTCAGCATGCCAATGCCCTTCCCTGTTTTAGAGATAACTTCTTTGATATGAGTGGAGAACGAGAGTTTTGAGTCAAGGAACATTCCCAGGTGCTTATGTTCATCTACTACCTTCACAGGTGTGTTATTAAAGACGATTACTGGATGATCAACTGCCTTGTTTTTCCTTGAAAATATTACTTCAACAGCTTGCTTTCGCGCATCAGGATTGAATGACATCCTCCAGTCATGAGCCCACTTTTTTATCAACTCCAAGTCGTGATTCATATCACTGGCAGCTGTATTTGGATCTTGCACGATCGTAAAAAGCGATGTATCATCAGCAAAAAGCTTAACATTACACTTCAAGTCTACAGTTAGATCATTTATGTAAACAAGGAGGAATAAGGGACCTAAAATGGAACCCTGTGGCACTCCAGCTGATATATCTCCCCAACCAGAACACTGACCATTCAGCACAGTTCGCTGTTTCCGATTCTTCAGAAAGCTTTCAACAAGGGAAAGAAGTTGCCCTGAGACACCACACCGCTTAAGTTTGTAAATTAGACCATCATGCCATACCCTGTCAAATGCCTTAGAAAGATCAAGATATACTGAGCGAACATCGAGGGGGGGGGGGGATTACAATCGAAGGCCTTAAAAATTGTATGCGTTATAGAGATTAATTGGTTGATAGTGGAATCACCGGGACGAAAACCTGATTGATTTGGATTCAATAACTCACAGGAAACAAGGTGAGTGTATAATGAATCGTATACTAGTTTTTCAAGAATTTTCCCAAAAATTGGAAGGAGAGAAATTGGACGATAATTCCCTTTGAGATTTTTCTCATTTTTCTTATGAACTGGCACTACATTTGCATGTTTCCATATTTCGGGAAAAGATCCATGCCTCAAGCAGTTTGAAAAGATTATTTTCAACGGTACAATCAATGCAGCGTCACTTAGTTTTATCATCCTCACAGATATTTCATCCCAGCCATGTGCTTTATTAATGTTAAGTGATCTGATTATATTTAGTATCTTTTCTTCAGAAATGGTAAATTCATCAATCAATGTAGTTGTTACTGGAACATGTTGTGGGATCTGACTTCCTGTATCAATTGTAGTACACTGAAGTATAAAATATTCATTGAATATACTGTGCCTTTTCAGTGAAATCTGTTATGAATAATTCATTCTCCAAGAGGGGCGGTATTATAGGGATTTTGGCCTTGTTCAGAACGGTGTTAATTAAGGACCAATATGTTTTTCTGGCAGTCCCAGGATTGGCTAAAGTGTTCCCAGCCTTCAGAAAGTAATTCCGTTTTGCATCCTCTATCAATTTTGAACCTTCAGTTACAAACATCCTTTGAATTCCTTCAAATTTGTTTTCTGGTCGACCATTCCTCACAAAATTTTTATAGGCATGATTCTTTTTCCTCAAAAAGTTGGGCTCCGTCAACCAGTCAAGTGTAAAATCTTCCAACCAGCCATGATTGGCTGGTTCTTCTGTATCAATGATGCTTGGCGATGCTTGTCTCCTTATTTTTGCTGCAAAGTTTGCGTGATTTATGTGATTTTCGAGGCTGCCTTTACATGGGGGCAGCAATGATAGATTAACAAATGTAGAATATAGCTCTTCTTGCTTCATTCACTGACAGTAATCGTTTCTCCCCATACAGATTGCAAACATACGTTTCCAAGCCAAGGAGCAAATTAGCACTTGCACAATTTTCCTTAGGTACCAAGCTCTGCAAATGTTTCTTAAAATTCTTCGTTGCCTTTCATGAGCTTTCAAAATGCAGGCTTTCCTTTCCGCAAGAAAAACGAGATGTAATCATTCCCCGAAAATGCATGCAGGCCAAGGAGGGCTTCCTATTCATTTCATTTTCTATTAGTCTACAGAGACTGCTTTACAGGGGCCATGCAAAAAATGTTACATAAACGACGTTACTAAAACACAGAGCAAGCGGAACAAGCCAGTAACAAGCGGAACTGGCCAGTAACAAGCGTAACAAGCAAGGAACAACCCAGTAACAAGCAGAACAAGCAAGGAACAACCCAGAGTAACAAATGGAATATAAGCAAGGAACTGGCCAGTAACAAGCAGAACATTAGCATACTGAACTGCATTAGATTAAACATCAAAAGCATGAAATTAGCGTACTGAACTCTAAGAGAGTGGGGTACTCCACCTTTTTAAGGCCTCCTGTGATGTGTTGCGTGCTGCTTGGCCTGTTCCGCTTGTTACGGGCTTGTTCTGCTTGTTCCGTGTTTTAGTAATGTCGATTACATAAAACGAAACTAAATCAAAGGAAAGTAAACAAGCTACCCTCTTCTACAAGTCTACAATTTCTTTCTCAGCTA
The DNA here is from genome assembly GCA_039566865.1 of Aurelia coerulea. NCBI lineage: Eukaryota > Metazoa > Cnidaria > Scyphozoa > Semaeostomeae > Ulmaridae > Aurelia > Aurelia coerulea. The sequence goes on along the minus strand of CM076955.1, from coordinate 10,763,338 downwards.
CATTTTGAATGTAACAAGGGAGGGTGCATGTTTGACATCTAAGCGGAATTGGTTCCAACTCTTAGGCCCACGAAATTAAATAGACCTTTCCCATTCGACTTTTTGAAGAGGTCAGCCTCGGTGTTTCTTAGCCTCAATGTATTTTTTCTGTATTATTGCATATGAAAGACTGGTGTCATCTGCATACATCGTTACGTTGCAACTTTGCAAAGGTCATTAATGTAGATTAAGAATAGTAGCGGACCAACATATGAGCCCTGTGCAACACTGTGGCTTGCTGCTGTAACTGAGATAGCTCACATGCATTTGGATCAAGTTTTTCCTGTTCCATTATCGATAAAGACATGAAAATTTTCAGCTTTGTTGGCTAACATGATGATAGGCATATCAACATCTCCAGAACTAGAGCGCAAAATGCAAACTGTCTCCTGCCCATCATTGATCCGAGGGGCACTGTGAAGTAGGTAGCAGATTTGGTATCAACCTCCACGTGGTTTGTATTCAAGTCTTGTACTTGAATTACTCCTTCGCTGCTGTTCTTAACACATTAAGCTTCTCTTGCAAAGTATAGTAGTCCATTGTTTAGACTGCTTATTCAGGTTTAAACAAAAATCACGAGGAGGCTGATACTGGCCCTTCGGATGAATCACAGTAGACACTTTGCATTGTGTGCTCTAATTCTTGATCTAGATGCATGTGAGCTATCTCAGTTACAAAGTAACCCCTTCTTGGCCTGCATGCTTTTCGGGGAATGATTACATCTCGTCCTTCTTGCGGAAAGGAAAGCCTGCAAAGCTCATGAAAGGCAACGAAAAATTTCAAGAAATATTTGCAGTGCTTGGTACCTAGGGAAATTCGTGCAAGTGCTAATTTGCTCCTTGGCTTAGGAACGTTTGTTTGCAATCTGTATGGGGAGAAACATTTGTCAGTGAATGAAGCAAGAAGAGCTATATTCTACATTTGTTAATCTATCATTGTCTTTTTCCTCAAAAAGTTTTTAATAGTCTGTGTTATCCAGGGTGCTTGGCGGGGCCTAATCGTCTTAACCTCATTAGGTATGAAATTAGTATAAATGTTCAAGAGGACTTCATTAAGTAATTTAACCTGTTCATTAGGGCATGTCAAGTTTTCAAGATGCTCGCGCCAGCGAAACATTGCAATACTTTTCCTAATTGCTACAAAATCTGCCTTGTCATAATGCCAAATCCTACGAGTTTACGGAGGTACTGGTATACTCGAAACAGATACTTTTCCATAAACAATTTGATGATGACATTGCTCATGCAATGACGGATGAACTCCGGATTCCACGACAAGGTTAGGCTGATCAGTGAAAATCAAATCAATACAGGACTTAGAACCACCCATCAAATGAGTTGGTTCTGAAATTAATTGATGAAGCCCAAGGTCAGACGTCAATGGCTCAAATTCTTTTCCCTCACTGTTCTCAATGTCTTTCGCCCACCATTGTGTTGACCGACAGTTAAAATTACCAGTGATAACAACGCAGAAAGGATTTTCTGCGTGGATTTTGGATAGCAACAGCTCAAAGTTGAGTGTAAAATTATCAAACTCACCCTGGTTCTGAGTGGGACTCCTATAAACTACCACAAAAAAGTATTTTTTCCTTTTTAATTGGACCTCGCATACAACGCACTCAGGGAGAGTCACCAAATCTGGACGATTTTTGGAAGGAAGGGAATCCTTAACGTATAGCCCAACACCACCTCTTTGACATTTTGGGGATGGTTATCTTTATGGAACGAGTAGCCATCTAGTGCCAGTCTTTCCTCGTCAATGGTGCTGTCGAGGTGAGTTTCTACAATCCCAATTAAGTCATAATTATATACCGAATTATATGCTTCCATCAGAGAAACTCTTAAAAAATCATGTGCAGTAATACTATTTAGATTCCATGTGCAAAAATCAAGCGTTTCAGGACCAGGATTAGTTTCAATATCACCACTGAGCAAAATTGTCCTAAAAACCAACCATTGCGCATGAAGTGTGTAGCATGTTAAACACCCGATGTAAAAATAGGAATACAGAAAAAGAAACCGCCTGACAGCAGAATTCTTAAAACGAACGAGACCAATGAGAACAAGTGGGATTCGTTTCAGGAGTTCCACAGTCGTGTAAATTATTCTCTTCGCAAGTTGATGCAGACGGGCAAACAAAGGCAAGAAACGTAACTGGGTTACCACAGTGTGCACTGCAAGAAACTGTGCTGTTAATGCAAATGGCAAAACAAGGATTGAAATTGCAATGAAATAGCAGCAAAACCAGTACAACTTAAGGACTTGAGTAAACATTGAAACATGCCTAATAGTTTTGCTTACTGGGAGTGATAGCTGCATTGATGGATAAAAACACCCTATTGTTGCTCGCCATTGGTTGATTTCAACCGGCATCATCAAAAGAAAATCCTCTCGCTGGCCCTAACAGGCAATAAGTCATGTTGCAACAGTCAAAAGTAAGTCCCAGGGAAAAACATAAACAAGTTACTGCACGATACACAAAACAAAGAATACCCAAATACCCAAAAAGATCAGTTCCTTTTATACCTTGACATCTGTAACCGAGCATATAAGATCTGGAAACAGTGCAAATAGAGGCCAGGATTGTCAAATATTTCATGACCAAAAATGTCGAAACATAATTTCAGTTCATTTGGACCCAAAAATATCACTTTTAGCAATATTCTGACCCAAAAATATCCGACTTGCCTCCCCGTATATGCATGTGCTGAGTGCCCACCCACCCTCCGGGATCCTTAGCAGCACAGGACCGGAGATCCAAGGCTCCTATCGTTCCATACTCTGGTTCCACTGCTCCGGATTATGCACCTACATCGGATGATACAAAGCAGATAGTTTTGTCAACGATCTCCTGTTTGTGTGATTTTGGTGTTGTCAGCAAAATGTCCCTTTTCGGCATGTTGGTGTTTTGACAACCTGCTCTAGAAAAATTGCCTTATTTTGATACCCCGTGCTAGAAAAAATTGGTGAAAACGATACCCTGAAAAACAAATGTAATAAGTAACCGTCCCCCTGGGGTTTTGCTAGGAGTTTCTTATTCAATGACGTATTTGCAGGTAACGACGGGGGCCTAGGCTTATCCATATCACAGATTATACAAATATTTCCTCACTTGCACGGTTGATATATGTTGTTAATTTGGGTACAATGGAGGAGCGTTAGTATGTGAATTTCAGAAGAGCAAAGATTAAAGAAGGTAAACGATGGAAAGTAAGGGAGCGGTTATTCTAATCCTGGGTACCAGGGCGGAGGATACTTTAACAGAATTAGACAACATTTCATACCCCATCTTGAATATGGAAAACAGCATTATACCCCACCACCTTTCAGCGAAATGGTTTTGTACCCCATCCAGAAGTCTTCGAGGACGTGATGTATGAAATATATACACATGCATGCCAATTTATTCAAGGGCAATTTTCATACAGGTCCAGTGATTCATCATTTCCAGTTGTCTTTCAATTTTAATTTTAAATGTTAACTGATGACTTCACATAAATATTTTTCAAGCAAAGCAGTTTTGCACCTCATACCAATTTCCCTTAATATATGGATACCCCCACACAGTAATGGGAAAAATTTTCATACCCCTGTCAAAAATCCTCCGCCTTGGCACCCAGGATCAAAAATGACTGCTCCCTAACCGAACAAGAGCAATGACTGCAACTGTGGGAAATTTGGAAAAATAGGCAGTGCAACTAGCAGGATAGATTGAAAAAATATCGAGGGACTTTAAATTGCATGAACATTTAGCAAAGAAAGGATACATAAGCAGTGAACAGAGGAAGCAATGGGGAGAAATAGAGGAACAACAAAGAACAGGTTCATCTTGCCTCTATCTTTGGAATTATAAAGAACGTTGGCAAGCAGGGTGGGAAATGAACACCGATTAAACCGTGCCTATATGTGATAAGACTTCGTGTTTCAAAAAGAGAATAGCTATGCAGAAGGAAGGACAACAAGAATAGAGACAGCTGCGAATTGGTTCTGAGATATCTGACATCGAGGCCAAGGCAATTCAATGTCAGAAAGGTTTTGCGTGTCCCCCAATCCAAAAAATAACATTTTCGTTGTTTCTTTATATGCTTTCAGCACTGTTTCTAGAACATACGATGTAATCCAGGTCTGATTTTGGTGGCCTGATTTTAGACCTGCATATGCAATTTTGAGTTAAGCCCTGTTCACACGGCACAAACTAACCCGGGGCGAACCTGGGTTAAATTAACCCTGGTTCAACCCGCGTCTGTTCACACGAAAAGATCTTCAAAATGTGTGTGAACACAAAACTGGGGCGAACCTGGGTTAATTTTATTCCCGCATTCGCAGTTGGTGAGATAACAAAGCAAGAATTTGAGAAAATGGCGGACAAAAATACCAAGATGACAATACTTTGTGCATGCTTATGTTTTGCCGGCAGATTTTTGTTTTAAAATGTATGGTTTGGTTTTGGCATCGCATGTGTTTATGAAGAGGCGAGCACTAGCACGAAAAAGGCGGCTAGAAAAGAATCGAGTTTCTGCTTGAAATCATATGACTTCGTATCTCAAGCGTATCATAAAAAGCTTCTTCGTCCTCCCAAGTTGATCCTCGGTCTATTTTTCCTCAATTCATAGCGTATAGAATGACCAAATGAATATGTATAACAGTTTAGAATGAATAAACATCTGTGAAGATAACACAACTTCAGTGCATGAGATCGAAACTAACCTAGGTTCGCCCCAGGTTTGCGTTCACACGACATTTTCCATAACTAACCCAGGTTCGACCCAGGGCGAACCCACCTCCTGAGGTGGGTTAGTTTAACCCGGGGCGAACCCAGGTTAGTCGCGTTCACACTACAAAAATCTAACCTAGGTTAGTTTAACCCAGGTTCGCCCCGGGTTAGTTTGTGTCGTGTGAACAGGGCTTTAGCCATTTATTTTCATTAACTAACTATGAATTATTCACTTTACAATTACAAATACTGGTATGCGCTAGCCATGCCTCGGCATCTTAAATACTGGAGGAGGATTTTAGTAGGAGAAAATTTTGACCGGAGGAAGGTTCAGTACTGTTCTGGACTCTTGCTGCGAGAAACAAAACGGAAGGAGTTTTAAGACAGGGTGCATATATCAAATGCAGGTAAATCAACTAATAATGCAAAAAGGTCTCGGAGTAGACAGGCGAGACGGAGTGGAATTGAATTTGGTGTAAGGCTGGTGCAAAGAGTGGCTTCATTAAAAAGATATCAAAGGATATGGCACTTCCAGCATTAAAGATAGAATAGAAGGAAATTGGAAAATAATCAAAACTATGGCTTAAATGGAGTGAAGAGAATCATTCTGCGAATATCATGGGAGAGACAGACAAGTAGCTGCATGTGAAATGTAAAGACAATAGAAGTCAAATCAGGGAAGAGAATTGATCAAAGCTGAGGATTCTACTGGGTTTTGAAAAAGGAGAAATTACTCCAGAGACATATCCGTTTGGACATGAGACATGTAATCGACCATTGATTTGCAAGCTTTCGCAAGTAAGAGACAAGGTAAAGAAAGCTGCAGTTAAAAACCAATCTGATTTGTTATTTGCTGCATATAAACATGGATGACCTCTGCTCTGATGCAAGTAGCCCAAAGATAGATATTTTTCTACAACATCCCCACAGAATGTGAAATTGATATGAAAGAGCTTTAAAAATAGTATTTCAAATGTTATTTTGTCGAAATGGTCAATCAATTTTTCACATTAGAAACAAAATGTACATTTCTTCCGTTTGTTGCTATTATATTCTTTCTTACGTACATCAGCATTTCATACTTATTTCATGTACCTGCCACACAAGAGGAGAAACGACAGCCATTTCTTTTGCGCTGCTGAAAGCAAGGACTGCCAGTCATAAATTTATACGAGGTTTGTGTCTGATGTAATTGTCGATTACCACTCATAATCTCGCAAAAATGACAGCAGAATAGGATAAAGGCATGAGGACAGGTGTTATCGACGAGGACATCACCAAATCGTTCGTTCTGACCACGTTCGATGTTGCAATTCTTGCCATTCTGGAAAGTGGAGAGTAAATATATTTGTTATTTATTCAAAGTTCATTGGAATCGTATGTTATTTGTCGATAGCTGGCATATATGTGGCTGAACATTGACGTTTTCGCGCTCCTTTTGGTGGGGGGCCGTTTTGACAATGTTGTCGGAAGAAGAAATACGAACGATTTGTTGGAGAAACTGGCAGTAGAATGCGGTTCAAAAAGTGGAATTTTGATATCAAAACCAGTTAAAGTACGTTTATCATTTGTGCTGCTTCACGATTTTGATTAGTTGTCCTTTTTTGTAAGATACAAATGTAAGTACCTTTTAATTCGCCCTTTATCTATCACAACGGTTTGGTTTTTTAGGCCCATACAGTACAACTTTTCCCGTTGTTCATTCTACCCTCAAAATTGAATCTTGAATATCTCCGGAGGTATTTCTATCAGTTTCAAACTGAAAAAAGATCCAGATAGTGCTCTAAATTTGGCATCTTTTGAAGAAGTTTTGAAGATACTTCAACACACAGAAGGAGACCTTCGAATCAAAATATTTAGTCTCCATGAGTATGCGTTTCAGTCATCAATTAGCTGTTTACTATGACAAACTACAGTGACAATGAGGTCGAATTCAAATTTTTGGCATTTCTTCAAATTTTGAAATAATTCGTAGCGCCCTTGATTGACTATGCATTAGGGCATTGGGAATAGGTCTGTGAAGAAATTTTTTGAAAATATTCATTTCCCTTCTATCCTATGATATTTTGGCGAAGGATGGTAAATCGTCCAAAAAGGGCCTAAATCTGAGATTTCAAATTTCCCGGTTGGTTTCTGGCTCCATTTGATTGGTTTAGAGCGTGTCATGTGTCAATTTTGTTAGCCAGTAAGGATTTAGTGCCTATCTTTTTCTGTGCTACTTTGAATGTGGTTTAGTTTATAATAATAATAATTATTATTATTATTAAAACAAAACCACCATCAAAAATATCAGAAAAAGTATATGAAAAACAAAACTGTTAAAAGCAAAACGTTTCGATTATATAATCTTCATCAGTTGTTTACAACCACAGGACAGCCAAGTATTTATAGGACAAAATAACATTTACATAAAATCGTAATAAAATCCCCCCGAGGCCCCCCTTAAAAACAATGCCAAACAAAACACCTAGACTATTTCAAGTTTTCTTAGCCAGCCAAAACTTCCAATTCAAATAAAAGTTCATAGTAAATTCCCTAATCCTTTAGTTCTCGACATCAGAATGGAAGCTCTGCGTATATAAAGTCTCAAGCAAACGAAGAAGCACGCCTCCCAACGACCCTCCTGGGATTTGCTTAAATTGCTAAATCCCTAGATGGCAAGACAGGGAATTCCACCCTGACACCACGTGCACACTGACACGAAATACGAAAGGAAGCATGCCCCCAAGATAAAGCCTAAGACTTATTCAAATGGAATGACTGTACTCAGGCGACCCCACAGGCGAACATATCCAATTCAACATCAGCCGCTCTTTCATTGAGACCGTTGGGTGCAAAGGTTCCCAATTTGTATTGCCAAAATAATTCTTTTCTACGAAGTGAGTAAACATCTGAAGCCCCATCAATGATTTTTATGCTGACCGAAAAAGCACCCTGATGGCCTTCACTAAAAAAATGCCCAAAGAAACCCGCCTTTGGTACCGCCTTACCCCTGTCAAGACTGCTATCATTGTATTTACGTGCATATGTTCGAAAATATGATTTTTACACATTAAATCTTTGCCGAAATTTGGTTTTTGTGCTGCCCACATATTTTTTATTGCAGCAATCACATTGCAACAAGTAGACTACATTCTCCGAGTTGCAATGATAAGCACCAGAGGAGATCGTAAAGCGTCGAGAGTCGTTAAAATTTCGAAATGTTTCCCCTTCAACAATGAGTGCACAAATTTGACAGCTTCTCCTGCCATTACATTTGAAAGTGCCCTTTTCAGCTTGTTCATCTGTTAGTTGATAAACTTTGGCCCGAACCAGAGTATCCTTGACATTTTTAGCCCTTCTGAACGAAACAAAAGTCTTATCCTTGAAAATATGTCGATGTTCATTATCAACAAAGAGTGCATTCAAACATGTTTGCAAAATGTCGTAAACTTTATTAAATGCTGGATGGAATGTTAAAACCAGGGGTATCCTCGTATCATCCCGGTGCTTTTGGTTCCGATCCAGGAGGGTATTCCGATCCAACCCCCTTACCCTATTAAACTGTCCCTCTATTTCTCCCCTATTGTACCCCCGATCAAAAAGAAAATTTTCCAAGTTTTCCAATCGATTTTCAAAAAAAAAATCTTCTGAGCAGATACGACGAATTCGAAGGGCCTGCCCATAGGGAATGCCCTTTTTCGTATGACCTGGATGACACGAGGAACGATGAAGAAGCTGATGAGTATCAGTCGGTTTCGTATACAGATCTGTGACTATTTTGTTACCTTGCCTAATAACCTGAACATCCAAAAAATAAAAATAATAATAGTAATAATAATACTAAGGAGTCAGTAGAACTTTAAAACGCCTCCAATCCCTTCTCAAATTTAAAAAGGACAAAAAGATTATGTAGAGTGGCATAAGTGGGAAAAGATGTTATTGCTTTTAATTGTAAATTTAACATTTTTATGTACTTTTTGTTTGTAAACAACTTCTTCTGTATAAATTCTCGGCTGCCCAGTAAAGTTGTAGACTGATGAAGATTTTTAATCGAAACGTATTTTTATGAAAACAGTTTAATTTCTTTTAATAATAATAATAATAATAATAATAATAATAATAATAATAATAATACTAAGTGTGCCAATCAGTAACCTGTTTTATATGGACGATCTGAAACTCTACGCATCCAATGATGATCAACAGCAAGGAGAACTACGGATTGTAAAGCAGTTTAGTGATGACATCAAAATGAGTTTTGGTTTAGATAAATGTGCGAAGGCGTCGTTCAAAAAGGGTAAACTGATTGCCACGGGCAATATTGAGCTGGATAAAGAAACAACTATCAATGAGTTAGATCAAGATAGGGGATACAGATACCTTGGAGTAGATGAAAGTGATGGTATTCAACATACTAAAATGAAGGAGAAGATCAGGAAAGAGTATTACAAAAGAGTACGACTAATAGTGAGATCAGAACTCTATGGAAGAAACAAAATTGAAGCGATAAACAGCTTGGCGATACCTACTGTGCAATATAGTTTTGGGATAATCGATTGGAAATACTCTGAGCTAAAAAAGCTTGATTCAAAGACAAGGAAGATCTTGACAATGCATGGAATGTTACACCCAAAATCTGATGTCGACCGAATTTACATACCCAGAAAAGAAGGAGGCAGAGGATTGATAGAAATAGAGACTGCATTTAAAGTGGCAATAGTAGGGCTTAATCATTATCTTGAAAACAAGAGCACTTTGTCAAGCAATATGATTATTATGCACGAGAAGACGAAGCGAAAGTACTCAATCAGTAAAATAGCCAAAAATATCGAAAAGGAAATGGCAGATTTGAATTTCGCACCGAAACCAGACAAACCAACGGCAGAAAACGCAAAAGTATTGAAACAAGGAATAAAAAAAGAACTTGTGAAGACGAAAAATAATAGATGGCTTAGTAAACCACTGCATGGAAAGTACCCTTCACTTATTGGGGAACCACATGTTGACCTTCCAAATACAAACAATTGGCTCAGATCAGACATCAAAGGAGAAACAGAGGGATTGTTGATAGCAGCGCAAGACCAAGCTCTATACACACGAAATTATCAAAAACACATAGTTGGCAAAGAAATTGACAGCAGATGCAGGATGTGTTACAAGCAGTCTGAAACAATTGACCATATAACAACAGGATGTGAAGTATTAGCAAAGTCAGATTACATCGAAGACAACAAAGCTGCAGCATATGTACACTGGAATATTTGTAATGATCTAGGAATCAAGACCTCAGACAAGTGGTATGAGCACCAACCGAACACAGTAACTAACACTGAAACACATACAGTGCTATGGGACATGGCAGTGCATACAGACAGACATATAGGTGCGAACAGACCTGATATCATAATCAAGGACAAAGTGAATTCAACTTGCAAGCTGATAGACATGACTGTGCCATGTGATAAAAATGTTTCAATCTAAGAAATGGAAAAGAAAAGCAAATATCAAGATCTGGAAATTGAGATACAAAGGATGTGGAAAATGAAAACGGAAGTAATACCCATTGTGATAGGAGCCCTCGGTACCATCAGAAAAGTAATGGAAGATAATATCAGAAGCGTCTCAGAAAATATGAATCTTCAGACGGTCCAAAAGACATGCTTACTAGGAACTGCAAGGATCCTTCGTAAAGTACTTAGCATCTGAACTTCAACATGACATGCCTTAGGTGTATTGTTTACACCCGGCCAAAGAAAAAGCAACCAGTATGAACTGTGACATTTAGCACCACGTATAATAATAATAATAATAATAATAATAATAATAATAATAATAATAATAATAATAATAATAATAATAATAATAATAATAATAATAATAATAATAATAATACGCAGAGAAAACAAGACTAGTTTGTTTGAAAATTTCGATCTATAGTAGACCTTCATCAGTCAAATAATGTTCGAAATAAATGTTTTACAATCTAACGTTATCAAATGCGAATGTTGTGTTCCATAAATAAAAGGAGTCTAAAATTCTAACAATGAAATAGAGAACGGAGAACGATTGATGTGACGAAACTTTATTAAACTGCTACATATGCTTGTATAGTTTATAATTTGTCTTTCCGGGCTCATTAAGGCTAGAATTTAGTCCGTTTGGTTCTCTGGATTCTAGTCGCGATATCCACAAGTTTTCGTAATGTTCTAATTTATCACGATCTCCGTCTAATCTCTGCAGGATATGTACCTTTAAATCCCTATCAAAATTGCATGATTCACTCTCATGAAAATGTTTGCCCAGTTCCGTTGCATCCGGATCGTGCTTAGCATCACTCCTGTGCTTATTAAACCTTTGGCTTAAAGCTGTGGATGTATATCCGATGTATATTAGCTTATGCTTCATACATTCAGCGGCATAAATCACATTTTTGCTGTTGCAGGAACCACCGTCAATACGACATGTTTTTGCCAGTCTTTGTATTTGTTATGTCATTTCTTTGTCCCATGTGGCAACACAATTTGCATGGACGTCCTCTTTTCTTTGATTTTTCTAACGTACAGCGCACAGAGTAGCCGGCCTTTTTGTTCATTTGTCGCTTTGTTTGAACCAGATGATTGTGCAAGTTTGGATTTCTTCGGTAGGAAATTATTGGTGGTTCTGGGAATACTTGTTTGAGATCTGGATGTTCAATTATCATGAAATGGTAGTGTCTTTGTAGTATTTGGGAGAGTCCCTTAAACTTCTGGTGCCAATCAATTACTAGAGGAACTCTGTTTTCTTTATTCTTGTCAGTAACTTTCTGTTTTAATAGATAGTTGCGATCTCGTGCTTCTACTTCGGTTGCAACTTTTGTTAGTGTTTTCACGGAATATCCTCGGTTTGCATAAAAGTTTATTAATTGCGTTGCATGTTTTCGATAGTCAGTCAAAAGATGACAGATCCGTCTTATTCTTATAAGCTGAGACAACGGATTTGAGCGAAGTGTATGCGTTGGATGGTCTGATAGTTTGTGAAGGTAAGTGTGCGTAGCTGTTGGTTTGCAATGTAATTCTGTTATCAATGTTCCATCATGCCTCTTTACTTTTGTGTCTAGAAAAACAACATCAGATTTGGAATATTCCATTGTAAATTTAATAGTAGATCTGTAAGAATTCTTTGCAGCGAATGAGTTGCAATAAGACAGGAAATGTTTCAGCTCTTCTTGATTATGATCCCATACAAAAAATACATCGTCTATGTATCGTATCCACATAGCAGGACCTTTATGATATTCTCTTTCATAGTAGTGTAGCAAATCAGTCTCAAATTTTGACATAAATAAGTTTGCAAAGCTAACAGCCATGGTTGTACCCATTGCAGTCCCTTTGCAAATTTTACCATCAAATCAAAGTGACTGCAATGGGTACACCCATGGCTGTTAGCTTTGCAAACTTATTTATGTCAAACTTTGAGACTGATTTGCTACACGACTATGAAAGAGAATATCATAAAGGTCCTGCTATGTGGATACGATACATAGACGATGTATTTTTTGTATGGGATCATAATCAAGAAGAGCTGAAACATTTCCTGTCTTATTGCAACTCATTCGCTGCAAAGAATTCTTACAGATCTACTATTAAATTTACAATGGAATATTCCAAATCTGATGTTGTTTTTATAGACACAAAAGTAAAGAAGCATGATGGAACGTTGATAAAAGAATTACATTGCAAACCAACAGCTACGCACACTTACCTCCACAAACTATCAGACCATCCAACGCATACACTTCGCTCAAATCCGTTGTCTCAGTTTATAAGAATAAAACGGATCTGTCATCTTTTGACTGACTATCGAAAACATGCAACGCAATTCATAAACTTTTATGCAAACCGAGGATTTTCCGTGAAAACACTAACAAAAGTTGCAACCGAAGTAGAAGCACGAGATCGCAACTGTCTATTAAAACAGAAAGTTACTGAAAAGAATAAAGAAAACAGAGTTCCTCTAGTAATTGATTGGCACCAGAAGTTTAAGGGACTCTCCCAAATACTACAAAGACACTACCATTTCATGATAATTGAACATCCAGATCTCAAACAAGTATTCCCAGAACCACCAATAATTTCCTACCGAAGAAATCCAAACTTGCACAATCATCTGGTTCAAACAAAGCGACAAAAGAACAAAAAGGCCGGCTATTCTGTGCGCTGTACGTTAGAAAAATCAAAGAAAAGAGGACGTCCATGCAAATTGTGTTGCCACATGGGACAAAGAAATGACATAACAAATACAAAGACTGGCAAAACATGTCGTATTGACAGTGGTTCCTGCAACAGCAAAAATGTGATTTATGCCGCTGAATGTATGAAGCATAAGCTAATATACATCGGATATACATCCACAGCTTTAAGCCAAAGGTTTAATAAGCACCGGAGTGATGCTAAGCACGATCCGGATGCAACGGAACTGGGCAAACATTTTCACGAGAGTGAATCATGCAATTTTGATAGGGATTTAAAGGTACATATCCTGCAGAGATTAGACGGAGATCGTGATAAATTAGAACATTACGAAAACTTGTGGATATCGCGACTAGACTCCAGAGAACCAAACGGACTAAATAGACCATTTTGACATTTGAAAAAAGGGTCTGGGGAGAGCAATATTTTTCTGGTAAATGGCTGCCACAGGGCTTTCAGGAGCGATAAATTGAATTCTACAAATCTATTGGTTTCAAATTCATGACCAAAAGTAAGGAAATATACTGCCCAAAATGTACCTGAAAAGCTGTCCTATGACCCATAAGCCTCATAACAGAAGGGAGACTCTCTCCAACCCAGACCTCGAATCCAACGGCTTTTTGCGTCTGGCGGGAAAGCGGGAAAGTATTCGTCATTCTTTCTGTTTACCAGCATAAACGAAGCAAGTTGAAAAGCTGCATCAGATAAAGGTTCATATAATAACGAAATCGTGGAGATAATGATTTCTTTCTGAATTAGGCATTCTGGAAAGATACAAATTCAGTATTGCGAGAAATAATGTCTCGCCCTGTGGATATATTGCTGCAAGCAGCGGCTTTTTACGAAGTTTCTTTTGCCTTGAAAGTGATGTGACTTGCAAAGAACTTTACAGGTCAATTTACGAATTCCAGCCTACTGTAGAGGAAACTGCAAGGGCAGGTAAGTCAGATCTTCTTTGTTGAACTTTTTCATGTCACAATTCACTTACCAATAAAATCCAAGACTGTTTCCTATTTAGATTGTTCTGCTTGACAGGAAGATATTGCTCAACTGCCACTACCTATGAAAGTACAGTAAGACCATCATCGGTGGCTTCTCTGCCCTGTTTTCTGGAAAATATTGTGACCTATGGCAAGCAGTTTATGCAAAAAAGGAACTCTAAATTCAACTCACCTGTGCTGTGAAAATAAAAGTTCTCGTTCTTTTTATATGTTGTCGAAACTCCTGCCTCCCGATATCATCATAAATTTTCAAGATTTGTTTTGAAAAAAAAGTCTTCAAACACAACACAAACGCGTATCAAATGCTGTCAAACAAGATTCCACACAATCCTGAATTCATATCTTTTCCAGTCTACACATCTCATAGCGACACAACTATAATTCCAAGGTTTCGTTGCAAGACCTTTATTTTGCACTTGAAGCAAGACTTGCTTCGTTTATTTTGGTAAACAGAAAGAATGACGAATACTTTCCCGCCAAACGCAAAAAGCCGTTGGATTCGAGGTCTGGGTTGGAGAGAGTGTTTCCCTTCTGTTACGAGGCTTATGGGTCATAAGACAGCTTTTCAGGTACATTTGGGCAATTTATTTCCTTATTTTTGATCGTGAATTTGAATCAATAGATTTTTAGAGTTCAATTTATCGTTCGTGAAAGCCCTGTGGCAGCCATTTACCAAAAAAATATTGCTCTCCCCAGACTCTTTTTTCAAATGTCAAAATGGTCTATTCTAGCCTTAATGAGCTCGGAAAGACATTATAAACTATACAAGCATATGTAGCAGTTTAATAAAGTTTCGTCACATCAATCGTTCTCCGTTCTCTATTTCATTGTTAGAATTTTAGACTCCTTTTATTTATGGAGCACAACATTCGCATTTGATAACGTTAGATTGTAAAACATTTATTCGAACATTATTTGACTGATGAAGGTCTACGATAGATCGAAAATTTTCAAACAAACTAGTCTTGTTTTCTCTGCGTATTATCGACCTGGAACAAGAATACTCAATCTTACTTGACGCATTAATAATAATAATAATGATAATAATAATAATAGTAATAATAATAATAATAATATGAAAAACAAAACTGTTAAAAGCAAAACGTTTCGATTATAAATTCTTCATCAGTTGTTTACAACCACAGGACAGCCAAGTATTTATAGGACAAAATAACATTAACATAAAATCGTGATAAAATCCCCCCGAGGCCCCCCTTAAAAACCATGCCAAACAACACACCTAGACTATTTCAAGTTTTCTTAGCCAGCCAAAACTTCCAGTTCAAATAAAAGTTCATAGTAAATTCCCTAATCCTTTAGTTCTCGACATCGGAATGGAAGCTTTGCGTATATAAAGTCTCAAGCAAACGAAGAAGCACGCCTCCCAACGACCCTCCTGGGATTTGCTTAAATTGCTAAATCCCTAGATGGCAAGACAGGGAATTCCACCCTGACACCACGTGTACACTGACACGAAATACGAAAGGAAGCATGCCCCCAAGATAAAGCCTAAGACTTATAATAATAATAATAATAATAATAATAATAATAATAATAATAATAATAATAATAATAATAATGACGAGAGTAGATTGAACAACGAGAGTAGATTTTACCAGCAACTTAATAATGATGAACTAAATAAAGAAAATGCTATACCTGATGCAGATGAATCAAAACAATTCTGGTCGGAAATTTGGGGTAAGGAGGTAGAACATAACAGAGAGGCAGAATGGCTGAGTGATTTCAACAAGGAAATGGAGGATATACGAAAGCAACAAAGGGTTGAAATAACTGAACCAAAAGTGAAAAAGATGCTTAAAAAGATCCCTAACTGGAAGGCGCCAGGTCCCGATGGGGTGCAAGGATTTTGGCTAAAGAATTTTACAAGCATGCACAAATATTTGACACAATATCTTGCTCGTTGTCTCGAAGAAGATACACCTGAATGGATGACGAAAGGAAGAACAGTTCTAATTCAAAAGGATAAATCAAAGGGGATAGAATCAAGTAATTTCAGACCAATAACCTGCCTACCACTTGTTTGGAAGTTACTGGCTGGATTGATAACTGATGAAGTCTATTGTTTCTTAGAAACAGAGAAACTACTACCCGAGGAACAAAAAGGTTGCAAAAGAATATCGATGGGAACTGCAGACTTGCTATTCATTGACCGATTGGTGCGACGAGAGGCCAGGATGAGAAAAAAGAACTTGGCAATGGGTTGGGTAGATTACAGAAAGGCTTATGACATGGTCCCCCATTCGTGGATATTGGAGTGTTTGAAATCCTTAGGTATTAGCGACAACATACAACTGTTCCTTGAAAAGACAATGAAAACTTGGAGAGTTGAACTGACATGTGCAAACCAGCAACTGGGAGAAGTGAAAATCAAGAGGGGGATTTTTCAAGGCGATGCACTCTCACCTCTTTTATTTGTTGTTGCAATGATTCCTCTCACACATGTTTTGAGAAAGATGAAATCTAGTTACGAGTTTACAAAGAGTAAAGAAAAAATCAACCACTTATTATACATGGACGACCTCAAGTTATATGCGAAAAATGAAAAGGCACTAGACTCACTTGTTCAGACAGTTAGAGTTTTCAGCAACGATATAGGCATGCAATTTGGGTTAGATAAATGTGCAGTTCTGATAATGAAGAGAGGAAAGATAGTTAAATCAGATGGAATCGAATTGCCCAATGACGAAAAGATAAGATCTCTAAAGCAAGATGATAGCTATAAATATCTGGGTATATTACAATCAAACGAAATACAACGGAAAGATATGAAAGACAAAGTTGGAAAAGAATACAAAAGACGTGTAAGGAAAATACTTGAAAGCAAGCTCAATGGTGGCAACATAATCAAAGCAATCAACACATGGGCCATACCAATGCTAAGATACTCAGCTGCTTTCCTTGACTGGACTATTAGTGATCTACAAGAAATGGCTAGAAGAACAAGAAAGCTAATGACTATGCATAATGCACTGCATCCTAGGAGCAATGTTGATCGTCTATGCATACCACGAAGTGAAGGGGGCAGAGGACTCCTGAGTGTTGAAGATACAGTGAATTTAGCTAAACTGGGATTGCAAGGATACGTGAAGATGAGTGAAGAAAGGCTGATTAGTGCTGCAAGAGGTGCCGATGAAGCCACAGACTGGGAAGCAGCAATTGAAAGTAAGAATGAGTTCAAGAAACGAAAAAAACTCGAAAGGCAAAACAACTGGAAAGCAAAAATGCTACATGGGCAGTTCATCAGGCAGACAGAAAATCTAGCGGACGAGCAGCAATGGCTGTGGTTAAAGGATGGCACTTTGAAAAGGGAGACAGAAACATTGATAATGGCAGCTCAAGAGCAGGCAATCAGAACTAATTTGATCAAGGCAAAGATAGACAAGACCCAGCAAGAAAGCAAATGCAGAATGTGCGGTCAAGCTGACGAAAGTGTCAATCATATTTTGAGCGAGTGCAGTAAGATGGCACAAAAGGAATATAAGCGTCGACACGACTGGGTTGGGAAGAAGGTGCATTGGGAAGTCAGTAAACGGTGTGGATTTGATGTTAAAGAGAAATGGTACGAACATGAGCCAGATGCAGTCAGTGAGAACAATGATTTCCACATTCTATGGGATTTCGAAGTACAAACAGACCATGTAATTGAAGCGAGAAGGCCTGACATTATCGTGACAGACAAAAAGAAAAATATATTCAAGATAATTGACTTCGCGGTGCCTTTTGATAGCAGAGTGGATGCAAAGGAAATGGAAAAAATTGAAAAATATCAAGATTTAGCCAGGGAGCTAAGAAAGATTTGGAACAAACGAGTGAAAGTCATCCCTATCATAATTGGAGCTTTAGGAACGACTCCAAAACTTTCAAAAAAGAGACTGGAGGACATTGGCATCGAAACGAAGATAGTGGAACTGCAGAAGAGTGCCATCTTGTATTCTGCAAGGATCCTCAGGAAAGTTCTTGAGATTTGAGGAGACTTGTTGTCACCGAACCTCAAGAAAAAGAACTCTACTGACATTTAGACAGTATGCGCTATGACGATAATAATAATAATAATAATAATTATTATTATTATTAAAGAATTGATCGAGATGCCTTGCTTGCTGATAGTTAACAACAAATAAAAAACAAGACTGCTTGTGTGAAAATTTTCGATCTATCGTAGATCTTCTTCAGTCACTAAATTATAGCATTCTATAAATCTAATAGTTAATAAACGTTTAACAAGAGAGAATGTTGCGTTCTATAATGGAAAAAGAATTAAATGTTCTCCTAAATAATGGAATGTAAGTTTCTAATGATGTGGCGTCATGAAATACGCGGTTAATTCGTTTTGCTAAATAGTTTTAAATGAACACGTCCTAGTTCGTTGCAACTACTGTTCATGCCTAATGGTTCGTGAGTTCTAAGTCTGGATATCCATTGACTTTCTTTCTGTGCAAGGATATCAGAGTCCCCTTCAACGTTCTCTAAGACGTGCACCCGCAGATCGCGATCAAAACTGCACAATTCACTGTCATAAAAGTGTTTCCCCAACTCCGTTGCTGTCGGATCGTGTTTCGAATCACTCCGATGCTTGTTAAAGCGCTGGCTCAATGTTGTCGATGTGTACCCAACATAAAGTAAATTATGCTTAGTGCATTCGGCTGCATAAATCACGTTTTTTGATTGACAAGATCCTCCTGAAATTTTGTATTTCTTCCTTGCATTTATATTTTCTACCAGATCAGTTTGCCCCATGTGGTCGCATAATTTACATGGGCGGCCGCGTTTCTTTGAATTCTTCTGTGTGCATCTCACACTCAGTCCTGATGGTCTTTTTACCTTTGGCTGATAATAATAATAACAATAATAATAATAATAATAATAATAATAATAATAATAATAATAATAATAATAATAATATAAAGGCTGGAGACATGACAAGGTAGCTCAAATTGTCCACTGGAAGTTATGTCAAAAACTAGGATTAGGCCATGGAGATAGATGGTACAACCATGAAATAGAGAGTGTGATTGTGACGGAAGACTTTAGGTTATTATGGGATTTTCCCATACAGACAGATCATTGACTGGAGAATTACCGACCAGACATTGTGTTTGAAAACAAAAAGGATCGATCGTGTTTGCTGATTGACATATCCTGCCCCTTCGATACAAGAATTGAAAGAAAAGAAAAGGAAAAAATTGAGGTGTATCAAGACTTGAAGAGAGAGATCAAGAGGTTATGGAACATGAGGGAAGTTAAGATTGTACCAATAATCATTGGGGCTCTGGGTACCATTGGAAAGAACTTTGAAAATTGGTTGAAGAAAATTGAAGTGGAATGCAGCACAGAACTTTTACAAAAAGCTTGTCTGTTAGGAACTGCAAAGATCCCGAGAAAAGTACTGGATACCTAAGGCCAAGGGACTTGGCTTGCTATCCAGCAGTTAACCGGCAGTCAACATCAACGCCGAGTGAATATTGAACAATAATAATCATAATCATAATAATCATAATCATTATTATTATTATGCTTTTAAGCCCACATCAAGTATCATTCTGTTTCATCTTTGATACTCAGTGATAAATTTATTCACCGTGTATGCCATAGCGTTATTAACGATAACTGTAAAACCAGCAAACATTTTGTATATTAACCAATACCCCTTTCACACCGAAATGTAGATTAGATTAAACCAGTTTACTTTTGGATGAAATAAGCCTGGACTGGTTTAAACCTGCATACTTCCAAAATAACTGTTCACACCAATTTTTGCTTGTCACATCCCTTTCCTCGATCAGCCTCTGTTTGAAACAAACTTACTTTGGTTTACCATGGAAACCAAAGCTGTAACATTTATGTTTTCGATTTAAAATGGCTGACATTGAGCAGGAAAAGCAGTTGGCGCAAAGGAGTTCCAGCGTTACAAGATTAATGCTGCATATAAGGAAAAGAAACTTAACCGCTGCCTTACATTTCAGCTCTATTGTAAGTCTTAGCAGCACACTGATACCAACCGAGCGATCTGAATGGGCCAAAAAAAGATCGAAGGCATTTTGGTTTAAGACGGTAAAAGAAAATTGGGATGAAGATCAATGGATAATAAATTTTAGAATGTCAAGCCACGCTTTTGAGAATATATGCACAAAGTTACAGCCATTCAAAGAGAAGCGGTCAACAAATTTCAGGTAAGTGATACCTGTGCCACTGAGAGTTGCCGTTGCACTTTACCATATTTGTTGTTCAACAGAATATCGGACAATTAGTAATTTATTTGGTGTTGGAGTATCAACAGTCTCAGTTCTTATCAATGAATTTTGCAGCGCCATCGTACAGCACTTGTTGCCAATATACGTTCATTTGCCGTCAGTAGAAGAAAGTCCAGGTGTTATAAATAGATTTCTAGATCACAGCTCGTTTCTTCAAGTGATTGGTGCCATCGATGGTTGTCACATAAGCATCCTTCAGCCGGAAGAAAACGGGGAAAACTATATCAACAGGCACGATGTCCCATCCATCATACTCCAAGAACTTGTTGATGACTCGTACCTTTTTTGCAACATTTGTATTGGTTGGCCAGGAAAGTCTCTTGACTCCAGAGTCTTCAAAAACTCACCACTATTTCAAGAAGTTTGTCAAGGTGCCTCCCGCCTACCCTGGGTACCAGAGCCTAAACATTTAAAAATAAAAAAATAAAAAAAGAAAAAATGAGAAGAAAAGGGACGCTCTGGTTCCATCCAAACATAGTCTCGTTCTGAAGATATTCAATATTCCACAAGTGGAATATTGCCCTGATTGGTCAAAGTGAATCATGTGACCTGATCATCCAAATACTGATTGAATCATGATGAAATCGTCTAGCAGGCTTGTCAGACGCTGCAATGGTGGATCTGTTACAGCCGTTACAGCGAGCTGTGGAAAATGCATTAAGATCTCATTTTCCAAAAAATCAAAGAACTGACTTCACAGCAGCTGGAAATAGTTGAAGCCATATTTTTGAGGAGACAAGACGTTTTTGCAATTTTGCCAACGGGTCACGGAAAGTCTCTGCCTTTCCAAATTGCACCATCCATAGCTAGGGAGCTAGGCCAACATGAAGGTGATTCATTGCAAAAAGTGCTCATAGTTTCAAGGGCAAGGACTTGTTATTGTCATTTCTCCTCTACTCGCAATCAGAGACCTTCAAGTGAAAGCCTTGAATTCTGCTGGGATCCCTGCATGTTGTCTTCACAATGAATTGATCGAAGCTGGGGAAACACTTTTGGGAAATTTTGAGATAATCTTTGGAACACCTGAGGCCTAGATGAAGAGAGAAAGATGGTTCAAGATGGTGCCACTCCAACGGGTTCTTTTGATAGTTGCTGACGAGGCTCACTGTATACCAAAATGGTAAGCTAAGAAGATAACTCTGAAAAATGTGACTATAAATCTATAAATTCATGAGCCGACTGTATGTAAACGGGCATCTGAGGAAGCATTGGGTCATTCCATTTAATAAGCGTACACCCCGGTCGGAAGATGTAATTCCAAGGGGGTCAGAAATATTCTCAGTTTTTGCGAATCCGAGGGGTTCCAAAGTGACAAAAACAGGGTCGGAAGAAGAAATCCTAGGGGTGACTTGAAATAACTGAGTGAAATCCGAGGGTTAGATTGGAGTACCTGTAAATCCAACCACCTGGACAGAAAATTCCAGTCTTTCGTCCCCGTGTAACTACTGTTTTAGTCAAAATCCCAAGGGTGTTTTCGTAAAAAAGCATGTAAATCCAGGGGCTTTAATGTCAACATTTTATGTAAATCCGTTCGGTTTTCCTGTTTTCAAAAATCTTCCGTCCCGGGAGTATGCTTTTTAAATGGAACGAATTTCCAAACTTGAACTTGGGGGGGGGGGGCACAGCACATCAAAGGAGTTTTTTATCAAGCTAAAGAGACACTTCCTAAAGTGGAAAGGCACTCTTTTGATTATTGCAAAATCTCAGGAAAGGATGGCATGTGCTCCCAGTGCCTCCTGGTTCCTACATCACTGAGAGGTTTGAAAGAAAGAACATTTCATGAACATTTTTTAGCCTCATTTGCAGCAGTACACAGTA
This sequence comes from Aurelia coerulea, assembly GCA_039566865.1. NCBI lineage: Eukaryota > Metazoa > Cnidaria > Scyphozoa > Semaeostomeae > Ulmaridae > Aurelia > Aurelia coerulea. The sequence continues at coordinate 10,741,282 of CM076955.1, read as the reverse complement.
TCATTGCAGGATATCTTTAGCTAGATAACTGTATTCTAATTCTGAGAGGTGTTTTCAAGTTGCTTTCACTGAATTTTTCTGATTTTATTTGTGTGTGTATCTGTGCAGAATGGTGGTTTTATTTTCAATTAAACTCTATTGGTAGAAAAAGATGTTTTCAAATAGGTCAAGGGCCACCAGAAAAAATTTTGACCAACATGAGCAAATTTGACAAATGTCATGATTTTTTAGACAGTAATGCTAGTATCCTCAACAACGTACACCTAAAATTTCAGGGGCAAGGGGCAAGCAAAATCTATCGAAAATAAAAAAAATGTATTTCAAAACCAGTTTGTGAAGAGTGCATTCTTATTCTCATAAGAAACGAAGGCCCTTCCACGAAATTAAGAAACTCTACTAGCAGCAGTGATCAAAGGCAATGTTGGAAGTTGAGACACCTTTCAAGTTTTGTTAGTCGTGGGAAATCATTCTAACAAAATGCGTTAGATCGAATTGGATTAATTGACAGATTTCTGATTGCAAAACTAATCAAAGAATTTCTAGCCCGTGTTCCAGACCCTCCAAAAAGAATTTCACGATTTTTCTCGAAAAGCACTGAAGGACTTGTGTAGTGAGTCTAGCACTGCCCTTACAAGTATGACAATTTGCCTTTGCCTTGCCTCGATGTATCAAGCTCGCAAAAAATAAGACGCCTCTGCTTCAAACCGAGTGTGCGTGAGCATAAAAAACGAAAAAACCCCATGTTGACACTTCTACCATTACCATATCAAGTGCTCATGCCCCAATAGGATTTAATTACATGATAAAATCATGGAATTCTCTTGATAGTTCCTCAAAATGTTTAAAGTTAAAGGCTTAAGACAAAACCTTACTTTAATTTGCAATACTAATAGCTTTTAGCTGTTTCATCAATTTGTTTTGTTATTCAGTACCTCAAATTTTTCCCCACATAACACTCAAGTTGTATACAGTATATTCTCAAAAGAATATATTAGATTTATGAAATGTTCAGACAAACCCCTTTTATATTGTGGTGAAGCTGTTCCCTAAAGAGCAACAGATTACTTGCATTTCATTATGACTGTTCATTGAATTTGATATGCAAATCCTTACTAGTATAATTAAAAACTCCTTGCAAAAAGTGGCATATCTTGTACATGTATCTTATGGCATGCCAATCCTCATTCTTGGGAATAACACCTTTCAGAGAATCTATGTCAGAATCCCCTTCAGCCATGGCCCCCTGCAGATTCCTAGCACGCTCTTCTGTCAAATTATCCCCACCAAGAAATATTTTCTGAACAACTTCATCTTCTATAGTTGGCACATATTTGTCTTGAATGAATTGTATTATTTCGATCATATCTGCACCAATGGACTCATTTTTTAGGACTAACCAAAGAGGTACCTGTGGATAAACAGGAAAGGGGAATTAATTACGATGATCAAAATTAACCAACTATCAATCTTGCTATTTGTTCAAAACTTTTAAAATTTGAAAATAAAAGGCCTGAGGGAACCTTTCCCTACTTTGGAGCAGTTGCAATGTAAAGTTGGTTTAAAAACAGCATTAACTATCACTGCTAAACGAAAGCTCTATTAAGCCCCTCAGACTGTAATATGCAAACTTCTTTCGTTAAATACATGGAAAATCTTTGGTGAGGCAACTGAAAATGATAAAAGTGGGGGGCTTAAAAGATATTGAAATTCTGAAATTGAACCTTTCTCCTTTACCTTCTATGAAGCTTTCTCTCATATTAGAAGATTGTTCCATGACTTAACAATTGTCTGCAAGACTGCAAGTCCCTAATTCAAGATCCAGAATTCAAAACACTCAATCCAAGATCCAGATTTCAAGAGGAAGCGTTCTAACTACACTGTGCCTCAAGTAAAAAACTGCACCTTTAACTTTTCCCTATCGTCACCTTGTTTAGCTGCAAATGAGAAAATACTTATTGAAAGTTTTCCAAAAAATGTCTGAATCTAGTCCATCTGAAACATTTGGATTTTGGTCATTTCTTATAATTATCCTTACCTCTGTAGAGGGTTCTGCCATCTGCCTTGAATACTTGTGTGGAATATGGCGCACAGCTATCTTTCTAAAACAGCTGAAGGCTGGTATATTATCCACCACAACTCTTGTTACCAATGGAATGAGGTCAGAGAGTAGTTCTGCATGTAGACTTGTGGATGGTATAAAGTCAGCACTTGAAAGCTCGTTCACCTGTCTTTGGGGGTACTCAGCATCTAACTCATTGCCTGTGACACGATTTACTATGCCCAGCATGTTAAACCAGTGTATTGACTTATTCTGGTTCTGACTTGTCATGTGCTTTACACGAACAAAGAAGTCAAGATTGTCTCCTATTATCTGATATAATTTCTGCAGCATATTTTTCTTGATTTCATCTCTTTGGTCAATCAACCTGTCATACTTCAGGGCTTCTTCGTTTGATGCAAGTAAATTCAATGCATGAAATTCCCTTGTGATTATGTCCAGGAGCTCATTTTCAGAATCATCCTTTGATGTAGGTTTGGTCAAATTGTCGCCATGAGTATAATTGTCTTTTGTTCCTTTTGGGTCAGCACAACTAACTTTCGGAATGTTTGCATCATCAACAAAAACAACATTCTGTATGTTGGTAGGTCTTGTTATTTGTGTCTCTGTGATGCCTGGTGCTGGACCTTCCTTTTCAATTTGGAGACCAAGCTTCTGATATTGATTATGCATCTCACTGGATAAGCTTTTGAGTTTAATTCCATGTTCTTCAATGTTCTCCTTTTGGTGGATTATTAGCTTATCATGCCCATCACCAGCTTCAGTGAGTTTTGCAAGAACTCTTTGCCTGCTAAGAGTAACTCCATAGAGGGAAAGTCGACGATATGCCTGAAATAAATGAAAAATTTCTAATTATGTTGAAGATACAGGCTGTTTTCTAAAATTGACACTGTCTTCCAATTTCTTATTAAGGGGTGAAGTTGGACAGCTTCAAAAAGAAGCTTCAAAGAAGTGAAGAAAGCTTTCAGGGATTCATTTGGAAAATTAGGTTCTTTGAGATCATTGATGCCACAAGTGCCACTTATTGCTTTGACTGCTACTGCGAACAAGATGACAGAGAAAAAAATTGTAAAATCTCTTGGAATTAGAAATTTCACAATGTTAAGAGTAAGTCCAAATCGCCTTAACATTAGATTATCAAAGATGAAGGTTACAAAGTTAACACCCTCTATTTTGAATTGGGTAGTAGATGGACTGAGGCAGGAGAAAGAGAAATATAACAAGACAATAATCTATTGCCAAAGTATTGAAGCAGTATCAAAGGTCTTTACTTTTCTTCGAGAAGAACTAGGACAAGGCGCATATGATTCCACAAAGGGGGAACAATCAGTGAATTCACTGCTGATTGGAATGTACCACAGGAAAACCCTAACCAAACACAAAGAAAGAGTAGTTGGAGATCTGTCAACAGTGAATGGTTCTTGTAGGGTTGTTATTGCAACAACATCTCTTGTGATGGGTGTTGACATCAATGATCTCAGGTCCGTAATTCATTTTGGTGCCCCACTTGACATTGAGGATTACATCCAAGGTATTGGAAGAGCAGGAAGGGATAGATCACCAGCAACAGCGATACTCTATCTTTCAGGGCATCAGATTGCAAAAGTATCACCAGAAATGAAAAGTTATGCAAAGTCTAATGCCACATGTTTACGGCGAGAATTGTATGAACATTTTGCAAAGTCAGTTGTTAAATGTCCTGATAAAATGCATGACTGTTGCTCCTTTTGCCATCGCAGTTGTAATTGCCAGGGTACTGGATGTGGTGTAATCAAGCCAGAGTATGAAAAGGAGCAAGAGTTGGAAGCACAGGTTGCAGTCAGAACTGTTTCAGAGGGAGATGGTCATTTACTTGTAGAGATCCTTTCTGATTACAGAGTTAGAGTTGAGAGGCAATGTCAGCAATATGTTTCATTTGCTGATAAACAGTTTATTACTGGTATGTCATCGCAAACAATAGAAGAGGTTGCAAAACAGGCACCCTACATATCAACCATGGAAGATATATTAGAAAATACACTTGTGTTCCTTAGAGCTCATGCAGGGGAAATCCTTCTTATGATGCATGATATTTTCAATGACATTGAGGATGGAGAAATTTTAAAAGCATCCAATGCAGTTGCCAAGGATAGCAGTAATGTAGAATGTGAAGGAGAAGCTAGTGTGTTACAAATCCCTGAGCTCCCCGAGTACTATTCAGATCAGAATTCCGAAGAAGATATCAACTTGAGTGAACTTGATTTGGAGTTAGATGGTTATTTTGAAGATTTTGAAACCATTGACTACTCAGATAATGATGAATGGTAGATATTGAATCATAGGCACAAAATCACAAAAATCAATTAACCCCTGCCAGTTACAGTACAGTAAAACCTGTGTATAAGAACATTCAATTTTGCAAGTCAGCCTAACTATGTGTTCTTATGTTTTGGGTATTTAGTGGGGAATGAGGCTGTTCAGGTTCTTACATTGGTCCTTGTTCTATTCATGGCTTTCAGGAATTTATTTCTTCAGATTCAAGCTTCAGGCCTATTATTTACTGTCAATTCACATAATTTGAGTCTATGAGGTACTGTATTGTTCCCAACAGAAATTTTTGGAAGAATCAGAAATGTTCAAATCCAGATAAAAGCTTTCAAAGGCGTCTCATCAGGTAGCATAAACGTTTTTTAACCTTCCACAAACTTCTGTTGTGAATTACATGTTGTGAAAATGTCAAATTTTAGGCTGAATGGGTTCTAATACAATTGGGGTCTAATTGCAAAATTTCAGCCTGCAGGTTCTTAATCCACTTGGTTCTTATGTGCGGGTTTTACTGTAAAGGCCATCAAGCCAAAAGTTTCAATAAGCCCACCCCACTTGTAAAAAATTTCAGTAGCTACCAAAGATTTTCCATGTATTTAGCGAAACCAGTTTGCATATTACAGTCTAAGGGGCAAAATAGAGCTTTTGTTTTGCTGTGTTAGTTATGTTGTTTTTAAACCAATTTTTGCATTTCAACTACTCTAAAGTTGAAAATTGGTGTTTATATTGATCACATACACTGTATATCCTATTATTCTTGTATGCAATATGACAGTATGTCTAATAAAGAAAACGAACGATGTTATGGATTAAAACCTCATTCTTGTCCAGGAAATTGTAAGAATTCTTGCATATTCTAATTTTTAGTGGAATGTGTATTGCTGTTAGTCAGGGACGTAGGAAGCATCTCAAACTTGAGGGGGCACGACACTTTAAGGGCACTTTCTTCATTAAGCTATAGGGGCACTTCCTGAAAATAAAAAGGGCACTTCTTTGTTCATTGCAAAATCTTGGGGGGGGGGCACGTGTCCCCAATGCCCCCCCCGGTTCCTACGTCTCTGCTGTTAGTTGTACCTACCATTTTCTTTGCACCACTGACTGATCTCATATCATCTGACTGAATCTTGATAGATTTTGTACCAGATGGATAATTCATCTGGACCTAAATAAAATTAGAGTACACTGCATCAGCATTAGAGAAAATCAGAGATACGATGTTTTGTTGTGGATTTGATATTTTCCTACCCTGGGTACCAGAGCCTAACGTTGTCCATAAATCCAAACACTTTACTGTATCTTAATTACAAATTTACAGAATGAATGATAATAAATGAGTTAATTGTGATTGTGAGGATGTAATGTGCTTGTAAAGTATTACCCATTAGAATTCAGGGAAATGTTGGGTACATGTTGAATGATGAAGGGTTGGTTGCTGTCCCAGGGGGGTTGTTATTGTGTTTTTTAACTTAGTTTGTAATTTTTTTTAATAGCAGACTTACTATTGATTGGTTGGCTATGGTTGTTAAAACTAGTCCAAATGATAATGCTGCTTTTCCAGACTCCTCTAAATTATTAAACATCCTACATGGAATTCAGAATTAAAGTGGCCCTTTTTTTATTATCATTGTTGGTCAAATTCTAGCCTATCAGGTATCAATACCCATTTTTGGATCAAAATGTAAGATACGTACATAAAGGGTTGTTTCCTGTGCAGAATCGCCGGCTGTAACAGCTTGTGTTTCTCTCTCTAATTCTACATCATCAATGCTGAGGAAAGGCAAATCTTCAGGACAAACACATCTTGGCTGGGCATCAGCAGGCATGCAAAATTCACTTGTTTTGATCGATTGTTGCGATAAAGAGTCCTCTTCTTTGCCTTTTGTGAAAATACCTGCAAATGCTTGTGAAGATGTAATTTTCCGAAGAGGGCCAGATGTATGTGGAGAGCTGGAGCAACGTTTCAATCTTTGCAGCTTGACAGGGTCTACATTGGCATCGCCACTATTGGGCCTATTTTCATTTTTGAAAAACTGTTCCCTAAAGTTCGAAATTTCACGGATTGCCTTTGCAAATCGGCAAACTTTCGAGTGGCAAGGTTTGCAAGAAACAGGTGACCGTGAAGCGACCTGCGCTATATCTTCTTCAAGAAATTCGCGTATTTTAACAAGATAATCACTGTCCGCTGATGATTTGAGCTGGCCAAAGATTCGGAATGCCGGCTTTACACCGCTGCTGCTGAATTGTACGCCACATAGCCGGCAACGTGAGTCAGCTGATGCCCTCGAATATACTTTTGTTGGAGTTTCTGTTCTTTCTGTCATCCCCTAGAATTTTCTTTGCCGAACTTTGCTAGGCCATTTTATTGCGTTAGGTCATTTGTTTAGCCAAGCCAATTCCGAGAAAACAAATCAATCAATTCAATCGAGTGATTAAGATGGGTACTCCCCTCGCTTGGGGGTATTCCGATGCGATCGATGATCGATGCGACTGATCGCATCTTCAGAACGAGACTATGTTTGGATGGAACCAGAGCCTCCCTTTTCTTCTCATGTTTTCTTTTTTTCTTTTTTTATTCTTAAATTTTTAGGCTCAGGTACCCAGGGTACCTCCCGCCCAACTCAAAATATGGTTACTATAAATGGCCAACAAGTCCCTCCTCTTATTCTTGGAGATTCAGCCTATCCCTCGCAAGACTGGCTGCAGAAGCCTTTTGCACATGGAGCTGGCCTGACTCCTCAGCAAATCTGTTTCAATAATTGTCTCAGCATGGCCAGAGTCGTAGTTGAGAATGCATTCGGAAGATTGAAAGGACGCTTCAGGTGTATTGCAAAGAGATTGGATTTACTGCTGGACAACTGTATTACCATCACCACCGCTTGCTGTATTCTCCATAATTACTGTGAGATTTTGAAACAACCATTTGATGAGAGATGGCTGTTTGATACACAATTACATGACCATGGAGTTGCACTACAGGATGGAAATGAACGGCAAAATATGAATGCTTCTGCCATTAGAGATGCAATCCTACGATATTTGGTGAATGATGCAAGCGCATGAACAGAACTCTAAATCTCATCTCTATCTACATTAGTTGTTCTTACTTTGTACATGAGTCGGGAAAACGTGGGGGAGGGCTATATCCAGTCCATATTTTGCACCTGCCCCCATGTAGTTCAGCTAATTTGCGAATATTTTTCTTGCCATAACCTCAAGGGGGGGGGGGGTTGTCTTGACCTATCAATTGACGGGGACGTGCCATTTTTCCCAGTACACATAATTTTACAAAATTTGAAGAATTTCGGGGCCATCATTCCGCAAATTTGATAAAACTCCGGGCCATAATTCCACAAATTTTGCAAATTTTCCTGTGATCTCTGTACACGTATTTTTTTTATAAGAAACTAAGAATTTGGGCCAATAGTGAAAGTTTCTTAGAATTATCAGATTTTGAGGAGTTTTTTGGAGGTTCCATAACAATCTTCATCTTCACTACCTGTGCCCTCGTGAACATTTCAAAACGAGGTTTTTTAACCCTTTCCAACTGTTTAGACATTGCTCAAGTACTTTACGAGTAATAGGATACAGGAAACAAGTGAAAGTAAAGTAAACATATGTCAAGGATTTCCTTTATCAAAATAAATAGTTTCTTAACTTATATTTTCCCAGCACTGGAGTTTCTTAATTTTTTGGTGATCTGAGAGTTGAGTTTCTCATGGGCAGTTTCTTATGGAAAAAAAATACGTGTATACTTAAGGAAAAGTTTCTCCAGAACAGGACTCACATCAATAAAATGTCTGAAAATGGTACCCTTCCGTTAAATTTCTGAAATCGATACCCATAATTCCGCAACTTTTTGAAAGATGTGCCCCTAAGAACTAAGGAATGGCATGTCCTGTGCCACCAAGATATCCCCACCCCCAAACCATAACAGCGCTGGAACCTGGTTGGAACATTAATAAGAACAATCATCTGTGCACTTCATCGGGAGGAGGGGGGGGTTATATTATTGGGTGGTACAAAGCTCGGGCCTTTGCTCATTCAAGATAATTACACTTGTCACACGTATCTTTTTGTAACAATCTAAGAATTTGAGCTAGTACTGAAAGTTTCTCAAAATCATCAGATTTTGAGTACTCGGAGTGTCTCTTACGAGTTTCTTAAAGGTTCCATAACATTCTTTATCTTCATCACCTGTGCTGTGCTCTCGTAAACATTTCGAAACAATATTTTTGCAGTCTTTCCAATGTTTAGACATTACTCAAGTACTGTACTTTCCAAGAAATACTATACAGGAAACAAGCGAAAATAAAGTAAATGTATGGTTAAGGATTTCCTTCGTAAAAATGAATAGTTTCTTAAGTTATGTTTTCCCAGTACTGGATTTTCTTGATTTTTTGGCGATCTCAGAGTTGAGTTTTTTATAAGCAGTCGTACATGAAATTGAATTGAAAAGAGTACTAAGTTTTTAAATTTGAGAGTTAGTCTTCCTGCAAGGATTTTCTTATGAGTTTCAGATTTTTCAACGCTATCAATGACAATAGATAATGCATATTTTCACGCCTAAGGGTTTCTTATATACATGGTGTTTCTTGATAGTGGGGATTCACTGCACTGTATTATAGTCTGCAGTCAATTCTTGAGTTCTGAATTGAAATAATTGTATGCTGAGAGTATGCTTGCAACGATTTCCTTTGATTTAAGAAATTTGCTGTCTATCCCGTAGGTAGTTTCTTTTCTTATTATAGAAAAATTGCATAGCGTTGACTCCTTCAAGTTCAACATCCAAGAGGTGGGTGACATTTCAGTTGATGAGGAGACCCCCTGGACCCAAAGCAGACATTCTCCACGCGAGAAACCTTTACATTTCTATTTACATTATCGAATGTTAAAATGTAGATTTCATTCATAAAAGGTGATTGACAAGCTAAAATGTTATTTTCAAGATCAGTAACATAAACCAGCTTTGAAAGTAGGATGTTTTGTGTTACGAATGATCGTGCAGAGCAGAAATCGCGCAGTTTTGGAATGATTACATTGCAGAAATGATCTGATATTGATTGGAGGCAAAACCAAATGAAGCAACTGAAACGAAGGCAAACTGCTATATAGGTAAGAAAGAACAATTGGTTATCATAAGAAGTTCAACAATCCTGCTTTTATGAAATAGTTTGGCTAACTAGACTCTAGTTTAGAGTCCAAAAGAAAACAACTGATTTTATGAACTTTGAAAAGCGCGTTGAAAAGGATCATCAGCCTTCACAGTTTCATAAAATGAAGGTCTTTAAAAGTGCATTTACAAGACTTAGACTACAAGGTAGAACACAAATCTCAACGGAAAAGAGTGTCATGTGTTAATCTGTATCGAAATGAATCCATACGTCTCGGAAGATCTTGGAACAGTTTCCAGCTTTAACTTGATCAAATTTCAAAGTCTTGCAACAAAACAACCTCGATTTCTTCAAGGTCTTTCGATCTCTTTACATCCCGATCATTTCTCACTAATGTATTTGGTAACTTTCTGAACTTGTGGATGAGCTCTGGGACAATTTTGAGTTCTTCAGAAACAATATTTGTAAACATTTCGAAGGTCCAATCTCCAGCCAAGTCAACTTCAATGAAGTCTTCATTGCCAGCAAGCCGAACCTTCGCCGCTCTCTCTTTGTTGTCTCCCGGTTTTATGTGGTTCAAATTTTCATCTACACCATTTAACTTCTTGATAAACTGTTTATCATTCTCTTGCTGTTGCTGCATAAAATCCCCGAGAGACTGCTGCAAGGTTTCAAGCATCACTTGGCTTGAGTTAAGCCTGGTTTCCATGGTAAGGGGATCGGCGACAGTCTGCGATCGTCGGCGATCCCTATCTTCCATCTTCCAGCATCTTCCATCTGCGATTTCAGCAGAGTGTTTCCATCAGTCGGCGACCAGTCGGCGACAGTCTGCGACGCACCTATACCATGATCCTTTTCAAACCCAGAAGATGGCGTGCAAACGTAGCAATAACAACTATTAATGGTTCCTTTGATTATAATGAAATATAAGGACAAACCCCTCGAGTTTACAATGTCCAATATGACTAACATAAAATAGCCACAAATAAACATCTTCTATCACAGGGGTTTGTCCGCGCGGTTCCGAAACTGATGAAAAACGCGACAAAACATCTTTTAGCGCAAATTTGGATGATTTAGCGAAATAGGCCTAAAACAAATAATCGCTAGAAAATTGGGCAGTAGTGCAGTTGCCCGGAATTTCAAATTTGCTAGCACGAATATACAACAACAACTTTTACGGTCGGTGATTGGACTGAAAACCTTACTTTTTCCGGACCAATGCACCTGTCACACGACCGACGGCCGTGGAAAGAAAAGAGGCAGAGACAATAGGTGGAGGGTGGGTGGGGAAAATAATCTGCGCTCCTCTGGTGCAAACCAGCGTGCTGCTTTGATTATAGACGACTGATAAACATGCCAGTATTACTTTTTATATTCCTTTGAACAACAGACATTCCACGTGCAGCCGACATGCCCCAACGCAAGAAGTTACTTTCAACAATATTGTCACAAAGATAAAGTTGTAAACATGGTCACAAGGGACACAGCCCTATTGACTAAGAAACTAACATCACGTTCCATTAGTTGCGATTAAATTGCATTCAATCGCCATTTAATTGTTTCTTTGATTATAATGAAATATAAGGACAAACCCCTCAAGTTTACAATGTCCAATATGACTAACATAAAATAGTCACAAATAAACATCTTCTATCACAGGGGTTTGTCCGCGCGGTTCCGAAACTGATGAAAAACGCGACAAAACATCTTTTAGCGCAAATTTGGATGATTTAGCGAAATAGGCCTAAAACAAATAATCGTATCACAGGGGTTTGTCCGCGCGGTTCCGAAACTGATGAAAAACGCGACAAAACATCTTTTAGCGCAAATTTGGATGATTTAGCGAAATAGGCCTAAAACAAATAATCGCTAGAAAATTGGGCAGTAGTGCAGTTGCCCGGAATTTGCTAGCACGAATATACAACAACAACTTTTACGGTCGGTGATTGGACTGAAAACCTTACTTTTTCCGGACCAATGCACCTGTCATACGACCGACGGCCGTGGAAAGAAAAGAGGCAGAGACAATAGGTGGAGGGTGGGTGGGGAAAATAATCTGCGCTCCTCTGGTGCAAACCAGCGTGCTGCTTTGATTATAGACGACTGACAAACATGCCAGTATTACTTTTTATATTCCTTTGAACAACAGACATTCCACGTGCAGCCGACATGCCCCAACGCAAGAAGTTACTTTCAACGATATTGTCACAAAGATAAAGTTGTAAACATGGTCACAAGGGACACAGCCCTATTGACTAAGAAACTAACATCACTTTCCATTAGTTGCGATTAAATTGCATTCAATCGCCATTTAATGGTTTCTTTGATTATAATGAAATATAAGGACAAACCCCTCAAGTTTACAATGTCCAATATGACTAACATAAAATAGCCACAAATAAACATCTTCTATCACAGGGGTTTGTCCGCGCGGTTCCGAAACTGATGAAAAACGCGACAAAACATCTTTTAGCGCAAATTTGGATGATTTAGCGAAATAGGCCTAAAACAAATAATCGCTAGAAAATTGGGCAGTAGTGCAGTTGCCCGGAATTTGCTAGCACGAATATACAACAACAACTTTTACGGTCGGTGATTGGACTGAAAACCTTACTTTTTCCGCCCAACACGCAGTGCCCCACCCAATCACCACCTGAGAAAGAAAGGCAGAAAGCAGAGAAAGCTGCAGGATTTGTGCTCTACGACCGAGCACTTGGCCACCCCTACATTAGGGGATTTGTTTTACTTTTATTTTTACTTTTTTACTTTTTCTTTTCTTCTGTCACTTCTTCTTCTGCTCATCTCCTTGATTTTGTTTTTTGTTTTTTTTTCATATTTTCATAAATACATTTTCATATTTACAAGTTTGTTTTACTTCTTGTTTTTACGAACTTTACACCACAACTGCAGAACAACACAACGATACACATACTTATCCAGCCTGGGCCTGCCAACTATTGATTTTAGCCGTTTTGATTTAAAGAGACTAAAATGATGAGGATTGACTGATTGTTAAAAGAACTAGGAAATACAAAACTTCAAAACTGCAAAATCGTATGCCAGAGAGAGAGAGAGTGTTTTTGTTGTTGATTTTTGTTTAAATGATCCATCTGTGGAAAAGGGAAAGCCCCGTCCTTTGCAAGTTTCATCTGCAAAATGTAAAACAGAGGCTCTAAATTTTTACAAGTATTGCTAAAAATGGATTGCCCTTTCAAGCCCTATCCCCCAAAAAGAAGGCGGTAAGTTGATTGAAAGCAATTAATTATTTGCAGTTAGTGCAACTAGTACCAAAACTAGATGTATAGGCCTTCACATAAAGTAACTTTCAATTCAAAGGGAAACTATACTCCCAAAAGGAAGTCGATTTGGATGCTGCAAACAAGAAACTCCGTTATCCAATCTGAACATAACTAGCAAATCTCGTGGGTTGCCACTGTAGGATTGTAGTATTTTTGCATCAAAGCCCATTCTGTAAGTCTCGAAATAGTAGGTTTATTGCCCTCAAAATGAAGATTTTTGATATGATATTCTTTCCGATCTTCTTATCTTTTTTTCCTTTGTTTTTGTTTTTGTTTTTATTTGTTTTTTGTTTTAAACTACACCTTAGGTGAGATTTAACATTGGTACCCATTGACTGCAATGGATTCAATGCATTATATTGCACACATATCCTTTTCCCATATTCAATTGACAGTAAAGATGCTTGCGAATATTTTCATTTCATCTTTTTCATTTGCTTTGATATTTTCGTTTTGGTAAAGTTATTGCTTCTATACTTCTTCTCTTCTCTTTATTAGCAGTTTGATATACTTTCAGCCCCTTCTAGGATTCTCCAACTAGTTTCAAGGGAGGACTATCATTCATGCAAACAGAGAGCAGTCCAAAGAGCTAAACCTGGTTGGCGTATACACTAGATTAATAGAATATTGAAACCCATTCACCAGAGCACATACTTTGAATTTCCTTACGGACCAAAAACTGTTTGTTTATCTAAAATCTTTATTCAACTTCGATAATCAAAACCAAATGATAGGCAAACTCGCAAACTTGTCTTTTGTCTTAAACTTTTGTTTTGTTTTTATTTTTTTTTGTTATTTGATTTTTGTTTATGAGAGACATTTTATATCCATAGTTAGGTTAACTTGAATGGAGTGAATTCCACCTGTCAAGAGAAAATTTGAACAAATTATTCAAATCTGAAAGAAAAACACTGCATTAGATTCCGAGGGCTAAACTTCAAGGTAACTGCCAAACGTTTCAGTATACACGTTTTATTTTACAAGCAACAGGTTTATCAGAATCCAGTACCATGATGACCAAAACTTCAAGAAACTCAACCGCTCAAGAAAAATTCAGAAACTCTAAATCTTTTCTAGAATAAGAGTGGTAGATTACGGTTCAATACTCTCTGACAAAGCTACCTTCATTTTTCTTTTCAACTTTAGACTGCAAGAAACAGTAACTTTCAGCCTTAATATGCATGGCTTATCTGAGCTGACAATATCAATGCAAAATGCAAGCCCTTTCACGATAAGAAGGCTCAACTTCGAACCAAAACGCAATTTTTAGGCCCCAAAAAATAAGAAACTAATCCAGAACATTTTACTGCTGAAACAACCCAACGTTCAAGCGAAACTGAGAGACTTTTAGTATTAAGTGCTGACCCAAGTTTCTTATAAAAACAAAAAATTAAATTGAAACAAAACAAACAAACAAAAAATCCGTGTAGATTCATAAGGTGAGGGCGTTGATAGAAGCAAAACAATTTTCATTTACAATGATAGCTATTTCCAAACCCGCAGTGTCCGAAAACCTTCAGGCACACACACCTGAAAGGAATGTAGATACAAGCACGCATTCCCGAAATGAAAAATGAATATGACGACTGAGACCAGTTGAAAAATCGTTGGAATGCAAGAATGTGATGCTGTGCACGTTTTGAAAATACCAAAAATCTTAGCCATTACCAAATGTTCACAAGACTATAATACCCAAGGCACTCAGAACCCCTTAAGAAGACTCCACTAGTTCCAAAACAATCCACACAGTCGCCTGTGGAGAAAAAATAATGACAGCGAAAACATTCTACTACGCGACACTAGCCCAAGCCCTAGTCACAAGACGGAATTATAAAAGCGTGAAGCCTGAGAACTGGTTTGAAACAAGAGCGAATAATACAGTGTCCAAAATACAGATTTTTCCAGGTACAATGCTAGAAATCCAACCGGGCGTGGCTTCTTGAAAAGCGCCCAAGCGGTTTTTTTTTTAACCGTGAAAATGACTGGAAAGTCGGGAAAGTTACGATTCAACAAATGACATAATAAAGCAATACTAGCTCCTGCAAGAATACGGCGAACAGTGTATAAGATTATCTCAAGTGACCAATTAGAACAGGAGACCGAGTTCGAATTGGGCGAGGCGAGCACAAGCAAACACGACATGCAGCACAAGGTGGGCAAGTAAACAGTGCATGCAACCCTAAAGGAAATGAAATGAAAAGGCAATCTCGTCCCCAGAGTGAGTTCGTTGCTCTACCTCTACTCTGGGATACAAGAGGCCGTTCGGCAATTTGATTGGCTATTCGAAAACGACAGCAAAATCAGATTATAACTGGCTCCCATTCAAAAATGGCCTCTACTGAATCGCTAATTTCACAAAATAAATGGGGTGTATGGGGCAAGTGAGGAGTTTAAGAGGGGCAATGAACCACGGCGCATCCGAATTTCGGGGTTTCAGGTAATTTTGGTGTCATTATGACGTCATAACAGGGGGTTGAAAAGTAAATGTTGCGATTTTCCGACCCGAGGTTACGTTTGGAGTCGATGCTCCATGGTTACAAGCCCGATTTCAAAACGGAAAAAAGTTTTCAAGAGACCATTCGTCTGCAAGTCTAATAACGCAATTTGGGGTTCAATATTGCTCCCAGAAGTGGAGCGCGCCCCCCCAATAATGGGGAATAATTTCGGCCTACCCCATTTTACACCGTAACTCCGTTTTGCGAGGAGTAAACGGCCGCGGCATGTCAAAATTCGACGGAAAACTGTATTCTTTCACTAAAACACTTTTAATCTCCAATTTATCTCTAAAATTCGCCGAAAAACGAGCCATTCTATTTTCAAAGCTGTGGGGAAAATTCTCGAAAATTTCAACTTAGGCCCTTTTTCCACCCAAATGGATCGTGCTCGTTTTCCTACTAAATGTATTTGCTAACCCCGGATTAATGATTAAATACCTTAAAAGGGCTAAAATAGGGTCCTCAAAGTGTTTGTTTTTAATTTCTCAATTTATATACTTCAGAATTAGCGCTAGAGCAACGACCATTTTTCATCGATTATCGTTGCCTAGCAAACTGCAAATCCATAATGGGGCGCATCTTGCCATATATTGGCAAGATTGATGCCAAGTGTACCAGGGTGTTCATTCGGCTTCGCGATCAGCTTATGACGTCAGAACACCCTGGGAACGAGGTTGATGAAAAGGTCCAAAAGCCCACAAAAGCCCATTTACCTCACTCTGAACCAGCCTGAAAGCTCTACAGTGTGACCGTGCAAAGCTTCAGCAGCAAAATTTTTAATGCACGATATACCGCACGTCGGGATACCCGCCATGCCTCAAAACGAGTCGGTCGTCTGATCTTTGGCCAAAACCCCGACCTTTCCCAACATAATACAATTCAAATTGCTCAAAGAGTCAGCCAAAATATGAACAAACATTTAGTAAAGAAAATAAATTAATGGTTGGATCTCACCATGAACGACCAAACAACAAACCACGCAACATCTTGAATAGGCCACTACCTTCTCAGCGAAAATAATCTGCGCTCCTCTGGTGCAAACCAGCGTGCTGCTTTGATTATAGACGACTGATAAACATGCCAGTATTACTTTTTATATTCCTTTGAACAACAGACATTCCACGTGCAGCCGACATGCCGCAACGCAAGAAGTTACTTTCAACGATATTGTCACAAAGATAAAGTTGTAAACATGGTCACAAGGGACACAGCCCTATTGACTAAGAAACTAACATCACTTTCCATTAATTGCGATTAAATTGCATTCAATCGCCATCTATCATCTAATTGGCTAATCAGATCCACGTGATCAGACTGATCATAGTTTAACAAAAGCTCGTCTGCGATGATCGCCGATCGTCTGCGATGTGTGTTTCCATAAAAAATTTCCAGATCGGGACAGTCGTAACGATCGGGAAAGTTGAACTTGGTTCAACTTTCCCGACGCTTACGATCAACGATCGCCGACGGTCTTAAGGATCGCAAGCAAGTGTTTCCATTAAATCGGGATCGCAACGCGGACGATCGCAGACTGTCGCCGGTCTCCTTACGATTGCTCCACGATTTAATGGAAACCAGGCTTTAAGCTTTCTTTTTTTATTCGTTTTACTGAAATAGAGCTCCTTGCATTCATATTTTGAATGTTCAGCTGAATTGCATAGCGCTTGCTGATTTTTTGAAGACATTGCCATGGGTGCCATGGATTGGGTAACGGGAATGTTTCCGACTGTGTTATCAATATTTGATAAAACATTTTGGTGTGTATCCTGAACTGTACACTCTTCAAAGCTGATATCTATCATTGAAGTTGAAGCCTCCAAAGAACTGCTAGTATCAATGGTTTTGATTGGAGAAATTAGGCCCATAGTTGTTGTCGTCTCTGAGGCTCCATTATCCAGCAGAAAACGGCAAGGATCTAACTAAACTGCGTGGTGTTGACGTTGGCTTGTCTCCAAGGATAAAATCTAAAGTTTCAAAACATGGTGGCTTTTTGGTCCTTTGCATTCCCGTCTGCCGTTTTCCATCGATAAATTTTCTATAAGCGGTTGTTAGAGTCTTGACCCTCGTCTGGCATTGCTCTCCATCCCGGTCCTCGAACCCTTCTGCTCTAACAAATATTGCAATTTCTTCCCATATTGGCTTTTTTTCTGGTGCAAGACTTCAGACGGTCTTGGAAGTTCGGCTGTCCCCATGTCTGAAGCATTTTTTTCGTTTCTTTTTGCTTTTTGCTGTGGATGGTTTGTCCGCCATTTTTAAATTTTTTAGAAAGATTACATTAAACCAGCTTGAAAGATGGGTTAAATTAAACTGGTTTAAATTAGGCGATGTTAGATTAAATACAGTTTTTGCTCTGTGTGAACGGGATTTTAGCAAAACTGGTTTAATTTAAACTACATTAACCCCGGTTTAACGGTCAGTGTGAAAGGGGTATAAGCAGTAGGTTTTGCCATTTGCTTGGGTGCAGAAAAAGTTAGGATCGTATTATTACGGAGGTAACAAGAGCAATATCGGATTTGAGAAATAGAGAGAACTTGTAAAACGTGCTACGGACGCTCGGGATTAGTTTTTTTTCTTTTTTTTATAGACCGTATTCCCATAAGATTTAGAAACAACAAACATAGATTACAAGACGATGCCACAAGGAGCGTAGAAATACAAAGCAACACTGCGACCATAACATTCAACATAGAGATTCAAAATTAACATTACATTGCAAAACTAATGTATGAAAAACAAATTACAAAAGAGAGCAGGTTCTTAACAACAACTTATTGAAACCGTTCTGAGGCCTGAATATATTTTAATGAATATATTTCGGGGATTATCCACATGTGTCTAAAACAATCTTAGCTCTCCACAGTCCTGGAAACTGGATGAACATCCCTGTATTCATGTATAAGGGGCATGGTTCTGTGCAAACATTGGATTCTTATTTTTTTGCTACACGTGAAAGTGATTGTTACAACTGACCCACGTTTTACAACTGACCCCGGTCTCCCCATGTAGTGACAACTTAACTGATATTTTACCTTACTTATATAAGAAAACAATTTTCGTCTCGATCCATATTAACGTTTTATTGACCTTTTGATGCATTATTCGATTTACAATTATGTTCGTATAAAGTTGTTTTTCTTTGTAGATGGTGGACGACAATTGGCATACATTTATGGCATTTGCTGCTTGTCTTGACAGTTTTGTATGGTGCTTGGAGAGAGAGAAGGGTCTTTATCCCAATGTATGATTTTATTTCTGTTTTGTATTAAACAGTAGGTGTAAGCTTTCTGAACGAAACTGTTTTCGGTTAATCTAACAAACTCAGAACATCTGAGTCTCCATGTCTCCTGGATCAAATCACGTTTATCGATCTTAAACGTTCACATTATCTAAGGTTGTATTTAACAGAACTATTTTGCTGGCGTGGAGGGCAAAGACAATTCAAGACATGGCAAAAACCACCACAATTTTAATCCACAAAAAGATTCTCGCCCAATTGCGCTCGACTGTACGGCTTTGAAGGTTATTATTATTATTATTATTATTATTATTATGAATGTTACGCACAAATGAATTAACATTTGGAATTACTGTCCAAGATATCGGGTCACATCTAGTGTCCTTAGATATCAAGAACCTGTCTGATGATTCTCGCCGTGCCTAGAAGGGTTGACTTCTGGATTAACTCAATTCTTGTTGTTACACCTATTTCCTTCAGGTACTGTTCAAGTCTGCCTGTTACAGTGCCAAGGGCACCTATGACAATTGGGATGACCTTGGTTGACACATTCCAAATCTTTCTGATTTCTCTGGCTAGATCTTGGTACTTTGTGATCTTTTCCTGTTCCTTGTTTCTTATGTTCACATCAACTGGTATGGCTACGTCTATTATGATCGTTTCATTCAAATTTTTATCCACTATTATGATGTCTGG
This sequence comes from Aurelia coerulea, assembly GCA_039566865.1. Classification (NCBI taxonomy): domain Eukaryota; kingdom Metazoa; phylum Cnidaria; class Scyphozoa; order Semaeostomeae; family Ulmaridae; genus Aurelia; species Aurelia coerulea. Next base: position 10,722,080 of record CM076955.1, on the reverse strand, counting down.
CCTTCTCGCATGTATTTCAAGATCCGTCTGTACTGTAAAGTCCCATAATACTTTGAAGTGTTCATTTTCAACAACGCTCTCAGGTTGATGTTGGTACCACTTGTCACTAATTTCAAACCCTCGCTGACGTAAAATATCCCAGTGGAGTGCTCTGGCTACGCAGTCATGTCGGCGTTTGTATTCTTTTTGCGCAAGATTGCTACATCCGCTTACAATGTGGTGGATTGTTTCATCCTTTTCACTGCACATCCTGCATTTTGCATCTTCCCTGCTTTTATCAATCCTTGCTTTTATGGCATTCGTTCTGAGGGACTGTGACTGTGCAGCCATTGTCATTCCTTCGGTTTCTTTCTTTAGTTCTCCCTTCTGTAGCCACGTCCACGACTCCTTTGCTCCTACGTCTTTCATCTGTCTAAAATGCTGCCCGTGAAGTTCCTTTCCCCAGATATTTGTTCCTCTCTCTTCTTTTCGTCTTTTCTTTTAAGATTCCGCACTTTCTACCTCTTCTGTTACGCTTCCTCTGGCTGCAGATATCAGTTTCTCTTTGCTTTTCATTACATATTCCTTGAGACTCAGCTCTGCGATATCAACACAATCTTCTATCGAAATAAGTCCTCTACCTCCTTCCATTATTATTATTATTATTATTATTATTATTATTATTATTATTATTATTATTATTATTATTATTATTATACTTAAACTTCAGGCCTATCACGTTGGAAACAGTTCCCTTGAAAATATTTACATCATTTCTTAGAAACAGAATCTACGAATTCCTGAAGGATAACAATTATATAGAGTCAGAAATTCAGAAGGGTTTTGTCCCCAAAATGTCAGGGACCTTTGAACACACATATCACCTCGCGCACCTGATCAACCACGCCCGTAAAAAGCAAAGATTTTTGACAGTTACATTGCTCGATTTAAGAAATGCATTCGGCGAAGTACATCACAGTTTGATAAAAACAGTATTAGAGTATCACCATCTTCCTAATGAAACTAATAGTTTGATTCAGCAACTTTATACTAACTTCTTTACCTGTATTACAACTGATTCCTACAGAACAGATTATATACATGTTGGTAAAGGGGTCCTACAAGGAGACTGTCTGAGTCCACTTTTATTCAACCTGATAATAAACACCTTCATCCAACATGTAAAAAGTGCAAGCTACCGACAACTGGGTTACCAGTTCAGCAAATATTTCCAGCCCCGTCACTGGTATCAGTTTGCAGACGATGCTGCAGTCATTTCCGGCCAGCAGAGTGAAAATCAAGTGCTGCTAAATGCTTTCACGAGGTGGTGTTCCTGGGCAGATATGCTGATAAGAGTCGATAAATGCAAGGCCTTTGGAATGGAAAAGGTTGGTTCAAATGCAAAACAAGTCCCCACAAAGTTGTACGTCAACAATGACTTGATCCCAGCCGTTGGACAAGGCGAAGATTTTGTTTATTTGGGTCGCTCTTTCAATTATGAAATGGACAATAAGAGCCACAAAGACAAGTTAATTGGACTAACTCGGGATATCATGCAGCAAATCAACAGTCTCCCCCTGCATCCAAAAAATAAGATTGCTCTTTACTCCAGATACTTGCTGCCAAAACTGTCGTGGCACCTGACAGTTGCTGATCTGTCAAAAACGTGGGTTATACAATCACTAGATAGCTTGTGTAACCAATATATCCGTGATTGGCTCGAAATTCCAATATCTGGAACAATGGACATAATTAGCTTACCAAAAAGTAAATTTGGGCTAAACATCATACCTGTCTCAATAAAATTCACCCAATGTCAAGCAACAATAAGAAACTGCCTAAAAAATTCAGTCAATGAGGATATTCGGCATATTCATGAAGCTTCTAGCTATGGTACTAACGTTCAATATGACCAGTACAAGACCACTCGAGAGGTTCTCAAAGACATGAGAGCAGCCACAACTGATCACATAATGACCAAACTTACGTCGCAGGGTTTCATCATTCGCGCAATTTGGGATGCAGTGATGCCAGCTTACAAGGGACATTGGCTGTCAACATTTGACAAAATGCCAAGAAACATATTCAACTTTTGTATACGGTATTTAAACAATACACTAGCCACGAATAAAAATATGTTTACTTGGAAAAAATCAGCTAGTGCTCAATGCAGTGTATGTAGTGCTCCACAAACACTAGGTCACGTAATTGGTGGATGTGCCGCTCATTTGAATGAGGGGAGATACACATGGAGACATGATTCTATTCTTAAGAACCTGGCTGATTATCTGAAAGTGATAGGAAATGTAACTGTTTACGCTGATTTAGATGGATACCCATCACCTTCGGTAATAACTGGTGATGAATTGCGACCTGACATAGTGGTAATCAAAGGAAATTTGCTATACATACTGGAACTAACTGTTGGATTTGAAACCAATATCTCCAAGAATGCTGAGAGGAAGGAACAAAAATATGCAGATCTGATTGAGAATTTACGAGGAAGTCGTGGACAAAATAAGTATAACAACGTTCACTTTATAAATCTATCATTAGGAGCCGTAGGAATAATTGGAAAAGAAAGTCAAAATCTGAAGACTATGCTGCAAGAAATCGGTCTGTCAAAGAGTGCAGAGGATTATATTGTTAAGAAACTAATAAATGTTTGTATAAGGTGCACATACTTTTTGTTTTGTAAAAAGGACAGTGATTGGCCAGAGACTGAACTGCTTTCATGGTAAATCTTTTGTGCTATGTAGTAAAATGCAAAAATAGGTTTGTATGAATTCATGTTGTTATTCTTTTATTTCGTTTTATTTTTAACTAGTATATTTTAGCCTTTGTACGTTCCAGTGCAGCTTGCCAGATTTGAGATTGCTGTAATGGTTTTTAACTCTTAGCTTGTATTTTAATGGATTTTTGATTAAAATGATACATGATGTTTGATTATTATTATTATTATTATTATACGTGGTGCTAAATGTCACAGTTCATACCGGTTGCTTTTTCTTTGGCCGGGTGTAAACAATACACCTAAGGCATGTCATGTCCTGAAGTTCAGATGCTAAGTATTTTACGAAGGATCCTTGCAGTTCCTAGTAAGCATGTCTTTTGGACCGTCTGAATATTCATATTTTCTGAGACGCTTCTGATGTTATCTTCCATTCCTTTTCTGATGGTACCGAGTGCCCCTATCACAATGGGTATTACTTCCGTTTTCATTTTCCACATCCTTTGTATCTCAATTTCCAGATCTTGATATTTGCTTTTCTTTTCCATTTCTTTGATGGAAACATTTTTATCACATGGTACAGTCATGTCTATCAGCTTGAAAGTTGAATTCACTTTGTCCTTGATTATGATATCAGGTCTGTTCGCACCTATATGTCTGTCTGTATGCACTGCCATGTCCCATAGCACTGTATGTGTTTCAGTGTTAGTTACTGTATGGGGTGCCGAACACGTCAAAAATACTTCATTGAAAATACTATGTACTTCCTCCCATAAACATTTATGATGTACATCTTTGATGTGTAAAATAAGTAAATGTCTTACACTTACTTTAAAACTTACAAAATATTTGCATGCGTTCCTTCACAATAATAGGATAGACTATGAATTTATCATCTTGAAAAATTTGTCATGATACTTGCTTTCAAATTTACAAAATATTTGTATACACTTCCTTCACAATAATAGATAAACCATGCACTTATAACCGGCAAAAATTTTCATGATACTTCTTTCGAATTCGCAAAAGTTATGGGCTCTATAATCGATATGCAAACTAGATTCATAACATGTACTTTCTCCCAGAATTTATGCACACTGTGTACTTGGTCGATCGGAGAATAAATTTATAGAAGTTACTTTCTCTAATTCAAAATTTTTTCACCGTGCACACTCTAGTCAATCAGAAATTCTTTATGGCAGCAAGTACCCAGTTTTATTTTTTTACCAACGCGCATCAAGTATTTTATGGCGCAACTGTCAATCAATCAATCAATCAATCAATCAATCAATGCCAAACTGTCATGAAGACAAGGGAACCCCCTTCGACCAGGCCAGCCTCGATTCCAAAGCCATCTTGCTGCAGTAAAGCTTCGTGCTTGACAATCATAATCAAAATGGCGCATTAACTGATCATGCTTCTACTGCTAAGTTCCTGTCTTGGCACAAGTTGCTTCGATCCTGATCATTTGATGGAATTAATCGAGACGTTTGAATTGGAAAATTTACTAGAATCAATACGTCAGGTTGAAAGCCAAATGGGACTCGTCGCTGCAGAAGAAGAGACCGTCAATCGCGCTAACGATTGTTTGATAGCTGTGCAGGTCATTTTGAGGGGCTTGTCAAGTCAACTGTCACAAGTAGAGATTGAGAAATCCTCCCTCCTACAAAGAACGTACGGCATTCTTTTCCATTTCTGTAGCACAAACGAGCAGAACCGTAGAGAGGAAGAAGACCACTTAGAAGAAGATATTCCGGGGCGGGAGTCGGACCACAGAAGAGAAAGACAGGGCAGAGGAAGGCCTACTATAACAGTTTCCGAGGAGCAGTTGGTAGGCCTAACACAGCTTGGTTTCACTTACAGGAGAATTTTGAATATCTTAGGCATAAGTGAATCAACCCTGTTGAGACGGCGGAGACAATTGAGTTTAACTGGTACTGTTCAAAGATTTTCACACATGACTGATGATGAGTTAGATGCTATTGTAGGTCGTATAACTGCTACCCATCCAAACTCTGGCGAGCGCATGATTATTGGGGCCCTACGGTCACAAGGAATACAAATACAACGCTGGCGAATACGGGATTCAATTGGACGGGTTGATCCAATAGGACGTGCAGTAAGACGCCTCACAAGACGTATCATCCGAAGATCATACAGTGTGCCATGCCCTAATGCCCTATGGTATGTTTTTCTTGAAATTTGGCCTCGTTGAATTTCATATTATTGTCAATTTGATTTTCAGAATAGTGCTGAGCTCATACTTTGCAGTATCGTTCTCGATGCATTTTGGAAAACATTGAAGCACTATTTGATGTATTGCCAACATGCCATCCAACAATAACATGTTAGATGAATTGAACTTCATCACGTGAGGCACCACAAAATCTCTTTATACAGACAATCCTCATTACAAATACCTGTGAAACTTATAAAAAGGATAAAAATTTGTCTGACATGATTACAAGATAAGAATCGGAGAAAGATCATTGTTAGTTTTACGGTAGCATGTATAAGAAATTCAGTAAGGCTCTATTTGCAACTATCCGTTTCATTCATCCATAAATGTTTACAATACAGTATACTGTAATTCTAAAAAACTGCGGTTCATGTTGCCGAATATGGGAATACTGAAGCTAAAATGTCATCAATCGAAGTCGTAATCACTGAAAGAATTACTGTCAACAAAACAAACACAATAATGAACAAAATTGCAAACCAACATTCTAATGATTAAAATGAGATTGATACCTCAGATAAAATAGTTTCTAAGAATCAAAATGTAGCTTTAGATCATAAATCTGAGGTTTGAACGTTTATTTTTCAAAGACCATGTCAGTCAGAAGTGGGGGGAGGGGGTGGAGGGCCCCAGCCCCCTAACTGTTTGCTGATAATATTTCCACTTTTTTAATAAAAAGGGCTGTGAAAGTCAAGCTTGCCTTTTTGGCCTCAGTTTTTTCTTCTGATGGCATTGTACCTGGTTTCAGACCCCTTTCAGGCATCTTTTGGTTTGGATATGCTTACAATTTTAAGCAATCTGCTGCCAACTCTGGCAAAAAGTTACTTATAAAAGATATATACCGGGTGTCCCAAAAAATGTATACAGATTTGGTTGACTCTAGCTCTGTGAATTTAGCTTTAATCAATGGCTAATCACTCTCACAATGTTCTTCAACAGTTAACTTGAACACAGATACCTCGTTTATTGGTATTTGTGCTTTGAGAGCAGACCTGTTAATCTTGAAAGCTCAAATTTGCCTCTTCTGGCAAACCAGAGCTTTAGCCTTTTGGCCTAAGCAATTTCTTAGGGAACAGCGTATAAATCAACGAGAGCCTTGATAAAGTTTGAACAATATTAGATCTTGTGTTATTCTGTTTTCCAGAAGTCACCCCCAGTCACCCATTTGAAAGTTTCTTAATTTTCATTAATTTGAACTCTTAATTTTGATCTGGTTCAAGCTCTGGTTTGCAAGTGGACGCAAATTTGAGCTTTCAAAATTGATATTTCTGCTCTCAAAGCACTAATACCAACAAATGAGGTATCTTTGTTCAAGTTAACTATCGAGGAGGAACATTTTGACAGTGATTAGCCATTGATTAAAGCTAAATTCACATCACTGGAGTCAACCAAATCTGTATACATTTTTGGGACACCCTGTAGGTAAGATGTACTGAGGGCATAAGAGTAGAAGCCATCCATTTCATCTTTCCATTCACTGATTAAGAATAATGTGACTCAGTTCTGTAATCACAATTTGCAAATTTTACTTCATGTGAACCTGTACATGAAGTCCAAGCACAAGCTAAACGGTCTGGGAGGGTGTGAAACATAAAATACTATACAATTTTATTTGTAGGCATATCGATTGCAACCATAAGCTTATCCATTGGAGAATGGTGATACATGGTGCAGTTGATGGTTTTTCAAGGGCAATCACTTTCCTCAGATGCTCAAATAACAACAGAGCAGAGACAGTACTGCAACAGTTTCTTGGGGCTACTGAAACATTCAGAGTACCTTTGCGAATCAGAACAGACCATGGCACTGAGAACATTGCTACAGCTCGTTGGATGCTCCAGCATTTTGGGGTAGAGTGTAATCCAGTGCTTACCGGTCTCTCAGTCCATAACCAGCGGATTGAGCGCTTGCGGGTTGATGTATCAAGATGTGTTTTAGACCATTTCAGAAATATCTTCTTCTTTTTGGAAAACAGTTTTCATTTGGAGAGAGACAATGAACTACACTTATATGCTTGGCATTATGTATACCTCCCTAGGATAAATGTGGCACTGTCTGAGATGGCTTCACAGTGGAATTTTCACCCATTATCCAGTGAGATAAATATGTCTCCACTGCAACTATGGACTGATGGATTCTATAGGTACATGTCCTCTGATGGATTATCTGTTGAAGACCTTCTTGACAGGACTGACACAAACTGGTACGAATATGGAGTTGATGACAATGGACCATATCCAGATCTCCAAACTAACAACAATGTGGTCTTGCCTAGATCCTCCATAGAGATAGAGCAGCGAGAGTATACCCTTCTTGTGCACTTGATTGATCCATTGTCCAATGACAACAATTTTGAAATCAACTTGTATTGCTCTTGCAAAGAGTCAATAGCAATGATTCTTGCAGACAGGGCCCAGCTTGTCAATTGATTGGTAATGCTTTTACAGTGTTTCACCTTTATCACCTAAATAGGAAAGACTTTTTACAAGTCAGATCAACACATTAATGTACAGTATACTGTATGTCCCTGAGGTCACCTGCTTCTTTTAATTTGTAATTTGGCTATTGAAGTTGTCTCTTTAACTTCCTTCCATTTACCAATTGTAAGGAGAGGTCTTTCTAATTAGGTGAAAATATTGTTTAGGAGGAAACTCTATCTACAGTAAGTCAACTGTATGCATTCTTTAGAATACCATACTGGCTGCACCCTTAACCTTAGACATGAAATTTCGGAGAAAAACCTTACAGTACTTACCTTTAAAAGTAAAGGTCTTTCACAAATTAACATGGTTTTCTTGTGTAAGAAATCTCAAGAATTCTTGGCATGTGAATGTGTGCAATGCAGGTACTGAAGATCAAGGGGGAACTAATCCAATGAAAATAATACTATGGCTTACATGTTCCTTTTTTACAATACTTTGCAGGGTCTTGTACATATTACCATCACAAGAGTTCCAAAGAATTTTCAATAATTTTCAAGAATTTTCATAACAAGATCTCTTGAGTTCTTATCCTTCCAGCAGATCCATTTTTCAAAAGGATAAATGTTCAATAAAACAAGAGAAAAATCTTGCTACTGCAGTCTCTAGATTTCTGTTTCTGGAACCCAACTTATGCGACCTTCATTGCAACATGTTATTGAGTTGTATGGAAGACTACATTTTCAAAATAAGAATTTGTAAGAAACGAAACTTATTCCCAAGATTGTTACAAATGCCATTGTTAATGTGCACAAGACCTTTATTGTAATCAGCTAAAACAATGTTCTGGTAAAAAAAGCATCCCTTTATTATAAGGTTCCAAAACCTCGACCTTCCATGACAGCTGAGCCAAGCAACTCTAACATATCTTCATACGTTTGAATGTGAACAGGCAGCCTCAGTTCCAAAGCACAGGTGGAAGAACTTGGTCTGCACCTGCATCCATCATTGCAGCCATGCACAAATGACACATTTATAGTACCAGGTAACCCAAGGGGTGGCATTGTCTTTGCTCCAGTAATGAGCATGAACAGGCTTGCAACTGAGAAACCAACTTGTCCATCTGGAAAGAAAGTGACTAATTCATACTTTGAAATACTTAAATTGAACGCAAGTCCAAATCTGCCCAATTATTCTGCAAGTTTAGGTCTTTCTATTTACAATGTGATGTTTCATTCTCATCCCTATCAGGTGGGAAATTCTGCCATTATTTTACATAGACAACAGAAACCATGCAGTATATAACTGTTTGTAGTATTTGCCATACTTTTTATTAGTATACAGCAGTTTTCTTAAGTTCACAAGTAGAGTACTCCCAATGTTACATGACAATATTGTGTTACATCTTACGATTGTGTGATGAAAAGTGCAAAGTGAGCTTTTCAGTGGTTGTTCTCTGATGTGGCACTTGCGGTTTCAGTTTAATATAAATTAAATTCTACTACTTACAGTTTATATTCCTAACTGTACAAACAAATAACAAAACCATATAGAACTTAATTATTACAGAAAATCAATACGCTGAAATACAGAAAATTAATGCACTATAGGAATATGCAAAAGTGGGAAAAAGATCAACTGTATGCATTGAATTACTTAGAAGGAGGGGCTCTCTCAATAGGCACGAAAGTAATCAAAGAGAGAGCCCCCCCCCCCTGTCCTAAGATATTATAAGATGCATTTAGATGAATTTCTGCATTTGCTTTTCATAGAATATACAGTACAGTAAAAGAGAATGTGCAAGGGTTAAAATTGCTCACATTCATTGGTTACATTTCATTACCTTGTTCAATAAGTAAATTTTCAGTTTTGTTTTTCAAGGATATCTTTGATAGAGAAGGGTTCCAAGGTGATCTACTAAATGCCCAATGCATCAGAAGCATGCTATTATTTTGAAGAGAGATACAGTAAACGGTTTGATGTTGTTAAGTGAAAATTTGTTTTCCTTCATTCTTTGGTAGAAACTTCCTCACAGCACTATCTTCACGAAATGAAATGTTTAGTAATGGTAATGATGGATAACTCACCATCTTTCTACATACCTGCATCATCTAGAGCCAAGATTACATCTGTGCAATATTTTTAAGTGTTTATTTCCATTTCCTTGTGGTTGCTACCATCCGCACTATAGTTCACAGATACAGCATCAAGAAAGGAATCAGAGATGATCTTCATTTGCTCACAGTTACTTGGAGTAAATACAGGTCTGAAGATATCTGGATGACCTCTTGCCTTGGCAAGGACACCTAAAGTCTCCAGTCCTTCCCTCATTTGCATTATCATTGGTAAGACAGGCTCGATAACAGCTTTGTGGCAGATTGACCTGCAAAGTTATATCACGAGATTAAGTTTTATGCCTTACCCAAAAAACTGTCACTTACATTTGCTAGGTGTTGTTTTCATGTTTAAAGGGAATAGACATAACTATATCGACAAGCTTCTATAAATAGTCTGAAGAAACGCCCACGAACCCATGGTTTCTTCCGCCACACAATGACACAGCAGGTGTCAAAGTTATCAAATACAATAGATTATATTTTTAACTTGGCCCGGGCCAACTTTGAACTCTGTTGATTCCCTTTAATTATACAGATTGTTTGGTTTTGTTGTTTCTGCAATAAGTTCCTCTGGTCAACGAACAACAAGTCAAACTGCATTTTCCAGTAAATTTACACTTTGTAAATTCAAAACCTTGAACAATTACACCAAAAGTAGCAATTAGTAAAGCATGCTCCACCATGTCCCTAAACTTATGATTATGAGTCTCTTGTTTGCCTGTGCTCTTTGACTTCAAGATGGCGCTTCAGTCAACGGAGACTCGTATTAGTACTCTGAAAAAGCTGACCCTATTTAGGCCTATACTCTGGGGTTCCTAGAATAGCAATCAGATTGCGAGATTTATGAATTACTACTGTATGGTGACGGCAAATATGATGCAACTTTTGATTTGATCGAACAACTGCTGATTCCATCATAATTCAACTGATGAATGCATATTACAAGTTCAGGTTTTTAACTGATTCATTATGAGTCCCTGTTGAGCAAGGTACAACAGGGATACAAGAGACTCATTGTCATAAGTCTACCATGTCCCTTCCTGATACATAGAGAAAATTAGTTTTGAAAAGTACTTCTAAAATGTATAGAAACAAACCTACAGTATTTTGAGGAACAATTCTCTACAATTAAACATAATGCTTAACAAGATTGGTAAATGATGCTAACCTCAAAATTGCATTTTTACTTGAAATTTTTTCTCTTTGTGCTATGCCTCTGTAGCCAATGAGAGAGAGAACATCATCACAGCCTTCCATGACAAGAGCAGCAGAAATCTCTTCATCGGTGGTTGATGATGATATCTGAAAATACAAGGAACTTTTGACATTAATAAACTGTAAATCGCTTCCCTTAATCTAATAATTGGCTCAACTTACTGTAATGTGATTACGTGTTTGAGAATGGTAATATCTAGGAGTTTAAGCAAAATTTGGGGAGGGGATTGCCCATTAGTTCTCGAGAAATATGACAGATACCTTTGTTGCCGTTTGCTATTTCTTTTTGCGCCCCCCATACAGTTCATGCAAGTTTTTGGTCGCAAGCCTTAATTTCTGAACGCGAAGGCCGTGAGTAAGTGGACTTGTAAAATACAGTGATTGAATCACTATTTCAAGAGTACAGTACAGTAGATCCAACCCCTCATGTTGATAGTTGGCCTAAACTGACTTAGAAACCCAAATCCAGTATTGACCATTGGCAGCAGGGGTTAATATCACTTTCCGCCAAATTTTGCATTCCCATCAATTCATTTGATTAAATGAAGAGCTCTTCCCCAAATACTTTCTAAGATTTTCCAGATACAGGTTTTGCACACATCATCAGGGTTTTCTTTCCTAAGAATTCTCAATAATACTTAAAGAATTCTTGTGAATAGTTTCATTTCTAACAAACTCTTTTCAATCATTTACAGTTTTCCAATACGACTTTTGAAGGAATTCTTATCAGCATGTGAAGAATTCTTGAACATTCCTTAAAAATTCTTAACATCCCTGAGAATACAGTATGGTAATAATGTGCGCATAATGTGCCTGCACTGCAAAACAGCCGCCTTTTACAGTACATGCGAGTCTTGCCTTATCCAAGAGTTCTTGCCAGGAATTATTTGCTGGAAGAGCTTTGGGAATTGTTTCTGAAATCATGAAATCATACAGTCACTCTTCCATAATATTCGGTGCAGGCCCTCCATGGATAAGGGACATTGCCATTAATTCGCCGGCAAACTTGTATTCTTGTGATACCATTGCCATACAATTGTTTGATATACCATGACTACCATCTGAATTTTCATAAAAGAGTGCTGCAGTCATTTGTTCAATTGCAACTACATGGTATGGGAAAAATCAGAAGTGTCAAGTGAAAAATCAGACGTGTATGAGACACATGTGTCATGAATTTCGAATTATGTAATGTACATGTATTTAGAATGTTGCATTGTATTTGTTAATGTGTTATTGTATTTAGGGAGATTATTGAATGAGATGAAACTCAACTGAAACTGTGATAAAAGTTCAACACAACTACCTGGGGGGGGGGGGGTACTTCACTAACATTCATATAAGGGTATGCGCCACCAGGATTTATTTTATGTCTCAATCCCAGAATTGTGGTCAGATATTGATACCCTATCCCCGAATATACGTCAGAGATTTAAACCCAATCCCAGAATTTTGAAGGAGTAACAAAAACCGAGACAAAAACGATTCAACTTTAAGGTGGCATTCAATTTCAAGGCAAAAGAAAGGATGATTATCCTCTCAGTATATGGTCACAAGCAGAACAAATCTGAATCAATGGGGACATTAAACACCCATTACCAGAATTTTTTGTATAACAGTCAACCCAAATCCCAGAAAATTCCAAGTGAAAGTGTACCCCAATCACATAAATTTTCCAGTAAAAGTATACCCCAATCCCAGGCCAAAAACCAGATATTCTGTGAAGATAAAAAACTGAGCCATTTTACATCCAGTACTTGTATTTGGACCTTTTCATTAAGGAAGAAATTTTTTAAGATTCTTTGGTCGATTTTCATAATTAAAAAACCAACCAATTTCTATTGGAACAGTTACATTTTGAGACCCACATTTGGTGGTGGTACATGCATACAGTATTGCTCCACAAAGGGAAGTTACAGCGTAAAATTCTTGATGCTTATTACACATACTTGTAAAAAACTCCCTCTTTGGTCCTCCTGTGTCAACAGCTGGTTCACCAATGAATATAATCTTGAATCTTGCCCTAAAGTTTGGCACTTTCCTTCTCCTAATTGCACAGAAATCTTTCCATGCCATTTTCCTTCTTATGTCAATCCTGTTTTCTTTTATTTCTTCATCGATGTGTGATGCAAGCTCTGTTAAAACAGTTTTTAAATTTGCAGAAGATGAAGACGAAGACTGCTCGTAACTGTTACGTGGTTCTTCATCCCTGGCTGGTAATAATTCCAAATCCCACTCCTCATCTGCAATATCTGAGATCAAATTTTCATATGCAATTTCACTCCTTGTATCAGCACAAATGTTTGCATGCTGATTAATAACATCTTTATGAAAATATTTATTGCACAGTGGGCATTGCTTTTGATTAGAACTACATGCCTGTGGATCACTGGTTGAAGGTAACTTAACGGATTCCTCCAGAGAGCTATGGGTGCTACTCTCTTTGGTAGGCTCTTTAGAAACTGTGAAAAATCTTTGTATGCAACGTGTAGTTTCTGCAGCCATGCATTCATTTTCTGAATCTGAATCTGATACCGCCACTTGGGAGTGTTAGGGAATGAATTCTTTTGAGCAGATGTATAGGGGAATAGTCCCTGTTATGTGCTTTACAACCTTTCCATCTCATGTCTTTGTGTTTTGCTTAATAAGTTTGTCATTAATTGCTTTCATGAAGTCAAAAGAAGGATTATTACACAGTAAGAATTTGCTGGAAAATTTTGCTAGAACTGTTTGAATGACTTGCTGCTCAGACATGCCAGTGCTGAAAGGAACGGCAAAGGACACAAACCCATTTGACGAAAGTTCCTCTCTGGCGTTTCCCCTCGGAACTTTGCAAGCCTTAGGACTTGGTAACTAGACTGTGTCCTTAAGCATTGCCTTAGAGACATCATCTCTTTTCTCCTCATACATCTCCCCTTTTTGTTTTGAAACATGCTTCCTCTTCCGCTGTCCATGATAGGTCATTCCTGAAAAAGGAAGGAAGGCTTGACAAGCTTTTTCATGCAACAATTACAAAGAAGCAATCAATCTACGTTATTCATTAAAATTCTATTAAATATTCTTTAAAACTTCTATTAAAATTCTGTTAAAGCCCTTTAGCAAAAATTGCTGAAAAAGTCATGTATGAATGTCTCTATGAATTCCTAAAATACTTGAAATTTTAATGTGGTCTACTGTACATATATACTTTACAATTCAGTTTCCTGTTTAGTTTAAGGTGACCTGACCTGAAGTGAAAATTTTCTATTGATGCAAATGAATGTCACTGTCGAATGATGAAGGATCCTGTTTAGATTTCTTTGATATTTCATTTCGTTTTCAAGTACCAGCTGATGACACTAGAAGTGCGATTTGCCACACTCCTACCAAAATATTCCCTGTAAGGCCTGCAACAGTCATATTAATTTGCATCAATAAAAATTTTCGCTTCAAATCATCTTTTAGGTTACTGTGCCCCTTCAGTAACCACTCACGCAGATTCAAGGTGAATATGAGGACCTATTTTCAGGAAATCTTCGCCGCAGAGAATGAACTCATCTGGTTTTTGGAGCACATTTTTGGTGCAGAAAGAGGCCTAAACAATGGGCAATTCAATTTTTCGTTGTATTAAACAATAGAGATCAATTTTCTTTGGCCCCCACTGGCGCACAAAATCAGTTTACCAAGAAATAATTGGTGCAGAACACTCAGAGAGATTCACCCTGGACGCAGATCTCAAATATTCCTCCTCAAGTAAACCAGGATTTTCCTAGCTGAAAATATAAAGTTGCTTTAAATTACTTATAATTCACTGAAAAAAGCAAACATTCCTTGAAATTATAAGAAATTGTAGGTATATGTGTGTGCTATCCAATGATCCAAAAATCCAAAAATTGCAGAAAATTGCTCGGTACATGAAGCCATCAACAATTAATGCTATTGAATAGAAAATGTGGTTATATTTTATACCAAACGAGAATTGATAGATGGCCTAATTTCCCACAAAAGAAAGAAACAGATTCTCACAGATATAGATTTGGATGAAATGTCATTGTTCCACTTAATATTGAGTATAGAATCAACATTTCTTACCTGGTTTAAAAGATCGAATCCCGGTTGTCGCTCCCATCGTTGACTGCTGTGCAACGTAGCCAACCCCATCAGCGGTGGGCCTATTGACAAAGACTGGAGGTGCCACATTCACTTCTTGGCTCCTGCCAATTGAGGGAAACAGTCCCTGAAGACTTTGTTCCAAGACTGGAGGTGCCACATTTCTCTGCAAGGCCTCCACAAGTTCTGTAAGCCGGCCAACCAAGTTTGTTTGCTGGTTGGCCATCTTCGTTGCAGAATGAGAAGAGCGCGATACGCGCCAAAAACCTTCCGTTTTGGAATTGAGGCTGGCCTCTGATCGAAGGAGATTCCCTTGTCTTCATGACAGTTTGGCATTGATTGATTGATTGACAGTTGCGCCATAAAATACTTGATGCGCGTTGGTGAAAAAATAAAACTGGGTACTTGCTGTCATAAATAATTTCTGATTGACTAGAGTGTGCACAGTGAAAAAATTTTGAATTAGAGAAAGTAACTTCTATAAATTTATTCTCCGATCGACCAAGTACACAGTTTGCATAAATTCTGGGAGCAAGTACATGTTATGAATCTACTTTGCATATCGATTATAGAGGCCATAACTTTTGCGAATTTGAAAAAAAGTATCATGAAAATTTTTGCCGGTTATAAGTACATGGTTTATCTATTATTGTGAAGGAAGTGTATACAAATATTTTGTAAATTTGAAAGCAAGTATCATGACAAATTTTTCAAGATGATAAATGCATGGTCTATCCTATTATTGTGAAGGAACGCATGCAAATATTTTGTAAATTTGAAGGTAAGTGTAAGTCATTTCTTATTTTACACATCAAAGATGTACATCATAAATTTCTATGGGAGGAAGTACATAGTATATTGAATGAAGTATTTTTGACGTGTTCGGCACCCCATAGCTACTGTGTCTGCTTGGTGCTTTATACCGGGTGACCCAGAAAAAAGTGACCCAACTCAATCTGTTACAGAAAATTAAGTAAGTGGCCGATTGAAATGCTCCAAACGTTGTTCTGTCGCTAAAAGGCCAGCCTATGCTATGAGTATTTTTCGCAATTTTTTTCGGCACGGTAAATTTCCAAAATTAAGGATTTCGAGGAAAAGAGCATGCCTGAAATCCTCAAAAAGTCGTCAAAAACAGGGGATCGATTTACAGCCATTTCAAATCTTCAAAACAACGAGGAGCGTGTTTCATTTCAACCTGGGAATAGGTAACCCAGTCGGAAGTCTTCAGAGCAAGTTTATAGTCCCTATGTACTTGAAAATATTTTCAGGCAGAATGAAGCACGCTCCTCGTTGTTTTGAAGATCTGAAATGGCTTTAAATCGATCCCCTGTTTTTGAGGACGTTTTGAGAATTTCAAGCCTGCCCTTTTCCTCAAAATCTGTAATTCGAGAACTTTCCCGAGCCCAAAAAAATTGCGAAAAATACTCATAATGTAGACTGGTCTTTTAGCAACAGAACAACGTTTGAAATATTTCATTCTGCTACTTACTGTTTTTTCTACAACAGATTGCGTTGGGTCACTTTTTTCTGGGTCACCCGGTATTTGCGTTTTCTGCCGTTGGTTTGTCTGGTTTCGGTGCGAAATTCAAATCTGCCATTTCCTTTTCGATATTTTTGGCTATTTTATTGATTGAGTACTTTGGCTTCGTCTTCTCATGCATAATAATCATATTGCTTGACAAAGTGCTCTTGTTTTCAAGATAATGATTAAGCTCTACTATTGCCACTTTAAATGCAGTCTCTATTTCTATCAATCCTCTGCCTCCTTCTTTTCTGGGTATGTAAATTCGGTCGACATCAGATTTTGGGTGTAACATTCCATGCATTGTCAAGATCTTCCTTGTCTTTGAATCAAGCTTTTTTTAGCTCAGAGTATTTCCAATCGATTATCCCAAAACTATATTGCACAGTAGGTATCGCCAAGCTGTTTATCGCTTCAATTTTGTTTCTTCCATTGAGTTCTGATCTCACTATTAGTCGTACTCTTCTGTAATACTCTTTCCTGATCTTCTCCTTCATTTTAGTATGTTGAATACCATCACTTTCATCTACTCCAAGGTATCTGTATCCCCTATCTTGATCTAACTCATTGATAGTTGTTTCTTTATCCAGCTCAATATTGCCCGTGGCAATCAGTTTACCCTTTTTGAACGATGCCTTTGCACATTTATCTAAACCAAAACTCGTTTTGATGTCATCACTAAACTGCTTTACAATCCGTAGCTCTCCTTGCTGTTGATCATCATTGGACGATCGTCCATATAAAACAGGTTACTGATTGGCACACTGTTTCTGTTCATCTTGTATCCATACCCACTGGCATTAATATCTGATGTTAATGGCACTAATGCCAAGCAGAAAAGTAAAGGTGAGAGAGAATCGCCCTGGAATATCCCTTGTTTGATACTGATCTTTTCTTTTGTGATGATTCCTTGTATTATTATTATTATTATTATTATTATTATTATTATTATTATTATTATTATTATTATTATTATTATTATTATTATACGTGGTGCTAAATGTCACAGTTCATACTTGTTGCTTTTTCTTTGGCCGTAGACTTGCTCCAAGTCTCGTTCGTTATCGTATTCGGGCCTACTCGGTTGGCAGTGAGCGGCGAAAGTGCAGCGAGCGAAGCGAGCGGAACAGGCAGCGAACGAGACTTGTGAAAGGTGGGTGCTCATGAATAATTAATGAGATTTTTAATTGGTAGCGGTCAAGATTTTGACCGCTGCGGCAGCTTCTGAAGTTATATCTAGCCAATCAAAGATGTCAGAAGACAAAAGGAAATCGATCGTGGGAGAGAGAGCTATTTTGGACAGAGGGGATACTTTGGCGTGAAAAGGGAGGCGAAGCGGATTCTTGGGCCAATCTTCAGAACATTGTAATTTCTATCCACAAGAAGTCCATAGAAGTTGCGAAATAAGTCATGAACATCGAAGAGCTTGGCTTGTTACAAGGAAAGGACGTTGTGATGCATTGCAACTAGCTGCTTCAGGAAAGTCTGTCGTTTAACATCCCAGAGATCTAAATTGTCCTAAGCAATGCAAATTTGAAAGACCACAAGCGTCTGAACTGTCAACTTCTCAGTTTCACTACACTAAATAATGTTCTTGAACTTTCTCTTTTTTAATAGGCTCAAACTTGTACCCGGTTGTTTTGTGGCTTCAAATTGTTGTTTATTCTCATTTGAACCTGTAGGTATTCTCTAAGGATTTTGTAAAACTCATGTTTCTGTCCGTTTTGATATGGTCTTTAGGTGAGTTGTATTCATTGAAATAAAATGATCACTAAAACTTCGTTCGTGCAAACTGTAAACATAGTTTGAAAAAAGCTTCCTTCCACAATTGACAGTCTGAATATTCAATAGCCTTTTATAATATGCAAGTAATCCCCTTTGAATTTAAACTAAACTACGTCATTCGTTCAATTGTAATTCATATTTTCATTGAATAACAGAATGTCATGATTTCAATAAGAAAACTCTCGCAACAATTGTTGGCTAGTGCAACCCCCTGACGCTCTTCGCAATTCAATCAGCCTTGGTTACGTCAAGAATCTCATTAATTATTCATGAGCATCCACCTTTAACAAGTCTCGTTCGCTGCCCGTTCCGCTCGCTTCGCTCGCTCCACTTTCGCCGCTCACTTGCTGACCAACCGAACCGAGTGGGCCCGAATACGATAACGAACGAGACTTGGAGCAAGTCTAGCTTCTTTGGAATTGATCCTAATGCTCCAATAACAATGGGTACAACTTTAACTTTTGCTGCTAAGCATCCCCACATTCTTGATATTTCTATTTTCAAGATGATATTTCTATTATTATTATTTGTTCTTTGCTTTTAATGCAGTACAGTTCTCGCCACTGTGCCGAGGTCAGTCCATGTCCCTAAGGCAACAGCAGTGTTCACTTGATGGACAACGTTCTTCTCAGGATGTGGGCGCTTCCGAGGAGAGCAATCTTCTGCAATTCTTCAATCCGTATGTGGCCAGGAATTTGACTGACGTACTTCTCAAGGCCTTTCTTGATGAGTCCCAGTGCTCCCACTACAATTGGAACTGTCGATGTTTTCATTTCCTACATTTTTGTTACTTCAATTTCAAGATCTTTATACTTGGACAGCTTCTCTACTTCTTTAATCGATACATTTCTTTCAGATGGTATACTCATGTCAATCATAATGCATTTCTTTTCTTTCTTGTCTTTGATAATTATGTCAGGTCTATTAGCTTTTATCTCTTTGTCTGTGCTTACAGGCATGTCCCATAGTACGGTGGCAGCTTCATTTTCAGTCACTTTCTCAGGTTTGTGCTCATACCACTTATCTGCAGTTGGGAAATGGTAATTTTGCATATTCTCCAATGTAGGTATCCTGCTGCCTTGTCATGTCGCTGTCTATATTCCGTCTTTGCGAGTACTGGACAACCGGCTACAATATGGTCAATAGTTTCCTCGAATTCATTGCACATCCTACACTTGGGGTCAGTGCCGTCTTTGATGATCTTATTGTGGTATGATCTTGTTGCTAAGCTTTGATCCTGTGCAGCAGTTATCAATCCCTCAGTTTCTCCTTTAAGTCAATCCCTCTATTATTCTCCTTTATTATTATTATTATTATTATTATTATTATTATTATTATTATTATTATTATTATTATTGTTCAATATTCACTCGGCGTTCATGTTGACTGCCGGTTAACTGCTGGATAGCAAGTCAAGTCCCTTGGCCTTAGGTATCCAGTACTTTTCTCAGGATCTTTGCAGTTCCCAACAGACACGCTTTTTGTAAAAGTTATGTGCTGCACTCCACTTCAATTTTCTTCAACAAATTCTCAAAGTTCTTTCCAATGGTACCCAGAGCCCCAATGATTATTGGTACAATCTTAACTTCCCTCATGTTCCATAACCTCTTGATCTCTCTCTTCAAGTCTTGATACAACTCAATTTTTTCCTTTTCTTTTCTTTCAATTCTTGTATCGAAGGGGCAGGATATGTCAATCAGCAAACACGATCGATCCTTTTTGTTTTCAAACACAATGTCTGGTCGGTTATGCTCCAGTCGATGATCTGTCTGTATGGGAAAATCCCATAATAACCTAAAGTCTTCTGTCACAATCACACTCTCTACTTTATGGTTGTACCATCTATCTCCATATGGTCTAATCCTAGTTTTTGGCATAACTTCCAGTGGACAATTTGAGCTACCTTGTCATGTCTCCAGCCTTTATATTGTACTTGTGCTAGCTGTCGACACTCAGAAAAATGTGTGCAATTGTTTCATCCGCTTCTCCACACAGTCTGCATTCATTTGATACATTTTCATTGTAAATGATGTTCTTTACATAATTTGTTCCCACTGCTTGCTCTTGCGCTGCAAATATGGTGCTCTCTGTTTCTTTCTTTAATCCTGCATGTTTTAACCAATTCCAGTTCTTATCTTTATCCATCAAATCTTTTGTAGCAGCAGCTGTTTGCCCATGTAGCGGTTTATCTACCCACCCATTCTTATGCTGTTCTTTGTTCTGTCGTTTCCATACTCTTGGGTCTTTGATTTCATTTAATCTCAATATTCCTTCTTTTTCAACCGATCTCATTTTTTCGTGGTCATTGTTCATCACATACCAGCCAAGACTATTCTCCTCACTTCGTACAGTCTCTTCAGCTCCAATCAAGCTCCTCCCTCCTTCCTGCCTTGTTAAATACAGTCTATTCACATTGCTTTTAGGGTGGAACGCTCCATACATGGTAAGTTTCTTTCTCGTTTTTCTATCAAGTTGTTGTAGTTCATTCTTGGTCCAATTTATCAAACCAGCTCCATACCTCAGCAATGACACAGCCCATGTATTTATTGCAATGATTACATTCTTTCCATTCAGTCTTGATTTAAGTATCTTTTTTAATCTTCGAAGGTATTCCTTTTGAACAAGCTCTTTCATAGTTTGATTCATAATCTCGTCTATCTCCAGCATACCAAGATACTTATATCCTTCTTCACCGACACTTTTAATTGTTTCACCGTTTGGCAGTTGTACACCATCATTATTCAGAACTTTTCCTCTTTTCATTACAACCACTCCGCACTTCTGAACTCCAAACATCATACCAATGTCCTCACTGAAAACACTCACAGTTCTTACCAGTGAATCAATCTCATTTCATCCTTTGCAAATAACTTCAAATCATCCATGAAGAGGAGGTGATTTACTTTCGTTTTTCTCTTTTCCAGTTGATATCCAGCCTTACACTTTCTCAGCACCATTGACATTGGTAGAAGACAAATCACAAAAAGTAGCGGGGACAAGCAGTCACCCTGGAAGATTCCTCTGTGAATGGTTACTTTTCCTAATTCTTCTTTCCCTGCTGTTAATATCGTTTTCCAACGAGGCATGCTTCTTAGTAATAGCTCTTTGAGGTTTTCTGCAACTCCAATCATGTTAAGACATTCTATTATCCACGAATGTGGTATCATATCGTAAGCTTTACGATAGTCAATCCATGCGATGGCGAGATTTGTGTGTCTTCTTTTACAATTCTTGATAATGGTCTTGTCGATAAGTAGCTGATCTTTTGTGCCCCTTGCTTTTCTTTTACACCCCTTTTGCTCATCTGGGAAAAACTCTCTCTCTTCCATATACGTGTAAATCTGATCTGCAGCTATCCCTGTCAACACTTTCCACATAAGTGGTAGACACGATATCGGTCTATAGTTGTCCGCAGCATTACCTTTTCTAATATCTTTCACACACAACACTGTCCTACCTGTTGTCATCCATGTCGGCACAACACCAGTTCTAATTATTTCATTGAGCTGCTCAGCGATTCTGTTGTGGAGTCCATTCAAGTTCTTGATCCAGAAGCCCTGCACTCCATCAGGGCCTGGGGCCTTCCAGTTCGGAATCTTCTTTAACTGTTCCTTAACCTTTCCTTCTTCAATTTCTATGTCTTCTTGCTTATGGTTTAATTCTGTCATATCCTCTTTGATTTCCTTCAGCCATTCTGCCTGAGTGTTGTGCTCTACTGGGCTTTCCCATATTGAGCTCCAGAATTATCGTGCTTCATCTGCATCTTGGATCAGACTTTCACTTCTATCTTTTCCATCTAATTCCTGATATAACCGTCCTTGATCTACTTCAAATAGTCTATTTTGACGCTGCTGTTCGTTTCTGGCTTCATATCTCTTAACCTTCGCCGCTTTCGCCACTACCCTTTGCTTCAATTCCTCTATCACTACGCTAAGACCTTTTTCTTTAATCCTGTACTTATTATAGATATAGTCCATTCCTCTATTGCGAAGCATTTCACTTTTCTGTCTCCTCTCAAGTTTACTAATAACTGCTCTCAATTCCTTGATATCGTTGTTGATACGTCTCTTCCACCAAGAATCTTTCTTTGGTCTTTGCTCTCTTTCTTTCAAGCCCATTTTATGGGCTACATACCATATCAATGCAATAACAAATCTGTTTGTTTCGGTAATGGTGGGCGTAATGACCTTTATAATGATATTTTCCAGCTTTTTTATTTCACTTTGTATGTTCTTCTTATTCACCATTTTGAATGTTACTTTTGGTGGTTGTTCTTTATTTTTATAAAAAGCACTTATGGTAGTCAGCTGTTCCGTCTCTTCGTCGCTCAACACAATATCTTCCCTAAGCTCTAATCTTCTAATACTATCAATATCACTTCCAATCCTATCTTCTCTGTCATTGTCTGATTCTGCTCGTGTTTCTGGTTCACCTTCAAATTGTGTCCTTTCTTGCTGCTCATTCATATCCATCATTACGTCAGTACTTTCTCTTTCAATTTCCCTTCTTATTCCCTTCTGTCAACCATTGATTAACTACAATTGCTCGTGCCTGGTCCATCAATCTATCTATTATTATTATTATTATTATTATTATTATTATTATTATTATTATTATTATTATTATTATTGAAAGATAGCGCACATTGTTCAAGTCAATGGATAATTCTTCTTGGGGTTTGATGTCAACAAGACTCATCAAACCTCACGGACCTTTCTAAGGATCCTTGCTGTATGCAGGATAACAGTTTTCTGCAATTCCCCTATTTTGGTCTCGATTCCAATGTCCTTCATTCTTTTCTATAGTGTCTTTGGGGTAGTTCCAAGTGCCCCCAATACTATAGGAATGACCACTACCTTCATGTCCCACAGCTTCTTAAGTTCTCGTACTAGATCTTGGTACTTCTGAATCTTCTCCGGCTCTTTACTGTTATTATTATTATTATTATTATCATTATTATTATTGATTTCTTTATACTATAGGAATGACCACTACCTTCATGTCCCACAGCTTCTTAAGTTCTCGTACTAGATCTTGGTACTTCTGAATCTTCTCCGGCTCTTTACTGTTATTATTATTATTATTATTATTATTATTATTATTATTATTATTATTATTATTATTATCATTATTATTATTATTGATTTCTTTATACTATAGGAATGACCACTACCTTCATGTCCCACAGCTTCTTAAGTTCTTGTACTAGATCTTGGTACTTCTGAATCTTCTCCGTCTCTGTACTGTTATTATTATTATTGTTATTATTATCATTATTGATTTCTTTATACTATAGGAATGACCACTACCTTCATGTCCCACTGCTTCTTAAGTTCTCGTACTAGATCTTGGTACTTCTGAATCTTCTCCGGCTCTTTACTGTTATTATTATTATTATTATTATTATTATTATTATTATTATTATTATTATTATTATTATCATTATTATTATTATTGATTTCTTTATACTATAGGAATGACCACTACCTTCATGTCCCACAGCTTCTTAAGTTCTCGTACTAGATCTTGGTACTTCTGAATCTTCTCCGTCTCTTTACTGTTATTATTATTAGTATTATTATTATTATTATTATTATTATTATTATTATTATTATTATTATTATTATTATTATTATTATTATTATTAGCTGAAGCTGAAGAAGATTTTTAAATCGAAACGTACGAAATTTTTAACAGTGTTGTTTTTATACTTTTATTTTCTGTTATAATAAGATGGTGAAGAAGATTTTTAAATCGAAATATTAAATTTTTATTATTTGTTATGAAAAACAAAACTGTTAAAAGCAAAACTGTTAAAAGCAATATTATTATTGTTATTATTATTATTATTATTATTATTATTATTATTATTATTGATTTCTTTATGGTAGGCGCTTAAAAATAGCTAGCTTACAGCCAATTGATGCCTACCCACGAAATAAAATAAAATTAGTATTAGATGCAAAGTAAAATAGTTCTAATTAGTTATTGCATCCTAATTTATTTTATTTTTTATTTAAAATTGTTTACCCAGGGTTACAATTCAGTTTAAGTAACTGTTTTACAATGTACCCTGCAACTAAAAATAAAGCTAACCTAATTATAATGAAAACTAACCTAATTACAATGAAAGCTAACCTAATTCTAATTGCACATTTTTATAATTCAAGACTGAGTGTAAAGCAGTTCGACCAGCTTGACAATATAATAACTGACGCAGTTCGAGAGTTATTTTCCCTCTACAAGTCCACCACACGAATTGTGATATTCCTTCCCCGAGAAAATGGTGGCCTTGGCATTAAGCGAATTTCAGATGTCTACAGATCAACACGTGTAGCCTTTCTTATCAAGATGCTAAATCATGACGCCATACATTTTAGGCAAATTGCTAGGTCATCTCTTGAGTTAGACACGAAAAAAGAGGAGTTAAGCCAACAGATGGTGCAAATAATTTCCTTGGATATGAATTAACAGATGATGGTTTCTTGGCTTGTAACACAAGTTTCAGTTGTCAGTCCGACTGGCCAGATATGGTAAAATATGCAAGAAGCTTGAACGTTGATATTAAGTATGTGAATGACAAGGCGATGGCTCTTATTAAAGGAACATGATGCGACAATCAGTGTGAGCTTCAAAAGAAGCTGTATCAGCTGTGTGTTGAAAGAGATCTCGAGGCTTGTAAGGAATTAACTGTGCAAGGATGTTATCTCAATCTTGAGAATGTTCATATAAAATCGTCAAACTCGATCTATTATAATTCTCTCCTAAGCACAAACACAAATGTTAGATATCTTTTGTGCATATCGATAAAATCCTTAGACTTCAGAGATTACGAAATAGCAATATGGTTTTGAATCTGCTTCTTCTAAATTTTTTTACATGACGAGAAAGAAACCCGAGGCAGTTTTGAAAATCGCAGAATCATGCTTAGGCCCTTGCGACCCGACGCCACATCTGGGCGCATATTTCTGCAATCCATTCAGGAAATTAAGTGAAATTTAAAATGAATGCACTTCATTTGTCTCTGAAGTCGGATATAAATTTGCAGACTGTTGCCTAAACGCACACGAATGCAGGGAGGTCAGACAGCCCAGATCGCATGTCGTCCTTCCCATTGAAAAGTTTCTACTAAAGAACCGTCCAGAAACCGAGTTCAATTTTCCTACAAAGCAAAACGAAACCTTTTGATTGACGATTTTTGCATCAAAATATTGTTGACAGATATATTTTCTACCATTTCATTGATATTTCTAGTAACCACCAATTTTGAAGTATCATCTTTTCAGAAACTTATTTTAGCTCGTAAATCCAAGTCAGGCCTAGGCCTATGGGACCTATGGCTGTTCCTAGACTAATGAGATCATTTGGGCATTTTCATCTGCTGTTTGAGCTAAACGAAAAGATTTAATATAATGTTTAGGGTTAACGTTCATTGGGCTGCATGCTCTTTAGAAGAGAAAAAAGCAATTCTTGAATTCATTTTGATGTACTTTTGGCTCGCTATTTGTGATCGTCTTGATATATTTTAGCACTGATCCTTTGTTTCAATGTAGCAACTGAAAGTTGACATGATTGAATTTCTACCGTTTTACGAGTCGAATATAAATGAAGAGAATTAAAGATCTACGAACCTCGAGCAACTTTCTTTCTTGTAGTAGTTTCTAAGCATATTTATGAGTTCTGGCACTCGAACATCATCAAAATGTTGTTTACTGTCTCTGAGGAAAGCGAGACAAATCAGAAACGATGACAGAAGTATTCTGCCCGTTTTGATGAACAGTGACTTGCAGCAACAATCTATACTTCCACACAAAATAAATTTGAAGTTATTCCAGCTTTATATTCTTCGTAAAATATTTTTTTGGCTTCTTGTTGCAACTGTAAATTCCACCTCAAATCAAAATCGATTTAGAAATAACGTGTAACAGTGCTTAGGTCATGTGACAACTGCACTCCTTCCTGAACTTTTAGTTATTCACTATTTCATTCAATGAAAGGAAAATGTTAATTAATAGTACATTTATTTTTATAGAGGGGGCTTAATAGAGAAGGGGGCTTATAAAAAAATTTTGGCTCAGAAGGGAGGGGCTTATTAGAGAGGGGGGCTTAAAAGAGATGGGGCTTAATAGAGCTTTCACGGTAGGTTCAAGGACCTTGAAGGTTGCCACACCTCAAAAAATATTCCTGTTTCACGAACCTGCTAATCTGCATGAATTAGAAGTACTCATCACCGCACAAGTCCAAATTATGATGAATTTCCTGCTGCTTTAATCTTCCTCTCAAATTATCTATTTTATTGTTACTATTTTTGTCTATTTCATAATAATGTTTTAACGAGAATTAAATTCTCAAACTACACATAGATTTTTGGTAAGAAACTGCTTATAAGAAACTCAACGCTCAGAGCGGCCCAGATCGCCAAAAAAACCGAGCAAGTCAAGTACTGTGATAATTTTACTGCCCAAATTCTTAGTTTCTTCCAGAATCATCAAATTTTTCACAATATTATAAGAATATGTCAGCCTCAACTCGCATATTTGTGTCCCATTTTCAGCAGTTGCCTGTTTTGCGATGTTCATAACAGAGAATCGCATGACTGATATGAATATTCTAAGAATATATTCAGGTTCAAAACGAAAAAGTCTTAACAGTATTGAGGCTGGACAAAATTTACAGTATTCTTATAAAAAGACTGTATGGTGGGAGGGGGATTAAAAATATTTTATTGGATGACACGAAGAAAAGTAACTATTTCTTACATCGTGATCTCTGTTATCCTGAACCAGTTTTATTTTGAGTTGTGATCCGACACTTACACTGCAAGGATCGTTATTGCTAGGTGGATATTGTTTGGTTTGCAGCCCAACGCTCGGCTGGCATCGCATCATTGTGGGGATTTCCATGGATTGTACTTGCAGTATGCTTCAGACAGCTTTTCACCCCCCCCCCCCCCAAGAAACACCCCAATCAAAGAAGAGCTGAGACACTTTTCTTTCTCTTTTAAAGACCCTGTGCTCCCCATGATCCTTTGCCGGTGCGCAAAAGATCAAATGTAAACAAAAACAAACAGTCGTGAAGCTGCGTCTCGCTTTCAGTTTCAACCATCGCCCCCGCACAGCAGAAGTTCTCAACAAACATGGCCGCCAATTTTTATGGTTCTCCAGTCCGTGACACCGATGCAGAAGAAAGCGTCGAAGACTCGTCAGTTGGAAACGAAAGAAATGTGCAGCAAGAAATGGAGGTTTGTAAAGTTGATCCTTTGTTACTTTTTTCTGAAAGCACGCAGAAGATGAACTCTCGCTTATAGGGTCCCGGAGGCAGGCCTGTGTGGTGCCCGTCAGGTCAATCCTAAAACTCTTCGTTTCAATCGTTTTCAGATGATCATTCATTGACATTCTTTTGATTTCAGAGGCCTACTTGCTGTTGCAAGGGAACGTGCTCAAAACGCTCAGGCAGGAGGCCAGGCTGTCCTTGCAAAGACGCCAACTTGCAGTGCACAGAACAGTGTCTGTGTGGCAAAAAGAGTCGGGGCACAGTGGTGAAGTGGTGCTCGAACGGAAAGGTGGGTTAAGTCTTTCTCTACGAAATTGTTAAATCCTAACCTTCAAGTAGAAAGATGAATTGGTCATACTATGAATTGGTTAACTAATGTAGATTTATGAAAATTAAGAAACTTTCTCAGAGCTTCTATTAAACAGCAGTAGGCTATTTAATTGTGAATCACCATGTATTAGCCCTGCCTTTGGGGGGGGGGGAGTCAAGGCAATGAAATGATACAGTAGCCGGATAAAGTAGCTGGATAATCTGCAAGATGTGATATACATTTTTAAACGATGTTGCCATAAAATTGCTCATCATAAATCGGTGAAATAAAAATTTCTTCAGCAATTTCTTAATCAGCCCTGTTAAGAAACTTGTGTTCAAAATTAGGCAACAGCACTGCAAACTATAGAGCCCAGTTTCTTATCAAAAATAAATTGCACTATGTAAACCGATGTTGAATGTCTACATGAGTAAACTACTAACTTTTGAAATGTTGCTTAGAAAGAAAAATTCTTTCATTTTAGCCAGGGAATATTGAGGTGCAACCAGCTGGGGCAAACCAAGGCAGAAATCAGGGAAGACACCAGCAAGGATTCCTTACCATGGAGCAAGAAATTGAGCTTGCAAAGCAAAAAGTGCAGGTGAGCAGTCACAGAAAGATTAAAGTTATCTTTGGACTTTTCAAGATAAAATTCTTTGATATGGATTAATAACCAAATGCAATAAATGTACACACAACGTCAAAGTACACCACAATAAAACAGCTTCCAAGGTGCACCACAGTTAAGAACTTGAAAACGGTTGGGCATTTGCTGTTAAAACAATGTACTGTAAAGCATTTGCCAGTACTGCCAAAATGTTGTTTGAATGCCATGGGAAAATAAAGCTGCAAATTACGAAAGTCTCTTGGCATTTTTTGTGCAGGCAGTCTGGTTTTTAAATTTTTGAAATACTGAGCCTAAAATTTCTCATAAAATGTGAGTGGTTTCATTTAAAAAATGTGTACAGCCTTCTCACTTCTACTGTACAGCCAGAAAGTAAAATGATCACATTGCAAACTACAGTAACCCAAAAGAAGCAATAGTGGGTTTAGGAAATTACAGGCGGGGTAAATAAAACCTATATATGAAATGCACATTTATGGTTTCCCATCATGATACTTTTGCCTGAATTTTTTCTCTTTTATTTGTTAGGATTTAATCAATGACCTCACGCTTGAAACACTTCAACAGCTCACCGTTGAATTGGCTGTCATTGGGGCAGGAAGCTTTGAGTATGTAAGGGACCTCATACATATGGTACAGCACCCACAGCAGCCTATTCCAAGACCAGACTCGCAACCTTGGTGCAAGTGTGGCATTTGCGTTGAAACTGGAGATCCAGATGAAAACAAATGTTGTGGCAGGAGGGTATGTGTGACATCCTACAAGATGTTCCAAAAGCTTTGCCTAGACCGAGATATCCTGCAGCTCAACATAACTGCAAGATGTGATATCCGTGCAGATCCCATGGATTATTCCATGAATTCATTCAGGAAGGCTGGATACAGGCAATTTGCCTTGTGGAAGTATGGTAGACTCGGCAGAAGCAATCGGAGGATTCTCCCATCATGTGTAGTAAAGGTCATTAGAGAAGTATACCCATCCCCAGATGGACAGTACATGGGTTTTAAGAGAAATTGAATAATTGTACCAGGTGTCTCAGAAAAAAGTACCCCTTTTGACTGAAAATAGGAACAAAATGATAAGATATTGTTGCTCTCCTAGTTCACAGCTAAAATTATCAATCTTCAACACCGCAGATACAAGTTTGCAAAGTCAAAATTTACAGTGCACCCAAAAACTAGAGGTTTCGAAAAAGGGCCTAGCCATGATTTGTGTCTGTCATTAACAGTTTCCAAAGTACCTGCAAACTTCAGTTTTCAGTTTTTGCTTTTGAAAAGAATGAAAGACGCACAGGCATGACCCTGATAAAACAAACATTATAAGAATGTGATAACAATGATACAGTTGTGCCACATCTCCAAAAAATGCGTGCAAGTTCTCCTTTTCATTGTCTTTAAATATAAAACACTTGGGATTAAATGCATTGCAAGGGATGATTCCGGAAAAAAAGTCATGTCAAGAACAATTGAAGCAATGCAAGGCATAATTATTTTCAAAAGTAAAAAATATAAGTTAAAAGTTGAACAGTTATTTTGCAAAATGTGTAATGTGATGTCAAATCATGGCAAGGCCCTTTCTAAAAACCTCTTGTTTCAGGTGCACTCCAAATTTTGACTTTGTAAACTCATATCTCCAATGTCTGTTGGACAATGTCAAAATGCAAGGTATGTGCATTTAAGTTAAAGATGGAAAAATGTGGCTATACAGTAAACTAAAAAATCATGAACTTTTATCGTTTTGCTCCCTTTTTTAATCAAAAAGGGGTACTTTTTTGAGACACCTGGTATTGAATATTACACTGTACAATAACTACAACAGCTAAATATGTAGACAGTAAATGTGTCATTTCTTTGTCTCCATTCTTGACTTTCGTTCTTGGACAAGGTTGCTGGTTGAAGGAGGCTTTACCACTAGGTCTAGGTTCCTTGAAATGAGCTTTGGATCACCTGGAACTCTTGCAACTCTCTCATGTACAGTGTCAGTGTAACATTGTCGCTCAACAACAATCTTGGCAAGGCAATATGGAATATAGGAAAACTCTTTTTTTTCCTTAACAGGCTCAACTCGAAATTTTCTGGTTGCCTTGCAATATTTGCGTTTGAAGCATGCCCTTCCATCCTTTGTTGTAGCATGTGGTCGGTAAATGTGCATATTGTGGTCTATACCTGCAAGTGCCATTCTGCATTTAAAATACGGATAATCAAATGCACACCTTTTGGGGGCATATTTTGTGAGCATACTGTTAAAATTTTCTATGTAACCAGTATGCCGAAATGTGGTGTAGTATTGGAGTTTACTCAAGATTTTTGTATCAAGAACAATTGTTCGTAATTTTTCCATCACTGGTGAATCTTTCTTCAAAAACTGTTTGGGCTCAGTAGACTCAAGGGGCCCATGGTCACAATGAGAACCAGCCCACTCATGTTCATCACAGACATGGTGGAGAATGCCAAGCCATGAATCCTTCAGTTTCTTTTCATCCCCCTTAGCAGTTTCACAGCAATGCCAGAAATGGTTGAGAATGCTTTCAATCCACGGTTTCAGCTGCTTTCCTTCCTTATGATCTACAATTTTGTGTAGCTTTTTTGTCAGCCTCTTTGACATGTGCCAAACATCCAATGAATGTGCCATGTTCTCAAGTTCAGGGTGAGTTGCTGAAAAATTAGTTGCAAAAGTATTACCCAATCACCCCTCAGAATAAAATCAAGACCTGATGACAAAATTTGAAACCATGATTTGAACTTTGATTCACCTGCACTAAAAATCATACTTGGGGTGTTTTCTCTCCCCATTACTTTTCTTATGTGCATTTTTGCATAGTACGTCACATTGTTGATTGACTAAATACTTGAAGTACACATTTCATGTGCATGGTATGAGGTATGCAGATACAGTTCTACAAGTATCTACTGTAAGCAATCAACAATACTGACTCTGGAAATGATATGAAAATATAACCATTTAATCTGATTTGTTGTTTTGCAAAAATTCAATTGAAATAACATTAAAACAATCCAATTGCTAAATAATTGAATGTACAGTACAGCGCTTGTGCACATTAACATGACAAGAACACTATGCCATCAAGAAGAACAAATGCTACGTAGTACCTCTGTGTAATTAAGCACTGAATGATTCTCAAGACTTATTCTTATAAAAGCTGAAAAGATCCTTGGACAAGAAGAAAATTGCAAGTGTAATGCCTGTACTATATCAAAAGACCAGGGTACATACACTCATAAAAGCTAAGAAACTTGTAATTTGCATTAAAAAATGCTTTGACATTGCACAATGATAGCAACTATTTTGCCATTGTTTTGAGTGTGAATTACAGTATGTTCTTACAAGTTTTGATATCTTACAAAATAATTTGGAAGCCCTTCTAACAAAAGCAGGTCCACTCCTACACTTAGGGTATCAGAAAATATAAAAAACACCAAGATATCTTGGAAGCACAAAGAAACTTTTGGTAGCAATACAGTGCCTTAAAATTTAAGAAACTGCACAGTACCAGCCCCACACCCTAGTTTCTTATAAAAAAAATGATAACTTAAATGAGAAATTAAAAAAAAAATTACCTTTAAGTTCTGAAATTCTCTTCATTATACTACTAGATGCATCTGTGGCAATTTCTCCAATGTCTATTTGCTCCATCAATCGCAACAAAATACGAGTTAAGCCTTCTCTTTCCATATTTGTAGAAGCTCCACCAGTCTCCCTCTTGTCAAGAATTTCCATGTCAATAACTAACTTGGTGAACAGATCCATGGCAACATAAACACAGAATCGAGCTGAGAAGCCAGGGGAGTCATTTCTCCCATCTCCACCAATAATAATCTCCTTGTATGGATTCAGTGTTTCCAACAGCTTGGACTTCATATCATGCCACATAGTGAGTATCACTGGTAAATAAAATAGGCGTTGATTTCTGCAAAACACTGATCTGTCTGGCACGGCAAGACTGAGAAATTTGCAAAGCAGCTGAAATTTTGAATAATTATTACCTGAGAGGAGAACACAGGCCCCAATCAGTAGGTCATTTAAATAAATATCCTGATGATGGGATTTTCCAATGACCTCTGAAGATACCCACATACCATTGTGTTTGTTGGGACAAGACCATCTTAACTGTGCAACAGTTCCTTTCAAATCAATTGTGAATGATAAAATGCCAAGGCAGATTGATCCATTATCCAGAGTATGATAGCACTTGCTGCCTTTCAGCTCTTTGAGTTTCTTTGCGGAAACTAACACTCTCTGCTGTTGGCTAAGCTTGTAAGCTTCACTATCAGCTTCCACTGGGTACAGCAAATTCAGAGCATCTGCTGTCTTCATCTTAATTTCATTTGAATTTGCCTCAGCAGAAGCATGAATTGAGGGGGGCTGGTCATCCAGGGTTTGTTCAAGCTCCATCAAGTTACCATCATCATACTGTCCAAAAATAAATGTCCTGTTTAAGTCAAGATCAGCCAAACCACTAGCCAGATTTTCTTCTGCATTGCTTCTATCCAAGGGGTGTAGCGTTGTACTGATTTCATCAACCTCCTCCTTATCAAGTCCTTCGTCATCTTCGCTACTAAGTTGTGACATGAATCTTGATGATCTTTCTGCAGTAAATATGTCACTGAAAGAAAAGAAAAATTATTACCATTTTCTCTCAGTGACAAGGCACAACACAGTCCTTACAACTGTCATCTTGAAAGAATTACAGTTGTTTCAAAGGATTTTCATTATTATATCTCATTTGAAAGTACTCTTAAAATGAAGAGAATTTCAGAAGTTAAAGGTTCTTTTTGAAGAATTCTCAGCTTATACTGTAAGAGGTTTGTGACCTCAACATACAGTACACAAAGCAGGCGTTTCAGAACACATCTTTGTACAGAACTACAGTGCTCATAAAATCAGTTTGCAGACCATGACTAGCATTTTGCCATAAAGTGGGGGCAAAGCTTTTGTTTCAGTGTAAAGTTGTTATTCAATCTTATTGTTTTTAAATATCATATCACTGTCCCTACCATGTATGCTATTGTTTGCATAATGTACAAAATGCACCAATAAATGCCTTTTGAGCCTATAGAATTACAAGGAAGCATTTGTCATGAGAAGAATATTTAAGTGTACTTTTATGAACTATTAGCTTTTGCTTTTATTTCTAAACATGCTAGCAAATAAAGTTTTAATGTAAAAATTGAGAAGAAAAAGTTTTTGTTTATACCACTAGCTACAATTTTGAAATGAAAGGAACTTAGATCTGAAATGTCCCTCATAGACCTTTTAGCTATTCTGAAAAGAATCAGCATGGAACAATATTTTGCTACATTTTGTAGAATGTTTGATTGTGCTCAAAAATGACAGAAGCTAACATCAAGTACAAAGATGTATGAAAATAACGCTCAATCCTGGCTCTCTTGCAGAACAGCTAAAAGCTCTATTCATCAAAATGACTAAAAAGAAGGATTATGTTATTCACCATTCCTCACTACTTGAATCATTACTTGAATCACCACTTCCATCATCGCTGGAACCTGAGCTGGAACCTGTCAAGCTTTCATATGAATATATGCTGCTGCTGTCTGTGTTTGACTCATCACTGAATGGATCTCCTTCAATGGTACCAATACTCCTATTGGAGGCTTTCAGCCTTGAAAAACTGTCCTCCAACATTGTTGCTGTGTTTCCTGTAGTTGCAGCAGTAAGAGTGCTCTCACAAGCAAAGGCATCCACTGGTTCAATTGAGCTAAAGTTCAGTTGTTGTCTCCGTTGCTTTTTTGGAAGTGAAGGTGTTGATTCTACTATGGATCCTGTCAAGTGATAAACAATTCAAATTTTAACAGACATGTGATGGTGCAAGTAAATCATTATATTTTAGGAAAAATAGTGACTAGGATCCAAGTTTTATCAAAACTCCAGGCTCCCTGCATTTAAAGTTCAAGTAGTGATTTTTGGCAATGAAAATGGAGACATTGTCAACAATAAATTGTGCACATTCCATAAAGCATGTTACATGGCAGTTAAATCACATTTCAGGACAAAACTTGCAAAGCAACTGAGATCAAGTTGCAAAATTTATAATCAAAATTATTGCTCAAAACTTATCAATGAGAACCAAGCTATCTCCTTTAAATTCTATTTAAAAAATGGAGGGTCTTGCTATGGCTTCATAATCAAGTGAATCCACAGACACTCAACGTATAATAATAATAGTAATAATAATAATATGGACATTTTTATAGCGCCATATATCCCCAGGGCTCATACACGCTTAACAGCATAACTACTAACATAAAATTAGAGTCCAAAATATGATTTACAGTACATGGGATTGTAAAAGAAATTTACTTAAAATTGCTAACCTTTTCAATGAAGAATTCCATCATAAGATCAACTTAATCAATACTTTTTAAAAAGCTTCTTTGAGACCTAATTATATTGTTTCATTTAATTTGAAATGATAATGTCACACAGACAGAAGGGTATGGTATTGTTCTTACCAGGAGGATCAAAGCTTCTAAATGACATATCCTGTTTCTGTCCAGTCCCCTGACTGTCTTTGTTGGTAGCACTCCTGAAAGAGTTTGAAATGATGATTTTTTTAGCATTACGAATTTGTTATACAACACATATTTAGACACATATTTCATTACAAGAAAATGCTAGAAACTGAACAATAAATTTTCAACACCTTATAAACTCCTGCCACTTTGAAGCCCTTGATTAATTCTGCAATTAGAGCTTCAACAATTTTGGGAACTCATACAAAACTTTGTTGGGCAGCCACTTGCCTAAAATTCAAGAGACTGGCTCGATCATAAATAAGACTCGCAGGGGGATGGGGGTAGCTGCCTCTCTCAAATGAAATACTATATGCAATGTCAATGGAATGAAGTGCAAACATACCCACTTTCTTGATAGCACAGTTGCTGGATGTGTTCCACTTTGCCATAACAGTGCTCCTTGTCAATTCTTTCCCCACCAAAACTTGATTCCAATTCCATCTCGCTTCCCTCTCTTCTAACTCGATCGAGCAATAATTTTGCAAACTCATCACTGCTCATGGCGTGCTCGTGACTTGACAAATCCTTCTTCATCTTGTTCCACATATTGAACGTTGATTCTGTCAAGTAAACCATTTTAAGAGGCTCCTTCCTCTTCGGGCGGCCCTTTCGTTTCTTTCCTGCGCTCTGCGAGTCCATCATCAACCACACACTTCACCACACTGCCTAGGCCCTACCCACAATTCATTTTCATACAGTATGAAAATCGCAAAATTCGCTGTGAGACCGCAAAGAGTCATGGGAAGCACAGGGTCTTTAAGCGACATCTAAAACTATTTATAACTTATACTTCCATACTTCTGCTACAATTTTGGTCAATATTACAATGATATTCTATAAAAATATCATTAATTTAAAAAAAAGCAGTTAATAGAGATAGTGTTTAATGTTCAAAAAGAAGCTTTCTCATCAAAACCATTTTTGTTTAATCAGTGAATGACTAAAAGTTCAGGAAGGAGTGCAGTTGTCACATGACCAAAGTCCTGTTACACGTTTTTTCTAAATCGAGTTTGATTTGAGGTGGGATTTACAGTTGCAACAAGAAGCCAAAAAAATATTTTACGAAGAATGTAAAGCTGAAATAACTTCAAATTTATTTTGTGTGGAAGTATAGATTGTTGCTGCAAGTCACTGTTCATCAAAACGGGCAGAATACTTCTGTTCTGTCATCGTTTCTGATTTGTCTCGCTTTCCTCAGAGACAGTAAACAACATTTTGATGATGTTTGAGTGCCAGAACTCATAAATATGGTTAGGAACTACTACAAGAAAGAAGGTTGCTCGAGGTTCGTAGATCTTTAATTCTCTTCATTTATATTCGACTCGTAGAACGGTAGAAATTCAATCATGTCAACTTTCAGTTGCTACATTGAAACAAAGGATCAGTGCTAAAATATATCAAGACGATCACAAATAGCGAGCCAAAAGTACATCAAAATGAATTCAAGAATTGCTTTTTTCTCTTCTAAAGAGCATGCAGCCCAATTAACGTTAACCCTAAACATTATATTAAATCTTTTCATTTAGCTCAAACAGCAGATGAAAATGCCCAAATGATCTCACAAAATATCTTGTATAGACGCTTACAGTTTTCATTGTTTAGTCTAGGAACAGCCATAGGTCCCATAGGCCTAGGCCTGACTTGGATTTACGAGCTAAAATAAGTTTCTGAAAAGATGATACTTCAAAATTGGTGGTTACTAGAAATATCAATGAAATGGTAGAAAATATATCTGTCAACAATATTTGGATGCAAAAATCGGCAATCAAAGGGTTTCGTTTTGCTTTGTAGGAAAATTGAACTCGGTTTCTGGACGGTTCTTTAGTAGAAACTTTTCATTGGGAAGGGCGACATGCGATCTGGGCTGTCTGACCTCCCTGCATTCGTGTGCGTCTAGGCAACAGTCTGCAAATTTATATCCGACTTCAAAGACAAATGAGGTGCTTTCATTTTAAATTTCACTTAATTTCCTGAATGGATTGCAGAATTATGCGCCCAGATGTGGCGTCGGGTCGCAAGGGCCTAAGCATGATTCTGCGATTTTCAAAACTGCCTCGGGTTTCTTTCTCGTCATGTAAAAAAATTTAGAGGAAGCAGATTCAAAAACATATTGCTATTTCGTAATCTCTGAAGTCGAAGGATTCTATCGATATGCACAAAAGATATCTAATATTTTTGTTCGTGCTTAGGAGAGAGGTTTTGTTGCGAAAATAAGCCTCGCAAAACCTGGCGAAATTCGAAGCTGCGTGGTGTCGAAATCTCGAAATCTCCCCCATTTTCCCAGCATGCTTTTCTTTCCGTGAAAAGGTCTATTGGAAAGTTAACGATGCTCTTATGATTTTTACAATAAAAGTTAGACTTAGTATTTCTTCCCATTAACTTTACTCTTCACCTGTGGAATAGAGATCACAGCCCAGAATGCCCATTCTGTCACAGACATACTGAGTCTGTGGCTCGCCTATTAAATGGTTGCAAGGAGTTTAAGAATTTCTATTCACGTCGCCATGATCGAATTGTGAATAAAATTGCAGAATTCATAGAGGAAAATAAGCCACGGGCAAGAATTTCATCCAACTTGTTAGCAGAAACTATTTTTCCGGAGTTTAAAGAAAGAATTAAGCAGATCGTCCATCGTAAACCAGACATAGTCAGTCTTAGTCGTATACAGAGGCAGTGTACAATAGTGGAAATAACAGTTTGTTATATGTATATGGAAAATGCTTATCAAGAGAAAGTGAGAAGATGTAAGGAGTTATGTGATTATCTGGAGAGAAATGGATTCTCAGTGCAGCTAGTTGTTCTTTCTTTCGGTTCGCTTGGGTGTGTAAATAGTGACGTATGAAAGGATTGAGAAATTTCTCCCAGAGTAAAGAAAATATAAAGAATGTAATGGAATGGTGTGCGATATCATGTATAATTGGAGGAAACTATATCTGGAGGAACAGAGTTAAAAAATCATTGGGACAGTTGTCTTTAGTATTAAACGGACTTAAGCAGATTCATTCCTCGGAATATGACATTATACCAGTATTTTAAGCAGCATTTTGCTTAGCATCATTGGTCAAATAGCTATTATTATTATTGTTATTATCATTATTATTATTATTATTGATTTCTTTATAGTAGGCATTTAAAAATAGCTAGCTTACAGCTAATTGATGCCTACTCACGAAAAAAATAAAAATATATGTACTCAATAGCTAGCGAGCAACCAGGATTTCTCCTTTTTTCGATTCAAAGAGAAACATCTTTTAAATTATCAGAACAATCGAGAAAATTAAAAATTACAACCGCCGGGAATCGATCCACGGATCTCCTGCTTTCCGGGCAAGCGTCTTAACCACTAGACCACAGTAATTAGTAGTTTTATCTAATAAGTAGTAGTTTTAAAGTAGTTTTATCACTAGTGGAATTGCCTTATAAATTGTTTATGGGTTGCAGCGAGGCAAGGAGTTAATGCATACAGCATGCTCTTCCGGATCAATGTTTTATTGCAAAGGTCAATATTAGAATCATATCCTTTAAGATTGAGTGCCTAATACTTCCCCTTCAATGTAAGTTATTTTTCATATCATGCTTACTAAATCAGCTTTTTCTTGCAGTATTACAATAGAGGCAATATTCTCACTCCTCTTTCTGATGTCAAGTATCGGTATAGAAGTTCCACTCAGTGTGGTAAGCATTCATGTGTATGTTTATGTCTTATTCATGTTTATGTCAGATCCAGACCTTGTAAAATAATAAAAGACTCTTGTTGCAGTGGAAGCACTTTATAAATCAATAATGAACGTTTGCAGGCGAATTTATCTTGTCAACTTGACAACGAATGCACATTGTCAGTGAGTGCAAGAAGATGGCACAGAAAGAATATAAACTAAGACACGACAATGTTGCGAGGATAGTGCACTGGCATTTATGCAAGAAATACGATCTAGAAAGGGCAGACAAATGGTATGAGCACTCCCCTGAGGGCGTAGTTGAAACTGACGAGGTAAAGCTACTATGGGATGCGAATATTCAATGTGATCATTTAATCGAGGCAAGGAGACAAGACATAGTTGTTGTGGCATTGCTGTGCCAGGTGATAGTAGGACTAGTGACAAGGAAAAAGAGAAGTTGGAGAAATATCAAGATTTGAAAAGGGAAATGAAGAGGATTTGGAAGATGAGAAGTGGGACAGTATTACCTGTGATTGTGGGTGCACTCGGAAGTATA
The DNA here is from genome assembly GCA_039566865.1 of Aurelia coerulea. Taxonomy (NCBI): domain Eukaryota; kingdom Metazoa; phylum Cnidaria; class Scyphozoa; order Semaeostomeae; family Ulmaridae; genus Aurelia; species Aurelia coerulea. Next base: position 10,683,006 of record CM076955.1, on the reverse strand, counting down.
ACGAAGAAACTGGATGAATGGCTAGAAAAACTGGATATCACAATGAATACAGGAATCCTACAGAAGATGACATTTTTCTGTTTGTATAGTTTAACTTTCCTTTGCTTGAAAATACAAATATTGTAAATAGGGTTGTGGTGTGAGAGGCAACACGATAACCTTGGTTTTTTTGCCTCTCACCCCAACAGTTTAAATTGAAATTGTAGTGTTTTGTTTAATGTATTTTAAATCTTATTTGTTATAGAAAAAAAACATTATTAGGAACAGCCAGGATATTGAGAAAAGGACTTGAGTACTACCGGGTGCGCCAAAATAAACTAAGCACTTTTGGCAGACCACGATAAATCGTACACTGGACCGATTTTGAAGATTTATGACTTAATCTTTAGCAGAAAGCCTGAATTAGATTCTAGGATTTTTTGCGAATTTTTCCGTTTTCAGTTTTTAGAGCTACAAGCGAGTTTCTTAAAATTTTCGTTTTCGAAAACACTGAAAACGATCAAAAAACATCGATCAAATTTTCTAAAGACTGAACATGAATGGACAAAAAAAAAACGTTTTCAGCGTGATTTGGGGATTTGGAAATTGATTATTGTAAACTTCTGCACGAGCGTTATTTCAACGATTGGCCTGTTGCGAAATTCTGTAGTAGTTACAATAAAGTGCTGCCTCAAAAGCTGTCACAAAAATAAAAAATGTAACAACACTCCATGCTTGCTGGCCTCATGACGCTTCCTCGCTGTCTTTTAACCCCCTTGACACAGGAACACAACCAGCATCAAGGCATAAATTAAATGACATTACAGAAGAAAAGATATTTCTTTATATCCTTGAAATTATTATTACATTGCTCCCAAGACAGTACGAACTCTCGTACAGCAGCTTACAATTTTATCGATTTCTAAATCCCAAAGCACCACAAAAAAGTTTTCTCTTTGTCCATTCATGGCTATTCTTTAGAAAACTTGATCGACGCATTTTGATCGTTTTCAGTGTTTTCGAAAGCGAAAATTTTAAGAAACTCGCTTGTAGCTCTAAAACCTGAAAACAGACAAATTTGCAAAAAATCCTAGAATCTAATTCAGGCTTTCTGCTAAAGATTAAGTCATAAATCTTCAAAAGTGGTCCTGTGTAAGATATATCGTGGCCTGCCAAAAGTGCATAGTTTATTTTGGCGCACCCGGTAGAAAAGAATGGCCCAAAGGGACCCTTGGTCATGGGTTTTTTACTCGCTCCATTTGGATGTAAATTCGGCGATGAGAACTGCCAGTGCTTAAAGCAGAAAATATGAAATAATAATAATAAGTTTGCCGGGTAAGGGTATGAATTATCCTCAAATCTAAACAGGGGCATCTCAACTTGTTTGCATGACGGAATGTGTTTAGGGCTTTAACAGGGCATATTGACGATCCTGATGGGATAAAACGTAACAAATTACTGTTATGAAAAGGGTCTGTCTTTGACACGTAGTTCATGACTGTCGCAGACATTGGAAATACATTTGTGTCGCGCACAAGTAGGCAAGAACTTGGATCGAAAGTGTGACTGGTGGGGCAACAGAATTCCGATGAACGCAAAAATGCAAAAAATGCTAATGTAAAGGCACACCAGGGCATAAGTTTATCTCTCTCGGTAAATGATGAAACGCGAAATTGATTTTTTAGTTGTTTCATAATCTCTATGGTAATAGGAAGTTTGTTTTCTCGTTTTGTTAATCCATTCACACGCTTGATACCTCTGGCTGTCATTCGAAGATACTTCAGGTCTTCAAATTTGGTAGGAAACCCAAGCTTGATATTCCAATAACGTACTGCTGCAATGTATGTTCGTGTGGTTGCGTAGCTGACGTTACGAGCCAGGTATGAAAGGAAGAGACACAAGTTTGACTCAGACGCTGGAAATGGAGATACTGCATGTTCGGCACAGAATGACAAATAGGCTGATTTACCGTTTTGATATGTCCTGTGTGAAGATTCTGGAAGGGACATGTGTTGCAGATACATGCATTCTTTAGCTAATCCTGCCAAGCGCTGACTGGGATTGGAGTCGGGTACCTGTCTGCATCTGGTACTAGCTGGCGAATCTTCTCTACCTGCAAACGAGAGAGGCAATCAACGATATTATTGTAGGATCCTGGTATGTGCTTTACATTGACCGTAAATTCTTTGGTAGCTGCGATGAAGAAAAGCTTGCGCAGTATTGTTATGATCTGTGGACAGTTAGACGAGTTTGCACACCAAATATCTACGACTGATTGATTGTCACAATGAAATATGAGTCTCTTACCACGAAAATGTTCACCCCAGATCAAACAAGTTACGTAAATGGGAAAAAGCTCCTTCCATTGAATGGAGTGAATTTTTAGTGGAGTGGGCCATGTACTAGATACCCATTTTCCTTGAAAGAAGATTCCAAATCCAAGTTCACCTGAGGCATCGGTGTATATTTGCATATCATGCGCATAAGTTGAACTTGAGTCTAGAATTTTGTATTTACCATTCCACGTGGGAAGGAAGTTGACCCACCACTGGATATCCAGCCTTGCTTGTAAGTTTATTGTAATATGATGTGTTAGTTTTGAGACTGTTGTTGACAATTCAATCAAACGCCTCAGAAATGTACGACCTGATGGTATTACTTTCGCTGCAAAGGATAGTTTTCCAATCAAAGATAATATTTCTCTCTTAGTACATTTTCTCTTAGTGGACCACATTTTAATTTCCTGTAAAAGTTCCTCAAATTTAGTATCCTGCAGTTTTAACGACATGTTCATGGTGTCTATTTCCATACCAAGAAAAGTCAAACACGTCAGTGGGCCGATAACTTTTTCTGGTGCAAGAGGTACACCAATGTCGGCAAATAACTTTATTGCTGCCTGCATATGTTTCAGACATTTATGAGATGATGCTGGCCCTGCTATTAGGTAGTCGTCTAAATGATGTGTACTGTGCGTTATCCCATAGTTTGTTTGCATTATCCACGAAATGGTGTCGGATAGCCTTGTGAAACGGTTAACCGATGACCTTAGGCCCATTGGGAGACGTAGGTCGACAAAGAAAAGATTCATGAATGTAAATCCAAGATAATGCCAGTCTGCTGGGCGAACTGGGCATATCCTGAACGCACTTTTGATATCCAATTTAGATATCCATGCCCCCCGACCTAGCTGACCTACAATTTTGACAGCAGAATCAAGGTGTTTGAAATGAACTGTTGCTTCATCGTCTGATATAAAGTCGTTAATTGAGAGACCTCTTGGTGACGAAAGATCTGTTATCATGCGCATTTTTCTGCTGTCTCTTTTAGGTACCATGCCGATGGGTGATGTTCGAAAGTTTGTAAGCGGAGGAGCAATAAATGGGCCTGCTAAGCGTCCCTTTTTTAACTCATCAATAATGTGCTCAAATATTTGGGTTTCCTCGACATTTACCGATTTTAGGTTCCGAGCAATGTTGTGCATTTCTGGGCATAAATATCCAATGTCAAAACCATATTTTAAATCATTAATCTCACCGTTCTCCGTTAAGACCTGTTGAGTCAGTATCAGGGTTTCAGCAACTTCCTTGTCATTGGGAACTATCGTTTCATTTTCAATAAGGGTAATTTTTGAATTAGATAGACCTTTATCGGAAAGGACAGGTTTCAAAGTTTTTCAAAACTTTTTATTGTCAGTAATATCAGAAATATTCAAATTTTTGTAAAGATTTCTTTTTTCCGTTCTAAATAATCTAACATAAAAGTTGCGTTGCCGGCGAAACAAGTGTTAAACAGTGCTGCTTTTTTATATCTATTTTCAACCGAGAACACAACATAGTAGCTTTACGGAGAACTCGATTCATGAAGGGAAGATCAATTACTGTTTCAAAGCAATTTTGAAAAGAGCTGTAGTCTAGATCAGTTTTTTTGATACTATCGAATTCCCCCTAAGTCCTCGTTTGAATGGCTGTTCCAAAAATTCTTATAATCTCTATAATTAATAACAGTGGGCCCAGTTTTTTTGGTATGTTGTTTTCAAAACTGTGACTATCATTTTGTGAAAGTCAGAGAGTCCTGTCTCGAACGTTTTGGTATGTTGGAAACTCCTTTACTTGTTGCATAAGATTAGGTCAATACACCGTGGATACAGCCTTGAAACAGGTTGGCTCCTTTACCTGATTTTTGAGGTCATAGCTATTCATAAAAGTACCAATCTGCTGATATGTCTCCACTGCATTAAAATCACCAAGAAATAACAAATGGTCATATTTTTCACTGTAATGATCAATTGCTTTGCCAAGACTTTCGAAAAAAATGATCTTGAGATCGGGATGGTGGTCGGTAAATACTGAAAGAACCCACTTTTTCCCCTTACATTTATTTCATTCAAATGCACTCCATATGAATGTTCAAACTTGAAAGATTTTAACTGTCTCATTGTGATGTCGTTTTTCACGTAAACCAACAGACCCCCACCTTCACCATTTCTATCAAGCCGCAGTCGACCAGCGTACCCTTCAATATAGAATTGTTGGTTTGGAAAATAATCATCAATTTTTTTGTTTCCGTGACCAGTAGGATAGCAAGATTTTGTGAATCTCTTTTAATGAATCAAATTTATTTCTAACGGAGTTAACATTTAGATAACCGACAGTCATACTACCTATATTCTTCAAACACAATTTTTTAATGCAGATTTTGCATGACTGTCATCAGAGGTGTCATGTAAATCCAACACAGTGGATCCCGGGGTAGCCTCCATTGCTGGGTGAATAGAAATACCGAAACTGGAAGTGTCAGGCTTCTCAGGTTCCCTATGAGTGGAAAGTTGTATGACCTTTAACCCCTCAATATCTGGTCAGTATCCAAGGTTGAAAATAAAATTATTAGCTAAAAGCGTGGTTCCATAGTCATTGAGATGAAGTCTGCTGCAGTTAAGGTGAATGCTCGGATCTATATTCGAGTTGTCAATTAATTTCAAGTTCTTACTTTTATATAACTGCTTCAGTATTTTGTTGACTTCAGTTGCATTGCCTTTTTGAAAAAATCACCCCGGTTCACGAGCCCTGACACTAAGATATTCTCGTACATCGACACATTAGCTACAATCTGAGGCATGACAATGACGCCGAACTCCCAAAGACTCTACGTCCTTTATAGTTGAGTCGATAACTTACCTTGGAAATAAACTGTGGCAGTTTTACCTCAAGAAATAACACACACGAGCAGCCTTCGCATAAAAAAACAAATTAGATTTTGATTTCGAAAGTTGGGTTTCTAGCAGGATAGACATTGTACGTTTTCCTGTAATATATCTTACCCATTTTGATAGTGGTTTCTCCTTAGATTTTAAATTTTAGTAGGCCTTAATTAGCTTTAGTCTAGCTGTTAACGAAGTTAAGTGAATGCAGCTCAGAAGAGTAGTATAAGACAGTTGTCCCCCTACGTTAAGGGAGGGGTCTCACTTCCATGCGCATTAACCTACTGCATGGGGAGACACAGAATTTTTCTCGGACAAACCGTATCTCATTCCCCAACAAAATGGCCTCCTGGGTGGTACTCGTCCCCCCTCCCCCCACTGGCTTTGGTCCTGCTGTTGACAGTTGATCGTATCGCTGTCTGTTGTTTGTACAGACAGGGTCAAGTGTGGACCCCTGTATACCATAGTGTTATATCTGGCCATTGGAGAATGAAATTGAAATTGATGTTGTACGAGCAAAATCTCCTTGTAAAATGCCACTCAAATGCTGACAGCCTAAATTTAAGCAGACCAAGCAGCTGTTGTTTCATTTATTCATTTCTGTCGTGAAGAACTTTGTTATGACTTTTGACACAGAGCACCAGAGGAAATCAATATTTTTCATATGAGTTTGGACCTCTGAAGAATTGGATCAGGCGTTCGGAGCAATCCTTGTGTTCCTTTTTCTTTCAAAACAGTCGTGAGTCTGTCGTTCATTCAACCACTTTCATTTCACTTCATTTCACTTCATTTCACTTCATTTCACTTCATTTCACTTCATTTCATTTCATTTCATTTCATTTCATTTCATTTCAAATATTTAAGGAGGGTAGCCCTTCAGCAATGCTGATTTTCAAGGGGCCCTCCACTACAAAACTTTCAATAGATTTCTTGATAATCTTGATGAACTTGTCAGAAAGCATGTTCCATTGAAGAAACTTACCAAAAGGGATTTGAAGCTACGAAATAAGCCTTCGATAAACGGCAGAATCCAAAAAATGATGCGTTTAAGGGATAAATATCTAATACAATTGAGGAAAAAATTAGATACTGCAACAACACGTTTGTACAAACAATTTAGAAATCGAGTTGCAAATTTTTGAATTAGATAGACCTTTATCGGAAAGGACAGGTTTCAAAGTTTTTCAAAACTTTTTATTGTCAGTAATATCAGAAATATTCAAATTTTTGTAAAGATTTCTTTTTTCCGTTCTAAATAATCTAACATAAAAGTTGCGTTGCCGGCGAAACAAGTGTTAAACAGTGCTGCTTTTTTATATCTATTTTCAACCGAGAACACAACATAGTAGCTTTACGGAGAACTCGATTCATGAAGGGAAGATCAATTACTGTTTCAAAGCAATTTTGAAAAGAGCTGTAGTCTAGATCAGTTTTTTTGATACTATCGAATTCCCCCTAAGTCCTCGTTTGAATGGCTGTTCCAAAAATTCTTATAATCTCTATAATTAATAACAGTGGGCCCAGTTTTTTTGGTATGTTGTTTTCAAAACTGTGACTATCATTTTGTGAAAGTCAGAGAGTCCTGTCTCGAACGTTTTGGTATGTTGGAAACTCCTTTACTTGTTGCATAAGATTAGGTCAATACACCGTGGATACAGCCTTGAAACAGGTTGGCTCCTTTACCTGATTTTTGAGGTCATAGCTATTCATAAAAGTACCAATCTGCTGATATGTCTCCACTGCATTAAAATCACCAAGAAATAACAAATGGTCATATTTTTCACTGTAATGATCAATTGCTTTGCCAAGACTTTCGAAAAAAATGATCTTGAGATCGGGATGGTGGTCGGTAAATACTGAAAGAACCCACTTTTTCCCCTTACATTTATTTCATTCAAATGCACTCCATATGAATGTTCAAACTTGAAAGATTTTAACTGTCTCATTGTGATGTCGTTTTTCACGTAAACCAACAGACCCCCACCTTCACCATTTCTATCAAGCCGCAGTCGACCAGCGTACCCTTCAATATAGAATTGTTGGTTTGGAAAATAATCATCAATTTTTTTGTTTCCGTGACCAGTAGGATAGCAAGATTTTGTGAATCTCTTTTAATGAATCAAATTTATTTCTAACGGAGTTAACATTTAGATAACCGACAGTCATACTACCTATATTCTTCAAACACAATTTTTTAATGCAGATTTTGCATGACTGTCATCAGAGGTGTCATGTAAATCCAACACAGTGGATCCCGGGGTAGCCTCCATTGCTGGGTGAATAGAAATACCGAAACTGGAAGTGTCAGGCTTCTCAGGTTCCCTATGAGTGGAAAGTTGTATGACCTTTAACCCCTCAATATCTGGTCAGTATCCAAGGTTGAAAATAAAATTATTAGCTAAAAGCGTGGTTCCATAGTCATTGAGATGAAGTCTGCTGCAGTTAAGGTGAATGCTCGGATCTATATTCGAGTTGTCAATTAATTTCAAGTTCTTACTTTTATATAACTGCTTCAGTATTTTGTTGACTTCAGTTGCATTGCCTTTTTGAAAAAATCACCCCGGTTCACGAGCCCTGACACTAAGATATTCTCGTACATCGACACATTAGCTACAATCTGAGGCATGACAATGACGCCGAACTCCCAAAGACTCTACGTCCTTTATAGTTGAGTCGATAACTTACCTTGGAAATAAACTGTGGCAGTTTTACCTCAAGAAATAACACACACGAGCAGCCTTCGCATAAAAAAACAAATTAGATTTTGATTTCGAAAGTTGGGTTTCTAGCAGGATAGACATTGTACGTTTTCCTGTAATATATCTTACCCATTTTGATAGTGGTTTCTCCTTAGATTTTAAATTTTAGTAGGCCTTAATTAGCTTTAGTCTAGCTGTTAACGAAGTTAAGTGAATGCAGCTCAGAAGAGTAGTATAAGACAGTTGTCCCCCTACGTTAAGGGAGGGGTCTCACTTCCATGCGCATTAACCTACTGCATGGGGAGACACAGAATTTTTCTCGGACAAACCGTATCTCATTCCCCAACAAAATGGCCTCCTGGGTGGTACTCGTCCCCCCTCCCCCCACTGGCTTTGGTCCTGCTGTTGACAGTTGATCGTATCGCTGTCTGTTGTTTGTACAGACAGGGTCAAGTGTGGACCCCTGTATACCATAGTGTTATATCTGGCCATTGGAGAATGAAATTGAAATTGATGTTGTACGAGCAAAATCTCCTTGTAAAATGCCACTCAAATGCTGACAGCCTAAATTTAAGCAGACCAAGCAGCTGTTGTTTCATTTATTCATTTCTGTCGTGAAGAACTTTGTTATGACTTTTGACACAGAGCACCAGAGGAAATCAATATTTTTCATATGAGTTTGGACCTCTGAAGAATTGGATCAGGCGTTCGGAGCAATCCTTGTGTTCCTTTTTCTTTCAAAACAGTCGTGAGTCTGTCGTTCATTCAACCACTTTCATTTCACTTCATTTCACTTCATTTCACTTCATTTCACTTCATTTCATTTCATTTCATTTCATTTCATTTCATTTCATTTCAAATATTTAAGGAGGGTAGCCCTTCAGCAATGCTGATTTTCAAGGGGCCCTCCACTACAAAACTTTCAATAGATTTCTTGATAATCTTGATGAACTTGTCAGAAAGCATGTTCCATTGAAGAAACTTACCAAAAGGGATTTGAAGCTACGAAATAAGCCTTCGATAAACGGCAGAATCCAAAAAATGATGCGTTTAAGGGATAAATATCTAATACAATTGAGGAAAAAATTAGATACTGCAACAACACGTTTGTACAAACAATTTAGAAATCGAGTTGCAAATGAATTGAAAGAAAGTAAAGCCAACTATTTCCACAATTATTTCAATGAAAATAGCAAAAACATGAAGCTTTTGTGGACTGGGATAAAGTCAATCATTAGCATTAAGAACTCTCGGGTAAATGTCATCAATAAACTTAAGAATGCAAATGGAAACATAACATCAGATTCTGCAACTATGGCTACTGTCTTCAATGACTTTTTTGTTAATGTAGCAGATGGTGTCACCAAAAAAATACCCAGGTCACCAAAATCTCCCTTGGACTACCTAGGTAATGAAAGTCCACATTCATTTTTCACAACTCCCGCGGCCCCTTATGAAGTATCAGATGTAATTGATATGCTAAAGACGGGTAAATCTATAGGTCCCAATAGTATACCCATAAAGTTATTAAAAATTCTCTCTCCTCATATTTCATCTCCACTGTCTCAAATCATCAATGAGTCCTTCTCATCTGGTGTTTGCCCAGAAAAGATGCAGCTTGCAAACGTAATACCTTTGTTCAAAAAAGGTTGTCCTATGACAGTTTCAAATTATAGACCAATATCTCTCTTGTCTGTTTTTAGTAAAGTCGCAGAAAAATTAATGTACAAGCGTTTATACAATTCCTGGATTTCCATGAAATCCTGTATAATCTTCAGTTTGGCTTCGGTGCTTCACATTCAATAAATCATGCTCTGATCAGTTTAACTGAATCTATCAAAAACACTTTGGATGATAAAAATTTTGGATGTGGCATATTTCTTGATCTTCAAAAAGCCTTTGATACAGTCAATCACCAGATCCTTCTCAGCAAACTTGAGCATTATGGTATTCGAGGTACAGCTCTAGCATGGTTTAAGTCCTACCTTAGCAATAGAAGTCAGTATGTATCTGTAAATGGCCAAAATTCAAGTCATCTCTGTGTTACTTTTGGTGTACCACAGGGCTCTGTTCTTGGTCCACTTCTGTTTCTTCTCTATATAAATGATCTTCCAAATTCATCAAGCAAATTATCTTTCTATCTTTTTGCTGATGACACTAATATCTACTTTGAATCTGACAGTCTAAACAAACTACAAGAAGTTGTTAACAATGAATTGAAGCATGTCAAAAAGTGGCTTGATGCAAATAAACTTGCATTAAATGTAGACAAAACTAATTTTATTGTTTTTCATTCCCCGTAAAATACATTGGATCAAACTGTTAACATAAAAATTGGCAAAGAACATGTAAAGCAGGTTAGATGTGTAGAGTTTCTTGGTCTTCTGTTGGATGAACACCTCAACTGGAAATATCACTTGAGTGAACTCTCAAAAAAGTTAGCAAGAACTTGTGGAATATTCTTTAAAATAAGGCATTTATTACCTACTGGTGTTTTAGTTTCTTTATACAATTCCTTATTTGCCTCTTTTCTTCAGTATGGAATCATTGTCTGGGGTCTTACCTATGACATCCATACTAAACCAATATATCTTTTGCAAAAGAAAGTTGTTAGAGCTATTGCTTTTAAGAGTTTTACTGCTCCGTCTACTCAAATTTTTTTCTGACTTGAAAATTCTTAAGTTGTATGATTTACTTGACTTAAAGTTGCTTACATTTGTCTATGAGTCTGTTAATAGGATGTCTCCTTTTTGCTTTTACAATTTTTTTGAAATTTTGTCAGATGTTCATCAATATGATACCAGGCAGGCCCCGTAAGGGTGATATTTTTATGACACAAGAGAATACATTGCAATACGGCTTACGATCTGTTAGATATGCAGGTGCTAAATCTTGGAACAACATTCCCTTCGACATCAAGCGAGCTCCTTCAGCAATGAGTTTCCGTCGTCAATTAAAAATTCATCTGTTTTCTACTAACTATCAATAAGTCTTTGGATAAGACAATTTGTCTCTCATCAATCCATGTCTAATAATCGATCACTATTTTGATTTACTAGGCTTTGAAAATGGGGGGGGGGGGGTGGTCTCTTCTCGATTAGTTTATCTACTGGGAGAGCTCCTCCTTTAAGAAATTCCCCTGCATACATACCCTAATTTTTTCTTTTATTTAATTTCTATTATTTGCTTTATGTCATATCGTATAATTTGTGTAATTTATTATGGTAGTTAGTTAATTTTTTATATGAAGGATGTATGTTGTGGAATTTTGAAATTAAAACTGACCTGAACTTACAAAATTAAATACTGTTACAACTTAAATTAACCTGATACAATTCATAGCATATCAATAAAACACTTATAATCTGAAACAAATATTTACAATAAAAGAAAATCCATATGGCAAACACGTTATTTACAGTTAGCTTTCCCTATATACATAGTTTAAATCTATTCAGGGAGGATGCCAGCTTACACTCAACTGAGAGGCCATTCCAAGACTTGGCACCTCTAAACGAAAAAAATGTCTGACCATTTTTGGAGTTTTTCTTTGGTAACCTGAGGTCAGTTGCTGTATTCCTAAGATTCCTAGAGGTTAGCTGGGATGTTTTTGTGAAAAGATTACACATGTATTGTGGAGCCAGCTCATGAAGAGATTTGAAGACCATAATACTAGACTCACTAGCAATTAGTTCCTCTATGGTCTTCCAGCCAAGCCTTTTGATAAGTGGTTGGCCCGGGGTATCAAAGCTGCTGCCAGTTACAATACGGGCAGCACGGTTTTGTAGTTTTGCAACTGGTTGATCTCAGTCACCCCGCAGCAACCCCAGACTGAACAACAGTAGCGGAAGTGCGGCTCCACAATACCTGTGTACATGGTCCTAAGAGTTTCTTCTGGCAAAAAGGATTTTGCATGCTTCAAAAAGTCAATCGCTCTTGAAACCGTGGACGAAACTGTCTTGGTGTGTTCCTTCCAATCCAAGAAGTTTTCTATCTGCACACCAAGATATTTTGTTTTGTCAACAACTTCAAGCTCATTATCCCGAATGTTTAGCTTAAAAAATTCACCTTTATCTTTCAGAGCTTTGTGCTTTGGTTTTGTGGAAATAAGCATGGAATGGGTTTTCATTACATTGAGTGACAGCTTGTTGCCTTTTAGCCATTTTCAACCTTTGTAAGATCATCATCGATGGCCTCATTTAGCTGAGAGATATCGCTGAATTGATGGCAAAGGCTTGCGTCATCAGCATACATGGACACATTTGAATTTTGGACAGCTAGTGGGAGGTCATTAATGTAAATGAGGAATAAAAGAGGTCCACGGCATGGGCCCTGAGGTACTCCAACATTTGTTTCCTCAACAGATGAGCCAACACCATTAACCCTAGAAAATTGTTTCCGGTTAGAAAGGTAGGATTTGAACCATGCTAATTTCCGCTGCTGAATACCATAGTACTCCAGCTTTTTGCAAAGAATGTGATGGTCGACTGTCTCAAATGCCTTTTTCGGTCAATAAAAGCTAGTCCCACTAGCTTTCCGAGGTCCAACCCATCGTACCAGTCATCTGTGTTTTTAAGCAAACATGTCACAGTAGAATGAAGGCGCAAAAACCCAGACTTGTCAGGAGAAAAGTAACCATTATCATTCATATGCTGGGATAATTGGTTTGTGACAAGTTTTTCAAAGAGCCTTGAGATGACAGGTAAAACTGAAATTGGGCGATAGTTCGATTTTTCAGCTTTGTCTCCCTCCTTAAAAATTGGTGTAACTCTGGCCAATGTCCACGAGTCTGGGAATTGGCTCGTTTCAAAGAGTTCTCAATAAAAGGCATGGCTAGTTTTAAGAAATAGCAGGAGATGTTGTCCTTCCCAAAGCTCTTTGACGTTTTAGTCGTGACAATTGCATCTCTGATTTCCTGCACTTCAATGGTTCTAAATTGAAACCTAACACTGTTATCATCACCAGTATAGTCGCCAGACAGATGAGGGTTAGGGATTAGGGGTTAACCGCAACATTTGAGCATAGTTAATTTTTGAAGCAATTAGAACAAGCTGTTTGAATTTGAGTGCAGTCATTATTGTTTTAATTGCCAAGGAACGCTGCAGGTATAGATTCCTTTCTAATGACGTATTGCTGTTAGCCACATAGTCAAGATAGATACATAATCCACGATTAGCCATTTGTCGCATCTATATGGCCGCTTCGCTTTGCTCGCTGCAATTAGCTATTTTTAATTCTTGCCTACTGTAAATAAATTATTGATCATGATGATGATGAACCGGAGTGAAATTTCTACCCGGGTTGAGTTACTGATATAAAGGCTCATTTCATTTTTTTTTCATTTAATCCTATTTAATCACGACATCCATTCAGTTATAATACAAAGAAGTAAATACAATAAAAAGCTAGAAGGGTAAACTATAGATGTAAAACTATGTTGTCCCTAAGTACTGATCTTCCATGGATTCGTGCAGAGCTTGTTTCTATCAGCTCAAAAGGTGAGATTTAAGGTCCTTTTTGAATGGTACAATGGATTCGGTATCTCTTGCAGCTTTTGGAGCTGTGTAACAAAAGGTTCTTTTGGTATGTTCTAATTTATGTTTTTGTGCATAGACATCCTTCCAGCTCCTTGTGTTGACTCTTTTATTCTAGGCTCTAGGCTCTCTTAAAGGTGATGTCATAAGCTTTGCTCTTGTAAAATACTTTCATAGACATTCAAAATGAAGACCAGATGGTCTCCAGTCTTTTCCCGCTGTAAATGACCCAGCAGAATATTTCGTATTTGTTTGCTCTCGTTTATGTTTTTTCAATATTTATTAAAAACTGATTTTCTTTTAATTGTTAAAATCATTCTGGACCGTGTGGTCAATTTAACTTGTGAGTTATAAATGCAATGCATATTGTTTATTGTGCAGGGATCTGCAGATCTATGTGTTAATCCGAAAGCTGCAATCAATCAATACATTGACAACCCAGTATACAGAGGTGAGATTTGTATATTGCTCTTGGTTCTCTGAAGGCAAAGAGGCATAACCATGCCCATCATCAAGATACATTAAAATTGAAAACTTTCGGACGGAAAATTTTCGGAAAAACAACTTCGGAAAAAAAAATTTCGGACGCTTTTTTGGGAATTTCAGACAAAAAAATTTTCGGACAAATACTTTTTTTTATAATACTAAGATGTATGTTAGAAATAATTTTCAATTTCATGCTAAATAGATTATATGCAGTTTAAACTAACTGGAAACATTAAAAGTATACAACAAAAGGGGAAGACCAAAACAGAATACGGAAAATAAAAATCGGAAAGATTATGGGCCCCTTTATGTATTCCTAGAGAAGTATTCTGAATATAAAGTAAAATTAATGAACTTCAAGTACAAAGGGTTGATCATAGATAATATGTTTCGCATGAATAAAAGGAATATCGGAAAAACAGAATTTGCGATGTTTGAGGTACAGCCCCTGTAACAACTCATTCTGTTGAAGTTATTACAGGGCATTTTCATCATAATAAGAGCCTATCAATTTTATGGTAAATATTAACTGAAATGTGCATGATGATCATCACATCAACAAGAAAATTTGAATTAATTGTTTGTCACATCCAACGACAGTATAACTAGCTGTAAATTCAATTAAGGATGTGCTGCCATACGTAAACGTTTCAAGGAACAAACTTGAAATAGTTCTTCTGCAATCTTCAAGTTTGCAGACGAGAATAGGAAGTACCTTGAATCCTGGACAAAGGCAAATTTCAGTGTCTTCATGATGTTCCTAAAATATCAAGGAGAAAACATACGTTTAGAGCCTCCTAATCCCCCCTCCCCCCTAATTCAATGTTGAGAAGGTCGAAAGGCGTTTGATTCAAGCAACTTTGAAACGGGGGGAGCGGGGGCACGTTATCAAAGACCGAAGTAGTGCAATTTTATGATTTCTCCCAAGTATTTTGGCCAAGATTGTAGAGCGACTCAAGAACATAATTTCTGAAATTACAACGAGGAAATGGAGACTCACCCAGGAAGCAAGATCGCTGGTCACAGCATGTCAATTTTTGACAGAGACATGAGAGAAAATGGGGCCAAAATCAATGAAGAGGAACTCGATCGAGAAGTTGATGAAGAGAACGATACAATGATTTTAATAATGGAAGATAAAGGCGTAGTCGTTTTGACACAAAACGGAATAATCTTGAAATAATATGCATCCAAGACTAAGCGAGACTAGCTAAATTTAAACATTAACCTTATGTATTATGTTTAGTTTATGTATTATGTTTATAGGAAAAGTGACGAGTGTGATCTGACAAGTTTCAAAGGATTTAAAACTTTCGGACAAAACAACTTTCGGATATCACCTGACTTCGGACAATTAAACTTTCGGACAAATTTTTGTCCGAAAGTTTGATCGTCCGAAAGTTCTCGATTTTAATGTATACCAATTAAAATTATTGCGAATATTTTGAGAGGATTTTAGTTTCTGTATTTCCTGGAGACTTTAAAGGTTTGACCCAAGTTTTTTATTATCATGTTTAGCGCTTTCGAAACCGAAAATTTCAAGGAAATTGCTTGTAAATAGAAAGAAGAGACTAAAATAGTTATCAAGTCCTGGAATATAGTTCTAATATAGTATATAGGTCATTGTCTTTCGCTCCCCATGGTATAGTTCCTGTAGTGTCGTATAGTAATTAGAATTAGGTATAGTAGAATGTAAAATATATTGTAAGATTTAATATTTGAATAACAAAACAAAATATATAGTTCTGGATTTTAGCTAAAGATTTCGTCATAAATCTTCAAAATTGGTCGAGTTTGCGATCTATTGTGTCCTGTCAAAAGTGGTTAGTTAGTTTGTTTGGTGCACCCAATATCATAGCTAAATGACGTGTCTTAACTGCCGTTGGTTTTCTATTGTTCCAATGTAGCAAATTTGTGATGATATGGATTTAGTGGCATGTCAAGTCGAAAATCATTGATAGCATTTCAGTCATTTCATTCTGCCAATGTTCCTTATTTTCTAATACAGGTATGGCAAAATGAGTAAGCACGAGAGCCTTCTATGTTGAAAATTCTTCCTCGTTGTATTTGTTGTCTTCAATCTCCTTTTCTAGAGGTTGAGAATTACTATTTGGATTGCTTTAACGGAACAGGCAACCCGTTACTGAAGGTAAGCGGATATGTTTATTTTAGACCCTGTTATTATACCGGGCAATTTGATGAAAATGTTTCGTTTGTCAGCCAGCAGTTTTCTTACTATCCTATGCATGTATTTAAATGATAATCATTGTGCAGCTATGATACAAGTCAGATACAATCTACAGTTTGGAAACACGTTTCATTAATCATTCCCAAGGTGAAAGTGACTGTATGAAAATGTTTTATATCAGAATCCTTCAGTTTGAGCAAAGATCCTAGATCAAACTGTCGAAAATGGGCCCTACTGTCCCTCTGTCAAAACCAAATGTTGTCTACCTGTTGCTCCAAAAAGGAGTTCGGTCGTTTAAAAATTCATATTTCCCGGAATACTTGATAGATTGAAATGATAAATTCTGTCTGATAGCCGAAAAACAAACGTATTTTTGCGATTGTTCTCAAGCTTTTATCGGAACTGACAATAGATGTAAATTCGACCGACATTAAAAAGTTACTTGTTTGCGAAAGGCCTGAACATTTTTCTGAAACCATCGATCACATCGTATAAGGAAACTTCTTGCACAGAACAGAACGGAAGTACAGTTTTTCCTGGATATCGGGTAACGTCTGCACATCTGTTCCATGGAACCGAAAAACTTCAGTATCTATTTCAAAATTTATTCCTGATGACTCTTGAGAGATTGAATGCCCTTGGATATCGTTCTGTGTGAGAGATTCCTCACAATTTGATCGAGTATTTTGGATCCTTTTTCAGCAATTTTGCAACCAATGAATTTTCGTAAAGTTGACTATACTTAAAGATAGGGATCAAGTGTTTTTCCAGATTTCGTCCCGTGGACCATGGCTGAAAACCTCCAACACCTCATTTTCACGGACCAATCAGACGGCGAATAAGCGAAGAAGACAAAAGAAAACCCCTTGAAGATTTTGCTGAAGTTTGCCTACCCTCATAAAACGCAACAAAGATAGAATACTGCTTGAAATTTCTTGAATTGTTTGAAGAAATCTATTAAATCTCTATTGGAGACAACATAGCCCCTCGAAACTGTGAGATATTTGAACCCCAACAAGATATAACCCAACATTTTGGAGAGAAGACTTCTTCAAAGAAATTCAGGAAATTTCAAGCAGTTTTTGTCCTGGTTGTGTTTTTTTATTTATTCTTATCATTATTGTTATTATCTAAGCAAAACAGCTGCAGTTAAGTAGCCATAATAATAATAATGATACCAATTGTCATTGGCGCTTTAGGAACAGTCATGAACAATGTTGTAAAATACCTTGAAAAGATGGACTTAGCGAGGTGAAATTTTTCCATGTAAACGAAACACTACCGGTATGGTGAGGTGTATTGGCTTTCTTCGTTGATTTCTTTTGGTTACTTCGTTCTGATTTTACGGATGAGAGACTTAAATCCACCTCGCCTCTCAGCCCGGGGCTGACAGGCGAGGTGAAAATCTGATATAAACTGGCTGAAATTTACCTCTCCTGTCAGCCTGGGTCTGGCAGGTGAGGTATTTTTCCTCCTATAAACAGGCCCTTTCAGCATTGACTTGAGAACCCGTCCATGTTCTATTCTCTTGGGGCAATGAAAAAGTCTTCTCCCCAGTGCGATTTTTATTATTGCTCGGAAGGAAGACAAAGGGGGAAATGTTGTTTGTCGTTTTCCTTCGTTTTTGCAGGTTTTCGAAAGGGGCTTTCTGTAGAAAATCTCTCATATCGAGGGGAAGGAATGGCCGAATAAAGTCGGATAAATTACTGAACCTAATTGGACATATCGGGAATAAAACAAGACAGTTTTCAATAGTACTTCTTTGATATTGCGGGAGCAACATTTTTTCAAATGCCGAGCCTTTTTGTTGACTCACCCGATATGAAAAGTCAAATTAAAGTTAGGAAATAGATTACCATATCAACTGCTTCCGATCAGCGAAATTCTGAGCTTTTATTAGCTACTTGATTTTGAAGCATACTAGGAAATTACAAAAAAATGTTCAGCAAATCTGTTGTTCCTTTGAATTCTTTAACATGGTCAAGGTATCATTTGAAAGTATTTCGCGTAATCTTAAATTTCTTATTGCTAAAATAATTTGGCTTTTGATAAAACTGAGAAAGAAATGAAATTGAAGAAAATTTCAAAAATGTAAATTGCCAACACATCATTTTGTTTTTAGATACCCGTTGTATACTTGTAAATCTCAAATTTCTTTCAAATTGTTTTATCAGCAATACAGCAAGACTACCGTTGCTTTTAACATGTTGGATACAATGGTAACTGCGCTTGCAAAGGATACTGCTATCATCAGACTATTAACTAACACAAGCGTTGTAAGTTATCGTTAAATTTTAAACCTTTACTGCATGAATATAGATTAGTATTTGAGAGAGTTGAATGACCATCATGGAGATTGTATTGCTTTTGATAATTGCTTTTTAGTCTGTTCCGAATCATTTTTTTTTCAGTAATTTGTTTTGAGTGGGCAGGAAGTATTTCTAGCTACTTAAAGCTAATTTAAGCCCACTGTGCATGCCGCATCCAGGCACGGGATCCCTAGTTTTAACGTCCCTTCCGAAGGACGGCGAGGTGAGTTGCGAAGTCAAGCCTCCGAGGTCACCCATCCGGAGTTTGACCTCACTCGACCGAGTTTAACTTCAGTCTCCTGACGGAAACTGATTAAGCCGCTCGGCCACTCACCCCGTAGGAACCGAATTCATTTCAAATCGAATGTAAATGGAGAATACTTCTTCAGTAAGATAGATTTTTACTCTATATTAGATAGCGTTTTAACCTCTTCTTGAAAATATGAAAATGACATTTTTTCATATCGACTCGCACATATGGGCATGACAAAGTGATCCAGCAAATGGACTAAATGCCAAAAATGAAAGTCAAAATTGATAAAGCTACAGCTCATTCGGCTAACTTTAAAATTAAATTTATCCGCTCACACAACTCCGATTCTTTAAATTCTTTTTACATTTTGATCGTATATATATATCAGCATCATTTGTAGTGCATGCCATCGAAATAGAATGAAACGCTTTTTGCGGATTTTGTGAATTACAACATGGTACTAACTATGAGGTTAACGGCTGAAATTTCATCAAAAGCAGTTGAAAATCTAAAAGGCGGCGTCGAAATGTGTCTTAGCGAAAATAGCTTAATCAAGTAGGACATGTTTCGAGTGCATGTGCCAAAGAATATGTTCAAGAACATTCTGCGAAAGATTTTATGGCCATTTTAGAATGTGTGGTCATTTCTTGAAAACGAGCTGTGTTCGTTTCTGAAACCAGTATGCTTCTATGTTAACTGAATTACTGTCTTTTGAAAATACGCTGAGCTCGTTTCAAATTGACGATAAGTAAATCAAATGAATTTTAGAAACACGAATTAATCGAAGAAATTAAAATCAACATACCGTAACGAAAAAGGATTGGAAAAAAACAGCAGCTTAAAGGGAATCGACATAGTTAAAAGCTGGCCAAGGCCAAGTTAAAAATATAATCTATTGTATTCAACAAATTTGGCGCCTGCCATTTCATTGTAGTAGGCAACCTTCGATCTTAAAGATCATGGTGTACGCATTAAATAAAGTTTTAGTCCTGATGAGTCCGGATATGACTAAACAATCCAATTCTTGAACAGCAGCGCTTGTTACAGTGTTCGCAAATAAATGCATCATCGTTCGCATCCAAGTTTGTCAAGGGCTGCTTTCTTCTTTTCCTGCTCTCCTCTTTTCTCTGTATAAGGGCTTGTTCATATCTTCTTGCTCCCATGGTCACATTTTCTTTCCATGATGAACGTTGTGTTGCGCAAATCTCCCAGCTATCTACATTCACATCAAACGATTTCATGTCACTTTTGCCATTATCATGATATCTTAACAACGGGCGTCCTTGTTTCCTAGAGCCATCACGAGCTTCGCTGAAAAGAATTGTCTTTGGAATACGACTATCATCCATCCTTTTGACATGCCCTAGCCATCTCAACCGTTTCTGCATTATCATAGTTCCCAAGTGTGTTAGCCCCGATCGCTTTAGTACCTCTATCGGGTATCTTGTCTTGCCATTTTATTTTCAGCAACTTCCGTAAGCACCTCATGTGAAAACTATTTAGCCTTTTAATATTCCTAGCATACGTAGTCCATGTCTCTGAGCAATATAGCAACGAAGGAAGCACACAAGTCTCGTATATGCGAATCTTAACCTTGGTAGAGAGTTTATTTTTTTCCCACGCTCGTTTCTTTAGTAACCCAAAATTCATAGCTGCTTTGCCGATTCATTTTGATATTTCATCGTTTAGATCTAAGTCCTTTGTTACTGTGGAACCAAGATAGCAGAATTTGTCGACACTGCTAAGACTATTTTCATCTAAAGTAATTTCAGAATTGGATCCCGCTGATCCCTGATGCCTGACGAATTTCATTGTATGGCGAAGGAAACAATGGGTTTGTGGGCGTTTCTTCGGCCTATTTATATCAGCTTGTCGATATAGCTATGTCTATTCCCTTTAACACTCCATCAAATCATATCAAATTCAGTTTCGAAATATAACGTTATGGTTTATCGCTGTTAGAAATATAAGAACTTTGCCAATGCTTTGCTCTTGAATGTTAGTGTCATAGTTGGCTGATGTTGGTCGTACTATTTCGGACTATGGCTCGTTTTTGCTACAGCTGGAGCAGATGCCTTGAATAATCTGATAAAACGTCATGTTGTGCCTTGCTCTTCATTCTGGGCCAGGAAGCTGCGAACATGTGTGTTCCAAGCCTCTAAACTGCTTTCGGGCCATACGGCTATCGGGGAGCTTTTTGAGGATTTGAAACAGCTCCCAGTTAAGCCTGTTTTCAACGAGGTGGAATTTTTCGCTCGAATTCCAAATTCCGCTCGAACTTTTTTTCTGGGCATGCTAAAAATTACAAAAGTATTGTTCGTTCGAACTCTGCAATAATGCCTCCGTAAACGTCACCCCCAGAGATGGGAGCAACACAAATTCCGAATGCAGCAACGCGCATGATACTCAAACAGAAACAGCGACAAATGGTAATTGCAATGGAACCAATAATAACAACAAGATTAACAAACTGGGTAAGCACACTACAATTGCTGTTGGTGACTCCCTATTGAAAAATATTAAAGGCTGGAAACTCAAAAGCAGATGCAAAGAAAATGAGCAGATTTTCATTAAATGTTTTCCCGGTGCAACGACGAAAGATATGACCAGCTACTGCAAGCTAGCCTGCGTGCAGACTCTACTGATTCCCTAAAGAAAAGTGAGGTTCCTCCTCCAGTAGAGTCTGCGCATCAGCGACGGAGAGCCTGTCTGCTGACATCAGCATTTTACATTCTGATGTTCCCGGATGTTGCCGTCTGTTGTATATTCAATATGGCCGCCACGCTGCACGATCGCTTGACGGTGGTTAAAAGATTGTATGCAAAATGGAGTTGGAAAGAACATTGTGCAGAATCGAAATAATAACAAAACACGACTTTAGCTTAATTCCAGGAAAGTTGATTATGA
This sequence comes from Aurelia coerulea, assembly GCA_039566865.1. NCBI lineage: Eukaryota > Metazoa > Cnidaria > Scyphozoa > Semaeostomeae > Ulmaridae > Aurelia > Aurelia coerulea. The sequence continues at coordinate 10,661,454 of CM076955.1, read as the reverse complement.
GGAAAGCATTAAAAGTTTTCATGAGTCGATAAAAATAGAGAGGTTGGCGTTGGCAAGGCCTAAAATGAAATAGGCCTAGCCTACATTTGCAAACCAAACAATAATGTTTGACGCAACTGAAGCGATGGCATTGAAAATTACTGAGGAAACTTTGAAGTTACGAATGAAGTCAGATATTCTCTTGGAGTCACGAATGAAATCCGAGTTTTTGACCTGGCTCAATCAATTTTATCACCCCGCCCGTGTGGATACACGCATAGCCTAATATTATATGGCTCTGGAGGAAATATTGATTTGGTGCTAGAACATTTCAACAACATTACGAAATGTGTGTGTGTGTGTGTAATCTTATTTTAATTCGATCATTTTTACATATAGCTAACAATATATACATCATTTAAATATATACAAGTTAACTAATCAAAATCGAATATACAGAACTAATAAACAAAATTAATATTTTCTAAATAATACAATTAAGTTGGTAGGCAAGCACAAGCACTACATTTGCAGTTGGGACCGTCCCATTGTTTTATTAAAACCTTAAAACTTTTCAGATTTTCTGCCGATTTTAGTTCATTTGGTAGGCCATTCCAAATCTGTGGCCCAATGGACTTGAGACTCTTGGACCCGAAAGTTGTTTGATTAGGCCTAAAATGTGTTAAATTATTTGGATTTCTTGAAGAATAAATTGAAGAACGTAATTCAAAAATGCTCTGCATAAATGGTGGATTCAAATGATTCAGTGTTTTGAATATTTCAATGCAAAGGAGTCTTTGGCGGGCAACATGCATCGTGCATTTACTCGATCTCGAAAGCAAATCATTATACGAACTCGTATGATCATTATAAAGAAATCTTAGAGCACGTTCTTGTAATTTTTCTATTTTCTGCAATGATTTGGAAGATGAGAAATACCAAACCAAAGGACAATAGTCAAAATTAGAATATACGAAACTCTGAACAAGGATCTTCTTCTCCTGAAAGCCAATGAATGTCTTTAATCTTTTGAGAACATTTAATTGCGTTGCAGCCTTTTTGCAAAGATTCGAAATATGTGGGTCGAAATCAAGTCTATAATCCAAAGTGACTCCTAAAAGTTTCACAGTCTCCTCAGATTTGATTATTTTACCGTTAATGTTAATTTGTTCTCCACTAGTATTTGTTTGGTTTTTTCTGAGCAGTAAAGCATGGAATTTTTCAGGATTAGCAATCATTTCATTTTGTTCTAGCCAAGCTAGAGCAACTCCAGATTCTTTTTCCAAAATATTGATAAGATCGGGCATACTTTTAGAGAAATAAGCAAGAGTATTGTCGTCAGCATAAAAGAAACAAATCATTTATATAAATGTTAAACAGGATTGGGCCCAGCACAGATCCTTGGGGTACACCAGAAATAACCTCTAGGAAGGAACTGTAACTATTATTTATCCGAACGCTTTGTTTGCGTCGCTTGAGATAAGAATAGGTAAGGACAAGCGCATCTTCATCGAATCCGTATGCATGTAGTTTGGCAATAAGCAAGTCATGTGGAATGCAATCAAAAGCTTTGGAAAGATCCATCAGGACTGCACCTACGAGGTAGTCGTTGTCGAGGTTAGACCTCCAATCTTCAATCATTCGTATTAATACATGATGGGTGCCGTAAGCTCGTCTATAGGCCGCAATGAAAACAGAAAGTGTGTTATCTAAGTGTTGAGTCAGTTGTTGTTTCAGGACTTTTTTATATATCTTAGAAAAGTTATTAAGAACACTAACTGGACGGAAATTTCTTTCCACCGTGCGAATTGGTTCCCCCTTATCTAAAGGGCAGACCGCAGCCTTTTTTGCGTCGTCTGGGAATCTAGAATTTCGAATGCTACAGTTTACTGCCATGGTTAGTGCGACTGAGAGTTCATTAGAAGCTAGAGATACTAGCTTTGGGGGTATTTGATCCTCACCAGTAGATTTTTTTCCACCAAGGGATTTTAATAGTTCCATAATTTCTTGATTGCCTATTTCATGAAAGGAAAAGGTATTCAATACTTGTTCTGGGTTTTGACTGATAGCTAGAACGCTAGGATGGTTTTTATACTTGTAAAGAATTAATCTAACAATTTGTCGGTCATCAGAAATTCCAGTATATTCAGCAAGGTTAACGGGCTTCTTGCCGCTGGATTTCTCTACTATGTTTACATAGTGATCGTTGAAGATCTCTGTCAATTCTTGGTCATCTGTTACAACTTTATCGTTTTTCACAAGAGAAATATCGCTACTTGTAAGTCCCCCTTTATTTGAAAGAAAGGGTTTTACAAGATCCCAAAATTCTTTATTTGAAAGTGTACCATTTTTTGTCGCTTCTTTAAAGTGGGTTTGCATAGCTTTCTTCCTTAGGGAAACACATTTGTTTCGCTGCTTTTTGAATTTTCTTCTATTTTCTTGTGTAGGGTTCTTATTTAGTCTTTTTTTGAGCCTTGATCTAGTGTAGATTGCCTTTTGTAATTGCTGATTCATAAAAGGGGCGGTATTTCCTCTCTGAAACTTAGTTTTCAAAGGAGCATGTTTATCTACAAGTTTTCGAAAAGTAGATGAAAGATTCCTATAAGACAAATCTGCATCATTTGAATCTGCTTTAAAATCAGTATTCTTCACATCTTGCAAAAAATTTTCAGGGTCAAACTTTTTATAGCTACGGTACTTAACAATCTTGGGTTTTAGGCGAGGTATGTGTATTTTCATTAAAGTTAAAACAAGGCCATGAAAGTCACTCAGACCGGTTTCAAAAACAGACGTATTTTGAAAACATCTTGGTTTATTTGTGAGCATAACGTCAATTGACGAACAATGATTCTTTGTGAAACAGGTTTTATCCTTTACCAAATTGGATAGTCCAAAAACATCACAAAACGAAATTAACTTTGTATATCCTGGATGCTGAAAATCATGAGTGTCAATGTTTATATCGCCCATAATCATAACATTATCGTATTTGTCCAAGGCCGAGTTTAAGAAAAAAGATAGTTCCCTGAAAAAAAGTTCCAGGTTGCTAGCATCTGGGGGTCGGTAAATGCTAAAAATAGCCCATCTCTTTTTACAAACCATCAGATCAGAGCAAATGATCTCGATATAGGGACTCTCAAAAGCAGAAACTCTATTGCAGACAACTCCTTTCCTAACAAATTGCATCAGGCCCCCACCAAATTCATTCCTATCACGACGAATCGGTTTTTGGTAACTGTGCTTACTGTGCACAGAAGGCCTGCAGAGAGTGCAGAATTAAGAAGATCAGGAAAACACTAAAGCATCAATCAAAAATGACCTCAAGAAATTTTTTAGGAACTTACAAGTAAAGTAAAGAAACATTTATATACTAATAACAAAGGTAGACAATACAAAGCACACACAAGGCAAAATCCAGCCATTTTAGACGACTTTGATGTTCATGACTTCTATACATGTTATGGGTTGAAACAGACAAGAAAAAAATTCAGATTCATTATTTACAGTAAACCGTTAAAAAGCATATCAACCAGTGGTTGCAGCTCTATGGCCTCATCCCACATGTCCACTACAGTGTAAAACGCTGAGTGCATTTTTTTTATAAGAAATTAAGAATTTGGGCCAGTACTGAAAGTTTCTTAATGATCAGATTTTGATTATTCTTACTTTCTTACGAATTTCTGAAAAGTTTCCTAACAAACTTCATGTTCACTACCTGTGCCCTTGCGAACTTTTCAAAACAATGTGTTTTGAGGGCTTCCAATATTTAGACATTAAACAAATGAAGATAAAGTAAAAATATTTTATATAGTTATCTTTTCCCAGTACTGGAGTTTCTTATTTTTTTGGCAATCTGAGAGTCAAGGTTCTTCTTACAGGAGAAAATTTGTGCATGTGGCCATTACTATTTATCAAGGCCCCTCTCTAATAAGCCCCTCACACCTATTCCCAAACCTAATTGAGACCCCCTCTCATTGTAAGGCCCCCTCCATGTATTTAAAACACAAATGCTTTTGAAAATTTTCTCTCAGAGAACTAAAACAATTAAAAGAATAATTTTTATATGTTTTGGGCTCAACACCAACTTGCATTTGTTTGTTTCACTTTCAAAATGTTAACAGTCAAACTCGGATAAATCAGTCTTGCATTTTCAGAAGCTCAAGAAAAAGTATCAGTTGAGTCCCAGATTGGACTGAACTAAAATCCCTAAATTGGACAAAATATGATGAGTTAAAATATAACAGGTTAGTCAGATTTGCTTGGATTAAGTCAAATTATTGCTCTCGGTCTGACGAAATCTGAATTATGCGAGTATGACCGTATGTTCATTTTGGGCAATACGAAATAAAAGGTTCCAAAAAGCTTTTGCGGGCTTAATATATAGCTTTAACGGTAAATGAGGACTCTTGTCATAATACAGTATGAACAGATCTTATAGTAATAAGAAATTACTGTATCAATCATTCATTCCATTTCAATGTCTCAGTTTGAACGTTCCAACACTGTTGGAGTTCAGATATATTTATTTGATCCTCTAGAAGATGAGTTTTTCTGAACAAAGAGTGGCACTAAATGCTGTGTCCATATTTTGATGTTGACTTGCGTAATTAAGAGCATCCAATTCAGAATCATCAACAATGTCTTGTCATGCATTGTCTTCATTTTCTTCCACCAAAAATGAATGATCCAAATCTGAACAAGGATGTCTGGAAAGATTGAACTCAAGATCTCCAAAATTTTGATTCCATGGGTAAATTTCCAGATCTCCGCATGCTTTCTCAGAGTTTCATAGTTAAATGTTTTGTCAGCATGCTTCAACACTTGGTTGATATGAAAATCTCCATAGTTGATATTCACATTGGACAAAATAGATAATGTGCTCATAACTTTGTATTCCTGTAAATCTTTGGAAAGTAGTTTCATTTGTTCATTTGATATCTCTTGTGTTTTTACTATATGTTCACACCCTTCAGAATTTTCCTGAATAAAAGGATAATAGGATACAGTGCATGGATCTGCTTTACAGTCATTATTAAAATTTTCAGCACAAATGTCACAGCACTTGCAGCCTCGTATTACACCCATTGCATCATTGTTTTCAGAAAGATTGTTTGAAATCATCTCTCTGCGGCATTTGCTTGATGTCACATATTCTCTGATGTCCCCTGCACAATTTGATTGCAAAAATCCATTGTACAGCAGGAAGCAGCGGCTTTTAGAACCATCTCTTCGCGTCCTACCACATTCTTGTATGTAGGATTCAATGGATTTTGATGGCCCTAAATGCAATATTCTACAGACACCTTTTGCAATTCATACCCATTCCAAAAGCCACAGTACATTTCAAAATTCTTATTGTGCCATCTAATTCTGAAAGATCCTTTAAAATATGCACTTTTGCTCTGTTCGGTGTTCCTGCATGAAACATGCCTACTGGCCTTTTCTGTTGGATCTTGAGTTTCAATGCATAAAAATCTGGACCAAGGCTTTCTTCAAATGTCTTCCATATGACAGCTGCTGGGTTTTGGGTTTTGCAAATAAATCCTTTCTGTCCTTATTTTTGACTTGCAGCTCAGTTATAAGTGGGTAGAACATTTTTTGAATAACATATCATTATGGACATAAGTCAACGCAAAATTTAAAATTCTCCTTCCCAGGTGAAAACTCCAAGATGTGTGTGTTTCTGCCAACACAAGGCCTCAAAGATTTTAAGTTTTGTAACTTTTGTAGCAGTTGCTGTGAACCCTGAAAACTGTGTATCTCTTGGTAGCTAAGATCTTAACTCCCCAATTGATCCATACCAAATCCTGGAGTGATCCATGTTAGACCTTGATGACCCCCTGCAAAAGAATATTTTGTTACCTCAAGAACTACTGTACTGTACTTTGAAAGATGTTTGCACTTAATTTAAATCCAGCTTGAGAATAAAACATTTATTTAGAAATCTAACAAATTTTGACAGGGAGTCAGTCTCATCTCTAATTCTACTAAATAAATGATCTATTATGAGCATTTCTTATCAAACATTGTCTTACGTGAATTAATAAGAAAATCTTTATTTCCCAAATTCATGTTTTAGAATGGCCATATTCAATTTTACATCAAACACAGTTAGTGTCAGAAGTTCAGATTCTATCTAGAATGTATGGATTCCAGGGTTTTCTAATACGGCTGATCCAATCCTAGGGATAAAGAACACTGTCTGACATCATTCAACAGGCAATGATTCAAAACTTATTTCAATGGCAGCACACTGTATTGATTTTCCAGGGCTCGATAATATGGTATTCAAGGGGTTAAACATTGCAAGAATCTGCAAATAATAATTATTATAATAAAATAATAATAATATTGCAAGAATCTGCATCCACCCTGTTTTGTCTAATGAGGAGGGCACTACAAGGATTCTTTTGAGTAGGGGGTTGCCACCCCCCAACCACTGCACAAACAACCCATATTTTCAAAGTTAATTTCAAAAAATGAATGCACCACAATGACTTTTCATATCATGGATTTGGCTACCATTTATTAAATTTGAAGCATTAAATTTCTGTATTATTTTGGCAAAACCCTAACCTAAACCTACTGTCTGTATCAAAAATGATGTTGAAGATGGTCCATTTTGCTTAGAGGCATGTCCCCCCTCTATGCACCAGTATTCCATGATGTTCCCCCAACGAGAATTTACTTTTTTGCACCATGTAAAACTTACCATAGTGTTATGCAATGGGTTTCATTAACAGCAACTCCGACACAGTTATCAGCAAAGTAATTATCAGTAGGCCTAAATAGGGTCTCCTTTGTTGGGAAGACAACAACATCGATTCAGATGTGAGGAGGAAGATTCTGTTCTTAAAGACATCCAAGAAGGGTTGTACAGTGCTCCTGTCCACGGAATATTGCCACAGGTGAAACTTAAGTCTTTAAAATCTTTGAAATGAAATTACAGTGCATTCTTTTGTTCGTTGTTAAATCTGTCGACATTCAAAGTACAGCATGCAAGCTTCCATGCTTCCTGGAAACGTTCTTCATCCCACTCCTGCCATGTTGTTGTTCCTGTTGCGCCATCATGAATTGCGAGATAACAATAGAATCGCTCTCTACCAATGAGATTTGGTTCCTCGAGCCGAGGAACCGCACGTGACCGCAGACAGGCTTTCCGTCGCTGAAGCGCAGACTCTACTGTAGGAGGAACCTCACTTCTCTTCAGGGAATCAGTAGAGTCTGCACGCAGGCTACTGCAAGCCTGCAATCGAAAAGAAACCGGATCGAATAATCTTGCACTGTGGGACAAATGATCTAAGAACGAACAAATCTGAAGTTACAATATCAACCGAAATTGTCACACTCGCTAAAACGATTGAATCACATGGAATTAATGTGTGTATTTCAGGATTAATCGCACGAGGTGATATGCTTGAAGACAAACGCATGAAGACAAACTTTATCCTGAGAGACTGAGAGAATTGCTTTTGTAGAATATCAAAATATCGAGGCCGGAAAACATCTAAATAGAAGTAAGTTACATTTGAATGCCCATGGAGACAGCCTTTTAGCCAAAAACCTTCTAGATGCGTCACACCATTGACTCTCTAATATAGATAGAGCCCCTCTCTCGTCCTCCGGGCCTGGCTCATGTGTTAGAACGGAGGATGAGATCGATGTTTGCACCACCACAGTTTACTATGGGGGCGCCCTTCTCTCGTCCTCCGGGTCTGGCGCATGTGTTGGGAGGGAGCATGAGATCGAGGATGGCAAAGCCGAGGGTTATTGGGGCAATAACCCTACCACCCCCTCCCCAGGTGTGCATTTGAAAAGTATAACTAATGTAGTAGGTCACCACGAAAGCACTGACAATCATCTACCTGAAAACGAGGCTACCTCACTTCACTCAATCACAGCAAAAAATCCCAGAGGTTTGATTATTGCATATATAAATATCAACTCAATCCGAAACAAATTTGAGTTTCTAAAACCACTTATAGCGGACAATGTTGATGTTTTAACAGTTGCAGAGACGAAAATTGATGGCACCTTCACAACTAGCCAGTTTCTATTGGATGGTTTTTCAAAGCCCATTAGGTTTGATCGAAATCGCCATGGAGGTGGTTTACTCATTTATGTCAGAGAGGGTGTTCCCTTCAAAGAGTTATCTGTTTACAAGCCACCAAACGACATTGAGTGTGGGATAATTGAAATAAGTCTCAAGAAGCAAAAATGGGTACTCTTCAGTATTTACCGTCCCCCCTCTCAATCTGAAAAATATTTCTTTGAAGAGATAGGAAAGGGGCTGGATTTTTACAGCAGCAAATATGAAAGTATCTGTTTAATAGGTGATTTCAATTGTGAACCCAAGGAAGATATTGTCAGTGACTTCATGGATAGCTATAATTTATCTAATCTGGTCAAGAGCCCAACCTGCTTTAAGTCTGGCAGCCCTAGATGTATTGATCTGATTCTAACAAACAGAAAAAGAAGTTTTCAGAACACAGTAGCGGTACATACAGGGCTGTCGGACTTCCACGCCATGATTGTTACAGTACTTAAAGGTGGATATCGGAAAAAAGGACCTAAGATCATTGCATATAGAAATTACGCCAAATTATGTGCCGATGATTTCAGGAAAGATCTCTGTGATCAGATTTCGTCTGAACTGCAGGATAATGATGATTATGGTGCTTTTGACACTGTGGTAACTGATACGCTAAATAGACATGCTCCTCTCAAGAAAAAATACTTGCGTGCGAACGATGGCCCCTTTATGACAAAGGCCTTACGAAAGGCGATGATGCATCGCAAGAGGCTGCGCAACAGGTACATAAAGAACAGAACCGAGGAAAATTTAAAAGCATTTAAAACGCAAAGAATCCAATTTGTGTCAAATTTCTGCGCAAGAGGAAATCACATTACTATAGAAATCTTGACCCTGGAGACCTCACAGATAACCGTAAATTTTGGAAAATTGTAAAACCGGTGTTTTTAAATGAGGTACAAATAAATTCATCTGTTACTCTAATTGAAGATGGCAAAATGATAACTGAAGACTCAGAGATTGCGGAAATTTTTAGTCATTACTTCGCAAATATAACAGAAAGTCTAGGAATTTCTGAGGATCAGGCAGTGTTATCACAAACAAACGGAATAAATGATCCCATTGAAAAAGCTATCAAGAAATATGAAATCATCCTAGCATCAAGATGATTAAAGACAGTTGTGAGCTAAGCCAATTTGAATTCAAGCCGGTGACTCTAAGTGAAATACTTCTGCAGATAGAAAAGCTAGTTTCAAAGAAAGCATCACCGTTAAACAGCATCCCTGCCAAGATCCTTAAACAAAATTCAGACATTTTTGCTGTCCTCATCCAGAAAATTTTTAATTCTGATTTGTCAAGAAACAATTTTCCAAAAGAACTGAAAACTGGTGAGATCTCGTCTCTTTTTAAAAGTCTTGATGCTTTTATCAAGAAGAATTATAGACCGGTAACGGTTTTATCATCTGTTTCCAAAATTTATGAGAGGGTTTTAGAAAGTCAAATAAAATCTCATGCCCTTAGCTTCCTTTCTCCTCTTTTGTGTGGATTTCGAGAGTACTATGAAACCCAGAATGCACTTGTAAGACTAATAGAGACTTGTAAAATGACCTTAGATAAACGGGGTATAGCAGTAGCACTACTCATGGACCTCTCAAAGGCTTTTGATTGCTTAAATCATGAGCTCTTGATTGCAAAATTTAGTGCTTATGGTTTCAGTGTGAATGCGTTGCGGTTGATCCATAGCTATCTCAGCGAAAGGAAGCAGAGGGTGAAGATAAATGGGTCTTTCAGTACGTGGAGAGAAGCAGTAATTGGAGTGCCACAAGGTTCGGTCTTGGGGCCTCTGCTGTTTAACATATACCTAAATGATCTCTTCATGTTTGTGAAAGACACTCAAATCTGCAACTATGCAGATGATACGACAATCTATGCCAGTGCTAACAACATTGAAAGTGTCATCAAAACATTAGAGAGTGATGCCCTTAAAATTTCAAAATGGTTTGCAAACAACTGCATGAAGCTGAATGAGGACAAATGCCACCTAATGGTATTTGGAGACAAGAGTAACAATGTTTCCATAAATATCGGAAGTGTAACGATAAATGAGAGCACAGAAGAAAAGCTGCTGGGTGTGATTTTTGACAAAAAGCTCAGCTTCAAACAGCAAGTAAAATCTCTTTGTAAGATGGCTGGTCAAAAGCTACATGCTCTTTCAAGAATTTCTCATTTCCTTGATACTGAGCAGCTGAAACGAATAATGAAGGCATTTATCTTGTCCCAATTCAACTACTGTCCTCTTGTCTGGATGTTCTGTGACAGAACATTGAACAATAAAATGAACCATATTCACGAACGGGCATTGCGAATAACTTGCAAAGATATGAGATCAGATTTTGATACGATGTTACTGAGAGACAATTCGGTCCCACTCCACATAAGGAATTTACAATTGCTAATGACTGAAGTCTTTAAGACAAAATTGAGCCTTAATCTCAGCTTCATGAAGGACATTTTCGTTGAAAAACAGGTTTCTTATGGGTTAAGAGGCTGCCATAACCTATCCTTGCCACAAGCACGCACTACGTGCTATGGCTTTTAGACAATATCGTTTCTTGGGTGTAGATTATGGCAGGCACTTCCCAATGACCTAAAACAGTCAGATACTCTCTCCAGTTTCAAAAGGAAAATCAAAACCTGGAGGGGAGAGGAATGTAATTGTAGAATATGCAGATCTTTCGTGGTATAGGTTGGGTTCTTGAGCTGATATTAAATTTTCTACTCTGTATTTACCGAGAAAAAAAATGAAAACATTGTAATATTAAAAGCATTGTAAAAATCTGTAAAATGTATCTGTATTTAATCATTCGGAATTTTATTTATTTTTTAATTTTTTCTTACAAATTTTACTTTTTTAGATAGTAGGCTTGAATTAGCTCTTAGTTATAGCTATTGTATCTATATGTATATATGTCTTGTATGTATATATATATATATATATCTAGGCCTACTTTAAATAAATTGATAATAATAATAATAATAATGCGCATGCTCAGAAAAAAGTTCCAGCGGAATTTGGAGTTCGAGCAAAAAATTCCGCCTCGTGGAAAACAGGCTCAATGGGCTTAATGGGCGGTTTACAGAAGGGAAATCTTAACTCTGGGAAAATGCATTGCTTAGTGCAGCTTCATATCATAGGTAAAATGCTTCAGTTTATCAACGTTGTAAGACGTAGTGGTGTCTACGGTCTCGGAAAGTGTGAAGCAAACGTTGAGTGGCACAACAGAATCGAAATGTTTCTCTGCCCTCATAACCATCAATTAGATGACAGACTATCGGCATCTGTTTTGTTCTGAAGAAAGTTCGGTCAACATCAACATTTTAAATGAGTTTAAAGCATCATTAAATTAGTAATTCAGTCTACATAGAAGTATACTGGTTTCCGAAACGACCTCGTATCGTTTTCAAGAAATGACCATACATTCAAAACGGCCATAAAAATTTTCGCAGAACGTTCGTGAACATATTCTTTGGCACATGCTTTCGAAACATGTTCTAGTTAATAAGGATAGTTTTTTGGTAAGACACCCTTTGACCACATCTCTTGAATATTCAAGTTTATTTGATAAAATTTCGGTTTTTATCCTCAAATATATTGCCATGTCATAAGTTGTAAAATTCGGGAAAATGTTTAATTTCATTTCGATGGCATGCACTACAATTGATGCTGAGATATATGCGATCAAAATTGAAAAGGAATTTCAGGAATCAGAGTTGTGTGAGCGGAGAAATTCAATTTTGAAATTAGCCTAAATTTAGTGTTCATTGTCTTTTCGACATCAAACAAACCGTTTAGCTATTCTGAAGAGAATCAGCATCGAACGATATTTACATTTTGTGGAATTTTCGAATGTGCACAATAGTGATAGAAGCTCTAACGCCACTCGATCGAACCTCGCGTATAAAAATGTACAGAAATAACGCTCGATCCAACCTCTTTTGTAGAAAAGTCAATGGTCTATTTGTAGACTGCTGACATCATGAAACTTTAGAAATGTTTTTCTTGGCTCTTATAGGTCTAATTTTAATCATTCTTCTCTCATTTGGATTGGCAATCATTGCTCTTTTAATTGAGCTATTGCTTGGTTAATTTTGAGATCTTTTATTCTTTAGCATTTATTACATTATTTTGTGTCATTATGAATTTTTTATTATTTTTATTCCATGAGTGGCAGGACACAATTGGGTTAGATTGGAATGAATTAGGTTCTTTGCCTACCTTGAAATGCCACAAATCTCCCATCCTTTGGATAAGCAGCCTTTCTCAAACATGTTTTATAGTTTTGACTTGAGTTTTCTGCCCATCGTGTCGTGTATTGTTGTTGTTCCTAATTCAGTCATCTTGGAAATGACCACATTGACTCTCCTGATTATGATTTCCTTAGAGAAAAATCCTGCCTTCAAAAAACTACTTTATAAGAAAGTTAGAACCCAAATTTTTGCAAGAACAATAGGAAAACGATAGAGTAATTAAAGGAGAACAATAGGCTGGAATCAATAAGTGGGTTTCTTAAAGGCGTGACTTTACTGTAATGCATTGTATCTCACTGCGTGTGTTATATTCTTGTATAAGGACATGCCTTTATATAGGTGGTGCCTAGACTTATGACGATGAGTCCCTTGTATCCCTGCGGTACCTTGCTCACAGGGACTCATAATGAAACAGTTAAAAACCTGACCCTATCTTCTGCATTCGATTGATCGAATCTGGATCGAACGACTGCTTCGGCTCTGTTCAACGGTCACTCCTCAGAAAGGAAATGCGATAGAAACCACGGTAAGCAGACACTTAATCAACAAAACTTGGTATTCATCTGAAGAAGAAAGTTCACTTTACCTGGTGAGTGCAAAATAAGTCTTTTAAGGCTGCAATTTCCATGTTTTTAAGACCAAGACATATCAGAGAAATCTTCAAGTACCTGCTGCAGCAACTTCCTTCAAATTTAGTCAACTGCGTCAATCGAATTGAAGGTTCGAAACTGATTGTTCTTCGCCAAATCTCGCAATCTGATTGGTATGCTAGGAATCCCAGCATATTAGGCCTAATAGGGTCAACTTTTTCAGAGTAATATTATGAGTCTCTGTTGACTGAAGCGCCATCAAGAAGTCAAAGAGCACAGGGAAACAAGAGACTCATCGTCATAAGTCTAGGTGGTGCCCTTACAACTGCGGCTATATAGTATGGTTCTCAGTACTCTCGAGTGCCAAATAACTGCCCCCTCCCGCCTATTGATTTTTCAAAAGGCTCCAACCTCCCGCCCCATTTCTATTCCAGCCCCCTTTTATTGATTCTTGAAAAATTGAAACAATTGTGAACATACATTTTAAATAATTCCTTGGAGTGTAAACTAAGAAATAAGAAAACGACTATCTTCAATTTATTCAGCCTCTCATCCCCCCAATTTTTTCCACCCCCCCCCCCCGATTACTATTATATCAAACCATTTTCAACCCGCTTGATTTTTCTCAACCCTCTCCCCGTTTATTCGGTACTCGAGAGAAGCCATCAACAGTCGTGTTGTTTGCTTTTGAAATAAACACCTACATGTCAGTCATTTCATTGTGTTAATGAAAAAATTCCGCACAACCTTGACGTGACGTGGTTAGTTAGAGATATGCAGCCGACTGCGCTGTCATCAATGTTTAGGCAAGTACCGGGCGAGTCAAATAATTGTGTATAAATATATCCATATGACCGGTTTCGAAGATTCCTGCTTAATTTATCTATAAAACTTTACTTGGATTTAGGGACCATACCAACAGATTTGTGAAACATTGTACTTCTTCAAGGCATAAACTTTTTAAACGCTAAAAGCAAGGTAAAATACCGTAAAACCTGTTCCCAATTCTTATTGAATTTACACAGATATTGCATTATGATCACTTTTACATCAATCAACAGACCTTTTAGCTGTTCTGAATAGGATCACAATCAAACGATATTCTGCTACATTTCGTATAATTTTGGAATGTGCACAACAGTGGTAGATGCTTTAACGCCACTCGATCTAACGTCGCGTATAAAAATGTTTAAGAATAACGCTAGATCCAGGCTCTTTTGTAGAATAGCTATGTTGGAAGAAATAATGAAAATTGATGTGAAAGTTTCAGTTGCCTATCTTGTTGGGGATACATGGTACTCCCCTTATTGTTTTTCAGCTTTGTTTTTGGGTCAACTTGACAGCCAATCAGCACGGGGACCATGAACGCATGCGTTCTGGACATAATTCAATCATTCAAATATTTGCAGCCATTGTGAAGAAAGTTGCAGTGACAGCAAGCAGTCGGGGAAGATTCGCAGCTCGATATGCGGGAAACTTAGCTTATATTTTATCAGTTCTTAACTGCAGTTATTTTTGATACATGCCTGCAAGAAGCTGCAAACAAAGATTCCATGATGGACCCTTCTGGAAGCTTGGCACAAGTAAATGTTGAATGGTTTTGGTCTTGCGTTGGTAAATTGGCCTAGGCAAAACAAGATAGCGGCAGCGCTCTGTGCTATGGAAAACCGCGTTATTAGACCCATTTCGACAACAGAAACGCCCTCGCGAGTGATTCTAAATGAAAACTTTTCACAGTGTTCTCTCATCAAAAATTGATTGTTCTGTAGCGGATGTGGTTTCGTTTCGATGTCTGACTTCCAAGTTCGTGATGAAAATAGTGGCATCACGTCATCGAATAAGCAAAAATTTACACACTACGCATGCGTTCATAGTCCTCGAGGGGATATCCACGTCCTCGTCAACTTGAGCTTGCACGTATCCCCAACAATAAACAAACCAACTATCTTCTTATAAAAGTGGTACCCTTTCTGCATTCAGGATGAAGTTCTTATCCCAAGGGTCCTGTGACAATTACGCGCGGAGAGTTTTACGGTCTACATTGATAAACTAAGGGGAAACATGACTGCATTAAACTGATGGATGAAATTACAAATTACATTACATAACTTGACCAAACAATTTGGTCACGCGTTGAATTGTCTTCAGTTGTGTAGATCAAAAAGATTGTTTACAAACTATTACGATAAGTGTTGCAAAAACTACTCAGATTCCAGGTTGACCAACTTAGCTATTTTCAGGCAATGAATTTTAAACAATTCTGTTTTGAACCTCAATGCTTTTTCATTGAAATTCTTGATTGTTGAGGCTTCTAAGTTTCATTGTTTTTGAATAATTACCTCGCCGGATAAGAACATGGAAATAAATCAGTTTGCTTTTTGGTTCTTTGGATGCTTCTTTTCAAAAATCAGCCTTTACGTTCTTATTTTCTTGTGGTCTTGTCTGCGGGGTTTTACTGTAATTGATCACCGTTTTAAAACCTCACCAACTCTCAAGAATGGTAGATGGTAAATTGTTTTCACTGCTTGGTCATATTCGATTTGATCATATGCGTGGTCTGAAGCGTGTTTCGCAGAGCTCCTGAGTTAACACCACCAAAATATCGGAGAATAACTAAATATGAATCTAGGAAAGTTAAGGTCGAGTTCCAAACGTTATATGGTCCTGAAGTTCACCAAAGGCAGTGAAGGACAGACTGAGAGTGCAAAGTTATTTACGAACCAGAAACAGCTCTTGGACCACGGCAAAAACATGGCCTACGACGGTATACCACAGTGACTTTTTCCAACATGGCTGACGCAAATGAATACAAAAATGGTAACGAGGAGACTTTATTAAGGCACTGTCACACTGGATGACATTGTAATCGAATGGATGAGACTGAATCGAGTATGGTTTGCGTTTGACTTGTGTGACTCCTGGTACCACTTTGAATGTGTTGGAATGGCCGTGGATAGTACCGTGACAGGCTCTTGGATGTGTGATGGATGCATGACCAATTTAAAAGAGAACGTTAGATCTGTTAAAGCAATGCAACATGAAATACAACAACTTAAAGATACATTTGCTTGGGTAGCAAGATCTTCTGAGAAACACAAACCTGGAAATGAGATAGTTGTGACTCCGAGAGCTTTCAAATTGATGCTCGTCCAAAATCTGCTGAGAAACCCAAACCAGGCAAGGAGACTGCTAAGATCAACTTTACACAATGTCAATATCATGCTTCTCCAAATAGGTCTAGCAAACATGAGGTCTCAATTAGCCATTCAACAAAGCTGAATTCTGACAAACTTGCCAACCAAATAAATTTGAATGATTCCACCAATGGCAATAATAACCATCAAATTAATACATCAGATAAATCAAAAATGTTGAAGCCAGAAAAAGAAACATCAAGATCTGAGAAAAAGACTTATTGATGTGCAGGGATTCATAAATCAACTCTTGAATGATCAACTGTCAAGTAGCCAACAGGACTTGCCCATCCCAGAAGATATTGGAACTCAAGGTAACTCAAAACTCCAGCTTAGTGATAACTCCTGGCAAAAATGACAGCAGGAAGGCAAAAAGGCCCCAAAAAACAAGCAGGAAATAAGAACACTCACGACAAACGTTCCCCAATAAAACAACCTGGAAAAGCAGATACCACGACACCAAATGAGAAACAAGTCAACACCAGTAAGACCAGATCCAGTTAAAAGAGATGTCCACTTTTGGGTGATTCCCATGTCAGAAAACTTGATAAGGCCAAGCTGAAGAATACAGCATGTCCAGAAATTGCCGGTTTTATCAGCCAGAATCTGATCCAAAGACACTCTAGCACCATAAACAAAGAAATTGGCACATCTGATGAACTTATAATTCACGTGGGTTCAAATGATATAGCAAGGAATGTTCCTGTGAAAAGCATTGTTGACAATGTTGACACTGCAGGTATGAAACTGTTACAAAAGAACCCCTCCATTAACATTACAATATCATCTATTCTTCCAGAAAAATATAATCAATCATTGAATGTAAAGATAGTTGAAGCTAATGAAGCACTCAGGCGGTACTGTCTTGGGAAAGGATGGGATTATATTTCTCATGGGAATATTGCTTTCAAGCACCTCTTGAGAGATGGCATGCACCTTAACCAGGATGGATATCGCCTCTTTGCTCGAAATTTGACTGACTATATTACACCTGGGTGGCTTTTCAGATATGGAGGATGCCAACAAAAACACAACTTCTATGACAAACACTAATCATAGCAATAACTTCGGAACTGGGTGTCGTCAGCATATAGGCTACAAAAAAGGCATGGCAATTGCATCCCGGAACGTTAACGGTTTACGTAGTCACCTAGATGAGGTTCAATTATTGATTAATAACTTATGGATACATATCCTTGCCTTGATTGAGACTTAGCTTGACCCTAATTACCCGAAAGACTTGACTAGCATGGGAGGCTACCAGCAAGAACGCTTGGAAAGGAGTCGCAATGGTGGTGGAGTCTCAATTTATATTAGGGACTCTGTCAAATACAAACGTCGTTCCGATGTTCCGGTTGATGACTTAGAAATCATATGCATTGAGGTTGAACCTCCTAAAAGCAAGTCCTTTCTTGTTTTTGCCTGGTACTGGCCACCAAGTGACCCTGTTGCCTCTTTTTGATAGGCTGGAAAAGGTTCTTTCTTTCTTGGACAAAGAGGGTAAAGAAATAATCCTCTTAGGAGACGCTATTTGTGATCTCACTCCAAAACAAGCTGATCAGCCTATAGACAACAATTCTATGCTTACAGCTTATTGAGGAGCCAACTAGGGTCACTTTAACAACTTCCTCTGTTATTGATCATATTACAACAACATGTGCCAGAAATATTGTAAAGTCAGGGGTGCCTGAAGTTTCCATGAGTGATCATTATATGGTTTTACTGCATTCGTAAATTCAATGGTGCAGTAGAAAAGACCAGAAAATGATCAAAACGCGCAAAATGACAAATTTCAAACAGAATGCATTCTTGGCTGATGTTGCAGGCATATGCTGGGAGAAACTGTTTACCGAAAATGATGACATAAATACTCCTGTTAACAATTGGTCAAACAAATTGTCCTTGATTATAGACAAACATGCTCCAATAACTGAAATGCGTGTTTCAGAGAAATACTGCCCTTGGATAGATAAATACCTTAGGTACCTAATACAGGCAAAGGATAAGCTAAGAAAGGCTGCTTCCAAAGAAAATCCCAATTTCTTATGGAGTCATATAGGCATGTCCGCAACAAGTTCGATTCTAGGAATATTCAGCTGAAGAAGCAATCTTTCACTGATAAGATCTCTGCATGTCAAGGCAACATGAAAGAATCTTGGAAGGCAGTTGATGAACTTCTCAATAAGAGATCTAAGTCTAGTAACATCAGGTGTCTCGAAGAGTCTGGCCCTGAAACTCTTCATAAAAAGGAGACTTCACATGCAATGAACGATTTCTTCTGTTCCATCGGCAAGGAACTTGCAGACAAAATTGATTCTGTCCCTAACCCTCTTCTCGCAGGTGAATATGAATTCAACGAAAATATGGCTAAGTTTACCTTCAAGGCTATTGAAGTTAAGAAGATCAGGGCTGTATTTGCCAATATTAAATCTGCAAAGAACTTTGGGATTGACAATATCTCCAGCTACTTTTTGAAGCTTGCCTTACCTTTCATTGAAAACTCTCTGGTTCTCTTGTTTAACACATCCATTGAAACTAATCAGTTTCCAGATTCATGGAAGATAGCTAGAGTTACTCAGATTTTCAAAGATGGAGACAGGACTGAAAAGTCGAACTACCGTCTAATATCAGTCTTACCTGTCATCTCAAGGTTCTTTGAAAAAGTTGCTTTTGACCAGCTGTATCAGTATATGAAAGTAAATTGTCTCTTTTCCCTTGACCAGTCTGGGTTTTGCGGCTTCATTCTACGCTTACTTGTTTGCTTGAAAATACAGATGACTTGTACAACGGCTTGGACCTTGAACGGCTTGTGAGACTAGTATGCATTGATTTGAAAAAGGCTTTTGATGGTGTTGATCATCCCATTCTCTGTGAAAAACCTCAAATTTATGGTGCTCAGCAGCGAGAGCTGTCTTGGTTTAGGTCTTACCTATCCAACCGTAAACAATTCTGCAGGGTTAATGGAGTTCCCTCTGACATAGGGGACGTAGAAGTTGGTGTGCCACAAGGCTCATGTCTCGGCCCTCTTCTCTTCCTCATCTATATCAATGATCTTCCGCAGGCCGTCCAGGGCTCAACTGTGTCCATGTATGCTGACGACACCTGTTTGTGACACCAAGCATTGAATATGGCTCAGCTGAATGGGGCTATTGACAATAATCTTAAAAGCAATTGGACACATGTCTACAAGGCAATAAGCTTTCCTTGAATGTTGCAAATACACACTCCATCTTATTACCACCAAGAAAAAACGTAACATTCTCAAACGTACAAATCAGATTTTGGAATTGAACATCCGTGACAATGAGCTTGATGTTGTCCAAAAAACAAAATACTTTGGTGCTCAAATTGATTGTTCCTTAGATTGGAAAGAACAACTTAAGGCTGTTTCTACCAAGGTCTCAAGGGCTATAAGCTTTTTAAAATATACCAAGAAGTATCTACCAATGGAAACTCTTGGAAATCTTTACACATGTATTGTTGAGCCACACTCTCGATACTGTTGTTCTGTTTGGGGTTTTTGTGGTTCTACTGAAATGAACCAGTTGCAGAAGCTCCAAAACTGAGCTGCAAGGATTTTTACGGGTAGCTGCTTTGACTCCCCAACCAGGCCACTGATCGAAAGGCTGGGCTGGAAGACCATTGAACAACTCATCAGCAGTGAGTCTAAAACAATGGTCTTCAGTCACTCAATGAGCTGGCTCCGCAATACTTAGTAACCTTTTTAAGAGTAACTCACAATGCTCTACCCGTTTCCTTCATAATACCGAAACTGACCTGAGGCTACCAACGAAAAGATCTGCAAATGGGCAAGAACGTTTCTCTTTTAGGGGAGAAAAATGTGGAACAGCCTCTCAGCTCAGTCAAAGCAGGCATCCTCTCTAAATAGCTTCAAAAAAAGAGAATAAAGATAACCCAAAAAGGATGTGGAAAGCTATCAACAAGGTGCTCGATAAGGACTCTGGCTCTACGGCGATTTTGAGTCTTGACGTGCAGGATAAAGTACTAACGAAGAAACGCGACATTGCCCAAGCACTTAATCATCACTTTGTCACTGTAGGCCCTAAATTATCGAGCAAAATTGAGTCGCGGCCGGGTGACGACCCTGTTAGTCGCTTTAAAAGCCAAACAAACGATATGATTTTCACACCAACTGATGAAACCACTGTCCTGAAGGCCATTAAAAATCTTAAGAATGGCAAGGCACCTGGACCTGATAAAGTCTCTACAATGCTTGTCAAAGATGCAGCAGACTTCATCTGTAAACCATTGGTGATGATCTATAATTCTTCCATGGAATCTGGAGTTTTCCCAGACTTTTGGAAATTAGCAAGGGTGACCCCAATTTTCAAAGCTGGCAACAAAAGTGACGCAAACAATTATAGGCCCATCTCAATCATTTCTGTTTTTGCAAGGATATTTGAAAAAATTGTGCACGATCAGCTGCGTAATTTTTTAACAACAAACGATATCCTGACACCGAGTCAATCTGCTTTCCGTAAACTTCATTCCACGATAACATCATTGATAAATTGCACTGATAACTGGTATGGAAACATTGACAAAAAGCAATTGAATTTGTCGGTGTTTCTTGATCTGAAGAAAGCCTTTGATACTGTAGATCACGAAATAATGGTTGACAAATTGAACGCCATTGGTGTCAGAGGTATTGCAGGTGACTGGTTTGCCTCGTACTTGAATAATAGGAAACAGTACGGTTCTTTAGGTGATCAAAAATCCAGTGATAGTTTAGTTGCCTTTGGCATTCCTCAAGGATCTTGTCTGGGCCCGCTCTTATTCATCATCTATCTAAATGATTTTGAAAATTGCCTTAAGCTCTCTAAAGCGGGCTTGTACGCTGATGACACACATGTGACTTTGACGTCAGATAGCAAAGAACAGCTTTTTGAAAATGCACGGGAGGAAATGACGAATATTTCGGAGTGGATGAGAATTAACAAACTAAGCATTAATCCACAAAAAACCGAATACATGTTAATTGGGCACCCACGAAGAACGAACAAGATATCATCCCATGAGCCACTTACGTTGAATGGCTCAGAAATTAAGCATGTTAAGGAGACAAAATCGCTAGGTATCATTGTTGACGGGGGATTAAGTTGGAACGAACAATTCAAGAAAGTTAAAGGGAAAGTCTCCGGTGGACTATGGTCTCTGAAAAAGCTAATGAAAATCGTTCCGCAATCCCAGCTGGTTAACATTTACCATGCCCTTGTGGAGAGTCATTTACGATATGCAAACGTCATTTGGGGGTCTCTCTCCAACACAAAAGTAGAAGCCCTTCAACGTCTTTAAAACAGAGCACATTCTATTATAGAAAGGGCAAAAATCAAAGATGAGTGGTCTAGTGACTGGTTGACGGTAGAACAACTGATAAAATTTGACCGATCGGTGATGACCTATAAAGCCTGGTTTCCATTAAATCGTAGAGCGATCGTAAGGAGATCGGCGACAGTCTGCGATCGTCTGCGATCGTCTGCGTTGCGTTCCCGATTTAATGGAAACGCTTGCTTACGATCCTTAAGACTGTTGGCGATCGTGGATCGTAAGCGTCGGGAGAGTTGAACAAAGTTCAACTTTCCCGATCGTTACGACTGTCCCGATCTGGGAAAATGTTTATGGAAACACACATCGCAGACGATCGGCGATCATCGCAGACGCGCTTTTGTTAAACTATGATCACGTGGATCTGATTAGCCAATTAGATGATAGTAGTTGTTGTTGCTACGCTTGCGCGCCATCTGTGGGTTTGAAAAGAATCATGGTATAGGTGCGTCGCAGACTGTCGCCGACTGGTCACCGACTAATGGAAACACTCTGCTGAAATGGCAAATGGAAGATGCTAGAAGATGAAAGATAGGGATCGCCGACGATCGCAGACTGTCGCCGATCCCCTTACCATTTAATGGAAACCAGGCTTAAGATGATGAATAAGATTTGCCCTGAAAGCCTTTGGGATAGATATCAAACAAGAAACGCGCATTCAAATTATAAAACAAGAAACTGCACGGATATTCAAATTCCAAGATATAATCTTGAGTATTCAAAGAAAAGCTTTCATTATTCGGGTCTGAAAGATTGGAACGAGATCCCGACTACCACCAGGGAGCTCTCTACTTTGCAACAATTTAAAAAACACCTCAAAATACATTTGAGGAGCTGAATTCAACTCAAACACGACTCCCTGGAAGATCAGCCCCACCCTAGAACAATGAAATTCATTTTTTATATATATTTTTTTGTAGGGTTTGTAGTTATGTATATTAAGTTTTGCTGAAGGGATTTTATCGTGTATAAATAATGTATATAATAATAATAATAATAATAATAATAATAATAATAATAATAATAATAATTGCAGCACAAGAACAGGCCCTCCGAACAAATTATGTTAAACACCATATTGACAAATCAGCAGAGTCACCACTTTGTAGGATGTGCGAAGAGAAAGGCGAAACTGTACATCACATTGTCAGTGAGTGCAAGAAGTTGGCACAGAAAGAATATAAACGAAGACACGACAATGTTGCGAGAATGGTGCATTGGCATTTATGCAAGAAATATGATCTAGAAAGGGCAGACAAATGGTATGAGCATTCCCCTGACGGTGTAGTTGAAACTGACGAGGTAAAGCTACTATGGGATGTGAACATTCAATGTGATCATGTAATCGAGGCAAGGAGACCGGACATAGTTGTTGTGAATAAAGGTGAAAGAAAATGCACTATAATTGACATTGCTGTGCCAGGTGATAGTAGGACTAGTGACAAGGAAAAAGAGAAAGTGGATAAATATCAAGATTTGAAAAGGGAAATCAAGAGGATTTGGAACATGAGAAGTGTGATAGTAGTACCTGTGATTGTCGGTGCACTTGGAAGTGTAACCAAGAAACTGCATGAATGGCTGGAAAAACTGGACATCACAATAAATACAGCAATCCTACAGAAGACGACGCTATTAGGAACAGCCAAGATATTGAGAAAAGTACTTGAGTACTAAAAGAGAATGACCCCAAGGGACCCTTGGTCATGGGTTGTGACCCGCTCCCTTGGGATGTAAATTCGGCGATGAGAACTGCCAGTGCTTAAAGCAGAAAATATAATAATAATAATAATAATAATAATAATAAATTCTGATATGATTTGACGAACGAGAGCAAAACTAAGATATCTCAGAGTCAAATGTTTGTCCAGTATACTTATAAAAAAAACTAGAATTCATTTTGTCCGTGCATTCCTTTACATCTGTTCTGCCATATTATGTTTCCACATATCATGTTCGACACACTGCACGATTTTATCGTAGACTTCACCTCCTCACTAGAAAGTCCTAATCTCCTTAAATTCTTCCTTACATCTTCATGCACAGTTCCAAGCGATCCAAAGCACAATATTCTTATATTTGTTTTAATCCCATTTTGATCCAATATGTTTTTCAGCTGTTGGTATTTCGTTTCTTTACTCCTGTATGATTCTGACATGTACAAATCGAAGCATACAGTTACTTCTATGATCTCACATTCTTTTTTGTTTGACTTTATCTCTAATAAATCAGGTTTCCGGTTATTCATTTGCTGCAGTTCAGTTCGTAAATCTGGAAATGCTGTTTCTGCCATCCTATTTACAAAGAAAACTGATGTTTGATTGTATCGACGCATCTTTTGATAAACAGCATCTACTATCCTATCATGTCGCTTTGAGTAGAGATCTTTGAACTTTTTGCAGGAGTTCATCAAATGAGCTACTGATTCCGTATGATGGTTACAGAAAAAGCATTTTTTCTCGTGATCTTTGTTCCAAAAATGTATCAGTTGATTGCAAGGTATTTGATTCATCCTTGCTCGTAGCACAAATTTCACCAGGCTGTCTGAATGTTTCCACCCGTAGTAAATTTGATGTGATATTTTCCGATCAATCCCATCCATTCCTATAAATTTCCCTTGAAACCTGAGTTCTGAGCATTTGGCTAAGTCCAATTTTTCCATTTCTCGCTCGATCTCTTGCTTCAGGTTTCTCTGTTTAAGTTCCTTTCCGTCGACAAAAACTTTCGCCAAACTGTTTTCATATACGACACAACCTTTTAATTTGTTCACTTGGAATAGAAGATCTGGCCAATCTGAGCTTCCACCATATGTTTTATTCTTGACCAATCTGTCGTTATCATCTAATTTATAGCCTAAAAAGTTCTTTTCACAATTCGTTGTTCTTACTCCCCTCGATCTCATATCCAAACTTAACGATTCTCTTGCCATATTCCTTATATTTTCTTCTTCGTGGTTTAGCATTTTGATAAGATTAGAAATTCGTGTAGCTCTGTAAACATTGGATGGCTTCTTTACACCAAGACCCCCAATAATAATAATAATAATAATAATAATAATAATAATAATAATAATAATAATAATAATAGTAATACGCAAGGAAAACAAGATATTTTCATGAAAATTTTCGATCTTTCGTAGATCTTCTTCAGTCATAATTAAGCGTTCTATAAATAACTAAAACGTTAAGTAGCTGTTGGAGAATGTTGCGTTCTATGAACTATCGAATTAAGAGTTCGCTAAACTGTAAAGTTCGATTAATGTGGCGAAACAGATAAAGTAAATACAAATTATGATCAGGTTTTAGGAAAAAGCTTGTAATATGTCCTTCCGAATTCATTCATGGTATTGTTCAGACCACGAGGTTCTCTCGTGTCGAGCCTAGTCATCCAGACATTTTCATAAAATTCCAGAGTGTTATGATCACCCTCTACATTTTGCAAGATGTCTACAGTTAAGTCTCTGTCGAAATCACAATCGTGGCTTTCGAAAAAGTGTCTTCCCAGTTCTGTGGCGTCCGGATCATGCTTTGCATCGCTTCTATGCTTGTTGAATCTTTGACTCAATGTTGTCGATGTGTAGCCTACGTATAACTGTTTGTGTTTTCTGCACTCGGCGGCATAAATAACATTTTTTGTGGAACAATTCCCTCCTTCGATGAGGCATGATTTACCTGAATTTATGTTGTGCAATTTGTCCACTTGACCCATGTGACTGCACAGTTTGCAGGGCCGACCCCGCTTCTTTGTGCCTTTCTGCGTGCCATTTCGTCTGATCTTTTGTTCAGATTTAATTAGTGTGGCTCGGATATTAGTATTTCTTCTGAAGGAAACGATTGGAGGCTCTGGAAATACATTTTTAAGCTTTGGATGTTCATCAATCATGGTCCGATAGTTCCCGTGCAATAGTTTAGAAATTCCTTTGAATTTCTGATGCCAGTTCACCACTAGGGGTATCCTCTGATTTGATAAAGATCCAGGATGGGAATATCCTCGCTCAAGTGGACAAATTGCACAACATAAATTCAGGTAAAATCATGCCTCCTGGATCATCAAATCGAGGATACAGGGTGAGGGAATTGTTCCACAAAAAATGATGTTATTTATGCCGCCGAGTGCAGAAAAAAGATCACAAGCAGTTATACGTAGGCTACACATCGACAACATTGAGTTGTTCCAAAGATTCAACAAGCATAGAAGCGATTCAACAAGCAAAAGCATGATCCGGACGCCACAGAACTGGGAAGACACTTTTTCGAAAGCCACGATTGTGATTTCGACAGAGACTTAACTGTACACATCTTGCAAAATGTAGAGGGTGATCATGACACTCTGGAATTTTATGAAAATGTCTGGATGACTAGGCTCGACACGAGAGAACCTCGTGGTCTGAACAATACCATGAATGAATTCGGAAGGACATATTACAAGCTTTTTCCCAACCTCGTTCCCAGGGTGTTCTGACGTCATACGCTGGTCACGAAGCCGAAAGAACACCCTGGTACACTTGGCATCAATCTTGCCAATATATGGCAAGATGCGCCCCATTATGGATTTGCAGTTTGCTAGGCAACGATAATCGACGAAAAATGGTCGTTGCTCTAGCGCTAATTCTGAAGTATATAAATTGAGAAATTAAAAACAAGCACTTTGAGGACCCTATTTTAGCCCTTTTTAAGGTATTTAATCATTAATCCGGGGTTAGCAAGTGCATTTAGTAGGAAAACGAGCACGATCCATTTGGGTGGAAAAAAGGCCTAAGTTGAAATTTTCCAGAATTTCCCCCACAGCTTTGAAAAAAGAATGGCTCGTTATTCAGCGAATTTTAGAGATAAATTTGAGATTAAAAGTGTTTTAGTGAAAGAATACAGTTTTCCGTCGATTTTTGACATGCCGCGGCCGTTTACTCCTCGCAAAACGGAGTTACGGCGTAAAATGGGGTAGGCCTGATTTTGTGAAATTACCGATTCAATAAAGGCCATTTTTGAATGGGAGCCAGTTATAATCTGATTTTGCTGTTGTTTTCGAATAGCCAATCAAATTGTCGAACGGCCTCCTGTATCCCAGAGTAGAGGTAGAGCAACGAACTCACTCTGGGGACGAGATTGGCTTTTTCCTAAAACCTGATCATAATTTGTATTTACTTTATCTGTTTCGCCACATTAATCGAACTTTACAGTTTAGCGAACTCTTAATTCGATAGTTCATAGAACGCAACATTCTCCAACAGCTACTTAACGTTTTAGTTATTTATAGAACGCTTAATTATGACTGAAGAAGATCTACGAAAGATCGAAAATTTTCATGAAAATATCTTGTTTTCCTTGCGTGTTATCAACTAGCAAACAAGACGTATCAATCTTTACTTTTACAATAATAATAGTAATAATAATAATAATAATAAAAAGTCTATTTTGAGATAACAACAGGGGTGGGGCCTGCGGCGGTTGCCCTTGGACGGCTGGCCGGCTTGGGGTGAATAGCGGTCATGGTTTTCGATCGCGGTCGCTCTGGATCGTCTTGTCGTCTGGGGGCGGCCGGTGTTGGCGCTGTGGGATTCGCCCCTGTGAGAGATTTAGGATTTGGTTTTTGTTTTCTCTTATTTAATTTCTTTGTTTAGGAATATTGAATAGATGTGAATAGGTTTTTAATATCATGGTTTTTATTGTAATAAGGATTAGTTAGATTAGTTTTTGTCATATATTGTAAAAGTAATGTTTTAATCGGAGGGCCCTTCGAAAAACGGTTCCTGCCCAAGGGCAACCCTTCTAAAATAAATCAAATCAAATCAAATCAATTTTGCTTGTGTTCTTTTAGAAGCTAGAATAATAAAATTGATTGAATTAAGATGGCATATAAAAAAACATACAACAAGCAAATATATTTTGTTCGTTATCATTGTCTTCTGGATAAGTATCTGAATGTTGCATGTTTCAGACTGGCTTCTTGAAAACCAATCTGGGTGTAGATCATGTTTCATCTCTTATCAGATGTTTCGTAATCAAATCTGTGTCTGACGGTTCACTTCATTTTCCCTTTGAATAGGCTTTTAGATTCTGATCTTTTTGTTACAGCCATTTATCAGTGATCTACGCACAGCCATCAGAAAGAGCAAGGAAGATCTAGATACTCTAAAAGAAGTACTCGATTGCAAGAATATTAATCAGGTCAGTATCCATCATTATGTATTGATTGGAATTTAGGTTGTTGCTTTAACATGCTTCAATATTTTGATGCTTTTTACCATCGATGCTTGGTTCACACATAACACACAGGAGACACAACGTATTGTGGCGAGGGGGTCTTACCTTACCTTACCTTTCCTTACCTTACCTTACCTTACCTTACCTTACCTTACCTTACCTTACCTTACCTTACCTTACCTTACCTTACCTTAGAATCTCTTGTTGAACGTACTTGTATATCATATTTCCTTGCCTATGTGCCACATGATAGTGATTTCGTGTTTGCTTTGTATCCTTGCTCTTGATCGATAAAATACAACGCCTTTTGTTTTAAAAATGATTGAACTCTGTTCCTTGTTCAATTTTTAGCTGCCATGTAAATTTGGAGTTCGTCTTTTGCACGTCTTCCAAACATGGTCTGGAAAAGGAGGGGAAAATCCTAGAAATTGATTTAATTGCCATGTTTTGGAAACCTGTTTTTCTGAGGCTAGCCCTAGCTTAAGCTGACCAAGCAACGTCTCAAAAGGGTAGATTAGGCCTTCAGCTGCCTTTTTTGTACTCATTAGATTTGCTTTCAGGAAGCTATGTTAGGAGGCGCTTGTTTGACAGAATCTACAGAGGAGAATCTTCTTGGCATAAAATTTGATCGATCTCTTTCCTTCAAACAACATGTCAAATCTCTATGTAAGAAAGCCAGCCAAAAACTTCATGCTCTTAACCGAATATCCTGTTACATGGACACAGAAAAACTGCAGCAACTAATGCGTGCTTTCATATTATCCCATTTTAGCTATTGTCCACTTGTTTGGATGTTCTGCGATAGAACCTTGAATCAAAGAATAAATCACGTTCACGAAAGGGCTTTGCGCATTGCACAGAAAGATTACGAACATGATTTTGGTTTTCTCCTGGAGCAAACAAATTCAGCACCCATCCATATAAGAAACCTACAGTTGCTTATGACTGAGATTTTTAATACAAAATTAGATCTAAGTCCAACTTTTATGAAGGATATTTTCACGCAGCGGAACACTGGCTACGCCTTGAGGCCTGGGACCGACGCGCTGCTTCCAAAAGTACGCACTACGTCCTTTGGAATCGAGTCTGTAGCTTTCCTTGGAAATAGGATGTGGCAGCTGCTACCACACGAGATAAAAGACTCCAGCACCCTTCACATTTTCAAAAAGCAAATACGGTGCTGGAATGGTGATAAATGCAACTGTAGGCTTTGCAAAACATATGTACAACAGGTTGGGTTGGGTTCATAACAGGATAGTTAGTGAAATTACTGTAATTATACATATACATATTATTTTTAGATTAGATTGTAAATTTTGTAAATAAGTAGGCCTTAATTAGCTGTAATTTTAGCTATGGTTTTGTTTTCAGCCTACTTTGTAAATAAATTAATGATGATGATGATGATGATGATGTACGATTTGACTTTTTGTTGACACGATACCTCTTGGGTACACCAAAAGGCCTGCTGTTCATAAAATACATATTCTTTGATAAGAGATATTGCAAATTTGAAATCCGGAGCAACTGGAGCTTCAAATGACCTCAACTTAAGTTCTGAGACATCCTTTATTCTAACGCTTAAAATTACTTTATTTTGCAAAACTGCGCTCTGCTCGTTTGCAGCTTATGCTTAAGTCATCATAAACGATTATCGTAAAATTGCTACAGTTTAAAGGAGCTCTTTCGCGTATGTTATTGGTTTAGAGAACAACGCCTAGAAGGCACTAGAGTTCCGACCCATGATTTTTTGCATGATGAAATGCATGACGGCCTCGTTCCAATTCTTTTCTGTTAATCCTACCATACAAAGTTGTAATCCCACGGCCTCGTTCCAATTCTTTTCTGTTAATCCTACCATACAAAGTTGTAATGCTGATTGCGAAGCTGAATGCGTACGGTGTGGATGAAAATGCTTTGGTACTAATCTATTCATATCTTAAACGGCGTGAGCAATCCGTGAGGATAAACAATACATACAGTTCCTTTCAAACAATCTTATCTGGGGTCCCCCAAGTTTCGGTGTTAGGCCCTATTCTTTTTAATGTATATATAAATGATCTTTTTCTTGTTTTTCTTGACAAAATTATTCTTGTAAACTAATTAACCTTATATGGACAGACAATACACTATAAATAGAGGTAGATACTCTGAATAAATCAGTTGCTCCGAAGATGCCCTAGTGGGCGGAACTAGTCAGCACTGAAATAAAGAATAAAAAGCGCAAAATACCAAATTGATGCCTGTTTTCTTCGAATGGTTAGGCCCTCTTCAACGGTGCACTTTATATAATATTTAGTCTGGACGCAGACGCGAATGGCCCGCTACAAAGACTCCGGAAGCGCTTTAAAGGAATACAAGTACGACAACAACAACAACAACAACAACTGCAACTCACCAACACCTGATCTTACAACACAGGGAAAACATCTGACTACGAATGACACACTGCAAAACGGTAAGAAACCACATAACAACAACAACAACAGCAACACTATGAAGACACACAACCGACGTCATAGGACAAGAAACATCACAACAACAACACTTCAAAACGAAAACATCGCATTACGAACAACGCCATTGAAAAGAACCGAACAGAACAGAACGAACAGGGTAAAGGTACACCCGGGGTGGGCTAAGATTCACGGAATCAACCACTTGTAAAGAAGGACCGAAAATGAAATTGGAAAAGCGAAGCTCGTAGAACGATGGACGAAAGACAATCTGACGTCAAGTGACATAGCACAAAAATACAACACCATGATACGAGAACCGACCCCTACGACAACAACGACTCAACTGAAAACAACGAGA
Source organism: Aurelia coerulea (assembly GCA_039566865.1). Lineage (NCBI taxonomy): Eukaryota > Metazoa > Cnidaria > Scyphozoa > Semaeostomeae > Ulmaridae > Aurelia > Aurelia coerulea. The sequence goes on along the minus strand of CM076955.1, from coordinate 10,630,991 downwards.
ACGAGGCTAACAACAACAACAACAACTTACGACAAAAACATTTTTACCTTATAAGGACAAAATAATTCTTGTAAACTAATTAACCTTATATGGACAGACAATACACTATAAATAGAGGTAGATACTCGGAATAAATCAGTTGCTCTGAAGATGCCCTCGTGGGCGAAACTAGTCAGCACTGAAATAAAGAATAAAAAGCGCAAAAGACCAAATTGATGCCTGTTTTATCCGAATGGTTAGGCCCTCTTCAACGGTACACTTTAAATGATCTTTTTCTGTTTATTAAACAGGCAACGCTATATAATTATGCCGACGACAACACGCTGGCTTGTTTCTCTAGGACTCTACCAGATTTGGTGCGAGCCTTAGATTCAGAAGCAGGCGTTGCACTTATTATTATTATTATTATTAAATATCTATTTAAAGTAGGCTAAAAAATGAATAGCTAAATTGCAGCTAATTAAAGCCTACTATTTACAATATACATAATTTACAATAAAACTAAAATTAATATATATTACAGGACAAATCAGAGTTAAAATCTATCATGTTAGAAACCCAACTTGCGGGATATATACTTTGCAAAGCCTACAGTTGCATGTTCCACCATTCCAACATCTAATTCGTTTTTTGAACATAGGAAGGCTGTTTAATTGTTTTAGTTCTTGCGGTAAATGCTGCCACAGTTTATTTCCAAGGTAAGTAATGGACTCAACTCCAAAGGCCGTAGTTCGTACTTTTGGCAGTTGAGCGTCATTACCATGCCTTAGGCAGTACCTAATATTTCGTTGCATGAAAATATCCTTCATGAATGGTGGATTCAGACCGCATTTTGTTTTATAAATTTCAGTCATGAGCAACTGTAGGTTTCTTACATGGATTGGCACCGATTTAGATTGCTCCAGGAGAAAACCGAAATCATTCTCGTAATCTTTATATGCAATGCGTAATGCCCTTTCTTGAATATGATTTATTCTATGATTCAAAGCTCTATCATAGAACATCCAAACAAGAGGACAGTAGCTGAAATGGGACAAAACGAACGCCCTCATTAACTGCTGCAGTTTTTCAGTGTCCATGTATCGTGAAATTCGAGCAAGAGCGTGGAGTTTTTGGCTGGCCTTTTTGCAAACAGTCTTGACGTGTTGCTTGAAAGAAAGTGATTTATCAAAGGTTATACCGAGAAGATTTTCCTCTGAACTTTCTTTCACATAGGCCTCGCCTATTTTAATTGTTGTTTCAGTACTCCCTTTTGCACCAAAAATCATTAAGTGACATTTGTCTTCATTTAGCTTCATGCCATTGTTTGGAAACCATTCAGTTATCTTAAGGGCATCATTCTCCAAATGCATGATGACATTTTCGATGTTAGGACCACACGCATAAATAGTTGTGTCATCCGCATAATTACAGATTTCGGTGTCCTCCAGGAACATAAAAAGGTCATTCAGGTATATGTTAAACAAAAGGGGTCCCAAGACCGAGCCTTGCGGTACTCCCAGGACGGTTTCTGTCCATGTGCTGAATGAACCATTGACCTTTACCCTCTGCTTCCTGTCGGTGAGATAGCTATTGATAAACAGCAAGGCAGATCTACTGAAGCCATATGCATTCAATTTTGCTATTAGTAGTTCATGATTTAGACAATCAAAAGCCTTCGAAAGGTCTGTAAGGACAGCCCCTGCGACGCCTCCGCTGTCCATTGTCTTCTTGCAGGCTTCCACAAAACGTAGAAGTGCATGCTGTGTACCATAGCCCTCTCGAAACCCACAAAGGAGTGAGGACAGGAAACTTTGGACAAAAGGTAGCATTTGGTCTTGCACCAATCTTTCATAAATTTTTGATACCGATGGTAAGACTGTAATCGGTCGGTAGTTCTTTTTCGTAAAGGCATCCTCCTTTTTGAAGAGCGAGCTTATATCTCCAGCTTTCAATTCTTTGGGAAAAGTACCCTTGGATAAACCAGAGTTGAACAAATTCTGTATGGCAACAGAGAATATGTCCAAATTTTCCTTTAGAATTTTTGCAGGGATGCAGTCAACTGGAGAGGCTTTTCTTGGATTGAGTTGTCTAATCTTAATAGCAACCTCTTCGGTGGCGACCTTTCTGAAATCAAATTTGTCTGAACACTTAATAGTATTTTTAATTTTGCAAATACTTGGATGAGCTTCGTATTTCTTAACAGATTTGTCAATTGGATCTAGTATATCACTTGTTGGTAGCAAAAGTGAGTCATTTACAGAGATCCCTAAACTATCTGTGATGTTTGCGAAATACTGGTTGAAAATCTCTGCAATTTGAGAGTCCTGATTTACCACTTTTCCGTCTTCGATCAAAGAGATGGAAGAATTTACTTGCACTTTGTCTGAGAACAGTGGCTTTACTGTCTTCCAAAATTTATGATTATCGGTAAGCTTACCAAGGTCGATGTCCCTATAGTAGTCAAATTTGGCCCTACGTAGTAATTTCACGCATTTGTTCCTCTGCTTTTTGAAAGCCTTGAGATTTTCCTCAGTGCTATCATTGTGATACTTATTACGCAGTCTAGTTCTATGCATGTTTTCTTTACGCAAGGCTTTAGTCATAAAAGGCCCATCGTTTGCGCGAATATATTTCTTCTTAACGGGTGCGTGTTCATTCAGCACGGCCATGACCACAGCTTTAAAAGCACCATAGTCCTCATTCCCACCCAACTCAGATGACAACATATGAATGAGATGAGTTCTGAAGTCCACGGCGCCAAATCGGCTGTAGTCTCTATAGGAGATTATCTTAGGCCCCCTTTTGACATATCCACCCTTTAAAACGGTGACAATCATTGCATGGAAGTCGGACAGTCCTGTTTCTATTGTAGATGTAGCCTGAAAACTCGATTTCGTATTTGTTAAAATCAAGTCAATACATCGAGGACTGTCGGACTTGAAACAAGATTGGTTAAAGGAAAACCATATGATTGCAAATCCATCAAAGTTTCATGCACTGTTAATTAAAAAAGACCAGACAACTACCAGTGGTGAGAAAATAAGTATTCAAGGAAAAACAATCATGTCTGAAGATTCAGTCAAACTTCTCGGGATTCAACTAGACTATAAACTAAACTTTGATCCACACATCGCAGTACTTTGTAGAAAAGCTGCAACTCAACTTAATGTCCTAAAGAGGCTTCGAGCTTATATTGGTTTTGATGCGAGAGAAGTCCTTGTTCAGAGCTTTGTTTATTCTAATTTCAATTACTGTCCTTTAGTATGGCATTTTTGTTCAGCTAAATCAATGCATAAGATTGAGAAGGTACAAGAACGTGCACTTATGTTCCTTCATAATGATCATGTCAGTTCATATAATGGCCTTCTACTGAAATCACAGCGATGCACCATGTGACCAAAAGATATCGCAGAAGAGATAATTGATCTAGGAAATTCAATGAAAACAAAAGAAAACACTGTGCTCATATCGGGACTGGTACCAAGAGGAGATCAGTGGCAGAATAAAGCAATGGAGGTAAATCGATTTCTGAAGCAACTATGCGATTCTAAACATTTTTATTACATTGACAACACTAATATAACAGAGTTTCATTTAAATAGGAGTAGGCTTCATTTAAACAGAGAGGGCACACGTATCCTTGCAAATAACTTTTTATATGCCCTCGGTTATTGACTAGCTAGCATCGAAGTTCTTCCTAATCAGCCTTCAGTACCTGTTCCATCTAACGCAGTTACTACTTCACAGCCAGGCGAGAGTGCTCATGACACAGAAAGGCCTCCCTTAAACCCAGAAATGTCAAGTACTCCCTTAGACTCCTCCGCAGCTACCCCTCTTACAGCTGACAATCATGCTACTGATGCCAGATCTACATTAAAGTTGCTAAGAGTAAGAAACATTGGTAGGGTCATTATAGGATACCTAAATATCAATTCTGTTAGAAATAAATTTGATGCACTCAAAGAAATTGCTTCACAAAGTTTAGATGTATTGATGATTGCCGAAACAAAAATTGATGCTACTTTTCCAACGGGGCAATTTGCCATAGATGGATTTGCAACTCCCTTTCGATTAGACAGAAATGCAAATGGTGGTGGCTTACTGGTCTATGTCCGAAGTGATATACCTTCGCATCAATTAAAGTCTTCCACATTTTCCGATGGTATCGAATGCATTAGTTTTGAAATAAATTTGAGGAAAAAGAAATGGGTACTTTTCAGTGTTTATCGACCACCAACCCAGTCTCAAGATCATTTATTTGAAAACCTTGGTCGTGCGATCGACCACTACAGTGAAACGTATGAAAACTTTATGTTCATAGGAGATTTTAATATGACTGAAACTGAGGAACAGCTCAAAAATTTCTTGGACCTTTATAGTCTTAAAAATCTTGTCAAGGAACCAACGTGCTGTAAATCTCATACACCAAGATGTATAGATCTTGTACTGACAAACCGAAACAGGAGCGTGCAACAAACTACCACAGTTGAAACTGATATATCAGATTTCCATAAAATGGTTGTTACTATCCTTGAAACTACTTTCCCCAAACAAGAACCAACGGTAATCAACTATAGAAATTATAGAAAATATAATGAAATTGCTTTCAGGAATGATCTTCGAGAGGAATTAGGGAAAATAGAGCCATTGGACTTGAATTACAGTTCATTTGAAACTACTTTTGATAGAGTTTTGGATAAACATGCTCCTGTTAAGAAAAAATATGTCCAGGCAAATGATAAACCATTTATGACTCGTGCTCTGCGTAAAGCGACCATGCTACGTTCTAGATTACGTAATAAATTCAACGAAGATCGAACTGCTGAAAATTGGAACAAATTTCGCAAGCAACGAAACTCTTGTGTTAAGTTATTTCGGAAGGAAAAAATAAATTATTACAATAACCTAGACATCTCACTTGTCACTGATAATAAGAAATTCTGGAAAACTGTGAAACCTTTTTTCTCGGACAAATCACAATCTAAGAATAAAATAGTGTTGATTGAAGATGAAACCATTATTTCCAACGATGTTGAGGTAGCAGAAACTATGAACGAATATTTCGTCACTGTGACGGATTCCCTTAGCATAAATGAAAACTCTAATTACGAAAATGCAACAGAAGGAATCACAGATCCTATTGATGAGGCCGTACATAAGTTTTCCAATCATCCTAGCATTCTGAAAATTAAAGGTCGCTTTCAAGATGCTGGTTCCTTTACTTTTCAGAAAGTTACCCCTGATACTGTTGACAAAGAGGTTAGGAATCTAAATCCGAAAAAAGCTACAACGCACACAAATATTCCTCCTAAAATTCTAAAATCCAATTCTGATGTATGTGTAGAACCTCTGACGAAAATATTTAATGATTGCATAGAAAATTCGTCCTTTCCTGATGAACTAAAGTGTGCGGATGTCACATCTCTTCCCAAGAATGGACCAACCAACTCTAGGACCAACTTTAGGCCAATTAGCGTTCTACCTACGGTCTCAAAGATGTTTGAAAGAATAATGGATAAACAGATAGTTGCTTATATTACACCCTTTTTATCATCACTTCTCTGTGGTTTCCGAAAAGGTTACAGTGCCCAGCATGCTCTCGTACGGCTCTTAGAAAAATTCAAAATTAGCCTTGATGAAGGTGGTAAAGCAGGGGCTGTATTGATGGATCTGTCCAAGGCATTTGATTGCATCAGACACGATCTTTTGATTGCAAAATTGCACGCCTACGGTTTCTCTCGCGATGCATTGGCACTAATTAATGATTACCTCACAAATAGACAACAAAGAGTCAAAGTAAATGGGTCATTTAGTTCTTGGAAAAGCGTCACACGCGGTGTTCCTCAGGGGTCAGTCTTAGGGCCTCTGTTATTCAACATATACATTAATGATCTTCTACTCTTCATTCAAAACTCGGATATATGTAATTATGCAGATGATACTACAATCTATGCCTGCGATAAGAACCTGGACAATATAGCTCATAGGCTTGAAAATGACTGTAGTGTAGCTTTAGAATGGTTTACCGACAATTTTATGAAATTAAATGCGGATAAATGCCATCTTTTGGTTCTTGGGCAGAGGTGTGATGATCCTGTTACTGTTAGGATTGGAATTGCTGATGTTGTAAATAGCTCCGAAGAGAAGCTACTCGGAGTTCAAATTGATAGCAAACTTTCCTTCGGTAATCATGTTTCCAAATTGTGTCAAAAGGCTAGCAATAAACTTTATGCACTTGCTCGCATATCCCCTTACATGGATCAGAGCAAACTAAGAACACTCATGAGGGCATTTATTACCAAGTCAGTTTCAATACTGTCCTTTAATCTGGATGTTTCACAGCAGGCAGCTCAGCCAAAAAATTAACAAAATACAGGAAAGGGCTCTGAGAATTACTTATAAGGATACCGAATGTACTTATAGTGAGCTATTAGAGAAGGACTGTGCCGTTACGATTCATGCAAAGAACTTGCAGTTACTTATGACTGAGATGTACAAAACAAAAAATAACCTGAGCCCTTCATTCATGCACGAAATTTTCAGCGAAAATGAAAGTCATTACAATTTGCGTAACAATAACGAATTCTTCCAACCTAGGGTGAGATCTGTCAACAACGGGACAGAAAGCATCCGATTTAAAGGTCCACAGCTGTGGCAAACGTTACCACCAACTATACGAAATTCAGAATCTCTTTGTCAGTTTAAAACAAAAATAAAAAATTGGAACGGAGAAAATTGCCCATTTAAATTGTGCCGCATTTTTATTCCGAACTTGGGCTTTTTATGATGATAATATTTGAATATCTGCTTTTATACACTTTTATGCCTTTATACTGTATACTTTCCATGAACTGTAAATATTTTATCCCCTTTTTTCTGATGTAACATTTGTATTTTAAAATTTTAACTAACGTTGGAATTAATTAGCTGATTACTTTTAGCTATATTTTTTATGTATCCAACGGTAAAAAAAAAAAAAAAAAAAAAATTTTTACCGACTTAGAGCTATCTCGATAGAAATTGTCAAGACTCTAAATGGTCTGAATCCATCCTTCATGAAAGATATTTTTCAAGTTAGATCCTCTAATTATTCATCGCGAAATCCTAATAACCTTACTCATTACAGACCAAACCAGGTTACTTTCGGTGCTCGCAGTCTCAAGTTCTTATTAACGCAGATTTGGAATTGCTTACCAAATGAGCTAAAATCGGCTGAAAGCCTTAATATTTTCAAAAGGTTGATATCACAATGGGATGGCCCCACGTGCAAATGCAACGCCTGTCGTTTTACTGTAAATAATGTACAATCCGTTTAAAAAAAATTATTTATTTTAATTCAATTACTGTATCCATCGATTTTGATTAGTTTCCATGTACATATGTACATAGTAGACTAGATGATTTTTTTTCGATCGATGTAAAATAAAGATAGAACAACAACAACATCCCCTTTTACAATCTTCAACCAATTATGAACGAGAGATGTTGCCTTTAAATCATTGAAATGTAAAATTTGTCAGACTTCTTAGACATACCGGGTGATCCAAGAAAAACTTCACGAGCTAGATGGCTCATAGTCTCCTGAAAGCAAATGTTATGAACACAAACAAGTATTGTCATCTAGCTGAAGGGCTCATCTATCTTGTGGGATATTGTTTTTTTATATATTCATCTAAAATTTTGCAATACATGTTACAATCCACTGTACTTTCTAATTACTATACAACTTTACAACACTACAAGGACGGTAACCACATTGAGCAATAGATAATGACTACCCCATGGTCATTTTAGCTAGTTGGCTTTTTGATTATACTTTTGGAGGACAAATTCAAATTTGCGACAACATGGACATAATGGGCGACACCACTGTAGTCATTTTCGTAGTTTTGTAATATTTGTCGCTATGTTAAGTGTAGGTTTTAGGGTTGTTATATATTTCCATGCTCCCTTCGCCGTTGTTTTGTAATGTTGTAATTGTTTGTTATTGTAAATTTTATGAGAATATATATATAAAAAACTACCCCATGGTCATGACATAGAGAAATATCCAACTTACTTACAACTTAATATACAATTACAAGAAGCTGCACATAAATGATTAGTACTAGTAAATACTGAGGTGTGTTTCACGCCAGCTTAAGAGCATCATGTGAGCAACGGTGACCCCAGCCGGTAGAAACAACAATGACAACAGTTGCTGCCACCACTGCTTCCCATCTGAGATCCCCATAGCGCAACACCCTACGCCCATGATGTAGGATCAGTTGTGGCTTCATTACAATATATGGATTCAAACATAAAAAAAGAAAATTTAGTGTGGATGAATTGCCATATTACAATTGTATAGAATCCTTCGGCATCAGCTGACACTGTGAAATATATTAATCGTGAGTGGGCTACCACAATTGGAGGATTAAAATGTGCCCCTGCCTGGCATCGATCCCGGGGTCTTCGTGTCAAAAGTTTTGCGCCACTCAATTGAGTGGCGCAGTGGAGTGTTGGAGAAACTTTTGACACGAAGACCCCGGGTTCGATCCCAGGCAGGGGCGCATTTTAATTCTCCAATTGTGGTAGCCCACCCACGATTATTAATATCTTTCACAGTGTCAGCTGATGCCAAATGATTCTATTATATACGTATGCATGGCTATGATGAAGGCTTAATGCCGAAACACGAAAAAAATAGAAAACGGCTTCTGTCGTGGTGTAAGACCCAGGGATCTGAATGACTTCATATTTCTCCAACATTTCATTGCGCTTCAGTGGCGCGGCGCAGTGGATTGTTGGAGAAACTTTTGACACGAATACCCCGGGTTCGAAACTTTTGACACGAATACCCCAGGCAGGGGCACATTTTAATGGTGGTAGCCCACTCACGATTAACATATTATAATTGTGTGTGCCTTGCATCAAACGGGAAACAAACGTATTAAAAGACGAGAATGAAAAAGACTTACTGACTTGTGGCAAACAAGATTTTGAAATTGTCTTAACCAAACAAACCAGTTTTGTGAATGAAATCCAGTCAGTTGGGGTATGATTTTATTGATGTCATCAGAGAAGTCTTCATCACCATACAATAAAAGCTATAGCAGAACGCTATTCGAAAGGCTGTTGATTTGAACAGGTGGTCGTAATAGTTCCGAAACTACAGCGAGAAGATCTCGTCGTTGAATTTCAAATGAAGGACAGGGCAACAAAAAGTGCTCCACATCCTCAATACCGTCGTTCGTAGGGCACAGTGGGTTTATGGCGTCCCTACAATTGTGCTTAAATTTGTGAAAATTTAGAACTTACTGAGACCGACCCTTATTTGGGAGATACGATAACCCTATTGGATCATGGATACGGAAGACATGTTTTGGAGGTTGGCGAATTTTTTATAGCAGCTTTGTCTTCAATACAGCAACAGACGGTGCGGGCTAATTTCTTGATCAAGTTTATTCCATTCAGATATGCAGTTTGGATAGAAGCTAGACTGAATTTTTTTCTGTCCTTGCCCTTGTTGGCCCAATTACAACCGGATTGCAAAGAGAGTAATTCGACTGATGAAGTTATGGGATTGGCTCCTTTGTATACAAGGGGATGAGATTATTCGTTATCTTATATAACAAGGTAAGGTGTCTTCTCCACCTTTGGGAACTTAATGACTCCCAGTCTAGCACTGCATACAGTTTTTCGCTCGAAGTTCCCCTTCATGTTCCTGTTACAACAGTAACAGCAGAATACTGAACAGACTCTAATTTTTCCATTATATTTGTTTAAATGATGTTTTGGCTGAATTCACAAACTTTTGCTGGAATGTGATAAATAGCATCCCCGTACTCCAGGTGCGGTCGAACTTAAAGCTTATGTAATTCGTTCAGGGTATGCCCTTGGCAGATATTTGAAGAGATACTGTAGCAAACCAAACCCCTTTTTCGTTTTAGAGATAGCTAATTTAATATGTGCTGAGAAAGAAAGCTTTGAATCGAAGATTATACCTAAATCTGTATGTTTCTTAATTTTTTACGGGTATATTATTAAAGAGGATCATCGGATGATCTATATGGTGCCTTTTCTTTGAAAGCAGTAATTCGACAGGTTGCTTTCGTGGATCGGGATTAAATTACATCCTCCAGTCATGGGGCCCATCTCCAGGAATCCAGGTCATGGTTCATGTCATCGGCAGCTGCATTAGGTTCTTGGACCAGCGTAAACAAGGACGTATCATCGGCAAAAAGCTTAACATGATATTTCAAGTCGGCAGTAAGGTCATTAATATACACAAAGAAGAACAATGGTCCCAACATTGAGCCCTGAGTCCTGCTAAAATATCTCCCCAGCTAGAACTCCTCTCCGTTCAGAACAGTTCGTTGTTTTCGATCCTTAAAAAACCTTTGGAGAAGAGAAAGATAGTTTCTTGAAACACCGCATCGTTTTAGTTTATAAATGAGACCAAGATGCCATACCCTATCAAATGCATCAGAAATTTCAAGATATACAGAAGGAACATCAAGAGTAGGATGAAAGTCCAATGCTATAGAAATTGTATGCGTTCTAGAAATTAATTGGTGGACTGTTGAATCACCAGGACGAAAACCAGATTGATTGGTGTTAAGTAAATCACACGAAACAAGGTACGAGTATAGGGAATCTTACGCGATTTTTTTTTCATTTTTTTTTTCATTTTAACTTTTTTATCCATGGTAATCCACTCAATATTTACATACTGCTTTACAGGGAGCCATGCTAAAGTAATATTAAAAATTAGATAATAAATAAATATATAATAACCCCTATTTACAATAAATCGTTCACAAAAAAAAAGAAAGAAAAACGAGAAGAGTCATAGTTTGGCTTTATATTTTCTTCGAAAAGTGTGGAGCGATGAGGATGCCTTGACACCACTATCTAGGTCACTCCAGACCTTTGCCCCTCTGTAAGCAAACGATTTCTGACCAGTTGATGTTCTTAGTAATGGTAATCTAAGGCCCGTTTTAGAGTTCCTCAGCTGACGGTTAGTAGCTTCGGATACACTTTGAAATATGTTACTCAAGTAATCAGGGGCAAGGGCGTTAAGAGATTTATAGACCATCTTGCTAGTCTCAAAATCGATCAGTTCTCTAATAGTAAGCCAACCGAGATTCCTTATTAAAGGCAGAGCTGAAGTGTCATAGGGGCTGTTTGTGACTATCCTGGCGGCTCGATTTTGAAGTTTTTGCAACTTATCGAGGGCTGATGCACCGCAAGATCCCCAGACAGGGCAACAATACCTAAAATAGGGCTCAACGAGACTTCTATACAGCATAATGAGGTTTTCCTTAGGTAGGTATCGTTTAGAATACTTCAACATACCGATACCTCTAGAGACTTTCTTGATTGTAGAGGACAAGTGAGCGGACCATTTAAGTTGATCGTCAACCTGCAAACCAAGATACTTGGTATTGTTGACCATGGTAATCACCTCATTACCAATGTTAAGGTCAGCTTTGGAAGAACTGGGCAAGTCTATACTGTGAAGCTTGCACCTGCTACCTATTATCATCCCTTGAGTTTTTACGACATTAAGCGATAGCTTGTTGCCCTCAAGCCAACATCTAAGAGCTTCAAGGTCAGCATTGATTGCAGCATTGATATCGTCAATAGAAGGAGAGGAGTAATAGATAGTGGTGTCGTCAGCATACATTGCCACGTCAGAAGTCTTTAAACAGTAGGGGAGGTCATTTACATAAACTAGAAAGAGTAGGGGTCCTAGGCAGGAGCCCTGGGGAACTCCACAATCTACCCCTTCAGTTGAAGATGAATGACCATTCACTCTACAGAATTGCTTCCTATTGAAAAGATAAGACCGAAACCAGCTCAATTCTTTACCCTTGACGCCATAGTAGTTCAGTTTGTCCAAAAGGATATCATGGTCCACAGTATCAAAAGCTTTTTTGAGATCGATAAAGACGGCAGCAGTGTACTTCCCCTTGTCAATATTTAAATACCAGTCATTTGTGCTTTTAAGTAGACACGTTAGGACTGAATGCAGTTTTCTGAACGCTGACTGTAGGAGAAAGATGAGCTGATTTCGGTGAAGGTAGTCATAAAGCTGATCGAAGATTAGCTTCTCGAAAAGTCGAGAAATTACAGGGAGCACAGAAATAGGCCTGTAGTTTGATTTGTTATCGGTGGCTCCATCTTTAAAGATAGGTGCTACCCTCGCAATTTTCCAACTGTCCGGGAATCGCCCAGAGAAAGAGACAAATTGAACAGCTGCACGAGAGAAGGCGCCAATACCGAAATTCCAATTTTTAGGAAATAACTAGATATACAGTCAACACCCGACCCATTGGAAGTTTTAATACCGCCACAAACCCTAATCAAAGTCTCTTCGTTTATAGGGGAAAACAAAAAAGGCTCGCAGCTGGGTGGATCTCCAAAATCACCATTAAGAAGGGGATTAGGTTTGGCAGGGATTTTTTCAGCTAGGCTTTTCCCAACGTTGCAAAAGAAACTGTTCATAGTATCGGCAATGGATTTAGTGTCGGTAATGGTCTCGTCACCTTCTTTGAGAGCTTTAATATTAGTAGTTTTGGATCTCTTATGGATTACTTGGTTCATAGTTTTCCAAGTTTCTTTGATGTTGCCTTCGCAGGAACGAATCTTATTTGTGAAATATTGGGTTTTCAGCGAGCGGTTTAATTTATTAGCTTTGGATCTTACATGCTTGTAAGCATTCATTAAAAGCTCGGATTTAGCCTTCACTGCAGCGATCTTCAGTTTGTCTCTTGTCCTACAGATCTTTTTCAATTCGGGTGTTATCCACGGGCAATACCGTTCAGAGACTCGCTTTTCCCGGAGGGGCGCATGTTTTTCGATGATCTGAGACAGCGTATCAGATCATCGATTAACAGCTCCCTCCAAGCATCCCGAGTCACTCACAATAGCATGCCAGTCTACAGAGGCAAGATCAATGAGGAAAAGCTCTTTATCAAAATTTTTCATCTGTCGTGTTGTTATCATTTTATGCTGTGGTTTTAGCGAACCAAAATATTTACGAACTACGTATACCACATAGTGGTCACTAATGCAAGTCTGTAGTACACCTGATTCGACAACGTTGCGAGGATCACTCGTCGCAATGTGGTCTATAATTGTAGACGAACTAGCAGTCTCACGTGTAGGCTCAGAAATAAGTTGTTGAAGACCGAAAGTATCATAAAATTCCATAATACGCTTTGTGCATGGTGGAATATTTGAACCATGAGGGTCAGAATCATCTTGGGGAGTTCCAAAATTACAGTTAGTGTCCCCCAATAACAGAATTTCCTTATCCTCCGCGTCTAAGACTCTAAAAAACTGGTCCAATCGATCGAAAGTATCAACATGAAAATGATTAATTGCGCTCTTGAAGGTAAGTGATATTGTAGTTGCATCCCTTGGAATAAAATATACATTAGTTTCCATCACCTGGAACCAATGCTGTGACGCTGTGATAGTTTTAAAATCAATGGTCAAGTGTTACAACTGCCCCGGTAACACAGAGCAATCGTAACAGATGGTTGGAGCAATTGTTACATATCTTTAAAATCATCACAGATGATTACTGCACGACTCTGCTTTTTCCTTGAACAAAATGAGCACCAAGTGGCAGATTGTTACATGGCTTTAAAAAGAAAAATTAGAAATAAGACGTGTGTTTTATTTCTTTGTAAATTTGGATGCATCAGTTGAAAAAAAATGAATCGATTGAGAAAGAAATGTTCCTTTTTCACAAATTTCAACTTTTAACTCTTTAATACTGCATGGATGTACATTGGTCGACCAGATTAAAAAATGACCAAAACCAAACCATCGGCCAGCTCACACCGGGACAATTGTAACAGCGTGTTACAATTGCCCCTGACCTGGTCAGCTATCGTTATTTTCCATTTTCACGTCTCATAAGCTGTGGAGCTTAAAAGTTTTAACGTAATTTTGATTCTAAATAGATGCCATGTTTGTGATGTGAAAATGAATTGTTTTACACAAGAGCAAAATTATTCAGACACAGATTCAGAGTGAAAGCACGTATTTACTTTCGTACTCAATAACATGTTTTCCCCCGAAAATTTTTGCAAACTTGGCTGAACATTCATGTATGTCAAGTCTTATGTCGAGGGTTATAATGAGCATGTTCTGTTAAAAAGTCAGATTTTTTGCACTTTTCTGCAAGACGTGAGAGTCAATGTTACGATTGTCCTGTGTTACAATTGTCCCCGGTCTCCCCTACTCTTTACATTTGTTTTCTTTTTTCTCATGAACTGGTACTACATTTGCACGCTTCCATATTTGCAAGAAATACACCTGTGAATGTATCTGTGTGTATGTTTGTATGTAAGTCCGTATGTGTACGTGTGTACTAGTCAAATTAATTTGATACATTTGAAATTGTAAGTGTCATTCATAGTGTAAACTCGCTGACAATATGTCCTTTCCCACCATGAATAGCACGTAGTTTATAAATCTTGTTCTTTGTTACTTTTAATTGTTTTTATTGAATAAAAATTAAAAAAAAGAGAACAGTACGACTGTTGAAGTTGCCGGATTTGACCCGTTGTATATGCGGAGGACAGGCTAATTATGACTTTGTAAACAAAGTGATATCAAGTACGGCAGATTTAAGGTTGGAATGTTCGTTTTGTGATAAAAGCATGAAACTTGGTGAACATAGGCAGTTCGACACGCTGAAAAATATTGGATATAGAGCCATTCCGAAAAATGCCCGTAAAGGCTATTTTTAGACAGGGGCACTGGAGCCCAATCCCCAAAAGTGAAAAACTGGCGTAACTAATGAAACAAGTGACGAATGAATACATTACTTAGTAGTCTTAACAAGTTTGACATGCTGAAAAACATGAAATATAAAGCCATTCTAAAAAATGCCCCCAGATGCTATTTTTAGATGGGGGCACTAGAGCCCAATCCCCAAAAGTGAAAAACTGGTGTAACTAATGAAACAAGTGACGGATGAATACATTACTTGGTAGTCTTAGCAAGTTTGACATGCAGAAAGACATGGAGTATAGAGCCATTCCAAAAAATGCCCCCAGATGCTATTTTTAGATGGAGGCACTAGAGCCCAATCCCCAAAAGTGAAAAACTGGTGTAACTAATGAAACAGATGACGGATAAATAACTTACTTATTATTCTTAGCAAGTTTGACATGCTGAAAACCATGGAATATAGAGCCATTCCTAAAATGCCTCCAAATGCTATTTTTTGACGGGGGCACTAAAGCCCAATCCCCCAAAGTGAAAAACTTGAGTAACTATTAAAACAAGTGACGGATGAATACATTACTTAGTGTTCTTAGCAAGTTTGACATGCTGAAAAACATGGAATATAGAGGCATTCCTAAAATGCCTCCAAATTATTTGTGAATTTTACATACCTCCTTTTATGAATAAAACTTTCTGTCCACAAACCTAACAGCATCACCTCGAAAATTATCGCGACTTTAGTCTACCCAAAGTGAGATAAGTCTTGTATGGCCCAGAAACTGTTTGATATAGGGGTCCACAGTTGTGGGATAAGCTTCCAGTCTTGATTAGACAGTCAATCAGCCTGACTGAGTTTAAGACCAAAATCAAAGCCTGGAAAGGAAATGAGTGCCAATGCCAGTGTAGACTTTGCCAAAATGTTGTACCGTATTTAGATTTTATATGATAGTTTTATCAATTCAATTCTTTGTCATTTGAACCAGGTGGCTTCTATTAGCTGTGTTTGCAAATGTTTTCGTACATACATGTATTGCTATCGTATCCTTTTTATGACAACATGGTAAATGAAGTGATAATTGATAGTAATGAAAATAGTAATTTTAGACGGGAGCACTAGAGCCCAATTCCCTAAATAGAAAGCTGGTTTATCTAATGGAACGAGTGACAGCTAAATGCGTTACTTGGTAGTCTTACAGTCTTAACATTGATGCGTTGAGAATCATGGATATACGGCCAATCCCAAATGTTTCTCGATGCTTTATTTACACTATGGCACTGGTGCATGTTTCCCCAAAGCGAAAGTTTCACGTAATTATTGAAATATGCTGCATCTTGTTATACAAAATTCATTATGCAATGGCAGTCTCAGAAAGTTAGTCGCATTGGTTCACTTAAAAAATAATCCTACGTGCTATCCATTGAAAGAGAAAGGTGACTGATAAGATAGTAAAATATTTTCCTTGATTGTATAACTAAAGTGAGCGGCCTACGATGGGCTTAGCAGTCTCCACTATATTTGCACACAGTAGTACACGCAAGTCCAGCATTGACACATTTGCACTGTCCACCACACCTTTACTTATACGAGGACCATTTGATCAGTTCCTGGTAGGCCATCGATGCATCAAGAAGAATAGCCCATAAGTGACATCGCGGGCTGTTCTGGTCACGCTGCTATCCCCTTTATCAGGGCACAGGATTTCTGGGCGTTTGACGAGACACTTTCCCAAATATGAGCTCCTTGGTAGATGGCGCATTTAATGTGTTGCGTGTGTGCTTCCCTTGCAAAAGGGATATCATCAACCTGCCTCCGCTTATAAGTAAAGAATTCCTTCCTAGCTGCATTTATGGATCGTTTCGTATAAGAGGACGAAGAAACGTTTGATTGCATATGCCGTTCTCTTACCAATGCCAGCAAATAGTAACACACTCTCACACCCACTTAGTTCATTGAGCAATGCAAACGCTTTTGCTTTTTCAGGGCCAATAGTCAATGCCAGTTGATGAAGAATGAAGCGTGATCAGAACGGTTTATGGTGTCCAGTATGGACTATTCTTCCTTATGCACCGGCGGCCTGGCAGGAACTGATCAAATGCTCATGTAAGGAAAGGTGTGGTTCACAGTTCAAATGTGCGAAGGCCGGACTTGCTTGTACTGCTATGTGCAAATATAATGGAGACTGCCGAGCCTATCGTAGGCCGCTCACTGTAACTATGATATCAAGAAAAATATGCTTGTATCTTCCCAGTCACCTTTCAATTTCAATGGATGGCACTTCGTATTTCTGCTTGCAAATAACAAATTATGAATAACAAGAGATTGCATATTTCAATAGTTGTGGCAAACTTTCGCTTTTGGGGTATTATGGCCCAGTGCCCCAGTGTGAATAAAGCTCTGAGGAACATTTAGAAATGGCCATGTATTCCACGATTCTCAGTGCCTCAAGCTTGCTGAGACTAACAAATAATATCTTTAACCATCGTTAATTTTCTTTGGGGATTGGGCTCCTCTAATACCCCTGCCTAAAAATAGCAATTGGGGGCATTCTTAGGATTGCCAGTTTATTCTATGTTTTGAGCATATCAAACTTGCTAAGACTACAAAGTAATATATTAATCCGTCACTTGTTTCATTAGTTACACAAGTTTTTCATTTTTAGGGATTGGGCTCTAGTGCCTCCATCTAAAAATAGCATATGGGGGCATTTTTTGGAATGGCTCTATATTCCATGTTTTTCTGCAGGTCAAACTTGCTAAGACTGCCAAGTAATGTATCTATCCGTCACTTTTTTCATTAGTTACACCAGTTTTTCACTTTTGGGGATTGGGCTCCAGTACCCCCGTCTAAAAATAGCCTTTGGGGGCATTTTTCGGAATAGCTCTATATCCAATATTTTTCAGCGTGTCAAACTGCCTATGTTCACCAAGTTTCATGCTTTTATCACAAAACAAACAAAACCATCATTTTTATGCCGAAATCTGCCGTGAAGCTTAGAAAATGGTCTTCAGATCCCTTAATGTGGAAGTGCCTTCTTATATGAAAGAAATGTTCATGATAGTCAACAAGTCTATGTTCTCTTAGAAAGGCTGAAGTCAATCTCAGGTGGTCATTATTGAAATCGACAGGGGGACAGAAATGCTTCGCGTACCGAGGCGCCAAACTTTGGAGCAGTCTTGGCACTGAAGTCAGAAATACTTCAACCATGAGATCTTTCAAAAAAAGGTGCAAACATGAACATTCAACAACCAATGTTGGATGAAATGTTGGATGCGTTTGACCACCCATGTTGGATCATCCAACATTTGCAAACTGATGTTGGATGAAGTTTGATCGAGATCAAAAACAAATTTTGTTTTTAAATGTTGGATGCAAAGTTGGATGCGTTTGACCGCCTCATCCAACATTTCGTCCAACATTTCATGTTTGGGTATGCGCAGAACGTTTCGTTTTGTTTTTCGCGCCTTTTTTAATTGATGTAAACACGTTGCTGCGCAGGCGATGTACGATCAAGGAAATGTTGGATGAAATGCTGGATGAGGCGGTCAAACGGATGAGGCGGTAAATTTTTGGCATGGCCCCCCTGTAAATCAATTATTCTTATTGAGGTGCTACCATGTGTAAAAAGGATAGAATCAAAATCAAATCAAAGTCAGTCAAATTTCTGCTTTTTTCTGCCTCACAAAAAGGTCAAAGGTGAGTATTATCGTCTTGGGAGAATTGAATCTGACCCTATTGATTGATAGGCATCTCATCATTCCTAAAGTGTTGCAATTTGTTATTAGTGATATCTATCCATTTCTTATGATATTCTTTTAATTTCATCTAGCACTATAAAGATGGTATCAACGCGATTTGTTTCACAGTATCGTGAGTATTGCTTTAGATGTTGTATGGTTCCTCAAATAAGATTTTCACTATCTCTAATTGTCTTGTTAATGTTGGGAACATAGAGAGATATTCCAGGTGTCTAAAGAAGAACACTTTCCTGATGACCCAAAATAGTTTCGTGAGCTAGATCGTGCCCAGCTTCTAGAAAGCAAATGTCATTAACACAAAGAAAGTATCAGTATGTAGCTGGAAGGGTGCAGCTGTATTTGAGATGTTGCTCGACTAGTTAAATCTATAACTACCCTTCGAAAAACTAATTTCAAAACATAGTAATTCATTCATTTCTCAGACTTCCCCCTCTCCTTTTCCAGTTTATGTTTTAGAAGATGTGAAGAAAGCCAAGTTCCAGATTTGCTCAGGAGCATGAAATTAGAATAAAAGGGTCATGTGACGCCAAATAAGGAGTCATATGAATCCTTGATTGAATTTGAATATTACGTTATAATTGTAGAAATTGATAGGCCACAGGGAAACAAAGTATCGCATAATTCTGTGAACGGAAAAAATGGCCCGTCCTTGCGTTATTTTTGGGGAATTTGTATAAGTTAATATTTGTCAGGGTGGTTGAGTTTATTGTACAGGCCCTAAGGGGAAAGATTCTGCAATCCTTATGTGTTTCTAACAAGCGTGTCATATTTTCGACGTTTTCTTTTTCAAGTTTCTCGATTATTATGAATCTTAACACAGCGAAAAAATGCAAAACGAAAACGAGGCCATGATGGCTAACCGGCCAGCTTTGGCTTTCAAAACCGGAAATGTACGGCAGCCTAAAGCGGACAACGCGACACGCGCTTTGATACTGGATATGCTTCTTTCACGAGATAGATGGAGTTGGAAAGAACTTCCTGGAGGCTACATACAAATTTGGTTACTTGTTAGTCCAGACAAAGAAGAAATAACTGCAAAGCAATGAAACTGAAATGAGCAAAGCACTTTTTTCAAGGCCTACTCAATGCACACACCTCGCAATTTTTTTAACAACCATAATAGTGAAAGAACACGAAACATGCTTATGCGAGCATGTCCGCTTTCTTTCCCTTCAGTTCAGATTCAAAGATATTCTTAATTTTTGCTGCTGTGGTATAAGTAGAATAGGGATGCTCAAGGCTGGGGTACAAAAAATCAATCAAAAACAATAGTTTCTTGCATAAAAATTGACCCACAAAATATTTTTCCAAATGACTAACTCAAAAATAACCTTTGCCCAAATGTTAGACCCAAAAAGTAGCTTGAGCATCCCTATCCTAGATATACCTGAGTACACCCCCTGGGTGGCTCAATATCCCCCTTAATTCTGGGGGCAGGGCAGCTATGCAAAGGGAGGGTGCTCATTCAAGGAAATAAAGTTTCACAAATTATCACTTTTCTGCACTGATAGTGTGTAAATAACAAGCTGCCTTTCTGAAAGAAATACTTCCTTGTGTCTCTACCTCTACTTTGATAAATGTTTGCTGGTAACTGAAATTAATAGATTGTGACTTTAACAAAGTCAAAATAATCTGAGAAAAATGTGATGATTTTAGATTGTTTTACTGGTTCCATTCAAGAGCCATCCTCTTGGGAAGCTGCACACAATCTTCTATCAGAATCTGTTGTCAAAACAGCAACTTTAATTAGCCATCACAGGCTATCACAGGCAAGATGCAGCAGATCATTGTTGTTGTCTGTAATCAAAGATGCAAACCACATTGAAGATATACAGTTGAAGATGCAAGTCCCCCAAAATTTTACATGGGGATATCATCCAACTGGTGCAACTGGAAATTCTAGTTCCTTCTAAAAAAGGTTGAGCACTAAAATTGCTTTTATGACTGATTTCCAAATCCTGTACTGACATTTCTTTTGAGGGAGGGTGTGCTCAAGAGAGGGATGCAGGATCTCCCCTTCTCATTTCAAATATGCCTTCATGAAAAATAATGCAAAATAAAGGAAATAGGGTAAAATATTTGTATGTAAATATATCAAATGGAATGATTATTTGTTTCTTAACTTCTACTTCTCAAATAAATTTTGTTTAATGCACAGGAAAACAAGAAAAAATTAGGTACAAATACTGTATATAATAGTTGAAGTTTGCAGCTGTGCACTTAAGCTCAACTAAAAACAACAATTGGGTCAGTGTTTTGATTAAAACCCTTCTTTTTGTCAAACAATTGCTTAAGATTAGCAGGAAACTTTATTTTCATTCATAACATCTGATGTGATAATCAGTTTCCACCCTTCGTCTTGCTCTTCATTATTTGAAGATAACATAAACAAGCCTACTTGAAATAATTCAGTTCAAAACAAAGCAGTGCCTAGCTAGGCCCATAGGCCATTGTTTATGAGAGAAATTACCGTCAGAAATGTAATTTTTCAAAAACGAAAAAAACAAATTTTGCAAATTTTCCTGGATAATCGCAATACACTGCCATGTTAACCAACATGTTAACTGCAGAATTATGAAGTTTCTTCGTAGGGCCAGGAGTGGATTTGTTTTTACAACAATTTCCCTGGGGTTAGTCGAGGGGCTGGAATTTCAGGCATAAAAACGTTTATCTGCTACTTTTCCACAAATATTTTCAACGGGAGTAAAATTATTTAATCCAGAAATAAAAATCAAATTAGGGGTCTTTCCGCTGTTTTCTCCAACTATTCTCAGCCTTTAAATCCAAAACTGATGGAGTAATGCTAATTTGAAGAGGGAGTGGTACTGTTGCAGGAAAATAGAGATATTGTGACTTGAGCAAAGTACCAGGAATTTACAAATAGTTTGCAAATTTTCCCAGATATCCTACCTTGTCCACCATGTTTGTTGTATCCTGAAGTTTTGTTCCACCAAGTTAGACCGTAGGGCCAGGACCAGTTTTCCTTTTATTTCACTTTGAATAAATCGCTGTTATTGGACAAAATTGCACCTTTTTGGTAACAGCAACTGAGGCATTTCCTGAAGCTTCTTTGATAAATCTTTGGAGATCTTCTGCTCTGGCAGCTTCGCCAACCTCCCACGAGACTATTTTGATTTGAATCAGGTGCAGATTTTGGCGCGCAAATAGCGATCGGGTGCCAAAACCAGAGACTGGCATCCGGCGGTTCTAATCCGGTCCGCCATTAATTTTTCTTTTGCGGAAGGTTCCCTCCTAGCCTCGTTTTGCATTTCTTTGCTGTGTTATGAATCTTACGTCTCTTTCGAAGACGTGATTTTGCTCTGTGAATTTTTTTTTCTACCGGGAGGGGCTTATCATAGTGCGCTGATTTTATGCGGGAATAGTAATTGCCCCACACCGAAGTGGGGCTGTATAGCCCACCGCGCGCATATGAGGCTGCACAGGCTAGGGCTTCGAATCTCAAATCCTCGCATATTTGGAATTTTTCGTCGTAATACAGGTTTGACGGGTTTATGCTCAAGCTCGTTTGAGAATGATGGAATGTGATTGGTTTTCTGTCAACACAGGTTTGTTCAGGTTCGCAAGGCATAGATTTATTGCATTTGTTGTAGTTTGTATTTTGCTGGGCTGGATTATAAAGGAGAATAAAATAACTGTAATATCACGCCATATGGTGCTTAACATATGACGTAATATGTCTTCTCTTCGCATCCTCTTGTGTCTGAAACAAAGGGCTTTCAACAGAGGAGGAAATCCCCTTTCTTTCCATGCCAAAGGCTCAGGGGTGTCCATAGTAACTGTTTGAGATAACAACAACAAAACAAAACAAACAAATGGTTTTGGCAGAAAGAAGGAGACCAGCAGAGCCTGACAGAGCAGGGGAACAGCATTGGCTCCTAACTACCACCAACAAAGCAACGATGCAAACCCTGTTAAAGACCCTGTGCTAACCAGCAGTCTTTGCAGGCATTCTTTGCAAGATAGATAAACAACCTTGTCCAAGATGACACGTGCAAGGTATGCAAGTTGGAATGGCTATCAAATTTTGGACTCTACAGCATTGTCTATGTAACAGCGCCATTCAGTTGGAAACTTTATCAGAGATTTGTTTTGTTATCAGGAAGAACAGTATTTAATTGTGCATGCAACTGAAAGGAAACTCGGCATTGAAAATATTCAATATGTGGAATTGGCATTCTTAAATTAGGCTCACAAGCTGACGAGACTTTCTTTTGTTCTTTTGAGGACTAGGAATTTTCGCAATGATCTGTGGGATTTTAAGGGTCTCTGAAAATGCATTGTGGGATAGCTGATGACCACAAAGACCCATGGTTAGCACAGGGTCTTTAAGGGGAAAAAACAATCTGAATTGTGTAAAATGCAACCGATGCATACCAAGGCCAGTCAGTCAATTTTGCATGACCGATATCACAAATAAAAACATTTTAAGAACATCTCATATATTTTTATAAACTGCTATCATTTAGAGTAACCAACGATACTTTTGTAACAATTCTATTTTACTAAATTAGCAAATTTAATTTGTGTTTTGGGTTTTCGTGATTCTTGAGGCATTTTCTTCTCTTGTTCAAACTGATTCTTATGCTCTTCTTTTTTCGTTTGGCAACAATGCAATGACAAGTCAAGTCGTTTCTCTTTATTTTTTTCAAGATTATTCTTTGTTATCATTTACTGTTTTTCCAAAAATTATACTTGAAATCAGAGGCCACACTGTCAATGAGTTATGTTGTTATGTCAAACACTCAATGAGTTATGTTGCAAAGATTCGAGCCCTGATGCCTTCTGTGGATACATGCTGTGGCAGATTTTATGCACAAGTGTCAAATATTTGTCCAGTACAGAATGGATATGGGAATCACTATGTGAAAACTGCAACACTGATCTACCTTTTTAGTGTTTACCATACCTGCTAGAGATATCTGTTGTGGGGCACCTAGTAATAACTATTGCTAGTTATTAAGTATGTAGTTGAAAGGCCGTTCAGATTTGCCGACATATTGTTTCTTACAACGGATACTTTCAAGAAAATATATTACGTTCATGCTTCCGCAGTTCGATTCGTGGAAGATCTTATATGTTTTGTGGGTGCTTTTCGCAAGTGAAAGAGTTTGTTTTATTGGCATTGTTGCAGCATGGGCTTCTTTTGGTGTTACAAGGTGAGCAATATTCAACTGTTTCTTTGTGGGCTTTTTTCTTAATGCTTTATTGCTAAAGATGGTGTTACTGCCAATTATTTCTTGCAAGTTTATGCACCGACGAAATGCAATTATCGGAGGTTCCGAGAATAGCTTCTTCAGTTTTGGCTTGATATTCAATATATCCCATCTTTCTATTACGATTTTACCAATTTGGAGGAGTGTAGAATTAAACATGGTAACTAGGGAATTCTCGTAGATCGTTCCTCTGAAATTTTCTTTAATGTCGTATTTATTGGCGCTATGATGGCTTTACGGATTTTTTCTTCGAGATTTACTTTGTGATACCCTCTTTGAAGAAAGTTGTGTTCCATTTGTTTGCAGTTACTGCTTAAAGGGGCAGTCAGACGTGACGTTGCGCGGGACATTTTCATTGTATTTGTATGAAAAGTGCTTAGGCTTAGCATCGACTCGTCAATGGAGATTTTGAATGGGATTATCGCACATTTCAATCCATCTCCATCGAGGTTGCTCTTGACAATCTCAAGGATTTAATTGACAGATATTGTTCGTCTATATCGATTTCATGTATTTGCAAAGTCTTTTTGTCTATCACAAATTCCTGAAAGTCGTAAACAGCGATCTTGCTGAAGCAGCTTTGAAGCTGCGAAGAGATAATCTACAAGTCGAAGTGGAGTGGGCAAGAAACTCACCAAAGAATATGGTTTTTGAGTCAGATTTATGATGCTTGGGGAAACCGAAACGAAAGGTGAATAGAACCTTCTCCAACACTACTGGATTCATTGCTCAATTAATTTTATCAGAATTACAGCGAACAAAGAGGTACAGTAGTCATGTTTTGGTATTAGGCCTATACGAATTGGATTGTGACACGCAGAATCTGCTACCCGCGTTTCGCGTCTGACTGCCCCTTTAATTCGTCGTCTCTTGTGCATATCCTTATGCATGTCTAAGTGCTTGTGAAAAGGTAAACTGTTCTTGAGGTGTCTAGGATGGGCTGATTTATAGTGTAGGTAATTGTGTGTCAGTTGCTTTGGTGAATAGAGTCGTAGCTGTCTGTTGTCGTCTGTATATATACAGGTGTCAAGGAATGGGATGGATGTTTTTGAGATTTCATAGTCGAACTTTATTGATGGATGTTTTGTGTCGAGTTGCTCAGCGAACGTCTTGAGTTCTCTTTCACTGCCTTTATAAATCAAAAGAATGTCACCTGTGTTCCTGCCATAGAATACACAATCTTTACCTAGTGTGAGGTAGATATGCTTTTCTTCGAATTCATCCAATATAACGCCTCTTCGATCGGCTAAGATTGTTCCATTGAGTATGATTGTCTGCTCTGCCGGAATCCCCATGTTCCCATGCCCCCTCGAGCTCGCTCTTCCCCTCGGAAAATTGCCCCGAAAATCTAAGTTTGCGGAATGGATTCGACAAGTTGGGGAAGCCATTTGGGCTGGGGTAGGAGCGGGGAAACTGTTTGGCAGCCATCCTATTTTCCAGTTTGAAATCGGTTGAACGTCACAAAACAATCGAGGTGAGTCACTAACGACTCTTGATGGGGTCATCAAGGGTCGTCGATGGACAAAGTGGGTTTGTCATTGACAACCAATGCTGGATTTTCAACAACCCAGGGGCTACGTAACACCGACGTCACGCAATGACCTTCACAGGGACTCAGATTCTACTCCGTAATTGGAGCTCACATCCGGACAAACAATTGGGAAACTGACTGGAGGCTGTCGTGTGATGGCACCCCATATCACGTGGCAAGCTCTCCTCCTTCACAGAAGCGTTAAGTCATCTCTGGAAAATGATGCTGCAAGGGGGCAATGAATCGATTACTGTCCTAAAAAAAGGCAGCCTGTAAGGAGGGGTAGGGGTGAAACTTAATGAAGGATGTGTGTGCTACATGCCAATATATGCATGACTTACTTGGCAAGTTGCCAAAATTGGTTATGTCACTTCATACTATCCTACGTTGCTATCATGTGAATTCGCAAGTTGCCATGTTTCGAGTGAGCACAATAAGCAAGGGCATATAATGTTTTCAATAGATTTGCGGGGTTGTTTGCATTTGTTAGATTAACCAATCACACCACGTATTCTAACATCACGCGACGTACCGTGATTTTCGCGAAAATTCAGAAGCTGTCAGGATGAATACAAAAATACCTTCTCCCAAAAACTGGCGATGTGCAAATGGATTTTTGACCAATCAGAAATGTTTTCACATTTTCTGTTAGACTATAAGCTTGCCAAAAATTCTACTGCCTCGGATTTTGATATTCAACTCAGATCGAGAGAAATGTTTGTTTAATAACGCCCTAAAATCAAGGCAACGATTCTGCTACATAAGGGCTGACTCTTTTCGCGAATACGAGATTAAAAGTTTACTCTGGCTGACGCTTTTTTGTACACATTTTCCAAATGTCGATGTATGTTCAGATGGTTATCCAAATCTACACCAAGGTACTTGTATGATTTTGTCTCATGAATAGTTTGATTGTAGATTTTGATGTCCACCTTTGGCTGTTTGGACAACTTGTTGATGTGATCCATGTAGCACAAATTCAGTTTTAACTTTTTTCAAGTTAATAAACAAGTTTTTTTCATCAAGCCAGTTTGCAGCTTTTTGCAGTTCACTGTTAAGTAAGTGTTCTATTTCATTTGAGTTCTTTCTTGCACAATATAAAACAGTATCGTCGGCATATAATATAATGCCAGCATCAGTTAGCGGAATATGGATGTCGTTGATTATCAGCCCAAAGAGAAGAGACCCCAGGATGGATCCTTGTGGGACACCACATGTAACGCTTTCTTCGCATGAGCTAATTTTATGAAAGATTTCTTATTGTTTCCTATCAAAGAAATAATCACCTATCCATTTTAAATCCACACCATGTATACCATAACTCGGCAATTTTTCCAGCAAGGTTGCAAACGAGCTTGCGATCCCTTTGACTGATGCTATTAACAGCCGCATACGCAACTATAGGTTTTCGAATAATGGAAAACGCGCCGCCGTATGTCCTTTAGATAAAGGGGAGCCAATTCGTACAGTTGAAAGAAATTTTCGTCCAGTTAGTATAATAAATATCGTAGGGGCTGTCCTAATGGACTTGTCGAAAGCTTTCGATTGCATTCCATATGATCTACTTATAGCCAAACTACATGCATATGACTTCGATGAAAATGCTCTTGTCCTTATTTACTCCTACCTGAAACGGCGGAAACAGTCTCTGAGAATCAATAATACGTATAGCTCTTTTCAAACTATTTTATTAGGAGTACCTCAAGGCTCTGTTTTTGGCCCTATTTTATTCAATGTTTACATGAACGATTTCTTTTTTTTCATCAAACAAGGAACATTACATAACTATACCGACGATAACACTCTGGCTTATTTTTCCAAGACTTTATCAAATTTGATTGAGGTACTGGAGGAAGAAGCCAGAGTTGCTTTGAGTTGGCTGAAACAAAATGAAATGATAGCAAATCCAGAAAAGTTCCACGCACTCCTTATCAGAAAGGATCAAACAAATACCAGTGGACAACGTTTCAACATCCAAGGAAAACTGATAAAGTCTGAAGAAACTGTTAAATTACTAGGTATTCAACTAGATTATAAACTAAACTTTGAACCGCATATCTCTGAACTTTGCAGAAAAGCTGCGTCGCAGCTTAATGTTTTGAAGCGACTCAAAACATTTATTGCATTTAAAGAAAGGAAAATTCTCGGCCAAAGCTTTGTATACTCGAATTTTGATTATTGCCCTCTTGTATGGTACTTCTCATCAGCCAAATCTTTGCAAAAAATTGAAAAGATTCAAGAACGTGCCCTTATATTTTTATACAATGATCATCATGCATCTTACAGCGACTTACTTGTGAAGTGATAAAAGATGTACAATGCATGTTTCCCGTCTGAGAGGTCTCTGCATTGAGATTTTTAAGACTTTAAAAAATCTAAATACATCTTTCATGCATGATATTTTCAAAATTAGATCCTCCACATACTCATCGCGAAACCCAAATGATTTGCAACATTATAGACCAAATCAAGTTACCTTTGGTTCTAATAGCCTACAATCATTGGGACCTCAAATATGGAATGTACTGCTGAATGAAATAAAATCCGCCGAAAATCCAAGTAGTTTCAAACGTATAATGAAAATGTGGAATTGCCCAAACTGTAAATGCAATGCTTGCCAATATGTCTCTGAAAGTTAGTTTTCGTGTATTCTTATTAATTAGTAAAACACTGTAAAAATGTTTATCCATGTACATTTATCTAATAATACAATTATTTTATCTATTTAGTTTTTTTATCAATTTGGATTAGTTTGCTTGTACATATAAAATTGTAAATAGTAAGCTAGATGTATATAATCGATGTAAAGTAAGTGAACAACAACAACAACAACAACTGTGGTGAAGGCTTTACGGACGTCGATATTGTCAGCACCACTAAGTAATCCTTTTCAACGCTCTGTCTAAACTTTTCTGACAGTTAGGTAACTGCATGTTGCGTAGATCTCCCTTGTCTAAACCCAAACTAATGTCTAAACCCAAGTTCATGGTCAAGGCAATCAAACGCTTTTGAGAGATCCATCAAAATTGCGCCAGCGTAACCTTTTTTGTCTAAAACCCTTTTACATTTCTCTATCAGATTTAGAAGTGCGTGCTGTGTATTATACCCCTTTCTAAATCCGCAAAGAAAATTTGACAAGAAACTCGTGACAAACGTCATCATTGGCTCATAGATAATTCTTTCAAATACCTTAGAAATAGGGGGAAGTACAGTAATAGATCTGTAGTTCTTCTTGCTTAATATATCAGTGCTCTTAAAGAGAGCACTGACGTCGCCAGCCTTAAGTTCTTTAGGGAACTCTAACTTTGCCGAGCAGCTGTTCAGATTTGATTGTAAAACTTCTGAAAAAATATCGGCATTTCCTTTTAATATTCTTGCTTGGATGCTCCCTTTGGGGGCTTTTTTTTAAGACCAAGCTTGATTAGCTGCAGATACATTTCACCTAATGTAGCTTCCCTGAAGTCAAATTTTTGGTTGAATTTGAAATTCTCCCGTATCGCGATGATACTGGGACGTGAAACGTATTTTTAGTGGCAATATCAATAGGATCTTTAGTTTGCACAGGAGCAGTGGCGTGCTGGGGATGAGATCGCAGGGGGGGGGCAATAGGTCAAAATGGCGCCCCTTGCTAGACTTATGACTTATCGTCCCTTGTTTCCCCGTGTCCTTTGATTTGCTGATATCAGTTGCTCAATAGGGACTCGTACCATTACTCTTATAAAGTGGGTCCCCTGTTTCAAAACGGCGTAAACAAGCGGGAGTTCTCGTACACACAACAAAATCGCTTGGAGCTTAAACATTGAAAAGCAAACTTTTAGTACAAAAAATAATGTTTTCCTGACCTACCCATCACAGACAATATACCTTTCAAAGCAGTAATCTTCCTCTGTAGAAACAAAATAGATCCATCGCAGCTACGAGAACTCTAGGCCGTATCAACCGCTTTTTTTTTGATGCAACAACAAAAGCTGTCTAAATAGCAATTACAACAGTTGTCCTTATTGGTTGAAAACTAAATTCTAGCGATTTGATGGGTAAAAACGGAACCACTCTATGTGGGCCTAAAGGGGGCCCACGTTGTAAGAGTAATGGTATGAGTCCCTTTGACCAAGTGATAGCAGCGTTAGCTGAATTCGTCTATTCCTGTTCATTTGTTCATACCAATACAGATTTTCTTTGCAAGGAAAGGAAGTCAATGCCAGTTCTTCATGATAAAATGCTATTGAAAGTTCTCGAAAACTTCTTTCTAATTCTAAACTGTCAATGAGCTCGTCTTTGTCGAGGGAGAGAAAAATCTTTTTCCAAACGCCATCATCAGAAGGCCCTCAAGGAGCTCTTGAACCATCGTTGAGCGTATCCGCGACGTGGAAAACGAATGCTCAGCGGTTGATGGCAATTGCAATAGCATAAACGTGCCCTAAGATGGGATATGCATCCATTAGATGGTACGTGGGATGACATAGCATAGCTGCAAGGCATCAGAACATAAGATCCTTTTGGATGATTACAAAGTCCGTCCTGAGCTAAGCAAGCATAAGAAAATCAGAATATCGAGTTCTTCATAACCCCAAATGATCGT
Source organism: Aurelia coerulea (assembly GCA_039566865.1). Taxonomy (NCBI): domain Eukaryota; kingdom Metazoa; phylum Cnidaria; class Scyphozoa; order Semaeostomeae; family Ulmaridae; genus Aurelia; species Aurelia coerulea. Next base: position 10,601,176 of record CM076955.1, on the reverse strand, counting down.
TGTGATGCTGTTTTTAGCTACAGTCAGAGGGATGAATGTTGCTGCTAAAGTCGCCTTCAATAGCAAATCAAGCGCCTTGTAAAACGACAAGAATCGCCCGAAAAGCAATCTTTATGTCAAACGAAGATGATACGCAACAAATAAAAAATCATTACCCCTAGTTGGCTTGGTTCGTGCATGAAACTATTGGTGCATCGTCTAAAATTAGATGTCATGTGAGATTAACGATAACCCAAAATTACTTATGCAGAACTCTGCAGAACGTTTCTATTCGCGGGCATCTAATATGAGACAAGCAGTCACGAAAATAACATCTGTGCAGAATCGTATGCATGAAGATGTTTTGGTTCAGTGTGATCATGAGCCTTCCCTCAGTGAATGGCGCCATTGTTTGATGGGATTCTGCACCTTTCCTCTCAACTTCACCTGCGACGTTTGCATATTTGCATCTGTAGCTGTGCAGGAGGGGGTCCTTCTACCTTCGGTGAGGCTGCGAATGCTAGCCTCTGTGCAGGCCGCCGGTTACATCATCCTCTAAAGTTGACTTATTTGCATAATGAGTACTATCAACAAGTGGCTAATGATGCGTTCGTTCTAGAAAACGATTGTTTTAACGTAATTAAGCTGCTAATGAAGTCAAGAACGTGCCAATTCTGGGTAAATTTGTTGCTGTGCCAGGGTAAACATCATGGTGATTTATCCATCTTATGGTGTCAAATCTGTCTAACATGAAACATGCCGACGTCAAATTTTTCTATCTGATCGCGGGAAACTTCTGTCTTGTGTGCGCTTTCTGTGCGCTTTCTTTATTTCAGTGCCAATTAGCAGAGGTAAAACGTTAATCAATTGCTTTAACGAGCGTGACGGACTTTCTTTCTTTATTTCTTTCTTTCTTTCTTACTGACTGACCCGGAGCCCCCTCTTAGATTACAAAGTTGGACTTTGTAATCAAAAAGGATGGCAGCTTGCTCTTTTCGTCAATTTGCTTTCTGTGTATCGCACCTGGCCAATCAAAATCTTCATAATAATCATCATAGTCATCATAATCATCATAGTCATCATGTATTCGTTGGTTCGTTTTCTGTTTGGCTGGTCTACACATCAAAATCAAATTCGACGTTTGACTGCTAATTGTGTGATTAATGTTAAGCTTATTTGATTGGAATCATACTTGAATAGATACTCAATGATTTATTAACTAAAAGATAATGACGTGAGAAGTAGTATTAAACAGCGCCTTCTTTGAGTTTCCATTTGATTTCCTAGTATCATTGCGAATGCGATGTTTCAAGAAGCTGTCTTTGTTCACTAACTAATTGATCAGGGCGCCTTCGGCGCCCCCTAAAATAGATATTCTCTCTGGCGCCCCTCAAAATCAACCAGCAAGGGGGGCAGTTGCCCCCCCTGCCCCCCCCCCCCTGCCAGCACGCCACTGCACAGGAGATCGGCTGTTTTCTTCTCGCAGAATTCTAGGAGAATCAGTGATATTTATGAAAAAGGTATTGAAAACCTCAGCTATTTCTAGTTCATTAGTAAGTATCTTACCGTCCTCATTGAGGGTAATGCTAGAATTCGGAGCATAGGAATCATTCGTCGTACATAGCCAATTGCTCGTGGCCCATGGTCGAAACCGCCAAAGCCTCATTTTCACGGGCCAATCAGACGGCTAAAAAGCGAAGGAGACAAAAGAAACCCGTGAAGATTTTCCTAAATTTTACCTACCTTCATAAAACGCAACCAGGACAAAAAACTGCTTGAGATTTCCCGAATTTTTTTAAAACAATCTACTCTCCAGATGTTTGGGAGTAAAAGTTTGGATGCCGGTTAAAATATCTCCAGGATTGGCGGAGTTATTGCCTCTCCAAAAGACAAAATCGGCGAAGGCTTGTCGAGACCTGTTTACGCCACTTCAAGTCAGGTGATAAAGCCTCTTGATAAAACCTCTTTTGAATTTTATAAGTTATTTCGCAACGAGCAAACTTTTGCCATGAATGTAAAAAGTAGTACAATACAGAAACTTCCCTAAAGTATTGCCACATGACTTGAAATGCGCGAACAAGCCTTTGTGGACTTTTTCAATTCACATAGAAACCATAGGGGCATTGAATCTTCAATAAAAGAAAATTTAGTGAAAGACAATAGCAAGCACAATTGAAAACACAGATTGTGGCGTTTCCGGGTCGTTCTTACAACAATCACTATTGTTATTACTATTGTCTCCCGGCCAGAATCTCTATTGTTCAAGGTTCAGTGCCTTGTCGGTTTGTTTGTGGCCATAACTCCACCAATCCTGGAGATATTTTAACCGGCATCCAAACTTTTACTCCCAAACATCTGGAGAGTAGATTGCTTTAAAAAAATTCGGGAAATCTCAAGCAGTTTTTTGTCCTGGTTGCGTTTTATGAAGGTAGGTAAAATTTAGGAAAATATTCACGGGTTTCTTTTGTCTCCCTCGCTTTTTAGCCGTCTGATTGGTCCGTGAAAATGAGGCTTTGGCGGTTTCGACCATGGGCCACGAGCAATCGGCTATGTACGACGAATGATTCCTATGCTAGAATTCGGTTGACCTTATCTGAAAAAGGGGTTTCACGGTTTTCCAAAATTTCCGATTGTCTGAAAGATCTTTCAAGTTCAAATTCTTATAATATTCGAATTTTGCCTTTCGAAGTAATTTAACACATTTATTTCTCTGTTTTCTGAAAGTATTCAAATTACTCGGAGTCCTTTCCTTGTTATATATATTTCGCAATTGTGTGCGTAACATGATAGCTTTCCGCAAAGCTTTTGTCATGAAAGGACCATCGTTTGCCCTAACGTACTTTTTCTTATTCAAAACAGTTTCGACTACAGATTCAAATGCACTGTAATCAAAATGGTTATTTTGGTGTGCACCTAGATTTTCTTTTAGGTCTTTTCTAAATGACTGAACATCAAAGTTCCTATAGTCCCTATACATTTCTATCTTAGGGCTCCTCTTTATATAGCCATCCTTTAATACTGTCATTGTCATACTATGAAAATCCGACAATCCTGTTTCAATTGCAGTTGAATTTCGAAAATATTTAATTTCTGTTGTCAACATAAGATCTATTGATCGAGGACTGTCAGATTTAAAACATGTTGGTACTTTGATTAAATTTCTTAAACTATACGTATCCAGGAAGTTGCTGATATTTTCACATTCTTCTTCCGAATTGAAATCACCCATTATCAGAATGTTTTCATAATCTGTGCTATAATAATCCAGTGCTTTCCCAATTTCTGTCAAAAAATATTTTTTCGCACTGTTATGGAGGGCGATAAATTCCAAAAATGAGCCATTTTTTCTTTTTGACATTGATCTCAATCGCACCATGCGTTTGTATCCTCTGTTTGTAAGTTGTGTAAGCAGTTGATTTTTGCGTTTCTTGAGAGTGTCATTGTTGGAGCAGATGCGTCGTAATCGTAGTGCAAGGCTGTATGGTATAGATTTTTTCGTATGTTTTGGATGGGCGGATGTGCTGAGGAGGTCTTGGTGTGTGTCTGTGGGTTTGACGTAGAGGTCTGTCGAGATGCTGTTGTTTTCGTTAAGTGTTACTTGGACGTCTAGGAAATGTGTGCTAGTGGAAGGTATGTCACTGCTAAATTTGATATTGGGATGGATTTTGTTGAGTGTGGATATGAATTCTGTGAGTTTTTCCTCTCCGTGAGTCCAAATTAAAAAAATGTCGTCGATGTAACGCTACCAAACAAGAGGCTTGTGAGGTGCGTTTTTAGGGCATTTCCTTCGAAGACCCCCATAAAGAGATTTGCATATGGGGGTGCCATGCGAGTGCCCATAGCTGTGCCGTGTTTCTGTAAATAAAACTGTCCGTTAAACTCAAAATTGTTATTGCGTAAAATGATGTCTATGAGGCCACAGATGGTTTGGGTGGGAGTATTTTGTGTGGTGCGTTTACTCCTTGGCAGCCTGAACGCCTTCAAAGTGGGGTATGTTAGTATAGAGTGATAGTAGAGGAAAATACTAGGAATCCGTGACCAATTTCAGCAGACCTTGTTTTGAAGGTGTTTTCTATATCAGAAAAATGTGCTGAACAAAATGGGCTTGGGGGACCATCTCAAAAATTTGAGCGTTTTTGGCAAGGGGGTAATGTCTGAAATGGGCCTAATTCTCTCTAGCCAATTACTATTTTTAGAAACTTTGGAACTCTGACCCATTCCCCTTCAAAGAGTTTCTCGCTTGATCGGGTACTTGAAAAGATAAATTCATAATGGATAAGTAGAATAATATCGCCCATTATCACTAATCGTTTATCAGCGCGACTTCTCTTAAGTATTGAAGGTCATAGGCATCAATCAAATTGCCAAAATTGCATTAAGCCTGGTACACGGTAGGTCTTTTTGCAATCACTTGAGTCACTTTGGTCGTTAGACGAACTATTCAAAAGACTCCAAAGACTTGTGAATACAAAACTCCGTCACTGGGGTCGGTAGGGTTGTTGAGGAGTTTGTTTGCCGTTTATATTCAGTTTGGGTGTCTTGGGTCATTTTGAATGATTGTTCCAGCAATTTCAACGACTTCAGAGATCTAATGAGAAACCAGGCTTTACAGTACTTTACTTATGCCACTGTTTTCAAATTGGAAAATTTTCATCGTTATAGTGCTATTGCAAATGAGGATGAAATCATTACTGGTTTCCAGAGCATGCAAAATCTTCCCACTTCATGCAAATCTGTGAATGAAATTGCTGCTTTCTATCCCCTTGATACAAAATTGGTTGTTCGACGCAAGTGTTCTTTTACTCTCACGAAAGTTGAAATGGATGCTGAATTACTGCAGTTCCTAAATCTTTTGATAAATCGGTTTGTAGCATGTTCCTACAGAGTACTTTTTATTATATGTACAGGCACGTATCTTATTTAGGGCCAGAGCTATGCATTCATCTGGTCGAAGAATATTGATCTTCATTGAAATATCGATAGAATCACTACGAATAAGATGCAGCAATAAGACTTTCAGTGATTATGCATTGCACAAGTACATATTTTGAATCAAAATAATTCGCTTACCAATGACTCAAGAACCAACGTGGCTTCGTTTGCGATTTAACCTGCAGCAAATTTACATATGAAACAAAAAGTCTCGGACAAATCGTAAAAAACGTTCCTCCTTCCATATTTTTCTCTTGAAATAACTGCTTGAATTAACGCTAAATTTTGTGACACGAAGGCTCACATCACAGAAGACATTCGATATGATAAAGCAATTCGATGGACTTGATGCTCTCATGAATAGTTTCACATATATGATTTTAATCATTCAATGCAAATAAACAAGAGAATAAGACGTGATTTTGGCTGCGCTAAAGATATCTGGTTCTTTCATTTTGTTACATGCTAAACGGACAATTTAAAAAGATGCGCTATCTTCCATTTTCTTCTGTTTTGGATATCATCTGATACCAGTGTCAAACAAAAAGTTAGCATATGGCTCAGTTCCCCAACACGATTATAAGTCTATACATCTAAGCAATCTGTAAGGAACTTGATGATTCTTAGGGACATCCAACCAACCTTGAGCCCAAGCTTCTGATAAAGAGTGCGTATTTCACTTTTTGGTGTCCACTTTATGCACACGTTAGCCTTAACCATCACCATTGGAAGCTTTGATGTGGCCAGTGTCATGCGGTACAATATTCCAGTATACATGTTACATCTTGTTGCTTTGCCGAGAAATTTCTTTCAAAAACTAAAGTTTTTCAATTAATTTAAGACAAAACCATACACTGAGAACAAGAGCGGCTGTACATAAGTTGAGGTGAGGGAAGTCTTCAGAACATTAGAAAAATTGTATTGAAAATGTATCTATTGAAAATGTATTGAAAATTGGGTGAAAGAAACTTGCTTTATCGTGGTAAAAAGAAACTTGCACAACTTTCAACCATCTTTTGTTAGTTGATTTGTCTTCTCTAAAAGGTTAATATTGCTTTCTTCAAAGCTCAAATTTCAAATCTAAATAAAGAAAGCTTGGAAGCGCAATTCTTGATCGATTGGTGGATTTTAATAAGTTTGATAACAAGAGAGGTACTTAGAGGTGGAAATTGAGGGGTTTTGTGGGGGCAACTGCCCTCAGTTCTCACGAAAAGGTCTTGAAAGTTAACAAAACAATGGATTTATTGGAAATTCAAAGCTTGAATTAGAAAATTTGACCAATTTCTCGACGTTTACCTCCCATTTGAAAACAAAATTTCCACAACTGGCTGCACTTGATTCAATACAAATTATGGTGCAGAAGAGTTTTCCGTTCTCACCATAGCAGAAAGCAGATTCATCCTAAATTTAGTAACATCTGCAGTAACAAAGCACTTATGGTAAATTCTTGTCAGTTTGGTCCAAAATGATATTCTCTAGGGGACTGGGTAAGAGTTCCCAAGTTTATGAAAATAGCATTTGGCTAGATTTTAAAATCCAGATACGAAGTCCCTCCTTTTCAGGGTGTAAAACAATGTATTTCAACGGCATCCAATATAGTATAGGTTAGTGCAACATAACAATGATAATTGAAATAGTGGAGGTTAGGGTACAACACCCCCCGATGTAATTTGTGTCAAAATGCCATAAAAGGGTATTTTGTCCAAGGGATGATATCTCATAGATTTTGGCCCTTGGATTGGTTCATTTCATATCAATGTTGTGCTTCCTTACAGCATAGAGTCGATTATTATGTTGATGTTTTGAGAAAATTAGGCCCATTTCAGACATTACCCCCTGGCCGAAAATGCTCAAATTTTTGAGAAGGTACCCCAAGCCCATTTTGTTCAGCACATTTTTCTGATATGGAAAACACCTTCAAAATAAGGTCTGCTGAAATTGGTCACGGATTCCTAGTATTTTCCTCTACTATGAAGATACATCTAAAGAACGAGAAGCGAATTAGAAGGAAGGGTGCCGATATCAGAGAGTTTGTTTAGAAAGTGAGTCGAATCTTTAAGGAAGGATGGAAGTTTAAAGACGAGGGGGTACATTGTGTAGGTCTACGTGAATAATATCACGATAACTGAAAGCTGAATCTCTCGTCTCCTAACTGTGTGAGTCCTGAACCATGGATGATTTGGCACCGATATCCACGAACCCCGCAGAAGACAGGTGTTACATTAGCCAGTAAGGATTTAATGCTTTAATGCCTATCTTATCATAGCGTGAAAGTCAGAAAGCCCCGTTTGAGTTGTGGTTGTATGCTGGAAATCATGTTTCCTATTAGTTAATACTAGGTCTATGCAACGGGAGATATCTGACTTAAAGCAGGTTGGGCCCTTGATAAGGTTCCATGAGATCACTAATGACGGGCAGATTTTCATACTTGCTACTGAAAAAATCGATTCCCTTTTCCATTTCGCCGAAAAACTATTTTGGGCATTGGGTTTGTTCACGGAATTATGTTGGTTATTATCCTCTTAGAAGATTTCTTCTGTTATTTTGCAGAACTGGTTTGTCCCTTCTTATACTTGCCGCTTTAGTCATGACAATGTGTGTCATTTCCATGCTACTCTGCATAACCCCAATTTGGAAGTCAATGGCCAAGCTCAGGTGTGTAAAAAGGTAGATTAATTTGTCCTGTTTACGTTTGTATTCAAGTTAAAATATATTACTAACATGTAGCTACAAAGAGGAAGCTTCAATTTCAGATAAATCCGTGCATATTCAAAGAATACAAAGTTGTGATAAAAGTTTTATTTTGATGCAAGGAGCGCTCAGAAAGTCGTATATGCGTTTTAGATATTTGCAGATATTTGCCAAATATTTGCAGAATAACATCACATTAACTCTTGATAGCTAATGTGCACTTTGGGGCAAGGTATTTATACAACCAGCAGCCCTGGAAGTGTCTTTTAACAGGTTTGGCGGAAATTTCGGACATGCAGAAAAATCTTTAGGCCACATGCTTGGTTTCATTTTTCAGTCACGTTTCTAGACTGATTACAAGTTCGTAGTTATTGCTATTGATAGACTGATGGACGCTACTACTACGGCTCATAGACTTTCATATTGAAAGTTGGGGCGAAATTGTTTCCCTATGGAAAGCTGAATGCTCCATGCAATGGCATATGGGCCTAAATTGTCAGCTCAAGCCTCAGATGATAAAACGCCTCGAAATTCAAGTTTTTAGTAATGAACAAAAGCCACAAGTATCTAGATAAATGTTTCCTCAATCCCAGAATCAACACGCCTTTCACTTTCAACCAGAATTCCTCGTTTTGAAGGCTTTATCGGAATTATTCGCTTTTTATCAAAATATGTTACGAGAAATGTACTTGACCAGATGTATAAGCTATCTGTTAGACCACACCTTGATAACGGTGATATAATTTACCATGATCAAAGCATATCCCATTCTAATAAATTAGAATCAACCTAATATAAGGCAGCACTAGCTGTTAGTGGGGCTTGGAACGGTACAAGCAAGGACAGGCTACTTGAGGAGCTCGGCTGGGAGACGCTAAGTAACAGACGATGGTACCGTAGATTATATAATAAATGATGATTTATTTACAGTTGGCAAGTAACAGAAAAGATAGCTAACTACAGCTAATTAAAGCCAACTATTTACCTATTTACATGATATATTCTACAAATACCAAATCTTAAAGATTAACTATAAATAAATACACAAAATATCTTAAAATGAATAAATAGCCTAGAGCTTAGAAGACTAAACGTTTCGGGCTTAACCCTTCATCAGTAGTAACGAGAAAAAGGTACGTTAGAGCGTAAGAAGCAGAAAAAGAACGATTGATAGAATAGTATATTAATAGAATGAAGAAAGAATGCGGCGCAAGAATGCGACGTAAAAGAAAGAGCGTACGATTCGAAAAGGAAAACCTGATAGAAGATGATGGGTGAAGAAACTACGATATGAATGAAAAGCGTTTATTAAGTCCATTCGGTATTAAAGTTCCCAATTTGAAAATTAATCTCTTTTCCAAAGTCTTTCGTTTTCTATTGTCTTGGTCCGCGAATAAAAGTCCTAGAACGACCATATCCCCTGTCGAATGTCCCTCCGAATTAAAGTGTCTTGAAACATTTGTATCGGCATGCTCAATCTTTTGTTCTTTCTCGTGGGTTTTATTCTCTACGTTCCGCAAATGTTCACCAAAATGATTGTTAAGCTGACGACATGTTTCTCCAATATATAAAACTTGACATCTAGTGCATCGTATGCAATAAATAAGGCATGACGAGGAGCAGGTGAAAGATTGGCGAACCGAAAATTTTCCTGATGTTGTAGAAATCTTGGTATCACCACTAACATGATCGCAAGTTCTGCAGTTAGAGCGGCCAAAGGCAGTTGTGCCAGGGCGTTCATTTTCGTCGTGCAGTTTTGATCTGACAAGGGTATCTCTCAGATTGGAATCACGTCTGTAAGCCATAAGTGGTGGGGCTGAGAAGATGTCACGTGTTTTTGCGTTGGAAGAGAGGATACTATAGTTCTTGTAGATGATGTTCTTGATAGGGATTGCCAGAGGGTGGTATGTAAGTGTGAAGGGGATTCTCTCTGAGGCTTGGTTGTTCCTGCGATTTTTCATAGCTTCTCGTCTGGGGATGTTGAGGACTTTTTGTAAAGCGTCATTGATCACCTTTGAGGGATAACCATTGTTCACGAAAAATGAACTCATTTCTTTTGCCTTCTCTTTGAAATCAGGATCCTTAGAGCAGAGCTTTCGAAGACGGAGAAATTGAGAGAAAGGGATAGAGTTTTTGGTTTTGATGGGATGTGATGACGAGTAGTTAAGAAAACTGTGAGCGTCCGTGTCCTTATAATAGATGGATGTAGAGATGGAATCATCAGGTATGGACAGCAGAATGTCGAGGAAAGATAGCTGTGTCTCTGTGATTTCAAATGTGAATTTGAGGGACGGATGAAAATTGCAAACAAAGTCAATGAAATCTTGTAGTTGATGTAATTGCAGAGACGTGGCGCCAACAATGTCATCGATGTAACGTTTGATGAGATGTGGAAATGGGCCTTCATATTGCTGGCTGATGAGGTATTCTTGGTAGCCAACAAAAAGGCACGCATAGCTGGGTCCAAGTTTGCTACCCATAGCTACTCCACCAACTTGAACATAATATTTACCATCAAAAGAGAAACCATTGGTGGTGAGAACCAGTTCAGCAAGACGCAAAAGTGTGGTGGTGGGTGGATTCTGTGCAGGACGTTGATCCAGGAAATGTTTGAGAGCAGACAGACCATCGGTGTTAGGAATGACAGTGTAAAGTGATTTCACATCCATGGTGAATAGATAACGATGTTCACCAGTAAAATGGAAATTGTTGAAGATTCTGAGAGCATCAGATGTATCTTGAACATATGTAGGAAGCTGTTTGACTATGGGTGTGAGTATGGAATCAAGGAAAGAAGCGATGTGAGATGATGGACATGAAACAGCTGAGACAATAGGTCGACCAGGATTGTTAGCTTTGTGGATCTTGGGTAGCATGTAAAAAAGAGAGGTTCTTGGATGATTTATAGTAAGTTTAGAAGCATTGCTCGGAAGATTGTTCTCTTCAATTTCATTGTCTATAACTTGGATGATGGTTTTGTTGAACGAGCTTGTAGGATCCTTTCGTTGCTGCTGGTAAAAGTCAGTGTTATCATCGAGTTGAGAATGACCTTCTTTTTTATACAAATCCTTTCTCCATACAACCACACAGCCTCCTTTGTCAGCAGGTTTAATGACAATGTCACTTCGGGATTTAAGGTTTCTTAATGCCAGTGATTCTGCTTTAGTTAAATTTGTATGGGACACTTTTCTGTTGAAATCAATACACGATATTTCATGTCGACATTTCTCAATATAGTAATCAAGAGAGTTGATCTTTCTTGGTAGTGGTGTCCATGAAGATTTTTCTTTAAGGAGATCATCAATTAAAATTTCAGTTTGGTTTCCGTCATCATCCGACGTCAATTGGTCATCTGCATCATAGAAGTGGGCTCTTAAACGGAGACGTCGGAAAAAACTCTCAGTGTCGTGCAATGTTTAGAATTTATCAATACTTTTCTTTATAGGTACCCACGAGAAAGAACAAAAGATTGAGCATGCCGATACAAATGTTTCAAGACACTTTAATTCGGAGGGACATTCGACAGGGGATATGGTCGTTCTAGGACTTTTATTCGCGGACCAAGACAATAGAAAACGAAAGACTTTGGAAAAGAGATTAATTTTCAAATTGGGAACTTTAATACCGAATGGACTTAATAAACGCTTCTCATTCATATCGTAGTTTCTTCACCCATCATCTTCTATCAGGTTTTCCTTTTCGAATCGTACGCTCTTTCTTTTACGTCGCATTCTTGCGCCGCATTCTTTCTTCATTCTATTAATATACTATTCTATCAATCGTTCTTTTTCTGCTTCTTACGCTCTAACGTACCTTTTTCTCGTTACTACTGATGAAGGGTTAAGCCCGAAACGTTTAGTCTTCTAAGCTCTAGGCTATTTATTCATTTTAAGATATTTTGTGTATTTATCGATTATTGTAGCCGCACGTGCAAACAAACAAATTAACTATAAATAGCCCAAATCTGCGATGTATATTTTACAAAGTCGACAGTTGCAGTCCAGTCCTTTCCAGCTCCTTAATTTTCGTTTGAATACTGCAAGATTTTCTGATTTTTTCAAACTTTCTGGCAATGCATGCCAAAGCAGTGAGCCTAGAAATGATACAGATTCGATTCCGTATGTTGTTGTTCTGGCTTTTGGCAACTGCAGAGTATTCCCACTTCTTAGATTATAGTTTTCCGTCCTTTCAACAAAGATATCTTTCATGAAGCTTGGATTCAGGTTTTCCTTAGTTTTAAAAATTTCGACCAACAACAACTGCAGATTTTTCTGATGAAGAGACACAGAATTATTCCTTTCTAAAAGGGTTTCAAAACAAGAGTGACTATCTTTGTATGCGATCCGTAGAGCTCGTTCGTGAATCTTATTTACTTTATTTTTGATACGTCTGTCATGAAACATCCCAATCAGGGGACAGTAGCTGAACTGTGACATGGCAAACGTATTCATCATCAGAACTATTTTATCTGTATCCATAAACTTTGATATCCGCGCTAGTGCAGGAAGTTTCTGACTGGCCTTCTTACAGAGAGAATTTAGGTGGGTTTTGAAACTAAGATCTTTATCGATGGTAACACCAAGAAGTTTTTCTTCAATGCTCTCTTTTATCAGAGAATTGCCACCTGTCATAGAGACATCATTTGTTTTTCACCAAATAATAGCAAGTGGCACTTGTCATCATTCAGCTTCATGTAGTTTTCCTTGAACCATCCAGAGAGTTTTAAAGCATCCTGTTCTAACCGATTCTGAATGTTTTCAAGCTGATTATCACATACATAGATAGTCGTATCATCGGCATAATTACAGATATCTGTGTCCTTTAGTAGATAAAACAGATCATTAATATAGATATTAAAGAGGAGGGGTCCTAAGACAGAGCCTTGAGGGACACCTAGTTTTGTCTCTTGCCATGAAATAAATGCTCCATTCACTTTTACCCTTTTTTGTTTTCTACCAGTGAGATAGCTGTGGATAAAAAGCAGCGCATTTTTGCTGAAGCCATATGCGTCAAGTTTTGCTAACAGGAGTTCATGGTCAAGGCAATCAAACGCTTTTGAGAGATCCATCAAAATTGCGCCAGCGTAACCTTTTTTTGTTTAAAACCCTTTTACATTTCTCTATCAGATTTAGAAGTGCGTGCTGTGTATTATACCCCTTTCTAAATCCGCAAAGAAAATTTGACAAGAAACTTATGACAAAATTCATCATTGGCTCATACATAATTCTTTCAAATACCTTAGAAATAGGGGGAAGTACAGTAATAGATCTGTAGTTCTTCTTGCTTAATGTATCAGTGCTCTTAAAGAGAGCACTGACGTCGCCAGGCTTAAGTTCTTTAGGGAACTCTAACTTTGCCAAGCAGCTGTTCAGATTTGATTATAAAACGTCTGAAAAAATATCAGCATTTTCTTTTAATATTTTTGCTGGGATGCTCCCTTTGGGGGCTGCTTTTTTAAGATCAAGCTTAGTTAGCTGCAGATACATTTCACCTAATGTAACTTCCCTGAAGTCAAATTTTTGGTTGAATTTGAAATTCTCCCGTATCGCGATGATGCTTAGCCTGCGTGCAGACTATCCCCAAGGAAAAGGTATAGTCTGCGCAGCGCCGCTCACTGTTGTGTAGTGCGTGCTTCAGCATTTGTTTCGCAATGGTGATAACAAAGAAAGCTTATTGTTGTAGCAGCCAATAAAATAACTTTCCCGTGAAACAAGGAAGCAATCAGATTTGAGAACAGCCATCATGTGATTAAATCTCAGGTTTCACTTTGTTCTCTAGGCAATTTTCATTAGCAACACAATACTCTGGAATTTTAACTACCCTACTGCAGACAATAAACAGACGCCAAGGAGAAAGGGTCATTCAAATGCCATTGAAATAAATAGCTGACGCATACAATACGCGAAATTGAGCGGCGTTGCGCAGACTATACCTTTTCCTCAGTTAGGTTTTGTCTGCACGCAGGCTAGATGATGCTGGGATGTGAAACGTATTTCTTAGTGGCAATATCAATAGGATCTTCAGTTTGCACAGGAGATCGGCTGTTTTCTTCTCGCAGAATTCCAAGAGAATCAGTGATATTTATGAAAAAGGTATTGAAAACCTCGGCTATTTCTAGTTCGTTAGTAAGTAGATATTTATGAAAAAGGTATTGAAAACCTCAGCTATTTCTAGTTCATTAGTATTATGTCTATTTTACAAGATTGTCAACAATCAGACCCCCCAGTATTTGCGCGATTATATCCCCGATGAAAATGCTATACAATACAATTTACGTCCTCCCACCTTCTTTAGAACGGGTACATCACATACATTAAGATTCTCGAAACGTTTTTTTCCATTCTGCATCAAAGCATGGAATAACCTTCGCCCCGATATCCGAAATGCTTGGACCATATCCTCATTTAAAAAGCTACTTCTTTCTAATATTGGCCCCACTCAAAAATTGCTGCACGGCATTACCAACTGTAGTGAGTCATCTACTATAACCAGACTTCGAGTCCATTTCTCCAATTTAAATGAACATAGATTCGATCATAACTTTGCTTGTGAAAGTCCTATATGTAAATGTGATTTAGGGGTCGAGTCTACGATCCACTATTTCCTGCACTGCCGCCAATACTCACTTCACAGAAGGAACCTGCTAGATAAGATATCTGATATAGTTGGCAACGACATAACTCAGCTGCCTGACGACCATTTATACGATCTTCTTCTTTTTTGGAAGTATTGCTTATAACGAGAAAGCTAACGAAATGATACTACTAGCTGTTAACGAAGTTAAGTGAGTGCAGCTCAGACTTTTCCAACACAGTGCTTTGAGAAACTAATGTTGTGAGTTTGAAACAATTTAAAAATGACAACTGTTTGTAAACCATTGGACACTTTAGCATGACTACAGCATAGATCATACTCAATAAAACATTGGCCTCAAGCATTAAATTGAAATTTTCAGTCAGACACAGTATCATTTATGTTCAAAGTTCCTTTGGACTTCACAACTTCACACTGCTGTTGTGGGTGGTACCTCATATAAATGCTCTGTTATTTGGCCACGGATCAACCCTGACATCAACTTTTGAAAGGGAAATAGTCATATTTGCAGCAATGTCTCTGATTGTTTCTTTGTGATGAGTTTTCATTCAAGGTTTACTTCCAACAGCATTAATCAGAATCCGCAATGATAATCAAACAGGTAAATCGTCATAACGAAGTGTTTTATGTTTGATTGAATAGTGTGTAACGAAAGAGGTTTTGATCACATCAGCAACGATAAGCAAACAGCTGCATCACCATAACAAATTGCTCAATGTTTCACTCCATTTGATGGAAACAGTGTAAAATGCACAATGCTTGGCTCTAACTTGTTCATTGTCCATGCTGCAATGCTTCGTTTTCAATGAAGGTTATTTGAAGAATATAATGCTGCCTTTTGCTTTTACAAGATGTCATAATCCAATGCTGATGTTTACAGGAATTTCACTTGTTAACAGATTATCTTTCATTCCTGAAACAGAAGAAAAACCAGATAAGCTTTCAGTGTGAAAGATTGTGTATGATATATTTCTGGAAAGGGTGATGGATCAGCACATCAGCAAAGGTTAATACTCTTTCTGAGCAATAATTGACTTAATCGTGCGAAACATGGCAACAGGGATATTTCTACCAAGATCCTTTGCATTTAAAGACAAACCCCTCCATGAAAATCAATCAAAATTCTGTGAGATGCAAAGTATCAAGATCATATTTGTCTTCTTTGGTGCAGAGTCTAACAGAGGATTTTGTTTTGAAATTAGAAAATATGAGTGAGGAATGTTGATAAAAAATCTGTTGCAACATCTTTAGCACAAAGCTTCCAGGTACAAATGTGCATTCACTGTATTCAATAGGAGTGTAAGCTGCAGAAACTCACAAGAACAAGTACTGTATGCAAGAACACTGTTGTCTAAACTTTTGTGCCATTGTGCAGAATCTATCGAGCAAAATTTAAGACTTCCTCTTCACTTTTCTGCCTTGTCTTCTTTCTTCTTTTTCTTGTTCCACTTCCCTGTTAAAAAAAGAACTGACAATGAAGTTCTTGCCTGGTTGGACTATATGGCAGTCCATCAATTTAAATTGGTTGTCAATGCAAACCATGATTTTACAAATAAGTCTAAAAATACTCATTTAAAGTTGCAGTTTCGTCAGCTAATCTTTGTAATCTTTCCTGCTCTTGTAATCTATACTAAAATGTTCCAGCTGATTTAATCTTTTGAAGGCGCTCAAAGCTCATTGGTTCAACTATAAGTGATGATAATGTTTTCACTCTGCTTAAAGCTACATATGACATTCCAATGTTCTCTCAGATTTTCCAATGTCTACCCAAGCCTTTGACAAGGTCATTCCCTGACTTTTGTGAATTGCGAAGGCTCACGCAAGTTGTAAGGGCAACTGTTGCCTTTCATGAAACATATTTGAGTTTGCTGACTGGGCAGATTGGAATCTATGATCATTCTTGATCACTGAAAGACGGGCCCCTGTATCCATCAAATTTTACAATAACTGCAGTAGGCAAGCTAGGTCGTTCATGGCCTATTTGATACAAAATATCAATCACAGTTCCAGTGGCTCCATTGCAAAGTCCAACTCTTGGCCATAAGTTCATTGTTAACATTACCTTTCCATGTTTTGCCAAATAGACAACTGGCTTTAAACCAGACATTTCATCTGAACTCAATCTTTTAGCAGCTGCTGATGAATGTCTTGCTTCGATACATGCAATAGGGGTAAGCAACTTTGTCAGCTGTTCATAATTGAATTGAGCGACTTGGTCATTGCTATAAAAACGTCTTACTGCATTCTCAAATTCAGAAATCTGTGTGACACTCAATGGCTGACGGGTCAACAGCAACTGCCAATCATCTGATGTAGTTTCTCCTTTTCTCAGTCTTAATAGAAAGTCTCTGAAAGCAATGTCTTCCCTGCTGGCACCAGATACCCTCTGGTTCTCAGTAAGCTTAATAACTTTGTCAAACATCATATATGTAAAATACCCTTGCCTGCCAATCTCATTGGAAGGGTGAGAATGAAACAATGGCTTATCTCCAACTGGTGGCAATTGGCCAGGATCACCAAATAGAATTAATGATTTTCCACCCAGTAGTTTATCATGAAAACCGGTTGCTTGTTGACAACGTCTATCAATCCATCCAAAAGTAATCTGCCCAAGCATGGAATACTCATCAATGATAATATAGTCTACACCATTTAAAGAATCCTGCAGTCTGCAGAGGCTTTCCCCACTCAAATCCTTGTTACCACACATACCAACAGGTAACTTGAGCAAGGAATGTATTGTTACACCATGAATATTGAAAGAAGTTTTTCCGGTTGTTGCAGTAACTACACACCTGTTTTGTAACAAATTGCGCAAAGTGTTAATCAGGTAACTCTTGCCTGTGCCAGCAAGACCTATCACTATGAGACAAAGTGGGTCTTTTGAAGTATCATCATCATCAGCATGAGACATAATTAAATCATACGCAAGTCTCTGCATGCTATTGAGACAATTGATATCCACATCAAACAGGTGTTGCTCAAAATTTTGAGAATCTTTTCTATCTTTTATCCATTGAGGCATTTCACACAGTTGTTCTCGGGTGTAGTTTTACCATTGCGCTTTACCATTGTTGGAGCTATCAGACGCATGGTCATTGGTGGTATTCAATCCTGCCAAGATCATCCATTCCTCCTGGTGACATTCACTTTGTTAGTGTTCAGGCTGTTCAAACTGTGGTTCTTGATTTAAAACAACATTTTGCAATTTGTCAACCCAATCTTGGACATTTCTTTGTACATATGGAGTTTGTAGAAACTCATGCCAAACACTGACGAATGTCTCATCAGATGGATTTTCACAGCCCCAAAGATTGTTCTCAGAATGGTTCCATGGCTTATATCTCAATAGCTGGAATTTGCAACAAAGAGCTTAAATTTAGAGCTTAAATTGAAATTAAAGGATATGGAAGGGAAAAATTCTGGCCTTGTTGATAATCAGATCTCCCATGATACCAGGAAAAAGGCATTTCAAGATCCTTCTCAAAATTCGATAAATGCAAAGACCAAATACAATGGTTACGAATGGCAAGTTGTACGTCACCGGAGAACAACGTTATCAATGGAACAAAAGTCCTGGACAGAACGCGCAAACAGGAAAGTAGCCCCAGGGGAGAAGACGTACAGTGAAGCATTGCAAAACAAACAACCTGAACGCAGAAACACTGTAGATAACTCTCTGTTTCTCTCCACAAAAGAATATCCCGCCCTGATGAATAGTTTTGGCACTCTTGAAACCAAGCAACTGAATGAAAACGAAAGAAAACACGAAGAAAACAATCGTGCGTGCAGTACTGCAGCCCAGAAAAGACCAACAACAACGGAGATATTAGGGGATTCGATTGTAAAGGGCATTCAAGGCCATAAGATGAAAGAAGCAATCAACCACTGTGACAATATATTTGTTAGATCCTTCGCAGGGGCCAATACCGACGCGATGAACAGTTATGTTTGCCCTACCATTAAGAAAGCGCCAAATCGAATTATATTGCATTGTGGTACTAACGATCTTAGATCAAAAGAATCCCCATGGATCATCGCAGAAAACATCATCGAACTTGCAAAACAAATGGAAAGTAGAGAAACCGAAGTCATTGTATCGGGAATTGTTCAGAGAGCAGACGAATTGAATGGCAAAGCACTTGAAGTGAACAGAGCACTGGAAAGGGAATGTGATCGAATGAAGCGTAAATACATTGACAATTCTAACATTGATCCAAAATTACATCTTAATCGAAGTGGACTACATTTAAATTATGCAGGTATCGTTATTCTAGCCAATAACTTTATAAGGGAAATGGGATATTGACTAGAGAAAAACTGTTACGACCTATCTGCGGACACTATGCCCTCCCCTTTTAATGAGTCGCCACCAACTATAGACATAGTAGAACATATACCCTCCCCTTATTTCTTGTCTGACGACCCCCCTCATGCTATTGATGATGGTATTCAAGAGCGTTCCTCAAACTTGGAAGACAAGGAGGATAGGGATGGAAATTCTGAATTGAAAAACCTCCGGCTAAAAAACGTAGGGCGTCTGGTTATTGGATACCTTAATATAAACTCAGTAAGAAATAAGTTCGAAGGACTCAAAGACTTTGTTAGCGATAACATTGATATTCTAATAGTAGCTGCGACCAAAATTGATAACTCATTCCCTAAAGGGCACTTTTTCATCCAGGGCTACTCAGCTCAAGTCTTTCAAGTTTGAGGATGATATTGAATGTATTGGTTTCGAAATTAACTTACGGAAAAAGAAATGGGCTCTTTTTAGCATATACCGCCCACCAACCCAATCACAGCCTTACTTTTTCGGCCAACTTAGCACAGCAATAGATCATTATAGTGACAAATATGAAAATTTTGTTGTTCTTGGTGATTTCAATGCCATTGAAACAGAACAGGAGATAGGTGACTTCATGGATCTTTTCGCCCTCAAGAACTTAGTAAAAGAGCCTACGTGTTTTAAGTCCGGTAACCCTAGATGTATTGACTTGATGTTGACAAATAGAGGAAGGAACTTTCAACACACAACGGCGATCGAAACTGGGCTATCTTATTTTCACAAAATGATTGTTACCGTTTTGAAAGCTTCTTTTGACAAGCAAAAACCAAACGTTGTAAATTACAGAGACTATAAACACTTTCGAGAAGATGTATTTCGACAGGATCTTCAGACTGAACTCGCTGATCTTGAAGTACGACATTTGACCTACACGTCCTGTCAGGATACGTTTCAACGTGTTCTAGATAAACATGCACCAATGAAAAAGAGGTACATTCGTGCCAATGACTGTTCCTTTATGAACCGAACTCTTCACAAAGCGTTTATGCTACGCACAAGACTAAAGAATAAATATAATAAGAATAGAACAGCTGATAACTGGGATGCTTTCCGTAGACAGCGTAATCTGTGCGTTAAATTATCCCGTCAGGCAAAAAGATGTTTCTATAATCAACTTGATATTTCAGAAATTACAGACAACAAAAAATTTTGGAAGACTGTCAAACCTTTTATTTCGGATAAAAGCTCTTCAAAATCAAGAATAACATTGATTGAAAAAAGGAAAATTTTGTCGAACGAGTCTGAAGTAGCTGAGACTTTTAATAACTTTTTTGTTACTATCACCGAATCTCTTGGAATCATCGAAAATGAAAATGTTATTCTTCATCCTGAAGATATTAGTGATCCTATCGACCAAATATTATTTAGGTTCTCAAGGCACCCAAGTATTCAAAAAATTCGTTCCTTGAATGGGAACACTGGTTCTTTCTCATTTGAAAAGGTGTCAGTTGACAATATGAAAAACGAAATTGATGAACTAAACCCCTCGAAGTCAACCACTTTCAAGAGTATCCCTCCAAAGCTGTTGAAAAATGAGTCCGATCTAGTCTCTACACCTTTGCAAATCATATTTAATAACTCAGTAGAACAATCTTCATTTCCCGATGAACTGAAGTTAGCTGATGTATCTTCTCTTTTTAAAAAAGAAGTCAAAACTTTCAAGGGTAATTACAGACCTATTAGTGTTCTCCCGACAGTGTCAAAGGTGTTTGAAAGGCTCATGGATACTCAGATTTCTGCACACATGTCTCCGTATTTATCATGGCTGCTTTGTGGTTTTCGCAAGGGCTACAATGCCCAACATGCATTGATGCGGGCTATTGAAAAATGGAAGACGTGCCTGGACAACGGTGGAAAAATAGGAGCTATCTTTATGGACCTTTCAAAGGCCTTTGACTGTATTCGACATGACTTACTGATTGCTAAGTTACATGCCTACGGTTTTAGCCGTGAAGCTTTATGGCTTGTTTACAGCTATTTGGAAAATCGGCAACAACGAGTAAAAATCAATGGATCTTTCAGCACCTATAAGCATCTAAGGTTTGGTGTTCCTCAAGGATCCGTCCTTGGTCCTCTATTTTTCAATATCTATATCAATGATCTTCTGTTATCGATACAAGAAACAGATATATGTAACTATGCGGATGGTAAAACAATCTATACATGCGATATGCGTCTCGAAAATGTAATCTCTAGGCTAGAAAATGATTCCAAAATCATAATCGAGTGGTTTGGAAACAATTACATGAAGCTAAACGAAGACAAATGCCATTTTATGATATTTGGTGAAAGAACAAATCAAGAGGTCAGCATAAATATAGGCAGCTGTGCCGTTACTAATTCAAAGGAGGAGAAGCTGTTATGAGTTTTAATTGACGCAAATCTTAGCTTTGAAAAGCACATAAGTAATATTTGTCAAAAGGCTGGTAACAAACTCTTTGCTTTGTCACGGATGTCGGCATATCTAGGTACTGATAAATTGAGACTTTTAATGAGAGCATTTGTGACTAGCCAATTCCAATACTGTCCGTTGGTTTGGATGTTTCATAGCAGAAAGATGAATAACAAAATCAATAGGCTGCACGAGAGAGCCCTGAGGATAGCATATAAAGACTATAGTTCTAGTTTCGCAACTTTGCTGGAAAAGGATAGATCTGTAACAGTACATGAGAAAAATATGCAGTTGCTAATGACTGAAATGTTCAAAACAATAAATAATCTAAACCCCCCCATTTATGAATGAGATCTTTCTTCAAAGAAGTTCTGCCTATAATTTGAGAAATATAAATACATTCATGGTTCCAAAAGTAAATACTGTTAATCGTGGTACTGAAACGGTTCAATATAGAGGGCAGCGTATTTGGCAGTCCGTTCCACAGGAAATCAAAGATGCAAATTCTGTGCAACAATTCAAGAATAAAATAAAGTTTTGGAAAAATGTAGATTGTGACTGCAGACTTTGCAAACGATACATACCAGGGCTCGGCTTTTTATAGTTTCATACATCTTGCTTGTAGATTTTATATATAGGTTTTATGAATTTTGTAATTTTATTGACTATTTACTTGTATATATTTTGTATCATTGTATTTACTTGTATCATTGTAATTAATTTGTTGGCTTGAATTAGCATTTCTTTTTATATTTAGCTATGTAAGTTGTAACTTTAAATAAAATGATAATAATAATAATAATAAGACCAAAATTTGACCCAGCTGGGTTTGGCGAATATGTTGGAAATATTCTCGGAACAACATTGTCTGGAAGAGTAACTAATTGACTTCTAAAACCTTGTACTTTTTTGCAAATTGTGCAAGATTCATATTATCGAATTCAAGGGAATCATCATAGTTCTCCCTGTGTGCATATGCATCTAACAAGGAGTTCTCAGTTGAAGTATCCATTCCTGCGTTGTCAATGTTGGAATCACGGTCTGTAGGCTTGCGGACTTTCCGTGAGCCAGTAAGACTTATTGATATGATTTTAAATGAACAGCTATGAAGCTTGAATGACATTAACAAATGCATTTTTTCCTATGCAGAAAATCTCTCTCTCCAAGTGCTTTCATTGCCAACTGTTTCATGATTTTCTTTGCATCAGAAGTTGCACAATTTCTATTCTCAAGAATTGATTTGAGAAGCTGGTTCATGCTTGTTGACCTTGGCTCACCTTTTGCAGCATATTTAGTCAAATATTCCATGCAAGCATAATGGCCAATAACAACTTGTATGTCACAATTAGCTCTCCAGCCTTGTAACTGGCACCTTTGGTGGTTATAAAGCGTAGAATAATTGCGCTTTGTGACAATTTTAGCTTTGAATGTTTTCTCACCTTTCTTTGTATGAATTTCTTCAAATTTAATCTTCGTTTCTGGACAAAAATCAAATGGGAAATGAAGCCTGCATTTCAATTCAGACTCATCTTGTTTCTTTCTCAAACAGTAACTTGTGCTGCACCTTGTATGCCTCTGAACAGTATTAACAAGGTCTGCATAATCTGTTTCAAGGTCTGACTCACTGATATCTTGATGCCATCTCTGACAGCGATGAACTTTCGGTTTAATCCAAGTCTCAGCATCTGGATGTAAAGGATTTATTGTGGTCAATAACCAGTCAACACATTGACAGACTTTCTTTTCTGCATTTTTCCCTGCTGCAATAACTTCACTTACATCAACAACATCATTGGTTTCATTTAGTGTCCTTTGTGCAAGGAAACCTTTTAAAGCTGTTTCAGTTAATTCACAAAGCCCAGGACCATTTTTCAATTTGGCAGTGCCATGGCAGTGAATCCTACCCCTATGTTGGTATTCAAATCTATACCAATGCCATTCAGCATCCATTGTTTCATATAACCAATGCTTCACAAAATTTTCCAGCCTTTGGCAAATGAACCAGTCTACAAGATGAGGATTTTTAATGACATTTTGTCGTCTTTTCTCGCTTGAATTTTCACACTGATAACCGTTATCGAAAAGGTCATGCAAATGTGGCCAATGCATATCTGCAGCAGAGAAAGTAAAAAAGATTGTCGATGCTCCTTTGCTCGCTATAACTGCTTTTAATTCTTCCTTAACTTTATGCCAATAAGGATTAGACCACTTAGAACATTTGCAACATATCTAGACATTTTTCCAATCAACTCACTTGAATTGTTATTTAGTGCCATGTCATGCAGTTCATCTGTTGTAAGATGTGCTTCACTTGGATTTTATTTGAGAAAAATTCCACTTTGTTCAAGAGTTCTCTTTCTCTGCATCATGTTCAAAGACCAATAAGCAAATCTGGGATGACTTGCAAAGCGATAAATCCATTTTCCATTGAACTTTTCACTAAATTTTAGAAGGTGCTTTATTCTATCTTGAAAAGAAACATGTCTCAGTGTTGCCTCATTTGTTGGATCCCCCAGACAATCCGGGAAAAGGGTCGGGAATGCCATACTTGCAAGAAAAGGCGTTTCATATTAATTTAAGGGATTAACTCCCTCATCATTTGGCCATTCTAATGGCTGTTCTTCAGATATTTCCTTTCTTATAGCTTGTACTTCTTGTTGCTGATGTTCACCAAGTGGAAGAAATGAACTCATTTCAGTTGTTTCATTGTAAGCCTGATCATCCCTGCAAGACTCTTTTGAAATATGGTCATCATTTTCACTTTCAAGCATTGATGAATCATTTTCTTCTTCTGTATCTAGCGTAATAAAATCATGTGGTACTGCAGTTTCTGGTAAGCTATTCAAAGCTTCTTGGTCTACCTCTAATTCCTTATAAGCAGGATTGTGAGTCAACAGCCACATCAAAGCATCATGAAGTACTTTCCGCCTAACCTTCATATCTTTGGTAGAATCGTTTTTCCCCTTCATTTGAACAACAATAACAGTTAGATATTTTGCATAGCGAGGTAGTTTAGAAGCAAGTTTGTCAACTCTTTGCGGTAAATTAATACAATGACCATGGTAACCTCTTTGCCCACCTGGTCTGACATAAACACGCATAATGGGGAGGGCACGTGCAATAAGCATCTCTTCAATTTGTGTCAAGCCTTACAATTCAGCCGGAACTGCAGATAGAATCATTCCATTTTCTTTTGAAAATCTTTTTGGAAGCTTTTTATCCCTTGCACATCGTGTGCACACAAACTGTTCAGAAACTGATTGATTCTTTGTTGGCCATGTTTCAAAACCAATTTTACAGTGTTTCATTGAAAATCTTGATTCATGAAATGTGTTTATATTTTTGTTTGCCCAATTTTGTTGGTTCAAGGAACCATAATTGCTTATATCGAATTCTGCTAAGTAATTTCCTTTATCTTGCATTAGATGCTGCTTCTTATTCTTTCTCTGCAATCTACGTTTTTGAAGTCGTTCTTCCCTTTTAGATGCAGTTTCATTTCCTCGTTTTTCTCCTTCATTCTGGCGCATTTTTGTGAGCCGTCCTTTTCGTTCAGGTTCATTTTCATTTGCTCGTTTCTTGGCTGCATTCTTGCGCATTTTTGCAAGCCGTCTTGTTTTTCAGATTCATTTTAATTTTCTCTTCTTTTTTTTTGTTTCATTTTGACGCCATTTTGCAAGCTGTTGTTGTCTTGCAGATTCACATTTATTTACACATGTCTTACCAGCATTTTTCCGCATTTTAGACCGTTGCACTTGTTGTTGTTCAGACTCACTTTCATTTCTACGTTCAAGAAATTGTTGTTGTTGACATTTTTGTTGCTTTTTGTATTCTACAACCAGTTGGCTGGGATTAATAGGAAAGGAAATTTCTTGCGAGTCTAAAGAATTTAAATTATGAAATGTTACAGAAACCACTTCAAAAAATGTGGTGTTGAGTGCAGTGGCTAGCAATTCCAAATAGCTTTGTAAGGAAACCATATTTCTAAACTTCAAGGAAACTATATTTCTAAACTTCAATAGCACTGCCTTGCCGTTTATATCAGGCATGCCCAAATCATTTCTTGCACGAGAGTCAAATAAACAAAACCTTGCGTCAGGATTGAGAATAATTGATACCATGTAACCATCCAAAATGAAAATTGCACTGTTGTTTTCTGCAAAGACACTTTCAAGTGCTTCACACAGACAAAAGAATGGGGAGTCCCTATAATCTTGTGTATCATTAAAGAAAGTGCCTTAGTAATTATTTCCGAAAAACAATCAAGTTTCCCCCTTGATTCGATTCACTATGCAATTTTATATTGCTTGCACCATTGCACATTTCTTTAGAAGTGGTATTTGTTGCCACAATGGGCGATTTGCAAGAAGTATTCACCACAATGGGTGATTCATTCGATCTTTCCACAATGGGAGAGTCACTAGTATTATGCAATCTGATATTGGTTGCCTCAACGGGCGTTTCACAGGTATTTGAGTATGTTGCAACAAGAAATGGCAAAACCACAATGGGTTGTTGCCATGAATCAGTAGTTGCCACAAAGGGCAGTGCCACAAAGGGCAAGTCATTGTTAGCTTCATTTGATCTTGTAAAACACACTGTTGTTGGCAGTTGCTCAACTGAAAAATTTGGAGCATCAGGAACAATCCTTTTTGCAAAGCAAGCAAACACTGTGAATCACCGTGAAGAATTTCATCAATTGTCTCAGACTGCCACTTTAAAGCTGCCATTACATGATGGTTATAAGCCAATGATGTCAAAGCCATAAATGCACACTGTCTTCCACGTGATCCTTCACTGAAATAAGCATCCCCTTCGTGCAGGTTTCCTGTTGCAACTAATGTTGGCAGTTGAAGGGCTGAATTTTCAGAGGAGTTGTTGCTTGATGATGCAGGTGTCGGTCCTGGGTTCACTTCAATATCTCCTGCCAAAAGTAAGAGGAAAAGCACAGAAAAATTTGAAATACTGGCGATGTCAATTTCATTTGGCCTAATACCCGAATTCCTCGCGATCCTCCGTCTCAATTTTGAAGATTGTTCCTTGATCCACTTCCTGCCAGTGGCATGCAGCATGTCTTTATTTGTACATGCGAAAGTAATATCTAGGCCTATGCCCGGATTAACATCTTCCTGTCCCTCAAAAAATCAGATGTTAAACCAATTCTGTGAATAGTGGAAACAACAGACAGAATGAAAAGAAACCCTCTCATTACTTGCAATGAAAATATAAGGACTGATGTACTATACTTACCGGAGTGTACGTGTACGAAATCGCCTTTTTTGCCAGCTTCCACTGCTTCCCTAAAACCAAATCGACGGCTCGGCGGACGTGCAGACAAACAGCAAAGCAGTCCTAAAACCCTCCTCCGTGAGAGTCAGCAATTTTGCTGCGCAGTTTCAGTAGAGATACATAGTCCACAATTTGTAATATGACCGATGTATATGACAGCTTCCAACACCGCTGCGTGGGGCTGCGCTGCAAAAATGTACTGTTGAATTCGTCAAGCAAACTAAACGATTTCAATGAGTTTTGGTCGTTGTCCCCTATATTTAGTAGATTGAATTCTATGGCCTTTGACTGCGACGATGGCGTATGCATTGTTTGTACTTTGTACTATATTGTAATTTTTATTTTAGGTATAGTTTTGTCCCTAAGGGTGTTTTTGCCCTCCCCTCTGGTGAGCGGTAGGCCTCCGTTGATCGGGGCCCGTCTCTCACTGGAGCGGAGGGTAGAGTTGCCCTTAGCTGAATTTGCACGTGAGGCGCCGTTCATGACGCTGTTTGGACCTCCATTATAAATCTCCATTACAAACTTGACAAACTTGTGTCAAGAAGGCGAGAGATACTGGCCTAACTTTGTGTTCAGACTGAAAGTCGAAAACATTATGTCCTCTTTCAACTTCCAAATTTCGATGATGATGCGTGATGCAGGTGATGTCTTTGAGGTCTAAAGTCAGATTAAGATTTTAATGACCTATTAGGCCAATTAATATGGAAACAACAAGGAAGATTAGGGGACTGTGAACCACTTAAGGAGGCACAATGTCCTCGTCATTAACCGGATTTACTTCATAAATTCTCTTATAACGAAGAGTAACACCATTTCTCAAGAAAGTCTTTTATTTGGTTTTTCTTAGCCTCAAGCAACAAGTATGTTTACATGTTAGTTGGGGGGTTACCATGCTTTAGCTTTAGCTTCACCGTCTTTTCGGAGCTTGTTTTTCTCCAAATGTAGAGCAAATGCAAAAAACAATGATCTTCCAGAGGTTCTTTTTTGTGAACTATCCAAAGTCTAAGCCCTCATTCAAATTGTGGTCATGTAAGTGGGGAATTACTTCAAATGTTTTTTCAACACTAACATCCCAATGAAATGATATCCTCCTTGACGTTTAATTTGCATGAATTCGTGAAACAATGATTTTTGATCATGTCAACACAGAGAAGGCCCAATCGCGTATTGTGCTGGCCTAGCTTCACTAAGGTAAATTTACGCTGCTAATATTTCCTAACTGCAACATAAAGATAGCAGTATTTGTTCTTTCAATTGAAGAAAAATGAAATTCATACCATAGATGGTTGATTGTTATATCGGTTATTTTTTTTCTTTCCTCTTGTGCGCCGAAATTCCGAAATCATTGAAGCATTCTGCCGCCATGGTGACATGCTGTTACTCTGTTGCTGTTGCTGTACTGCAATAACGCAACATTATGGGATTCAGTATGTATAATGGCGATTGAATGAAATTTAATCGCAATTAATGGAACGTGATGTTAGTTTCTTAGTCAATAGGGCTGTGTCCCTTGTGACCATGTTTACAACTTTATCTTTGTGACAATATCGTTGAAAGTAACTTCTTGCGTTGGTGCATGTCGGCTGCACGTGGAATGTCTGTTGTTCAAAGGAATATAAAAAGTAATACTGCCATGTTTATCAGTCGTCTACAATCAAAAGCAGCACGCTGGTTTGCACCAGAGGAGCGCAGATTATTTTCCCCACCCACCCTCCACCTATTGTCTCTGCCTCTTTTCTTTCCACGGCCGTCGGTCGTGTGACAGGAGCATTGGTCCGGGAAAAGGAAGGTTTTCAGTCCAATCACCGACCGTAAAAGCTGTTGTTGTATATTCGTGCTAGCAAATTCCGGGCAACTGCACTACTGCCCAATTTTCTAGCAATTATTTGTTTTTGGCCTATTTCGCTAAATCATCCAAATTTGCGCTGAAAGATGTTTTGTCGCGTTTTTCATCAGTTTCGGAACCGCGCGGACAAACCCCTGTGATAGAAGATGTTTGTCGTGGCTACATTATGTTAGTCATTCTGGACATTGTAAACCTTGAGGGGTTTGTCCCTTTATTTCATTATAATCAAAGGAACCATTAATTATGAAATAGCAAGGAATGAAGCTTATTTACCTGCCTAAAGCCAACAACATTTTTGTCCTCGCTCAATCTCGGTTAATTTTGCATCAAAAGCCCAGTTCTTTGCAGGAAAATGCTCCCCAGCTTTTAAATTTCGTACTTAATGCATTTTTCTTCACTTTCCTCCTCGAAATGATCTAAAACAAACGCGAAACTAAACTTATCTCTTTGGCAGTTTGAAATCTACCGAAGCTTCGTCCCACCATCGTGTCCAGCTAAAAAGGCGCCGACGTTCGAAATTCGAACAAAATTCGCAGCATATAAGGCTTTATCCCCCGGAAGCATACAGTTCAACTCCTTATTGGTTGCTGAAGCACGCGGAAATCATCCAATTTCACGGTGCCCAGCCAATCAAACCGCCTCTTTCTAACCACGTGATATCAAATCAGTCGTTGGAAGGGAATTCTTGAGTACCCTCACGAAAATTGAAATGGCTACTAAGTTACAATAATTACATGGAGTTTTTTTTGAAAAATCGGTAGAAGGGATGCCCCTCTGCAGTTTGTAGCGTGCTCAGACAAATATCTCATTTTGAGTCGAAATTGTATTCACTTTCCGGTCGACGAAAAATGACCTTCGCTCAAACATTGATAAAAGTCGCTACAAATAGGATAAGAATATCAGCGATTATGGATATTGCCCGAAGAAATAACCTAAACACTTTCCCTTCTTTTAGATATCAAAATCGCAGGCGGTTTTCAGCGATTTCTGTCAGAAATGTCATTTGGGCCTAAGCTTCTCACCGATTAAACCTCATAAGCAGGCCCCATAGGGCTTAGTTTGTATTCTTGAGCTAAATGATTCACTTACCAATTACTCCAGCATCAATTTGACTTCATTTTCAATTTAATGTCTCCAAATTTTATTTAAAAACATCCAGCCGTGAGCAAATTCTGCAAATTTTTTTCGTTCCGTATTTCTCTGCAAGCGCAAGTAACCTGCTCGAATGTCGCAATCGCTAGGTTATTGTGATACAAAGTAAAGCGATTCGACACAGTTGATGCATTCATGAACAGATTTGGCCCGTCTGTCTTGCTCAATTCATTCAAATTGAAACAAAAGGGATAAAACACTTTTTGGCTGTTTGGTACATTAATGAATAGATTTTACACAAAGCAACAGACAAATTGTTTTTTTGCGCTGCACGTTTACAGCTTTGTTCCTTTTGTTTGATTGCATTGATTCAGGAATAGATTTGACAAAGCTGCTTTCAAAACTGTTTCTTGCTTTGCTGTTTTGTGTAAAATATACTCATTAATGTACCAAACAGCCAAAAAGTGTTTTATCCTTTTTGTTTCCATTTGAATGAATTGAGAAAGACAGACGGGCCAAATCTGTACATGAATTCATCAACTGTGTCAAAAATCGCTTTATTCTGTATCACAATAACTTAGCAATGCGATATTTCAGCAGGTTATTTGCGCTTGCAGAGAAAGTCGGAACGAAACAAATTTGCAGAATTTGCTCAAGGCTGGATGTTTCTATATAAAATTTGGAGACATTAAATTGAAAATGAAGTCAAATTGATGCTGGAGTAATTGGTAAGTGAATCATTTAGCTCAAGAATCCAAACTAAGCCCTATGGGGCCAGCGTATGAGGTTTAATCGATGAGAAGCTTAGGCCCAAATGACATTTCTGACAGAAATCACTGAAAATCGACTGCGATTTTCATATGTAAAGGAAGAGAAGGTGTTTAGGTTATTTCTTCGGGCAATATCCATAATCGCTGATATTTTTATCCTTATATCTTATTTGTAGCGACTTTTATCAATGTTTGAGCGAAGGTCATTTTTCGTCGACCGGAAAATGAATACAATTTCGGCTCCAAATGAGATATTTGTCTGAGCACGCTATAAACTGCAGAGGGGCATCCCTTCTACCGATTTTTCAAAAAAAAACTCCATGTAATTATTGTAACTTAGTAGCCATTTCAATTTTCGTGAGGGTACTCAAAAAGTCTCTTCCAACGACTGATTTGATATCACGTGGTTAGAAAGAGGCGATTTGATTGGCTGGGCACCATGAAATTGGATGATTTCCGCGTGCCTCAGCAACCAGTAAGGATTTGAACTGTATGTTTCCCCCGGATCTTCCACAAAAGTATTTGCAGCCAATATTCCTTGCTCAGAAACATCCGGGTAATAAAACCTTGATTTACTGTGAATTTGTTCTGCTTTCGTTATGTTACAGTTAGGAAACAGCAGCACAATAGACGACTAGGGGACACCGGAGACAATTATAACACGGGGCAATCTTTTTTATGTATTCAATTAAAACGTTTACTTACAGAAGGTGCACTACAAACACTACATATGAGCTACTGTACAACACTACGAGGACGATGCCAGGGAGAGCAAATGACAATGACAACTGGCCATTCCATAAAAAACATCATGCAACTAAATACTATCAAATATACAATTACAAAGAGCTACATATAAACTATTAAATACGGATATATACTAGGATCTGTTTCACACTGGAGGTCAGGGCTAGCACATGCGATAATGCTGAACAGCAGGAACCCCGGCCGAGAAAACACCACCGACAAGAACTGCCGCCGCTACTGTTTCCCCTCCAGGGACTCCACCGCCCAATAACATTGCGCATGTGCTGTCGGTTCGAGGTTCATAGTTCGCAATATTATGGATTTGAAAATCTGAGTTTGTGTGGATGAGTTGTCATTCACACTATAGACACCTCACATCCAATGTGAATCAGATTTACAAACATTAAGACGAAAAAAAACTTAAGAAGAATAGGACTTAGTATCTATGTGGTGTGTACCAAATGTAAGAAATATTGGTAGACTTTTAGTTCTAAAGGACATTAGTCCGGGTTTTAACCCGTGCGTATTTTGTTATTTGATATCGAACGATTGTCGTAAGCTTCGAGCGGAAGCCAGTTCGTTGTAGACCGTTGTTATGTTAGATTGAGAGAAATTACGTTACGATGTTGCATAAAGTTTGCATCGAAGTTTGCCAGAATATTCATGTGTTTTAATTATGAACTCGCACGGTTGGGGTATTTCCAACATCACTGGCACCTCCGACGGGACCCACTTGGGGGTCGAGGAATATTTTGGTGAATTTTAAAGGGCAAGAAGATGTCTGAAGACGGCCGCGAAGATGGCAACTTGGAAGCAACGAATCGAGATGAATTAATGGCGCTTCACGATCTCAAAGATGAGAGAGAAGTATTTAAAGAGGCCTTAAGAGATTCATTTTCGCGATTAAATGAAATAAATTGTGTCGAACGGGTCGACGAGGACTTGGTAAGTGAAATTAAAGAACTTCAAATCGTGATAGAGCCGAGCTTGATTGAAATTAAAGATTTGGACATTAAAATACAAGCTGAAATGAGGAAATTGAAGTTAAGGGATAGTTTAGTCGATGAAATAAAACGAAGTAGGTCGTACGCTGCTAAGGTACAGGTAGCCCTAAACAAGGCGACAGAATTAGAAAAGAAAGAAACCAAGAAAGATAATGTAGCTGGACTTGGGGGGTCACTTGGGGCTCAAAGAGATTTAGTTAGGCCAGCACAGAGAAATTTGTCACCAGGGTTTTTGTTTTCTAATTTTCCTAGTTCAGATTTGTTGGGTGATGGAGCTGGGGAAAATTATTCCGGACATGATTATGGGGAAAGAGCTCACACCGGACAGCAAGGGATTTTTGGACAACCAGAAACATTGGGGCAACCAGATTGTTTTGGACAGTTTGGAATTAGCGGACGACCAGGAAATTTGGGACAGCCTAGGAATGTTGGACCAACAGAAATTACCGGACACTTTGGAAATGTCGGACAGTCAAGAATTATGGGACAGTGTCGGAATATTGGTTCAACAGAAATTTCCGGACAGTTAGGAAATATCGGACAGTCAAGAATTGTGGGAGAATCTAGAAATATTGGGTCAACAGAAATTCCCGGACAGCTAGGAAATATTGGACAATCAAGGTATGATCCCTTTGGGGGGAACTTAGGATCCACTTTTGGAAATGAAGTGAATGCAGGCAGAAATGAAAATGACTTTAGAAGTCAAAATGTTGTGAAATTGCCTAAGTTAGAGTTAAAGCGTTTCAGTGGAGATCCAATGAAATGGTTAGAGTTCTGGGATAATTTCCGGAGAAATGTTGATGATAATCCAGGATACTCTGATGTGCACAAAATGTCATATTTGAAAGCTTGTTTGGATGGTGCTGCAAGCACAACAATTGCCAATCTCTGCATAATTGGTGACAATTACAAGCCAGCAATAGAAACATTAAAAGGAAAATATGGCCAAACAGGATTGTTGAAAGGGGCACACATGGCAGCATTAAAGGCAACGCAAGGAGTATCAAATCCAAGAGATATAAATAAATTACGAAAGTTGTATGATGAAGTAGATTCCCATTACAAGGCGCTATCAGTTTTAGGAGTCCCAGGAGATCATTATTCCGTAGCGGTTCTACCAGAATTGATGAAGAAATTACCAAGAGATATAGCGATTAATATTCGTCGAGCAAAGGAAGTGAACCACGAATGGGGGATAGGAGAATTTCTAGAACAATTCTGGCAAGAGTTGGTGCTCAGAAGTGCGGACGAGTCTCAGGAGCAGCCGGTGGTAGAAAGAAAGAGAGAGGGCAGAGTGTTAGCGGTCAGCAGTGCAGCATGTGTTTATTGTTTAGGAGAGCATGCAAGTAAAGAGTGTTGCCAAGTGGAAGATCTTGATAAAAGAAAGGGTATCTTGAGGAAATATAACAGATGTTTCCAGTGTCTGCGGAAGGGGCACCCTCAAAGGAAATGTAGAGACAAGAAGGAATGCGACAAATGTAAGAAAACGGGTCACCATGTGTCAATATGCAAAGAGGAGAAAGTAACCAGTTTACATGTAACAGCAAAGGGAGCCATTGCATACCAGACAGTACAAGCTAAGATCAACATTCCAGGAAAAGAACCAGTTCCATGCCGTATGCTGTTAGACACCGGAAGTGATAAGACTTATGTGGTGCAAAAGATTGCTGACAAATTGAATGGTAAGCCAGTTCGACATGAAACCAAAATTCTGGACACAGTCCACGGCAGCAGGAGTCACAGATGTGCAGTTTATGATTTAGAGGTTAGAAACATGAATGGAGAAGTTAAGTTCATTACAGAAGCTGCCACCCTCAGTAAACTGACAACTGTGAGGAACGCTAGACCGGAAGTGGTGCAGCAAAAATTTGAGCACCTAAAGGATATCAAGTTCTCTGATGTGTCTCAACACAATGAGTTAGAAATTCATGTGATCATTGGTTTGGAGGACTTAGTTAAGGTAAAGACAGGACGTATGATACGGGGGGAGGAAAACCAACCCATTGCTGAGGAAACCAAATTAGGATGGACACTGCTAGGACCAACCTATCAAGGAACAAAAGATTGTGGTCATGAAAGTAGTGTGCTATTTTGTATGGAACAAAAACAAGAGATATCTACTGAGGTAGAAAGACTATGGGACTTAGAGACTGTTGGAATTAGAGAAGGGGATCGAGTACATACTGAGTTTAAAGATACAGTCACGTTCAATGGTACACGCTACGTTGTTAAGCTACCCTGGAAGTCTGAGTTAATTAGATCATCGTTACAAGACAACAAGCAGCTATGCGAGAAGCGGTTAAGATCACAGATGAAAAGATTATCAGCAATACCTGAGCAATTGGAAGCCTATGATGGTATCATACAGGAGCAAATAAAGTCTGGAATCGTTGAAAGGGTTCCAGAGAAAGCAGTGGAAGTCAAGGAAGGAAAGCACTATATACCACATCACGCAGTCATCAGACGAGAAGCTGAGTCAACCAAAGTAAGAATAGTGTTTGATGCGTCAGCAAAGGAGAGAAGAAGTGGTAGGTCATTGAATGAATGTCTTCACAAAGGACCGGCGTTGATGCCTATGTTGTTTGACATTGTTTTGCGTTATAGAATGTATGCAGTCGCATTAGTGGGTGATGTGCAGAAAGCTTTTCATCAGATTGAGGTATCTGAAGAGGACAGAGATTTTTTAAGGTTTTTGTGGATGGAGGATCCAAAGGATGTGTGTTCGAAGGTTTGTGAGCTGAGGTTTGCAAGAGTTATTTTTGGGGCAGGGCCCAGTCCATTTTTGTTGAATGCTACGCTGCAAAAGCACATTTCAGACTATGAGCAGGCGGATCCAGAGTTTGTAAGGAAGGTGGTTAGAAGTTTATTTGTGGATGATTTTGTTGGTGGAGCTATGAATTCGAGTGAAGCTGTAGTCTTGAGAGGGAAGCTCACAGAAGTTATGCAGAAGGGGGGATTCACACTCCATAAATGGAAGTCCAACAGTGAGGAAGTACGAAGGGGTCTGACAGAGGAAAGGAAAGGTGATAATGAGAAAACCTTTGCGAAACAAAGTTTAAATCAGAGTGAAAGTCAGAGTAAGGTACTTGGGATCAAGTGGAATCCAGAGAGCGATGTCATGGCTATGGAGATATCACAAGTTGTAGAGCAAACAGAAAGAAGTCAAACCATGACAAAGAGAGAGTTGTTGAGCCGGTTGTCAAGAATTTATGATCCACTAGGAGTGGCAGGACCAGTCACGATTGTAGCTCGAAAGATGTTTCAAGATGTGTGCAGAGAAGGAATAAGTTGGGACAGTTCAGTAAGTGAAGAAATGCAGAACAGGTGGGACGCTTTTGTGAGTCAGGTGCAGCAACAGCCAGAGATAGAGTTTCCGAGATGTGTGACATCAGCAGAGAAACCAGAAGAGATGTCACTACACACATTTGCAGATGCTAGTCAAACAGCATACTGTGCTGCAGTGTATTTAGTAGTGAAGTTACCACAAGGAAGATTCGGAAAATTGCTGACTGCCAAAACAAGATTGCCACCATTGAAGAAGAACATGACAATTCCACGTTTAGAGTTGACAGCAGCGAGAGTAGCAGCAAGATTAGTCACCACAGTAAGAGAAGCATTGAAAGAATTCGGGATCAAGAAAGTTTACATGTGGTCAGACAGTTGCACGGTTCTACATTGGCTTGAAAAAAGGGGTCAATATCGACAGTTTGTTGAGCACCGAGTCAAGGACAGTTGATTGAAATACAAAGGCCACTGCAAGGCATTGCATCATTAGAGTTAAAGGGACCTGTAACCAAGAAGGTTTTAAAGTCAGACTGTGAAAAGAGGAATGAAAGACCAAAGAGACTTGCTACGTTTACAGGGGAAGAAAAGAGAGAACTACAAACTGAGATTTTGAATCAAGAAGATTAACTTCTTGATTGGGGGGAGTGTAAGAAATATTGGTAGACTTTTAGTTCTAAAGGACATTAGTCCGGGTTTTAACCCGTGCGTATTTTGTTATTTGATATCGAACGATTGTCGTAAGCTTCGAGCGGAAGCCAGTTCGTTGTAGACCGTTGTTATGTTAGATTGAGAGAAATTACGTTACGATGTTGCATAAAGTTTGCATCGAAGTTTGCCAGAATATTCATGTGTTTTAATTATGAACTCGCACGGTTGGGGTATTTCCAACACCAAAGTCTGAAATTATCTTAACTGAACCGAGCAGTTCTATGGATGAAATTTAGAGTCAGTTTGAGAACACTTTGGTTGACGTCATTTGAAAGGTCTTTATCGCCATACAATAAAAGTGGCATCAGAACGTTGTTTGAAAGGCTGTTGATTTGGGCAAATGGTCGTAATAAATTTGGAACTCCAGCGAGAAGATCTCGTCGTAAACTGTCAAATGCAGGGCAAAGCAACAAAAAGTGTTCCGTATCCTCAATGTCGTCGTTAGTTGGATCCCTAAAATTATGCTTGAATTTGTAAAATTTTAATCTACTGAGACCGACTCTTATTCGGCAAAGATACGATAAACCTAGGGTCATGAATCCCAAAGACAGATTTTGCAGGAGGGCAAATTAATGAAAGAAGCTTTTTCTTAAAAACAGCAACAGACGGTGAAAGCCTGGCTTCAGGATCGAGTTTATTCCGTTCAGATATGCAGTTGGGATAAAACCTGGATTCAAGTTTTTCTGTCCTTGCCATTGGTCGCCCAATAACATCCTGGTGACCGAAATCTGTAATTATGCGGACGACACAACTATTTATGCGTGTGGTCCTAACATCGAAAATGTCATTATGCATTTGGAGAATGATGCCCTTAAGATAACTGAATGGTTTCCAAACAATGGTATGAAGCTAAATGAAGACAAATGTCACTTAATGATTTTTGGTGCAAAAGGGAGTAATGAAACAACAATTAAAATAGGTGAGGCCTGTGTGAAAGAAAGTTCAGAGGAAAATCTTCTCGGTATAACCTTTGATCAATCACTTTCTTTCAAGCAACACGTCAAGACTGTTTGCAAAAAGGCCAGCCAAAAACTCCACGCTCTTGCTCGAATTTCACGATACATGGACATTGAAAAACTGCAGCAGTTAATGAGGGCGTTTGTTTTGTCTCATTTCAGCTACTGTCCGCTTGTTTGGATGTTCTATGATAGAGCTTTGAATCATAGAATAAATCATATTCAAGAAAGGGCATTACGCATTGCATATAAAGATTACGAGAATGATTTCGGTTTTCTCCTGGAGCAATGTAAATCGGTGCCAATCCATGTAAGAAACCTACAGTTGCTCATGACTGAAATTTATAAAACAAAATGCGGTCTGAATCCACCATTCATGAAGGATATTTTCATGCAACGAAATATTAGGTACTGCCTAAGGCATGGTAATGACGCTCAACTGCCAAAAGTACGAACTACGTCCTTTGGAGTTGAGTCCATTACTTACCTTGGAAATAAATTGTGGCAGCATTTACCGCAAGAAATAAAACAATCAAACGGCCTTCCTTTGTTCAAAAAACGAATTAGATGTTGGAATGGTGGAAAATGCAACTGTAGGCTTTGCAAAGTATACATCCAGCAAGTTGGTTTTCTAACATGATATATTTTACCTCTGATTTGTCTGTAATATATATTAATAGTTTTATTGTAAATTATATATATTGTAAATAGTAGGCCTTAATTAGCTGTAATTTAGCTATTCATTTTTTTAGCCTACTTTAAATAGATATTTAATAATAATAATAATAATAATAATAATAATAATAATATACAGTTTTTGTCGCGATGTTCCCCTCCTTGTTCCTGTTACAGCAAGGGCAGCAGAATACTGAACAGATTCTAATTTTTCCATCAAATTTGATAAAATGATGTTGTGACTGAATTCACATACTTTAGCTGGAATATGATAGATGACATTTCCGTAGTCCAGGTGGGGTCGCACATAAAGCTTATATAGTTCGTTTAGGGTATGCCTAGGGAGATACAGTATTTGGAGAGATATTTTAGCAAACCAATGCCCTTTCTCGTTTTGGAGATAGCAGATTTGATGTGAGCTGAGAAAGAGACCTTTTTGTCCAAGATAATACCTAGGTGTTTATGTTCGTCTACTTTTTCCACAGGTATGTTGTTAAAGAGGATCACGTGATGATCTATTTTCTTTCTTTTCCTTGAAAATAATACCTTAACGGCTTGCTTTTGTGGATTGGGATTAAATGACATCCTCCAAACTTGCGCCCATTGTCTTATCACCTCCAGGTCGTGGTTCATATGATTTGCAGCTTCGTTAGGTTCTTGGGCAACTGTAGAAAAGGATGTGTCATCAGCAAAAAGTTTAACATTACATTTCAAGTCTCTCATAAGATCATTTATGTAAACAAGAAAAAACAATGGTCCTTAAATAGAGCCCTGGGGCTTTCCTGCTAAAATATCTCCCCAATTAGAACACTGTCCATTCAGAACGGTTCGCTGTTTACGGCCTTCAAGAACGGGGCAACTGTAACACTAGCTCTCACGCCTTGCAAAACATGCAAAAAATCTGATTTTTGCACAGAACATGCTCATTCTAACCATCTACATACGATTTGAGATGCAGGAATGTTCAGCCAAGTTTGCAAAATTTTCTGGGGAAAACATGTTTTTGAGCACGAAAGTAAATTGTGCTTTCGCTCTAAATTTGTTTCTGAAAGATTTTGCTCTTGAGCAAAAAATTTCATTTTCGCATCACAGACATGACATCTTTTTAGGATAAAAACTACGTTGAAACGTTTAAGCTCCACAGCTTATGACACGACTAAAAAATATTTCAAATAAGAGTAAATCTCAGGATGATTTCCAAAGGTACAAGGTACAGCGAAACCTTGTTGTTAAGATAAACAGAGTGGCAAAAAGACAAGTTTATGCTAATTTAGATTCATCGGTAGTAGGCAAAGATAAATTTTTCTGTGAAACGTTTTAACCGATTTTCTCAGAACAGTCGAGCACCACTGAAAAACAATTCTTCTTGAAGATAATACCATCATATCTGATGGCAAGGAAATTAGCAATTTTCAACTCATACTTTGTTAACATCACTGACGCCTTATGCCTTACTGAGCCTGAGAACGTCGAGGGGCTCATACCAGTAAATGATCCCGTATTGAACGCAATGAGGAAATACGAGAACCATCCTAGTAGTGCTAGAATCAAAAATAACGTTAGGATTTTTTGTTGTATATAATCAGTTAAAATGTTTACATACCGAAGGTACCTAAGACATTACATATTTATGTTATCTTGATATGAGCTAACTGTACAACACTACGAGGACGATGCCAGGGAGAGCAAAAAAAACCATGACAACTCCCTGGCCATTCCATAAAAAAAACATCATACAACTAAATACTATCAAATATACATTTACAAAAAGCTACACATAAACTATATAACATAACGTTAGGACTGAAGAAACATTTGAATTTCAACCTGTTAACTCTTTAGAGATCTGGCATGAAATCAATCAGCTATATCGTTCGAAAAAGACTAGTGGGGACCTATCAACAGACATAGTTAAATCTATTTCTGATAGTTGCCTCGATTATTTTACTTTTTTTTGTAAACCAGGTGTTCGCAAACAGCACCTTCCCCGACAAACTTAAACTGGCTGACGTGTCACCAATCTTTAAGTTGGGCGATTCTTTCCTTAAAAAGAACTTTAGGCCCATAAGTGTGCTGTCAGCGATATCCAAGATATTCGAACGCTTGATGTCAAAACAAATCTGCCCATTTGCTTACCGACTTCTTTCAAACTTGCTGTGCGGCTTTCGAAATGGACGTAGTGCCGAACACACCCTATTCAGGTTCACAGAAATGTGTCGCAAGGCCCTAGCTGATAAGAAGGTTGAGGGGATGGTACTTATGGACCTTTCGAAGGCCTATGACTGCCTACCTCACGACCTTCTAACAGCTAAACTTGCAGCTTATGGATTCGGCCAACATAGCTTACTGTTAAACCACAGCTACCTTTCGAATAGAAAACAGCGGGTGAAAGTTGAATCCGAGTTTAGTGAATAGTTACGGATCAAATCAGGTGTTCCATAAGGGTCAGTACTTGGACTACTTTTTTCCAATATCTTCATTAATTATCTGCTTCTTGCAGTTAAAGAATCTGGAGGTTGTATCTTTGCAGCTGACACTACGATATATATGTTTGGGAAAGATATTGAAAGGGTTGTATTGAACCTTGGGGGAGACCTGTCTAAGTTCAGAGATAATCATATGGCAGCCAACCCTGCAAAATTTCAGGTTATGTTTTTAGGGCTGAGAGAGGAACCAAGATTCATCCTCGAAATTAATGACAAAACCATCCCTCTTACGGACAAAGTTAAATTGCTAGGAGTCACTGTTGATTCTCAGCTGAAATTTGATGATCATACAAAATCCCTCTGTCAGAAAGCGAGCAGGAAAGTGAGTGCTTTTTTGCGCGTGGCTCCCTATCTGAACCACGAAAAAGGTAAGATCCTCTATAATACATTTGTTATGTATAATTTCAATTATTGCCCTTTGATCTGGATGTACCATGGGAATTAATCAAACAACCAGATAGACCGTGTCCAAAAAAGAGCATTAAGAATTTTGCACAATGACTTCAATATGCCATTTGAAGTACCATTTGAAAGAAAAGATGAACGAAAAGTCCACATAAAGAATTTGCAAAAATTGATGCTTCAAATCTTGAAGTGCCTTTAAGAAGAAAATCCATCATTTATGTGGACATTCTTTGAAAGAAAACACACAAAATATGAATTACGAACTAAGAATCTGTTGCAATTACCGAGAAGAAATGCCAACACATTCGGAGTTAATTCACTTACATTCAAAGTCGCTCTCCTATGGAACACTCTACCAGATACCATAAGAAATGCATACTCAACAGCGATATTTAAAAGAATGATCAAAGAATGGAATGGGCAAAATTGTACATGCAAGATCTGCAAATAAATAAGAAACTTATGTTATTTACTCAATTGATTCACTTTTTTCAACTGATGCACCCAAATTTACAAAGAAATAAAAACCACATCTTATTTTTAATTTCTTATTTTCAAAGCCATGAATAATCTGCCACCTGTTGCTACATTTAGTGTAAGGACAAAGCAGAGTCGTGCAATAGTCATCTGTGATGATTTTAAAGATATGTAACAATTGCTTCAACAATCTGTTACAATTGCCCCATGTTACCGGGGCAATGGTAGCACTTGACTACTGATTTTAAAACTATCACAACGTCACAAAATTGGTTCCATGTTATGGAAACTGATGCCTATTTTATTCCAAGGGATGCAACTACAATATCATTTGCCTTCAAGAGCGCAGTTAATCATTCTTTAGACGATATGGCTGATTTTCCAAAAAGTGTTACAATTGATCCCGGTCTCCCCTACGCTAAAGATGGTGGCGAGGAACTTTTTGCCAAGATGCATTGCGTTCGAATTACGAATCTTTAACAACTCTATAGGAATTCGATTAAAGAACGCAATGCATCTTGGTAAAGAGTTCCTCGCTGCCATCTTTAGCGTAATCGTCTACTTACATTCAAAGTCGCTCTCCTGTGGAACACTCTACCAGATACCATAAGAAATGCAAGCTCCACAGCGATATTTAAAAGAATGATCAAATAATGGAATGGGCAAAATTGTACATGCAAGATCTGCAATTAAATAAGAAACTTATGTAGTAGTGAGGATCCCATATTTTTATTTTTATTAGTTCGTAGTATTGTAAATAGCGTGTTTGGATTAATTTTTTACTATGTATTATACCAACTGTAAATAATTTGATAATAATAATAAATAATAATAATGATAATAATAATAATAATAATAATAATAATAATAATAGGCAGAGAAAACAAGACGAGTTT
This sequence comes from Aurelia coerulea, assembly GCA_039566865.1. Taxonomy (NCBI): domain Eukaryota; kingdom Metazoa; phylum Cnidaria; class Scyphozoa; order Semaeostomeae; family Ulmaridae; genus Aurelia; species Aurelia coerulea. The sequence continues at coordinate 10,559,607 of CM076955.1, read as the reverse complement.
GTTTGAAAATTTTCGATCTATCGTAGACCTTTATCAGTCAAATAATGTTCGAATAAATGTTTTACAATCTAACGTTATCAAAAGCGAATGTTGTGTTCCATAAATAAAAGGAGTCTAAAATTCTAACAATGAAATAGAGAACGGAGAACGATTGATGTGACGAAACATTATTAAACTGCTACATCTGCTTGTATAGTTTGTAAAATGTCTTTCCGAGCTCATTAAGGCTAGAATTTAGTCCGTTTGGTTCTCTGGAGTCTAGTCGCGATATCCACAAGTTTTCGTAATGTTCTAATTTATCACGATCTCCGTCTAATCTCTGCAGGATATGTACCTTTAAATCCCTGCTTGTATAGTTTGTAAAATGTCTTTCCGATCAAAATTGCATGATTCACTCTTGTGGAAATGTTTGCCCAGTTCCGTTGCATCCGGATCATGCTTGACATCACTCCGGTGCTTATTAAACCTTTGGCTTAAAGCTGTGGATGTATATCCGATGTATATTAGCTTATGCTTCATACATTCAGCGGCATAAATCACATTTTTGCTGTTGCAGGAACCACCGTCAATACGACATGTTTTGCCAGTCTTTGTATTTGTTATGTCATTTGTTTGTCCCATGTGGCAACACAATTTGCATGGACTTCCTCTTTTCTTTGATTTTTCTAACGTACATCGCACAGAATAGCCGGCCTTTTTGTTCTTTTGTCGCTTTGTTTGAACCAGATGATTGTGCAAGTTTGGATTTCTTCGGTAGGAAATTATTGGTGGTTCTGGGAATACTTGTTTGAGATCTGGATGTTCAATTATCATGAAATGGTAGTGTCTTTGTAGTATTTGGGAGAGTCCGTTTAACTTCTGGTGCCAATCAATTACTAGAGGAACTCTGTTTTCTTTATTCTTTTCAGTAACTTTCTGTTTTAATAGACAGTTGCGATCTCGTGCTTCTACTTCGGTTGCAACTTTTGTTAGTGTTTTCACGGAATATCCTCGGTTTGCATAAAAGTTTATGAATTGCGTTGCATGTTTTCGATAGTCAGTCAAAAGGTGACAGATCCGTCTTATTCTTATAAACTGAGACAACGGATATGAGCGAAGTGTATGCGTTGGATGGTCTGATAGTTTGTGGAGGTAAGTGTGCGTAGCTGTTGGTTTGCAATGTAATTCTGTTATCAATGTTCCATCATGCTTCTTTACTTTTGTGTCTAGAAAAACAACATCAGATTTGGAATATTCCATTTTAAATTTAATAGTAGATCTGTAAGAATTCTTTGCAGCGAATGAGTTGCAATAAGACAGGAAATGTTTCAGCTCTTCTTGATTATGATCCCATACAAAAAATACATCGTCTATGTATCGTATCCACATAGCAGGACCTTTATGATATTCTCTTTCATAGTCGTGTAGCAAATCAGTCTCAAATTTTGACATAAATAAGTTTGCAAAGCTAACAGCCATGGGTGTACCCATTGCAGTCCCTTTGATTTGATGGTAAAATTTGCCGTCGAATGATAGTGTGTTGCTTTTTAGGATGAAGATTAGGAGGTCGGCTATAACATCGCTAGGAACAGACTTATTTGTGCGTCTTTCAAGTGCTTCTACGCATGCAGCTACACCTTCTCCATGGTCGATGTTTGGATACAACGAGGATACATCCATTGTTACGATGTAGGGATCTTTGCTTTTAGTGCTGTCGATTTTGAATTGCTCTATTTTGTTGACGAAGTCAGTCGTATCTCGGACATATGAGCTTGTCTGCATTGCTGCTGGTTTCAGAAAACTATCTACCCATTCTGATAATCTTGTGGAGCATGAGTTATACCCACTGCAAATTGGGCGAAGAGGAGGGAACTTTTCGAAGGCCTTATGGATTTTGGGAAGACCATAGAAACAAGGTGTCCTGTTTCCTTCTTTAAGTCTAATTTCTTCTGTTTCGCTGATATAGCCCTTAACTTTAAGTTCGTCGATAATTTTATCAAGGGATTTACGATACGTTGGGTTTGGATCATCATGGACTGTCTCATAGAACTCTTTATCTTGTAGTGTGTTCAAACATGCTTCATTATTGTCTTTTGTGTTCATAATCACAATCCCACTCCCTTTATCTGCAGGTTTGATTATAATCGATTCGTCAAATGACAATGATTTTATGGCTTGTCTTTGGCTATCTTTTAGGTTATTCCAGTGTTTCTTCCTATTTGAATGGATATGTTCACTGAAGTCTTTAGTACAACTGTTGATGAAGTCAACCAATCCTTCTGAACGTCCTTCTCGTACTGCTTCTGGATACCAATGAGGATTCTTAATGTTCCAATTAAGAGCACAACGATCTTTGTTAGTGATTGATTGATTTTTCTTTTCATTATCGAATTTGTCATCAGTTTGTGATCTTTCATAGAAGTATTCTTTTAGTTTAAGGCGTCGTATAAATGCATGCGTATCATTGGCGAATTTCTCTCTGTTAAAATTCTTTTGGCTAGGGCAAAAAGAGAGGCCAAGTTCTAAAATTAACTTTTCATCTTCTGTTAATTTGTGCTGTCAAAGGTTGTACACATTAGATTTTTGGTTATTTTTTTGAACGGATTGTTTGGTCCTTTAGTGTAATATTCAGTGGTGTGGAGCTTATCATGTCTCGATCTTTTGGCAGGAAATGTTTGTTTCGCATTAATTGCTTCCAAAGCAGAAAAACGATTACTTAGTTTCAAGCTGTTACTGTTCAGTTTGCTTGTGGGCAACTTGCACAATTTTTTTGGAAATGTCCATTTGCTAAGTTTGCTTGTTGATCTCGTAATTTCACTTTCTTGCCGCTTGAGAAAGTTGATTCTTAGATTGGGAAACGGTGATATATGTCCTGACTCTAAGCATGAACAATAGTGATCTCGCAACTTTGTTTGATCAAACGTTACTGTAGAAGGGTCTTTGTTTGAAGCTAGTTCAACTGCGTAAGCTATTGCAAAGAGACCACAGTCGTAAGGACCTTGCTGCGTTGACGATATATGTGTTTGAATCGTTGTTGGTACTATTTGTTTGTCCGGTGAGTAAATTGCTGTGATTTGACGAGTCAGTTCATCTGTTGGTTTTAGATTGAGACTATCAAATATTCGCACTGGGCCTCCTATTGAAGTTGATGTAACAAAATGGTTTTTTTCCAGTGTGATGAATGTGAATCGTAGGTGCTGGATCGAATATCAGGTAATCTGATGAAAGGCATGAAGATTGAAAACTGAAATGGGGAAATTGTTTTTGTAGCAAAGACATCCCAGCGTCAACAAGGCGGTCGCAAATTTCTTTTCCACTTGTTAAAAATTCTTTGTCAGTATTTCGCAAATCCAAATGATTGATCCATATCGGATTTGTCTTCGTATCACTAAAGCAATTTTCAATATGATGTGTAGAGAGTCTTTTGATTTTCTTGTTTTTCACCCTTCCGAATCTCTTGTTTTCCTTTTTCTTGAAATCTTGTAGGCATCGCAACAAGGACCTGGTCCTCCAACAGTTTTCACTAACTTTCACTATGAAAATGATATGGAACGAACATTGTTTTTGAAACTAAAGAATCAAAATAAATTGATCACTAAAATAGTTAGTCACAATAGTTTCTTGAAGGATTGCCGCGAAAAACAAATTGTCCCCAATGGTTTGACTACAAACCTACCAGTGTGTGCCTCAAAGCCAAATGAAGAACTTATTAACAAGATAAATGTAATTACTCAGGAGAACTCTTTGGAAGCAAATGATGTCATCTCAAAACACTATGACAATCTAATACCTACAATTAATGAAAAATCACAGAAAATCAAAGCAAACTTAGGAAATGTTGTAATTCTGAAGAACGCTTTCGATACTTGTTGCGATGCCTACAAGATTTCAAGAAAAAGGAAAACAAGAGATTCGGAAGGGTGAAAAACAAGAAAATCAAAAGACTCTCTACACATCATATTGAAAATTGCTTTAGTGATACGAAGACAAATCCGATATGGATCAATCATTTGGATTTGCGAAATACTGACAAAGAATTTTTAACAAGTGGAAAAGAAATTTGCGACCGCCTTGTTGACGCTGGGATGTCTTTGCTACAAAAACAATTTCCCCATTTCAGTTTTCAATCTTCATGCCTTTCATCAGATTACCTGATATTCGATCCAGCACCTACGATTCACATTCATCACATTGGAAAAAACCATTTTGTTACATCAACTTCAATAGCAGGCCCAGTGCGAATATTTGATAGTCTCAATCTAAAACCAACAGATGAACTGACTCGTCAAATCACAGCAATTTACTCACCGGACAAACAAATAGTACCAACAACGATTCAAACACATATATCGTCAACGCAGCAAGGTCCTTACGACTGTGGTCTCTTTGCAATAGCTTACGCAGTTGAACTAGCTTCAAACAAAGACCCTTCTACAGTAACGTTTGATCAAACAAAGTTGCGAGATCACTATTGTTCATGCTTAGAGTCAGGACATATATCACCGTTTCCCAATCTAAGAATCAACTTTCTCAAGCGGCAAGAAAGTGAAATTACGAGATCAACAAGCAAACTTAGCAAATGGACATTTCCAAAAAAATTTTGCAAGTTGCCCACAAGCAAACTGAACAGTAACAGCATGAAACTAAGTAATCGTTTTTCTGCTTTGGAAGCAATTAATGCGAAACAAACATTTCCTGCCAAAAGATCGAGACATGATAAGCTCCACACCACTGAATATTACACTAAAGGACCAAACAATCCGTTCAAAAAAATAACCAAAAATCTAATGTGTACAACCTTTGACAGCACAAATTAACAGAAGATGAAAAGTTAATTTTAGAACTTGGCCTCTCTTTTTGCCCTAGCCAAAAGAATTTTAACAGAGAGAAATTCGCCAATGATACGCATGCATTTATACGACGCCTTAAACTAAAAGAATACTTCTATGAAAGATCACAAACTGATGACAAATTCGATAATGAAAAGAAAAATCAATCAATCACTAACAAAGATCGTTGTGCTCTTAATTGGAACATTAAGAATCCTCATTGGTATCCGGAAGCAGTACGAGAAGGACGTTCAGAAGGATTGGTTGACTTCATCAACAGTTGTACTAAAGACTTCAGTGAACATATCCATTCAAATAGGAAGAAACACTGGAATAACCTAAAAGATAGCCAAAGACAAGCCATAAAATCATTGTCATTTGACGAATCGATTATAATCAAACCTGCAGATAAAGGGAGTGGGATTGTGATTATGAACACAAAAGACAATAATGAAGCATGTTTGAACACACTACAAGATAAAGAGTTCTATGAGACAGTCCATGATGATCCAAACCCAACGTATCGTAAATCCCTTGATAAAATTATCGACGAACTTAAAGTTAAGGGCTATATCAGCGAAACAGAAGAAATTAGACTTAAAGAAGGAAACAGGACACCTTGTTTCTATGGTCTTCCCAAAATCCATAAGGCCTTCGAAAAGTTCCCTCCTCTTCGCCCAATTTGCAGTGGGTATAACTCATGCTCCACAAGATTATCAGAATGGGTAGATAGTTTTCTGAAACAAGCAGCAATGCAGACAAGCTCATATGTCCGAGATACGACTGACTTCGTCAACAAAATAGAGCAATTCAAAATCGACAGCACTAAAAGCAAAGATCCCTACATCGTAACAATGGATGTATCCTCGTTGTATCCAAACATCGACCATGGAGAAGGTGTAGCTGCATGCGTAGAAGCACTTGAAAGACGCACAAATAAGTCTGTTCCTAGCGATGTTATAGCCGACCTCCTAATCTTCATCCTAAAAAGCAACACACTATCATTCGACGGCAAATTTTACCATCAAATCAAAGGGACTGCAATGGGTACACCCATGGCTGTTAGCTTTGCAAACTTATTTATGTCAAAATTTGAGACTGACTTGCTACACGACTATGAAAGAGAATATCATAAAGGTCCTGCTATGTGGATACGATACATAGACGATGTATTTTTTGTATGGGATCATAATCAAGAAGAGCTGAAACATTTCCTGTCTTATTGCAACTCATTCGCTGCAAAGAATTCTTACAGATCTACTATTAAATTTAAAATGGAATATTCCAAATCTGATGTTGTTTTTCTAGACACAAAAGTAAAGAAGCATGATGGAACATTGATAACAGAATTACATTGCAAACCAACAGCTACGCACACTTACCTCCACAAACTATCAGACCATCCAACGCATACACTTCGCTCATATCCGTTGTCTCAGTTTATAAGAATAAGACGGATCTGTCACCTTTTGACTGACTATCGAAAACATGCAACGCAATTCATAAACTTTTATGCAAACCGAGGATATTCCGTGAAAACACTAACAAAAGTTGCAACCGAAGTAGAAGCACGAGATCGCAACTGTCTATTAAAACAGAAAGTTACTGAAAAGAATAAAGAAAACAGAGTTCCTCTAGTAAATGATTGGCACCAGAAGTTTAAGGGACTCTCCCTAATACTACAAAGACACTACCATTTCATGATAATTGAACATCCAGATCTCAAACAAGTATTCCCAGAACCACCAATAATTTCCTACCGAAGAAATCCAAACTTGCACAATCATCTGGTTCAAACAAAGCGACAAAAGAACAAAAAGGCCGGCTATTCTGTGCGATGTACGTTAGAAAAATCAAAGAAAAGAGGGAGTCCATGCAAATTGTGTTGCCACATGGGACAAACAAATGACATAACAAATACAAAGACTGGCAAAACATGTCGTATTGACGGTGGTTCCTGCAACAGCAAAAATGTGATTTATGCCGCTGAATGTATGAAGCATAAGCTAATATACATCGGATATACATCCACAGCTTTAAGCCAAAGGTTTAATAAGCACCGGAGTGATGCTAAGCATGATCCGGATGCAACGGAACTGGGCAAACATTTCCACGAGAGTGAATCATGCAATTTTGATAGGGATTTAAAGGTACATATCCTGCAGAGATTAGACGGAGATCGTGATAAATTAGAACATTACGAAAACTTGTGGATATCGCGACGAGACTCCAGAGAACCAAACGGACTAAATTCTAGCCTTAATGAGCTCAAAAAGACGTTTTACAAACTATACAAGCATATGTAGCAGTTTAATAAAGTTTCGTCACATCAATCGTTCTCCGTTCTCTATTTCATTGTTAGAATTTTAGACTCCTTTTAATTCTTACTTCAGAGAAAAAATAACGTGGCCCCTCAGAGCTGAGAACAATCACAAATATATAATTTGCCAGTTGCCAGATACCAATGGCAGTGTTCTCTCATCACCGGGGCCAAAGTTTGGGATTTCAAATACACTGGTCAAATGTGCACTCCCGACGCAACGGAAATAGTTGGGGGTTAGAGAAAAATGTTTAGATTTTTTCTCCACAAACCAGTGCACTCAATGTCCATTGCAGAGACAGACATCCCTGTCATGAAATAAAGGAGCATGGTACGATTTTAGCTTAGGTTGTGGGTGGGCGGGTGAAAGAAATCGCAAAACCTTACGAAATGCCAGATCTTTACCACGCCTTTCTGCTTTGCCTCCAATGTCCAAATGCGAAGGCAACTTGACACAATTTTGGCTTTTAAACTGAATGCGAAAACCAAATCGAAAGATTTCCAAATCTATTGTCTACAAACGCATACTGCGAAAGATTGACTGCTTTGTTGGTCAACCTATTTCTACGCTTCTGGTAAAAGTATTCTTTTAAAAACCAGCCAAATGCGAGGCAAGCAGTGTTCCAAATATTTCAAAAAGTGAATAAACAATCTTCTGGGAATTGAGTGATACGTGTTTTTACGCATGTAACAACGAACAAATTTACGAATCACCGAGCACAAAAACTGATTGCTGAAAAGTTTTCGTTTGCAAAAACAACAAGACGCAATGCATGCAGCGTGCTAAATTATTAGAAAAGTGAATAAAAACGATCTGCTGATAATTGAGTGATACGTGTAGTTACGCACATCATAGCCAAATGAATCGTAACAAGGTTGTGGGACACCTTTATAAACGAACGCTCGCAGCATCTTCCGCGAATTAACTGGGATATAAAATTTCATTCTTATCCCTATTTAATTCTTGCTTCAGAGAAAAAATAACGTGGCCCCTCAGAGCTGAGAACAATCACAAATATAAAATTTGCCAGTTGCCAGATACCAATGGCAGTGTTCTCTCATCACCGGGGCCAAAGTTTGGGATTTCAAATGCACTGGTCAAATGTGCACTCCCGCCGCAACCGAAATAGTTGGGGGTTAGAGAAAAATGTTTAGATTTTTTCTCCACCACAGAACACATGTGTTCCCCCAACCCCCAAATATCCGAGAAAAAGAATGTAGCCTCCCGGACCCCTACCCAAGATGAGAGAACACCCCATGCTGGCATTTCTTGTTTGGCTCGGCCAGCTCGGCTTAGCCTCTTTAGGTAAAATTTGCTTTTAGTTTTATGCACAAAGTAAACTGAGAAAGATTTCTTTGTTTTATCGCTCTGCGAGAAGTGAAAAAACATTCACAAGGCCACATCTAAACTCACACGATTGCCAAAATACCGCTATAAACGAAGTAAACTGAGTAAGATTTCTTCGTTTTATCGTCCTGCGAGAAGTGAAAAACATTTGCAAGGCAACATCTAAACTCACACGATTGCCAAAATACCGCTATAAACAGGTAACCACCTCATCTCGATGGCCATTCCAACATGATTCCAATTTGATTTGATTTGATTTGATTTTAATTTCTTTAGGCATGGTGGCCACGTCAGTCAAAGGACTGATTTACAGCGGGCCGTGCAATCATCTTCCATTGCTGTTGTTGTAAACTTATTCGAATTTGATATCAATCCACCATAAACAGAGGATGGTAAAGGCCCGGTAAAGGAGGTGAAGATCATGAATCACGAAAATAAAATGTTCAATTTCACAAAGAATATAGCGTTTACTCGTTTAAAGTCAATAAACACTGGCTTTTCGCGTTTCACGAGAAGAAAATATGGCCAAAAATATTGCAGATCACGTTTCACGAAATACCCTTTACAACCCTCTAAACAGGGACTCACCTCATCTTGATGGTTACTTCAATTATCTTCCGCCATAAAAACAGGCAACCACCTCATGGATGGCTATTTCATTAACTTAACTTAAGGTAAACATCTCATCTCAATGCTCACCAGGCAACCATCTCATCTCAACGACTGCCTAATTCGCTTTGGGCTACAACCAACTTAATGGCACCCAATTAACTTTATTAACTTTTGGGCTACAACCAACTTAATGGCACCCAATCAACTTTATTAACTTTGGGCAACAACCAACTCAATGGCACCCAATTAACTTTGTAAACTTTGGGCAACAACCAACTCAATGGCACCAAATTAACTTTGGATAAACATCTAATGTCGATGATTAACCTTCTTCTCGATAATCAGCCATTAAGTTAGCATGCTTGCAACTAGTCTTCAATAGATTAGCACACAGAAAACATGCACAGTAGTCTTTACTTATCTTAACCAAAACATAAGTTTTATAAGTAACCCAACACATACGTGTGGTATCAATGTCACCTTAACGTGGACAACAGCCACAAAAAGAACAAATATAATAAATCGGGTTTTTTTTTAAGAAACTAAGGTCCGATGCTGGTAGGAAATTTCTTAAAGTTTTGCGCCATTTTGCTAGCAACAGTTTATTGTTTCATATACTCACAATGCTGGAAGTGTAGAACTAATTCAGCTTTGTTAAGAGGGCTCCCAAATTACTTAGTAAGATCTCAAAAACCAGTAAATAACATAATTTGCACTCAGAAAAATTTCCAAAGATTTGATATAACTGTACACTGACAAAACATTTTGCAAATTACAAAAGTTTCTTAGCTTTTTCAATTCAGATAGGGAAGTTTTTTAACTTTCGAAAAAATTGAGCCTTCCGTTTCTTATAAGCGGCACCCAATTAACTTTATTAACTTTGGGCTACAACCAACTTAATGGCACCCAATCAACTTTATTAACTTTGGGCAACAACCAACTCAATGGCACCCAATTAACTTTGTAAACTTTGGGCAACAACCAACTCAATGGCACCAAATTAACTTTGGATAAACATCTAATGTCGATGATTAACCTTCTTCTCGATAATCAGCCATTAAATTAGCATGATTGCAACTAGTCTTCAATAGATTAGCGCACAGAAAACATGCACAGTAGTCTTTACTTATCTTAACCAAAACATAAGTTTCGTAAGCAACCCAACACATTCGTGTGGTATCAATGTCACATTAACGTGGACAACAGCCACAAAAAGAACAAATATAATAAATCGGTTTTTTTTTTAAGAAACCAAGGTCCGATGCTGGTAGGAAATTTCTTAAAGTTTTGCGCCATTTTGCTAGCAACAGTTTATGTGTTTCATATACTCACAATGCTGGAAGTGTAGAACCAATTCAGCTTTGTTAAGAGGGCTCCCAAATTACCCAGCAAGATCCCAAAAACCAGCAAACAACATAATTTGCACTCAGAATAATTTCCAAAGAATTGCTATAACTGTACACTGACAAAACATTTTGCAAATTACAAAAGTTTCTTAGCTTTTTCAATTCAGATAAGGATGTTTTTTAACTTTTGAAAAAATTGAGCCTTCCGCTTCTTATAAGCGGTCTCCTATAAAAAGAGAACGTGTAGTAACCTTAAGCGTTGCAGTGATTAGTGCCTTTTGAAGTAGCCAATTTTTACAGTAGAAGCAGGAATAACTAAGGCATTGTCGTTTAGCAAAGCAAAAGTTTAAACAATCTTTTCTGAGCAGATTATTATGTTCTTTTAGCGTTACGGGACAAACCCTTACTCAGCAAAGCCCTGTGATACAGCTCTGACAAGTTTTTGGACAACCTTAATCTTATCAAACAATGCCCGGATTCGATTGTCTCTCAACAAAAATTTCGCTGATAATTAAGAATCGTTTCCATTCTCTTTGAATTTCAGACGTAAAAATGTAAAGTTAGTTGCTTAAAATGAAACATAGAAATGATGTACCATAAACAGCTCATAACGTACAGAGCTTATAAATTCTTCCCAATTTACGTGAACCTTCTCGCATAAAGAACTTTCTGATACCAGGCTTTGAGTTTCACAGCCTGCACGAAGTTGGGATACAGCCGAAGCCCTAAAAACTAGGGAAACACTCAAACAACCCAAACATGGATCTTCAGCTCCATTTATCTCCATTTTCAACGATCTTACTTTGAGGGATGAACTCCAAAACCCGAAGCTTGAAAAGCGTTACTTAAACTACCCACAAATCTTAGCCAAGTCAATTCTGACGTAGGGAAAACCGAACCACCGCCGTTCAGCTGACGAACTATTTTACAAAACTAAGAAAAGACTTTTCGCTCTTCATTTACAACATTTTAATTTTGTGTGCTGATGGGCACTTTTGCTTTTGTTTTTATTTTATTTGCTTTGCGGCTACTGGCGATTGCTGAGCAGTTGCTTCCAGTTAATATCAAAGACTATAGTTTAGTCGATGGTGCATTCCTGTGAAAGACCTGAAAATGAAGCAAGAAACGCATCAGCTCTACCGTTTCACAATAACCCAGAATATTAAATGCAGTAAACAGTAAACTTTTTCTTACGGTTTAAAAGTTTTCTCAAAGGCAATGCGTCCATACAAGCACCACAGCACCGCGGGGGGCATGTCAATTTTACGTGATATTCCATGTGAACACCTTGGTAATGAAGCTTACTACGGGCAAAGAGTGATCTAAGTGATGACCTACTTGCCGTTGCACTTCCGAAGCTGAAACCTTAGCCTGCATGTGGTCCGTCAAATTCTGCCAATCACCGCATCCCTCAAGGCTCTTCGTCAGCATCATGTCAGCATAATTTCGACAAGAGTGTTTACGCGGCTGAACTCACACGGAGACATTGCCCTTAAAAAAGTTGCAAGTGCCATTCTAAAGCAGTACACGACCGTCGTGTTAGAATCTAAAAGTTTCAAACGCTATTACATCAATTTGAAGTAATGACCGGTAATAAATCTGTTTACTGATTGCTGATTTTGGGATTATTCCCAAAAAAAACACAAGGCAAGCAACGAATAAATGCAAGCATGACTGGGAGGATCTATCAAAATACTAAACCCCGCCCAAAAATCGAAACTTTATTGGTGACACCTCATAGTTTATTGCATTCCAATAACTATTTCTTCAGCTGAAACAAACAGGAGCAAAACGCTCCCAAAAGATCCACATTGGCAAGAAAATCAACAAAATATAGGTAGCCTGGAAAATATACAAACAAACATACAAAAATATGTTACATGTGGTTCTTAAACAATTAAACGACCAAATGATAAATAAATTATCTTAGCATCATAGAAGTAGCTGAGATGCCAAAAACGCGTCGTTTCGAGCTTGTTCCCATATCAAATGAATATAACATTAATATAGCCTGGAACATCACTACAAAATCACTGGAAACAGACATTTTGGTAAGAGAAAACAAAAAATTCTGGGATAATAAGCTGGTTGAAAGCAAGCCAGGCTGAGCACCCTTAGTAGGCAAAGTGACAAAGACATGACCAATTGAAATGCAATTCAAATCAAAGGAGCGGTTTGAAGAAACACTGGATGCTGGTTTACCTGAAATAAGAATTTGTAGGCTAAATGCTAAGTCTTTTGCTTGCATAAATTGCGATTGGCTTAGGCCATATCGAATACACATCATGGAAGTCTTGAATCCTAAATCCACGTTTTCCCAATCATAGTGTGCTAAAACGTTCTACTGGAATTATCAGACATTGCTACAGGCCGTTAGAAATAGAAAAAACAGGACAGGTCTCACCGTAGCCTTGTGAAAGAAATCGCAAAACCTTACGAAATGCCAGATCTTTACCACGCCTTTCTGCTTTGCCTCCAATGTCCAAATGCGAAGGCAACTTGACACAATTTTGGCTTTTAAACTGAATGCGAAAACCAAATCGAAAGATTTCCAAATCTATTGTCTACAAACGCATACTGCGAAAGATTGACTGCTTTGTTGGTCAACCTATTTCTACGCTTCTGGTAAAAGTATTCTTTTAAAAACCAGCCAAATGCGAGGCAAGCAGTGTTCCAAATAATTCAAAAAGTGAATAAACAATCTTCTGGGAATTGAGTGATACGTGTTTTTACGCATGTAACAACGAACAAATTTACGAATCACCGAGCACAAAAACTGATTGCTGAAAAGTTTTCGTTTGCAAAAACAACAAGACGCAATGCATGCAGCGTGCTAAATTATTAGAAAAGTGAATAAAACGATCTGCTGATAATTGAGTGATACTTGTAGTTACGCACATCATAGCCAAATGAATCGTAACAAGGTTGTGGGACACCTTTATAAACGAACGCTCGCAGCATCTTCCGCGAATTAACTGGGATATAAAATTTCATTCTTATCCCTATTTATTTATGGAACACAACATTCGCATTTGATGACGTTAGATTGTAAAACATTTATTCGAACATTATTTGACTGATGAAGGTCTACGATAGATCGAAAATTTTCAAACAAACTAGTCTTGTTTTCTCTGCGTATTTTCGACCTGAAACAAGAATACTCAATCTTACTTGACGCTATAATAATAATAATAATAATAATAATAATAATAATAATAATAATAATAATAATAATAATAATAATAATAATAATAATAATAATAATGAAAACACGCTCATTTAAAATGACCAAAGTTACCTGAGACATGGGAGGGATTCCCATTTTTTGTATGCACAGAAGCTACGTTCTCTCCGTAAAACCAAAGTGTGAGGTATTTTGGCATCGGTATTTTCGAACTATTATCTTATCCAATTTGTCAGCAGAAAGAGAGTTACATTTGATAGTTAACTTTGAGAAGGGAAACTATCAGTCTCAGTCGTAGTGGCTCATCACTTCAGGTCAGGTGCGAAAATACGACGATTGTATAGAGTCTATGCGTGGTTCGGACGGGCCATTGATAGACGGTCTACTTTCCGGTTTTTTTTCAGTTTTGTTAAGCCATCGATACTTTAAGTTTTCGCATTGTTCAAGGAATATCTTAATGCCAAAAGTTTCATGATTGGATTTTGATGTGCAAAAATATTGACGACGTAGTTTCTGTGATGCCGAAGTATGCCTCTTTGACATGACAGCAACATACAAGTCAGATCTTTCAATGGGGCATAGGGACACCCGCAAATCTTCCAATTTTACACTTATTAGCCAATGATATGGTCGTATTCTGATCACATGACTCGAACAAAAGGTTTTTGAGGCAACTTCTCGAGTACCTTCACGAAGATAAAAATGGATATTCGACCAATAAAGATACAGAGCTGGTTTTTCCACGAATCGATTCTGCAGGCCCCCACTCCATATCTGTTTTCCTGCATTTGGCTAAAATCTCATCAGGGATCGGCGTTACATCGAATTTCATTCTTTCGCAAATTGACATATGTTCAGGAATTTTTCAGGAACGCTACAAATAAGATATAGCTTTCAAAATTTCACAAGTTACGTACATTATATCCAGGAATAACATGAATACATTTGTTTGTGTGAGTTTGGAGAATCCTTGACGGGTTAAAGCTATTTGCTACCAAGAAAGATAATGGACCTACTTTCATCCACAGCAGAATCCCATTAATCGGCATTGAATCAGTCTCTTTCGCAGTAATAACCAGCGGATGCATTTACTAATAATGTCACCTTTTTGACCAATTTCTTTCCACCAAGCGAACCGTCCAACTACCGCACAATGGACTCAGAATGGAGGTTTTTGGAGTGGAAGTAACATTAAATCAATTTTCTACCGACCTGGCTGTAAAGCACCAAATTTGGCTTCAGGTCAGATCAAACGCACTCCCGGGTCCTAATTGACTCAGCAGAAACACAGCAATAAAAAAACAACACAGTTTCTTAGAACTCGACATGTGGTTTGCTAAAATAAACGAAGACACAATAAACATTTGTCTAAATTAGAAGAAAAAGGTTACAATATGAACATTAATAATATGCCAACTGGTTATACAAAATAATCGAATCGAAACAGAAATTAAGAAACTACTCCCTACACGTGCCTTGTTCAGTTCAGTTCAGTTCATTGATTTTAAATTCCACTACATACAAATACTCAAAACATTAAACAACTTACAACAATTTGAATAATTACAAGCTACAAATTAAAATACAAGCATACAGACTAAACATAAATAAATCGAAAAATATACTACATGACTAGAGAATTTGTATGAAGAGGAATTCTTAAGGAGGAGCTCTCTCAGTAGCTGAGCTAATCGAGGAGAGAGCACCCCCTTTTAATAGGAAATTTGAATTTTTAAATCTGATTAAGAAAAATTATGGGTGAAAAATGTTAATGACTCTTTAATAATTGTTTTCAAAAAGGAAGGCTTTGAGTCTTTGGCGAAAGATATTGACCGATGGTGATTGTTTTATGTCTATAGGAATGTCATTCCAGCACTTTCATCCATGGTAATGTATTGCTTTGAGACCATATTGATTGATATTTTTTGCGTCAGAAAGATATTATCCTTGCCCGCCTGTCGTGTACCATATTGATGAACGGATGTCACAGATTTAGAAAAGTTATGGAAACAAATAGGGGAGATCTTATGAACAGATTCATACACAAAGCTTAGAAGTTTTAGCAGAAAGAGATCATGCAGCTTTAAAATTTTTAAGTCTAAGAAGATAGGATTTGAGTGCGAGGTAAAGTTTTCAAAAGCAATTGCCCTTATAACCCGTTTCTGTAATAGAAACACTGGATTAATATAAGTTCATATGTAAGACCCCAAACTAAAATTCCATATTGAAGAAAAGGTGAGAATAAAGAATTATAAAGACATCTTAGAACACTAATGGGTAAAAAGTGTCTTACTTTGAAGAACATACCACAGGTTCGTGCCAATTTTTTAGAAAGTTCAGTCAAATGATACTTCCATGAAAGATTTTCATCTAAGAGAACTCTAAGAAATTTAACGTAGCAAGTCTTTTTGACAGGAAGGTTTCCAATTTTGATATTGATAATTTGAGAGGAGGAATGCTGGGGAGACTTAAAAATGATAAAATTGGTCTTCTCAACATTCAATGACAATTCGTTAACATCAAGCCACACTTTAACTTTATTCAATTCTTTGTTAACTGTTCTTTGAAGCAGATCAAGGTTCTCAGCTTCATAGTAGATATTAGTATCATCTGCAAATAAGTAGAAGGCTAGTTTAGAGGATGAGTAAGGCGAGTCATTAATGAAGTTTAGGAAAAGGAGAGGACCAAGGACTGAACCCTGTGGGACCCCACAAGTAACATTGAGGTAACTTGAGTTTGATCCATTTACTGATACATATTGTTTTCTATCCGTAAGATAAGATCTAAACCAACTTAAGATGGTTCCTCGAATTCCATAATGTTCAAGCTTTGTCAACAGAATTTCATGATTCACTGTGTCAAATGCTTTTTGTAGATCAATAAATATTCCACAACCAAATTTTCTATTGTCTAATGAGTTCTTAATGGCTTCTGTTAAACTGACCATGGCATGGTTAATTGAATGACTAGCACGAAATCCAAATTGCAAAGTATACAATATTTCTTGCTTTTCTAGAAACTTATAAAGACGTTCATACATGACTTTTTCAGTAATTTTGCTGAAGACGGAAAGGAGAGAAATAGGTCTATAATTGGATGCTGCAAGTGGACAGCCTATCTTAAAGGGCATATGAAGCGAAAAGTTTTTTCATCGAAATTGGTTAATTTTTGGGTGCTGATTCTGAATTTGTTATCAAAATAATCATTTAATAAGCCATTGTGGCGTGATTAACAAAAGTAACGACTCAGATTATAAGAAAAAGTGACTGCGGAGCCTGGTGCGAGTGAGCCTCCATTCGGTGCTTGTGACGTATTGTGTTTATTACGTTTCGAGAGAAGACCAACATTCCACACTCACTGCACTCATTTCGTATAGGCAAAGCAGAGTAAAGTCCTCTCGAAAAATATGTATAGCAGCGAAACAAACAAATCACAAGCCCCAGACGATGCATCCAGCGATGAAGAAGATGTTGCAACGCACGATGGACGTTATTTGCCGTACCATCACGAGCCACTAGCTTCTGAATGAGCAAGCTCGAATTAATCTGAAGATGGGCCTTGCCTAGGAAGGGAAGGTTGTCGTCGCAAAGATGAACCTCAAGGCAAGTCAAGGATAATGGCATCAGACCATCACAACTTCGAACCAGATTTGAAGACACTGTGTCGTTACATGAGTGGTAAGTTAACATTGAAATCTTAATAAAATAACTTCTTGTTGGGGGGAGGGGAGGCCGTTCGTGAAACGTGTTTGCTTGAATGAATGTCTAAATAATATGCACTCAGATTCAACCTGGATGAATGTTTATATGGCCAGGCTACGATAGGCCAGGCGTTTAGGCTAGGCCAAGTTTTCTCTTTCTTTGAAACCAGAAAAATCATGAATGGGCAATCCTCTGGTTGCCATTTCCCCCGCTCCTTTTGCAACAGGGTCTGATCTACTAGGCCTAGGGTAAAATGGGTAGACCAGGGGTAAAATGGGTGATGTTGATTGCCAAAAGATTGTATATTGTGAACTATTCAATCAACATTAAATACTTCAAGTTGAAGGAGAGTGATGCTAACAGATGTAGCTAGCTATAGAGAAAATGAGAACATCTGTTTTTACTTAATTTATTCACATGTTTTGTCTTATCCATTCTACCACAGTAGACCCTATCATTCCAGTTTTTCAATGTAGAAAAGTGGCCATTCCATTTTGTAAATTTCAAGCAGCAGACTTCTAATTGTCAGCATTTCCTTACTTTAGCAAACACTAAAAACATAACACTCTGCTTTCAACAGATTTCTACGCGATGTAGCTTACAGATGGCTGGCACGTTGGATCTTCAATTACAGTACCTTGGTTGTGACAACAGGTGGCAGTGCATCTAACTTTATTCAGAACAAATATCACATGAATGAACACAGAGGTTATAATGAGGTGGTAGAACATCAGTAAAGATCCATTAATTTGTATATAAATGTCGTGTTTATTGTTTTGTTGTTTCAAATCCTAACCCTGTTTCAAAGTCTGTTTCAAATTAGATGTTAGATGAGATTTGCAAAATGCGAAATTACTCAATGCAAACCATCTTTATTGTTTTTAGTTTGCAGATATTTCACCCATTCCGTAATTTGAGACAGACAAGACTTTAGTTAGGCTGAAGTTAAAATGTAGCCTGTTGCAACCAGTTTCAAAGTTTTGATCTCTACCAAGAAATCCATTTCAGTTTTATCATCCAAACATTTGTGGATCTTACTTTGTTTCAACAGAAAAACTGACAGTCAAATTTGGTCGATGTTAGAGATGCTCATTTGCTGCACATATCCAAGAAATGTGTGGCCTGCCTTTCTTGAAGTCACTATTTATTTGTGTCAGTGGAACCTCCACTAACAGACACCTCCAATAACAAATATTTTCATCCCCAAAATACAGTATTGCAAATGATGACACCTCCACACAGCGGAAACCTCTACAATGGTCAATAACATTGGTCCCATAAGTGCCTGTTACATGGAGGTTCCACTGTGTATCAAATGCTAAGATCTGGCTTCAATTTCTAGTGACTATGCTACAATACAGTTGCTTATATAACAATAAATTTCCAGTCTCAAAAGATTTGATCTTCAAATCTTTAACTTCCTGGTCATTGTTAATTCCCCTTCTTTGGGTTTCCACATTTCCTACATGTGTATGGCTCTTGTTTACTTGCATTAAAACCTTGTGTGGCAGTGGCCAGGGGCGGATCCAGCCCGAAAGTTGACAGTCGCCAGCACGAGCGCGAAGCGCGAGTTGAAAATGGATCGAAGCAGCGAGCGCGAAGCGCGAGGAGTTTGGGGGTCCGGGGGCGCAGCCCCCGGAAAAATTTTTGGGGACCACGCCCTTAAGATTGCCGGAAAACGCCCTGTTTATTAAAGAGAGTGGCTCATCTGTGCATTTATTAGAGGCAGAAAGCACCCTTTTGGAATAAAGTATTACTCAAATTAAAAAAAGTTTAGTTCTTATTACCATCGAAACCAACATTCACTCACGATAGAATGGGGAAGTCAATCCAACTGCAACTACTGAACAGCATTGAAAACAAAAGTGGCTTGTAGTAGTATCAGACAAAATGATAACTGAGCCGTTGCATTTCTTGATGCAGCACTGCATTGCATTCATGTATTGCTCTAATAAACTCTCGGGAGTTAGCCTGTGAACGGCCGAAAAAAATTGAAACCCCCTCAACAAAGCCGTTCAAAGCCGTTCACAGGCTACTCGGGAGTAGGTTTCATAGCTCACTTTTTAATCTTATCTGATGATATGCTGCGACCAGTATCGAAAGAAATATTTCAGAAATGCTTCCATTATTCCATGAAATAATCATCGGCTTGGGTCACGTAATTTTGATTTTCTTCTTCTGCAGTTACATCGGCTTCTGCATCGAACAAACCGAACTCGCGCCACTCGCGCCGAACTGACGAATGTGGGACGAAAGCTGTTTTTAGGTTATTCAACGTTGATCTTTATTGTAGCTTTCAGCATATCGTTGTTTCTTTTGCAGGATTCGACATTTTTTTCCTTAGTTTATTTTGCTTGTTATTCTTTTTCAGGAGTTAACATTTTTCTTCCACCGGCTACAGTACCATGTCTAATCTTGCGTTCGGGGCTTCATGAGTTCGTTATTAAAGGCGATTTTTAGATTCTGTGTCTGCATTGCAAATCATTTTTTCAAGAATAAATACCATTCTAATTATTGATGGATATTAGGAAGAATCCGTACGATGGATGTTTAAGCATTTAAAGACCTTCGCAAAACAGTAATACAGCACTTTAACAAAACCTTGTTTTGAAATGGCACTGGTAATGAACATGGAGATAGTTATAGAACCTAACGAATAGCATATAAGGATAAGGATATTGCCTATTGGATTTCTTTGGAATAAATAAAAATGCAATTTACCCAAAGCCCAACTGATGTGCATAGAATCTAATTTTGTTTGACTTGCAGCATACATGTGTCAAATACACATATTCTTTTATAAGAAACTGCTCATAAGAAACTCAACTCTCAGATTGCCAAAAAAAGTTAAGAAACTCCAGTACTGGGAAAATACAGCTTGTTGAGCTATTTCTTACTGACAAAGAAAATTATTAAAACATATGTTACTTTATTTCCACTTGTTTCCTGTAATATATTACTCGAGAGGTACTTGAGAAATGTCTGAACATTGGAAAGACTTAACAAAACCTTGTTTTGAAATGGCACTGGTAATGAACATGGAGATAGTTATAGAACCTTCAAGAAACTTGTAAGAAACTCTCAGTACTTGAAATCTGATAATTTTAAGAACCTTTCCATACTGACCAGAATTCTTAACTTCCTATAGAAAATGAATAGGATTATTTTTCTTAGGCTTGCCAAAGTTAAATACCCTGGAATCAAGGTTCCAAAACAGGAGCTTTTAAAGGCAAATGTCACTGGCAAATATGCCTGTCTATAAATAGAACAAAGAAACAGGAGCACATGCTAATTTAAATGCATTCGTTTTTTAAGAAGCAGCTTATAAGAAACAGCAGGCTTAATTTTTTGAAACTTAATAAACTAACCCTATCTGAATTAGAATAGCCAAACTTCTGTAATATACCCTCAAAGCTTTTTGCAGTAGTAGCAACCATATTGACATTGTTCTGAGTGTGAATTGTGTTATTACTTCTTTGAAGATCTTGCCAAGTAATTGATGAGCCCTGCTAACAAAAATAAGTTAACTCTACACCTACAGCATTAAAGATATACGAAACTCATTGAAAACTTTTGGCATCAAAAGTCTTTTATCTATTTAAAAAACTACTTACCAGCCCCGGACCTCAGTTTTTTATCAAAAACTGTATGTAATTCTAGTGGACACTCAAAATAGCTTGGGCTAAAGACCAATTTACCCATGTTGACCACTTTAAATACTTTAAATTATCTGTCTTGTTTTGTCTGATGCTGCATCTAAATGGAAACATAGAGCCTAAATATATGGGGGAGGGGTACTTCATTATGAAAGTGATTCAACCTGCATCTGGACTTTAAGAAAAGGATCCATTTGTATGACAGAATATTCAAGAATTCTGAGCCCATTTGTATAAATATCAGGAAATCTCTGACCCATGTGTATATGAATTTGTTGAAAAATACAAAGGATAATTTCGGTTGTTTGGTGGGGATTATCATTATGGGACCCATTTATTACAACATACTCTCAAAAAACTACTACCTACCTAAGGGAATTTCATATGAAAACATCCACAGTTTCAGTTTCAGTTCAGTTTTCATTTATTATCAATCAATCCTAAATACAATTCTCAATAAATAGACTCTACAACTAAATACATTACAACATTACAAACTAAAAGTTAACAACACTGACTAAAAATAATAAAACATAAGTTACTATACATGATCGTATTTAAGATTGACCGATTAAGGAGGAGCTCTCTAAGTAGGTTAACTAATGAGCAGCACGTCCAGAACAAATCCTTTAACAAGGAAGAACTCCCCCTCTGGCTAAACATCTGGACTGAATGTTTTTTTCCTATCTATTAGAAATTTGGAAAAGAATGATTCATAATTTGTTTTTTACTTTCGGGTGCATGAATCTATATAATTGTTACAACTGAACTGCTAGATATGTGTCTCTCGGCATGCATATAGCTCATTGCTTAGCGAAAAGGAGTTGTACAGTATTTTGCTCAAAACATTGTAAATACTTTACTACCTATATGGTATTCAAGAATAAAGTTCAACAACAATTTTGCTATGATCTTCATTAATTTAGCTCTCAAAAGTTTCTTAGCATTTCTAAAACATAAAGCTCTGAGTTGTAGAAATTTTTGGTCATCCTGCCTCTGGTTAGTACTGTATCAGGTTCCTCACAAACAAGCTTCTGCTTGTGAAAGGAAAATCTGTGCCCAATTAATCAAATCAAGAGCCTTTTTGTTTTTGGATGTGTTACTAATAGTTTACTAATTTGTAATTACTAACAAAACAAACAGATTCAAGCAGACTCTGTTAGAAAGAAAGTTGCAGCTGACTGTCCATCATGTGTGCGGTAGTTTTGATTTTTCATTTCATATTTTAGTGGCCTAACTTAAATCAGAAAAAAAGTCAACAAATAAAGCAATCATTATTACCTCGCCAGCAAAAGAACAGTTTCATTCCTTCAAGGTGCTTCACGCTGGTGAGGAACAAATGAGACAGGGCAGATTTGGCAGCTTCTTGCAATAGCCTCATTAATTGGGGCATCAAACCTCAAGGCTGTCCATGATGCCAGTGTTTCCAGATATTTTGGCGCGTACACTTTTCAGTCAGTCAAACCTTGCCAGTGCTTAGGCCAAAGGCCAAAGGCAAAGAGTTATCAGAGTGAGGCTGAATTGCTAGCTGGTGATCTGGCGACTGTGGTAGATCACATACATCGCCACGACAGACTCACAATTTTCCCCCTATACATTTTGTATTGGATGCCATTTATGATCCTTCGCCTCTACAGTCGCACAAGAACAATGCTAAAAAAATTGGTCGCAAAAACGATTGTTTTTTTATGAGCGCGCAGCCTCAAAACATGTTTTAAGTTATGCGTACAGTTGCACGCTTGTTCTCTAATGTATGCGTAAAACTTGCGATTGTTTTGTAAAGAAAGGGCTTCCAAATATAGAAAGCATTCAAACCAGAGGAACCAGAACGAGGCAAATGAAAGAGGGACTCTCCAAAGGTGATAGGTGACATGAACAGAGATGAATGGTAGTACTCGCTTCAATCTAAATTACGAAAAGAAATAATGATACGAAAGATCAGTATTTTAGGACTGAACAAAGAAATTCAGTATAAGTTTTTGGATGTTAAAGCCTGACTTTTCCTTTGCTGATGACACATCATAAATTATCAGATATTTAACTGAAAAAGATTGCGCTTTGGAAAGTTGACCGTCGCCCGTGCGACTGTGGCGACTGTCTGGATCCGCCCCTGGTGGCATCTTGCTTTTTTGTTCTATTTGCAAATTGCATACTGTGTTGTTGCTCAGCTGAAATGTGAAGAATTGGATGTTGGTGAATGGTGGTGAATGGTGGTGAATTTATGGCATAGACGTCTTGGTAAAAGATGCAAATGTTTTTTTTTTCAAAATTCTGGTTTATGCTTTCCACAGTGCAAACTTAGGGATCATTTTTGGCTTGTAACAATTTGTTGTAATCATGCTGGATGTCTATCAACATTTAGTATGATGGGGCAAAAATTTTTTCAACTGAACTTTGAGCCAAGAAGCAGCAAGAAATATTTGCAACTGAATATTTATGATAAACACTGCCAATAACAAAAACTAAAATACTTACCATTACCATAGTCATTTTCTGTCTGTTCAAACTGTGAAGTCAGTGGCTTTGAAACTTTTGACTCTTATTTGTCCATGATTGTCTTCCTCACAAGGTTGGAGAGCTTTGCACAGCATATTTTATTTCATTATTTCTGCTACATATCCTTTGATAAAGTGGCATGATGAATTGGCTATCCAGGGGCCCTCCCCTTTTAACGAGTCGCCACCCACTATAGAAATAGTAGAACATATACCCTCCCCTTATTTCTTGTCTGACGACCCCCCTCATGCTATTGATGATGGTATTCAAGAGCGTTCCTCAAACTTGGAAGACAAGGAGGATATGGATGGAAATTCTGAATTGAAAAACCTCCGGCTAAAAAACGTAGGGCGTCCCTTTATAAACTCAGTAAGAAATAAGTTCGAAGGACTCAAAGATTTTGTTAGCGATAACATCGATATTCTAATAGTAGCTGAGACCAAAATTGATAACTCATTCCCTAAAGGGCAATTTTTCATCCAGGGCTACTCAGAACCATTTCGATTAGATAGGAATAGCAATGGAGGTGGTCTACTAGTTTTTGTTAAGGAGGATATCCCTTCCAAACAGCTCAAGTCTTTCAAGTTTGAGGATGACATTGAATGTATTGGTTTCGAAATTAACTTACGGAAAAAGAAATGGGCTCTTTTTAGCATATACCGCCCACCAACCCAATCACAGCCTTACTTTTTCAGCCAACTTAGCACAGCAATAGATCATTATAGTGACAAATATGAAAATTTTGTTGTTCTTGGTGATTTCAATGCCATTGAAACAGAACAGGAGATAGGTGACTTCATGGATCTTTTCGCCCTCAAGAACTTAGTAAAAGAGCCTACGTGTTTTAAGTCCGGTAACCCTAGATGTATTGACTTGATGTTGACAAATAGAGGAAGGAACTTTCAACACACAACGGCGATCGAAACTGGGCTATCTTATTTTCACAAAATGATTGTTACCGTTTTGAAAGCTTCTTTTGACAAGCAAAAACCAAACGTTGTAAATTACAGAGACTATAAACACTTTCGAGAAGATATATTTCGACACAATCTTCAGACTGAACTCGCTGATCTTGAAGTACAACATTTGACCTACACGTCCTTTCAGGATACGTTTCAACGTGTTCTAGATAAACATGCACCAATGAAAAAGAGGTACATTCGTGCCAATGACAGTCCCTTTATGAACCGAACTCTTCACAAGGCGTTTATGCTACGCACAAGACTAAAGAATAAATATAATAAGAATAGAACAGCTGATAACTGGGATGCTTTCCGTAGACAGCGTAATCTGTGCGTTAAATTATCCCGTCAGGCAAAAAGATGTTTCTATAATCAACTTGATATTTCAGAAATTACAGACAACAAAAAATTTTGGAAGACTGTCAAACCTTTTATTTCGGATAAAAGCTCTTCAAAATCAAGAATAACATTGATTGAAGAAGGGAAAATTGACTCTTATTTGTCCATGATTGTCTTCCTCACAAGGTTGGAGAGCTTTGCACAGCATATTTTATTTCATTATTTCTGCTACATATCCTTTGATAAAGTGGCATGATGAATTGGCTATCCAGGGGTACCAGCCTTTGCAGCTCTCTTCTTTGAGTAAACCCCCAGGGGGCCCTTTTTTATTTAAGATATGTGTGCTCAGGATACTTTTTTGGGTATGTTGGAAAAATTAAAAAAATTTTGAAAAATATGAATTATAAATAAAACTAAAATGAACTTAGATTATTAAAAGAAAAAAACCTTTAATACATTATCCAAATACAATATGGAGAAATCTAGTCAGTCAAGGCATTTTCCTACAAATTTAAGATACTGATTACTTTTATTTTTTGGGAATGTAGGGTCAGGAAAAATATATTTTTGGGTCTAGTTTCATGCTAGAAATTATTTGTTTGAATTGATGCTTTGTACCCCACAGCCTGGGCACCCCTATCCTAAATATAAATGAATACCTCCTGTGGGTAAACCAGCACAGAAGAACTTGCCACCTGGTTTTGTGACTTCCGTGTTTTGCTAAGAAGGCTTTTTATGGCTATCCGGGACGTCGAAACTCGAGTTGAAAGATGAAGAAAATAGCAAAGCTGATGTCGTTTAATTGCCAGTTTACAGGTTCTCGGATTATTTATTCTATGACAAACTGGTACTTTCTGCAAAGCAAAATTCCACAACGAAGAGAAGCCAGTAAAAGTTTACTTTTGCCATGAAAATCGTCCTATTTAACTTAGGCCCTCTGATGTGCTCTGATCAAGGTTGAAGTCAAAGTCGTTCTTCCACAGCGTGGTTGGTTCATCACATTTGTTTTCGTCTTTATTCCGTACGAACTACATGAATGGATAAATTTGGGGTTTTGCAAACAAGCTAGTAAGCTTCATCGGTTCATCATATGCATTTTCGTCCTCAGACGCCGTTGCGAAATCTTGTTTACTTGGGTTTGTTCGTTGTTTACTGATTTGTGGGTCATTAATTTTAAAATTTCTAACATTCGCAGGCAAGGAAACAAGAATAACTTTGAATGAGCAATCAATTTTATTTCAATAATAACGTAAGCAAGTATTTTCGAGCAAGAATATATCCTTTCACTGAAAGAAATCGTTTTCATTCCATTCTTCTCACTCTGTTTTACATGACACTGCGTACAGGAGATCGATGTCATAAAACCGAAGGGATAAACACAATACGTCAAAACCGGATTGCGAGGTCTGGGAAGCAGCGTACTGACCGCGTTCGCAGTGCGCCACATTTTTTGGCTATCCCGGGTAATTCGAAGCGCTAATTTGCAACTTTAGAGGCTGCAAATAAAAATTCTTTTCATGCCATCGTGTAAAGCGATGTTTGAAGTCCTAAAAACTTGAATAAAAATGTTCGCTTCATATGCCCTTTAAACAGTGGAATTACTTTGGCCAACTTCATCTTGTCTGGGAATATCCCAGATTGAAATGATTCATTTATGATTTGAGACAGAGGTGAAGATATTAGTTGAGAAAGTGTTTTTAGGATTTTCATAGGAATGCTGTTTGGTCCTAGAGATTTTCCGGTTTTAAGGAGAGAGATTATTTCAGATATTTCAAGAGGAACAGAAGGTGCAGCAAAAAAATAATTACCAATTTTGTCACCCATGAAATCCACAGGTGACTTATTAGATCTTGGTATATTCTTAGCATAAATCCAAAGTGTCAAGTAATAAGTATAATCCGTATGAAAACAGCAGAAATCTCTCATAAATAAAGCAAAGCTAATACAAATATGTCGAATAAATAGCAGGGTAATAAATTAATACAAAAAACTTACAATCTATTTGCCTTCGTACTTCGTAGCTATAAAGTTGGCCAAACTAAGCTAGCAAGTAGGCCCCTGGAACCTTCGGCTCCCACGAATCTTCTCCTCCGCATCCGCACTCTGCTTTCCAACTTGGATGACTGGATTCATAGACACTGCCCAGAAACACGCGTAAAAGTATTTATAGCTACGGAGACTGGGCTAATCAAACCAT
Organism: Aurelia coerulea; assembly: GCA_039566865.1. Lineage (NCBI taxonomy): Eukaryota > Metazoa > Cnidaria > Scyphozoa > Semaeostomeae > Ulmaridae > Aurelia > Aurelia coerulea. The sequence continues at coordinate 10,532,638 of CM076955.1, read as the reverse complement.
ATTTAGACAAACATGAAGAACGAAAATACAAGACATAAACAAATAAGAAACTGCCACGTATCACAAAGTCAAAGGTCGACAAACATGTTTACGATCAAAATAAACTTTAAACAAACAAAATAGCAACGATCGTTTAAACCGTCCCTTGACAATAACTGTCTCTCGACAATACCTGTAACTTATATACAATTGAAACACAAAGAGGAAAAATAAATAATTGCACGTTACACTGGCTTGAAGAATGTTTCAATGTGGAGGTAGATACCACAACATTTTTTAGTGAAAATGATCGCACTGGGACCAAATTAACCCAAATGTACCGTATTTTGGCATTTTGCTGAGACACATGAATAACAATTATATTTTTGAACCTCAAAACATAAGAAGTTGGTTCAAACTGTTTTAAGCGTATTTTTGACCCTAGTTTTTTGCCTCATTTATTTTCCCTGCAAGTATAACAGCTAAGACAATGAAACTTGCACTGTGTCATAATTGAACAATGGAGAATCTAAAAATAGCATCAATCAATCATTAGTCACGTGACTGGTTGCCAGGCAGCCAAAAACAATGCAAATTTTAACCAAACTCGAGCTATTTGCAAAAGAGGGCCCCTTACTACCAAATAGCTGGATAAAATCGGCAAAAAACCATCGAAATGCTTGAAGTCATTCCATGATTTTTGCATGCAAAAATTACTAATTAATTAGGAATATGACGTCATAAAGATTGTTGGCGTCATGAAAATGATAAACTGCTCATGTCATCAAATATAAATAAGTTATATATCAAATGAAAGTACTCAGTGAGACGAATCGAATGGTAAATATATATTGTAGAGACTTAGTAGCAAAGAAGGAAATTAGAGCCATTTTGAAGAATTTCTTTGTGACCACTCTCCACATATAGGCATGTGGTGGTCACGTGGTCAAACAATTGGTATTTAAATTTTTATTTTCTGATTGCCAATTAGATCTTAGTAAAATTCACAAAGTCTCAGCTTTATAGCTAGCATCGTTTGGAAGCTATTCAAAAAAACCTGTAGGGGCGAAAAACGCCCCCCCCCCCCTCTAAAAGAAATACAAAAAATGTTTTGATGAATTTTCATGGGGTCTGAGGCCAACTGACATAATAGATGAATTCTATGGCAAAACAGTACCTAAACTTTATTTCAAATATATGAACGGAATAGTAATGAACCATTCAGCACCTTGTCACAGACAATCCATATGTTCAGAAAAGTATACAGGGTATCCCAAGAGAATTGTGCCCCGTTTGGCTAAAGATTACAACAAAAGAGTAAAAGGTTCTCGCCAAACTTTTATATGATATTGATCTTCAGATGTTCAAATAAAGTTTGTTGCCATCCCCGTAGAAATCCGTTGAAAAATGATGGAGCTATGACCTTCCGAAGACCAAATTTGGCTGATGACTGAAACCAGCGGTCGGCCATTTTGACTTACTATTTTGCAGTGATAAGTAGCTTCGCGTGAGGTAAGAAATATTCTATGTGAGGTCAGAAATAGGGAAACACTCTGAGGGTTATCGGAATTTTCACGAGCACTATGACATTGGAGGCTGCTGTTTCATTTTCATTCCATAAAAACAAGGGCAGATTTTGTAACAATAGAGCCTTTGGTTTGTTTACATATGACGCCATCTTGGTTGACTAGCCAATCAGAGAGCTCTATTTCTATGGCGTCATCCGATGATAATGGCGGAAGGAGGGGTTTGCTGTGGACAAAACCACACCCTCGTTTTTTCCTCGCGACGAAAATATACTTTCGCAAAAACTCAAACTTTTTTGCACACGTATAGAACAATAAATTTCACATACTTTTCTATTGGCACTAAGCTCTGCGTCTTCTGCTCTTCGCGCAATCGTTCGCTCTTGACATCTCTTTTTGCACGTCTTCCACGCCCCTCCGACGGCTATGCCCAAAACCCAACAAATCACATTTCTCGATCAAAAACAACAGTGTAACTTTACTTTGTCCTGCCATTAGATGAAAGAAAATTTCAGAAAAGGGTTTTAAAATGTTTGAGAATCAATTTTCATCATCAACTTTCCGAATCTGTGGACATTGCAGCCCCCTTCTCCCCACCCCCGCAACCAACAATCGTTTCAGGGCGAGAGAGCGAGACGAGCCAGGGACGAGACGGTTCATGTTCTGAATAAATGTAAATTACAGACCAAAAATCTTTGAAAATGGTAAGATACCAACCTTCCATAAAACGTACGTTATATGCAAAGTATTAATTCTCCAAAAGTAGGTGACTTCCTGCTCCAATCGTCAAGTATTGTCATGAATTGTCACGAATCGTCTTTCGGTTTCCTTCCCTTCTCATTTTTTTTTACAGTGAGCCTGATCTCATGCTACTTGGTAAGATAAGTTAGTTGAGCATGGAGAACTTCTTCTCAGGCCCGATCTCTCTTCTGTTTGACTACTGTTTGACATTTCCAGTGTTGAAAGTTTGCAATGCTTCATTAACAAATTGCAGAAATCACACTCAGAAATATACTAATGTAAACTCCACCCACCTCTATCAAAATCCAGAAATGATTCTCCTTTCCGAAGTTGGAGTCAAAACAAACCTTTTTAAATGGAATCAATTTGAGCGTGCGGTTTACTGAAAGTGACTGCAATCTACATGTCAAGTGAAGAGTGGCCGAAGAGTGGCAGAACCCAATGGTTTCAATGGCAAAACTGTTTAGACGCATTTTTGATAAAAACTCAAGTCTCAGATCGCCAAAAATAAAGAAGCTCGAGTACTGAGAAACTATAAAGTTGATAAACCATTCATTCTAATAAGTTTTGAAGGAAATTTTGATCATAATTACACTATTGTTCACTTGTTTCCGACAGGGTTCCGATATCATATTACTCAAAAACTCAAACAGTACTTGAGCAATGTCTAAACATTGGAAAGGTTTCAAAAAATGTACTTTTGAAATGTTCTCGATGGCAAAAGTAGTGACCTTGAAGTTTGTTATGAAACCTTTAATAAGAAACGCATAAGAAATAATTTTGAGAAACTTTGCCCCAAATTCTTAGTTTCTTATTAAGAAATTAGGTTTATGTTACTGTGGAAATGGAAACTGTAAATTACAAAAGTTTCTTTGCTTTTTTAATTCAGTTAGGGTAGTTTCTTAAGTTTCTTAAGAGCATACCACTTGCTCGCTGTTTCTTACAAAATTGAGTGTATTTTATATTTGAAGATGACAGTAATTTCACCCCGTTTAGCTGCAACTCAAAGAAACAAAGAATGTTCCACTTATTTACTGCTACGACTTACTTGGTCAACTCCGGACCTCTGTCAATAATTCTTCTTTCCTGCTGGGGCACTCATCGTCGTAACAGGATTAAATTTCTGAGGTTCTTCTCTCGACCCCGGCTTGTCCACCGATTCGGAAGATTGATGTTGAAAATTGATTTTATGAAATTTTAAAACTCTCTCTTAAAATATTTTTTCATCTGCTTGCTTCGCAATTGAAGTCGAATTGTTGTTTTTGATCGAGAAGTGTGATTTGTTGGGTTTGGGCATAGCCGTCGGAGGGGCGTGGAAGACGTGCAAAAGGGGTGTCAAGAGCGAACGACTGCGCGAAGAGCAGAAGACGCAGAGCTTAGTGCCAATAGAAAAGTATGTGAAATTTATTGTTCTATACGTGTGCAAAAAAGTTTGAGTTTTTGCGAAAGTATATTTTCGTCGCGAGGAAAAAACGAGGGTGTGGTTTTGTCCACAGCAAACCCCTCCTTCCGCCATTATCATCGGATGACGCCATAGAAATAGAGCTCTCTGATTGGCTAGTCAACCAAGATGGCGTCATATGTAAACAAACCAAAGGCTCTGTTGTTACAAAATCTGCCCTTGTTTTCCATGAAGCTATTTATCGCTGCAAAATAGTAAGACAAAATGGCCGATCGCTGGTTTCAGTCATCGGGCAAATTTGGTCTCCTGACGTTCATCGCTCCATCCTTTTTCAACGGATTTTTATGGGGATGGTAGCAAACTTCAAATGAATATCTGAAGAGCAACATCATGGAAAAGTTTGGCGAGAATCTTTTGCCGTTTTGTCGCAATCTTCAGGCAAACGGGGCACAATTTTTTTGTGACACCCTGTATGGTTTACAACTATTCCGTTCATAGTTTTTGAGATATTTAAAGTTTAAGCTCAATTTTGCTACAAAAATGTTGGAAAATTCGCAGTTTTGTAAATATTTTCATGATTTTAAGGAAAAATTATCATGATACAGTGCCACAGTAGATATTTATGTTGATTAAATCATTTTCAGCATGTTTCAGAAATTTTCAATTTTTTCTGACATTTGCCGTTCAAGAACATTTGCTCATTGTCAAACTACTGTGAATTTTTGCTAACAATAGATCACCACAAAATTACCCAAGAACCTCATCATGGCATTTTATGATCGAAAATATTTCATTTTGGCCAAATTTCTACCTATAGGCCAACTCCACTGTGTACTGTCGATTCAAAGTTTTCTTGTTGCAAACACCTTGGAAGACTTGCATAAAACAAAGGGTTGTGCAAGGCTCAAGTCTTCCATTAGACTAACTACTTCAGTCCCAATTTCCGCTTCGTTCATTGAATTGGATGACGGCACTACGCTTCAAGTGGAACTGATAATCAAGCTAACTGGAAATCCGGCCAAAATCGCCAAAAAAATGGCGTGACCAATCAGATTGCAGGATCTTCAACTTGTGATTTGATTCGTCGAGAGAGGATCTTTGCTGAGCGACGTTGCAACCTATGCTTGCGAAAAATCAAGGACAAGATATGATTCTGTTTTCTGGTGTTTTCCTGCTGCTAAGCTTCTAGCCCGCAAAACTTTCAATAAACATGGCGGACAGTCTTGGCATAATTGAGAGGATTAAAGAACGACATAAATCACACTGAATGATTTCCAGAAAGCACTCTACCGGAACAACCTTGATGGCGAAGATGTATTTGTATGTCTGGAAAGACTTTTTTTTTTATTTCGGAGCTGTTTTCGTTGAGAAATGGAGGACAGGACAGGAGAAGGAGGGATGGCCTAAACGTGAAGAAAATGACAATCATTGTGTAACTCTCGTTATTTTGCCTCTGCCAAGTTTGATGCTGGAGCAAGCAAATAGGCTGGTTGATTTAGGCATTGATGCAAAGTTTATCGGCAAATTGCAATCTGACCATGTTGTCAAAGAATCTGTTGTACAGGGAAAGGTGGAGCTGCTACTTGTAACTCCGAAGCGAAGGTAATTTTTGATTCTGGATGGCAGAAAGTGTACACTTCAGCTCAATACAAGAATGGAATTAAGACCGTTGTTATGGCATACACTTATACCCCAAGAAGGGGGGGCACTCAGCACATACACATTCAGAATATATAGTCAGTCCAAAAAAATTTATTTCAGGCAACCCAAAAATATCAGTTTAGCCTTTGACATCTGTAAATGAACATAACAAATTCTGAAACAATGCAAATTCAGGTAGGGATTGCCTTAAATTTTGAGTTTTATTCCAAAAATATCATGGCCATAATTTCAGTGTACTTGGACCCCAAAAGTATCACTTTTTGGAATATTCTAACCCAAAGATATCGGACTTACCCCTCCGTCTGTGTATGTGCTGAGTGTACCCCTGGGCTGACGCCTTACTACTAACACAATTACCATTACCATCTGCTTTTGGACCCGGGGGAGGGCACGTCACTGTTGATGGATAAAGGGGTGTGCGCTCCAAGAATTTCTGTTATGACCCAATTGACGATCACGCTAAAGATGGTGGCGAGGAAATTTTTACCAAGATGCAATGCGTTCTAATTACGAATCTTTAACAATTCTATATGGAATCCGATTAAAGAGCGCAATTCATCTCGGTAAAAACTTCCTCACCGCCATCTTTAGCGTAATCGTCTATTCCAGAATAAAGGTGGGATTTTGAGACCCTATCCCAGAATATGGATGTGGTTCCTGACACCTGTTTTACAACAAAACAATGATGACATTGTTGTTTATCCTAAACAATAAACATGAGCATTCTCAATATAGCAAAAATTAGATCCCAATCCCAGAATATTTGTATAAAAAGTACATCCCATGCCCAGAATTTTCGTGCCAAGAACCACCCCAAAACTGGCACACATCCCCGCATGATTTGATGATGAAATACCCCCCCCCCCTCCAGGTTGTGGATGATCTCTTTTCCGGAAGAAGGTAGGGCTTAAACACCACCAAGTGCCATGGAAAATTCTACCCCAGTAGATAATTTCCAAATCTCTGTCCTGAGTCAAGTTGAAAGTCTCCCTGGTAGAAGTCATTTCCACGCAGGTGCAGTTCATGCCAAAGATTACGCTATCCTCAAAATTATGACAGCACTTTTCTATCATTTGGACCCCAGGCGAACACTTAGGCCAGGGTGCACTAGGATCCTTCATTAAGAAATTGTCTTTGGCCATGTTAGTAGATTTTTGTATTTTGAACCAAATTCTCTTGTTTTTTGAAGGATTTCCCAATTTTTCATGACATTTAATTTGCATAAAATTGATTGAAGTTTTTTGAGGTTCTTGATGTTACTGCAGTCTTCATTAGATGTTTCCTTTACACAAGACATAGGCAGAGAAAAAGGACAAGTCTGTAAATATCCAAAAATCATAAAGCATCATAGAAAGATTCAACCTGCGTTTTAGTGACAACACATATTTGACATTATAACATACTGTATCACAATAATTGAAAGTGTTTCAATATCATGTTCATCATTAGCAACAAAGAGTTCTCCTGCAATGACCAAAAAGACATTCATACAAATAGAAATACAAGTTCTCAATGAAGTTGCCTTGTGTACAGGAGGTTATATATATAACTTCAGCTAGGTTGACTGCAGGAATTGTAAGCTCGTAATTTTGCATTGCTTTCAGTCTCACGAAAAATGATGCTTAGGCTATTCTGCTCATAGGTAAAGGTTCCTGATCTGCAGACAAAAGTTTCACAAAAATGCCAAATTCAGTCTGAAAAAACAATTTTGGTCTGCAAAATTTCTGGGAGTACTTTGCTTTTACTCTAAAATGAATGCAAGTCATTCCTGTCATACAATATCTGTTATACCATAGTCATTCAAAAGAATAGAGTATCTCATATGCAGTGCTTAAGTGTTGGTGTAGGAGTTTTATTCTTTAGTGAATTAGACAAAATTATCACTGAGTCATTTTGCATGAAGTGAAACTATCAAGTTTTGTGATATTGACTTGCAGTGATATCATGCAAAATAACGCATCATTAAATAACAAGTTTAGTGATGTTTTATACCTCACATTTTTACGCAGTAAAACAAAACATGACCTAAAATTTGCAATCAAATAGTGTTCACATAATACCAAATAATACAACACATAATTGATGAAACGTTTCCTGCAATCTCTGTGTCTGTGTCTGTGTATAACACTTTTGACTACTCCTTTGTTCCAGAATTTTTCCATTGTTGGATTTGATGACTATCTTCCTGCAAAAAGATTAGAACATTGGGGTATATGGAAAGTAAAACAGCCCAAAAATGGTTACCTTTGATACAGACGAAGCAGCTCCTTTTTTCATTAACTGATCACCCTCTTTTTACCTGCTTTTCCATCACCTCATTAATGCCATATTGATATTGAAGCTTGACTCGCTTTCGAGCGGGGAACAGATAAGGGTAGGACTTTCTATTTTAGTTAGTGTTGACTCGATAACATCCGTTAGATATTGCAAAAATAGGTTCTTTTCTTTGTCTCCATGATAAAATTGCGCCTCAAGGGCTATGACCTTTAATCTAGCCTTCTCCAGACACTCAGAGTTCTGATGACGACACGTTCTACATAAAAGTAGAGAGCATAACTGTCATCTAAGTTATCTTAACAACAAATAACATTTTGCAAGTTGCAACCACATACTTCTGATAACATTTTGGAAGGCTTATCAGAAACACAAAGCTTTTGTCAAAACTTGGTAGCCTATCTTCAATCACTGAAAAGTTCACACAAGTCAACTTCTTCTTACTTAGGCCCTGGCTTGGCCTTCACTTTCCATCTTTGCAACATTATTCTGATTCAGACTTCATAAAGTATTTAAGTAAATATGAAGAGCACAGCTTTCTACCTTACCAATCGAGCAAAACAAATTAACGGTTGAACTTACCTAAACGCTAGCCGAATGCATGAAAAAATGCCACGAAAAGCTGTCAGCCGACCTGCATCACAACACTCGAGAGTTATCTGGCAAAGAAACAACAACAACACAAATCCAAAGACATTCTGTAAACTTATGACGATGAGTCTCTCGTTTCCCTGTGCTATTTGACTTGTTGATGGCGCTTCGGTCAACAGAGATAAATGTTCATTTTTTTTTTTTTTTTTTTATATTCAATTAAAATTTTACAATACATGTTACAGACTACTTTACCTACAAACTACTTTACAATACTACAAGGACGATGCCACGAGGAGCAAAAGTCTATGTCTACCCCATGGCATTGTTAAAAAAAAAAATGCTAAACTGCATACAATTTTACATAGATGCTACAAACAATGCTACAAAAAAAAAAGCGATGACTGTGGCCTGTCTAACATTAGATGTCTGGTCGGGGCTGTAATTTGCCCAAAAAATGTAAAATTTTTATTTTGGACCTGACATCTAATGTGAGACAGAAATTACAAACAAAAAGAAAATTTACGTCAGACAATTGGTGGGCACTTGGTGGTTGCATGACATGTGACTGAAACTTGATATGATCTTAGTCAAACCGACCAGTATTGTGGATGAATCGTATAGTAAGTTCGAGTATATTTCTATTCAGGTCATTAGACAGGTCTTGGTCACCATATAATAAAAGGTGCATTAGAAAATCGTTTGAAAGACTGGTGATATCAGCAAATAGTCGTAGTAGATCCGAAACTCCAGCGAGAAGATCTCGTCGTTGAATGTCAAATGAAGGGCAAATCAACAAAAAGTGCTCCGTATCCTCAATACCGTCATGTTCAATTCTAGGTATCAATGTTCATTCTAGATATCAATACAAAAACCACCTTCCTCTAAGCCATATTCTGATCACCACACGACGGCGCGACAAAAACTTGTCACCGATTGGCATTTTTGTCCGGTTTTACAGCTCTATGGTTATAAGGCCCTCAGTGTAGCGACAACAGCAACAACAACAATTCAACTCAATTAGATGAGCGTAATCAGAGGGTCCTTATGTAATGAGGCTAGACATTCTGTATGATTTGCTGTCCATGATACGATATTCTGCGGAACCGGAATGATCATTACGAGGTTGACCTCAACTGGCCGATTTTTCGAATGGCTTGATCATGAATCATAGTTATTGCGTCCATCAGTCTATCTAATTGGCTAAGTGTTGAAAATCTTATTCGATTTGATCGTTCTGTGATGGCATATAAGATTCTAAACAAGTTGAGTCCGGAATGCCTTTGGGATAAGTACCAATATAGATCTGCATTCTCAAATTATGAAACAAGGAATTGTAAAGATCTCCAGATCCCAAGCTGAAAACTGAACATGCCAAAAAAGGATTTTACTACTCTGCCTTAAAGACTTGGAACGATATTCCAACTAATATTAGAGAAATCCAAACACTCGGGCGCTTCAAAAAAGAACTAAAAGCGCATTTGACGAGCTGAACATGCCAAGAAACAAATAACCCCAAACACTACCCTCTGGAAGAACAGCACATTTTTTTTAGATCTTATTTCATTATTTATAGTAGAAAGAACTGTATTAGGTTTTTAGCTGAAGGGGTTTCGTGTATAAATAATAATAATGTAATGTAATGTAATGTAATCAATTGCGATAACTACGAACGTGTAATCAGTCTAGTCTCCCATATGACACAGCAAATGGATACCTTTGATAATAGATTGTACACCTTTAAGAATAGATTGCAGGAAAAACTTATCTACGTTAAGTCTCGTTGGGGTAACTTATGAAGCGTCGTTCGGTACAAATTCGATAGCGTTCAGGGGTAACATACTTTGGAACGGTACACCTGATGTGACTAAAAGCAGCAATACAGTCTCTATTTATGGCAAAAACATAAAAAATTGGGCTTGGGAGGGTTGCAATTGTAAAATTTGTAAATAGTATTGCTGTAAATTAGTTCAAGTTAGTTGGTATTTATTAGTTACGTTAGTTTATCCAACTGATAATAAAGTGATTATTATTATTATTATTATTATTATTATTATTATTATTATTATTATTATTATTATTATAAGTATATGGTAGTGGGGACCTGCCATTCTGCGTTTGCTGATGATATTGTATTAGCTGCAAATAATTTAAATGTGATAAAGAGTATGATTGGGGCAGCTGAATCAAAAATGGACGAAGCTGGTCTGCAGGTTAAGCATGAGAAGTGTGCTGTATTCTATGGCCGTCGTTCGGGAAACAATTCGTACAAGGGCAAAGAAAATGCTACACCTGAGGTAGAAATTAAGTCTGATAAACTACCTGTGTATCAACGTGATAAGTCATATAAATATCTCGGTAAATCTATTTCAATTGTTGGAGAAGATGCAAAACAAATATCAGACATTGTTGACACGTATAAAGATCTCGTAACGAAAATCAAAGGTTCTGATTTACCCTTAGCTCTAAAAGGAAGTGCCATGAACAATCTTGCTCTTGCAAAAATATTACACCATTTCTATAATTCAAGACTGAGTGTGAAGCAGTTGGACCAGCTTGACAATATAATAACTGACGCAGTTCGAGAATTATTTTCCCTCTACAAATCCACAACACGAATTGTGATATTCCTCCCCCGAGAAAATGGTGGTCTTGGCATTAAGCGAATTTCTGATGTCTATAGATCAACACGTTTAGCCTTTCTTATTAAAATGCTAAATCATGACGTCATGCATTTTAGGCACATTGCGAGGTCGTCTCTTGAGTTAGACATGAAAAAAGAGGAGTCAGGTCAACAGATGGTGCGAATAATTTCCGTGGATATGAATTAACTGATGATGGTTTCTTGGCTTGTAACACAATTTTCGGTTGTCAGTCCGACTGGCCAGACATGGTAAGATATGCAAGAAGCTTGAACGTTGATATTAAGTATGTGAATGACAAGGCGATGGCTCTTATTAAAGGAACATGGTATGACAATCAGTGTGAGCTTCAAAAGAAGTTGTATCAGTTGTGTGTTGAAAGAGATGTCGAGGCTTCTAAGGAATTAACTGTGCAAGGATGTTATCTCAATCTTGAGAATGTTCATATAAAATCGTCACACTCGATCTATTATAATTGGAAAGTTGATGATGCTCTTGTATATTTACAATCAAAGCGAGACTTAGTATTCTTCCCACTAACTTTACTCTTCACCTGTGGAATAGAGATTACAATCCAGAATGCCCATTCTATCACAGTCATACTGAGTCCGTAGCTCACCTATTAAACGGTTGCAACGAGTTTAAGAATTTCTATTCACGTCGCCATGATCGAATTGTGAATAAGATTGCAGAATTCATAAAGGAAAATAAGCCACGGGCAAGAATTTCATCCAACTTGTTAGCAGAAACCATATTCCCTGAATTTAAAGAAGGAATTAAGCAGATTGTTCATCGTAAACCAGAAATTGTCATTCTTGATCGTAACTTGCAAAGGCAGTGTACAGTAGTGGAAATAACTGTTTGTTATGATTTATATTTGGAAAATGCTTATCAAGAGAAAGTTACAAGATATAAGGAGTTATGTGATTATCTGGAGAGAAATGGATTCTCAGTGCAGCTGGTTGTTCTTTGTTTCGGTTCGCTTGGGTGTGTAAAAAGTGTTGTATGGAAAGGATTGAGAAAATTCTCCCAAAGTAAAGAAAATATAAAGAATGTGATGAAATGGTGTTCGATATCGTGTTTAATTGGAGGAAACTATATCTGGAGGAACAGAGTGAAAAAGTCACTGGGACAGTAGTTATTAGTAGTAAACGGACTTTAGCAGATACATTCCTGGGAATACGGCAACACACCAGTTTTTAAGCAGTTTTTTGCTTAGCATCTTGGTCAAGTAGTAGTTATTATTATTATTATTATTATTATTATTATTATTATTATTATTATTATTATTATTATTATTATTATTATTATTATTATTATTATTATTATTATTGGATAGGCAACCTAAAAATAAGGACGACAAGAGAATACCTCTGGTTCTTACGTACCATCCAGCTCTCAACAAAGGATTAGGATTAGGATTAGTCTTTTGGATAGGCAACCTAAAAGTAAGGACTACAAGAGAATACCTCTGGTTCTTACGTACCATCCAGCTCTCAACAAAGTTTATGACATTTTAAAAGAAAATTCAAAACTCCTTTTGGTAGATAATGAACACAAAGCGTTGTTCCAAAACAAGGTATTTTTGTCGTTTCGGAAGGCCAAAAGTCTTAAAGATGAACTTGTTAGAGCAAAATTGCCAGTTGTTGGTGAGACCCCGTTGGTTAAGGTTACCTACAGGTGCAATGGCAGGAAGAGTTGCCAGATCTGCAACGTCATAACTGAGGGGGATAATTTTGAAAACTCGGACGAAAATCGATCTTTCAAAAATTTTCGGGGAGGTATAACTGCAACTCAGAGAATGTAGTGTATTTGCTACAATGTGAGGTTTGCAACAAAAAGTATGTAGGTAGCACCAAAACAAAATTTAGGCAAAGATTCAATGTTTACAAATCATATTTCAGATCTTACGCACGCAAACATAACGAGGGATCACTTGGGAGGGGTAAATTAATCCCACAAGCAAACTTTTTCAGTCATTTCTTTGAGGGGAGCCACAATGGTAAATTCACGGTTAGGGTTAAAAATGATTGATGGGGCTGATGATGTCTTTTCATTGCGACGTAAGGAACTTTTTTGGCAATACAGGCTGGGAACTTTTTTACCCAAAGGTTTGAATGAACGGGCTGCAGATGTAGAACTCGATATGTTTGCGTGTGGCGTGGCCTAATTCCTGCCATTGTATCTGATGTCTCTGGGGGGTTTTGCTGGCAGTGCTCTATGGTCTTCCTATTTGGCTTCATGTTTTTTTGCATGTGGCGTTAGGGTGGAATCCCCTATCAAGCCATTCAGGATTCAGCAATTTGCGAATCATTGAAAGGCTAGATGGGAGGGTCGTGGGGTTGCCGGCTGGATCCCTTGGAGGTTTGGTCTGTGATTATTTTGATCCTCCAGGGTGAACATTTGCTAATGTGCCAACCATTTCATTTTCTTGTTTACGCTAAAAAACAGTTTGGAACAAAACGTGATTTTCATTCCCACTTGGTTTTAATTTCGGGGGTAGTCATGTTTCCTGGGAATATGGTTCTTTGTAGTAAAAATGTAATTTTACTTTATCTTTAGTTTTACCTTGCCTTGTTTATCACGTAGTATAAATTCTCGGTTGTCCTTTAGAAAGTAGTGCTGACGAAGATTTTTAATCGAAACGTTCAAGATTTTAACAGTTGTGTTTTTATTCATTTTATTTCTGTTAATTTTTTATGGTGGTTTAGTTCAATTTAATTCTTGCTTCAGAGAAAAATAATGTGGCCCCTCAGAGCTGAGAACAATCACAAATATAAAATTTGCCAGTCGCCAAAAACCAATGGCAGTGTTCTCTCATCATAGGGGCCTAAGTTTGGGATTTCAAATGCACTGGCCAAAATGTGCACTCCCGCAGCAACCGAAATAGTTGGGGGTTAGAGAAAAAAATATTCAGAATTTTCTCCACAAACCAGTGCACTTAATGTCCATGACAAAGACAGAAATCTCTATCATGAAAAGAGAGTTGTGGTACAATTTTAGGTTGTGGGTGGGTGGGCGAAAAAGAAAATTCGCCAAGCCAAAACATCAGAGTTTCACCTTCTTGCTCTGCTCTCCGCATCCAAATACGAACGCAACGTGTCAGAATTTTTGGTTTTAAACAGATGCAAGAACTAAATCGAAAGATTTCCAGACCTATTGTCTACAAAGCGCATACCTGTTTCTACGCTGCACATAAAAGTATTCTTTTGTAAAACAATAGAATCAGTGTTTCAACTCGTTCGAAAAGTGAATAAACAAACTTCTGGGAATTGAATGATACGTGTTTTACGCAAGTAACAATGCACAAGTTACGAAGCGCCGAGCCCAAAACTGATTGTTAAAACAATTTACGATCGCAAAAAACAACAAGACACGATGCTCGCAGCAGGCTAAATTATTAGACAAGTGAATTGGAACAATCTGCTGAGAATTGAGTGATACGTGCAGTTACGCACATCATAGCCAAACGAATCGTAACAAGGTTGTGGGACACCTTTAAAAACAAACGCTCGCAGCATCTTCCGCGAATTAACTGGGATATAAAATTTCATTCTTATCCCTATTTAATTCTTGCTTCAGAGAAAAATAATGTGGCCCCTCAGAGCTGAGAACAATCACAAATATAAAATTTGCCAGTCGCCAAAAACCAATGGCAGTGTTCTCTCATCATAGGGGCCTAAGTTTGGGATTTCAAATGCACTGGTCAAAATGTGCACTCCCGCAGCAACCGAAACAGTTGGGGGTTAGAGAAAAAATTATTCAGAATTTTCTCCACCACAGAACACATGTGTTCCCCCAACCCCCAAATATCCGAGAAAAAGAATTTAACCCCCTGGATCACTACCAAAGATAAGAGAACACCCCCTGCAGGCAACTCTTGTTCTGTGTGGCTAAGCCTTAGCCCCTTTCATGAAATTGTTCGATCATTTTTATGTACGATCGTGTACGAGCAAGACGAGTAAAAAAATTGTTTTGATTAGTTAAAGCGCGAGTAGCGAATCCGAACATTGCAAGGCCACCACTTAACTCGATGATTTCCAAATACAGGCAACCACCTCATCTCGATGGCTATTTCATTAACTTAACTTAAGGTAAACATCTCATTTCAATGCCTACCAGGCAACCATTTCATCTCAACGGCCACCTAATCAATTTTGGGCAACAACCAACTCAATGGCGCCCAATTTACTTATTTAACTCTGGGCAACAACCAACTCAATGGCGCCCAAATAACTTTTGGGTAAAAATCTAATGTCGATGATTACCAAAAAATTTTAACTTCAAACAGACAACCGTTTTATCTCAACGGTTACCAGAGAAAAATGCTTAACTTTACTCGACATTTTAACTATTAAATTAGTAACATTGCAACTTAATACAACAAATTAGAGCATAGAGTTTCAACTTAACTTGACAAAAAACACAAGTTTCATAAGAAACCCAACACATCGGTATAATATTAAATCATTAATGTCCCATAACGTGGACAATAGCCACGAAAAGAAACAAAAAGTAACGACAACATCAGTAGGTTTAAACTACGCTTACTGAAAAAACAAACATTCATGTCTCAGTTATTGCCTGGATGATGAACCCAAACAGCGTGACGAGGTGATAAGCCTTTCTATGGGTAATTTGATGTAAACTTTATAAGCATCACTGGACCATCGTCCCATTGCTTGAATCAAGTGATCTGGGAAGCCAAGAGCAGCTGCCGTCGATGCAGCCCCAACACGAAAACTATGCAAAGTATAGGAACCTTTGAGCCCAGCTGAATTTAGAGCTTTTTGTAGTCTATAGTTCAACATTCGCTTAGACAAGGGCCTTAAATCTTTGCAAACAAACAGCGGGCCTTGAGAAGGACCCCGCAACCAAAGATACTTGATTATCGCCGTAACTGGATAAATAGGGGACTCAGAAGCTGCTAAAGGTATGGTACAGCCCTCACCAAATTGGTCAGTTTTAGAATACCTTAGCCTTATAAAAATGACGTCTGGATTCGCTTGATTATCAATAGAAATGTCACTAACAGATAGGAACTTGTTCTCCTTTAAAGCTTCAGGACTCGTGGTAAATTCAGCAGCTCTTAAAAAACCAAAGAATGCAGTACAGCAAGCAGCCCAAAACATACAGTCATTAAATTCATCCAAATTCAGGTAAGCCTTTATGGCGCAAAGAACAAATGGGGTAATAGGTATTTTAGAAGGCCTGTTCGAAGGTTGTACACGACGTATACCTTTCAAAACTAGCGGAATTCTCAAGCAACCCAATAGTGGATCTTCGGCTCCATTTTGAACATGCAATGATCTAATAGCAGAGAGATAAACTCTAATACTCGAGGCTTGGCAAGTACTACTTAGACTAGCGACAAATCTTAACAGCGTCAATTCTGATGCAGGAATAGCCGAGCCATTGTCATTCAATAGACCAAATTTCTCACAAAAGTTTACAAACTTTCTTTGAGCGGAAGAGTACGTTCTTTTAGTGTTACTGGATAAACCATTACTGAGCAGTTGTTGCCAGTTACTGTCTAAGGCAGAGATATCAGGCGAACCAGCAAGTCTCGAGGAACAGACTGTATTTTGGTCAAAGGGGCATCCTTGTGAAAGGCCTGAAAATTGAAGCGAGATAACGCATCAGCTTTTCTGTTTTCGCGACCCGGGATATGAATAGCAGTAAAAGTGAAATTCTGTTTTACGGCTAAAAGCGAAAGTTCTCTTAATAGAAAGGCTAAATGCTTCTCGTTGCAAGTCCCATTTCTTAAAAAAAAAACAACCGCCATATTATCACTTTTAAAGGCAATACGCTTGCGCTGCCAACCATTACCCCGCAAATTTGCTGCTACAACAATTGGTATCATCTCCTTTATTGCAATATTCAAAGGAGCCGCCTCCGCAGGCCATCTTTCAGCAAAAGATTCATCATTGTAAAAAGCTCCAAAACCAATACTCCCGGCCGCGTCCGAGGTTACAAACATGTCAGGGGCTTTTTCCCATTTTGGAAACAAAAATAAACTACTGCCATTCCATTCTTGTAGCAGAGTGTTCCACCAATCCAGGTCTTCTTTCTCCCATGCTGACAGATGAACAAAATGATGCAACTCTGAAACTGAATATGCACGATCAATAAGTCTCCTCAGAAAAGGCCTTCCTAAAACGATTGCTTGACAGCAGTGCTGTAAACTGCCAATTAACGATAACAGTTTACGCTTAGTTCCCGAGCGACGTGATTCCCAAAGTTTTAACTTGGCCTTAATCTTCTCTAACTTGATAGCTGGGAGACGCAATTCCATGGCTAGCGAATCAAGCTCAAAGCCAAGAAAGGTGATGCATGTAGAAGGGCCCTCAGTTTTATCTTCAGCTAAAGGTACACCTAAACTTTGGCACACTCTGAAACAATTATTTAATGCTACTTGGCACTCATTTGACTTCGGTTCTCCAACGATAAAGAAATCATCAAGATAATGTTGTATGTAACGGACAGGACCTTTTCTTTCAAACAAAGTCTGCAATATGTCAGCAAATCTTGTAAATATTTGTGGCGCAGATCTTAGACCAAAAGGCAGAGCCAAGTCTACATAAAATTGTCCATCCCATTTCATTCCAAGATATTTACGATCCTGATCGTTAACTAGCAAAAGCCTATAAGCACGTTTAATGTCAAATTTCGCCATAAGAGCACCTGGCCCAAGTTTAACCATTTTAGAAATCGCTTCAGGAATACCCTCATATGAAACGGAGGCTTTAGAATCTGGAATAAAGGTATTAACGCTGCCATCAATTGGAAAAGAAAGATCAGTAATAAGTCGCCATTTCCCAGGTGTTGATTTTGGGATAACTCCGAAACGGTTTATATGCAAATCAAGAATTGGAGGATTTGAAAAAGGACCAGCAATCGAACCCATATTTATTTCCTCTTTAAGATAATTGTTGATTACATCACCATGAACCTTGGCAGAACGGCAATTAGATTCTGCAGAAACAACAACAGCACATTGAATTTCTAACTTGAAACCAAAAATCAACCCATTCAGTAACCAGTCTTTGTCAGCATGCGGAAACAAATCTAAATGTGAAATCCAGGCATCCACATTCAAAGGGGTTACATAAAACGGAGATGGTAATAATAAATCAGTCACTGCCAAATTTGAATTCAGAACAAGTCATTTAGATTTGCGTTTTGAAGATCTTTCCGGGGATGGTGAACGGTCACGCTTTGATTTAGGCCCGGATTCACTTTGATCCTTTTGTTTTTGTGAGCAATCAAAAGCTGTGTGCTGGCCTTTACAATACAAACAAATGTGCTGGAACCTGCAAGGGTTAAATAAGCATTGAGAGTAGTTGAATTTCAAGCACACCTTAGGATCTTCAAAATCACCACCCTTAGCAGACCTAAATTGCCTTCTATCCATACTCTCCGGCTTCAAAACGGAAGTAATATACAAGGAGAGATCAACTGCAGACCAGGACAGACTGGGATCCTCCGCTGCTTTCTTTCGAAAGGCTCTGTCATAGGTTAGCCAACCTTTACACGACGTGTCTCTGCTGGTCTTCGCAATAAGGAGAAAATATCCAATTAAATCGCTCAATTTAGCCGGAAAATGCTTGCTCACAACCCCAGCATAAACGCCCCATGCTTCAGCCCAATCCAAAAATGATTCAACTGGTTTTAAGTCGGAGGTTTTATCGCATTTCAGTAACTTTGTTAACTGGGGACCAACAGGCTCAACAGCTGGCAACTTATCCAAGTTACATGGACAAAGCATGGTGAAATCAACGAACAAATTCTTCCTGATAATGTTCACCAGATAGCCAGGAACAGGACCCAAAACACCGGACACCGCTAGCCCCGGAGACGCATCTTGATTTGACAAAAAATTTTGCGGGCACAAAGACATTCAATTTTTCGTAAAATCTAGCAGAGGTTGGCTAGAAGAGCTGGTCGAAGGCAAGCTAGGCGGAGCGCTTTGAGTAGGCAATGTGACACCTGGCATGGACATTTGAGATGAAACTACGGAAACAAAAGAAGGATCATGGATTGAGCTTCCCCCAGAAACTGAAGACGCTGGTATACCTGAGATTCCAGGCTGATTACTGACATTTTGTGCTCGTAAAATTGAATTTAGGCCCTCTTGAATGCCAAGCATTGACGTCTCGAGGGCAGAGAGCCTAGAATCAAAGTTTTGCCCACTCAACGCATCTTGACTTGAACGAGAATCATTAGCAGAGTCATCCATTGCTACACATATAAAATATGGACAGATTTTTTTTTTTTTTTTTTTTTTTATATAATATATTCCAAATAAAATGTACAATACAAATTACGAACTACATTACTTATAAAATTACTCTACAATACTACTAGGACGATCAACCCCAGGGAGCAAAAGGCTGTGTCTACCCCGAGGCCATTAAATAAAGATAATAAAGGAAAAGAAACTACTTTAACTATGGGACAAAAACGGGTGGCTTATGAAGGGATGGTTAAGTGGCTACAGAAATTCACTCGAATCGACCAGTTTCATGGATAAAATGTAGCGTTAGCTCAAGAATTTGTCTATTTAGTGAAATAGGAAAATCTTTATTGCCATACAATAAAAGTTGCAGTAAAGCTTCATTTGCAAGATTTACATATCCAAGTGGTCGTATTAATGCATAGATTCCAGCGAGGAGGTCTCGTCTTTGTACATCAAAACAAGGGCAGAGCAACAAGAAGTGTTCCGTATCTTCAATACCATCATTTGTCGGACACATAGGATTTGTGGTATCTTTAAAATTGTGTTTAAATTTATGAAAATTTAACTTGCTAAGACCGACTCTAAGTTGAGTTAGATAGGATAGACCTTTTGGGTCATGAATACCATATACAGGTTTTCCAGGGGGGCGGATTTTTGATAACATTTTCAATTTGAAAACGGCAACAGATGGTGCCAGCCTAGTTTCAGGTTCAAGTTTATTCCATTCGGACAGACAATGAGGATAAAAAGTAGATTTGAACTTTGCAGTTCTTGCCCTTATTTGCCCGATGATGTCAGGTTTGCGAAGAGAGTACTGAAACTGCTGAAGTGGTGGAATTGGATCCCTTGTATAGTTCGGAGTTAGGTTGTTTACAATTTTATAGAACAAAGTCAGGCGTCTACTCCACCTACGAAGACTTAAAGATTCCCATCCAAGCTCAGCGTACAACTTCTCTCTAGATGTTCCCCTCCATGTACCGGACACGGCTAAAGCGGCAGAATATTGGACGGATTCTAGCTTTTCCATTAAATTAGACAAGGTGAAATTTCCGCTGAACTCGCATACTTTTGGGGGATCATGGTATATAACATCTCCATAGTCTAAATGGGGTCGGATATAGAGCTTGTATAGCTCGTTAAGGGTGTTCCTAGGTAGATATCTTGAAAGAAATCTCAACATACCAATACCCTTTCTCGCTTTGGAGATAGCTGCTTTAATATGGGAAGAAAAAGACAATTTTGAGTCTAGAACGATTCCTAAATGCTTGTGTTCGACTACTTGCATCACGGGTATGTTATTGAAAAGAATTTCGGGATGATTGGTTTCAGTTTTTCTCTTTGAAAATACTAATTCGACTGCTTGCTTTTGAGGGTCAGGATTAAAAGACATCCTCCAGTCATGAGCCCATTTACTGATCAACTCTAAGTCATGGTTCATGTCACTGGCAGCTGTATTTGAGTCTTGCACGATAGTAAAAAGTGATGTATCATCAGCAAAAAGTTTAACATTGCACTTCAAGTCTGCTGTTAGATCATTAATATAGACCAAGAAAAATAAAGGGCCCAGAATAGAACCCTGGGGCACTCCTGCTGAAACATCTCCCCAACTCGAGCTCTGTCCATTCAGTACAGTTCTCTGTTTGCGATTTTTTAAAAAATCTTTGATAAGACTTAGAAGTTGTCCGGAGACACCGCAACGCTTTAATTTATAGATTAGCCCATCATGCCATACCCTGTCAAATGCTTTAGAAATATCAAGGTACACAGAGCGAACATCAAGAGGAGGATTGCAATCAAACGCTGTAAATATTGTGTGTGTTATCGAGATTAGCTGATTGATTGTCGAGTCACCGGGACGGAATCCTGATTGATTAGGATTTAGTAATTCAGATGAAACAAGATGAGAATACAGAGAGTCAAAAATGAGTTTTTCGAGAATTTTTCCAAAGATTGGAAGCAGAGAAATTGGACGATAATTCCTTTTGATGTTTTTCTCGTTCTTTTTGTGAACAGGCACAACGTTTGCATGTTTCCATATATCTGGAAATGTACCGCTTCTCAAACAGTTTATGAATATTATCTTCAAAGGCACAACCAATGCAGAATCACACATTTTTATCATCCTTACAGATATTTCATCCCAGCCATGCGCTTTATTAGGATTGAGTGATCTAATAATTTTCAGTATCTTTTCATCGGACAAATGAAATTCAGTCAACAGTGTAGCATTTACCGGAATATGTCGTGGGATGTCACTACCTGTGTCGATCGTTGTGCACTGAAGGATGAAGTAATCATTAAATATTTGGGCCTTTTCAGTAAAATCCATCACGAATATCCCATTTTCTAAGTTTATACGCATGATTCTTTTTCCGCAGATCTGACAGATTCTTTTTCCGCAGATGGACAGATCTCACCGAAAAAGAAAATTCGCCAAGCCAAAACATCAGAGTTTCACCTTCTTGCTCTGCTCTCCGCATCCAAATACGAACGCAACGTGTCAGAATTTTTGGTTTTAAACAGATGCAAGAACTAAATCGAAAGATTTCCAGACCTATTGTCTACAAAGCGCATACCTGTTTCTACGCTGCACATAAAAGTATTCTTTTGTAAAACAATAGAATCAGTGTTTCAACTCGTTTGAAAAGTGAATAAACAAACTTCTGGGAATTGAATGATACGTGTTTTACGCAAGTAACAATGCACAAGTTACGAAGCGCCGAGCCCAAAACTGATTGTTAAAACAATTTACGATCGCAAAAAACAACAAGACACGATGCTCGCAGCAGGCTAAATTATTAGACAAGTGAATTGGAACAATCTGCTGAGAATTGAGTGATACGTGCAGTTACGCACATCATTGCCAAACGAATCGTAACAAGGTTGTGGGACACCTTTAAAAACAAACGCTCGCAGCATCTTCCGCGAATTAACTGGGATATAAAATTTCATTCTTATCCCTATTTATTATTATTATTATTATTATGAATGTTACGCACAAATGAATTAACATTTGGAATTACTGTCCAAGATATCGGGTCACATCTAGTGTCCTTAGATATCAAGAACCTGTCTGATGATTCTCGCCGTGCCTAGAAGGGTTGACTTCTGGATTAACTCAATTCTTGTTGTTACACCTATTTCCTTCAGGTACTGTTCAAGTCTGCCTGTTACAGTGCCAAGGGCACCTATGACAATTGGGATGACCTTGGTTGACACATTCCAAATCTTTCTGATTTCTCTGGCTAGATCTTGGTACTTTGGTACTTATTATTATTATTATTATTATTATTATTATTATTATTATTATTATTATTATTATTATTATTATTATTATTATTATTATTATTATTATTATTATTATAAGTATATGGTAGTGGGGACCTGCCATTCTGGGGGGGGGTACCTTTTTATTGGCAAATGCAGAATTGTGGGTATACATTTTCACCAAAGTGGGTAGGTACACGGAATTATGGGTATACATTTCTAGAAATATTTGAAAAGTCATATATATGAATTTCACGCAGTATTTTACATCTGGTATCTTTACAATCTATAATGTTGTTTGTTATTTTGTGACTCTGTCTTTGTCAAATGTTTGATGGCACACCATACTTTCCTGCAAGGTCGAAGTTTTCTTGTTGATCACATCAGAATCCTACCATATGTTTTGTTCCAAGAGGCTGCCTTTGCAAGGGTGAAAAGCTCATACACACAGTAAAGGCCATGACAGAATAAGAAGGCTAGATTTCTTCCTTCTTTAAGGCCACCACCACAGAGCTGACTAGAATCTGGTATCAATCTGGTCTCAATGTCTGCTTTGAAGGTTTTTTGAGCATAAAATAGTCAAACATATATCTGCAAATGGAACATATGATCCACAGTTAATATTGGATAACCAGCTTGGATGAATATATGATTTCAAGCTCAAGCCTTTGTGGTGTCCTGTCCCATGCTTTCTGTGTGTTGTGTTGTTGTTATCATCCAATTCCGCCAATTATGGTGAAGGAGTGGCCTGTTTTTTATTGAAGGCTTGAATGATTGCTGACAAAACAGACAGATACAGTAGTGTCCCGCATATAAGAAACAAACTTTTCAATTTCAGGTCTGACATGTTTCTCATAAAATGAGGTAAAATTCAAATCAGAGTAAAGTTTCTTTTTAGAAAAACCATGCACTGTCGATCAACTACTCAGACACAAGTTTTATGATTGTCATAAATATCATTTTGATTTGCATTTGTAAATTTTATCTTCCTGGAGATGTTATGATTATTCCAGGAAGGTGTTTTTACTTGTTTTGTTAAATGAGAAACAAGGTTTTTTCAGACCTGTAGGTATTATTTTGAAAATCAGGGTCTGTGTTTCTTAAATTTGTGTTTCTTATATGCGGGACACTACTGTATTGCTCCATAATATACCGGGTGTCTCAAAAAAAAAGTACCCCCTTTTGACTCAACAAGGCTACAAAACGATAATATTTCGGGACATTTTGAAGTCATGGCTACATTTGCTGGTCTTCAACTTAAATGCACATACCTTGCATTTGGAAATCGACCACCAAACACCGGAGATATGAGTTCACAAGATCAAAATTTGGAGTGCACCTGAAACCAGAGGTTTTGAGAAATGGCCTAGCCATAATTTGACAACAAACAGGCATTTTGCAAACGAATTTTCGACTCTGACCTTTACTTTTTATTTTTGAAAAGATCTATACCTTGAATTACTTCAATTGTTCTTGAAGTAACTTTTCTTCTGAGGAAACAGTCCTTGCATTGCATTCGATCCCAAGTGTTTTGTATCAAAGAAGAGGAAAAGGAGCACATGCACGCTTATTTTGGAGATGTGGCACGACTTTATCACTCTTACCACATTTTTACTATATTTGTTTAATCAGCGCCATGTCTATGCATATTTTATTCTTTTCAAAAGCAAAACACGGAAACTTAAAGTCTACAGGTACTTAGGAAAATGTCCACGATGCAAATCATGACTAGGCCCTTTCTCAAAACCTCTGGTTTTGGGTGCACTGTAAATTTTGACTTTGCCAGCCTGTATCTCCGGTGTTTGGTGGACGATTTCTAAATGCAAGGTACGTGCATCTAAGTTGAACATTGCTAAATTTAGCTGTGAAGTCGGGGAGCAATGATATCTTATTGCTTGGTTCCTATTTCCAGTCAAAAGGGGGTACTTTTTTCTGAGACACCCGGTACATCGTAACTCTGTCCATGAAAGTTACTGTCCAGGCGAACACAGCGAAGAAATGCAAAACGAGGCTAGGAGCAAACCTTCCGCAAAAGAAAATTAATGGCGGACCGGTTTAGAGCCGGCGGATGCCAGTCTCTGGTTTTAGCACCCGATCACCGTGTTGGCGCCAAAATATGCGCCCAATTCAAATCAAAACAGTCTCATGGGAGGTTGGTGAAGCTGCCAGAGCAGAAGATCTCCAAAGATTTATCAAAGAAGCTTCAGGAAATGCATCAGTTGCTGTTACCAAAAAGGTGCAATTTTGTCCAATAACCGCGATTTATTCAAAGTGAAATAAAAGGAAAACTGGTCCTGGCCCTACGATCTAACTTGGTGGAACAAAACTTCAGGATACAACAAACATGGTGGACAAGGTAGGATATCTGGGAAACTTTGCAAACTATTTGTAAATTCCTGTTACTTTGCTCAAGTCACAATATCTCTATTTTCCCGTAACAGTACCACTCCCTCATCAAATTGGCATTTCTCCATTATTTTTTGGAATTAAAGGCTGAGAATAGTTCGAGAAAACAGTGGAAAGACCCTTAATTTGATTTTTGTTTCTGGATTGAATATTTTCCCTCCCGTTTAAAATATTTATGGAAAAGTAGCAGATAAACATTTTTATGCCTGAAATTGCCGCCCTTCAACTGACCTCAGGGAAATTGTTGTCAAAACAAATCCACTCCTGGCCCTACGAAGAAACTTCGTAATTTTGAAATTAACATGTTGGTTAACATGGCAGTGTACTGCGATTATCTAGGAAAATTTGCAAAATATGTTATTTTCGTTTTTGAAAAATTTCATTTCTGACGGTAATTTCTCTCATAAACAATGGCCTATGGGCCTAGGCACTGCTGTGTTTTGAACAGATGCAAGTAAGCTTGTTTATGTTATCTTCAAATAAATTAAGAACAAGATGAAAGGGTGGAAACTGATTATCACTTCACATATTATGAATGAAAATAAAGTTGACTGCTAATCTCAAACAATTGTGTAACAAAAAGAAGTATTTTTAATCAAAACATTGACCCAATTGTTGTTCTTGGTTGAGTTTAAGTGCACAGCTGCAAACTTCAACTATTATATGCAGGACTTGTTCTTAAATTTTGCTTGTTTTCCTGTGCATTGAACAAAATTTATTTGAGAAGTAGAGGAAGAGGATGGCAAATAAATAATCATTTTATTTGATATATTTACATACATATATTTTACCCTGTAGAATTTCCCTTATTTTGAATTATTTTTCATGAATGCATATTTGAAATGAGAAAGGAAGATCCTGCATCCCTCTCTTGAGCACACCCTCCCTTAAAAGAAATGCCAGTACAGGATTTGGAAATCAGTCATGAAAGCATTTTTAGTGCTCAGCAGTTTTTAGAAAGAACTAGAATTTCCAGTTGCACGATGATATCCCCATGTAAAATTTTGGGGGACTTGCATGTTCAACTGTATATCTTCAATGTGGTTTGTATCTTTGATTTACAGACAACAACAATGACCTGCTGCATTCTGTTGCCTGTGATTGCTGATTAAAGTTGCTGTTTTGAGAACAGATTCTGGGAGAAGATTGTGTGCAGCTTCCTTGAATGGATGTTCTAGATTTCAGCAGCAAAGCAATCTAAAATCATCACATTTTTCTTAGACTATTTTCTCTTTGTAAAAGTCACAACCCATTAGCTTCAATTACCAACAAACATTTATCAAAGTAGAGGTAGAGAGACAAGGAAGTATTTCTTTGAGAAAGGCAGCTTGTTATTTACACACTATTAGTGTAGAAAAGTGATACTTTGTGACTGTATTTTCTTGAATGAGCACTCTCCCTTTGCATGGCTGCCCTGTCCCCAGAATTAAGGGGTGTATGCTCCCCAGGGGGTCTACCGGGTGTCCCAAAATGATGTATTATTGTTTGATTGCTTGCATGTCCATAACCAATGAACCGATTTTCAAACACTTTGTTTTATTTGATTGCCTAAAGGCTAAATTGTATTTTAAGATGTTGGTTGTGGTTTTACCAGTTTTTGAAAATCGGTTCATCGGTTATGGACATATAAGCAATTGAACGATAATACATCATTTTGGGACACCCGGTACTCTGGTATATTTAGGATAGGGATACTCAAGTTACTTTTTGGGTCTAACATTTTGGCAAAGGTTATTTTTGGGTTACAGTAGTCAGGTATTCATTTGGAAAATTTTGTTTTGGGTCAATTTTTATGCCGGAAATTATTGTTTTGCATTGATTTTTTGTTCCCCAGCCTTGAGCACCCATATTCTACTCATACCACAGCAGCAAAAATTAAGAGCAGCAAGAACAACATGGGGTTTTTTCGTTTTTTATGCGCACGCACACTCGGTTTGAAGCAGAGGCGTCTTATCTTTTGCGAGCGTGATACATCGAGGCAAGGCAAAGGCAAATTGTCATACTTGTAAGGGCAGTACTAGACTCACTACACAAGTCCTTCAATGCTTTTCTAGAAAAATAGTGAAATTCGTTGATTAGTTTTGCAATCAGAAATCTGTCAATTAATCCAATTCGATCTAACACTTTTTGTTAGAATGATTTTCAGGAATAACAAAACTTGAAAGGTACCTCAACTTCCAACATTGCCTCTGATAACTGCTACTAGTAGAGTTTCTTAACTTCTTGGAAGGGCCTTTGTTTCTTATGAGAATAAGAATGCACTCTTCACAAACTGGTTTTGAAATAATTTGAACTGATTTTTCAACAGATTTTGCTTGCCCCTGAAATTTTAGGTGTACATTCTTGAGGATACTAGCATTACTGTCCAAAAAATCATGAAATATGTCAAATTTGCTCATGTTGGTCAAAATTTTTTTTGGTGACCCTTGACCTACTCCAAAACATCTTTTTCTACCAATAGAATTTTATTGAAAATAAAACCATCATTCTGCACAGATACACACACAAATAAAAACAGAAAAATTCAGTGAAAGCAACTTGAAAACACCTCTCAGAATTAAAATACAGTTATCTAGCTAAAGATATCCTGCAATAATACTGTGTACTTCTGCAAATGATGCTAAAAATGTTCATGAAATGTTCTTTCTTTCAAACCTCTCAGTGATGTAGGAACCCTTTCCTGAGATTTTGCAATAAACAAAAGAGTGCCTTTTCACTTTAGGAAGTGTCTCTTTAGCTTGATGAAAAACTTCCTTGATGTTCTGTGCCCCCCAAGTTCAAGTTGCATCCTACAGCCCTGAAATATCTTAACTGCAACTGTTAACATCTGCTGTATAGTCCAGTGCTGTTTTTACATCTTTATGCCATCTATGTATAAAAGCTAACCAAGTTGGATGGGTCAAGGATATGCAAGCAAAATATCACTGCATATGTTCTATGCATTGAAGGTGCATGAATCTGCAAGACAAAAGAATAAGCCATTTTGCAAACAATTGTCACCCTTTTCACATTAATACCTATTCAGGGATGCCAAAAGTTAGTTGGACAAGGCAAAAACAATAGAAAACAACATAGTCAGGTCATTTCTCAGATGGCAGCAAGGGCAGTCACCCCTATGCCCCCTTTCCAGCATTCCTGACCCCCTTCATATAAAATGGAATTAAAACTACAATGACACATTGCCCTCAGCAATGCATCAAGCAATTTGCACATGTTTTTGCATCAAATAGGAATGAGTAAATTTCTGACTGTTAATTTGAGGATTCGTTACTTCTTGCATTCTGTCTAAAAAGACGTAAATAGTTGGATTGTATTGTAAATCTTATGACATTAAGTACAAAAATCCCCTTGTACACGATGTATCGGGTACTGAAGTAGCTGCTTCTCATAACACATGACATGCAGCACTTGCCCCGTATGTGATTGTTAAAGGACAAAGCTTTTCCTTGCCCAAATCGTTGACGATGTAAACGAAACCTTCCCCTAAAAATATGAATATTGACGTTTAACGCAAAAAACAGTGCATATACCGACACTGGCACACTGTTACTGAAGACATTGCAAGTGCACTGGCAAAGTTTGGTGATGTGGCACGGTGCCGATTTGGAGAAATAAATGCCTCAAAATGGGCAATTTCAGATGACGACCGTAGAACCATTTTAGACTGCAGTTTGATAAATAACATTTTACCTGCCTTTCCGACCACTCACGAATGTGAGCTTCTGGGTATCAGTGGTCCATAGGTAGTTTTATCAACATAAACAAATGCCAGACTTCCAGCTTGAGTATTTCAATGCAAACAAAATATGGAAGAAATGGTTCCTTCTGCTACTTTCCTAACATGGTGCTAGAGTAGTGTCCAAAAAACATAGAATAACGTCGTAGCGCAAAAAACAGTGAATAACCCACCTAATAGGTCATGTTCCTGACATCCTTGGCAAGGACTCCTGTAAATGTCTTGATGTGGCACGGTGTAGTTTTGGAGAAATATCCTCTTTCATCAACAGGAATCTGCGTATGAATTAGGCCATTTCTTCATGGCCACAAGAAGTCTTCGAATAGTGCTTTTTAATCAGAAAATTTCGTCGATTGATGTCTCCCAATATTCACCAACCTTTCTTCCATCAAAATCAAATAGTGGATTTAACTGCAAACGGATGAGCTCACGCTAGAATGCAGAAGCCGATACCCGACCCATCTAGGCCAGTTGTCTCGCTCGTTTTGAAATCTAGCTGTGAGACTGGTGATTTTGAGTGGTCAGCGGTTTGTGAAACGAAATGTCACTGTGTTAGCAAGAACATCTTTGAATCTGAACTGAAGGGAGGGAAAGCGGACGTGCCCGCATAAACATGTTTCGTGTTCCTTCATTATTATCGTCGATGAAATTAAGAAGTGTGTGCATTGAGAGTCCTGAAAAAAGTGCTTTGCTCAGTTCAGTTTCATTGCTTTGCAGTTATTTCTTTTTTGTTTGGACTAACAAGTAACCAAATTTGCATGTGGCCTCCAGGACGTCCTTTCCAACTCAATCGAGCCTTTCACTATCTCATGAAAGAAGCACATCCATCCAGTATCATATCAAAGCGCGTGTTGCGTTGTCCGCTTTAGGCCGTACCTTTCCGGTTTTGAAAGCCGAAGCTGGACGGTCAGCCATTACGGCCTCGTTTTCGTTTTGCATTTTTTCGCTGTGTTGTCCAGGCGGACAACACTCTCTATTATCAAACATCTTATTAGGCATCCTGGCATTTTTTATTCCACGAAACACTCTCTGCTCCACTGATGCGACCTACGATGACGAGCTGCATCGTTGTCTTCTTTTTCATATCACTGTAATTTTTCTAGAGTCCTTGTCCTGGTCCTTGTTGATGATAACTTACTTTGTTTCTCCGTCCCCATTTTCATCAACAAAACAAACCTCCACTTTTGAAATCTTGATTGATTGAGCAGGACGGAAGGTTGTTTGCGTACGTGCAGCAGATCACAGAAAATCAATATTTTTACGCGCTGATTTTTATTTTTTACGAAAGCAAAACTTGTGTGTGAAGATGATGTAGCCTAAGAACTGAAGATTCACTCAGACAGCTCTATAAGGAACTCGAAGCAAAGCACTAACATTTTTATTGAAAAGAGATGAGTCTCAAAACTATTTCTTGCTCCCCAAAATGAAGACCTTCATATGGGCTTGAGACAGAGCTTGCAGGACCAAGCACAACCAAAAACAGAGACTAAGATATAGAGGACCAGTATAATATAAACATCATTTACACTGAATGATGCCTGTGCGTGGTATGAGTGTGCTAAAAATAGGTTTTTTGAAGTACAGAAGTCCCAAAAAGAATGTGCCCCATTTGTGTGGCTGCTGTGTGTGGGGGATGTAGCTTTATAAGTTTAAAGGCAGAAGCACCGCAATGCGACAAAAAGACGACGGAAATTTTTTTTGATGCCAATATTTCATCCTACCATGCAGGACTTCTTCAGGGCTGTAATGTAGCTTTAATTGTCTCAGTTTTTCCACAGTTGCAAGCATACGAGTCAAATCTTTCAATAGGGCACAGGGAAACGCGCAAATCTTCCAATTTCATGCTTATAAGCCAATGATATCGTCGTATTCCGATCACATGATTGAAAATAAGGCTTTCGAGATAACTTTTCGAGTACCTTCACGAAAATAAAAATGGATATTCGAGTAATAAAGATACAGAGCTGGTTTTACCACGAATCGATTCGAGAGGCCCCACTCCACATTTGTTTTTCTGCATTTGGTTAAAAGCTCATCAGGGATCGGCGTTACATCGAATTTCATTCCTTCGAAAATTGGCCTATGTTCAAGAATTCTTCAGGAACACTACAAATAAGATATAGCTTTCAAAATTTCATATGTTACGTGAATTATGTTCAGGAATGACATGAAAGTATTTGTTTGTGTGATTTTTGAAAATCCTAGACGAATTAAAGCTATTCGCTGCGAATAAAGCTAATGGGCCTACCATAACCCGCAGCAGAATCCCTGTAATCGGGATTAAATCACTCTTTTTCGCAATAATAACCAGCGGATACATTAACGAATAACTTCACCACAAATTCAATTTCTTTCCACCATTTTATCATCGATAATTTCGATAAAACGTGACAAGACTTTACAGCCTCTGCAGCAAACCGTCCAACTACCGTCGATTCAAAGTGTTCTTGTTGCAAACACCAGGAAAGCTTGCATAAAGCAAAAGGCTTAGGTCTCCCATGTGACACAGCAAATTGTTATCTTTGATAATAGATTGTACACCTTTGAGAATAGATTGCAGGGGCAATTTCTTTACACAAATTTTGTACTTTTCCGATGTGACAAAGAAATTTGCAATCTTTGAGAAATGTTTTATTTTCTCTTTATTTTACAACGATATAATGCCTCCAGGAGTGTGCAATCTATTCTCAAAGGTGTCATTTTGCTGTGTCATATGGGAGACATAAGTCTTGACACACCTTTTGTTTTATGCAAGTCTTGCAAGACTTCCAACGTGTTTGCAACAAAAAAAACTTTGAGTCGACGGTAGCTGTAAAGTCTTGTCACATTTTATCGAAATTATCGATGATAAAATGGTGGAAAGAGATTGGATTTGTGGTGAAGTTATTCGTTAATGTATCCGCTGGTTATTATTGCGAAAAAGAGTGATTTAATGCCGATTACTGGGATTCTGCTGCGGGTGAAGGTAGGCCCAATAGCTTTCTTCGCAGCAAATAGCTTTAATTCGTCAAGGATTTTCAAAAATCAAACAAACAAATATTTTCATGTTATTCCTGGACATAATTAACGTAACATGTGAAGTCTTGAAAGCTATATCTTATTTGTAGCGTCCCTGAAGAATTCTTGAACATAGGCCAATTTTCGAAGGAATGAAATTCGATGTAACGCCGATCCCTGATGAGCTTTTAACCAAATGCAGAAAAACAAATGTGGAGTGGGGCCTCTCGAATCGATTCGTGGTAAAACCAGCTCTGTATCTTTATTACTCGAATATCCATTTTTATTTTCGTGAAGGTACTCGAAAAGTTATCTCGAAAGCCTTATTTTCAATCATGTGATCGGAATACGACGATGTCAATGGCTTATAAGCGTGAAATTGGAAGATTTGCGGGTTTCCCTGTGCTCTATTGAAAGATTTGACTCATATGCTACAGTTGCATAGGTCAAGCTTCAACTTATAGTTTGGGACCTTATTTGAGTCAATCTGACAAGTGATTCCTGATTTATGGAAGAGGGAAGGCAAAATATGTGGTTGCTTCAAAAACTGCACTTCTGTTGTTCTCAAACAATATCAAAATCAAGTAATATCTTAAAGGGATTCTGATGTCATATTCAAATTTTCCGTACATTCCTGAAAGGGTTGACACATGTCTGCTGCACATGTCTGCTGCACATGTTTTATACTGTAGGTACAGACAAATTTAGACACAACGCTAGAACCCTTCCCTTTCAAACATTGCTTGATTTCAACATTGCTGGAGAACAGTATAAGACTGATTCTCTAGCAAGTGTTGTTTTTAAAGCAACCATCTATTCTGCCTTTCCACCCGTAATCAGCAACCATTTTCAGATTGACTCATGCGTGGTCTCAAACTCTAAGTTGAAGCCTGACTTATGCAACTGTATTTAAACCAAGACAATTGAAGCTGCAGCTTCTCCACAGCAGTCACACTAACAGGTCACTAGTTTTTAGGACACCTTCAGTGATACGGAATTATGGGTCCCTTTTTTCAATTAATGACACAGAATTATGACCCCAACTTGTTTCAATTGATGGCACGTCCCTATCACTTTACCACCAAAGATACCCCCCCCCCCGAGTATGTACTTTTTTGATGTGACAAAGAGATATGCGATTTTCAAAAAGCGTTTAGTTTTCTCTGTATTTTGCTATGATATAATGCCCTCAGGAATGTGCAATCTATTCTCAAAGGTATTATTTTGCTTTGTCATATGGGAAACATAAGCCTTGCAAAAACTTTTTTTTACGTAAATATTCCGAGGTGTTTACAGTAAGAAAACTTTAAATCGACTCGACGATAGTTCGACAGTTTTTTGCAGAGGTTGTGGAATCTTATCACATTTTATAGAAATTATCAATCATAAAATGGTGGCAAGAAAATGGGATTTGTGGTGACCTTAATGGTAAATGTATCTACTGGTTATTACTGCGAAAGAGACTGGATTTATTGCCGATTAACGGGATTCAACTGTGGATTTCTTGGTATCAGATAGCTTTAACTCGTCAAGGATTTTCCAGAATCAAACAAACAGATATTTGCATGCTATTTCTGAACATAATTTACGTAACACGTGGAATTTTGAAAGCCATATCTTGTTTGTAGCGTTCCTGCAAAATTCTTGAACATAGGCCAATTTTCGAAGGAATGAAATTTGATGTAACGCTGCACAGTGATCCAGATTGTCAAAATCATGGAACAAATGCCAAAACACAAAACGTTGCAAATGCAAAAAACTTTCAAACCTACAATAGAGAGGACACTTTGAACTATTCAGATCAAAAATCCGTATAGAAATCGGACCAACGAGTGCAAAGAAATCGCACTTTGAAGTTGACAAAAATTGCTAGGCCATGTTTTTGTTTACATTTCCGGTGTATCACTTTTGAAATGGGCCTAAACCAACAATTTTAAATCTTCGTTTCTCCAGTTGTATTCATCCGATTTCAATAAAGTTTTTTTTAATTAACCCTCGATGTCTGCGCAATTATACGACGTATCAGTTCTAGGAATTTACATCAATTTATTTGTTTATTTTGCCACATATATATATCAAGGGGTACTTTTAGCAGTAGAACTACACGAGACCCCTAAATTTCTTCTTTCCTTGTGCAAACAAAAAAAAGTGAGGAAGAAAGAGTCTTCAAAATACCCCTTGACAAATATGTGCCAAATAAACAAATAAATTGATATAAATCCTTAGAACTGATACGTTGTATAATTGCGCAGACATTGAGGGTTCATTTAAAACAAGTTTATTGAAATCGGATGAATACAACTGGAGAAATGAAAATTTGAAACTGTTGGTTTAGGCCCATTTCAAAAGTGATACAACGGAAATATAAATAAAAGAATGGCCTAGCAATTTTTGTCAACTTCAAAGTGCAATTTATCTGCAGTCGTTGGTCCCATTTCAATAAGGATTTTTGTTCTGAATAGCTCAAAGTGTCCTCCCTATAGTAGATTTGAAAGTTTTTGCATTTGCAACGTTTTGTGTTTTGGCATTTATTCCATGCTCTGGATCACTGTACGCTGATCCCTGATGAGATTTTAACCAAATGCAGAAAAAAATATGGAGTTGGGCCTGTAGAATCGATTCGTGGTAAAACCAGCTCTGTATCTTTATTGATTGAATATCCATTTTATTTTCGTGAAGGTACTCGAGAAGTTCCCTTATTTTCAATCATGTGATCGGAATACGATGATATCATTATGGCTAATGTGCGTGAAATTGGAAGATTTACTTGTTTCCCCATGCCCTATTAAAAGATTTGACTTGCATGCTCATGACAGCCAGTATTAGCGACACACACGAAAAAGACTTCGACTCGTGCTTCGATTTAAGTTTTTTAAGAGTCTTTATGCTTTCCTACAATAGAATTGGAGCTCCTTGCGTTCTTAGACTATGCAGAACCAGTTTCTTATGAAGTAGTTTTTGATGAAAATAGTATTTGCTTTAAATGCTGTCGGTTATCTCTTCTAGATCCATACTTCGGAGAACCGCACCAGGCAGTGTTCATATAATAACTGGAAGTTATAGCGGACCACCAGGAGGGTACGTACCCGTATCATTTGACCCATGTCTGTTTTCATGAAAGTCAAAATTTGGTTGCAGATCGGAAAGTAGCTACCCATTTGGATATTATGATGGAAATACCATCCGGTTGATGCAAGATCAAAATCCTAGTAAAACGAGTTGAACTTTCAATTCCATTGCAAATATTGCCATAGAAACATTCATCTAAGTACTGATGGCTAGTTTTATGGTACAGCCGTTCTGGGAAGCGGCTCCTTGCGGCGTTTTAGGCTTGATGGTTTTGAGACAAAAAATAGCAGGTGATTTAGGCCGTATTTAGGTATGTATGATATCAGTACAGGAAATCCCGCAAACAAGAACATAGGAAAATCAGAATTATAATGATAATAATGGAAACTTTCAAAGTAGAATTCGAACTTAATTACATACATTTTAAAAACTAAAAGATACCCTAATCAAACTAAACTACTCTCTATAATATAGGCATAGCATGGCTGTTTACACAAAGGTGTTTCTAAGGGTTCTGCAGTAAAATAGTTTGTAAAATCAGTTAAATGTCCATGAGCTCAGGGTCTGTCCAATCTTTCATTCTCATGCAGAATATGTAATATGAAGATCCTATACAAATCTCATTCAGCTTAGAATCAACATTTTTACAGCAGTGCCATCAACATTCAGTTCTTTTAACATTTTAAAGAATTGATCTGATTCTCTTGAATATATCCCAGCAGTTGTCATTACAAGTTAACAAACTTAATATTTTTACATACGCGTTTTAAGGTACTGTATCTTAAAAGCTGTTCGTATTTCTCTTTTTTTCGTTTTTCGTTCTTCTCTGAATTTGTTTCGTGACCTATTGTTAGTTCAACGATGTAGAGGTTATTCTTTTTATCGACTGCCAAAAGATCAGGTCTTGAGCTTGAACCAGTTGCAATTTCAGGTAACGAATAGGAAGGGAGATCGCAGTAAAGTTTCTTTACAATCGGCTCAATAAACTTTGATAGATGTAGCAATACCGAATTATGTCTCCAGTTATAACGATCTAAGCAAGGTATACATCCAGCTACGATATGCTTTGTTGTTTGAATTTCTCGATAGAAAATACAATTTGTGCTTGTGTTTATACCCCATCGCGCTAGGTTAACAGGCAGGCTAGGGAGTTGTTCATGTATCTTACTTTGAAGCAGAATATTTTTCTTGGGACCCGATGTTTCGTCTGGAACCAATAATTCTTAGCCTTTGGGAGAGCACTTTTTCCGTTACGACTGAATCTTGTACTTGGAGAGTTTCAATTTTTGACTTGTTGTCATTTCTTATCTTTTTCAATGCTTGCTTTGCTCAATGAAATGAATCAAACTATATATTCGACTTTTCTGATGTAACTTTATGGAGGTCGTATGTCCTCGTTCAAAAAGTTTCCAAGACATTTTCGATGTGTCACCTGACCAAGGATGAATTTAGTGCTGACGTCAATGACTTCTTGGCCAAATTGTGATTTGGAGAGCTGTAAGATTTTTCACATTGAAATGTCGAGCCATCGCCGGGAGTACCTATGACATATCGTGTCAAGGTTTTGTTTTACCCAAGTTATATCGATGTCAGTGATTGTAAGGTCCCAGCTTATTTTGGAAAGGAACTATCGATTGTACAGCAAATGCTTATTTCTTAGATGCAGTGGAAGCTGATGGATCAAGCTCAGAATCTTTTCTGTAGTGACCAATAGCTCTTCCTTGTGTTCAGTATTGTTCATCTCCATTCCGAACCAGCGACCAAAGTATTTAAAGCTCTCGTTTTCCTCGATAACTTTGATTAAAACATTGTTGATCTAGATTTTTGGTTTGTATTGTTTACGCAATGTGGCAACTTTCTTCATTGCAAACGACTGGCATTTATCGGGTCTAATTGTCATCTTTGCCCAGTTGCACAATTGGCAAAAAAGCATTAACTTGGGTTTGGTAATCGTAGTCCGTTGCAGAAATTGCTGTGGCATCATCAGCAAATTGAAACCAGTTCCTTGGGGGTACGTAGCTTGCGAAACTCTTGTGAAACGGCGTCAGCCATGGCGGACGGTCAGCGTGGTTGAAAAGCTATCTTATGTGGCACGGCGTCTTCAAATAAACTGAATGCAAAAGAAGTATGAATAGATAGAATTTATATTATGAAATTGTGTTGATGTAATGATAAAGTGTTGTTGGGATAAGCATGTCAAAACAAACAAGGGCGCAAGGAAACCGAGGTGGTGATTTAGCCCACGTTGAGGTCGAGGACAATAGCAGTGATGGTGAAAAGGAAGAACTCTCAGAAGGCTCGCAAGCCACGTTGCTCTCCATGTCGGACATCCTGGACGAGAAATTAGCTGAGTTCAAAGAGGATCTTGCAACGAAAGGAACCTTTAAGAAACTCTGAGTACTCTAAATCTGATAGTTTTAAGAAGCTTTCAGTACTGAGCCACATTCTTTGTCTCTTACAAGGATGTGTGTAAGAAACTAAGAATTGTGCCAGTACTAAAAAAAGGAAAAAAAAGTGTGTACATACTGTATAATCTCTTTACCTCGATGATGTTCCTGGTGAGCTTTGCTGCTATCGTTGAATATGCAATTCTGGCTTTTTCTTTCAGTGCAGCCTGAATAGTTTTCCCGGGTTGGCTGGGGTGCTTGACCCCTTTCTGTAGTTAGATTACCAGAATTGCTCCAAGTCTAGTTAAGATTAAAAGAAATGCCGGAAAGCCTTTTCCCACTTTAATTACTTTTGACTGAGTTAACAAAATGGACTTGCAGCAAGTTTAAATTGGGGTTTGCCCTTGAGTTTTGGACAGCCCATCCTTTTTGGAAGGGATTTCATTCATCTATTTTCTGGATTTCTTACTATCACTGGCTTGTCCAGGATCAACAAAATTGAAGTTGATGAAAAATATGCTTCATTAGATATAACACACATTTTTCATAATAAACTGGTTTATAAGAAACTAGTAATAAGATGGCCACAACTTTTAGAAACTCTGGTACTGCTTCTGAGAAGCATATAAGAAACACATATAAATAAGTTGGATTGTTATGGCAAATATGTCATTGAACCTTTTATTCTTGAGTAATGTAATGTTAACTAATTGTTTATGTTTTGAACATAATGGAATACCGTTTGTTATTCTTATATGATGTCTTGCTGTCGAGAAACTTATCTGCAGCAGTATTACAGACCACATTGATAATTCATGCATTTTAAAACCAAGAAAAAATTAAGAAACTTTCAGTACTAAAATGTGATAAGTTTCATGATGGATTAAGACACTTTTACCTTGCGTTGCTTTTCCAATCAAAACAAATCATGATTGTATTGTTTAAGATTTTAACATCGTTTCATTTTTTTTTTTATATATCAATTCTCCTAAAATTTACAATCTACTAACAAACATTGACATTACGAGACGATAGCGCAAGGAGCATGAAAATACATTGCAACCCTGCAGCTATTACACTTAACCTAAATACTAGTACAAACACTAATACGGGACTAATACTAAGGATAATAATCTAAATACAAGAAAATATACTAACAAAAAACTACACGAATAAAGAACCGATGTACAGTGATCTGTCCATACAACGGACCCTCAAAGAAACCATGAATAAGTCGTATCTCGTTAGACAAGGGTTCATTGGGCTGCGAATTTGTGTTCAATGGATTATGTCCTTGGAAAATGGGTTTTAAAAAAACGAGAGTTCATTAGGATTCGCTATATGGAGAGCTCAATTCGTTAGGATTCGCTATGTGGAGAACTCGTTTCATTTAAAAGCATTATCAAAATATTTGCTACTACAACCAAGATCTGCACTAGAAGCCGTTGCCAGCTGGCTGACTTTGAATGAAATCATGATTGTTTTTATTGCCAAAGGAACACAAGGTTAGTACTAGCCTGATCCAAGTTTCTTATAGAAAAACATGTCGGGCTGCTGTGAATTATTAAAAACTCGCAATGTTTGTACAGAGGTTGTTTTGAATGTTCAAATAGTCAAATTTGGTAGCATGAATAATGGAAACACACAAAGTCAATTAAACAACAATTGGAAATTGCTTGTCAATTTGCAAAATAAAACTCTGAAACAAAAGAAATATATTTTCAACTAATGATTCTTTTGAAAATTGTAGCACTGCAGCTGGCTTTTGAATTCATTGGTGGTACTCCAAAAAATTTAAAAAAAGCGTCTCTCTGTATGATTATTGTGCAGGGTGCATGGTGCGCGAAAGATGTCTATCAATACAAGGCCCCGAAAAGATCACATAGTCAATCTTATTTCATAGTCAAATTTCCTCTCAGAGAGATCTTAGGATCAGAGAAATCTGAGAAATCTCAGAGAGCAGGAAATCTTAAAATGGCTCTGTGTGTATAGCACTACTTCTGGTGAGCAATGGCAGCACCATGGGGGGGGGACTGGCGGGCTTATCCCTTGCTGTTCTTCCCAGGATCAATTTTTAATTTGTCAAAATCCAAGGAGAAAATTTTGAGGGAGGGGTGAGCTTTTACTGAAGTGCTTTCGGTATCTTTATCTCTTGTTTATTATGGAAAACTACTTGTAACTTGATAGCAGGCTGAATGACTTACATTCAATGTTGAATGGTTTAACCCTATTACTACCGGGCTTTTTCGACCATCGTAGTACCAGGCCCCTCCGTAACTTCGCCAACATTGCAGATATGAGGATGAAACTTAGTACAACGGTGTATAGGAACAAAATCTACACAACAGGCTACTTTTTTAATTCTTCATTACATCCATGACGTCACTATGACGTCATAATTGAGGAAAATTGCACTTTTTGCTTACTATTAGCAATATTGGCAATATTTAAGTTCTTAGGTTATAATTTCTTTCATACTGCTACTAGAATGTATCTCAAAGCATCACTGTATAAAAATTGGCAACTTAATGTCAATTTAAGCTTACTATTTATATCATATATTCATCATTTATTTGCATCAGTTTACCCCCCCCCCCCTCCCCCCGGTAGTAATAGGGTTAAAGAGTAGAGCCTCGTTGTTTCCCAATTTTTGTTTTGACGAATTTCCTATCAATTTCCATTGAGAATTTCTGAGATTTTGCAGCAGCATTCGCTTCTTAATGCTGATGGGGGCTTGAAGGGTGCTTTCTAGTTGTAAAGAAGGTGTTTCCTACTGGTAAAAGGGTGTTTCCTGCGTTTCCTAGCAGCAACGAGATACAAAAGACCCGAAGTTTTACGTATATTATCCCATCAACTACACTTCGTAAACTCTGTGAGTCAAAAAGGGTGTGGTGGCCTGAAAATATTTACTAAACAACTGATGTCTGTTCTAAACCGTATCATTTAAAGTTATCTTTGTCCCCTTCTGATGATGCCCGTACATTATTATTATTATCAATTTCTTTACCGTTGGATACATAAAAATATAGCTAAAAGTAATCAGCTAATTAATTCCAACGTTAGTTAAAATTTTAAAATACAAATGTTACATCAGAAAAAAGGGGATAAAATATTTACAATTCATCAAAAGTATACAGTATAAAAGCATAAAAGTGTATAAAAGCAGATATTCAATTATTATCATCATAAAAAGCCCAAGTTCGGAATAAAAACGCGGCATAATTTACATGGGCAATTTTCTCCGTTCCAATTTTTTATTTTTGTTTTAAACTGACAAAGAGATTCTGAATTTCGTATAGTTGGTGGTAACGTTTGCCACAGCTGTGGACCTTTAAATCGGATGCTTTCTGTCCCGTTGTTGACAGATCTCACCCTAGGTTGGAAGAATTCGTTATTGTTACGCAAATTGTAATGACTTTCATTTTCGCAGAAAATTTCGTGCATGAATGAAGGGCTCAGGTTATTTTTTGTTTTGTACATCTCAGTCATAAGTAACTGCAAGTTCTTTGCAGGAATCGTAACGGCACAGTCCTTCTCTAATAGCTCACTATAAGTAGATTCGGTATCCTTATAAGTAATTCTCAGAGCCCTTTCCTGTATTTTGTTAATTTTTTGGCTGAGCTGCCTGCTGTGAAACATCCAGATTAAAGGACAGTATTGAAACTGACTGGTAATAAATGCCCTCATGAGTGTTCTAGAACCAAAAGATGGCATTTATCTGCATTTAATTTCATAAAGTTGTCGGCAAACCATTCTAAAGCTACACTACAGTCATTTTCAAGCCTACGAGCTATATTGTCCAGGTTCTTATCGCAGGCATAGATTGTAGTATCATCTGCATAATTACCTATATCCGAGTTTTGAATGAAGAGTAGAAGATCATTAATGTATATGTTGAATAACAGAGGCCCTAAGACTGACCCCTGAGGAACACCGCGTGTGACGCTTTTCCAAGAACTAAATGACCCATTTACTTTGACTCTTTGTTGTCTATTTGTGAGGTAATCATTAATTAGTGCCAATGCTTCGCGAGAGAAACGGTAGGCGTGCAATTTCGCAATCAAAATATCGTGTCTGATGCAATCAAATGCCTTGGACAGATCCATCTATACAGCCCCTGCTTTACCACCTTCATCAAGGCTAATTTTGAATTTTTCTAGGAGCCGTACGAGAGCATGCTGGGCACTGTAACCTTTTCGAAAACCACAGAGAAGTGATGATAAAAAGGGTGTAATATAAGCAACTATCTGTTTATCCATTATTCTTTCAAACATCTTTGAGACCGTAGGTAGAACGCTAATTGACCTAAAGTTGGTCCTAGAGTTGGTTGGTCCATTCTTGGAAAGAGATGTGACATCCGCACACTTGAGTTCATCAGGAAAGGACGAATTTTCTATGCAATCATTAAATATTTTCGTCAAAGGTTCTACACATACATCAGAATTGGATTTAAGAATTTTAGGAGGAATATTTTTGTGCGTTGTAGCTTTTTTAGGATTTAGATTCCTAACCTCTTTGTCAACAGTATCAGAGGTAACTTTCTGAAAAGTAAAGGAACCAGCATCTTGATAGCGAACTTTAATTTTCAGAATGCTAGGATGATTGGAAATGTTATGTACGGCCTCATCAATAGGATCTGTGATTCCTTCTGTTGCATTTTCGTCGTCACAGTGACGAAAAATTCGTTCATAGTTTCTGCTACCTCAACATCGTTGGAAATAATGGTTTCATCTTCAATCAATACTATTTTATTCTTAGGTTGTGATTTGTCCGAGAAAAAAGGTTTCACAGTTTTCCAGAATTTCTTATTATCAGTGAAAAGTGAGATGTCTAGGTTATTGTAATAATTTCTTTTTTCCTTCCGAAATAACTTAACACAAGAGTTTCGTCAAAAAGATATTATAGGTAGAATAACCAAAAAGCTGCAGAGTTTGTTTTTTGCGATTGGTCATGTCTTTTACTAGCTGTTCTTCCTCCTCTTCTCCTCTCCCAATCTCTTGTCATAACAAGGGCAATAAAGAGAGAATTTGTAAATTGTTAGGCCCAAATGCTGGTATGTATCTGTCAGTCTGTGCTTGTTTGCACGAGGAATTGTTCATCCCTTACTGGCAGTACCTTTAACCTTCCCATGGCATTTATTGTCTTCGTAGCTTTGTGTAAACATTTACAATTTTGGTGATGATATACAAAGCGATTTGCCAAAGCCAGTGCACCGTGCTACAAGCATGTTGCGACCTTGCGTTTATCCTAAGAGAGCATCCACTTGGTAGGATCGCAGTTCTTCCATGCGTAAAGCTGCCTTCGAAGCCTCGATTGCTCTCCGTTACAAAATTCAAACTTCTGCTGCAAACTTACTTTCTGCCGTTTCGTTCGTTGCTCAGTGAGCAGAAGTGTGCAACGTGCAACACAACGCCCCGATCTCGTTTCCATTGCAACACAACACCCCGATTTCGATCTCGTTTTCTCGCTTGCCTATTGTATTCTTTTGTTTTTAAGAGTTCAATGATTGGCTGAAGTCTACATCAAAAGTACCGACAGCGTCCCAAATGTGGGACGCTTCGGATCAAGTTACTCATTAATCATTCATGAGCGTGGCAGTTCTACAAGTCTGTTTCGTAGTATACTTTCAGATAGACTTATTACAGGTGACGAAATAGACTTTGGTCAAGTCTACTTTATTTAGGGCCTTTAACTTTCCAACCAAAGTCATCAAGTAATCAGCCGCTACAGGAACATTCAACAACACATCCCTGGGAACTTCACTTGCATTTACGACGGCAACTATGACGGATTATTGATTTGAATCATCATTCGGCAGGAGGATGTCTGCCTCATCGAATTCATCAAATAATAATGATAATAATGATAATAATAATAATAATCAATTCATTTAAAGTTGTCGCTACATAGTTATGTACAGTAAAAATTGAAAATAATTACTACTACACTACACATTATTGCTACACTATCTGATTCAAGCCAACTGCTAAAAACAAATAAAAATGAAATGGACCTTTCTAAAGCTTATGACTGCATCCCTCATGACCTGCTGTTAGCGAAACTTGAAGAATAGGGTTCAGTTCTTGGACCTTTACTGTTCAATCTATTTATTAATGATTTCATATACGCGATCGAGAACTCACAAGTTTGCAACTTTGCCGATGACAACACTATCTACTCATGTGAAGATAGCATAGATAACATTTTGAGATCCCTCAAAGGAGACATAAATAATGCAAGGACAACCGAATGGTAGCTAACCCAGACAAGTATAAACTGAATAAATAAGATTTCAAATACAAGGTATGAACAGTCTCGTCCCCAGAGTGAGTTCGTTGCTCTACCTCTACCCTGGGATACAAGAGGCCGTTCGGCAATTTGATTGGCTATTCGAAAACGATAGTTAAATCAGATTATAAATGGCTCCCATTCAAAAATGGCCTCTATTGAATCGCTAATTTCACAAAATCAATGGGGTGTATGGGGCAAGTGAGGAGTTTAAGAGCGGTAATGGACCACGGCGCATCCGAATTTCGGAGTTTCAGGAAATGTTGGGGTCATTATGACGTTATAACAGGGAGTTGAAAAATAAATGTTGCAATTTGAGAAGTGAGCAGTTTAAGAGGTGTAATGGACCACGGCGCATCCGAATTTCGGAGTTTCAGGAAATGTTGGGGTCATTATGACGTCATAACAGGGGATTGAAAAATAAATGTTGCGATTTTCCGACCTGAGGCTACGTTTGGAGTCGATGCTCCATGGTTACAAGCCCGATTTCAAAACGGAAAAAAGTTTTCAAGAGACCATTCGTCTGCGAGTCTAATAACGCAATTTGGGGTTCAATATTGCCCCCATAAAGCGGAGCGCGCGCCCCCCAAAAATGGGGAATAATTTCGGCCTACCCCATTTTACGCCGTAACTCCGTTTTGTGAGGAGTAAACGGCCGCGGCATGTCAAAAATCGACGGAAAATTGTATTCTTTCATTAAAACGCTTTTAATTTCCAATTTATCTCTAAAATTCGCCGAATAACGAGCCATTTATTTTCAAAGCTGTTGGGGAAATTCTCGAAAATTTCAACTTAGGCCCTTTTTCCACCCAAATGGATCGTGCTCGTTTTCCTACTAAATGCACTGGCTAACCCCGGATTAATGATTAGATACCTTAAAAAGGGCTAAAATAGGGTCCTCAAAGTGTTTGTTTTTAATTTCTCAATTCATATACTTCAGAATTAGCGCTAGAGCAACGACCATTTTTCGTCGATTATCGTTGCCTAGCAAACTGCAAATCCATAATGGGGCGAATCTTGCCTCATTTTGGCAAGATTCATGCCAAGTGTACCAGGGTGTTCATTCGGCTTCGTGACCAGCGTATGACGTCAGAACACCCTGGGAACGAGGTTGAGATATGAAATTTCGAAACCAAATTTAAAAAGTAGTAACATAAAAA
Organism: Aurelia coerulea; assembly: GCA_039566865.1. NCBI lineage: Eukaryota > Metazoa > Cnidaria > Scyphozoa > Semaeostomeae > Ulmaridae > Aurelia > Aurelia coerulea. Next base: position 10,488,272 of record CM076955.1, on the reverse strand, counting down.
TCCGAGCTGTTAAAGATCCGAATGTCCGAAATATGGTATGAAAACTGTATCAAAACATGGTATCACAAAAATCCAAATTGTGGTATGAACATCCTACATTATCTGCAAGTGCAGTCAGCGCCATTCCAACTTTTAATTTTTTTCTTAAACTCATTGATAGATTGAGCATTCCTTATGTGACAGCGAAATAGACGAAGACGTTATCGGTAGTTTCGTCGACAACTATAACTTAGGTAGTCTCGTTAGGAGCCCAACTTGCTTCAAGTCTGACAATCCCAGATGTATCGATTTAATTCTAACAAATAGGAACAGGAATTTCCAAAGTACTGCTGTCATAGAAACAGGATTGTCGGATTTTCACGCCATGATTGTCACCGTCTTAAAGGGTGGATATGTCAAAAGGGGGCCTAAGATAATTACCTACAGGGACTACAGCCGTTTTGGTGCCGTAGACTTCAGAGCTCATCTCTCTAATAGGCTCTCACAAGAACTAATTGAGAGTGGAGACTATGGTGCTTTTGAGGCTGTGGTCATGGGCGCGCTGAATGAACATGCACCTGTTAAGAAAAAATATATTCGTGCAAACGATGGGCCTTTTATGACGAAAGCTTTGCGTAAAGAAAACATGCATAGAACCAAGCTTCGTAATAAATATCACAACGACAGAACAGAAGGAAACCTCAAAGCTTTTAAAAAGCAGAGGAACAAATGCGTGGAATTGCTACGAAAGGCTAAATTTGATTATTATAAGAATATTAACCTCGGTGACCTCACCGATAATCACAAATTTTGGAAAACTGTAAAGCCACTATTTTCAGACAAGGTGCAGCTAAATTCATCTGTCACTTTGATTGAGGACGGGAAAATGATAAATAAGGACTCTGAAATTGCAGAGATTTTCAACAATTATTTCGCAAGCATCACAGAAAGTTTAGGGATCTCTGCTAATGAATCATTATTGCTGCCAGCAAATGACATAATAGACCCAATCGATAAAGCTATAAAGAAATTTGAATCACACCCAAGCATACGCATAATCAAAGAAAGAGCTACGTTTTCCGATGAGTTTAATTTTAGAGAGGTCACTGTTGAAGATGTTGCCGTCCAAATCAGAAAACTTAATTCGAATAAGGCTTCTCCGATCAGCTGCATACCTGCAAGAATTCTTAAGGAAAATTCTGATATATTTTGTTCAGTCATTCAAAATCTGTACAACTCTGGATTATCCAAAAATACTTTTCCTGAAGAACTGAAAGCCGGAGATATAAGTTCGCTGTTTAAAAAAGAGGACGCATTTACAAAAAAGAACTACCGACCCATCACAGTTTTGCCATCAGTATCGAAAATTTACGAAAGGTTGATGCAAGATCAAATGTTACCTTTTGCCCAAAGCTTCTTGTCCCCATTTCTTTGTGGGTTTCGAGAGGGCTATGGTACACAGCATGCACTTTTGAATTTTGTGGAAACCTGCAAGAAGTCATTGGACAACGGTGGCGTTGCAGGGGCCGTCCTGACGGACCTTTCGAAAGCCTTCGATTGTCTAAATCACGAACTATTGATTGCAAAATTGAATGCATACGGTTTCAGTAGATCTGCCTTGCTGTTTATCCATAGCTATCTCACCGACAGGAAGCAGAGGGTAAAGGTCAATGGTTCATTCAGCACGTGGACAAAAACTGTCCTGGGAGTACCACAAGGTTCAGTCTTGGGACCCCTTTTGTTTAACATATACCTGAATGACCTATTCATGTTCTTGGAGGAAACCAAAATCTGTAACTATGCAGACGATACAACAATTTATGCGTGTGGTCCTAGGATTGAAACTGTCATTGCGCATTTAGAACATGATGCCCTTAAAATAACTGAGTGGTTTCCAAACAATTGTATGAAGCTAAATGAAGACAAATGCCATTTAATGATTTTTGGTGCGAAGGGAGATAATGAAATAACCATCAAAATAGGCGAGGCCTGTGTGAAAGAAAGTAGACAGGAAACTCTTCTCGGTATAACCTTTGATCGATCACTATCTTTCAAAGGACATGTGAAGACCCTATGTAGAAAGGCCGGCCAGAAACTCCATGCTCTTGCCCGTATATCCTGCTACATGGACACTGACAAATTGCAGCAGCTAATGAGAGCATTTGTGTTATCGCACTTTAGCTACTGTCCACTTGTTTGGATGTTTTATGACAGAACTTTAAACCATAGAATAAATCATGTTCACGAAAGGGCACTGCGCATTGCGTACAAGGATCACGGAAGTGATTTTGGTTCTCTCCTGGAACAGAGCAATTCGGTGCCCATCCATGTAAGAAACCTACAGTTGCTTATGACGGAAATTTTTAAAACAAAGTCTGATCTAAATCCACCTTTCATGAAAGATATTTTTATGGAGAGAGGTATTAGCTGCAACCTAAGGCATGGCAATGACGCTCAAATTCCAAAGGTGCGAACCACGTCCTTTGGAGTTGAGACCATAGCCTACCTTGGAAATAAACTTTGGCAGTTTTTACCGCACGAAATAAAACGATCAAGCACCCTTCCTATTTTCAAAAAACGAATTAGATGTTGGAATGGCGAAAAATGCAACTGTAGGCTCTGCAAAACATACATTCCAAGAGTTGGGTTTCTAACATGATAAACATTTCTTGGGCCTTCTCGCGAGGATGGGGGCGGTGCACTGCTTCCCGGTGGGATGGGGGATGTGCTGTGCGGGATGTGAGGTCCCCTTCACGATGCAGGCACTGGGCTGCGGTTGAACTGGGGAATTGCTCCCTAGCGGCGACCGCAGCTTAGGATATGCGTGTGGGGGTTCCCTCGCGCGGTGTGTCCGCCGTCTCTCTGGGAGGTGGGCGTCGCTCCGTACCTCGTAGGGAAGGCATGCTTTTATCTTGTATATAATCCACTAAATGTTTTTATTGATTAGCTTTAGGAATTAATTTGTAAATTTTGTAAGTTTTTGTAAAGTAGGCCTAAATTAGCTGTAATTTAGCTATTCTTTTTATTTTACTTAGCCTACATTAAATAAATTATTGATGATGATGATGATGATGATGTGATGAGGAAGAGAAAGACGCCTTTGGTAGCTTGGTAGCACAAATTCTTTATTGTTTCTCAGATTATGATTGACACGACGCTCACAGGAAGTCTCCCTCATAAAAGGGGGGGGGGGTTAATATTCTCCTTTGTTTTAAACATTTCGATCATGAGAGTTTGCAGGTTCCTTGCATGAATATTATCCGAGTCATCTTTATCTAATTGTGTTTTTTTTTTCGATCACAGCGCCTAGTATCTTTTCCTCTTCCGTATTTGCTGACAGAATCTCCTATATTAACTGTGACCTGCTGATTATAATTTTTACCAGGTATGAGTAAATGACACTTATTTGTATTCAGTTTCATAACGTTATCAGCGAACCATTGAATAATTGTGCTTAATTCATTCTCCAACCTTGTAATTACATTATCAATATTCTTATCAAATGCATATATGGTTGTATCATCCGCGTGATTGCAGATATCAGTATCGGGTATGGAGAGCAAAATATCATTTATTTAGATTTTAAAGAACAGGAGACCAAGAACCGATCCCTGTGGAATTCCTAGGGACAGTTGTTTTGTAGACACTAAAAACCCATCAAACTTAACTCGCTGGTGCCTATTTTCAAAGAAGCTGTTGACGAGACACAGTTCTTTCGGCTGAAACCGTAATCATCTAGTTTTGCTAAAGGAGGTCATGTTTAGTGCAATCGAACACTTTAGATGAAACCAACAAGATTGTGCCAATATTTTCTCCATTTTCTAAGCTTGTTTTCCACTTTTCATGCATTCGAACTAACGCATGCTGCGCATTATACCCCTTACGAAAACCGCAAGAACTGACGTTAAATAAGGTCCCATATAGTCAATAATCTGTTTGGCCAGCAGTCTTTCAAAACCTTAGAAACAGTTGGCAATATGCTCACGGGTATGAAATTTTTCTTCCTGGTTTTCTCCTCCATTTTGTGAAGGGAAGTGGCATCTGCTTGTTTCAATAAGTCCGAAAACAAGCCATTTTCTACGCAATCGAAAATAAGCTGTAACGATGCGGAGCAAATGTCAGAGTTGCTTTTCAGCACTTTGCAGGTATATTTTTAAAGGTTTTTGCCTTCTTAGGATTAAGTCTCCCAATCTCAGAATGCAGTTGTCCCAAAGAAACCTTTTAGAACTTGAAGAAATCGTCGTTTTGAGCAAAACTACGAATTTTCCTTATGCTTGGGGGGTTGAATATTTAATTAGAGCCCTTTCTACAGAATCTGAGACACCTTCTGTACTAATGATAATCTCACTATTCAAATTTTTGCAAAAATTCCTTTTTTAGTTTCTAAATAGTTTAACACACAAGTTGCGGTGCCGGCGGAACGCTTCCCGGGTGTTCAGTAGTGCTGCTTTTATCATTATATCTACCGGGTGAGTCAAAAAAGGGAATCCCAGTTTGAAAGACGACATATCCCTAGATATCAAGAAAATAATGTTGGCAAATGTGACATTCAATAGTGAACATTTTCAAAATATATTTTAAATTTTACCTGCCTGAAATCGGCCACTCCGTTTTGAAATTATAATGGATTTTTTTGTGGAAGACCCTCAAAGAAACTTCCAAAACCTGCATAAAGTCACGGCCAAATTTCTCGTATGTCTATGCCTTACAGCAATGACTTGTACATTCTTTGGCACGTTTCATCTCTTTGGGAGATGAAAATGTCATCCCTGGGGCAAAACAACATTATTCCGGGCGATTTCTTCTTCCCAAGAGGATAAAACATGTCAGAATGTTTTGAACTCATTGAGATAAGACAGCAAGTTCGAGAAATGTTGGTCATTGTTTTGAGCCTGTTTTGAAGATTTCTCGAAATGGCTTTCTGGTGAAAATCCCTCCTAATTTCAGAATGGAGTGGCCGATTTCAGTCAGGTAAATTTGAAGCTCTATTTGAGCATATCTGCTGTTAAGTGGTATGTTTCCCAATATCATCATCTTGATATTCAGGGATTGGTTATTTTTGAAACAGGGATTCTTTTTATTAACTCGTCCGGTATTTTTCAACCGAGCACGGAACATAGTAGCTTTACCGAGAACTCGATTCATGAAGGGACCATCATTGGCCCTTGCATACTTATTTTCATCGGTGCTTGCTTGTCAAGTACTTTTTCAAAGCAATTTTGGAAAGAGCTGTAGTCTGCATCAGTTATTTTGACACTATCCAACTCTTCCCTAAGTTCCCTAAGAACTTACAGATTGATTTGTTTAGAAAAGGCATCCAATGGTAAGAACAAAAAGCAAACTGATTTTGTTCCATGTCATCCGGCGTTGTAATTGATCAAAAATAATGAAACTAACAAGCCTCAATAATCAAGAATTTCAATGAAAACAATGAGGTGCAAAACAGAATGGCTTCAAATTCATTGCCTGAAAATAACTAAGTTGGCGAACACAGCACGCAGTAACTCTGTTAACAGATGAGATTAGACAAAACATCGACAAAGGATTCTGCACAGGCGTATTATACATTGACCTTCGCAAGGCCTTCGACACTGTCTGCCACGCGACACTGCTTCAAAAACTACCACATTATGGTATCCAAGATGAAGAACTTAACTGGATATCTGACTATCTTTTTAACAGGAAGCAATATGTTTTTTACGACAATGTCAAATCTTATGGTGAAAATGTTAGTTGTGGTGTACCACAAGGATCAATTCTAGGACCACGCCTTTTGGGGTTAATGATCAATGACTTTTATCAAGTTCTCTCCAAGACCAATACAATCTTATACGCAGATGACACTGTTGTTTACTGCGCTGCAAAGAATTCAAAAGAAATTGAACAGCTCCTAAATCATGATCTGAGGAAGATAGAAGCCTGGCTTGATTCTAATAATCTTTTTATAAATCTGAAACAGGGCAAAACTGAATATGTTCTGTACGGATCTCATAAAAGACTTGTGAATCAACCAGAAGTTAATATCAAAATCTATGATAAAGTTATAAATGAATTCAAAGTGTACAAATACCTTAGTGTGCATTTAGACAAGCACATGAATCTGCAACAACACTTTGAGAAAGTATATAAAAAGGCATCTGCAAGGGTAAAGCTCCTTTCCCGTATTTGAGAACAAATAGGTCCCTATGTTGCAGAATCAATATTCAAAGCTATGATACGTCCAATATCAATGTATTGCTATCAGCTACAACTTGGACTACCTAAGGGTACCATTGATAAGCTACAGTCTATTCAGAATAGAGCAGCAAAGATCGCTTGCCCAAGTGAACCACCTGAGTGTTTGGATACAATAGCGGAAGTGCGCAACAGACGTGGTGCTATAGACGTCTTCAAATGTTTGAATGGCCTTTCACCAGAACAGTTCACGCAATATTTCAAGCGTCATCAGCATGGAAAAGACACAAAGAGGAAATAAATAAAGTCTCATTTTACCATCTATAAGAACAGAAACTAGCAAACGAACTTTCGCTTTCCAAGGAGCTCATATTTTCAATAAACTTCCCGAGGACAGTCGAGACGAAGAATCTCTCGTGCGTTTTAAGCACAAACTGAGCCTCTTATAAAACATTTTAATGAAACAGTTTTGAACACAGTTTTAACTTCGATGTAATTTTTAATTTCTCATTTTATCTTTTTCGTTCAACAGGTCCTTGACTGATAACAGAATTCATATTCTGTATTATTATTATTATTATTATTATTATTATTATTATTATTATTATTATTATTATTATTATTATTATTATTATTATTATTATTATTATTAACCTGGTATTTTTTCAACACTGATCGCATTAGTTTAGAGAAATTTTTTTGATCCAAACAACTAAACATATTTCAAGTGTTGATCAAAATTCTTGTCAAGTTGTGTAATTTAAGGTTACTGTAACCGTTCAGGTGGTGATTAAGAAACTCCGTTTACCACGGCCGCTCGTCAAAATATACCATACAAAAGTTATTCATCATTTGACGCAGAATATCATAAAAATATATTCAGTTGATTCAATAAAATCACGAATGGTTTATTCGAGATTTTAGGCAAAATCGACCACCCTTGCGAAAAAGTCTTTATGTAGCCCAATGATAATCGTTGGACCACGACTATCTACTTACCAAAGACTTAAGGCCCTGAACTGCAAAACTCTGTCACGAATTTTTGATAAAAGGTACTGTCTTGAAATGATATCATTTTAAATTAATGTAAATGTCTTAAATGTCTTTTCTAACTTTCTGACCTTTGTAAAAATCGAGCCAGTGGATCTATAACAAATCGCTGACGTCGTTTCGTAGCTAAATGCTTTGTGACCATGTGTGCCAAGTTTCAAGCGATTCTATTGGCCTGTTGGGTACACAAAGATTTTTTATTACCCACCAGTACTCCGAGAAACGATAATGGATGAAAGGTCAAGCAATAAGGCTTAAGCGCGGTCTTGGTAAAGCATTATTTCAATAACAAATAACAATAATAATAATAATAATAATAATACACGAATGTTTATACAGGAATAACCTATCAGTATGACAAGCGCACTGTTATCATTAGGGTCCTGTGCGTAAGGAAATATACAAACTAAAAGGATTAAATTGAGCTAGCTAAAAATTTCCTATAGTTAAAAGCAGCACGGGATGTCATGAACATAGCTGCAAGGTCAAGTGAGTTTACTTTAATCCCCTAATGTATATTCCCATAATATTTGAGAAACGGGATTCCTCCCTCTAAGATGCTCAAGTTTCCTCCAAGTAATTGCGGCTATGTCTGAAAGCGAGTTGGTTTAAACAGTACTCAAATACTTATACCATCAGATTATGACAAAAACGAAACATCAAAAAATTTTTGTCTGAACGGTTACATTAACCTTAATTTCTATTTCACCCACCATTTGAATGCAATCATGTCTCCCCTTAGTTTATCAGGGTAGATTGTAAAACTTTCTGCGCGTCATGGTCAGAAGGGCGCTTGGGATAAAAACTTCACCCTGAATGCAGAAAGAGCACCACTTTCATTAGAAGATAGTTAGTCGGTTTGTTAGAAAGAATGTTCTCGTTTGCGGGGTTATACTGTACGAGGCTAATACGATTCTGCACGAGGTGCAGGGAAATGAGTTGCCATTTAGCTGTACCAGCTCAGTCAAGAAGCGGAACTACGACATGTATGTTAGTTTACGCTCAAATTGCAGCAAAGGTGAATTTTTAGAACAAGAGTTGATCCAACTGCATCATAAAGTGCTGTCAACCAAATCATACTAAATATAGAGTGCAGAACGTTTTGGTCGGCTGCTCTGAAGCTAGTGATTTTCTCTTATAAAATTCACTCTTGCTCAACCACAGGAAGCCCAGGCGGTTGACTGACCGATAATAAGTTTAAAACATCAAAATAGACTAGGGCTAGTCAATTTTAATACCTTTGTGTCTTATTTGCTCCGCTTCTCTACGGCTGCATTGTATTTCCTTTGTTTACTACTGTACTGCGTAATTGTTCGAATACGAGAGTTGATGTTAAGTAACATTAACGCCTCCCTATACAATAATAATGATAATGATTTCTTTATTTTAGGTTGGCTTCTGGTCTAGCTAAGGCTAATTCATGCCAACCAAAACTAAAATGTATGTTGATAATATTGTTAAAACTACGTTGCAAGGATATCAATCAATCTACAATCGTATTACAAGGAGTAAGACTCTTCTTAAAGCCAAATTCAATAAACTGTTTTGTCTTCGCTCGCACTCCGCCATCCAAAGACTAAATTCGTAAGGTAACATATCAAAATGTTCCTCAATCGTCGAACTATGCTTTCCAGCATAGGAATCATTCGTCGTACATAGCCGATTGCTCGTGGCCCATGGTCGAAACCGCCAAAGCCTCATTTGCACGGACCAATCAGACGGCTAAAAAGCGAAGGAGACAAAAGAAATCCCTGCAGCTTTTTCTAAATTTTACCTACCTACATAAAACGCAACCAGGACGAAAAACTGCTTAAGATTTCCTAATTTTTTTAAAGCAATCTACTCTCCAGATGTTTGGGTGTACAAGTTTGGATGCCGGTTAAAATATCTCCAGGATTGGCGGAGTTATGGCCACAAACAAACCGATAAGGCACTGAACCTTGAACAATAGAAATTCTGGCCGGGGGACAATAGTAATGACAATAGTAATTGTTGTAAGAACGACCCGAAAACACCAAAATCTGCGTTTTGAATTGTTCTTGCTATTGTCTTTCGCTAAGTTTTCTTTTGTTTAAGATTCAATGCCCCTACGGTTTCTATGTGAATTGAAAAAGTCTACAAAGGATTGTTCGCTCATATCAAGTCATGTGGCAATACTCTAGGGAAGTTTCTGTATTGTGCTACTTTTTGCTTTCATGGCACAAGTTTGCTCGTTGCGAAATATCTTATAACATTCAAAAGAGGTTTTATCAAGAGGCTTTATCACCTGACTTGAAATGGCGTAATGTCTCGTTCAATTCCTGCCCTGACCATCCCCCCCCCGGGACACCCCCGGGCATTTGCACAAAAAATTTTCCCGGCCCCCGGGCATTTGACCCTACATTTTTCCCCGGGCCCCGGGCATTTGAGTAGCATTTGGCAAGAACGAGAGCTTTTCCTTATACAGTAACTGGGAATATAGCATTTTTCCAGTGCCCGGCCCCCGGGCATTTGACCATCAATTTTTCCCCGGCCCCCGGGCATTTGAGCAAGGAATTTTTGTTGACCCCCGGGCTGCCCGGGGGGATGGTCAGGGTAGGAATTGAACGAGACATAAACAGGTCTCGACAAGCCTTCGCCGATGTTGTGTATTGGAGAGGCAATAACTCCGCCAGTCCTGGAGATATTTTAACCGGCATCCAAACTTGTACACCCAAACATCTGGAGAGTAGATTGCTTTAAAAAAATTCGCGAAATCTCAAGCAGTTTTTTGTCCTGGTTGCGTTTTATGTAGGTAGGTAAAATTTAGAAAAATCTGCACGGATTTCTTTTGTCTCCTTCGCTTTTTAGCCGTCTGATTGGTCCGTGAAAATGAGGCTTTGGCGGTTTCGACCATGGGCTACGAGCAATCGGCTATGTGCGACGAATGATTCCTATGCTTTGCTTTCCAATACTTTGTTTCTTCGTCTGCAATGTTTGAAATGGAAAAATCTGCCAATTTTGCGATGCAATTCTATTCAAATTCACTTTCTCCCTATGCTTGCACCATCGAATGGTAACAGAGCGATTGAATTTCGAATGTTTTCACCAGCCTGCGTCTCATTGCTTTGCATAGAATATACGCTAGGTCCCCCTGTCAGTCTACAGAATGTACAGAATGTACAGAATGCAATGCCTCGGTTTTGGTTTATTAACTGAGAAACGGGAGGTCCCTGTGTTGAGCAATGCGATGCTAGTCGACGAAAACATTCGATATTCGATCGCTCTTTTACCATATGATGGTGCATGCATGGAGAGAAAGTGAATTTGACTAGACCTGCATCGAAAAAAATGGCGGATTTTTACATTTCAAACATTGCAGACGAAGAAATAAAGTATTGGAAAGTATAGTTCGATGATTTTTCTTTATATTCATTTAAAGATTACAATATAAATTTACAAGCAAGACTACTTTACAAAATTACCATACAATTATACAATACTACAATACTAACGATACCCTACGGAGCAAAAGGCTATGACTACCCCGAACGCATTTTGACGTAGAGATTAAAACTAAAGATTAAAACTACAGTCTTTCTAAAATTACCTGCCATAGAAAATGTCTGCGATCGAAACAATTTAAGTGTTTGAATGGGTAATTAGACTTTGTCGCAGATATTGCGTGGCATCTAATTCGAGACAGACGTTTAACATACAACGAAACGAAGAACGAAATAAAAGCAAAGAAAAGACGAAAACATTTACTTAAATGAGACATGGTGGTTGTGATTGTTTGGCTTATAACGGAGTGTGAAATTTTCTAATCAAATCGACCAGATTTGTGGATAGATTGTAGAGTTAGCAGGAGTATATTTTTATTAAGTTCGTTGGAAAAATTTTTATCACCATTCAATAAAATTTGCAATAGAACGTTATTTTGGAGATTTGTATATCCAAATGGTCGTAATAAAGCAAAAACTCCAGCGAGAAGATGACTGAGGAACATTGTGATATGTTACCTCACGAATTTAGTCTTTGGATGGCGGAATGCGAGCGAAGACAAACAGTTTATTGAATTTGGCTTGAAGAAGAGTTAATCCTTGTACTTATCATATAGTACTGCGTTAGCTACTTCACATCAACCTCTCGCATTCGAACAATTACGCAGTACAGTATTCAACAAAGGAAACACAATACAGCCGTAGAGAAGTGCAACAAATAAGACACAAAGGTATTACAATTGACTAGCCCTAGTCTATTTTGAAGCTTTAAACTTATCATCGTCAATCAACCGCCTGGGCTTCCTGTGGCTCAACAAGCAAAGTTCTGTGAAAAATTCATGCTGCTTTGTGTCACCTGTACTAATTTGGACTTCCTAAAAATTGATTTCTATCTGTTTCCATTCCCCATATTGATAACCAATGTTTTGATATTTATAAAGTAGAATTACTGCAATGGCCATTGTTATCGCAATTGGTTTGAATGCTGGATGCACAAACTACGCCTGACAACATTCACAAAACAATTTCTTTTTCCGCTTCGATTTGGCTACCCTGGGTACCAGCGTCTCTAACATAAAAACAGAGAGTCTGGTACAGTGCGCCCCTCTCCTCGTTCTGATGTGCCCATATTGACCAATCACGAGCCAGTATTCATATCTGTGTAAGTGCAAAAGGTCACAGTGAAACAATAGCGAGCACTGCGATAAGCTTCGATGTAAAATACAGAACAGTAATTTGGTTGCGTGACTGAAGAAGGCAACTGACTGCGAATGCGGATTGCGAATAAGTTTAACGATACTGTCACGCGTTCAGCCATCAGAACATTTACAGACAGACGGGACACACTTGCCAAACTGCCCATGGATTTAAAGATCAACGATTTTTTGTCAAGTTGCCGCTCTAATCATCGCAACGAAGTTGGGCCTAAATTTCACAGTTCTGTTGACAACCACCATCGTTAATCGGCGCTCCCGTGATGCTAATAAAGCCTATTGCCCGTCATCTAATATGCAGCAAGTCATATTTACACCATAGAAAGGACATTTGTATCAGTATACTGGAAAAAGGTAAGTTCGATTTGTTATTCTTCACTCACTGTTCCCTAAAGTTTAGCCCTGGAAAATGAAGGGTGTTTGCTATGAGGATGGTGGAATTCAGGGGATGTTTTACTGGCTACTGGCTGGAGTCCCTGGACTCCAGGGCCAGGGGGGTTTTTCGGTTTTTCATCATGACCCTTGATTTCTGGGAGACTTCTGTACAACATCCCTGGATTTCCAGGTTGGTTAGAGTGTTGGATTAGTACCCTGGAAATTATATGTAATCTCACCCCTGAAATTTGCCTTCCATTCCACCTGTACGGATTAAAAATGGAATAGACCAATGTATTTGTGCTCAATGTCAACTTGTCTAGACAAAGTTTTAAAATGTAGTCTGCTGTGAGTATTGAGCATATACCTACTGTATAATCTAAAAGCAACCACAAACTTGAACAGCAAGAGAAGAGTAACTTGTGCAAATGGCGCATAATTTGGACTAGGTAGGGCAAGCTGCCATGGAGAGTATTTTGGCAATTCCACACTAGAGAATTTACACAAGACATTTTTGGCACACTACACTTTGAACAACAGATTTGCAAACCTGGAGGTGATCTTGTTTAAAACTGGTGTACTGTGCACTTGTGCAAGGGGCAGAGACAAGTATCCTTCCCATGGTACTTTTGCCTCTGAAAATGTGTTAAATTTAAAGGATTACAGGGTTGTGCCATTTTTAAATGCCTTTTTCAAAGCACCATATGAATTTTTCTGTATGCGTTTTCTGTCATTGCAGTATTTTTATGTATGCTTTTCCTCAGTTCTTCTGGATTTAATTACAGTATGTCAAGATGGGCTAACCTTTAATAATGACTCATCTCTCTTATTATGTTAGGTTATCCGACAAAAGATCACATCTGTTCTACCAAACGATCATCAGCCTATGAAACCATCAATAGGAACTCTTAGCAAAGAACTATGTTAACATCGGCGTAGGGGGAGATAAAATTTGGGGGAGGCTGCCCGATAAAAAATCCATTGTTTAAGAAACTTTTACCCGACTTAACGGGGATTTCTGCCCGATTATAGCCGATTTTTGCAAAATTTTCCGACGTTGGGAGGGCTGCAGCCCCCCCAGCCCCCTGTCTCCTACGCCTATGTATGTTAATAAAGGAATCACACATCAATTTATCCTGAAGACGTGCTGCTTGGATCTATAAAATGGTGGCTGCATTATCAGGAGAAAGCAGTTGTAAATTTAGCTTGTGCAAAATGCCAATATCATGTCTTGATATGATAATGTCTCAAACATAAATACTGTGTAGTTTTCTGCCTACAGATTTTTCAGGCTACACTCAGATATATTTCATGCAATGCCTTTCTTGAAATTATCATCTTTTGGCCTCATAAATTTACAGCACAGGTCAGTGTACATTGGTAGTGTTCTGTTAACAATTTTATAGAGATCAATGAATTGCCAAATTTTTTGACACTCCTTGAAAATTCTTGAAAGAATTTATGTGGAAAATTCTTGCAGATCATTGAGAGGTCTTGTGGTGTCAATGTATACATGGCCTGTACTGTATAATAGTAAGATCTAGCAGCTGTCACTGCAGAGATATGAAGCAATGACTTGTCAAATCAGAAACTCAGACACTAGAAATTCATTGTATCAAACAGATAAGAAACTTTTCAGGCTACACTCAGATATATTTCATGCAATGCTTACAGTACACATATTTAAAACAACTACGAATTTGGACCAGTACTGAAAGTTTCTTGAAATTATCAGATTTTGGGTACCAAGAGTTTCTTATAGGTTCCATCACAATCTTCATGTTCCATAACAACATGGGCCAACATGTGCACTTGTGAACATTTTAAAACAAGGTTTTTCAAGCTAAAGAGTAGGGCTCTTCTATGCTATATAATGTACAGCAGCAACCAATGGATGATTAAAGGTACAGCAATGTCTTCTCAAAAATCCTCACACACAACCTGCAACAGCTGATGAGGAAGGAAGAATATGTTGCTGGCTGGGAGCATTATACTGTCATGCTCAAAGCTAAGGAACTATATGGTGCCAACTTGGAGCATAGTTCATCATAAAAATAGATGATCATTATTGGCTTATAAACATCCTTGAAAACATTTACCATTAAACGCTCTCAGTTGGTGGATTTTCTGCTCTTGCCTTTTTTTCTTACCATTCAAGGATTGATTAGCAGGTTTTTCACAAGAAACTTGTTCAAGAAGCTCCACACTTAATGTGATGGACTAAAAATTTTAGGAAACTTGACTACTATGGACAAGAAGCAGTGAGAAACTGTAAAAGTTAAATTCAAGGATATTAATGGCAAATTTAACATTGGACGTTTATTGTTGCATAATTTCCACTCCAATTTTATATTTTGAGTCAAACAGTGTTTTTCTTGCAAAATGTTGCTTTTATGTCCAGAAACACATCTGCAGAAGTAGAAGTGGTAGAGATCATGCCATAATCCTTGTACCAAAAGTAAGAAACAAATTAAGAATCTTTTTGTATAAAGAAGTGAAAATTTCACTTGAAATTAAGAAACTTTTTTTTGGTGCTATAGGATGGGCTGTTACAAGTTTTGGATGTATGGAAATTGTTTCAAAACTCTTCCAGCACTCACAACAAAAGAATCCAACAACCTTTAGTCACAGTGCTAACATGAAGAACTGGTATAATATATAGCAAGATACAATGGTGTGATGGGGCTGACTAGTAGCTGGCGAAGCAACTTCATCAAAAAGACCCTTTTATAATTGTTTCTGCAGCCATACTAGCCTGGTACACAGCCCACTGTGTATCGGGCTACAGCCATACCTGCTCCACCTGCTCCTGACGACTGTGAGCTAAATGGTGCTGCTAATGCATTGATTAATATATTTCAAGGACTCTTCTGTGCTTTAAAACTTTAACAGTTGCTTAAAATATACTCAAGCCAAGTTTGTAAGTTGTCAAATTGTCATTTTCACTTGATAAGTTCAGAGTTCATACCATTGATGATATGAAGATCGCAGTGCAATTTCCCAAGCTTCAGTTCTTGTCAAGTTTTTAAATCGATTCACACCACAATGATAATAATAGGAAGGAAAAGCACATATTTTTTTGTTCTTTGCATGACCGTGCAAGCACCCATTTTCCTAATGTTTGCACCGAATGAAGAAAAACGTCTGACGGTGTTCATCGCTGTTTATTCCAGGTTTACTATTTATCCCTGGTTTATTCCATCTGATATCGGTGTTCTTTCTTAGGCCCATTTCGTTGCATTTCATTTTCAGCAGCACGAGAAGACTTCTTTGACTCTTGACTGTGTGTGATATGTGAGTCAGTTGCGATTCTTTGGCAGTGCTGGATGAAAACTCCGTGCAAAAATCCTCTCACAACACTTGCTCATCCCAATAAGTTTGGCAAATGGTGAAGAAGTTCTTTCTTCGTCTTCGATGTTATTCCAGTAGGCCCGAGTAGCAGGCCCAGGCTCTCGTGGAGTCTGATTCCAGGATTCCAAGATTCCAGTCCGTTGAATAGGCTAAGCTACTTTTCAAATGAGCTCAGCCGATTCGCACCGGAACGAGGTTTGGGCGCACTGTACCAGACTCTCTGTTTTTATGTTAGAGAGGCTGGTACCCAGGGTTCGATTTGGCATATGTTATGAAGAAATGGCATAAGATTATCATTAGTAGCAAAGCCCAGCTTTGAAAACATCACAAAAATCGTTCTATTATTGATCGAATACAGTATCAAAATACATACAACGAAGTTACACCTTGCTTCTAAATGAATCTGTGCCATCAAATTTACATTAAGCTGCGAGTAGTAGTGTTGTATAGGACCAGACTAACTGCAATATGTCCCAGTTATTGCTCTTGGCAACAACATCAACTCCTTTTTTGTCTTTTCTTAACGAACTGAGTTGTTTGCTCGTCATTCTATGAATGGCAATATCTACGACGATTGTAATATTACAGGATCTTGTTCACAGCAAGCTAGATAGTTGGCACCCCGGGGGTGAAGCTACCCAAAACCGGGGTACGGGGACTTGTGGACCCCGGTTTTGGGTCATAGATTCCGATCAGTCCCCAGTTTTGGGTCATAAATTTCCCACAATCCCCAGTTTTGGGTTATAAATTCACACAAACACCTATTTTTCAGGAAGATCCTATCATCCTCAGTTTTGGGTTGGAATTCTACTACTCCTTACTTGTGGGACACAAATTAAAGTTTAAGCTCATCTCCGTTAGAGGTCTGATTGGTTACTGATGCTTGACAACTCAGGCCAATTCATTTGAGTTTTTACTAATAAAGCAGTTATAAAAGTCTTTTGAAGTTCAAAATATCACATGGCTTGCCACTTCTGGTGAAGCGGAGCATATATTCCCTTTCTGTTCTCTTTGATACAAAGTCTTTGCAGTAACTTCTCCTCGAGCATTTCTGTTCTTGTTAATGCACCACACTTGAATCTCTACAATGAATACAATGATCTCTACAATGAATTAGTGACTGTTATCTGCCTGCTCTGTGTGATCAACTATGGTGTGATGCTTCTGATGAGAGAGATCCTCCTTTCCTTGCTGTCTTTATTTTGTGTAAGTAGTTGTAGTAGCATTTTTTCTTGTCCTGTTCCTCTCTGGGCTTGGATTTTTCTATCAACTTATATATGTGTTCAGGTGTGATGTCACTGTTTACTGTTCACTGCATTCAAAAGATTACCCCTACATTGCATTTTATGTCACACGGAAGCAATTAGTATTCAGGTTACTATACATGATATACACCATAAAAGGCTAATGATAACTACTGTGTCGTCAGATCTTCGCCATCCATCGTTGTCGTTCTACCATGAAATCATATCAATAATCCTGGGTGGGATGCGTGTGTGCGTGACACATACCTACATACATTATAGCCAAGCCTCTACTGTGGGTTCAGGTTGATAGTAACATTAATCCACACTATTTTCAAGTTCATTGAAATATTCAAGACTACTCCATCATATAACATGAGATGAGATGAAATCTTAAAGTAAAAGTTTTCTTTCGTTGCTTTGAGACAATTGATTGAGCAATTAAATTGGCAGTGATCAAAGGTGATCAGTCAGTTCAGTTCCAGCTACGAAAAAAATTTTGCTCAGTCATTTTCGAATGACCTCGCTTTCGCCCTTAAGGGCGCAAAACTAAACTTGTTGTTGTCGTAAATTTTGAAAACTTGAAAACTGGAGGGAGAGATGACAAAATTACAGAAGGCGAAAGGTAGCAATGCCACACATCAGGGAGGGTATGTCTCCTCTTTTATTGTATTATAAGTTCTAATTATGCCATGATTGAACAGGATTTTTGCTGTCAAACTCACACACAGGGGAAGTATGTAAATTATTAGGCCTCCTATAGGCCTTTGCCTCAACCTCAGATTTCTTTGGGTGCCAGACCTTGCCTCATTGACATTTTCAAGAAAACGGATAGCTCAATAATTGTAATCAAAACTGTATCACAGATGCTTATTATCTTGATCAGCAAGCATGGTGAGTCCCTCTCACCTCATCAAGCTTATTCATGAAAGGCACACGATGATTTTGATTTCTGGTGCAGTTTTTGAACATACATGGACTAATCTTGTAGGTTGCTGTGTTGTGTGTGTGTTGTAATGTTTAGACATTTAGGTATGCACTAAAGCATTAAACAGCAATTAGAAAAAAAGTACAGTACAGTGTTGGCCAAAGTGGCCCACTGATTAAGCTCTGCATTTGCTTATAATGATATTATTGTATATAGATTGGGATATACCTGTTGACCCAAGAATTTTGCTGTTTTGTTCTATGTATGTATTTATGTACTTTTTAGAATTTAGCCTTGTTATGAATTAAAAATTTGATGTAACATGGATTTAGGAAAAAATAATAAGTTTAATTACAAGTGTACAATATAATATAAAAGTTAAAGATTGAACCTAAAAACAGCCCCAGTTTAAAATGGCATGGATAAGCATTTAAAGATCAGTGCAACCTTGTTCTCATAATGGTCCCTCATAATGGTCCATAATAGTTTGGCTCCAGCACATAACTTTTTGTACAGAATACATTTGTAGAGCTTCTACACAGTTTGAAATGGGAAGAAAGGTTTTTTCATGTGAAATATGTTGTAGGTGCGGGATTACAAGAATTCTACAATTTTTGGTATTTCATGATAAAAGTTACCCCAGTTTTGGGTGGTCTTTTCAAATTATTCTCCCCGGTTTGCCTAGATGGCCTACTCAAGTCCCCGTCCCCGGTTTTGGATAGCTTCACCCCCAGGGTTGGCACATCAAGTCAAATATGATATTTTGAGCATCGGCTTCAACGATAGTTGTCATATTTGCAAGCTCACTTCAACGATGAGTCACTTGGACTAATTATAATGGCACTAGAGATATAATGTTGATCACGTTTATCAATCAACGTCAGTTACAATCATTGTGTTTGTTTGCAATGGGTTGGCTCATGATAAAATATGTACTCCTTTCAGAAGAGATCATTTCCCTGATTCGTCTTGGGACACTTCATTAGATGCATCATACAAGTCAATTGATGAAGATCAAAGGGACCAAAGAGAGCAGCAGAGGGCAGGACGCTACGACACATCTGATACCGTACCTCTTATCTTAAGGCGCACTGGTGAACGACCTCCATCCGTAAGTATGCTGTCCGGAAAATTTAGGTGGTAAATTAGGCTAATGTTAAGCATGCTCAACTTCTGCGAAAGAAGTGCAACTCGTTCCCCTTTTGAACGCTTCTCTCCTCGAAGAAGATCTTTTACTTCTACTTCTTCATGAGGACGCTGCTGATCAAATACCATTGCTCGCTCATTGCATGTACAGCCTTCAGATAATATTTGGCTGAAATCGGAAAGTAGAAAAACTATTGGTAATGGTGTATAGATTCCTTGAAAGGAGGTGCCGGTAAGGCTGATCTGCTCAGCTTCTGTATTAGGGCCACTTGTGGGGGACTCCACCTTCTTGACATGCAGGTCCCCTGATTCATGCATCGCTATTTCAAAATTGTTCAATTTACAGAGGCTTTTTTCGTAAAATTTCCAGAGTTGTGTACAAACTTCTCAAGGACAGAGTTAACTCTTGAGGTATCGAAATGTTTGGTGTTTTTGTGAGTTACATAAATTTTAAACGCTATCAAATTTCAAGAAATAAATTTCTAATCCGGGTTTCTCTGGCTGTAAAGGTTTTTTTTTCTATCTATATCCAAATATTTACAAAAAATCTTACTTTCTACTGTACTTATCTAAAATACTATGCAACACCACAGGGACGATACCAAGGGAAGCGAAAGACAATGGCTACCCCATGGCCGAGGCAAGGAAAGGTTTTTATCCCATATACAACTGGAGTTTTAGTGATATTGTATCTATAAGAAGTGAATTTAGGCTTTGAAAAAATGAGCAAAAAGAGCATTTCAAAAAAAATATCATAATGGGACCGTTGTAACTTATCGAATAGCGATTGCTCATTGTGTAACGCCCGTGCACTTGTAATGTGCTCGGCATGTCACTCCTGGAGTAAGAAAGGTTACTTGGGTTGTTCAAAAATCTAAGATCCTTTGGACTCAGTCATCATCCTTGCCGAGCATAGGTTCCAAATCTTTAAAAAGGCTGGTGTAAATTTGAGTGACCTATTTCTTTGAACTGAATGACTTCAAAGAAACTTTAGCTATTTCTCTATAATTCTACCGTTGGACATTTCGGAAATCTTCGATATTTTCAGAATTAGAGTGTTTTTCTTCTTTTTCAAGAAATCAAGAAAAATTTTCAAAATAACTTAAAACCAGCGTAATTTTTAAACCGTGTGACGCAACATTAAGTTATTTCGAAGAGAACTATGGTTCATGGATGCCTACAATATGATATCAAGCAAAAGTCTGTCACTCATCTGGTTTATGATTTAGAAATTTGATGACGTCACATCCTAAAATGAGCTGAAATGGTAAATACGCTGTAATTTAAAAAATATTCAAAATTTCTGAAAAGTCCAACGGTAGGATTACAGATAAATACCTAAAGTTTCTCTTGAGCCATTCAATCAGAAGGAATAGGTTACTGAATTTTACACCCACCTTTTTACGCCGAGTTAAAGATTTGGAACCTATGCTTCCTTGCCGATGTTTCCATGAAAGGTTAATGGCTCAGTTACAACTAACTTCCAAACTTTGAAAATATCTCAAAGGTAGATTAGAGTAACATCTTTACAACACTCCATGTCAATTATATAATGTTTGTGAAGTCAGTGACTTGAAAAGCTTCCTATTTTTGCAATAGCTTAAACCTTAACGACAATGCGCGGCAAAGGTATGCATGCACTGACGAGGAAAAACTGATGTTAGATGGTATTGTGATCAAAAAGTTCAAAATCCATCTGCATAAAAGCTTTTTCTCCCAAAAAATCCACAGTTTCTATTTGCTACCTTGTATGATGCGTCTGTGAATCGTGTGTGATTTGCATTTGCATCTTCTGTATTTACAAGCGTATTTACAATCTGGTGATAGCAACTGATGGTTGTAAAATATGTTGAAAATGAAAAGTAGCCGTAGTGTATTCCTTAACCGATTGCTACTGCTAAAAAAAGGCTTTTTAAGAGCTGTGATGAGTTCTTAAAATGAACAGGTAGAACGGTTGGTTGTCAACATGATATATTAAAAATAGCGCATCGTGATATCTTGATTATTCTCAATATTGCGGCACTCTTTATATCTCATTTAGTTATATTTTAGTGTATCTTTCTTTGTGCTGTTTGGATCATTTCGAACGAAGTTGGAAATTAAACGATTTGCACTCGTGACATCTTTCAAATCCATTTAAACCCTGACCTGACATCTGATATGAGACAGAATCTAGTATAGTATCCATTAATCTTTAATTGTTTCGTCGTTTCGTAATGTGTCTGTATACAGTTTAATGTTTCATGTTTTTATATATTGGCCATGAGGTAGTCATTGTATTTCGCTCCCCATGGTATCGTACCTGTAGTGTTGTATAGTAATTTAGATAGGTATAGTAGAATGTAAGATTATTGTAAAATTTTATATTTGAATACAAAAAATAAAAAAATCATTTCGAATATCGGTTGAATTATTTGGATCGTAGACCAGATAAAGCAACAACCATCTTCTTACGGCCGTATTGACACCACAAATTGTTAAGTTTCTTCAAAGCCATTATTGAATGTTTAGCTTGAAGGAATGATAATGAAAGTTACACATGACTGAATGACAGTAACATACGTTAATCTTCAAAGCCACTTATTCGAAAGAAAGCTTTGGAAACCCTTACGGTAATTGCTGTTACAGTTTGGAATCACATCACATGCTGCCTCCCGGTATATTGAACAGCTTTTTGGCAGACATAACAAATGAGAACACACCATAATGATTTTTTTTCTCTTTCTGTGTAGTATCATGCAATTCACGGAGAAACAGAATTTCTATCAGTTGAAGAAGACCGTAGACGCCACGATACAGAAGAAAGTTCGGCTTGAGCAAAATTGAATTGGTCATTTACTTTTCTGTTTACATCAATCAACAGAATCTTCAGTTTTTATTTGGAAATTGTAGGGTATCATTGGTAGAATCATACCGGGTGAATCAATAAAAAGAATCCCCGTTTGAAAGGTCACAGCTGCCTGGATATCAAGACGATGATATCGGCAAATATATAGTTTAATGGTAGACATGTTCAAATCTACTTTAAAATTTACCTGACTGAAATCAGCCGCTCCGTTCTGAAATTATGAAGGATTTTCTGGACAAAACGTGCCCAAAATCACGAACGAATTTCCCTAACATTTCAGCCTTACATGGACCTTACAGCAACGACTTCTGGACGCTTTAGCACGTTGTATCCTCTTGGGAAGACGAGCAAGTCTTCCCCCTGGTATGAATATCCTATTCAGGGGGATTCTTTTCTCCCAAGATAACAAAATACATGAATTCATTTTTGAGCATCATCATTTTTAGGAAGGAAAACCAAAGAAATTTTGCTGTTTCAACTCGTAATTTGTAAATATTACGGATTCTCTAGGGCTAGACTTTATGTTTAAACAAATATCTAGCTGCATAGAGTTTGATGAGGAAGTAGAAGCTGCTTTAATGAAATGCAGTAACCATCCAAGTATTATCGCTATCAAACATAAGGTCAATTATGAACAGAAATTCCAGTTTTCCCATGTTTACCCTTGGGATGTTATGAAGTTTATCGAAGCACTAGATGCTAGCAAATCCACCAGTGGAAATATACCCACTAAAATAATCAAGATAGGCAAGGATATGTTATGCCCATATCCAACTGACTGCATAAGTACAGCTATACAAAATTGCTCGTTCCCAGACGAATTAAAGAAAGCTGATGTCTCCTCAATGTTCAAAAACGATGATTCCACCTGGAAAGGGAATTTCAGGCCAATTGGTGTCTTCTCAGCTCTATCCAAAGTTTATGAAAGAGTTATGGGAATACAAATGGACAGTCATTTTGCTACAATACTATCTCACCTACTGTCCGGCTTTAGGCAAGGATACAGTACTCAACATGCCTTATTTCGTGCTATCGAATCCTGGCAAAATGTCTTCATACCAAAGGCATTGTTGGTACTACCCTGGTTGATTTGTCCAAAGCATATGATTGCATAGCCCATGATCTACTCATGGTGAAGTAAGAGGTTTACATATTCGAAACTAGTGCATTGAAGTTGTTATACAGTTACCTAACTAATCGAAAACAGAAAATCAAAGTAGGTTCAGCATACAGAACTTTCCAAAGCATTTCCCGCGGCGTTCCACAGGGGCTGTACTTGGTCCTCTGCTTTTCAATATCTTTATAAACGATATGTTCTTCACAGATTTGGAGTTTGACATATGCAACTTTGCTGACGATACAACAATTTATGCATGTGACACATCTATAGATGCCGTCATGATAAAACTAGAGGATGATTGACAAAAGACTCTAGATTGGTTTAAAAATAACGGAGTGTGTGCCAATCCAGCGAAATTGAAATGATAATTTTATGTCTCAAGAGTGATAATTCGTTCTGCCTCAACATCGGTGGACAACAAGTGAAGCAGAGTGAGCAGGTGAAGCTCCTCGGCATACAAATAGACATCTCTTTAACATTTGACGCACCCGTCAAGGAATTATGTCGAAACATAAACCAAAAATTATGTACATTCTCAAGAATCGGACCATTCCTCGATAAAGAGAAAGCTAAAATGCTAATAACATCTATTGCTATGTCAAATTTGTCATGTTGTCTCCTGATAACGCTATTTTGTGACAAAACTGCGAACCATGATATGAATATGCCTTGAGAGTTTTTTACAGAGATTACGATTCATCATTTGATCAGCTTTAGCCAGGGCTGGAAGCATTACTGTCCAACAAAACAATCGACAAAGTCATATGATTGAAACTTATAAGACCATAAATCCATCTAAATCCTTCATATCTCTTTGATAAAAAGAAAATACCTTACAATCTCTGCACCAAAGAGCTATGCAGGCTTCCATCAGCACAGTCACATCGATATGAACTAAATTCTCTTTTGTTTAGAGGTAGTCTCCTGTGGAACAGCATAGGAATCATTCGTCGTACATAGCCGAAGGCTCGTGGCCCATGGCCGAAACCGCCAAAGCCTCATTTTGACGGACCAATCAGACGGCTAAAAAGCGAAGGAGACAAAATAAACCCGTGAAGATCTTTCTAAATTTACCTACCTTCAGCAAAGACCAGAAATGTTTCGACCGCTGTGCAAAGTGCTTTTGCGTCTGCGCAAGCCGCCAAAACAGAAAGGTGGGAGAGGGGTGATTTTCTGGGGACTGCACGCAATTGCGAAGGAATCTATTGTGATCCAGGCCTCTTGAGACGCGGCTTGAGTTTGAGAACAGGCCGAATGTGCCGAGAAGGGGATCAAATATGGCTGAAAAAATCATCGACCCTGGAAAGCTTCGATAAAGGTGGATTTTTTGCCTCTCTTATCCTTGGGCTGAAGGCGATATTTTGCAAGAAAAAATCAAGAAAGAGAAAAGGATTTTGTGGAAAAACTGGTCCCTGCCGCAAGATGAACGTTTGTGAACATTATCTGCAGGATGTGAGCATCATTTTGAGACAGGTCAGTCTTCTTGCAAAATTGGCTAAGTGTTTTATTTTTTGCCATAAAGTTAGGGCTGCTTTCGATGACGAAAAATATCTCATGTTTGTTTACATGTAAACAGGCAGCTTGTAGGAAGGTCTAAACAATGAATATGCCATGGAAATTTTTATCCCAGCTTCGTTAGGATATATAATTTCATGAATCGTATTCCGATCATTCATCCTGTCGTTGTTTGTCCACAAAAATATTTAATTTCTTGCAGCAGGTCATTTTCTGACGGGAGAGAAGGACATTTTAGTAGCCCCAGAAAACAGAAATTTGCGCAAAATCTAGTCCCTGCCACAAAACGAAACTATCATCACTGCGTTGGCGAGATGTTCAGCTTCAAATTTCTCAAGCCTGATCTTGTCGAAAAATTGGCTAACATTGTTAATTTTCGTGTTTTAGTTTGTAAACAGCATTTGAACAACCACGGCATCCATGCCTAGGCCATTCTATTGTCTTAGCATTCTTGCTGTTGTTGTCAGTGGATGGCCTTTTGTTTTTCAGTCCTGCCTTTTTGTATTCAGGGTCTCCTCGTGCTCTGATGCTCTATTACCTTGTTTCATCATGTTTTTACAAGAACTATTTGCCTCTTCAATGCATAATAACAATATAATTTTGGTTGTCATTTTATGACTTACTTGTTAAGCGCTTTAAGTGCATATTTTGATATCAAAGTACCAGAATTTATTTGTGATCGATTGACCTACGAATGGCAAGTTTGGTTGCTGCTTAGCAAGAAAGCATATTCAGTTGTTTTACAAAGTTTAGCAATAATTCCACGATGATGTTTCAGTTATTACTGTACGTCCATCACCCTATTCCAGGGACGTAGGAAGCATTTCAAACTTGGAGGGGCATGACACTTCAAGGGCACTTTTTTCATTACTCTGAAAGGGCATTTCCTGAAAATAAATAGGGCACTTCTTTGTTTATTGCAAAATCTTGGGGGGCACGTGTCCCCAGTGCCCCCCCCCCGGTTCCTACGTCTCTGCCCTATTCTCATTCTCTGATTTTTGCAATTTGGCAGTTGGTGGAAAGAACAGTTTGACCAAAAATCTCTAATTTCTCCCTTGTTTTTTTTTCAGATACTTTACACCCTTTAAATCAAATCAGGTATTCCTTCAAATGTGTTTGGTCTGGATACAGCTCCTGCAAGATGCAAATTTTGGCTGGAACTTACAAGATTTTCAACGCATTCCCACAGAAGATTGGACACTGTTTGAATAGGATGGATTCTACCAAATCCTGAGGCATTGCCATATCTTCATTTAGGCTTGCGTAAATATTGCCAAGTATGTAAAAAAAATCTAAGGAATTTCAGATTGATTCTTTCCTGCTCCTAATGTTTGAATGATTCTGAATTAGTCAGTGATGTAGTCTGTAAAGTCTTTAAGCATTTTTCTGTGACTACACTGATAGTTGTTGTGTCTTCTTGTTTGAATTCCTCAACTGACCATGAAATAGTGGGATCTTTAAATTTAAAATGTTGTTGAAACTGTTACCATTTGATGCAACGGTCCAGAATAGACAATTATGCTCAAGATGGAGGGGAGGAGGGGAGGAACTTTTTACCAAGATGCATTTATTGTAAATTATGCTCATCAAATCTATGTGCTTCATGAAAAAGGCAGATGAGTTTGAAGCAGAGGCGTAGGAGCCATAGGGGCACTGTGAGCGCATGCCCCCCCCAACATTTTGCAATTATGATAGCAAAGTGTCCTTTTGTTTCAGGAGGTGTTTGTCCTTGAAGTGTCAAGCCCCCCCCCCCTGCTCCCTAACTGCTTCCTACGTCTCTGGTTTGAAGGAGTACTGTATTGCAGCTTATTGACTCCTAAAAACAATGGTAACCTATTGTTGTACAAACAGGCACAATGTTGTGCCTCACAAGAAAATTGTGACTTCTACAACAAAAGGGTGTCACTGCTTTTAGGAGCCATTCAGCTGGGTGACATACTTTTGATACCAACCAATTGTAACATTTTAAGTCTAAATCGTTTGCTGGGATTTAAGGGGTGGGATTGTCGTCCCTCCCCCCTTCAAGATAAGAATTCTGCTTGCTGCTCAGATTTTGGCAAGAAATACACTTAGAACTGTGTTAGTAACCTCTTTTGATCTGCTTCAGACAAAATGAAAGGAAATATGCAATACAATGATCATTTAGAAGAAGAACCTAATTATTTTTGTTAAATCGAGTAAAGATTTTCATGTTGGATTGCAACGCTGTAATTCAATTTCGTGGCTCTTCGAGTTTGGTCTGTATCATCTATCACACAGGCCTGGATGTTTCTGGTCGAGTTTGAAAGGGGCCTAGGATTGAAACTAAAACTGACTGATATCCATCTTTTGCTGGAAATTGTGAAATAAGCTACAAATAATCACTTCAGTAAGTTCTATAGCATCAGCTGATTTAATTTCTGCTTTCCATCGTTGTGATTATCACGTGATCAGTTCGCCTCGTATTCAGGAGCCGTGCATGACGATTCTGCGCGCGCATAAGAAACATTTCTGGTCTTTGCTCCTACCTTCATAAAACGCAACCAGGACAAAAGGCTGCTTGAAACTCCAATGGACAAAATCGGCGAAGGCTTGTTGAGGGCTGTTTATGCCACTTTAAGGTAACTCTGCTTTCCGCTCTAGTGCACAGTGAGATGCCGTTACGCAAAATCACTCTCCTCGGAAAACAGTTAATTTCTCCCATATTATTCGGCCTATCGAAAAACGGTAAAAAGGATGTTGTTCTGTATAGTCTGGGCAATCGAAAGATGCATAAATCACAATGTTTCCGTCAACGCTGGCTTCGCAAATCCTAGTTCAAATCTTTTTGTTGGTTTTATAAAAGTGGATTTATCTCCAAAACTACTCGAAAAATGTTCGATTTTTTTTCGCTCCATCCTTAGCTAGGTAGTTGATCTACAACTGTGCCAAGTCTGATTGAAAAGCTAGGCTAGATTTCCTGCAATCGAATTTTATGTTTCCGTTTACTTTTCGACAGCGAAAGGGAGAAACCTTGGTCAACAGAATACCATGCTATGCAGCACGCTTGCAAAAGCTCAGTCTTGAAATAACTGTCAGAAACGTTTCCATTGGCAAACAAATGGACGTCTTCTGTTGGGAATACCATACCCAAGTCTCAATGGACATCCTTAGTGCGCTCTTAAAAGTATCATTTGCATCTATTGATTGAGAGTTACTGACTGTTACCAGCAACTTCACAAAACCATGCTTTGGGTGTCTTTCGAGACTTTCGTAAGCATTCACAAATCATCAATTTCTTTCAGAGTCCTTAGTGAGCATAGAATTGCAATGAGCACAGATCAAGAATTAAATTTTTTGCAAAAACATTCTACGGGCGTTCAAATCGTTCTACATGGGCTAAACTATTGACCAACGCTTTTCCCCTTCGATGTCGAAAAGTAAACAGAAATATAAAATTCGATTGCAGAAAATCTAGCCTAGCTTTTTCAATCAGACTTGGCAAAGTTGTAGATCAACTACCTAGCTAAAGATGGAACGAAAAAAAATCGAAACTTTTTCGAGTAGTTTTGGAGATACATCTACTTTTCTGAAATCAGCAAAAAGATTTGAGCAAGGATTTGCGAAGCTAGGGTTGACGGAAACATTGCGATTGATACATCTTTCGATTGCCCAGATTATACAGAACAACATCCTTTTTACCGCTTTTCGATAGGCCGAATAATATTGGAGAAATTATCTGTTTTCTGAGGAGCGGGGTTTTGCCAAACGGCATCTCGCTGTGCACTAGAGCGGAAAGCAGAGTTACCTTAAGTCAGGTGATAAAGCCTCTTGATAAAACCTCTTTTGAATTTTATAACTTATTTCGCAACGAGCAAACTTGTGCCATGAATGCAAAAAGTAATACGATACAGAAACTTCCCTAGAGTATTGCCACATGACTTGAAATGCGCGAACAAGCCTTTGTAGACTTTTCATGTCGCAAATGTCTAGACAATAAAGGGATCATGGGCATGGTACTGATGGACCTCTCGAAAGCTTACGACTGCTTGCCCCACGACCTATTGATAGCAAATCTTGCAGCCTATGGCTTTGGGACTGGTAGCTTAAATTTATTGCATAGTTACCTCTCACACAGAAAACAGCGTGTTAAAATTGGCTCCACCTTCAGTGATTGGCACTATATCTCATCAGGTGTGCCACAGGGTTCAATTTTTGGGCCGCTATTGTTTAATATATGTATAAATGATCTTATATTTTGCATTGAGAAATCAGAAATATGCAATTTTGCTGATGACAATACATTGTATGCCTCTGGGGAAACATAGGAGATGTAGCCACATGTTTAGAAGTTGATATTGAAAATGTTCTTAAATGGTTCGACTCTAACCGCATGGTGGCAAATCCTGGAAAATTTCAAGTGATGTTCCTTGGGCTACCAAAAATTGCAAACATCTGTATTGATGTTGATGATCTGGTTTTAGTCCCAAACGATGATGTGAAATTTCTTGGAATTACCATTGACTCGGAACTGAAGGTTACAGATCGTGTCAAGTCCTTGTGTGTCAAAACAAATAGAAAAGTAACTGCATTCTCTAGAGTGGCAAGACTACTGGACTTCAAGAAAGCAAGGGTGCTATACAATGCTTTTAGACTGTCCAGCCTAAGCTATTGTCCTTTAATTTGGATGTTTTGTGGAAAAACCGCCAACAGGGAGATAAACAAAATCCACAAACGTGCTCTACGTATACTTTTCAATGATCACGAAGCCTCATTCTAAGAGCTTCTACAATGGAACAATGAGCAGACAGTCCATGTAAAAACCCTCCATAAGCTAATGACTGAGGTCTATAAGTCTTTAAATTGCCAAAATCCAACATTTATGTCCAAAAGCTAGAACTGTTTTAAACGGCTTAAATTTAATTGTCTTCAGTGGCAGTATTCTTTGAAACGCTTTACCTGATGAGATAAAGTCAAGCCAATCTATAGCCTCGTTCAAAATTCAAGTCAAACAATGGAATGGAGACAGTTGTAATTGTAATATCTGTAAGTAGCTGAAATTGTAAATATTGTATTTTTGTAAATAGTTGGTTTGAATTGGTTACCCTATTCTAGCATAGGAATCATTCGTCGTACATAGCCGATTGCTCGTGGCCCATGGTCGAAACCGCCAAAGCCTCATTTTCACGGACCAATCAGACGGCTAAAAAGCGAAGGAGACAAAAGAAACCCGTGAAGATTTTCCTAAATTTTAAATACCTTCATAAAACGCAACCAGGACAAAAAACTGCTTCAGATTTCCCGAATTTTTTTAAAGCAATGTACTCTCCAGATGTTTGGGAGTACAAGTTTGGATGCCGGTTAACATATCTTCAGGATTGGCGGAGTTATTGCCTCTCCAATAGACAAAATCGGCGAAGGCTTGTCGAGACCTGTTTACGCCACTTCAAGTCAGGTGATAAAGCCTCTTGATAAAACCTCTTTTGAATTTTACAAGTTATTTCGCAACGAGCAAACTTTTGCCATGAATGTAAAAAGTAATACAATACAGAAACTTCCCTAGAGTATTGTCACATGACTTGAAATGCGCGAAGAAGCCTTTGTAGACTTTTTCAATTCACATAGAAACCGTAGAGGCATTGAATCTTCAATAAAAGAAAATTTAGCGAAAGACAATAGCAAGAACAATTGAAAACACAGATTGTGGCGTTTTCGGGTCGTTCTTACAACAATCACTATTGTTATTACTATTGTCTCCCGGCCAGAATCTCTATTGTTCAAGGTTCAGTGCCTTGTCGGTTTGTTTGTGGCCATAACTCCACCAATCCTGGAGATATTTTAACCGGCATCCAAACTTTTACTCCCAAACATCTGGAGAGTAGATTGCTTTAAAAAAATTCGGGAAATCTCAAGCAGTTTTTTGTCCGGGTTGCGTTTTATGAAGGTAGGTAAAATTTAAGAAAATCTTCACGGGTTTCTTTGTCTCCCTCGCTTTTTAGCCGTCTGATTGGTCCGTGAAAATGAGGCTTTGGCGGCTTCGACCATGGGCCACGAGCAATCGGCTATGTACGACGAATGATTCCTATGCTCCCTATTCTTAGAGTAAACTATACTTTGTATCCAACTTTAAATAAATTCTTTATTCATTATTATTATTATTATTATTACTATTATTATTATAATTATTATTATTATTACTATTATTATTATTATTATCGTCATATCGCATACTGTCTAAATGTCAGTGGAGTTCTTTTTCTTGAGGTTCGGTGACAACAAGTCTCCTCAAATCTCAAGAACTTTCCTGAGGATCCTTGCATTATTGTTATTATTATTATTATCATTATTATTATTGTTATTATTATTATTATTTTTGTTTGCAAAGACCAGAAATGTTTCTTATGCGCGCGCAGAATCGTCATGCATGGCTCCTGAATACGATGCGAACTGATCACGTGATAATCACAACAATGGAAAGCAGAAATGAAATCAGCTGATGCTGTAGCTAGCAGCGGACGATCGAAATGAAGAACTGGCTGAAGTGATTATTTGTAGCTTATTTCACAATTTCCAGCAAAAGATTGCTATCAATCAGTTTTAGTTTCAATCCTAGGCCCCTTTCAAACTCGACCAGAAACATCTACAATCTTGGCCAAAATACTTGGGACAAATCATAAAATTGCACTACTTCGGTCTTTGATTACGTGCCCCCCGCTCCCCCCTTCTCAAAGTTGCTTGAATCAACCGCCTTTCGACCTTCTCAACATTGAAGTAGGGGGAAGGGGGGATTAGGAGACTCTAAACGTATGTTTTCTCCTCGATATTTTAGGAAACATCATGAAGACACTGAAATTTGCCTGCGTCCCAGCTTCTTTTGGCCAGGATTGTCTGAAAATGATTGTTAACAAATAATACCTCATAGCTTGAGAACCCATAGAGATTTCTGTGTGAAATTTTAACACCGTCATCCCCAACACAAGAAGTGAGTTCTCGGCTATCTATGCCGAAATAAGCGTTGTTCGTTAAATTCGCTGAGCACCTTCTTAAAAATGGGCGTGGCAAAATTGCTGCAATTTTCACTCACATAAAGATTCCCTTATATAAAGTGACATACATTAGGATTCTGAGCTTTCTTCCGCTATCGTAAGATTGTGTACTCCGCTGCTCTTTGAAAATGACTTATCATTGCAAGAAAGCTTTTGGGCTCATTGTTTGAGGTGCGGTTTCTTGTGAATTCTTCGGTTCTCACAACGGCGCTCCACAGAAAAATGCCCCATAATTTTGGGATAAGTCACGCTTTTTTGGCAAATTCGTCTGATTCCACATTTTAACATCAAAGTCTTCCTATTCATGCAAAAAAACCAAGTAAAAATTGCCTGGAAGGTGGAAATGTCACGGCGCTCCAAAATTAAAAACTTAAAATAAACAGTTCCGGATAAGTTTCTTTTGAACTCTATTGAGAACCGTCAGAAATCATATTTCACGAAAATATCGATGCAAATACTGACTATAGGCTAATAAAGCTCATTTTTATCATTAAAATGAGACAAAATTTGTTAGAATAGGGCAAACGTTGCCGACGTTATTAATGTTTAAAGTAGGGAGCAGCGTTGAAAAATTTGATCCCTTTCTCAATTTTCCAGACAGTGCAAATCCGCCTTGCTGCTATGCAACAGGTATATTCTTCTTCAACAAAAAGTTGTGGATTACAATTCATCGGGCACAATAGACCATTCAATGCCGTCCAGGGTGAATGCAAGTTTGGTGGAGCGAATTTAATCTCATTGAAAATGAATGAATAGTTAGAGAATTGGCTAACAGTACATTTGAAAATAAGACAATTGCACTGCGGAGGCGCAGAATTTGCACTGATTCAAAAGGAAGTTTGTTTTTCAGTTCTCTTTGATAACTGTGATGTTTTCAGACGAAAATCATTGGCAGGTTTCGTGCACAAGAGAAGTTTCGCTGAACGTCATGGGAAAATTTTGCATAATTTGATGACGTCATAGTTCTGATGGATGAACCAGTAACAATGAAAACATTAACATCTGAAGTACTCTGGAGTTAAGCCCACAGTTAGTGGCTATCCATTCATAGTGAAAGAAATTGTCTGATACAAGTAGATTTGGATTCATAGAAACATATATGATAGGTAGTGATAGCAATTTTTCAGACAATCTTGGCCAAAATACTTGGGACAAATCATAAAATTGCACTACTTCGGTCTTTGATTACGTGCCCCCCGCTCCCCCCTTCTCAAAGTTGCTTGAATCAAACGCCTTTCGACCTTCTCAACATTGAAGTAGGGGGAAGGGGGGATTAGGAGACTCTAAACGTATGTTTTCTCCTCCATATTTTAGGAAACATCATGAAGACACTGAAATTTGCCTGCGTCCCAGCTTCTTTTGGCCAGGATTGTAGGCCAGTGTGATGGATGATCGAAGAGCCACAAAATTAAATGACAGCATTGTAATCCAGCATGAACATTTTTACTCGATTTAACAAAAAATAATTAGGTTTTTCTTCTAAATGATCACTGTATTGCATATTTCCTTTCATTTTGTCTGAAGCAGACTAAAAGAGGTTACTATCACAGTTCTAAGTGTATTTCTTGCCAAAATTTGAGCACCAAGCAGAATGCAGAGTTCTCATCTTGAAAAGGAGGGAGGGAGGACAATCCCACCCCCTTAAATCCCAGGAAATGATTTAGACTTAAAATGTTACAATTAGTTGGTATTAAGATTATGTCGCCCTGCTGATTGGCTCCTAAAAACAATGGTACCCTTTTGTTGTAGACTCAGTCACAATTTTCTTCTGGGGCACAACATTGTGCCTGTTTGTACAACAATAGGATACCATCGTTTTTAGGAGCCAATACGCTGCAATACAGTACTCCTTCAGACCAGAGACGTAGGAAGCAGTTAGGGAGTGGGACACTTGGAGTGACACTTCAAGGACAAGCACCTCCTGAAAAAAGGACATTTTGCTATCATAATTGCAAAATGTTGGGGGCATGCGCTGCCAGTGCCCCTATGGCTCCTACGCCTCTGCTTAAAACTCATCTGCCTTTTTCATTAAGTACATAAATTTGATGGGCACAATAAGCCATTACCCTGAAGGTGGCAATGAGGAATCTTTACCGTTTCCACACTGCATTCTTTGATTGAATCTTTACAATAAATACATCTTGGTAAAAATTTCCTCCCCTCCTCCCCTCCATCTTGAGCATAATTGTCTATTCTGGACCTTTGCATCTAATGGTAAAATACAGTTTCAACAAAATTTTAAAGATCCCACTATTTCATAGCCTACGTGTAGACCCCTTATCCAACTGGAGAAAGGGTCTACGAATTAATGAGCGAAAGCTTGCTACTACAGTTCCAGATTTCTAGAACTTAATTTATACAGCCTTTGTTTAGACGGGTTTCATACATTATTTGAATAGAGGATTAAAATAATTAATTGGGCAGCCGTAGCAAGCTTTATCTCTTTATTTCGTAGACCCTTTATTCTTTAGGATAATGGGTCTACTCGTAGGCTAACTATTTCATGGTCAGTTGAGGAATTCAAACAAGAAGACACAACAATTATCAGTGTAGTCACCGAAAAAAATGCCTACAGACTTTACAGACTTTACATCACGGACTTATTTAGAATCATTCAAGCATTAGGAGCAGGAAGAATCAATCTGAAATACCTTAGATATTTTTTACATACTTGGAAATATTTACGCAAGCCTAAATGGAGATATGGCAGTGCCCCAGGATTGGGTAGAATCCAACCTATTCAAACAGTATCCGATCTTCTGTGTCCACCCAAAATTTGCATCTTGCAGGAGCTGTAGACAGACCAAACACATTTGAAGGAGTATGTGATTTGATGTAAAGGGTGTACAGTATCTGAAAAAAAAACAAGGGAGAAATTAGAGATTTTTGTCAAACTGTTCTTTCCACCAAGTGCCAAATTGCAAAAATCAGAGAATGAGAATAGGGCGATGGACGTACAGTAATAACTGACACATCATTGTGTAATTATTGCTAAACTTTGTAAAAAAAACTGAATATGCTTTCTTAAACAGCAACCAAATTTGGGGCCATTCGTAGGTCAATCAATTACAAATAAATTCTGGTATTTTGATATCAAAATATGCACTCAAAGCGCTCAACAAGTAAGTCATAAAATGACAACCAAAATTATATTTTTATCATGCATTGAAGAGGCAAATAGTTCGTGTAAAAACATGATGAAACAAGGTATTAAATAGAGCATCAGAGCACGAGGAGACTCTGAGTCAGTTTTAATCAGCTTCCAACAGAAATAAGAAACGCTAAGAATCTTTCCGCATCCTGTTCAGCCTTGCGGAATCATTTATTTGCGAGGATCATTGAACAATAAAAAGACGCCATTAAGTAATTTTTATCAATCTATTAACATTTTAATATTTTTAACCAATTTTCTTTCGCGATATCATGTGTAACACAATTTAGTTATTTTTTATTTTAAAAAAAAGTTGTTTTTTTTAAGAGATGAAGAGCCACAACTATTGTGGATAAGCTCAATATTACCATGTATGTATGTTTGTATGAGTAGAAAAAGGCAGGACTGAAAAACATAAGACCATCCACCGACAACAACAGCAAGAATGCTAAGACAATAGAATGGCCTAGGCATGGATTAGTCCCACTACATAAGGACCCTCTAGTTACGCTCATCTAATTGAGTTGAATTGTTGTTGTTGTTGTCGCTCCACTGAGGGCCTTATAACCATAGAGCTGTAAAACCGGACAAAAATGTCAATCTGCGACAAGTTTTTGTCGCAAACTCATGTGCTGATTAGAGTTTGTCTTAGAGGAAGGCGCTTTTTGCATTGATAGCTAGAATGAACATTTATCGAAGTTCTGATAGCAAATTTTATGGTACAGGAGTTTTGGAAAACTGTTTTTGTGGCGTTTTAAGATCAGTGGTTTCGAGAAAAAAGTAGCAGATTGATTTAGGTCCAATAGATCTTTTAGCTAAGATTCAAAAAAAGAATTCGACTCGAACGATGGCTTGATACATTTGTAGAATGTTCGAATGTATACAATAATGATAGAAGCTCCAACGCCACATAATCGAACCTTGTGTAGAATAGCGAAAAGGTCTTTTAGTAGAATCAGTAAGGAGATATTCCGTTTCTACAAGCGTTGGGAAATGAGTCTCTCTGTTGACCGAAGCGCCATCATCAAGTCAAAGAACGCAGGGAAGCGAGAGACTCATCGTCATAAGTCTAGGCATGGATGCCGTGGTTTTTTTCAAATGCTGTTTACAAAGTAGAACACGAAAATTAACAATGTTAGCCAATTTTTCGAGAAGAACGGATTTCAGAAATTTGAATGTGAACATCTCGCCAACACAGTGATGATAGTCTCGTTTTGCGGCAGGGACTAGATTTTGCGCAAATTTCTGTTTTCTGGGGCTACTAACATGTCCTTCTCTCCCGTCAGAAAATGGCCTGTTGCAAGAAATTAAATATTTTTGTGGACAAAGAATGCAAGGATGGATGATCAGAATACGATACATGAAATTATAGATCTTGACGAAACTGGGATAGAAATTTCCGTTGAATATTCATCGTTTAGACCTTCTGCCTGTTTACATGTAAACAAACAAGAGATATTTTCTTGATCGAAAACAACCCTAACTTCATGGCAAGAAATGCAACACTTAGCCAATTTTGCAAGAATACTGACCTGTCTCAAAATGATGAGCTCTCATCCTGCAGATAATGTCCACAAACGTTCAGCTTGCGGCAGGGACCAGTTTTTCCACAAAATCCTTTTCTCTTTTTTGATTTTTTCTTGCAAAATATCGTCTTCAGCCCAAGGATAAGAAAGGCAAAAAATGCACCTTTATCGAAGCTTTCCAGGGTCGATGATTTTTTTCAGCTATATTTGATCCCCTTCTCGACACATTCGGCCTGTTCTCAAACTCAAGCCGCGTCTCAAGAGGCCTGGATCACAATAGATTCCTTCGCAACTGCGTGCAGTCCCCAGAAATTCACCCCTCTCCCACCTTTCTGTTTTTGGCGGCTTGCGCAGACGCAAAAGCACTTTGCACAGCGGTCGAAACATTGCTGGTCTTTGCTATTATTATTATCATTATTTCGTTCGTTCAGAAGGGCTAAAAATTTCAAGGATACTCTGGTTCGGGCCAAAGTTTACCAACTAACGGATGAACAAGCTGAAAAGGGCACTTTCAAATGTAATGGCAGGAGAAGCTGTCAAATTTGTGCACTCATTGTTGAAGGGGAGACATTTCGAAATTTTAATGACTCTCGACACTTTACGATCTCCTCTGGTGCTTATCATTGCAACTCGGAGAATGTAGTCTACTTGTTGCAATGTGATTGCTGCAATAAAAAATATGTGGGCAGCACAAAAACCAAATTTCGGCAAAGATTTAATGTGTACAAATCATATTTTCGAACATATGCACGTAAATACAATGAGGGCAGTCTTGACAGGGGAAAGGCGGTACCACAGGCGGGTTTCTTTGGGCATTTTTTTAGTGAAGGCCATCAGGGTGCTTTTTCGGTCAGCATAAAAATCATTGATGGGGCTTCAGATGTTTACTCACCTCGTAGAAAAGAATTATTTTGGCAATACAAATTGGGAACCTTTGCACCCAATGGTCTCAATGAAAGAGCGGCTGATGTTGAATTGGATATGTTCGCCGTTGGGGTCGCCTGAATACAGTCATTCCATTTGAATAAGTCTTAGGCTTTATCTTGGGGGCATGCTTCCTTTCGTATTTCGTGTCAGTGTGCACGTGGTGTCAGGGTGGAATTCCCTGTCTTGCCATCTAGGGATTTAGCAATTTAAGCAAATCCCAGGAGGGTCGTTGGGAGGCGTGCTTCTTCGTTTGCTTGAGACTTTATATACGCAGAGCTTCCATTCCGATGTCGAGAACTAAAGGATTAGGGAATTTACTATGAACTTTTATTTGAATTGGAAGTTTTGGTGACGTCATCAAATTTCTAAATCATAAACCAGATGGGTGACAGACTTTTGCTTGATACCATATTGTAGGCATTTATGAACTATGGTTTCCTTCCAAATTATTCCATGTTACGTCAAACTGTTTAGAAATTACGATGCTTTTGAGTTTTTTTGAAAATTTTTCTTGAATTCTTGAAAAAGAAGAAAAACACTCTAATTCTGAAAATATTGAAGATTTCACAAAATTCCAACGGTAGAATTATAGAGAATTAGCTAAAGTTTCTTTGAAGTCATTCAGTTCAAAGAAATAGATCACTCAATTTTACACCAGCCTTTTTAAAGATTTGGAACCTATGCTAAGTTTTGGCTGGCTAAGAAAACTTGTGTTTGGCATTGTTTTTAAGTTGTTTTTCATATACTTTTTTCTGTTATTTTTGATGGTGGTTTTGTTTTAATATTATCATTATTATTATTATTATTATTATTATTATTATTATCATTATTATCATTATTATTATTATTATTATTATTATTATTATTATTATTATTATTATTATTCAATTCACATAGAAACCGTAGGGGCATTGAATCCTGAACAAAAGAAAATTTAGCGAAAGAAGATAGCACGAACAATTGAAAATGTAGATTTTGGCATTTTCGGATCGTTCTTACAACTATCACTATTGTTATTACTATTGTCTCCCAGCCAGAATTTCTATTGTTCAAGGTTCATTGCTTTATCGGTTTGTTTGTGGCCATAACTGCGCCAATCCTGGAGATACTTTAACCGGCATCCAAACTTGTACTCCCAAACATCTAGAGTAGATTGCTTGAAAGAAAATTGGGAAATCTCAAGCAGTTTTTTGTCCTGGTTGCGTTTTATGAAGGTAGATAAGATTTAGAAAACTCTTAACGGGTTTCTTTTGTCTCCTTCGCTTTTTAGCCGTCTGATTGGTCCGTGAAAATGAGGCTTTGGCGGTTTTGACCATGGGCCATGAGCAATCGGCTATGTACGACGAATGATTCCTATGCTCTGTGAGCAAGACTGAATTATGTTTTTTATGCGCGCGCAGAAATCCCTCGAAACCGAGGCAATGGTGACATCAGAATTATTACAAACGCTCCTTTCCTCAATTCTAGAACTGACTACAGCTGAAACCATAACAGCAACAATAACGAGCATAGGTGAAGGTCACACGGAAAGAGCTTACACTGAAATACGGAGAACAACCCAAAACAAAAACAAGACAGTTATACACACAAGGAACCCACGGATTTTTACCCAGTTTGTTAATCGCAAGCAAATGTTGTAAAGAAATCAAACTATCTAATTCTGGGCAATAAAAATCTCTCGCAAAGCCTGGAGTTTCTGCTCTCTCAACTAACCCTTCGATGGACTAAAACTTCCCGCCCGACGTGCGTCACTGCGAGTAGCATCGCCGAGCGAGTAATATTTTCTGAACGCAGTCATGCTTACCTTGAAGTAAAAACTTGTTCTGTAAAATGTAAAAATCTAGCTGTGCTCAATGATCAATTTGCCATAAAGGGAATACAAACGTGAGATCAATGTCACAAGGAATTGGCGATTTACTTCAAAGCAACGAGAATTTTGCCCCAATCTGTCATAAACTGACCCCCTGGTACATCAAAGCAAACATCAAGTAATCAATACTAACACAGGCTAAGGACGGGGGTATAATTTTGACTTCACATTGAGCTGTTGTCGTTGCTCTCCATTGTTTGCGGCTGCTAGATTGTAAACAAACAAAGATAGCTGGCTGGGAAATCAGAATAAACCAACACGTAGATATCTAATTTTTACAATGTCATCCCCTATTTTCCCGGCAGTACCGATACGATTTTCTGACAGCCAAATAAAATTTTAATCAATACAAAAAGTTTCCTGAAAAGGCTGCGGCCAGATTTTTTGCAAATTACATAGAAATTCGATCAATTTTTCCTCACTATTTTTGAACCAAAATCTAGTAACCTTGCAATTTCTTGGTTTGTGAGGCTCAGAAGAGTCGTATAGGCTTGCAATTCAATGAAATAAACAACAAAGTGTTTTCCTCTTCAAAAATAATTTGATTACTTGTTTATTTCAAGGATTTTGAATGCTAGTAGGGTTTACTTTAGCAGACCAAAATACTTAGGCCGATAACCATGTGAAGATCACCGGTACTTCGATAAAAAATTGAAGTACGATCCCCTATTTTCCCGAATAGCTCACCTGGCTCAAAATGTTGCTCAGATCTTGGAGAAGGATTTCAGAGATGATGGTGAAAAGGCTGCGGCCAGTTTTGGAGCATTTTCCAAAACATTAAATCCTTGAATTCTTCGTCTTTTGTGACAATCACCACGATATTTTTTCGACGCTTTTGGAGCCTTTTAAAATGTTTGATTAACTTCAGCTCTCGTCCAAGTAATCTTCAACTTCCAACCTGTGCATAAGATAAGGCTCAAATCCTTACTGGTTGCCAGAGCATGCGGAAATCATCCAATTTCATGCTTGTCAGCCAATGAGATAACCGCGTTCTAGCCTCTGGAGACAAAATCGGTCGTTTGAGGTAAATTTTCTAGTACCCTCACTAAAACTGAAATGGATGCTAGAATACTTCAGTTATTTGCAATTTTTTTTGATAAATCAGTTGTGGGGATGTCCGTCCAGAGTTGTTTACATGTTTAGGCACATAGCTTGTTTGGGGCCGGAGCTGCGTTCATTTTCCGGTCGAAGAATATTGACCTTCGTTGAAATATCTATAGAAATCGCTACAAATGAGATATACAGATAAGAATTTCAGCAATTATGCATACTGACCTCAGCAATAACCCAAACTCCTTTACTGCTATCATATCTCAAAATTGGAGGCAATTTCTATTGATTTCTGGTAGAGATATCATTTGGGCCTAAGCTTGTCCTCGCTTAAAACTCATTCCATTGCACTTAAAAAGTAATGGTAAAATTCTAGAGCTGAATAATGCACTTACCCATGACTCAGGCACCAGTTTGACTTCGTTTGCCTTTTTTACATTAGCAAATTTTTATAAGAAACGACCAGTTGTGGGTGATTTGCAAAAACTTTCCACGGTCCATATTTTTATCTGCACAGTCTATCCGCTTCAAACAACAAACAGTGAACTTTGTATCATAAAAGTCTTGCATCACAAAACATTCCTATAGAACGATTCCATGCGCCTTAGCGAGGAACTCGTGAATTGTTTTCACGCATTTGGTTCAATCAGTCAATGCAAACAAACAAAAGTGCAAAACCGGGTATCTTTTTAGCGAGCCCAAAACAATGTTTTGTTCTTTTTATGTTTTGCATTGATTGAAATAAGAACGAAAAGAACGAAATGCGTGAATACAATTCACGAGTGCCTCGCTAAAGCGCATGGAATCGTTCAAAAGGAA
Organism: Aurelia coerulea; assembly: GCA_039566865.1. Classification (NCBI taxonomy): domain Eukaryota; kingdom Metazoa; phylum Cnidaria; class Scyphozoa; order Semaeostomeae; family Ulmaridae; genus Aurelia; species Aurelia coerulea. The sequence goes on along the minus strand of CM076955.1, from coordinate 10,447,520 downwards.
TGTTCTGTGATGCAAGACTTTTATGATACAATGTCAAAGTTCACTGTTTGTTGTTTGAAGCGGAGAATCTGTGTAGAGAAAAATATGGACCGAGGAAAGTTTTTGCAATTCGCCTACAACTGGTTGTGTCTTACAAAAATTTGGCAAATTAAAGAAGGCAAACGAAGTCAAACTGGTGTCTGAGTCATGGGTAAGCGCATTATCTAGCTCAAGAACTTTACCATGACTTTTTAAGTGCAATGGAATGAGTTTTAAGTGAGGACAAGCTTAGGCCCAAATGATGTCTCTACCAGAAATCGTTAGAAATTGCCTCCAATTTTGAGATATGATAGCAGTAAAGGAGTTTGGGTTATTGCTGAGGTCAGTATGCATAATTGCTGAAATTCTTATCTGTATATCTCATTTGTAGCGATTTCTATAGATATTTCAACGAAGGTCAATATTCTTCGACCGGAAAATGAACGCAGCTCCGGCCCCAAACAAGCTATGTGCCTAAACATGTAAACAACTCTGGACGGACATCCCCACAACTGATTTATCAAAAAAAATTGCAAATAACTGAAGTATTCTAGCATCCATTTCAGTTTTAGTGAGGGTACTAGAAAATTTACCTCAAACGACCGATTTTGTCTCCAGGGGCTAGAACGCGGTGATCTCATTGGCTGACAAGCATGAAATTGGATGATTTCCGCATGCTCTGGCAACCAGTAAGGATTTGAGCCTTATCTTCCTGTACATTTGGCCAAGTACCGAAGACAATAGGCCAATTCTCAGGGGTCGGGAATCTTCGAAAATCTATTATTTGTTTTTCCTGGCAGCTTTCCAGATTCACAGATTCCAACTAAATGCGGGGGCGCAAGGTGCTGTCGGTCAGCGGCAAAAACATAATTCAGTCTTGCTTGCTCTGTGGAACACTCTAGGTGATGAACTAAAGAGAGCTGATACCTTGAAAAATTTTGAAAGGGGGGTCAAAGATAAAAATGCTTAATTTGTAAATAAGTTTGTCATATTGTAAATAGTTGGTTTAAATTAGTGTTTAGTAACTATGGGTCTACCAACTGTAAATAATGTTATGATAATGATGATGATGATCATCATCATCATCGTTTTCACTCAATCTTGCAAGTTTTTGGAAGGGGCTTTCTGCAGAAAATCTTCCATATCAACGGGAAGGAATGGCCGATTAAAGCCGGGTAAATTACTGAACCTAATTGAACATATTGGCAATAAAACAACACAGTTTTCAATACTATTGCTTTGATATTCAGAGAGCAAAGGCCTTTCAAATTGGGATTCTTTTGTTTTACACACCCGGAAGACGACTAATTTTCAAAATGGAAAGTTGATTCAACAGCTGGGACATACGCTCATTCAATATACCAGCTGAAAGAACGGTTAGCTTACCGCCGAACTATATCGCTGTTGATCCTGATATTGCATAAGGTTGAAGTATTTTTATAAATGGGAGATTTTCGTTCCTTCGACTTGAATCACAAGGCCTACCTTCTGAGCCCCAATTTATATCTGAGTGAACCACTCTAAACGGAAGATCTTCGTTAGTTGAAGGTACATTTGATTTATTGTAAATTAAGAACAAAAGATACAAGACTCACCTTCTGCATCTGTAAGATCCCTTTACTGGCATTGGAGTTTTTGAGCAGACGTGGCACGTGAAGAATTAATTACACGTCGTACCAGAAGAAGTTCTATTTTTGCAACTTGATGATTGACATTACATTCCATAGCCATAGGTAATATGGGACCAGCAAGTAGTTATTTCAGCAATGGAAATCGACTAAAGTGGTTTGAATTGTTTAATTAACTTGATATTTATTTGCAACGTCATATCACTAAATCTGCAGGATGTATTTCCGCTCAACAATGTGGCTGCCAGTGGCGGAAATTCAGCTTTTTGAGTGGGGGGGGGGGGCAAGCACCGTCAATTTTCCGAGTCTAGGAAATGCTTTTGTTTTCAGGTATTTTGCTAGAAGACCGGACATAATAGGCTCCTTAAATGTGCTAAGAGAATATGTATATCAGATTTCAAAACTATCTATATTCAGCAGTTGATAGAAAGAGACAAGAGTGTATTGTGAAGGTAGGACACGCCCTCTACTTTTGCTTAGAATGCCTTTCACGACCCTATGTTTGCCAGTCCTGAATTGGGATCTTGACAATTTTGTAAGATTTTATAATGGAGTAGCATCCCCCAGGAACGTTTAATTCATTTTGGCTCAGGAGATCTCTTTGATCCCTTGCTTGCCAGTGCCAAATCTGAATATTTGGCGACATGAATAACCACTTATCAAAAGAAAAATTTGCTCGAAGAACCCCTACTCTGTCTCAGAACGCTTTTCGCGACCCAATTCTTGACTGTCCTCGACATGGAAACTTTGAAAATTCACTAATAGTTTGTCTGAAGTTTTTGTCGAGGAAAATTTTGAGAACTCCAACCTTTACATTGGCTTAGAATGTCTCTCCCAATCGCGTTCCAACATCACTCGGAAATATCGCTTCCTGTGCTACTCTTGGACCTATACCCAACAACTTTCTTCTCGTTTTTGAAATAAATGAAAGTGACTAAGAAATTAGAATATGCTTTTGAGCTTGTGAATTTTGTTTGCTCTTTGCAGATAAAAACTTGTCTGCTTCTTGATGGTGACTCGTTCCTTTGCTGCACTTTCGATCCCACGTACGTTTCCGATTTTTACGGAAAATTTCCAAATCTTATCGAATGGGGGGGAAGGGGCAGTTGCCCCTCCAACCCCCCCCCCCATAATTTCCGCCACTGGTGGCTGCAGTAGGTTTCAATTTAGCTTTATTAATTCTTTTTAGCGGTTTTGCAAATAATGGGATACTTTTTCATCGGTGTCGTCTTATGGTTACAAAGAATCCTACAATTACTGCATAGTTTATATCCCAAGGGAGTTTGGTGCTTCCGTATAGTTTTGATCGCTCTTAAACCCTTTAGTTGTCGAGCTATCTGACACGTCCTATTTTGGTCGGGGGGGCCAAAAAAGCCCCCCCCCTGCATAACTCTTCAATGGTAATAGGTAGAGCAAGCAAGTTTGCTGTGCTAGTAGCTCCAGGCATTTAGGGTCCCGGCGGTGGTAATCGGACGCTTAAGGAAAACTGAATATTTTCATAAGAAATTTTAACTAAAAACAAAAACCAAAAGTACCAGGTGAATGGACAGGTATTTGGACATATCTTCCCAAAGTGTTTTGGTATTTACTTTGCCTGCTTTTCTTTGACAACGATGTTTTTGAGACTGATCTTGGCGGTGGTTTTCGAACAGTGACTGTGGTTTTCGGACAGTGGGTTCACAATGCAGAATGTGCCAAGGAAATTATTTTTCTGTTTATACTTGGCAAGTATTCCGTCTATAAACTCTTTGCTTCATTCTTCTTGTCTTTTTTCTATTCTTGAATGCGAAAACAATAGTTCGAATGTCGGTTCTCGTAGGATAGGAGAATTTTGTTGTTAGCCAATCAGCGAATTTGTTATGATCTGCCTCGGCCAATCAGATCGCTGGAAATAACAATGGAGAATGCGGGCGTCAGCGTTTTTCTTCAAAAGTAAACAAACGGAGCTGTGGGAAAATGCCCAAAACCACTATCCTTTCGAAGGGCGTGATGCAGTCCTTTTTCAGCGAATTTGATGGCGTTTCGAACTTTTTGGGATGAACAGGACTTTTTCTTGAATCTTACCAGATAGATTTTTTATATCTGCAGCGGTTCGCCCTAAATCAAAGCTGCGAAGCGGCCGTTTCCCTAAAGGCTTACTACGCCTCATGACACAAAAAGCAAAGTGAACAGGGCAACCGACGGCACGAAAATGCAGTTGTCAGATGAAGAATGAAAGTAAATTGGGACATCTCGGATCAGATACCTATTTTGTTGGAGCTGATGATCTTTTTTAGGAAGACGTCTCAACGAGCATGCTACATATGTTATCGTTATCACTGTTTGGGTTTGGTTCATCTTCAAATTGACCGATTGCCTTGCGCTGTTCCTTGGTCTCATGGCTTCATGCATATGCCTAGCAGTATAGCAGTCGCATTCACCTGAAACAGAATCGCATCCATCCTTAGCTATGCTTTATTCGATTTCTTCGCAAGAATATCCATTTGCCTATACAGAAGTTGATCACATTTGGGACACATTTGCCGTTTGGTTGTTTGGTATGATCCATTTTACATGACATGGTAATGGCAGGAATGGCCACATCCACGAGAATGACGCCATATTGGATCGTTCTTGATCTTGAACAGTGCTTCCGTTGTTATTCTTGTCGCAATGACACAATTTCTTGGCATTTTAAATGCAGTCAGCCACTCAGCCTGGATAAATTTTGAGAGTTTTGCCTATCTACAGAAGTAAAATTTCAGCAAGAAATCGAAATGAAGAATATAAGCGAATAGAATTATTTTTATTTATTAATCTAATTCTCTATAATTCTAATCTAATCTAATTCTAATCTAATTAATCTATAATTCTTGACACCCGCATCTATTTTGACGAAAACAGACAACTACAAACAACTCTATTCACCAAACCAACTGATACACACAATTACCTACACTATAAATCAGCCCACCCTAGACACCTCAAAAACAGTTTACCGTACTCACAAGCACTTAGGCTTAGAAGAATTTGCACAAAAGACGATGAATTAAACAGCAACTGCAAACAAATGGAAGAACATTTTCTCCGTCGTGGGTATCGCAAAGAAATTCTCCAAGAACAAATCCGTAAAGCCATCATAACCCCAAGAAATACAACATTAAAGAAAGTTTTAAAGGAACGATCCACAAGAATCCCATTGGTAACTACGTTCAATTCTACACTCCCCCAAATTGGCAAAATCCTAAGAGATAGATGGGATGTATTAAACATAAAGCCAAAACTTAAGAAAATATTCTCGGAACCTCCGATCATTGCATTTCGACGATGTAAAAACCTACGAGAAATAATTGGCAGTAACACCATCTCTAACAGTAAAGTCGTAAGAAAAAAAGCCCGCAAAGAAACAGTAAAATATTGCTCACCATGTAACACCAAAAGAGGCCTTTGCTGCAACCATGTCATTAGAACTAATTCATTCACTAGCGTAAACACCCACAAAACATACAAGATCTTCCACGAATCAAATTGCAGAAGCATGAACGTAATATATCTTCTTGAATGTACCCGTTGTAAGAAGCAATATGTCGGTAAATCGGAATGGCCTTTCAACTACAGACTTAATAATTATCGTTCCCGAATAAAATCAACGCAGTATGATAAACTCCTACCGGTAGAGAAGCACTTCAAAGAGCAAAATCATGTCTTCGAAAGAGACGCAAGATTTATAATAATTGAAAGAATTGAAAAAGAAAACGTCGAAAATATGACACAATTATTAGAGACACACGAGGACAACTGGATAAAACGACTGCAGACTCTTTCCCCTAAGGGCCTGAACAATAAACTCAACCCCCCTGACAAATTTTGATTTCGAAAAATCCCCCAAAATAACCCATGGATATGCCACTTTTTCCGTTCATAGAATTATGCAATACTTTGTTTCCCTGTGGCCTATCATTTTCCACACATAAAACGTAACATTTAACTTCGATTAAACATTCATATGACGCCTTATTTTGGTGTCACGTGACCCCTTTTAGACCACGTGACCTCTTTAACATCACGTGACCACTAAAAGGGCTATAAAAAGGCTTGTAATCTTGTAAAAATTCATTCTCCTGACGATGACCACAGAGTCGAAACGCGTCGAGAACAGTAGAAGAATAAGAAGAGAAATAAAGAATTAAAAAAACTCCATGTCGTCTTTTTATTGCGTTCACCTTTATTTATTAATCTAAATATAAACGAATAGAATTATATATATTTATTAATCTAAATGCACACAACATAGACAAGTCAAAGGATTGCTTTTAAATGTATTTTAGATCTTTGTTGTTTGTTTTAATTATCATTAATTTGTACCTATATTAATTCATAGATGCTACTGACCAATTCATTCCCACAATGCCCCCATCCCTTTTCATTGTCAGCCCTTATTAATTTGGTCTTGTTGATGCCAAACACATTCTGATTTGATATGCAAATTTACAATCGAACCATTGATCAGTGGCATCTCTGGCACTTATTATTATTATCATTAGTATTATCATTATTATTTGTACTCTGAGCATTATGCTGATATTCGGTCCTGCTCGGTATTGATGTATAGAAGTTTAGGGTCTACTGTTTCTCAGAAATGACACAAACAATTTTACCACAACCTACCCACAACCCTGCGGACCCCAGTCTTTTATCAAAATGAAAGCCCTGGAAATATAGTGAACATCAAGCTATTTATGTTTGTTTAGTGTCTATGATGGGACAGAATAATTACAAGAGGATTCATGTCGTTGTATAGAAACTTGGTCCAACTAAAGGCTTCTTGCAAGTTTCTTAATCTTGATGCTAAAAAATCAGACAGTGATTTGTTTTTGTTGTAAAAAAGATTCCAAGTACCTTCAGTGAGATATCACAACAACGAACAGTTTTAACAGAAATCAGATCACACTGAAAATGATGGGAACCTTTGTCATATTTTGAAATTCAATTTGTAATTTGGCCCAAAGTGTGCAAAAGTTTTCTTAGCTCTTTTAGTTGAGTGATTAAATGGAGGATTCTAACGCAAGCTCTAATAAATGCAGGTAGATTTGGCACCATAATTTCAAGACCATTTTGTAAGGTGTGTGTATTTCTGCCCTGCTAGGCAAGCCTTGTCTTGAATCAACTACTTGAGAAGAATGTAAGACTACCCTCACATGAGCAAACTCAGACCGGTCTGAGTTTCAGATCGGTTTGAAAATCATTTCGGCTTGCGGTCAAAGCCCTTGGAGTGCTCACATGACACAGGCGAAATGAAACTCAGGTCGACCTGAAAATCATTTCGGTTTCTCAGGTCAGTCTCAGTTTTCCGGTCAACCTGAAATTTTCATGTGAGAGAAACTTTTTTATTTCAGGGCGAAAGGAATTTTCAAAACAGGTGTGAGTGGCATTCCTTGTGTTCCTTTGGCAATCAAAACCATGAAGATAAATCTTTAACAATGCAATCATAATTTTTCTGATTGACAGGGGAACGCACGCATTGTTTGTATTCAGGACATTTTTGTGGAATGCGCATGTGCAGAGCTAGTGAGCTGAACTCAAACCGATCTTAGAATATTCATGTGAGGAGCCGGGCAAATTAGCGGACATAACCAAACTTCAAACCGATCTGAAACTCAGATCGGTCTGAGTTTTCTCATGTGAGGGTAGTCTAAATGGTAAATCAGTGCAGAATGATTATTCAAATGTGATAATGTGTTTTCCTCCTTGAAGCAATGACTTTGAAACTTTCTGTCTCAAACTCTGTTTTTGAATGTAATTTTTGCCACCATCTGAGCTTCATCAATTACATTGTTGGCTTACAGAGGTTCACCTCCTAACTTCAGTACTTTTTCATAGGAAGATCCAAATCAGAGAGTAAAACGTATAGAATTGGTTTGTTTCCAAATGTATTTACCATAAAGCAGACATTAAAGATTGGGAAGACTGCTCCAGATGAGAATTTTGTTATTTCTAGTATAGCAATTTGCAGTGAGGTTATTCTTGGGTCTCTGGAAGCTGTCATTACCAGGCAGTGGCGGATTTAGGGGGCAGGTGGGGGCAACTGCCCCCTTCATGATAAAAGTTCAGCTTGGCACCCCTTTTTGGTAAGAAAGCGCCCCTCATCCTGACTCTAACGCACAATTTTCTATGGGGGAAACATATAAATCAAGGTGATATTTAATAGTAAATCAAAGAATTTTCATTCAAAAGCGTCCAAAAATTTTTGCGTGCCTTCGAACTCACTTTCTGTTCTGTTATATTTTTGGTGCCCTCTTTGCATTGACCCCCCTTCAATTTTGAGCTGGATCCACCCCTGTTACCAGGGCGGTAGGAAAGCTTCGGATTGGGGGAATTGTTTTTAAAATAATAGAGAACAATACATCTATTTAATGCTTGTGACACAGCATCGTTGTTTTCAAAATCATTTGGGGGGGTCTTCAGCCCCCTGCCCCCGCTTCGTACGGGCCTGGGCATTGCTAATAACTGATAGAAGCCTTCGTTATTTCAAATTTGTTTAAAAAACTTTACATCCTGGCATAAGCCATGTAAAATCTCGGACACTATCTAATTTTTCCTCAAAATTTTCAGAACCTAAAAATGTACAAAATTTAAATATTTTGAAAATATTGAAATGTTTGGCATTTCATTTTCAGATTTCAGCATAATTTGCTTAAAACTTTCCACAAGACCCCAACAAATTTACTCTAAAAAGTTTCAGAGTCCCTCCTTATTTGCTGCCTCCTCCAAAGGAGGATGACCAGACCTTCCCACAATGCAACAGCGATCATTCAACTATACAAACCGAGGCGCACGCAGATTTCAGATCAGTTGCAATGAGCAAGCGTCAGGCCAGCATCTGTTCGTTTCATGTGAACATCTGTTGGTAAAATGTTCATTTTAATAATAGTTTGGACAAATTATGAGGCTTGGATCTTAGCTATTGCGCTCGCAGGGCTCGTTTGATGTTTACTTGGGGAAGAACACGGTGACTCAGCTGCACTATCTCTTCGATTTCGTGAATGGGCCTAAGCAAAGAGAGGCAGAAGTTTGTCTGTGTGGGAATCAAGGATGGAGTGATATGTCTTTGCCTTCAAGACCATAGCAGTATTTATGTCTACTGCATCGAAATTCATAACATTGTTACCTAAAGATAAGCGATCTGGTGGCTGTGAGCTTCAACATGTTTTTGCTGACATTTTACAGACTAGTATACCGTACACAGACTGCAGGGTACTACACCAGCAGGGAAGATTTGTTGCTGGCAACTGGCGATGTTGATGAGCTGTCCCAGCGACATTCACCTTTTAATGGAAGTGCCTTCGAGCTGTTATCATCAAGTAAGATTGTCATCTCCTTTAATTTCAGCCCAGGCTATGGATTTTGCTTTGATTTTACTGGAACCTTGCCTCTTTCTATTTTAGGCACATCAAACTCAAGACTGAAGGTTTACAATTACGTGAACGAACTTTCTTAATCTTTTACAGTTTCTTGGAGACATCTTTGTTGTTTCATATGAATCTAAATCTGAGACCTTTAAGAAATTTTGCTCTTTATTGACAGTAGAACTAATGCACATGCAAAATTTGGGGGTTAGCTTTGATGAATGGAGTCCCAAACTCCTTGCTGTTCACTTGGCACTAATCCAGGTCTCATAACAGAAACATAACACCCATCTGAGAATGCCAGTTAAATTGGCTTGAATGGTCAGAGTGTCAGTTAGGCTGATGAAACCTTACAGACTGTTTTACCTCTGATTTCAGAAGCTATTTCCTTTTCCTTTCAGATTGACCTAAGAAACATAAATGGCTGTTACTGGCACTGTTGATGTTATGCAAGCCCTTCTACCTCTGAGGTTTTCAGCTCACTACAATCAAAGTCGCATCGAGGATCTCTTCAAACAACTTTGGGGCAAGATAAGGCTCAAATCCTTACTGGTTGCCAGAGCATGCGGAAATCATCCAATTTCATGCTTGTCAGCCAATGAGATCACCGCTTTCTAGCCCCTGGAGACAAAATCGGTCGTTTGAAGTAAATTTTCTAGTACCCTCACTAAAACTGAATTGGATGCTAAAATACTTCAGTTATTTGCAATTTTTTTTAATAAATCAGTTGTGGGGATGTCCGTCCAGAGTTGTTTACATGTTTAGGCACACAGCTCGTTTGGGGCCGGAGCTGCGTTCATTTTCCGGTCGAAGAATATTGACCTTCGTTGAAATATCTATAGAAATCGCTACAAATGAGATATACAGATAAGAATTTCAGCGATTACGCATACTGACTTGAGCAATAACCTAAACTCTTTCACTGCTATCATATCTCAAAATTGGAGGCAATTTCTAACGATTTCTGGTAGAGACATCATTTGGGCCTAAGCTTGTCCTCGCTTAAAACTCATTCCATTGCACTTAAAAAGTAATGGTAAAGTTCTTGAGATAGATAATGCGCTTACCCATGACTCAGACACCAGTTTGACTTCGTTTGCCTTCTTTAATTTGCCAAATTTTTGTAAGAAACAACCAGTTGTGGGCGAATTACAAAAACTTTCCTCGGTCCATATTTTTCTCTACACAGATTCTCCGCTTCAAACAACAAACAGTGAACTTTGACATTGTATCATAAAAGTCTTGCATCACAGAACATTCCTTTTGAACGATTCCATGCGCTTACCGCTGTAGCGAGGCACTCGTGAATTGTATTCACGCATTTCGTTCTTTTCGTTCTTATTTCAATCAATGTAAAACATAAAAAGAACAAAACATTGTTTTGGGTTCGCTAAAAAAGATACCCGGTTTCGCACTTTTGTTTGTTTGCATTGACTGATTGAACCAAATGCGTGAGAACAATTCACGAGTTCCTCGCTAAGGCGCATGGAATCGTTCTATAGGAATGTTTTGTGATGCAAGACTTTTATGATACAAAGTTCACTGTTTGTTGTTTGAAGCGGATAGACTGTGCAGATAAAAATATGGACCGTGGAAAGTTTTTGCAAATCACCCACAACTGGTCGTTTCTTATAAAAATTTGCTAATGTAAAAAAGGCAAACGAAGTCAAACTGGTGCCTGAGTCATGGGTAAGTGCATTATTCAGCTCTAGAATTTTACCATTACTTTTTAAGTGCAATGGAATGAGTTTTAAGCGAGGACAAGCTTAGGCCCAAATGATATCTCTACCAGAAATCATTAGAAATTGCCTCCAATTTTGAGATATGATAGCAGTAAAGGAGTTTGGGTTATTGCTCAGGTCAGTATGCATAATTGCTGAAATTCTTATATGTATATCTCATTTGTAGCGATTTCTATAGATATTTCAACGAAGGTCAATATTCTTCGACCGGAAAATGAACGCAGCTCCGGCCCCAAACAAGCTATGTGCCTACACATGTAAACAACTCTGGACGGACATCCCCACAACTGATTTATCAAAAAAAATTGCGAATAACTGAAGTATTCTAGCATCCATTTCAGTTTTAGTGAGGGTACTAGAAAATTTACCTCAAACGACCGATTTTGTCTCTAGGGGCTAGAAAGCGGTGATCTCATTGGCTGACAAGCATGAAATTGGATGATTTCCGCATGCTCTGGCAACCAGTAAGGATTTGAGCCTTATCTTCTTTGGGACTGAGAGAAACAATCTCTGAATCATGACCGTTATGGAAAATCCAACTTTTGCAAGTCCAACTTATGCCAGTTTGAAGTTGGGAGGTAAATTCCCAGTTCTTTCATTAACTTCTGCATTAGAATGCAACTGTGCACATTTTGGAAAAAGAGGAACCATTGGAATTTGGAGCAACAATGAGAAAGAAGATAAGCAGTATAATTAGTCTTTCAGTTTTGAATAAACAATTTTCAGGTTAGATAACTATACTTGGAGCATCTATTCACAAAAGACCATCAACATTAATTTTATCACAACATTTGTTAGAAGACTGTAGGCTCTTTAGCAATCCAAGTTTAGCATTTTTCTTGATATGATAACCCATACTACTGTGTTGTTCTTTAGTTCACCACTGTTGAACGGACTGACATTGATATCTTGAGTGCTAATATAGCAAAAATGAATCAAGAAATGTCAGGCTGTAGGTTTCCAGCAGTGGAAGGTTCTTACATGAGTCAAATGTGGGAGTGTGCTAACAGTAAGATTGTGTTTGCAGAAACATAGTACAGTGGATATCTCTGAACATGGGTGGCTTCTCACTATCAACTCTGTCTCTTGGGTTTTTTCAATGCAGCAAAGAGGAAAGGAATTATTTGCTAACTATATTGTTGACTTGACATAGACCCTATTCACAATAAAATCATTTCTTTCATCGTTCACCTCAATATGACGTGGAGCGAAATCCCAAAAGCGTGCAATGCTCTCAGCAACAGATTGAATAGTTTTGTAAATGCATTCGCATCAAAAGAGGCATGGTGTAGAATTCTTGCTGTGCTGAGATTGGTATCATTCACCTCAAATTGATATTAATTGTGAATAAGGTCTGCAGCAAGTGAAAAGGATGACTCAAAATATATGTGCAAAATTATTGAAGAGTATTGGTACAGTGATATACGTACGCCCATTAGGGGCTAAGCGGATAGCTACCTAATTTACCCACATTTTTGCTCTTGATGATACAAACGCTTACACCAAAAGTATCCCTTGTCAGTAGCAGAGCCAGGGGAGGTATAAGGGATAAATTCCCCCTTCTAAATAATGGGCAATTGTTTTTTATAAAAAATGCACAAATGTCTGGGTACTCATTTTACCCCTGTCCCAGCTGATGGTTTTTACTTTTACCCCTTTAATGTAATTGCCTGGCTCGGCAACTGCCTCTTGCCTGCAATTTACAGTACCATGATTTACAAGTTCTACATAGTTATCTTCTGGAATTAGAGGAATGTTTGTTGGTTTGTTTGTCTGTTTGTCTGTTTGTTTGTTTGTTTGTTTGTTTGTTTGTTTGTTTCTTTGTTTTTGGACTGTTTGGCAAATGCTACCATGAGGTTTTCCATCTTCTTTTTCTCCACTGAATCACTTGTAGTGTATGCAAACTTTTTGACACCAGCATTATCAGTTTCTTTCTGCAAATAGAATTGTGTATCATTAATTTTTTTTATTTTCGGTGTTTGATTGGAAAGATAAGGGTGTGTAACTTGTGCAAAAATTGTTTAAAAAGTTCTTAGATCTTACATCATGAGGCTAGTGATAATTAATAGCTTTTACTGTAGCATTACATTGCTGCAGTTTCCTCGAAATCAGTCACATAGGACTCTAACAGGGATAATAGGTTCAGGTTCAGGAACGCAAAGACCATCAAAAGTGCCAAATTTCAAGGTTCGAAAAAATTACTTTATCGTGGGGACTTAAGGGGACTTAAGAGAATGTAGCATCATTGAGTTCGACGTCGAGGGAAGTGATCTAAGTGATATTAACTCCTGGAAATAACCACAAAACATGCCTGACTCTCATCTATATTGAAAATCTGCCTTTAACTTCGTTCAGAGGCAAATCAAATTCTGAATCATTCGATTTGAAGTCCGTTTCCCCTGCTGAATGACTTAGGTCCTTTCTGACAAGAAGTCAAACGATGCCTTGGCAGGTGGCAGCACCACTGCACCTGAACAAATAATCCATCTTAGAAAAAAATGCTACAAAAAAGAATCTCCGATGATACTGTATAATCTAAGCAATAATTTGAAGACTGCTTTTTGCGTTCGTGAGAGGCTTGAGCATCATCTTTGGCCTTTTACTCTTCGCTCGTTTGAGTGCTTTGTGTGTCATAAGGCGTAGTAAGCCGTTAGGGAAACGCCCGCTGCGCAGCTTTGATTTAGGGCGAACCGCTGCAGATATCAAAAATCTATCTGGTAAGATTCAAGCAAAAGTCCTGTTCATCACAAAAAAGTTCGAAACCCCATCAAATTCGCTGAAAAAGGACTGCATCACGCCCTTCGAAAGGATAGTGGTTTTGGGCATTGTCCCACAGCTCCGTTTGTTTACTTTTGAAGCAAAACGATGACGCCCGCATTTTCCATTTATTATTTCTAACGATCTGATTGGCCGAGGCGGATCATAACAAATTCGCTGATTGGATAAAAACAACAGTCTCCTATTCTGGTTCTCGTAATGACATTCTGGAGAGCTCTCGGTACACACAAAACAATCTAAAAGCTAAGAGATGCGTTAGAAAAATGTTTTTTTGATCTCATTACTATTTTTGGTTGATGTATTTTTTTTTTTATATATATATATCGTCATAAAATATTAAAATATACAAGGCAACGACAACAGTTAAACTAGAATTGAGAAAATAAAAAAAGTTATGTCGTTCGTAGCGAGAAAGGACACAAAGTCATCGAGTTCTCACTACGAACGACACTTACAACAGTTCAATACTACGACAGTATCTAGTCTAACAAAAAAAAAACAACGTTACAAAAATTAAGGTGTTCCAGGTGCGTCAAAGAAATATATCTCTGACTCACCTGTTGGGGTGCGCTGTGATTTGATGGTTTTATTTCTAGCCTAATCGCTGTGTTGATTTGATGAAGGAAATGGTCGCTTCCAGAATTATTCTGTTCACAATCACATTTACGTTTGGGCTACCAAATAGTAGTAATTCGCAAATAGTCTTACTATCCAAACTCTCAATGTCAATGCCAGGAAGGTCCCCGAGCTGACCAAGGAGATCTCTACGCTGTAATTCAAAGAGAGGGCAATGCAGGAGAAAATGCTCGTTATCTTCTTTGCCTGTGCCACAAGCACAGATAGGGTCCAGACATTCAAAATTATGCCTAAATTTGTGTTCATTTAAGGCACTAAAATTCAAACGAAGCTTGGTCAGAAATCTAATACCTGCTATATCATGTATATTATAAGTAGGCTTTTGAGCAGGCCTTATGATTCCCAGCAATTTACGCTTGAACTCAGCAATTGATGTAGAATTTCTAATATCAAGAGTGAGCGAGTTCCATTCAGAAAAGGTATTCTGGAAGTAGGTGTTTGAGAACCGGACAGTCCTACCTATGTTTTGTTCATACAGACGTGCACTTCTGAGGTTGTACATGACTTGACGCTCAGGAGGAATTTCTGCATACAAATACTCAGGATGGTGTGAGTTCTTTAATTTAAAAAAATGGCACAAGCGTCTATACCATCTCCTCTGATAGAGACTTTCCCACCCCAGTTCTTCATACAGCCTTTGCCTATTTGTACCTCTCCATGCACCGGTCACCGCCGTGATTGGTTGATGTATGTTTAGATGTTTATGAATGAAATGTCAAAATTCAATGACATTTCAAATCCGACCTTTATTCATGCTCCCTAACAACTGATTCACTTGGTGTCCGAGAACCACCGCCATGAACTTTTAAGACAATTCGATATGGCATCCGCTGTCCTCCCTTCAATGAAACTGTTTTAAGTCTTTTGCATAATGCTTTGAGTTCCAATTTAAGTGATTGTTTAAGATTTCTGCTTCTTTCTGGAACGGATTCAGAGTTTTGAATCTGGGATGTGATATTCGCAACGACAACTTCTACACTGCCAAGCACAACGAAAACAACTTCTTTAGCGTGTTTTACATTCATAAAGGCTTTTCGTAAAGCTGTTTAGTATCTATAATGTTAACTTTCAGTACCAAGAAATACCCTCTTTGATAGATTTCATTTGTAACGTGCTTTTCTGTTGGTTTCGAGATATTTTCGCAAGTGTCCGATTACCACCGCCGTCCGATTACCACCGCCGACACCCTACTTATTAAAAATGTAAAGATTAACTCAAAATTAGCTATCATTATTGCTCACGTCGGCATTTTACTTTGTATGATCAAGAAAAGCTGCAAATTCAGGGGAAATGTGATGAAATGAAATTTGAGCCCACCTTCCATCCAAACATGAGAATTATGATGGAATTCATCAAATAACACATCTGTAAAAGAAATTTGCAATATACTGCAATGTCGCTACTTTTTTCGCGAAAATTGTGATTTGAAATTTTGGGATGTTGACAGTGTTAGTGCCGGAAAATTGTCTCCCCCCCCCCCCCTCACATGTCAATGAGACTTTACTAGTAGTAGCACAATATGTAGTTGCAAAAAGTCAGAAAGTTGCAGTGCCATAGACTTCCTCATGGCAGAGTTATCAGCAAAATATACTGGGTGGGCAAATCCCCCCCCCCCACCGACCAAAGTAGGTTTAATTGTATGGTGACAATCCTAGTGGATCGGATAGGAACATTTTGAGAAGTTTCCTGCCGGCTATCTGAGAAGAATTTTCACCACGTTGATTGATACGAATGACTATAACTTAGATTTGTGAATAATTCATTGCAACTCCATGTTTACATTATTCGCTTCATATTTTCTAAAACTGTAGCTTTTATTCACATTCGCATATATCTTTTTGTTACAAAGTATGAAATTGCCACAGTATTAAAATTTTCTCAACATTTTCAGATTTTGTGCACTGAAAGTTCTTGACAGTTTCTTAGAAGATTCCTCTAATTCTGGTTCTTTATCGTTGACCAGGCGTGGATTCCAAAAATCGTCACTCGAGGAGGGAATTTATGAGATTGTAAGTACTTGGTCAACTTTGTAGCGCTGATTCCAAAAATCGATGTTACACGGAGAAATTCGGTCCCATTCAGCCTCTATTTCATATTAAAGCCTCGTTTTCGGGAAAAATGACTTCCTCAGTTAAAGATTCCAAAGCAAACAATTTTGGTCAATTTCGGGGCGCTGATTCCAAAACATAAGATCCTTTTGGATGATTACAAAGTCTGTCCTGAGCTAAACAAGCTAAAGCCCCGTTAAAACGCTTTCAACATTGCACTGAACATCGCTCTACATTTGTAGAGCGATGTTCAGCGATGTTGAGTGGTGTTTAGTGGGGGTGTTAAAACGCTCTCAACAATTTGACTAAACATTTGTTGAGCGACGTAACTTCTCACTTTCGGAGAGCCAAGACGAGGCAAACCTCTATTTGGGTACAATCGTTTTGGCGCCATATACAGTAGTTTGTGTTAGTTTGTGTTCAAAATGGCGGTAGGAATTTTTAAATGAAATTAAACTCCTCCCTCGTCACTTTTCGATCAAGCTCTCGATATGTTCTGGAAGTTTATTTGTTTCTTCCTTTCTTTGGCGCAAAAAGTAATGGTTAGTGCGCTTGCGCCGACTGAACATTGTTGGACGGAGTGTTAAAATGCTCTCAACATCGCTCAACAACACCTAGAACAATAGAAATGTCGAGTCGACCCACTGAACATTTTTGACTTCTTTCAAACTCCACTCAACATCGCTGAACACCACACAACATCACTGAACATCACTGAACAGGGTGTTAAAATGCTCTCAACATTTGTCCTCTACAAATGTAGAGCGATGTTCAGTGCAATGTTGAGAGCGTAACCCCAATAACCCCAAATTCCCGTAGATGCTGTTTTTAGCTACAGTCAGAGAGATGAGTGTTGCTGCTAAAGTCGCCTTCAATGGAAAATCAAGCGCCTTGTATAAGAAAAAGAACCGCATCAAAGGCAACATTTTGGTCTTTATGTCAAACGAGAATGATACGCAAAAATCAAAAGTTTCGTGCACAAAACTATTGGTGCATTTGTGTCAAATGAGATGTCATGTGAGATTTACGATAACGCAAAATTACTTATGCAGAACCCAACAGAACGTTTCAATTGTTGCTATTCGCGGGCATCTAATTTGAGACAAGCAGTCACGAAGATAACCTCTGTGCAGAATGATATGCATGAAGATGGTTTGGTTCAGTGTGATCTCGTGCCTTCCCCCTGTCAATGGCACCATTGTTTGCTGGGATTCTGCAACTTTCTGTAGCTGTGTAGGAGGGGGATCCTTCTTCCTTCGGTGATACTGCGAATGCTAGCCTCTGTGCAGGCCGCCGGTTACATCATCCTCTAAAGTTGACTTATTTGCATAATGAGTACTATCAATAAGGCTAATGATTCGTTCGTTCTAGAAAACGATTGTTTTGACATAATTGAGCTGCTAATGAAGTCAAGAACGTGCCAATTCTAGGTAAATTTGTTGTTGCGTCAGGGTAAACATCTTGGTGATTTATCCATCTTAAGGTGTCAAATCTGTCTAACATGAAATAAGCCGACGTCAAATGTTGCTATAGGATCGCGGGAAACTTCTGTCTAGTATGCGCTTTATGTGCGCTTTCTTTATTTCAGTGCCAATTAGCTGAGATAAAACGTTAATCAATTGCTTTAACGAGCGTGACGGAAGTGGGTTACTTACTTACTTACTTTCTTTCTTTCTTTCTTTCTTTCTCACTGACTGACATCGAAGCCCCTTCTTAGATTACAAAGTGGACTTTGTAATCAAAAAGGTGTTACTGTATATGGAGAATGTCGGTCCCAATCAGCCTCTATTCCATATTAAAGCCTCGTTTTCAGTAAACATGACTTTCTCATTTAGATGTTCCAAAGCAAACAATTTTGGTCAATTTCGGGGCGCTGATTCCAAAAATCGATGTTAGGTGGAAGAATTCGATTGTTGTGAGCCTCCTTTTCATGTTAAAGTCTCGTTTTTGCGAAAAACTATCATGGATGATGAAAGCTTGAGGCACGTCTAGCAGAGAATCAACCAGAAGAGCAGTTTTTAGGCCAATTCGAAAGTTGAAGGGGAGAACAAATTTGTTATGATGGAGAAATAAACCTTGAGGAAGGACGGCAAAAATCAAGGAGCTGTCGTTTCAAAGAGACATCTTTGGAAAGTTTTGATCGCGTCTTCGAACAGGCAAAATACAGGCATGGGTATCGATAAAGTGGAGACGCATTGGCTCGGAGAAGACCCAAATGGAGTCGGGACCAAATGGAGTAATTCTGCTATCCAGG
The DNA here is from genome assembly GCA_039566865.1 of Aurelia coerulea. Taxonomy (NCBI): domain Eukaryota; kingdom Metazoa; phylum Cnidaria; class Scyphozoa; order Semaeostomeae; family Ulmaridae; genus Aurelia; species Aurelia coerulea. Next base: position 10,429,031 of record CM076955.1, on the reverse strand, counting down.
GCCCAAATGGAATAATCCCATCAAATTGTATTTTAACTCATTGTCAAAACTAATTAACACCTAGAGATAGCGTTTTATCTAAATCTTTTCCTAACAATAGATTTATAAAACTGTCCTCGCTGCCTATTGAATATTCCTGATGACATTTTACTTTCATCGTGATCTTTGTCTCTGACGGGGGTTGGTGTCAAGTTCTGTTTAGCCGTTATGGGAGGTATCATTTTAATTGATTTAATCATAGCAAATAGAAGAAAGAATTACAGATGAAAGAATTACAAATTATAAAACATAATTAAGGAAAAGAAGAAATTTGAAGGAAACTAGAAATCTGGAAAAGCCATTGCAAAGCATTCGGCTATTGCGAAATGCAGAAACCCTCAAGCTGTACCCTCCTGGACCCCCTGGACCTCATCGTAGATGCACCAGTAAATGATGATATTGTCTTTGGAAGAAAGTGGATCGTCTAGACAGTCTATACATCTATTGTTAGGTATTATTAGGTATAGATTTATGATGAAATGTTATCTTTGAGTGTTAATTAGTATTGACAATGAGTTAAAATACCATTTAATGGGATTACTCCATTTGGGCCCTGGATAGGAGAATTACTCCATTTGGTCCCTACTCCATTTGGGTCTTCTCCGAGCCACTATGTATGATAAAGTGTTATGTTATCCTCTTGCCTCAATTTCAATACCGCTTTGCACTGCTGATGGTACCATAAGGAAGACAGTGAAAAGCAAATTATATGATGCAGCTGTCTGATTTGGAGGAACTAAGCAATGATGAACTGCCTCCCGCATTTGAGATGAAGCATTTTTTCTTGGATCTGGCAGCTGCAATTAGAATCGTTATCAGCAATTTTAGTGCAGTCAGGGACATTGCAGAAAGAGTGGTGTCTATGATACCAAAGCATTATAGCGACGTATACATAGCCTGCGATACATATCAACAAATATATCATCAAAGGAGGAGAGCGCCAAGAGGTAGGGTGCCGGCGGTGGTAATTGGACACTTGAGGAAAACTAAATATTTTCATAGGAAACTTTACTCAAAGACAAAAACCGAAAATACCAGGTGAATGGACAGGTATTTGGACATATTTTCCCGAAATGTTTTGGTTTTTACTTTGCCTGCTTTTCCTTGACAACGATGTTTTTGAGACTGATCTTGGCGGTGGCTTTCGGACAGTGGCGGTGGTTTTCGGACAGTGAGTTGCACAATGCAGAATGTGCCAAGAAAATTATTTTTCTGTTTATACTTGGCAAGTATTCCGTCTATAAACTCTTTGGCTTCATTTTTCTTGCTTTTTTTCTATCCTTGAATGCGAAAACAATGGTTCGACTGTTGGTTCTCGTAATGGCATTCCAGAGCGCTCTCGGTACACACATAACACTCTAGAAGCTAGGAGATGCGTTCGCAAAATGTTGTTTTGATCTCATTACTATTTTCGATTGATGTATGTCTAGATATTTATCAATGAAATTTCAAAATCCATGAAACATTCAAATCCGACCTTTGTTCATGCTCCCAAACGACTGATTTGTTTGGTGTCCGAAAACCATCGCCAGGAGCTTTTATGACCATTCGATATGACATCTGCTGTCCTCCTTTCAATGAAACTGTTTTAAGTCTTTGGCATAATGCTATGCGTTATTTACATGCTAGACATCCAATTTAAATGATTTTTTTTTAATTTTTCCTTTCTGGAATGGATTTAGAGTTTTGAATCGGGGATGTGATATTCGCAACGGCAACTTCTACAATGCCAAGCACAACGAAAGCAACTTCTTTAGCGTGTTTTACATTCATGAAGGCTTTTCATAAATTTGTTTAGTATCTATAATGTTAGCTTTCAGTACCAAGAAATACCCTCTTTGATGGATTTCATTTGTAACGGACTTTTCTGTCGGTTTTCGCAAGTGTCCGATTACCACCGCCGTCTGATTACCACCGCCGACACCCTATCAGCGAGCGCTACGTTTGCAGAGTCCTGATATGAAAGTTCCTTCAGACTTCACCAGCTCCTGATAAATGGCGACAACAAAGAGGTGCCGTTCGATTTGATTCACAAAGCAATTGAAGATTCCAAAGAAGCACTCTTGACAATACGCAGTTCTAACCATAGCGCTCAGGTTTCAACGCCCCCTCACCCCCGAAACAATGTTGACTTGCAAGGCTATTGTCGTAGCATTCCATCAGAGTCACGAATCGTCCTGCCATCCCCATTTTGTCATCACAGAACAACATTGTTCTGAGGGGGAGAGGGGGAAATCGCAAAAAATGTCAAAAATAGCGAAGGTGTTCCAAGACTTTTGGCAGGCATTGTCTGAATTTTATTTAGACAATGGCGTCGTACAGGAAAACAAACTTCACGCACCTTAGTATTTTTGATGGTCCTGATTTAATTTTTGACCATCAAAAAGCCGTATTTTATGCTGATGACGTCATAATTGGCAATGAAACCTATTGTAAGTGACTAATTGGCACTGCCGCACAACTGACTTTGGAATCGCACAAGCACAACGAAAAACGCAAGAAACTCATCGCAGAAATGGAAAATAAATGCTTATCAGGAACTTTTCACAATGCTAAATGTTGTGATTTAAGGAAACCTATATAAGCGGTATATAAGTGGCGCTAGTTAGCATGCCAAACCAGGCTCGGTCTTCTGTACTGACTGCTCCGCAGAGGAAAGATCGCCCCCGTTACACAAATTAAATCACCATAGCGCTCAGGTTTCAACACCCCCTCACCCCCGAAACAATTTTGACTTGCAAGGCTATTGTCGTAGCATTCCATCAGAGTCGCGAATCGTCCTGCCATCCCCATTTTGTCATCACAGAACAACATTGTTCTGAGGGGGAGAGGGGGAAATCGCAAAAAATGTCAAAAATAGCGAAGGTGTTCCAAGACTTTTGGCAGGCATTGTCTGAATTTTATTTAGACAATGGCGTCGTACAGGAAAACAAACTTCACGCACCTTAGTATTTTTGATGGTCCTGATTTAATTTTTGACCATCAAAAAGCCGTATTTTATGCTGATGACGTCATAATTGGCAATGAAACCTATTGTAAGTGACTAATTGGCACTGCCGCACAACTGACTTTGGAATCGCACAAGCACAACGAAAAACGCAAGAAACTCATCGCAGAAATGGAAAATAAATGCTTATCAGGAACTTTTCACAATGCTAAATGTTGTGATTTAAGGAAACCTATATAAGCGGTATATAAGTGGCGCTAGTTAGCATGCCAAACCAGGCTCGGTCTTCTGTACTGACTGCTCCGCAGAGGAAAGATCGCCCCCGTTACACAAATTAAATCACCATAGCGCTCAGGTTTCAACACCCCCTCACCCCCGAAACAATGTTGACTTGCAAGGCTATTGTCGTAGCATTCCATCAGAGTCGCGAATCGTCCTGCCATCCCCATTTTGTCATCACAGAACAACATTGTTCTGAGGGGGAGAGGGGGAAATCGCAAAAAATGGCAAAAATAGCGACGGTGCTCCAAGACTTTTGGCACGCATTGTAGATGGAAGGACAGCCTTCTTTTCAACCAGAAGGCAGTTCACCAAGACCAGCCAACATGAAACGAAGATCTTGCCAGAAGTAACAAGTAACCACGAAGAGGCAGACACCAAGTTATTGGTTTTCAAGTTTCGAGGATTTATTGAAGAAAACAGAAACAGTGTCCATTCACCAGAGAAAATTACGGTTTCTTGCTACGGAAACTTTTAAAACTCAAAACAATCTCAATCCTAGTTTCATGAAACAAATTTTTTCGTCGAAAAAGATATACCATACACCCTTCGTGGTGGCAAAAATATTTTGGCACCAAAACCAAAAACAAAGGGGTATGGTATTGAAAATGTACGTTTTCTTGGATCTAGGAAATGGCATGCAATGCCATCTTCCATAAAAGAGTCCCGGACACTAAATAACTTTAAAGGAAAAATTAAAAGCTACGATTTTGGTTGCAGCTGTAGACTATGTAAATTGTATGTTGGTAATTTAGGGGTTTATAGTTGTAGTTTTTTAATTGTATACTCTCTTTGTAACATATATTTGATTTATTTATAAGGTTTCGGTTGGCATTAATTAGCATCTCAACTAGAAAAGAGCTAACCTTAAAGAAATTATTATTATTATTATTATTATTATTATTATTATTATTATTATTATTATTATTATTATTATTATTATTATTATTATTATTATTATTATTAGCAAAGAAAAACAAGACAATTTGTGCAAAAATTTTCGATATAACTTATATCTTCTTCAGTCGCTAAAGATAATTCTATAAATGGATCTAAGGTTAAAAATGTTCTACAGGAATGTGGCGATCTATAAATTAGGAATGTAACGTTCTCTTAAACTAAAACAAACTTCTTGTTCTACAGGGCTAGGCAAACAATTATTTACAACTACCATAAAGGGAAAAATATAAACGTCCAAGTAAGGCTAGGCAAACAATTATTTACAACTACCATAAAGGGAAAAATATAAACGTCCAAGTTCATTCGTTATGCTAATCATGCCAAAAAGCTCACGTGAACCCAATCGAGTCATCCACAGGTTTTCATGATGCTAGAGTACACCAAGTCCTCCTTCCACTTTTTCTAAAACATGAACCCGAAGGTCGCGCTCAAAATCACAGTCATGGCTTTCATAAAAATGTTTTCCCAATTCTGTGCTTGCCGGGTCGTGTCCTGCATCATAACGGTGTTTATTAAAACGTTGGCTAAGAGTAGTTGACGTAAAACCCACGTACAATTGTTGATGTTTTACGCATTCGGCCGCATAAATTACGTTCTTTGACTGGCAGGAACCTCCGGAGATGTAGCTTGTCCTGCCATTTTTGTTGTTATAACAATATCTTTCTGGCCCATGTGGTTGCAAAGTTTGCATGGCCGTCCTCGCTTCTTCGTGTTTTTTGGTGTACATCGTACACTTGGTCCTTTTGATTTCAACGTTTTCCTTTGTGCTCTTAAAAGGATTGAGCGTATGTTCGGGTATCTTCTGTACGAAACGATTGGTGGTTCTGGAAGTGTTTCTTTTAGTTCAGGGTGATCATTTATCATGTTTTCATAGTTTCTGTGCAATATATTAGATAATCCCTTAAATTTCGTATCCAATTGATTACAAATGGTACTCTTTCCTTTGAAGTGTTCCGTTTAGTTTCTGTCGGTTTTAGTAATACCTTTCTGTCTCTCATTTCAACTTCTGTTGCTATTTGTACTAGTTTTTGCTCGGAATAACCACGATTGACATAAAATCGAGTAAAATCAGTAGCATGTCTACGATAATCCTGGACTAGAGTACAAATTCTGCGAATTCTTATGAACTGCGACAATGGGTTAGAGCGAATGGTATGACTTGGATGATCTGAATGTCTATGAAGGTAGGTGTGGGTGGCTGTTGGCTTGCAGTATAGTTCAGTTGTTAGTTGACTATTATGTATTTTCACTTTTGTATCCAAAAACACTACGTTCTCTGTAGAAAATTCCGATATAAAAGTAATCTTTGATCTAAAATTGTTTTCTCTCGCAAACGAATTGCAGTACGATAAGAAGTGATTAAGGCTTTTGATATCCCCAGTCCAGATAAAGAATATATCATCTATATAACGTATCCAAGACAGTGGCCTTTTTCCATAGTTTCTTTCATACCCGTGTAACATTTCTGTTTCAAATTTGGACACAAATAAATTTGCAAAGTTTACTGCCATTGGTGTCCCCATCGCAGTTCCCTTTAATTGGTGAAAAAATTAATCCATGAACGACAATGTATTGCTTTTCAATATAAAGTTTATCAATTCTGAAATACAATCCGATGGTACAGATTTGTCTTTACGTTGTTCTAAGGCTTCTTTGCATGCGTCAACTCCTTCTTCGTGGTCTATGTTAGGGTACAGAGGACAAACGTCCATCGTAACTACAATCTTGGCCAAAATACTTGGGACAAATCATAAAATTGCACTATTTCGGTCTTTGATTACGTGCCCCCCGCTCCCCCCTTCTCAAAGTTGCTTGAATCAAACGCCTTTCGACCTTCTCAACATCGAAGTAGGGGGAAGGGGGGATTAGGAGACTCTAAACGTATGTTTTCTCCTCGATATTTTTAGGAAACATCATGAAGACACTGAAATTTGCCTGCGTCCCAGCTTCTTTTGGCCAGGATTGTCTGAAAATGATTGTTAACAAATAATACCTCATAGCTTGAGAACCCATAGAAATTTCTGTGTGAAATTTTAACACCGTCATCCCCAACACAAGAAGTGAGTTCTCGGCTATCTATGCCGAAATAAGCGTTGTTCGTTAAATTCGCTGAGCACCTTCTTAAAAATGGGCGTGGCAAAATTGCTGCAATTTTCACTCACATAAATATTCCCTTATATAAAGTGACATACATTAGGATTCTGAGCTTTCTTCCGCTATCGTAAGATTGTGTACTCTGCTGCTCTTTGAAAATGACTTATCATTGCAAGAAAGCTTTTAGGCTCATTGTTTGAGGTCCGGTTTCTTGTGAATTCTTCGGTTCTCACAACGGCGCTCCAAAGAAAGATGCCCCATAATTTTGGGATAAATCACGCTTTTTTGGCAAATTCGTCTGATTCCACATTTAACATCAAAGTCTTCCTATTCATGCAAAAAAATTGCCTGGAAGGTGGAAATATCACGGCGCTCCAAAATTAAAAACTTAAAATAAACATTTCCGGATAAGTTTCTTTTGAACTCTATTGAGAACCGTCAGAAATCATATTTTACGAAAATATCGATGCAAATACTGACTATAGGCTAATAAAGCTCATTTTTCTCATTAGAATGAGACAAAATTTGTTAGAATAGGGCAAACGTTGCCGACGTTATTAATGTTTAAAGTAGGGAGCAGCGTTGACAAATTTGATCCCTTTCTCAATTTTCCAGACAGTGCAAATCCGCCTTGCTGCTATGCAACAGGTATATTCTTCTTCAACAAAAAGTTGTGGATTACAATTCATCGGGCACAATAGACCATTCAATGCCGTCCAGGGTGAATGCAAGTTTGGTGGAGCGAATTTAATCTCATTGAAAATGAATGAATAGTTAGAGAATTGGCTAACGGTACATTTGAAAATAAGACACTGCGGAGGCGCTGAATTTGCACTGATTCTAAAGGAACTTTGTTTTCCAGTTCTCTTTGATAACTGTGATGTTTTCAGACGAAAATCATTGGCAGGTTTCGTGCACAAGAGAAGTTTCGCTGAACGTCATGGGAAAATTTTGCATAATTTGATGACGTCATAGTTCTGATGGATGAACCAGTAACAATGAAAACATTAACATCTGAAGTACTCTGGAGTTAAGCCCACAGTTAGTGGCTATCCATTCATAATGAAAGAAATTGTCTGATACAAGTAGATTTGGATTCATAGAAACATATATGATAGGTAGTGATAGCAATTTTTCAGACAATCTTGGCCAAAATACTTGGGACAAATCATAAAATTGCACTACTTCGGTCTTTGATTACGTGCCCCCCGCTCCCCCCTTCTCAAAGTTGCTTGAATCAAACGCCTTTCGACCTTCTCAACATTGAAGTAGGGGGAAGGGGGGATTAGGAGACTCTAAATGTATGTTTTCTCCTCGATATTTTGGGAAACATCATGAAGACACTGAAATTTGCCTGCGTCCCAGCTTCTTTTGGCCAGGATTGCAGGTAAAATTCTTCACTTGCAAAAGCGCTTGTATCAATATTTTAGATGTGCGTAATGAAGTCAGTCGTGTCTCTGATGTATGAGTTGGTCTTCATGGCTGCTGGTTTTATAAAGCTATCAACCCATTCTGAAACTTTCGCTGTACAAGAATTATATCCGCTGCAAATCGGTCTCAAAGGATGCAGTGTATCAAATTGTTTGTGTATTTTCGGCAAACCGTAAAAACAAGGGGATCTGTTACCTTCTCTTAGTTTAATATTCTCAATGTCCGTGATGTAGCCTTTACTTTCCATTTCGTCAATCATTAAATCTAATTGATTACGGTAATTGGGGTTAGGGTCGGAGGTGACTTCTTCGTAATATTCCTTATCATGAAGGATTTCCAAACATAATTTATTGTAGTCACTTGTATCCATAAGCACAATTCCGCTGCCCTTGTCAGCTGGTTCAATTATCAACGTATCATCAGAGGCAAGAGATCTCAGTGCTGCACGTTGTTTGTTTGTTAAATTGTTCGTCCGACTACTTTTGTTTGAATTCAGATGTGAACGAATGTCATGGATTGTGTCATCTAAAAAGTTAGAAAGTCCAGTTGAACGACCTTCCCTTACTTTTCCTGGATACCAATGTTCATTCTTTGTAAACCAGCCCAAGTCATATCGTTCATCGTTTGGTTGTAAATCTACTTTTTTGATCATATTCTATTATTATTATTATTTTTTTTTTTTGATCATGTTCTATTATTATTATTATTATTATTATTATTATTGTTGTTGTTTTTCGCACACCATATCATTGTCATTGGTGGTCTGTTGTTTAGCTAAATATCAAGTCAATACCCTTGACCTTAGATATCTAGAGCGTTCCTGATAATCTTTGCCGTTCCCAACACACAAGCTTTTTGCATCATGTCAGTCTTATCTTCCACTTCTATCTTTGCTGCCCATGAACTGAAATCCTTGCTCAATGTACTCAATGCCCCAAATCACGCTCTTTTTAAGTCCTGATATCGTTCAATCTTCTCGAGCTCCTTCATCTTTACTCTTGTATCGAATGGGCATGCAACATCTATGATATAGCATACCCTGTTAGCTTTTTCGTGTATTACTATATCAGGTTTATTGTGTTCAAGGTCGTGATCCGTCTGAATTGAAAAGTCCCACAGCAGCTTTACATTTTCATTTTCTAATACTCTTTCTGGAATATGTTGATACCACTGATCACTATGGGGAAATCCAAATCTTTTGCATAATGTCCAGTGTATAACCACTGCAACCCTGTCATGGCGCCAGTGGCGATATTGCTTCTGTGCAAGTTTCGTACACTCTGCAACAATATGGCTGATGGTCTCTTCTCTTTCCCAACACAGCCTGCACATGGGTGATACATCTTGTTTGTCAATTTTGTTCTTAATTGCATTTGTACCTAAGGCCTGGTCTTGAGCTGCCATCAGTGTTCCTTCTGTCTCTTTCTTTAATGTTCCTCTTTTCAGCCAATTCCAGCTCTTGTGATCTCTGATCTCTCTTGTGCTCCTCACATATTGCCCATGTGCAAACATCCCAAACCTTTCTCTCAGTACCAGTTTTTTACTGTGCAGATATCTTTAGGGCTCAGGGGGGAGGGGTTTACCATCAACATTTTCCATGAAAAGGAGTCTTTTTGCCAACTAGCAAGTCAGTGGAAAGGGTATCCTTTGAAATGGTAAGGACGAGCGTGTTGTACCTTTTACTAGTGAACTGCACCCACCTGGTCAAGACTTCATCGATGCTTTTGAAGAGCTTGGTAGATACCTAAATCTCGAAACATCCGTTATCGAATGCCTTGAAAGGTTCACCTGCTTCCTCTATGGATTTCCAAGGCTGCAATCCATCAATGCAGGCCATGCAAGGTTTCCTGGAAGTCTTTCAAAGAGAAGAAAAATTTGCAGATCTAAGATTGTTGCTTTCCTGTTCAGCTAGTGTTCTTTTGCACATCAAACGAGCAAATTACGTTGCTTACATATACAGACAAGCAGATCAACTGCAGCTTGATTTGGAATGTCCGACAAGGCATGGCTGGAATGCAGAAGGATCAGTTGTTTGGCAGGACACTATGTATCCTGATGGTGTGGCAGAGTTGCTCCTGAATGAAGACAGCGAAGAAAACATAGATGCGCAAACACCCGAAAGTGAATCAGATAATGAGTTTAATGATGAGATTGAGGACATCTCTACTTTCTCAGGTTCATCGGATGATGCTAGCATAGGGCAAGAACGGTTCAAACTTTATACATCCCATTGCTTAAGGCAGCTAGGCTTAAGGTAACTCTGCTTTTCGCTCTAGTGCACAACGAAATGCCGTTTCGCAAAACCACTCTCCTCAGAAAACATTTAATTTCTCCAATATTATTCGGCCTATCGAAAAGCGGTAAAAAGGATGTTGTTCTGTATAATCTGGGCAATCGAAAAATGCATAAATCGCAATGTTTCCGCCAACTCTGGTTTCGCAAATCCTAGTTCAGACCTTTTTGCTAATTTCAGAAAAGTAGATTTATCTCCAAAACTGCTCGAAAAATGGTCGATTTTTGTTCGTTCCATCTTTAGCTAGGTAGTTGATCTACAACTTTGCCAAGTCTGATTGAAAAAGCTAGGCTAGATTTCCTGCAATCGAATTTTACATTTCTGTTTGCTTTTCGACATCGAAGGGGAAAAGCGTTGGTCAACAATTTAGCCCATGCTGAACTATTTGAATGCCTGTAGAATGTATTTGCAAAAAATTAGTTCTTGATCTAAGATTTATGCTCATTGTGGACTCTAAAAGAAATTGATAATTTGTGAATGCTTACGAAAGTCTCGAAAGACACTCGATACGGTCGATCACACAATCATGATTGAAAAACTGAGAGCATACGGCATCAAAGGGATCCCTGGAAACTGGTTAAAATCTTACCTTGATAATAGACAGCAATACTGTTCCCTAAACGGTAAAAAATCTAAGGCGAGAGAAGTTCAATGTGGCATACCCCAAGGCTCTTGCTTAGGCCCCCTTCTCTTCATAATATATCTAAATGATTTTGAACGAAGCCTAAAATTTTCGAAGGCAAATATCTATGCTGATGATACTAATGTGACAATAGCATCGAATGACATCGAAAAACTAGTAGCGGATGCGCAAGAGGAGTTACTTAACATCTCTGAATGGATGAGAGTAAATAAGCTAAGTCCTAACGCCTCAAAAACAGAGTACTTTTTTTTTTTTTTTTTTTTTTTTATCAATCTAAAACTTAAAAACAACAAGTTAATGCAAATTACTGTGGCATTTGCAGCGAGGAAAGACGCATGGTCACCGGGTCCTCACTACAAATGCCACTTACAATTTTCTAAGTACTATCAACAATAAATTAATAATAGAACACAAAAAACAAATACTTGGTCATAGGCCACCCTCGGAAAACAAAAGCTGTAAATATACCGAATGAGTTAAAGTTGAATGACTCTGAAATAAAACGAGTTTCCATGACCAAATCATTAGGAGTAATGGTTGATGAAAATCTGAAATGGGACGAGCAATTTAAAACTGTTAAGAACAAGATTTGTGGGGGACTTGCTTCACTGAAGAAACTGAAAAATATTCTCCCTCAGTCGAAGCTATGTATTGTATATTACGCTATTATTGAAAGTCACCTACGCTAAGCAGATGTAATCTGCGGCAGTCTTCCAACAAGAAAACTCGAAACTCTCCAACGATTACAAAATAGAGCCCAGTCGAAAATTGAAAGTGCCAGATTAAATGACAACTGGTCCTGTGATTGGCTGAACGTCAATAATCTTATTTCTTTTGATCGGTCAGTTATGACCTATAAGATTATGAATAAGCTAAGCCCCGAAAGCCTATTGGATAAATTTGAGCTAAGATCAATGCACTCAAGCTATATAACAAAAAACTGCCATGATCTTCAGATCCCAAGACTAAATACAGAACATGCAAAAAAGGGCTTCAAATATTCGGCTCTAAAAATCTGGAACGATACGCCTGTTGATATACGAGAGGCCTCAACTCTCGGTTGCTTTAAGAAACAATCGAGAGCACACCTACTGGCTGATCAAAAACGTTAAATTCGAAACAAGACGCCCTGGAAGAACAGCAATATTAACAATTTAGATACTTGCCTTTGAAATTATTTTTGTTTATTTGTTTTATAAGATTGTATATATGTAATATTAGATGCTGAAGGGTTTATTTACGTGTATAAATATTCATTCATATCATCATATCATATCATATCATATACCCAAAGCATGGTTTCGTGAAGTTGCTGGTAAAATTCAGTAATTTTTAATCAATAGATGCAAATGATACTTTTACAAGCGCACTAAGGATGTCTTTTGAGACTTGCGTATGGTATTCCCAAAAGATGACGTTCATTTGCTTGCCAATGGAAAAATTTCTGAAAGTTATTTCAAGCCTGAGCTTTTGCAAGCGTGCTTCATAGCATGGTAATCTGTTGACCAAGGTTTCTCCATTTCGCTGTCGAAAAGTAAACAGAAATATGAAGTTCGATTGCAGGAAATCTAGCCGAGCATTTTCAGTCAGACTTGGCAAAGTTGTAGATCAACTACCTAGCTAAAGATGGAACGAAAAAAAATCGAACATTTTTCGAGTAGTTTTGGAGATAAATCTACTTTTCTGAAATTAGCAAAAAGATTTGAACTACGATTTGCGAAACCAGGGTTGGCGGAAACATTGCCATTTATACATCTTTCCATTGCCCAGATTATACAGAACAACATCCTTTTTACCGCTTTTCGATAGGCCGAATAGTATTGGAGAACTTAACTGTTTTCTGAGGAGAGTGGTTTTGCGAAACGGCATCTCGCTGTGCACCAGAGTGGAAAGCAGAGTTGCCTTAAGTAAGACATAGAAAAGACCAACTAGCAATTTCATTGGTTATTGCTACTGAGTTGCTCGCTAACAAAATACACATTGTACGTTAGATTTGAATACCATTTAAACAATGTGTAAGCTTTCAAGAACACAAGATTTTCATCAAAACGAAGCTTTAGCATTGTAAAAAGGATAGAGACCAAATTCCTCCTAATTTCATCGATTTTCTGAATCAAATTCCCAAAATTGAGCAAATTCCACTGCTTTGGAATATCTGATCAAAATATATTATTTCGAGAAAACGAGGCTTTAACACGAAAAAGAGGCTCACAACAATCGAATTTCTCCGTCTAACATAGATTTTAGAATCAGTGCCCTAACATTTATCAAAATCGTGTACTTTGGAATATCTAACAGAGAAAGTCATTTTTCCTGAAATCGAGGCTTTAACATAGAATAGAGGCTGAATGGGACCGAATTTCTCCGTATAATATCGATTTTTAGAATCTCCGCCCCAAAATTGACCGACAACACGATATCTCATAAATTCCCTCTTCGGGTGACGATTATCCCCCATCCACGCCTGGTCCTTCCTGTTGGTGATGTTTAGGCGGTAATTTTCTAATTTGGCGCCTTTTCTGTAGCCTCGTTTATTCCTTTCTACTCATAGAAATGCCCTCGTTATCGTAGCGCATCAAAATTCTAAAATTTCTTAAGGGCCGAAGGCCTAAAAAGAAATTTTGATTTCATGATTATAAAATCTTAAGATTTAATGGGCGTCAACAAGGACCTCGGGCCCAGCTATGGACCAGTAACAATTGTCCTTGAGTTTACTTCAGTGACTATTAATATTTAAATTAAAGAAAGAACAATGAATCCAAATTTTTTCTTTCTGTCTTTAATTCATCATTTGATCATGAAATCATCATTTTGATATCATCAATGTTTTGTCATCATCCGTTTCTTCCAGCAATTCTTCTGCTTCTCCCACGACCTCTTCCTCTGAATCCTGTGGATAAGGATTGATAAGTAATTTTAAACCCCAAAAATGTAGGGATGGTGGGTGGGAATTAAATCTTAAGATTTTATAATCATGAAATCAAAATTTCTGTTTTGGCCTTCGGCCCTTATGAAATTTTAGAATTTCATTTCTTATAAAATCTTATAAAATTTTAAAATCTTAAAATTTAGTGGGCATCAACAAGGCCCTCTGTCCCAACTAGGGCCCAGGCCCCTAGTTGGTCAGCCTTATTCAAAGCTCCAATCTTGTTGCTCCGATGCTAACAAGGTTTTAGTGTACATTTCTGAGGATTTGCAAATTCTCTTATGGTAATGCTTTTCCCATACTGATGTTCCTTTCCAATTTCCCCTTTCTGAAATGTCTTTTGTTTTTATACCCCTCTGAGAAACTTTGGACGAACTTGCAGCTCGCAATGAATGTGATTTAAATGTTTCTTTATCAATGCCAGCTTTACTCAAGAGAGATGTTATCCATCTGGTCAAAGAAGACTTTGAAAAAGGCTTATGTGGTGGGTTTACACTAAGCCAAAAATGGTCCTGATCTTCCCTAGATAGCTTTTCTCTCCAGGACTTTGTCATTCTAATGTATGAATCTATGGCTGTGATAGGACAGAGGGCTTTGTCCTGTGCACAAAATATAACTGGTGGGTTGGTTTTGCCTTGTTTTGAATGTTTGGCATTACGTGAAGGATTGATTTGATATGAATCATTAATCTTACATGTATTAGAAATTCTAAAATCATGAAGTTCGGATCCTCTGCTAATCGCAGTGAGTCCAATGAGGGTTATCACTTTCTGTGAGAGTTGCATAGATGATAAGTTGTTGTTATCTGATAAACAGACTTTTCTGTAGTTAAGAACTTGGTCCACATCCCACATAAATGAATGTTTTGGTGAGGGAGGTCTTTCCTTTGAAATACCTTTCAAGAGAGTTCTGACTTGAGGTAGCCTGTGAACGGCTTTGAACGGCTTTGTTGAGGGGGGAGGGAAGAATAAATGAAAGGAAGGAGAAGAAAGATGCAGCATTTCCTTCCCTCTCCCTTTCTCTCGTTTTCTTTTTCCCTCCTCCGCAGTTCCCCTACCTTCTTCAATTTTTTCAATTTTTTTCGGAATTTTTTCAATTTTTTTCGGCCGTTCACAGGCTAGACTTGAGGCCGTTCCCTCACTTTGAAACCTTCTATTGGGCAGTGCATTGCAGATATTGCTGATCTGTAATTATTAATAGTTCTGTATGCTTTTTTATTGTCATACAAATGTGCCAAAAAATTATGATGTAGTTTAAAGGGCACTTAAATGGATCAACCTGTTGTTTACTACACCTGCAAGAAAACTTTTCCCTGTTTGTATTGTAATTGCTGCTTGTGCCTGCTGTTCTTGCATTGAGGATAAGATTGGAAGCTGATTTTGATATGCCTGTACTTTGTAACTGTTCCCTGAGATGTAGTTTCAAGGTCATTTTTTGTAGAAGTGGATGTGCCATACCCTTTCGACATGTCAACAGATTGAGCTGCTGTGGCAGTAGGATTAGGTTTTTTATTGCCATTGCTAAGAGTTAGGGGTACCATGGTTGGGCTACCCATAATGGGGCTATGAGTATCATTTCTATTCCATGTTTTATTACATTCTTCAGGGTTTGTCCTATCAAGTTGAAAGGGGGGAATGCATATGGGAACATGCGGTTCCAGTTTTGTTGTAAGGCATTCCTTGCCTCGTTGGCTGGTTCTGATTGTCTGCTCGTATACCGGGGAAGTTGATGTAACAATCGTGATGCAAAAAGATCTATTTGGGGCTTCCCCAATATTTGGCATATCTTGTGAAAAATTGTTGGGTTCAATTTCCACTCGCTGGAATCCCATGTGTTCCGGGATTGATAGTCAGCCTCCTTGTTTAGGTTTGTTGGGATGTATTCTATAGTAAGGGTGATCTGTTTCAACAGAAGATAGTCCCATATTCTCTTTGCAATCTGTATAAGTGTTTGGCTTTTTGTGCCCCTCATTTTCATTATATATGAAAGGGCTGTGGTGTTGTCCACTTTTAAATGTATAGACTTCACATTCTTCCCTTTCGTGAAAGTTTTGATGGCTAGTTCGGCTGCTATCATTTCCAGCTCGTTTATATGCTGCTTCCTTTCCTGCTAAGACCATGCTCCCCCTGTGGATAGCCCTTGGCAGCCCCAGCCCCCCAGAGAGCCCCCAGCTGCATCTGATGTAATTGTTATTTCTTAGGGTATAATTTTGATGGGTTTCCCTACTGAGTTGTACAAGAGCATGTTCTCTTTCCACCATGTTAGTTCCAAAAGTGCTTCTGGTGACAGAAACACTTTGGTCTCGTATGATTTGCTGCTCAGGTTCCTTCGCAGTAGATTCTGCAGAAATCTGACCTGAATTGGAGCTGGTGTAAAAGCTTGAGCAGTTGACATCAATTTCCCCACTACTTTGGCCAATTTTCGGAGGGTTATTTGCGGGTTGTCCAATGTCTCATGAAAAAGTTGGAGAATTGACCGTGTTTTCGTCTCTGGAATTGCAAATGTCATATTGCTTGAGTTGATTTCTATTCCCAGAAATTCTATGGTTTTGGAAGGTGTCAGTGCTGATTTTTCTCAATTTATGACAAATCCTAGATTTTGCAGGAGAAACAGAGTGGTTTCCCTTGCCATCTCTGTTTCTTTCAATGACTTTCCCATTATCAACATGTCGTCTTTGTAAATTATTATCCTGAAGTTGAGCTTCCTCAGCAGCGTCATTGGGACTTTTAGAATTTTTGTAAAGACCCTTTGGGCCGGTCCCAGGCCAAACACCAGAGAGAAGTACTCGTGCAGATTTCCGTCCCATCGAAAATGGACTAGTTTCCTGCTCTCTGCTGCTAGGCTCACTGAGTAATAAGCATTTTTTAGATCTAGTTTTACCAGAAGATCTTTGGGTTGAAGGAGCTCTTGGGCATTTCTTAAAGTCTCCATTTTGAATTTTTCGTGCGGCACAAATTGGTTCAATGGTTTCAGATTGAGAATTGGCCTGTACTGCCCTTTCTCCTTTTCTTCTTTCAAAAATATGTTGCTTATAATTTGTCCCCTTTCGTGTTTTACAGAGCGAATTACACCCATTTCCAGTATGCTTTGCACTTCGTTTAAAACTACTTGGTTTTGCTTCTCGTTTAAGTTTTAGTTGTTTTGGTTCGAACATTTGAAAAGGTTTTCCTAGAAGAGGAATCTTGTATCCCCTTATCCAATCTAGGATCATTTGATCTGATGTTATTTTTTGCCATTGGTGTAGGAAGTATTTTAATCTTCCCCCATTTGGTATGCTATGTTTTTTGGCACTAATAGCCCCTTTATTAGAGGGTGCACATTTCTTGAACTATTGGTTGCAAGCTGCTGTTGATTGGGTGCATTTTGCTCATGGTTTGATTGAATTTCAAGTTTTTTACCTCTTGAGCCTCTTGAGCCTCTTGCACTTGTTATTGTGGCTCGCCCTTACTCCACAGGGCCACTTTCAGTTCTTTGGTGTACTGTGGAGCCTTGTCGAAAGGGCTGCTGTTATTTTTTGATGCATTGCAAATATGGCAATGTGCTCAAATCTACTGCCCTGGCATCTTTTTGCATCTGCTTGAAAAACTTTTCTCCAAACAGATGACCATTTGCCTTTTGGAGTTCACGTTTGTATTTGTCTTTTACCCATCGGTGGGCTCGTTCCCTGTTCCTTGCTAGCGATGTCAAAACAGCCCTTCGTTTATGGAATGTTACTGCTGATATGGCCTGTGACAATAAGGTCACTGATTTATCCAGTTTGTCACGGATGGCTGTTGCCCGTATTTTACCAGGTTTCTTAACATGACGCATTTTCCAAACCTGGCTAAGTGGGCCTGTGACATCTCTGATTTTGGTGCTTATTGGTCAAAGCCAAAGGTTGGTCATTTTTTGATGGCATAAACATTCTTGGTCTCACCTAAATAGGTGTCCATAAAACTGTCAAGCTGTGGAGTGCAGTCAATGTTTTTAGGAACTGGGAAATCCTCTAACATATTTTCCCTTATCTCTGCCTCCGTGTAATGTTCTCTTAATTTTTTTGAGAACGATTTTATTTTGAACGTTAGACTTTTATCCGGGACTATAGACCACATGATAGACCCTAGACCATTATCCGGGACGATAGACCTTAATTCGGGACTTTAGACTTCTATGTTGATGTTATTGTTATGCTAATGAGTAGGAGGAGTTGAAGTTGTACATGGCGAGAAGAGAAAAAGCAAAATGTGAGAAGTTTCGAGAGGTTTTCGTGATGTTTTGATTCAGATTTTGTTGGTTTAAATGCGAGTTATTTTTGTTTTCGTGCTTCTACGATAGTTCGCGAAAGGGGAGTTTCCATCAATTTTCCTCCCCAGAATTTGTCATCTACCAGACGTTTTCCTCAGACGATGAGTCTCCAGAGGACTCTGAACTGAGGGAAGATGACGACTTGACGAGCAAGAGCTGGAGGAGGAATAATCTTTCCATTTACGCTTTGTTTTCTTGGATGGAGGCTTTTTAGCCTTCCTCTACCTGTTTTCCTTCGGAGATGGTCGAGCTCTCCGTTTTTTGGGAGGCGGTGTAGATGGCCTCGGGGTTGGTGGATCTTCATCGCCACCAGTATCATATCTGCCAGAATCAGTGTAATCCTACTGTTCATCTTCCCAACCAGGATCAGATACAGGACAATAGCTAAATTGAGACAATATTAAAACATTCATCACTGTCTGCAATTTCTCCTGGTCCATGAATTTTGCAACAATCTTAATTCAGCTGCATCTTTGATTAGGCCTGTGGTAGATCGTCTAATCCTGTTGCTTTAGTTCTTTCAACTGACCTTAGCTGTTGCTCAACCTCCTGTCTCGATACCATCTTGAATATGAACTTTTGATCAGTTTTCGTAGACATAGTTGCCCTCTTACCTTAGCAATAGCTTAATTGGGTTTTTTGTAGCTAAGATTCTCGCTTTCAATTTAACTGGACTTGTTCTTAAAATTGATCCCATACCTACTCTTGTTCTTAAAGTTAGTGTCTCCGACTTTCGAAATGAAGTTTTTGAATTATAGCAATCAAGGAAGTTTCTTATGTACGACTTTTCATTCACTAAACTACAAAGGTTTCACTGCTGCATCTCCTGAATTCTTGAAGAAATTGTTCTGCATTAATCAATTTCATAGTGGACAAATGGGACAAATCCGTTTCCCTCCTCTACGGCCTGTGAAAGAAAATATGAAACTCAGAGAAGAAAAACAACGGCAACCAGAGCTACCGGGAAGAGGTGTGAGTGCTATTTCTCAATCTTTGCAAGGAAGAATAAATTGCTATTCTACCTATCAATCATTTTGAGCAGGTTCCCAAGTGTTGCGCCACTGATTAAAATTTGATGGCTCATGGAGTTCAACCTTTGAGATGACGAATCAACAGGAATTCTGAAAATCACGTGAGTGATCTTGCCATCGGGTGCCCTGATTATCAGAGCATTCCCTTGGGCCTAAGGCATCATAATGGTGCAAATGTGTGCTGCATGAGCTCATGATATGTCGCTTGGTCGAGCTTCGCTTCGTTTGGCATTTCATTTCATTTCGTTTCAAATATTTAAGGAGGGTAGCCCTTCAGCAATGCTGATTTTCAAGGAGCCCTCCACTACAAAACTTACAAAAATTAAATACTATTATAACTTAAATTAACCTAATACAATTTATAGCTGTCAATAAAAACCTTAAAATCTGAAACAAATATTTACAATAAAAGAAAATCCATAAGGCAAACACGTTATTTACAATCAGCTTTCCCTATATACATTGTTTAAATCTATTCAGGGAGGATGCCAGCTTACACTCAACTGAGAGGCCATTCCAAGACTTGGCACCTCTAAACGGAAAAAATTTCTCACCATTTTCAGAGTTTTTCTTTGGTAACCTGAGGTCAGTTGCTGTATTCCTAAGATTCCTAGAGGTTAGCTGGGATGTTTTTGTGAAAAGATTACACGTGTATTGTGGAGCCAGCTCATGAAGAGATTTGAAGACCATAATACTAGACTCACTAGCAATTAGTTCCTCTATGGTCTTCCAGCCAAGCCTTTTGATAAGTGGTTGGCCCGGGGTATCAAAGCTGCTGCCAGTTACAATACAATCACAGAAATAAGCTGGTTTTGAGAAGTACTTTATTGTACCCTAGGGTATTTGAAGGCCAAGAGGTATTCTAGTGTATTCTAAAGTACCCTATAGGGTACTTTGAGGGTATTCTAGAAAACCTTAGGGTACTTCAGGTCAAAAAGGTACTTCAAAGCACCCTTGTGACTGCAAATATCACGTGACTTACGCAAAGCGCTCGAAAATGGAATCAATTCGCGTTCTTTTCTTCTCTTTGCGACGGTTGAATTTTGAAGTTTTTGTTGCTGCGGCGAAGGTTTGGAGGAAAGAAAAGAAAGAAGCAGTTACAGTATTGTGGAAAAGGTAAGATTTAATGAATTTATTTCAACCGAATAACAAAATATGATTAAGGAGTATGATGATGAAGTCTATTTGAACGGAATTGTTTTATTAACTTTATCTGAAATAGGGAGAAAGTCCCGAGAAGGTTAGCTACGGGTCTTTCGAGACTAGTGGGCAAAATTCATCTTTGTGAAATTTTTACCTTGGGTTTTGGTTTATGTCCTGTCTCTTTCAAAACATTATCTGGCTGAAGAGACATCGACAGTTGACCGAATGCTATTGCCAGGATCTCGGGTACATAACATAGACCTAAGACAGCAAGAAACACTTCTAACTCGTGCGTTTTTTGTCTTGGAAATAGTATTCTCGACCTGCTTCTTTGCATTGTCAAAGATATTCAATGATGACACTGCAATCTTGCCTTTCCTAGTTTTTAATTTCTTGAATCAACATTAGGCGAGCCTGCCTAGCATTTCCTACAAGCAATGTTTTGGTAAGAAACTGTTTCGAAGAAGAGATTTTGCAGATCTGCAGATA
Source organism: Aurelia coerulea (assembly GCA_039566865.1). Taxonomy (NCBI): domain Eukaryota; kingdom Metazoa; phylum Cnidaria; class Scyphozoa; order Semaeostomeae; family Ulmaridae; genus Aurelia; species Aurelia coerulea. The sequence continues at coordinate 10,408,472 of CM076955.1, read as the reverse complement.
TGATGGATGGGCTGAAAGGTTGACAAACTTTTATATTTTCCCCTGAGTTCTAGACTAGATCCAAATTTAGTTCTGAGAAGCAAGTTTTTCTGAATTTTTTCGAGAATTTTTTAGTATCTTCTATTCACATCTAATTCATGTTTTGGTAATGATGTCTTTTGGATCCAAGAATCTTCCAAGGACTTAGTAGCAAATGTATTTCTGAGAATGCTAATTTGCGAAGTTTTTTTAAAATTCCATTAAATGTGACCGATACTTGGTGTTGTTGTGTCTTACGTTGAAGAAAGTACCAAGGCAAGCTGATGCAGGGGCAAATAAAAGAACTCGCATGCATTTGCCTGTTGTTTTTGAACAACTTTACATTTGGGCCTAAGCACGTGGAGATTGCTAGTCTCATCATAAAAACCGGCTGAAGTAGTTGGAAAGAGAAGATTGGGTGGTGATTGACGTGATTGACAATGTTCCACAGAGACACAATGCTCTCTATTGTTTCCTGGCGATTTCTGGACCGTTTTTGAAAAAACTTCGCAAATTTTCAATCAGGGGGCCCAATTGATAATTTGCGAAGTTTTTCTAAAATGCCATTAAATGTGTCCGATACTTGGTGTTGTTGTGTCTTACGTTGAAGAAAGTACCAAGGCAAGCTGGTTTAGGGGCAAATAAAGTAACTCGCATGCGCTTGCCTGTTGTTTTTGAACAATTTTACATTTGGGCCTAAGCACGTGGAGATTGCAAGTCTCGTCATAAAAACCGACTAAAATAGTTTGAAAACATAGGTTGTGATGATTTCACGTGTTTTACAATGTTCTACAGAGGCACAAGGCTCTCCACAGGTTACTGGCAATTTATGGGCCGTTTTTAAAAAAACTTCGCAAATTATCAATCAGGGGGCCCAATTGATAATTTGCGAAGTTTTTCTAACATGCCATTAAATGTGTCCGATACTTGGTGTTGTTGTGTCTTACGTTGAAGAAAGTACCAAGGCAAGCTGGTTTAGGGGCAAATAAAGTAACTCGCATGCGTTTGCCTGTTGTTTTTGAACAACTTTACATTTGGGCCTAAGCACGTGGAGATTGCAAGTCTCGTCATAAAAACCGACTAAAATAGTTTGAAAGCGTAGGTTCTGTGATGATTTGAACTGTTTTACAATGTTCTACAGAGGCACGAGGCTCTCCACAGGTAACTGGCAATTTATGGGCCGTTTTTAAAAAAACTTCGCAAATTATCAATCAGGGGGCCCAATTGATAATTTGCGAAGTTTTTCTAAAATGCCATTAAATGTGTCCGATACTTGGTGTTGTTGTGTCTTACGTTGAAGAAAGTACCAAGGCAAGCTGATGCAGGGGCAAATAAAGTAACTCGCATGCGTTTGCCTGTTGTTTTTGAACAACTTTACATTTGGGCCTAAGCACGTGGAGATTGCAAGTCTCGTCATAAAAACCGACTAAAATAGTTTGAAAGCGTAGGTTCTGTGATGATTTGAACTGTTTTACAATGTTCTACAGAGGCACGAGGCTCTCCACAGGTAACTGGCAATTTATGGGCCGTTTTTAAAAAAACTTCGCAAATTATCAATCAGGGGGCCCAATTGATAATTTGCGAAGTTTTTCTAAAATGCCATTAAATGTGTCCGATACTTGGTGTTGTTGTGTCTTACGTTGAAGAAAGTACCAAGGCAAGCTGATGCAGGGGCAAATAAAAGAACTCGCATGCATTTGCCTGTTGTTTTTGAACAACTTTACATTTGGGCCTAAGCACGTGGAGATTGCTAGTCTCATCATAAAAACCGGCTGAAATAGTTGGAAAGAGAAGATTGGGTGGTGATTGACGTGATTGACAATGTTCCACAGAGACACAATGCTCTCTATTGTTTCCTGGCGATTTCTGGACCGTTTTTGAAAAAACTTCGCAAATTATCAATCAAGGGGCCCAATTGATAATTTGCGAAGTTTTTCTAAAATGCCATTAAATGTGTCCGATACTTGGTGTTGTTGTGTCTTACGTTGAAGAAAGTACCGAGTCAAGCTGGTATAGGGGCAAATAAAGTAACTCGCATGCGTTTTCCTGTTGTTTTTGAACAATTTTACATTTGGGCCTAAGCACGTGGAGATTGCAAGTCTCGTCATAAAAACCGACTAAAATAGTTTGAAAACATAGGTTGTGATGATTTGACGTGTTTTACAATGTTCTACAGAGGCACAAGGCTCTCCACAGGTTACACTCAATTTCTGGGCCGTTTTTAAAAAAACTTCGCAAATTATCAATCAGGGGGCCCAATTGATAATTTGCGAAGTTTTTCTAAAATGCCATTAAATGTGTCCGATACTTGGTGTTGTTGTGTCCTACGTTGAAGAAAGTACCAAGGCAAGCTGGCTGAGGGGCAAATATAGTAAATCGCATGCTTTTGCCTATTGTTTTTGAACCATTCTACATTTGGGCCTAAGCACGTAGAGATTGCAAGTCTTGTCATAAAAACCGATTAAAATAGTTTGAAAGCGTAGGTTCTGTGATGATTTGAACTGTTTTACAATGTTCTACAGAGGCACGAGGCTCTCCACAGGTTACTGGCAATTTATGGGCCTTTTATTACTGTTTATCTCTTAATTAATTGCTGATGATGAACCTAGACAGGTTCGAAACGTAATCTATCCCTTTAGTTCTTTTTTTATTTCATCCTCTTGGGACTTAGGCCTCGGGTTCCCTCTCGCGTAGGAAATGTAACTCACGCTTGTTTTTCCCTTAACTCCAATTTATGGGCCGTTATTAAAAAAACTTCGCAAAAAAACTTCGCAAATTATCAATCAGGGGGCCCAATTGATAATTTGCGAAGTTTTTCTAAAATGCCATTAAATGTGTCCGATACTTGGGGTTGTTGTGTCTTACGTTGAAGAAAGTACCAAGGTAAGCTGGTTTAGGGGCAAATAAAGGAACACACATGCGTTTGCCTGTTGTTTTTGAACAACTTTACATTTGGGCCTAAGCACGTGGAGATTGCAAGTCTCGTCATAAAAACCGACTAAAATAGTTTGAAAGCGTAGGTTCTGTGATGATTTGACGTGTTTTACAATGTTCTACAGAGGCACAATGCTCTCTACTGTTTCCTGGCGATTTCTGGACCGTTTTTTTTTTAAAACTTCGCAAATTATCAATCAGGGGGCCCAATTGATAATTTGCGAAGTTTTTCTAAAATGCCATTAAATGTGTCCGATACTTGGTGTTGTTGTGTCTTACGTTGAAGAAAGTACCAAGGTTAGCTGGTATAGGGGCAAATAAAGGAACACACATGCGTTTGCCTGTTGTTTTTGAACAACTTTACATTTGGGTCTAAGCACGTGGAGATTGCAAGTCTCGTCATAAAAACCGACTAAAATAGTTTGAAAGCGTAGGTTCTGTGATGATTTGACCTGTTTTACAATGTTCTACAGAGGCACAATGCTCTCTACTGTTTCCTGGCGATTTCTGGACCGTTTTTTTAAAAAACTTCGCAAATTATCAATCAGGGGGCCCAATTGATAATTTGCGAAGTTTTTCTAAAAGTATCCTTTTTGGCTCAATGTGCTTAAATTAGTTGTTTACCATGCATTCGGCATTGTCTATGTGTGTATTGGAAACATTGAAAAAAACTTTGCAAAAACTTCGCAAAGTTTTTGCAAAGTTTTTGCAAAGTTTTTAAAAACTTCGCAAATTATCATAAGCCATTTTCCTCAACTTTCTTGCTAGGTTTTGCACCTGTGGTGATGTTATGGATATTGAATTTATCTTGCTGTTTTCAAGAAACTGACAGTGACAGACTATCTAGAGTTGGTGAGGCAGAAATCAAAAGCACCTCATGACAAGCAGAAAGATGGCACATGACAATCACATGAAAATAGCAAAATATCGTTCTGTGTTTTGAAAATTGGAACAAAGCAATTGCACTCCTAAGGATAAACTAGCTTTTCACGAAACTTAAAGTGAAGACAAGACTGTTAGATTTTCTCAACAGAACTCTGAGTATTGTCGATATATTAAAAACGTAGGAGTTGTGGTCAGAGAGGTATGAAAGGCTGGACTGATGATATGAAATTGTAGAATGTAATGATAGGGTGAAATGAAGGGATGAAACTGTAACACAGAATGACGAAACTGAATGATGAATGGAGTGTTCAATGGAAAGTGGAAAATGAATGATCGAGAAGAATGGATAAGAGAAACAATTTTTTAAAGGAGCTCAAACATTCCAGCAACAGTTTTGTCTTCATTAAAATCATTTTCTCTTTTCTCTTGTACAGTAAAGTGCCGCCGTTAAGAAACCATTTTACTGGAGAATGGGGTCATTCTGGGAGAACAATAGGAGATAAAAAAATTTTCTTGAAGGCCGTACTTTACTTTACTGTATTGTATTACTTAGATGGTACCTGGGCAAGGAGTACTTAAGTAAGTGTCCAGGTTATAAAACTTCATTGTGTAAGAATTTAATGAAACCAATAAGAAACCGTCAAGAAACTTTGAGTACATTAAAAAAGGCGCGAAAAACAATTTACTGTTCCAAATTTCTTCTGGTTGAAAGTTAAAATATTTTGTTCTTCATTCAAGAACTTTGTTCGGGCTAATATCAATGATAGGTTCTTGCTTTTAACACTGAGTTTACATCTTCACTTTAGGTAGATTTAAACTGCAAAGGAGGAAATAGCATTCTTTGCTGAAAGGGAAATGACGCCTGAATCTACGCTGGGTACACTCTTTTTTATAAGAATACCCTATACTTCGTCCAACCTCGATATTCTTAAGAAATTTTCTTTTTGAGCCTGAAAGTATTCTTATTTTTTCAAAGCTTCCAAAGGAAATAGCCGCCCCGAATAGAAACTTAGCTTTTGAAAAATGAGATACAGTATGTCAGTCGTGCGATTCTCTAGATATTCTTATAATATTCTTAAAAATTGGATGATTCTGAGCCTGAATATTCTTATAAACATTATTCTTATAAAAAGAGAAGAGTGTACTGAGCCAATAAATTCAAAAGTGAAACAAGATTGAAAAGAATAATAGAACAGGGTAAAGAAAGTTTTTCTTTTTTTTTCATTTTTAATGCAATTTCAAGTTTTGCCCCGATCCCATGATCGTTTATGTACTAAAAATAGAATCTTGACCATTTAAAGCTAAGGGGCGAATCACTCAGTCAAAATATCGTACAGCTTTGCTAAAATGCCGGTCAAAATCCTTCTTCCAACATAAATCCATAAAAAATCCCTTAAAATCCTTTTCGGAAGAATAATACACCCCTCGGTAATAATAAATTTATGAACTAGCATCCCAAGGAAATTTTCGAGTGAATTCCTTTTCTTGGCTCAGAATGCCTCTCTTCATCCCATATCTACCAGACAAAAATTTGAAACTTCAGAGGGAATGTAAGCAAAAACGTGGCTCAAGCCCCTTTGCTGTCAAAGTCTAGCCAATCAGATATCAAAATTTAATGTTGATGTAAATTACCCAAATATTGCACGGCCCGTGTAACGGCCTGTTGTTTTGGTAATGTTATTTTTGTCAAAGGCTTGTATATGCATAGATTTCCTTTAAAATTAAGCAAGATTTATGCAAAGTGTAGGTTTTCATAGGTCCTATCGTTGAGTAGATATTTTGATAAAAGCCTCAAAGCACACGCTGAACAGTAATTGCAAGCAACCTTTACTATTGCTGCAAAGCTGCCCCTTGTTCACCATCAGTGTTCACTCTCGATTGTAATTATTTCTTTTACTAAGTTTACTAACACGGAAGGATTCAATTGTAGGGATCTCCATCATTCGAAAATTAAAATCAGATAAACAAACTCTCTTATTTTGCAAAAGGGGCCTTTTCAGGCCCGTAGGAAGCGGGGGGGTAGGGGGGGCTCAAGCCCCCCCAATAATTTTTTAAAACAATGGTGCTACGTCACATTTTCCTAGCAAAAAGGGACCCCTATTTTCAAAATCACGAGGGAAGACATTGCTTTTATGACTGTAGTAATGTTAAATTTCTGCCAAGATAGAACCAGAGATGGCGCCACGGAAGAAATGCTAGGGGCCAAATACTGTCAGAGTGCCGACAGTGAGCGAAGCGAGAAAATATTTATGAAACCACGCCTTTCAAGTTCCATTCATGTTCACTGAGATGGCACTATTTTCAAAATTTTAAGTGCCAATGGGGGGCTAGATGAAATCGTGGGGGCTTCTGCCCCCGTGCCCCCCAGGCGCCATCCCTGGATAGAGCCAACGCTCGTGCAGCAGAATACATCCAATCGATTTCTAAATCCCAAGTCAGTACGAAAAACTCGTTGACAAAATATTAAGAAACTCACATTTTACTCTCAACACAGAAATGACACGAATGTGTAAAAAATTCAGAAGCAAAGTAGAAGCTTTTTGCAAACGTTTTAAGTCATAACTCTTCAAAAACTTTATCGTAACCTATCGAAGTGAATAGCACACCCGGTAAATAAACATTTTCTCGGTGCTGGAGTTTCTTATTTTTTCGCGATCTGAGTGTCGAGTTTCTTAGGGAGCTGTCATTTTTAATAACAGGGAGGGGGGTGGAAGCATTTTGAAAATTTGCCTAAACAATTTTAGACCCCTGCATTCTAGCCATGAAAAATTTCAGACCCCCATCTAATTTTCACCAAAAAATTTCAGACCCCTGATAGCACAAAACGACTTCAAAAGAACCAGACTGTCACAAAAGCATCAAACCAAACAAAGAAGAATTCAATCGAAGAAAGAAGAAAGAGCTTAACAGACAAAAAACATTGATGTCTACTTTTTTGAGAAAATTAACAAATAGTTTAGCTAAAATCTACAAAATTGAATTTTTTTCGAAAATATTTAAAAATTTCGTACATCTATTTTCAGACCCCAGCATAAATTCCTCTAAAAGTTTCAGACCCCAATAAATTTACCCTAAAAATTGTCAGACCCCTCCTCATTTGCTTCCACCCGGGTCCCTGCAGTTATTTATGACTGCTCCCTTAAAAGCGGTTTCTTATAAAAATACTTGCAATCAAAATATGCAGGCGTACCAATATTCAGGCATTTGGAAGCAAGTTCAGTTATGGTTATTTGTGTCACTTTCGATGCCAGTTGGACCACTTTGGTGACAATATTTTGAAAAACCTTGTTCATATTCATAATGAGCATGTTTAAAATAGGCTCTTTACTAATTTTGAGTTAATTCTACGCAATTTAAAATTTCAATCATTTGTGCCACTTTGTGTGCCATTTGGACCATTTTGGTGACAATATCTTCAAAATCTTTGTTCATATTCGTAATCAGCATTTTTGAAATAGGCTCTTTACTAATTTTGAGTTAATTCTACGCAATGTAAAGTTTTGGTCATTTGTGCATATTTCATATATTTATTTCATATTTCATATTTTTCATATTTCATATTCATATATTTAATTCTTTTAAGGAGGGTTGCCCTTCAGCAGAAGCTGGTTTTCAAGGGGCCCTCCGATAAAAACAATAATTAAAATCTACAGAAACAAAGTAAAAAGCTATTAATTAAATCAAACTATAAAACCTTATTTACAATATTCAAAACCTATGTACAATAATGTTTAAAATTTAAAATCAATCGAAAGAAAAAGATGCCTGTCCCTAAATAGTCTTGAAACTCTTCAGTGAGGCTGCCTGCTTAGACTCGGCTGAGAGGCTATTCCACAGTTTTGCACCTCTGTAGGAGAAACATCTCTGGCCATTATCTGACCTTTTCTTGGGTAACCTAAGGTCGGTTCCTGTATTACGAAGGCTGTAGGATGAACACTGCGAATTTCGTGTGAAGAGGTCACACAGGTATTGCGGAGCCAGCTCATTTAAGGACTCGAAGACCATTGTCTGAGACTCATGACCCATTGTGCCACTTTGTGTGCCATTTGGACCATTTTGGTGACAATATCTTCAAAATGTTTGTTCATATTCGTAATCAGCATGTTTGAAATAGGCTCGTTACTAATTTTAAGATAATTCCATGCCATTTAAATTTTTGGTCATTTGTGCCACTTTTTGTGCCATTTGGACAATTTTGGGGACAATATTTTCAAAACATTTGTTCATATTCGTAATCAGCATGTTTGAAATAGGCTGTTTACCAATTTTGAGACAATTCTATGCAATCTAAATTTTTTGTCATTAGTGCCACTTTGTGTGCCATTTGGACCACTGTGGTGACAATATTTTCAAAATCTTTGTTCATATTCGTAATCAGCATGTTTGAAATAGGCTCTTTACTAATTTTGAGTTAATTCTACGCAATTTAAAATTTCAATCATTTGTGCCACTTTGTGTGCCATTTGGACCACTTTGATGACAACATTTTCAAAATCTTTATTCATATTCGTAATCAGCATGTTTGAAATAGGCTGTGTACCAATTTTGAACCAATTTGACGAAATTTCAATTTTTAGATAAATTTTTGTTGGTGGGACCCCAACTGGAACACAAAGGGGTACTCTCATCTCAAGTACCTTTAGAGTTGCCGTGAAATACCTTTAGTAGTACTCTGAAGTACCTTTGGAGGTATTTTGAAGTACCTTTAGGGGTACTCTCAAGTACCTTTAGAGTTGCTGTGAAATACCTTTAGTAGTACTCTGAAGTACCTTTGGAGGTATTTTGAAGTACCTTTAGGGGTTCACTAAAGTACCTTTAGAGTTGCTGTGAAATACCTTTAGTAGTACTCTGAAGTACCTTCAGGGGTTCTTTGAAGTACCTTTATGGGTTCACTAAAGTACCTTTAGAGTTGCTGTGAAATACCTTTAGTAGTACTCTGAAGTACCTTCAGGGGTTCTTTGAAGTACCTTTAGCAGTACTCTGAAATACCTTCAGGGGTTCTTTGAAGTACCTTTAGGAATACTATGAAGTACCTTTTGGGAGTTCTCTGAAATACCTTTAGGGGTTCTCTGAAGTACCTTTAGTAGTACTCTGAAAGGAATACTCTCAAGTACCTTTAGGGGCTCTGTGAAGTACCTTTAAGGGTTCTCTGATGTACCTTTAGTACTACTCTGAAAGGAATACTCTCAAGTACCTTTAGGGGCTCTCTGAAGTACCTTTAAGGGTTCTCTGAAGTACCTTTAGTAGTACTCTGAAAGGAATACTCTCAAGTACCTTCAGGGGCTCTCTGAAGTACCTTTAAGGGATCTCTGAAGTACCTTTAGTAGTTCTCTGAAAGGAATACTCTCAAGTACCTTCAGGGGCTCTCTGAAGTACCTTTAAGGGTTCTCTGAAGTACCTTTAGTAGTGCTCTGAAAGGAATACTCTCAAGTACCTTTAGGGGCTCTTTCTCAAGTACCTTCAGGGGTATTCGGAAGTACCTTTAGAAGTTCTCTCAAGTACCTTTGGTAGTACTCTGAAGTACCTCTAGGGGCTCTCTGAATTACCTTTAGAAGAAATCTGAAGTACCTTTAAGCGCACTCTCAAGTACCTTTAGGGATATTCTGAAGTACCTTTAGAATAATTTCAAGTACCTTTAGTAGTACTCTCAAGTACCTCTAGGGGCTCTCTGAATTACCTTCAGAAGAAATCTGAAGTACCTTTAAGCGCACTCTCAAGTACCTTTAGGGATATTCTGAAGTACCTTTAGAATAATTTCAAGTACCTTTAGTAGTACTCTCAAGTACCTTTAGGAGGAACTTTGAAATACCTTCAGGGGTTCTTTGAAGTCCCATTAGCAATACTACCAGGGGTTTTCTGAAGTACCTTTAGGGATATTCTGAAGTACCATACCTTGGGGTACTTCAAAGTACCCCTCGGTAGGGGTACTTCAAAGTACCTTTAGGGGTCCCAAATATGTATTTTGCTCAAGTACCCACCCTAAAAGGTACTTTAAAGACCACCTTTTTTCTGTGAGTGTACGGGCAGCACGGTTTTGTAGTTTTTGCAACTGGTTGATCTCAGTCACCCCACAGCAACCCCACACTGAACAACAGTAGCGGAAGTGCGGCTCCACAATACCTGTGTACATGGTTCTAAGAGTTTCTTCTGGCAAAAAGGATTTTGCATGCTTCAGAAAGCCAATCGCTCTTGATACCTTGGACGAAACTGTCTTGATGTGTTCCTTCCAATCCAAGGAGTTGTCTATCTGCACACCAAGATATTTAGTTTTGTCAACAACTTCAAGCTCATTATCCCGAATTTTTAGCTTAAAAAATTAACCTTTATTTTTCAGAGATTTATGCCTTGGTTTTGTGGAAATAAGCATATGGAATGGGTTTTCATTACATTGAGTGAAAGCTTGTTGCCTTTTAGCCATTTTTCCACATCTGTAAGATCATCATTGATGGCCTCATTCAGCTGAGAGATATCTCTGGATTGATGGCAAAGGCTCGTGTCATCAGCATACATGGACACATTTGAATTTCGGACAGCTAGTGGGAGGTCATTGATGTAAATGAGGAATAAAAGAGGTCCAAGGCATGAGCCCTTAGGTACTCCAACATTTATTTCCTCAACTGATGAGCCAACACCATTAACCCTAGAAAATTGTTTCCGGTTGGAAAGGTAGGATTTGAACCATGCTAATTCCCGCTGTTGAATACCATAGTACTCCAGCTTTTTGCAAAGAATGTCATGGTCGACTGTCTCAAATGCCTTTTTCAGGTCAATAAACACTAGTCCCACTAGCTTTCCGAGGTCCAACCCATTGTACCAGTCATCTGTGTTTTTAAGCAAACATGTCACAGTAGAGTGAAGGCGCAAAAACCCAGACTGGTCAGGAGGAAAGTAACCATTATCATTCATATGCTGGTATAATTGGTTTGTGACGAGTTTTTCAAAGAGCCTTGAGATGACAGGTAAATCTGAAATTGGGCGATAGTTCGATTTTTCAGCTTTGTCGCCCTCCTTAAAAATTGGTGTACCACTCGCTAATTTCCACGAGTCTGGAAATTGGCTCGTTTCAAGTGATGTGTTAAACAAACATGCCCAAGAGTTCTCAATAAAGGGCATGGCTAGTTTTAAGAAATAGCAGGAGATGTTGTCCTTCCCAAAGCTCTTTGACGTTTTAGTCTTGGCAACTGCATCTCTGATTTCCTGCACTTCAATGGTCCTAAATTGAAACCTAACACTGTTATCATCAAATATCATCAGATACGTGCATTTCCTTTAAAGGACCATGTTTTTCTATGATTAACGAGAACAAAGTAGACCAATCATTGACAAGTGTGTTTATATCATCAGTTTGCTGGAACACTCGTTCCCAACATATGCTAGAAACATCATACAGGAATTCATCCTCTTTAAAGTTATTCATAGACCAAGTTTTTATCATTTTATGGTGTTTTTCAACTGCTCCGTTGAATTTTCGAATACAGTAGACCATAAAATGATCACTGAGAGAAACCTCATGAACCCCTGCCTTGATAATGTTTCTAGGACATGTTGTGGAAATGTGGTCAATGATTGTTGCAGTTTCAAGGGTGACTCTTGTTGGTTCCTCAACAAGCTGCCTAAAACTGAACAGCTCATAGATACCATAGACCAGAGGCTGGAGGGGGAGCATGGTCACCAAGAGGGAATTTATGGGACATAGTTTTTCTAGATCACATTTTTGCGTAGATTACGAATCTTGGTGTTGATCGGGCAGTCGAGGGGGCTTTTCTGAGATACAGGGGGGCAAAGGCTAAAAATATGCCATAGAGACTAACAACAAGAATATGAAAGCGTAAGAGGAGCAGACTTCACAGAGTAGCCTTTTTAGATCAAGTTTGTTCGTAGATTATGAATATTTATGTTGGTTGGGTGGTCGTAGTGGTTTTTTTAGGATTAGGGGGGCCGAAGACCTAAAAGCTACGCGGACATTAATGACTAATATAGAGACTGGGGAAATTTCATTGAGTTGGTATGTCATTGGACCATCGGGTTCTATGTGTAGATTAAGAATCTAAACCTTGATTAGGAGGGTATGGGGCTTTTCCGAGATACAGGGGGGGGGGGGTGAAGGCCAAAAAATTCCTCAGACATTAAATATTTAGACTATGAAAGCGCAAGAGTTGGTTTTTTTTCAGAAAGAGCATCTGATTTACACCTATTATTCGCGTAGATTACGAAACTAAACATTAATCGAGAGGTTAGGGGGACTTTCCCGAGATACAGGGAGGTGACAATCCAAGGTTTTACTAAGGAAGTGACTCTCCTCTAAGTTAGTTTGAGGTTCAGTTTGGGGAAAATAGCCTGAAAGATAATTCTTTGTCCTGCAAGAATTAGTATATGTAAGTCAAACCCTGTATTTGGCTGCAAAAACTTTGCTTTGATTATGCTATTCGATGCACGAAGTGCTGCTGAAGTGGCAATATATACAAATTTTATCTATAATACACTTACAGCTTATTGTCCGAATAATCAGTCCATTTCACGTACTCCGGGTCTGAAATTTCATTGCCGATGGCATTGTTCTCTCTATCGATCAATAGCTCTGCAGCTCTTTCTGAATAAGGTTCAGTAACCCAGTCGACAGGGCAATCTTCATTCCATCCATGATTGCTTGGATCCTCGATTTCCACGATTGGGTTTTGTGCTTGTCGCCAAATTTGACTTACATACACTAATTCTTGCAGGATAAAGAGTTATCTTTTAGGCCATCTTCCCCAAACTGGACCACAAACTAACTTAGAGGAGAGTCGCTTCCTTATTAAAACCTTGGACTTTCACCTCCCTGTATCTCGGGAAAGTCCCCCTGACCTCTCGATTAATGTTTATTTTCGTAATCTACGCGAATAATATGTGCAAATCAGATGCTCTTTTTGGAAAAAAGCCAACTCTTGCGTTTTCATAATCTAAATATTTAGTGTCTGAGGATTTTTTAGGCCTTTACCCCCTCTGTATCTCGGAAAAGCCCCCTAACCTCCTGATCAACGTTTAGATCCTTAATCTACACATAGAACCCGATGCTCTTATGACATACCAACTCAATGACATTTCCCCAGTCTTTATATTAGCCATTAGTGTCCGCGTAGCTTTTAGGTCTTTGGCCTCCGCTAATCCTAGAAAAAACCACTACGACCACCCAACCAACATCAATATTCATAATCTACGAACAAACTTGATCTAAAAAGGCTACTCTGTGAAGTCTGCTCCTCTTAGACTTGCTATTCTTGATGTTAATCTATATGGCATATTTTTAGCCTTTGCCCCCTGTATCTCCGAAAAGCCCCCTCAACCACCCGATCAACACCCGGATTCATAATCTACGCAAAAAAGTTTTCTAGAAAAACTATGTCTAATAAATTCCCTCTCTTGGTGACCATGCCCCCCCTCCAGCCTCTGGTCTACCAGCCATGTGTTTAGCATTGTTATCTGTGATCACCTGGTCCCCTGGTGAAATCACAGTTCATATCACCAAGGATGATCATTTCCTTGCCCTCTCTATCCAAGTACGCAAGAGCTTTTTCCAGCTTATCAAAGGAACCAACAGGGTCACTGGGCGGTCGGTACCATGCAATAACAAAAAATGGTTTGCTCTTTGGTGGATCTATCTCAATACAAAGAAACTCAAGACCATGAGAGGGTACATCACTCCTGAGATTGGCCTTGGCTGAGTCCCGTACATACACTGAGACCCCTCCTCCGTTGCAAGTTATGTCAAAGCGAAACTGCTGGTAACCTCGGTATCCGTCAGTTCTTTTGGAACTAACCCGTCCAGCTTCGTTTCATTTAAAGCAAGAATATGGATACCCAGGTTCCTCAACAGCAGTTTAACCTCATCAAGGTGGCTACGAAGACCATTTACATTAAGAGAGGCAATTGCCATACCTTTCCTGATCCCTAGATGCTGCTGACACGAGCCACCACGAACAGAGTTGGACTGGGAAGCATCCTCAATCCTTGATTCTAGAGAATTAGGTGAAGGTAGATCAACTACCCCCACCCTGGTAGATCAGCTACTATCACCCAGATTTTGTATGTGCTATCAGATTCCTGGCAAACAAGCGATTCCCCTCAGGGGTGAGATGCATACCGCCCCCATCCAAATGTTTGAAGGTGATATTTCTATGATCGATGAAATCCCACCTCTTAGTAAGAGAGTAACGCTTGAGTGCTTGGTTTGCTTCAACTACATTAACATTCTTAGGTGGGTCGTACCCCTGTAAAAATATAGAAGAAAGTGTTATCTTTATCTCAGGCTTCACCTCTCGCAATCTTTGGCTGGCTTTGTCTACATTTTCAGCAATGCTCTTAACTGGGATGCCTTTCGAAATGTCATTGCTTCCTATATGGATTATTACTTCGTTGAATTGTTGGAGCTCGCTATTAATGGTTTGTTTGTGTCTTGATATTATTTGATCACTCTTGATTCCTCCAATTCCCTTCGCTACCATCGATTTTACTAGCAGTTTTTTTTCATCGAGTCTTCGCACGTGCGAATCACCAAGTAACAAAGTCTTTTGGGTGTTCTCGTTCTTGTTTTCCAGTTCAGAATTGGTCGCCGTATTGTTTCTTTTCTGCTGAACTTTCTTTTTGCTCCGTTTATTCTCCTGAGATGCATTGGCTAATGGTTTCGTCGTGGTTTTCGGCGAAAGGTCTGGCTGTGCTTTTTGTTTGGTTTCAGCTTCCAAGCCTTTTCTCTCCAATGATTTCAAAAGGACAAATTCATGGTGCTTCTTCATTCTAACCTCTTTCCATTGATCGTTAATAATGGCAACTTGAAAGCATTGCATTTCATCGCAATGGCTCCTTTAACAACTTTCCTCATTCCAAAAAAGTGGGCTTTTAAACTTATGCCGCTCAGACCTTTCGGCATTAACATTAATATTATAGCGAGACGAAATCAAAATTTGTCACAAGATTAAAGGAAAAAGAGAGGAAGAGTAGAGGATCAAACTCATAGTTGTTTAGAAGTGTCACCGTCCTTGGGTGTGGTCTTGGCCCTTGTCTTCTCGCTTTGGGTTCCCACGTTAGTTGGCCTAAATTAGCACCTTCGTGCTATTGTATATTGTAAATAACCAACGTTAAATAAATTGAATAAAAAAAAAAAAAACGTGCTGGTCACGTTTCCCGTGGTGACGTTCTGTGCACATCCGCTCGTTTTACGATGTGGGCGTAACAATAGACAGTTAGACGAAGCTCGTTAGTCAGTTCAGTCAGAGTCAACACGCAGATCAGACATGGAAGACATTACGTAAACGTTTGTAAATAGTTGCTTGTTTTTATTGCTGAATGTATATGGTAAAATTACTACTCTGAGCTTTATATCTTGGTCAAGCTCGGCCCTTCTTCACAACAATAGTATTCAAAAAATTTGCTTCATATTGTAAAATCTACTTCCCTTATTAAAGCATTCCAAATGGGCTATACCCCTCTAGTTTTTGATTAATCGACGAATGAAAGAAGCATGACAGTCGTTATCGCACCTCTCAACCATTGAAGCACATTCCTTGTTCAATTCACTAACTGTTTAGAACAAACTTCCCTTTCATTCGAAGCGCTCCGTGGTAGCGAGCATATCTGTTCCCTTCCTCTAGGACGGGCTAAATTAAATGAGAAACTCTGAGTAAGACATGACTCTCATTGCCCTTATTTCCCGTCTACTGCTTGCGCCTGCGGTATCTCTGCAGAAACCATGGGTGAGAGGAAACAAAGTAAATGTATGATAAAATGTATAAACAAATCGTGCCTGTGTCTTTATTCTTGTTGTTTTCGCCTCCAATTTACCCGCAGTAGCATGCTCAAATCAACTCCTAAATTCAAATCTGCAACGGCCTAAATTTTTCTGTGTTCTGTAAAAGTGAGGCCGTCCTCGTTTGCGGTTTCGTAAAGTGACGGCGGGAAACTAACCAAGGATGAGAAAGGAAATCGTAGTTTATCGATTTCCTCCTCCTGGGTTTTTACGGTATTACCGTCAATCAACAAACCGCAAACGAGGACAGCCTCGCTTTTACAGAACACAGAAAAATTTAGGCCGTTGCAGATTTGAATTTAGGGGTTGATTTGAGCATGCTGATGCGGGTAAATTGGAGGCGAAAACAACAAGAATAAAGACACAGGTGCGATTTGTTTATACTTTTTATCATACATTTACTTTGTTTCCTCTCACCCATGCAGAAACGAATCAATTTGAAAAAAAAATGAAATTTGAGAAGATCGTCTCTTTTTAGCTTTATGCCCCTGAGAATAAATTTGCGATCCCATTTGAGACCCACCCCCCTCCTGAAGCATTCCTTGGTAAGGAACAAATTCGTGATATTTTCTGTTTGATTTCTTTTTAAGCCTTCAACAGCCTTGGCCTAGACTTATGTCGTGTTTCCTTGAATTCACTCGATGTTTTGTAATGTGATTTTTTAGTTCTACTGATAACCATCAAATTCTATGAGCGATTTTGAGGCTTATATGATGAGTCTACGCCTTTAATTCCGTGACGACGAAGGCCCTTTTATTTCAATGTGGTCTAATCACACAAAAAGACGGGATATGACTTCTGCTTCGTAATTTAAAGTGTATAATCTGGAGCAGTGGAACTATATGAGCCTTTGATTGTTAGTTCCTTGCACCTTAGGATGATTTCCCTTTCTCATTCGAAGCCCCCATTAAAATTCCACTGTTCTCTCCTCTCGAGCCAACGATATTTTTGCTGGAAAAAGAAGCTGATCTATGTAACTCTGCCCTCTCCTCCTTGCCCTTTCAAAAAAGACAAAGATCCAATGTACCAATGGTCCGGCAATTGTGATATATCTGAAGATCATTCCCTTGTACACAAAAAACTGTAAGGGGATTCCGCCAATCCTTTGAATTCACCGAATTTGCCCCTTACCCTGATTTGGGGGTGAATTTGAGAAAAAATCTCTATTGCACCATGTACAGGGAAGGCGAAGATATTTGGAAAGTTTCGCGAGGATCAGTGCAACGGTGCTCGAGTTTTACGCGGCACAAAACTTGCTTCAGAAAATATTTAATAGCGATTAAATGAAATTTAATCGCAATTAATGGGACGTGATTTTTGTTTAGTTTCTTAGTCTAAGGACTGTGTCCCTTGTCATCACGGTTGTATCTTTGTCTTTGTGTTAAAGTTGTTGATCGTAACTTTGCATGTTAGTGCGTATCAGCTGCACGGGAAATGCCTGTGCTCGTGGGGAGTATATAAAGTAGTATTGGCATGTTTATCAGTTGTGCATTACTACAAGCCAGAGAATGGAGGAAAGCAGCACGCTGTTTTGCACAAGAGGAGAGCAGTTGATTTTTTGCAGATTGGCCCATTTACGATGTTTCTCGTCTGGTCTATTATGGTGATATCTTACTAGTTTTTATTTTGATTTCTAGGTTGTTTATCGATACTTTGGCTGATCCTTCGAATAAGTTTCATTGTTCATAAGGGCAAAAAGTATATGGTTAGGCCCAAAATCAGACTTAGTCTCGTTTCAATTGGATTCAATTGAGATTCAACGCACCGCAGTATCGCGGTATTTCAATGCAGTGTACGTGCTGCAGCGTGTTTACATCATTACCAATACTATGTTAGGCATGAGATACTTGGACAGCAAGTACATAGTTTTTTTTTACATACTTTTCTTTACATAGTTTTGTGAAAGGTTACGGACGGTATTTCCTTGTTTACTTATACTGAGTGTCGTTTTTTTATGTGCTAGACTTGCCCAATGGTAATTTCCTTTTCTAGTAAGTCAGTTTAGGTAATTTCTTTCTGTAAGAGGCCACACCCAATTTGTTTCTTGTTAAGGATATGTGAATAATTTAGTTACTCCTTTTTTACTCATTGTAACTGTCTCATTACCCATATTTAATTTTCTGTGTTCACAGGTTAATAGTTTCTTTGTTCTATCCAGTGCCTGGGCTAATTAAAGTTGTGTAGAGGTATGGTTTGTTTGTTCCCTTGGTTTTATCCCCTTGCTAACTGGAATAATTCTTTGTTAAAGCGAGTCACGCTGCCCTTTTGGATATTTATTTACTCATAGGTCAACTACCTTGGTTTTCTTGCATCGTAAACCACAATTCCTGGCGCGTGAACGTTCTCATTTCGTTGACAGTTTCTTTTTCTTTCCAGAAAAATCTAATTTTTATTTGTTTCAATGCAAAAACAAAACAAAAATGATCAATGAATAAGCATAGGGCATTTTTGGAGACGGTTCGTTCATTCAAGCAATCCGTGGCATTTTCTTTGATTTGTCTGCTCTTGTTTTCTTGCTCCCACTGACTTTCTATTATTTGATAGATTCATTCAGTTCGAAGTTATTGTTGTATTTGCATCCTTATGAGCATGCACGACTGAAGGTTTTATGACAAAACGGACTCTCTGGGTCTGGTAGGAGCAATTGTTGTAAGATAGAAAATTTGTTTACTTCCTTTTTTATCGCCGCCCTTGTTGATTCTGTATTGAAACATTTGACGATAATTCCGATCCTATGTACCGGGTGTCCCAAAAAAAAACGCAACAGATTTGAAAAATTCTACTGCAAACTGTTTCCTACTCATTATCCAACAATTATTTTTATTCAAATCTGCAATAATTAGATAAAATTTTGATATATTTTTCAGTATTTTTAGTGACTTGGTTGTAGAGATAAAAATCAGCATACTTCAAAATTGCCCCCAGGTCAAAACCAGAGCTGCTGCATTAACAATGATGAATCATAATGTCAAATTATAAAACATGACAATCCCCACAATTGCAATGAATTGCTGACAAACACGCAAACACACAATTTAATTGAACATTGAGCAGACACTTTCATGAAAAATTCTGTCAAAACACCGCCATGCTTCTTAAGTGTCCATGATGGTTGCTTGCTTTTCTAAATGACTAGGCCATTATTAGATTTATCCTTTCAATTATAAATGAACACTGAAGGCTCCCTCAAGAATGGGTAACTCATGAATCAGTAAGAGATCCCTTTGTTGCAGTTTCTTAATGAAGTTGTGTAATCATGTGAAGTTTCAGATATTTCCATTCTTTTAATTTTACAGTATACTTTACAAATTCTCATATGTACGTTTTGGTAAACTGGAAATACAGTACACTTAAACATATGAAAAGTAAGTTGGAACAATATACTCAAACCTGAAAGAAAGGAATCATCGATTAATTTTCACTCCAGAATACCGAGTATCCCAAAAAACGCAACAGATTAAAAAAATTCTGTGATGCTAGCTCTGGTTTTGCCCTGACAGCAAATTTGAAGTTGTTCATTTTTAGCTCTTCAATCAAGTCACCAAAAATTCTGAAAAGTGTATCGACATTCAATCTAATCACTGCAGATTCAGATTCTTATTTCTTATTTTTCTTATTTTATAACATTTATACAGGGTTAAACATTCAGTTAGACGGATTCAAAGCGTTCCGTTACTGTGTATTAACGGGGTATCATTTGTCGTTGGCTGATTTTGCTGTGTAACAGTGCGAGCATTACAAGGGTTTCATTTTGCGGCTTTGCAAATCGAAGTTTGCGTCTCGACCGTCAATGAAAGAAAAGTCAGCTAAAAATGAATGAAAGAACGAGAAACAAAGCAAAAAGACCAATAACACTGGCCTTTATGTAAACTAAACCATGGCTAACTCACTTTGCACAAAGTAGTCGATAACAATCTCTCTCAAAAGTTTTGTGATGCGAGGCACCTTCATACCACAGCTAGCAGTGCATTCACTGAGAACGGGGGTCGTTCTTTCATTTTCCTTCCCAAACTTTACCAGATATGGACGCTTGATCCAGCCTCTTTTTTAAGAAGTAAAAAGGTCTGTTGTAGTTGGTATTTATCAGTTCCTTTAAAACTATTGCGTACACCAACTGATAATAAATTGATGATTGTTATTATTATATTCCTCGCAGATATTGGAACTTTTAGGGAGCGCCTTTTAAACATCCCCTGGTCGTGAGTTTATTGAACCCTTTAACCCCCGGTCCCCAATCTTGACCAAATGGACATCGAGTGGACATCGTCGAAGCAGCAATCAATTTTTGAAACCAGAATCATTTTCTGTTTTCGTCTTTCCTTCATCATCTCATTTCACCATCATCCTGTTTCACTGGACCATTGTATTAGGATGGCAGTCCCGCTACAAAGCCGCACAATTGGTGAAGGTACTGAAGAGATCGAACAATGCAATTTATCTTTCTTGCAAGACTCATCACGGAGAAGTCAAAATGCCGTTACTGGTTTGATGACCATTGGCAATGGTAAGATTTAAGAAGGGTTGATAACTTTGTATTTCTTTTAATAGGCTAAAGTTCTTTCAAACTATGTATAATTTCAAGCAAGCTTTAGACAAGATTTTTACGCATTTATTCGTGAAGAACGTCAAGCTGACCATCTGATTTACATTTAGGCTCACATTTAGGGACCCCTTTTGATCATGAGGAAAGGCAAATTGCTCTCAAATATTCTATTGAGAGGTTTGACGGATTTATGTTTCCATGTTTTTGTTTCTCTTCCTTATTTTATTCTCTTAGAGCTTATCTTTAAATGAAATACACAAATCATCCCTGTCCGGACCACTGGCGACAACATAAGACATCTTTGGAATAACAATCTCAAGGCCAAACCAGAAAATCATTCAATTTCATAGTGCTGAGAAATTTGGGACAACTTTTCACCAATTACCAACTTGAAAGATTTCGACAAAACGTTTGACGTTTGAAATTTTGAGAACAAAATTTCATATCTTGCTTTACACTCTTTTGTTATAAGAATACTATGAATTTTTAAGAAATTTTCAGTTTGAGCATGAAAATATTTTTAAAGTATCCTTTTATTTTTTCAAATCTGATATGGTTGCAGTAAGGTTTCCAAAGGAAAATAGCCGAGCGCCCTCTAATAGAATCCATGTTCTTTGAAAAAACGAGAAATGTCAGTCATACGATTCTCTGTTATGAACATTGCAAAACAGGCAACCGCTGAAAATGAGACGCAAATATGGGATCTGAGGCTGAGCAATATTCTTATAATATTCTAATAAGATTCTTAAAAAGAGTGCATGTGGACAGCTAAGGCTAAAGCGACGCGTGTCGCTTCAGCTTGGTCTTCAACTTTGCGCTTCCATCCCTAGCTTTCCTTGGCCAAAGTAATCAGAAGGAATCAACTGTTAACTTTGGTGCAAACAAAAAGTAAGAATTTGATTTTCAGAAGTTAATCGTTGCTTGAGTTGAAAAGTCATCTTTCAATCATCTTCTTGATGTTATTCTTTTATTGGGTTCTGTTTGGGCCGCATTCGATGTACAGCTACGATATTGTGTTTTTGTAAAATGAAAATGTAAGTTTTTGAGTTGAAATTAGGCTTGTCTATATTGCTTCTTTAGTTATACCACACGGCATGGCATGTGTGCAACTTCGATTTGAGTGGGATATTTTTAGATTGTGTTGCTTTTTGCAAATGCAAGCTTCTATGCTTTAAATTTAAAGCTTTTGTAGCATAATAATAATAATAATGATCAATATGATCAATTTTCATGTACAGTTTTGTTTGTAAACAACTTCACTTCTTTGTTGGGGATACGAACAGGCTAAGTGGTAAGCCTCAAGGAATCTCCCACAAAGGGCTCCAGATCGCATGCGTAGTAACGATTTACTTCACTTCTGTAACATGCAAATTAGCGTGACCGTTGAGAACAAGAGAAGAAACAAAAGCAGCGATGCGCATGACAACGTGAGCCCCAACGTCCATTCGCTCTCAACAAAGCTGTAACACAGTCAATCAAAACAATAGGGTCAGCACTTCATCTCCCCAACAATTGTATAAATTCTCGGCTGCCCAGTAAAGTTGTACACTGATGAAGATTATTAATCGAAAAGTATGCATATGAAAACAGTTTAATTTCTATAATAATGATCATTGCAGCGAATCAGCGCGAAGCGCCTGCGAAGCGGCCATTTAGACGCGACCAATTGCCCATCGTGGATTGTTTATATATCTATCTACCTGGTTATGTGGCTCTATTCAAACTTGCGCAGCAACATTGCTGACTTATACGGAGGAGCCAGCAACAACAACTGAATTGAAACGTGCTGCAGGTTGCAAAGAAGGAAGAGCGGAATTTCACTATCTGGTGAGTATTACAATATGTGTTGGATTTCTTTTGATCTTCTGTCTTGTTTCGACTATACTAAAAATCAATCAATATCAATATTCAAAGTTGGTATTTACAGACTATCCACTGAATGGTCTCTACAGCTTTGTTCCAAAGGTAGGAACGTGACTATGGGAGCCTAATCCCAACGAAGGCTATGCCATGCCAGCAGGGCCTAGCTTGAGAGGTTAGTTTGACCTGCACAAACATACATATGCTGGGTGCCACCGGTAGGGGATTGACGAAGGAGGAATGCTCAAAACTGACTACAAGGTTTGCAACGAAGCTAGGCCAAATAACCTCTACTTCAGTGTTTCAAGTTTCAGTGCAATGCTGTTGTAATGCTGTTTTAGTACTATCCATGAGGCCTATGTTGACACAGCAAATAAATGTAAAAAAATGATATTGATAGAACTACTCCGTGACACAAAAAGTAACATAGAATCTTCTACATTAAAACCTTATTCAGTGTTTGTTTTTGTTGCAGGACGAAAGAATTGCCCGTTCTCTTTACCAGATGAAGTCGTGCAAGCACCAACTCTGGACACATTTAAAAACAGACTAGATTTGCACTGGAAGGATCATCAATACACACTATTAGCTATTTAGATAAAATCATTTCCCACTGCGGAAGGGGGTGGCTGCAGGTGTCTCGGTGTAGTTATAGCTGTCCCAATATCCAAATCCAATCATGGGGGCATATTTCAATCTTGCTCTTATATTTTGACGGCATCAGCCTGCGACACTTGTGGAAGCCCCCGGAGTTTATATTTTTTGAATTTTGAATGGATCCAGACTGGAAAGTTGTATAGCGCATAATATCTTCCATGAGAAGGAGTAACTGTGAGATTTTCCTGATCTTATTGGGCCTTTAAATTAAATGCGCAAATTACTAACTTTCCAGTCCGGAATAGGATCAGTATGAGACCGTCGTACAGGCCAATGGCCTAATTCAACGTATTTTTTATGTTATGTTATGTTATGAAAGAATTCCTGTAATGAATGCATTGGATCTGCACTGCTCTTTTAACAAATGACATTCATGCAAAGTAAAACAGAGTGGGAAGTCATTAAATAAAACAATGTATTGCAGGATGGACCACTGGACATTTGTCAAGACATGAACTCTCTTCATCAAGATTATTTTTCATTCATACAAAACCTGTTTTTCTACATTTTTGGAATTAAACATTGAACGGTTTGTTGTGATGATACAGCTGTTACATTATTCTTGCTGATGCTATAAATGCAGTTGGATGGAGCTAAGAATTAAAAATAAGTTAACACTAATTACAAGGAAATGATCAAAGCCAGTGATGCAAATATGACTGTTCCCCTGCCAAATTAATATGCGGACAATGAAAATACATTTCATGTGAAGTGCCATCCATGGCAGTTTAAAACAATAAAATTCACAGGAAGTTTTGAACTATGAACATTAATTACAGTACCTGTACCTGAAAAATTTGATAATTGAAAATTTAGTAATTGAGAACACTATTATATTCCATTTGGCTGTATAATGGATTCTATAGTTGTCCTAACCTGTCTTGAAGTTTGGAAGCAGTCACCATTTTTGAAATTTTTCAACCTCAGTACATTGCAGACAGCTCCCTGAGAGGGCACCAGAATGTAAAATTTCATTTTTGGCATGGGGAATATTGCCATCATTATCATAGAGCATATTTGGCGTGCAGTGCATGCACTGTTCACCTCATGCAATGCTGGAAATCATTTTAGAAAGTTCTTTCCATTTGTCCCTGTCTTGGGGAACAGACGCATTTAGATATTCTGAAAAAGAATCTGAATCGAAAGAATGTGTTGATACATTTTGTACAATTCTTGAATGTGCACAATAGTGATAGAAGCTGTTTTCATTTTTTTCATTTTAATTTATTTTAGTTCATTCACTGTAATGCTATTCAATCAAACCTCCTTTTTAAAATGTTGCTCGATCCTGACTCTTTTGTAGAATAGCGAAAAAGTCCATTTGCACAAGCTCTTTTTCTCAAACAAGAGACTACTGTTTTCATATACCGGGTGTCCCAAAAAAATGTATACAGATTTGGTTGACTCTAGCAATGTGAATTTAGTTTTAATCAATATCTAATTGGTCTCAAAATGTTCCTCAATAGTTAACTTGGACATAGATACCTCGTTTGTTGGTATTAGTGCTGTGAGAGCAGAGATGTACATCTTCAAAGCTCAAATTTGCCTCTTCCTGCAAACCAGAGCTTTAGCCTTTTGGCCTTAGCAAATTCTTAAGGCACAGGGTATAAATCAACGATAGCCTGAATAAAATTGAAAAAAATATTAAATTTGGTGTTATTCTGTCACCCCCCATTCACTCATGGGGCAGTTTCTTAATTTTTCATTAATTTCAGTTCTTAATTTCGATGTGCTTCAGGAACTTGCTTAGGCCAAAAGGCCAAAGCTCTGGTTTGCAGGTGGACGCAAATTTGAGCTTTCAGTATTGATAATTCTGCCCTCATAGCATCAATGCCAACAAACGAGGTATCTATGTTCAAGTTATCAATTAAGGAACATTTGGAGAGTGATTAGTCATTGATTAAAGCTAAATTCACATCGCTGGAGTCACTCAAATCTGTATACTTTTTTTTGGGACACCCGGTAGATTGCGCGCAAGGCAGACCAATCTTGCTTGGAGCTGCAGTCACTTAACTTTGTTAACAGCTAGTAATAATAGAAATATTTTAACAGGATTAACGCTTCAACAAAAATATGCATGCCCTGCTTGAAAAGAAAAGAAATGTTTAAATTGCTAATGCAACGAAATTTTTCGAACCTCATTTTTTGGCTTTAAAAGAAACTTCAATTTTTGCTGAGCAATATGATATAAAGAAAGTCAACAGGAACTAATTGCATTGTTTTGAAAAAGTCTGCCAAAATTGTGAAGTCAGGGCGAATTTCTCTCATCGCGTGTGACGTATGAAGTAGAACGCATTCAATTTGCGCAACAACAACAAAGCGCGGTCCGGTCAGACAGTGCCCGTTTCTGTCAGTTTCTCGAAGGCCAGGTCGAAAACTCGGACTTCTCGGACATCTCGGACATCTCGGACCAGATTGTCCGAGTTTTCTAAGTCCGAGTTTTCGAATTAGCCCTAGTTCAAACTCGAAAACACGGACTTCTCGGACGAAATGGTCCGACTTTTCCCTTCTCCAACTTATCGAATTCTCCTATGCTCTAGAAGAAAACTCGGACATGTCGGAACTCGAAAACACGGACTTCTCGGACGAAATAGTCCGATTTTTTCCCAATTTATTGAATTTCATTTTCTACATTATCTACAGGAAAAACAATAGATACAAACAAGGGACCAATTGCCTAGCTAGCTGGTATGTAAAAGAAGGCCCTGATTTTGAATCAAGTGGCAATCGGGCAATGTAGAGTCTGCCCCGTTATTTACACGTAAGAAACTGCTTATAAGAAACTCAACATTCAGATCGTCAACAAATTAAGAAAGCATTTTTGCCTCATTTTGACTTGTTTCCTGCATCATATTACTTGGAAGAAATTTGAGTAATATCTAAACATTGCAACAGCTTGAAAAAATCATGTCTTTAACTGTTCAAGGAGGAAATCTGAAAACGTTGAGAAACTTGGTCCCTTGCATCGGGGGGGGGGGGGGGGGGGGGGGTACTTGACCAGGATTTGGTCGAGGACGTGCCATCGAAGCTTCAAAAACATGCCCGTTCCTTATACCAATTTTCCGAAAAAGTACACCTGACCTTATACCAATTTTCTGAAAACGTATATCCGATCTTGTGCTTATACCAAAATCGCGAGAATCGATACCGTTCCTTGTACGAAAATTGCGATACCGTTCCTGAGATCAAAATCGCGGAAATCGATACCCTTTCCGATGTCACGTCCCGTTACCCAAAATATGTGCATTCCCACCCGGGCTCTTTGCTCCGTTTTCATATTTTGTTCGCTACAGTAAAGCGAAAACAGCTTCAAGATAAAGAGTCTACGGTAACATAGATTCATGCTAAGGTCCGGGGCTGGTAGGCAGTTTCTTAAATTTTTGGGCCATTTTGCTGGCAAAAGTTTCTTATATGTTTCTTATACTTTTAATGCCGTAAGTGTAGAGTTCATTCTGTGTTGTTTAAAGGGTTCCCGAAATAATTGGTAATGGTAAGATCTCAAAACAAGTAAATAACACAATTCGGAATCAAAATAATTTCCAAACAGTTGTTATAACTGTACACTGTCAAACATTTTTGAGTTCGAAAGGAAAATCAAAATTGTAAATTACAAAAGTTTCCTAGCTTTTTCAATTAGGTAGGGTCGTTCCTTGACTTTCGAAAAATTGAGCCTACCGTTTCTGATAAGCGGTTTCTCATATAAAAAAATTAATGTGCCAGCGTTGTCTATCGTCGGATCCGAAGATGCTTTCGGTGACAAACGAATAAATAGATTCGAAGGGAGAAATACCGCAATACGACGAAAAAACAACAGCAATTGAGTGTGAATTTATAGAATATATGTATTATCAATATTTCACCTTGCCATGCAATATTACCAATATTTCACCCTGTTATGAAACTACAGTACCCTAATGTGATTTAAAAAAGACAAGGTATTTTTGAAATTTGCAGCTTTAATTTTCCTAGGTCACTCATAGATTTGGGAGCCCTTCTAACAAAACAAAAATTAACTCTACGCTTGCGGAATTTGAAATAAAAGAAACTCATCCAGAAACTGTTGGAAGCAATACAAGCAAGGTGCAGAAATGTTTTGACCGCTGTACATAGAGCACTCTGCGCCTGCGGGTTGTTTTGGAAATCGGAGAGGCCAGAATTTCGCCGGCGCCCGGTCTTCACCGAATCCATTGTGATCCAGGCCCCATGGGACGCGGCCTGGAAAAAAGCGCTCGCAGATCGTGATCACGAGGGAAACAGCAATGGCGGAAAAAAATTTGGAAGTGATCATCCAAAAATGAATATGGAAAATACGACATCAAAAATCACTGCAAGGAGACAAATTTTGCTCAAAATCATGGAAATACGAAAACAGAAATTGCACAAAAACTGGTCGCTGCCGCAAAACCATCATTTCAGGAAATGTTCTACAGGATACAAACTTCATTTCAAGACAGGTCAGTATTCTCGGAAAATTTGCGTTGACCTTATTTTTTTATTCAAAGTCAGGGTATTTGAAAAATCAGAAAATCTTGCCTCTTGGCTTGTGTTCAGAACAAGCTCGTGGTAGGAACAGAAAAAGTGCAAATTACCCCTTGATATTTTTATCTGGTGTTCCTTATGGCCTAATATTTCACAAATTCTAATGGAAAAAGCAACGCGATCGCCAGAAAGGGTAGGAAAAATAAAAGTTTCAACACCACCAGATTTTGCTGAGAGAAGCGCCCGTTTTATGCACTAAACTTTGAACGAAAATTTCGCAAAATCTAGTCGCTGCCGCAAAACCAAAATATCCTGACTTTCAAGAGTGCTCATCAAACTGCTTGTTCATGGTTTCCGTTCATCCCGGAAAATTTGCAAAGAAGAGTTATTTAATTTTGTTGGTGCAGGTGTCTCTGTATCCAAACAAGTGCCTGAAAACAACATTGGGCCTAGCCAAAACACAATATTGTTGTTGTTGTTTTGTTTTACTTTCAATCAACCTGATATGGTCAAACAAGAACCTTGATACTTCTTTGCCCAGCAGTTTTCTTGTATTTGTTTTAGCTCACATGACATAGGACTGAAAAATGCACAATTTGAAATCTGGGAAATTTAATTAAACATTTGGTTTTGCATGCAAGTGGCAACAAATTCATTACCAACTAAGGGTACAGTAATTGCATTTGAGTTTTCACTTTTCAGTTTGCTGTTTTTGAAGAAAAGTGGATATTTTAGTTGCAGGTTTCTTATGATTTTAAAGCCTGTTATCCATCTCCAACATAAACATGAATCAAGCTCTTTCTAACTTGTTACTTATTGGCTAATTTTACCATGTCGCCTTGTGCTATTTTCATTGGTGAATTAACCAAGTCCCCTTTCTTCCCTCTAGACATCACTTTTGGCATTTATCAATCATCTGAGGCTGTGAAACAAGACTGTTGCAGTATTTGAGGATCTTCGTCAGGCCAGATATCTCATCTTACAATTACAATTCATTTGCACCTTTCTCAAAAATGAACCATAATACAATTTAATTCAAGCATGGCATAACTTTGATGGCAAAATCCTGCAACTGACAAATGTATGTGATGTGTGTGGATGAGAAATAAGAAGTTAATAGACAGTGGTATAACTACAGTGGAGGTAATTGAACTAAAGTGGAGGTAAGTGTGTTTGCTGACTCTGGTTTGGTGATGAGCAAATGAACTTATAACTTGAAATGTTGTCTGGAAATTTTTGATGGAACAATGCTGCTATGAAATGAGCAAATGTCTGTCCCTGTGATAACTGTTCCATAGTAAAGAGACAGATTTCTTGTTGACGCATCTTGCTTGCATAGAAAACATTATAAATTTGCTAGATTCTAGATAATAATGATGCTAAGGGGCAAATTAACGCATTTCATTTCATATTTAAGAAATTATGAGTATGGAAGAGACATCCCCCACTTTTTTAATAAATTGGCCTGGAAATTCTTGCTTCTGTTTATTAATTTTGAGCTTCTTGAATTGCAAAGCCCTGTAAAACATGCAAAGTCATGTTTCCTGAAATTGTTCCCAATTGTAGTTTCATTTCAGAAGCTGTTTGCTTGCATGTGAGTTTGTTTTTGCAGTGAACACATCTTGCCCACTTATTAGGACATGGGAATTTTTCCACCCACCCTGTTTATTTATCTTGATCCCTGTTTAGACCTGTGTTTTCTGAACTGAGAGTAGTACCATTATGGCATATGTTTGGGTGCAAAGAACCCTCAAATGGATATTGGGGCAAAGGCATCCCTGAACCTTCATTCTTGAATACTCTAAAATTCATTGCAATTGATGGTACAGTATTAGCCTGATAAAGCTCTCTTTTGCCAAATGTTGTTTCATATGAAAAGAAATATTTCTGTAGCTGTAGAATAGCTACTGTATATCTTTTTGTGCACCAAAATGTAACAAAAATTGCCCAAGTTTCTTATCCTGTTTCTTATAAAATTGTTTATTTTAACAACTGCTGTGAAGTTATTTTAATGATGGAATTAATTTGAAATTTATTTGTGTTTATCTTTGTGTGTATGCCTGCCAAGGAGAGATTGAGAATTATGTGAAATTGAAAAAGTGTAGCAGGAAAATTTAGACAGGAAGAACTGATTTCAGCCAGGGGATACATGATTTGAAGATGGATCATGGATGGGGGTCTGCCACCTGGTTTTCAGAAAGCTATCCACTCCTAATTGACAAATTTTGCCTGCATACCTACTTTTATGATGAATTTTGGCAGAAACATACTCTCCAATCTACTTTTTGCCAATTTCAACCAAGGCAAGCCCACCCATGTGTAAGGAAAATCTGCTGAAAAGGGACCATTGTTAGAGAAATCTGGATCCATATGGGTGGCACATACCTGTACCCTGAACATGGTGTATCCCCCCTCCCCCAGGGGGAATGGGTGTTTATAATTTTTTTTTTTTTTTTTTTTTTTTTTTATAAATCTTCTAAACATACATGTATATAAAGGTAAAAACCTACTAACAAAGTTTAAGAAGAGTAACAAAACAAAACGAGCATAATAGAAACAAATCAAATACTGTTAAAGGTAACTAATTTACAAAGGGGGTGCAACAATTAGCTTTTCCGATCGAATTTTTGACAGGTTATATAAATACGAAATTATTTCTTTCATGACAACCGGTTCTGGGATGGAGAAAAGAAATCTAAACTTGTCATTCATGAAGGGGGCATTCTGAGATAAAGTGCATTTCATCTTCAACAATTCCTGCACTGCAAAGTTTACACAATCTATTTTCAAATTTAATCTTTGGTGTGGTTCGTCTACCGGATTCAACTGCCAGAACGTGGTCACTTGTGCGCAATTTTGCAGTAAAAACTCGTTCTTGCCTGAAATTATAATCATGTAATAGGAGATATGGTTCGCATTTAAATTCTTTGTCCATATCACGTAGGAATTTCCCCTTTTTGGAGCACTGAAGTTGTGACTTCCATAATTTTTTGTATGACGTTTGTAGGCTAATTTTAACCTTATTCTTATTCATTTCAAGAATGTTAGGTGTATTTGTAAAAATTTATTTGTAATGTATTTGTAATAATGGGTGTTTATAAGGATAAGCTTGCCAGAAACTTGAATCAGAGCTCAAACAAAATTTTGAGAAATATCTGGTTGATTTCACATTTAATTATCTCAAGGGGCAGAGGTATATTTTCATATGGTTAATCTTGTTTATTTCGAATCACACAGTACTTCCATACTTTCTATCATTGCAAATCAGCACCCCTTCACATTCCTCTTCATGGAAAAGTTTGTATTTGTTTCTCTTCCACAGTCCACACTGTATCATCAAATCAATCATCAAAGGATAACAAAAATGCTTCAAGATAATTGTTCGGTAATCTCGATCATTCATTTACAAAATAAGACAACAGTCGTAACTAAGTTTATATTTTCTCTTGTCACGAAAGGTCAACAAATCTGCTGTATTTTTCAGTTTTCCCGCCTTGCCAGTATCACGTGAACAAGTAGCCTCGTATCTAATCAATGATTACGCAATGCTGCGCGCGCATAAAAAACATTTCTGCACCTTGCTAGCAATACATAGTGCCCCAAAATTAAAGAATTAAAGAAACTCATTCAGAAACTGTTTGAGGCAATAGTGTCCCAAAATTTTAGAAACTAACTGTCATAATGTTGCAGTTTGCAAAAGATAAATGCAGTTTAACCTAAATAAGGCTTTAATCAAAACATCCTCGCTAGATACTAAAATCGAGCGACGCTCCAGTGCGCTAATGCGCCTAAACGCAAAACATAATAGGTCCTTTGTTTACGCTAACTCAATCAATTCAATGGTTTCTAAAGAACGTGTCAAATTCATAGAATGCAAAACAACGCTAGAAGCATAAACAACAACAGATTAGTTTCACCACACTAACTATCAGCCCCCCGGGGGTATTTGACGTTGTATTCGAACTTGGATTTGTACCGGGTTGTGCCCACGAATAAACGTTTTCTTATCTGCTCTAGAACATAACAATTTCTAAAAAGATTCCCTTTTGATCTACATAATCAGATCCAACAAAATATTCCCTTTTCACATGTTTGTGACAGCCTGCTCTTGCAAAATTTTCTGCTTTTGATACCCAGAAAGTCGGAACATTTCGTCCGAGAAGTCCGTGTTTTCGAGTTCCGACATGTCCGAGTTTTCTTCTAGAGCATAGGAGAAATTCGATAAGTCGGAGAAAGGAAAAGTCGGACCATTTCGTCCGAGAAGTCTGTGTTTTCGAGTTTGAACTAGGGCTAATTCGAAAACTCGGACTTAGAAAACTCGGACGATCTGGTCCGAGATGTCCGAGATGTCCGAGAAGTCCGAGTTTTCGACCTGGCCCTCGAAGGCAGATTCATTTCGATTTTACCAAATCAACGTAAGATTTCAGCAAATACAATATCATGGTGTTGTGAACCTACATGCTCCTTATCAAGATAGCTGTACCGTACCAGGCCAGCTCACTGCCCACGTCAAGCAATACGAGGAAGCTGTGCACTATCATCACAATCAATGAACAACATACGTAGGCCTATTCTTCGTGAAACTCTGGAACTGGAAGCCAGATTCGAGAAGAGGATTGCTGTTATTAATGAATGGTGCGTGATCTTTATTATAAACAAAGCTTTTGATAAATTGTTACATGATTAATTCTGTCACTTAGGGGGCACAAATAGCCCGCAGTAGACCTACAATCTTGGCCAAAGTACTTGGGACAAATCATAAAATTGCACTACTTCGGTCTTTGATTACGTGCCCCCCGCTCCCCCCTTCTCAAAGTTGCTTGAATCAACCGCCTTTCGACCTTCTCAACATTGAAGTAGGGGGAAGGGGGGATTAGGAGACTCTAAACGTATGTTTTCTCCTCGATATTTTAGGAAACATCATGAAGACACTGAAATTTGCCTGCGTCCCAGCTTCTTTTGGCCAGGATTGTAGTCGAACTTAGCTAGGCCTAAGCCCCTAGCTAGTGCATAGAACTTGGACTCTCAGAACTGCATAGAACTCTCAGATCGCCAAAAAACGAAGAGACTTCAGTATTGGGAGAATATAAGCCAAGAAACTATTCATTTTGATAAAGGAAATCCTTTACCTATTTTTAATTTATTGTTGCTTGCTTTCTGCATCATATTCTATCATACTCGTAAGGTACTTGAGCAATGTCTAAACATTGGAAATACTTTAAAAACCTTCTAAACAAGGAGAGCCAAGAAAAACGCCAAGTTGGGGCAAAATAATTCATCACAAGAAAACAAACGAGTTACATTAACAATACATTACAAGATACTGATACATAAATATATAGCATGTAATTCTACATTATGTAAAAATTCCTCCCTTGCTGTTAGGCTAAATTGCAAAAGATAGTTGGGTGGGAGGGCGGTAGCAAAAATCAGCAGTATTAGGCATAGCTGGCACTAGCAAATTGCATCAGACCTCAAGACTGAGGGAAATAGTGTAGGGAGCATATTTATATGAATTTGCTCTTCCCCAAATATGGCCAAAAGGAATTAAGAGCCCTAAAAGCTATTGGCTCAAAATTGCATCAGCTAGCATCTGATGCAAGATAGAATTTGCTGATCAAACATGACTGGAGGGCTGATGCAATCTGGAAAGGCCTAGGCCTTGTGACAAACCATTCAGACCCAACTGGAACTCCCCAAATTTAGACAAACATTGTAAATTTACAATGTTCCCCCTAAACAAGGAGAGCCAAGAAAGACGCCAAGTTGGGGCAAAATAATTCATCACAAGAAAACAAACGAGTTACATTAACAATACATTACAAGATACTGATACATAAATATATAGCATGTAATTCTACATTATGTAAAAATTCCTCCAAATCCCAAGGGGAAAATTATTCAGTCAGTTGTAGTAGGTGTCTAGACATTTGTGTTGTGGCTTGGATTCTCAGGTGGAGTGGAACAGTGAGGTAGAGGAGAACCGCGTCGGACTTCCAATCACCCATAACCTTAATCAGTTCGAGAGGGACTCCTGATACAAATGCAAATGAAGCACCTCCCCTACGGAAGGAATGGGACCCATATTTGCTGCTATCCACCCCTGTCTTATCGAGGATACCCTTAAATTTGGACATAAAGAAAGGATAGGTAAAACATTGAAACCTTACAGCCCGGGGCTGGACCCAGCAAAAGGCTTGAGAGCTGGGAGGGGCAGTGCGGGTGAATGAGAAGGCATGAAGAATGGCAGAAACCGGACAGAGGGGAGACCCAGGGAGGCGAGGGAGGGGAATTGAAACACAGCGCTCCCGGAATTGAATGGTCTTGCTCCAACGGACGAGCACGGTGGCCCCCCAGGGAAAAAATCGAAAATCGGATTTGAGAAACTGCTTGTCGGGATTGAATTGAGTGTGCCCTTGCACAAGAAGATGGGATTTGCGGAACATACCATAAAATGCAACCAGGCATATCGCCCAGAACGAAGCATCCACACTATAGGCAAGGTTAAGAATATTGTAAATCTTGAAGAGCAGACTAGGAGTGACCGGGAGTTTCTGGAGACGTTCGTGACCCAACACTCGTTTGATGCCTGTAAGAAGGGATGAAATGTGCCAATTGTCTGCCAAGGGGTTAGCCAGCCCAAATTCCTTGTGAAGAAGGCCAATGATACCCAGATATTGAGGAATGCTGGAAAACTTTAGGGACCGTGCCAAAAAGGCTGCATAAAGGCAGATCGTGTGCGAGGATGCCGGCACCGGGGGAATATTCATGTAGGCACAGAAACTCAGGAACGAATTGCGATGGGTGCTATAGGTACCTTTGGTGGTGGCCGCAAATGCCTGGTTGCGAAAATGAAGTACCTCCTCAGCAAGCTCCCTGGACAACAGTGCTGGAACAGAACCTAGAAAGGAGAAACACAGAACTGTTGTAGGACATATGGTCCATCAGGGAGCTGCTGAGGACAACTAATGGCAAATACATAGTACATAATAGCCCATACAATTTTAATAAGCAAGACGGAGTATGCATACGTGATAAGCTATCTGCATAAACATTGTCAATACCTGGAATATAAGCAGCTGTTATGCGAAAATTGTATATAGCTGACAGCCAAAGCAGATCCCTTAACCACTCCATGACCTGGGGGTTGGCAGTAGTGCCTTTATTGATCATGGCAACAGCAGCCTGGTTATCAGATTTAATAACCACATGCTGATTAGCCCACAGGGCCCCCCAGCACTTAGCAGCCAAATAGATAGCATATGCCTCCTTGAAGTTTATGTGCATGGACGTCAAAGAAGGAGCATCTGCAGGAAGAAAGGAATAGGCCCAGTCCCCCCGGTAAAATGCCCCAACAGCAACGTTGCAGGCATCTGTTTGGACGTCAGCTATAGGGATCTTGCTATGAAGAAGGCGCTTGCCATTAAACACATTTAAAAAGTTTTTCCACCAGAATATATCCTTACGGAACTCCGGTGTCAGCTGATACTTAGCGTTAGGCGTAACAAGCAAACTCATACAATCAAGAATACGTCGTAAAAAAGTTCTTCCACCATATACCACACGACATGCCCAGTTCAGTTTCCCGGCCAACTGTTGCAGTTGATGTTTGGTGGCCCTAGGACGACTAGCAAAAAAGATCCACCATTTGCTTGGTCTCGGCAAGTTTGTCTTGGGGTAAGGAGAGCTCCATGGCACATGTGTCAATGACAATACCCAAAAACGTGAGCTGCTGACAAGGAGAAACCAGCTTGGAGGGGCTAATTTGGAAACCCAACCCAGTCAGCAGTTCAAGAAGAGTGTCAAATGCCAAAGTGCACTCTTCCTTAGTAGGAGAAACGACCAGGAAATCATCTAAGTAGACAATAATCCCGTCAAAGCCCCTGCGGTGCATCATGCGCCGAACACTTTGTGTCAAGCGATGAAAAATACCAGGAGATCTCCTTCCCCCAAAACAAAGGCGGGTATCCATGAGATAGGTTGGGGCCTCATCTCCTAAGAAGGTCCACTTGAGGCCCAGGGCAGGGCAGTTGGCTGGATGAATAGGAACTGAGCGGTAAGCATGACGTAAATCAATCTTAGCTAAATAATATTCACGGTCAACGAGCTTGACGGCATCATCAATTGACTGAAAATGGAGCTTCTCCAGGGTGGGGACATACGAGTTAACCCCCTGGCCCTTTGGCATGCTACAGTCATGAATCAAACGCAATTCATCACTGTTAGCCTTCGGAACAGCACCAATGGCACTAACAATGGTGGGCTTAGTAGGGGAAATTATGTAATTCCCTTCCTGCAATTCCTCCCGAAGGGTCTGTTCCACCTTGGGCCTAGCCTCCGCATTGGTTGCAGACTGATAATTCTCCATTTCAGCTGGAACCAAGGTGGAATCAGCAGGGAGAAGCTCAAAGCCATTGATGACCCCATCAAGCAAAAAATCTTAATCCTCATCAGATGCAAGTTCAGTCACCCATAAATCCTTATTGAGGGGGGACGCAATCCCCCAAGGGAGTCACTTGGAGCCCCCACCAGTGGAAAAATGCTGCGTAGCAGAATGAGGCCCACTACAAGCTTTGCCTTGAAACTTTCTGCTGCAGACATGGCCGAAGGAACAGGATGGGAGATGGCAACCCTTGGACATGTTGAAACTCCTACAAATCAGCCGGCCATCTCCTGAATAAGTGGCAAAAGCAGGGGCAGCATTGCTCCCTGAAGAGGCCTGGGCCTGGGGTGCAACAGAATACTTGGCTTTTACCCGAGGCACAAGAATGAGCTCATGTAAATGCGGTGAATCATAGCTCCACGGAAAGTTATAGGTGGCCTGAAGCTGACGTTATTCATCGTCATATTTCAGCACACTGACCCATTCATATTTTCCAGCAAGCTCCATGACCTTGACAGTGTAGGCAAGGTAATCGCGGATGTCTTGGGTGGTTGGGAGCTTGCTGGAAAAAAGAAGGGCATGAAAAATACGGGTGTTCGCTATGACCCACTGCTGCCATGACACACTCGAGAGCCTCGGGCGTTGCTGCCCATAAGAGAGGACGAGACGTGAGTGGCCCATGTCAGAAAGTACTTCTTCAGTTTCCTGAGGTACAATGCTGGAAATGAAGTCCACAATTCGAAGAATCTTCTCACCTTGTGGAACTGCTGTGGGAGCCAAAATCATGTCTGCATGGCGACTCTCGTTGGCTCTAAACTGCGCTTGCAATGAGTGGCTGGTTGGCAAAGTCGAATTGGTTTGCTGCTCTTTGAGTTGCTCCTGCCATGTGAAGCCAAGCGGTTGAAGAACTTCTGCAGTGGGTGGCAGGCCAAGCAGGTTGTCCAGGGGAGCAGCCAAAGGAGATTGTGAGGGCTGTCCAGCGATTTGTTGTGGCTGCTTGCGAAGCTCTCGCAACGTAAATAGGCCTATCTGTCCAGGTTGAGGTTGTTGCTGCTGTGGCGAAGTCGCGGTTGTCATGGGCACAGTACCGGCTGAAAAAAAGCTGTCTCTTCTGGGTGAGGGCGGCCTCCTTCTCAAGCACAGAGGCACGAAGCTCCTCCAACTCGGCAAGCTCTTGTTCTTCCTGGGCAAGGGAGTCGAGTTGTGCAAGAAGAGCCTTCTTGTCGATGGCCACGACCGACGGAACCATATCCAGCTTGATCAGGGCCTCAGATGGTCGACTCTTCTCTCCTTCAGGCTGACTGCCATCCGTTTTGGAGGAAAGCAACTGGAATGAGGTTGAAACATCCGGGGAACTTCCTTGACCTTGGCAATTTGGGCCTGGTCACCCCCAGTGATGGACATCATGGCTGGCTTTGCAGCCAGGGCAGCGAGATGAACGTTTCAATTTTACATCCTGAGAAGCAGTATCCAGAGCATCGGTAGCAGGTACGTCAGCAGCTGCAGGTACATCAGCAGCAGGTAGATTAGGCTGAATCGTGGTACTAGTTGTATCGTTGGAGGCCATGAGATTGGGCGAGATGTGCCAGAAGGTTACATTAGCAAAAATCAGCAGTATTAGGCATATCTGGCACTAGCGAATTGCATCAGACCTCAAGACTGAGGGAAATAGTGTAGGGAGCATATTTATATGAATATGCTCTTCCCCAAATATGGCCAAAAGGAATTAAGAGCCCTAAAAGCTATTGGCTCAAAATTGCATCAGCTAGCATCTGATGCAAGATAGAATTTGCTGATCAAACATGACTGGAGGGCTGATGCAATCTGGAAAGGCCTAGGCCTTGTGACAAACCATTCAGACCCAACTGGAACTCCCCAAATTTAGACGAACATTGTAAATT
Source organism: Aurelia coerulea (assembly GCA_039566865.1). Taxonomy (NCBI): domain Eukaryota; kingdom Metazoa; phylum Cnidaria; class Scyphozoa; order Semaeostomeae; family Ulmaridae; genus Aurelia; species Aurelia coerulea. The sequence goes on along the minus strand of CM076955.1, from coordinate 10,371,033 downwards.
TACAATGTTCCCCATTTTGAAGTGTTCACAAGGGCAAACTTTCAGTACTGGCCCAAATTCTTAGTTTCTTCTCAAAAAATATGTGTGGATGAAATGTTGGTTAGTTAACTCGGGTTCAGATGTTGCAGGGAAGTTCACTGTACAAGAGGAAAATGAGTTTTTATGGCATTTTCGAGCAAATAACTTTTTTACCAGCACCAAGGTTACATTACAATGCATTGATAAACACAGATGTCATAAAAGTGGTTAGGCCTTTATTGGAAGACTCACACGGGTGAGTATACAAGCAAAAAGCAGAACAAGGCAGAAATGAATAGGGCCACTATTTGCTACAAATTCTTTATAATCTTTATTTTGTGAAGTCTAAAATCTGAGATAAAATCAAATTCATTTGAATGCGCACTTTGTTGTTACGTTGACAATAGCTGACGGAGCAGTAAGAAGTTGATAGGCCTGAACCAAGCAATTCAGAGACAAATAGATAATTTAGAAACAGCTCCTTACGGTCAGGTACTAATTACTGTATATATGACCACCATGCTGCTGTATATGAATCAAATGGATTTGCCTAAGCCATGGATACGGAATATTGACTTCTGTTTATCAATACACTATCTTTTTTTGGGTACCTTTGAGCAGAATTGCCTACAGATGTCTGATTCCTTGGCTCTGTGGCTAGCTTTGTTGGGACAACCGAACATCACTGCCAACTTGCAATACCATCAGATGAGAGAAAAGTTCCATACAGCACCTTGTACTGGCGAAGCAGATGCTGAAGGCTGTATATTTGGAGAGTAAATGTTTTGACCAGACTTCTTTTCAATGAACAACCTTGCAAGAAATTGGAGCAAACATGAAAATGAGAGTCCTATTAAAGCTATGCAAAATGAGGTGTAAAGTTTTGATTTTGTCCTCCTTTTTAACTGAATCAGTATTTTGTCCAAAACAGTTGCTCTCAAAATATCCATGGCTGTTTAGAAAGACTTGAGTATTTTCAACTTTTGTCACATTTTAGCTTGTAAATGTTAAAATGAAGGCATTTTTTCAATCATAGCAAGAGTAAGTGCTCTGCAGAAAAAGCAAGTCAGTTTTTCAATGTGTGTGCTTCTTTGTTGTCTGTCCACAGCAGGGGTAATCTGTCTTTTTCCTCCTTGTATTGGTAGATACTGCAGCCTGTTCCATTAGGCCTTACTATAAGCATTCTTGTTCATTTTCTGTGGAAAAAGTGGATGAAAGTAATCCAATGATATTTTCAGGAAGGCGAAAAAATGATGTATCGCAATCAAACAAAGTTTGATATCAAGATTATCTGGCTTGAGGAAGCAGCAAATGTTTCAAAGAAAAGACTTTCAGACTCAGATTGCCAAAAAATTAAGAAACTCCAGTATATTTGTCTTTATTTTCACTTATTTCCTGTATCATATCACTTGGAAAGTCCTTGAGTAATGTCTAAACATTGGAATGCTTCAAAACACCTTCTGTTGGAATGTTCAGGGGGGTGCAGATGATCCAGATCTCATAATTTTAAGAAACATTCAGTACTGGCCTAAATTCTTAGTTTCGCAAAGAAAAAGTATCCCACTGAAAATGTGACAGCTTCAAATAACTGCACTGCATATTTGACATTCTATTTCTTTTTAGTACTTGATTTGATGATTTGCTGGGAGCAAATGTCTGACTAAAACACAAATCTGTTTCTTAGAATAGAAAAGAAAATACCTGTTCAATTTCTGCATGCAGCTCTGCTGTTCTTTGCAATTTGCTTGCTAGGTCTTGTAGCTAGCTTTGTATGACTGGCAATTTTCGCAATTACCACTCCAAACTTCGTCGTCGGATGGTTGGCTTTCTTTATTGGCAATTCCTTCAATCGAGCTTTATCAAATTTGTCGTCACTTTGCGCTGTTGTTCAGTTGGAAGCTGAGGAAGTCATGGCACTTCGACTCATCTGGAAATGACAGTAATTAAAAGTAAACAACTGGAGAAAATAAATTCTACGATTGACATCAATCTATAAAAGTACAAAAACAACAAACGCGTAATTCAAATTGGCCTAATAATGGCCTAAATTGTCGCTCACCTGTCTACGATCTTCGAAGGGTTATTTCAGATGTCTTGCTTTTCCTTGATCGAAAAATAAATGAAATAACACTCCCTCAGTGTACTGGCTATTTCTACAGCTAATCAAAGTAGAGCCATCGCCAGCAACACAGCGCTTTTCTCCAAGACTCTTTTCTGCTCTCGGCTTTTCTCGCCATGTGAATTTGTAGTGATGAACGCATCCTATTGTTCCATTCAAATTGGCGTTCTACTTCATACGTCATGGGCTAACAGGAAAAATTCGCACGCGATCTGCCAAAATCTCCAACTTTGACTTGCAATAAAAAGACATTCACGCATCCGATTTTAAATCGGTTTTCAGCATGATAATCATTGCATAAAGATGTCTTAGATTAGGTTAAAAAAAGACATTCGAAAATTTCGTTGCATTAGCACTTTAAAAGCCTAATTTACAATACACGATTACGCTAAAGATGGCGGTAAGGAACTTCTTACCAAGATGCATTGTGCTCGAATTACGAATCTTAAACGATTCTATAGGAATTCGACTAAAGAATGCAATGCATCTTGGGAAAACGTTCCTTGCCGCCATCTTTAGCGTAATCGTCTATTTCATAACTACGAATAAGTATTTCATTAAAAGTCCACTAAGCTATTTCATCCACAGGAAGCCCAATTGCGTAATATGAAGGCCTAGCTTACTAAGGTAATTTACTTTGCAGCTATTTCCTAACTGCAATATAAAGATAGCAGTACTTGCTCTTTGAATTGAAGAAAACTAAATTCATACCGTAAATGGTTGATTGTTATCTCGGTTATCTCTGTGTCTTTCTTCTTGTCCTCTTGTGCTCCGAAATTGGTGAAGCATTCTGCCACCATGGTAACAGAATTGAGTTTGTTGTTGTTGTACTGGAATACGTAACGCGACATTATAGGTTGCAATGGTTGAAGTGTGTATATAATAAATAGCAAGGAGCGCAGCGTCTTTACCCGCCTAAATCTAACAACAGTTTTATCCTCGCTCAATCTCGGTGAATTTTGCATCAAACGCCCAGTTCTTTGCATGTTGCATGAAAATGTTGCCCAAGTTTTAAACTCCGTACTCAATGCGTTTGTCTTCACTTTCCTTCCCGAAATGATTTAAAACAAACGCGAAAGAAAACTGATCACTTTGGCAGTTTAAAATCTGCCGAAGCTAAAGGGTGCCGACGTTCGAAAATCGAACAAATTTCGCAGCAAGTCAAGGTTTTATCCCCTGGATGTTTATGAGCAAGGATTATTGGCAGAAAATATGTTCGTTCAAGATCCTGGGGTCAGCGTCGTGATTTTGTCGGGAATCTGACGAATTTCGAACGTCACCGTTATCAGGTTACCGAGTCCTCGCCATGAATGCCACTTACATTTCAAACTAAAGATTACACTACAAAAGAAAAATTAAGTAGAAAGAAATAAGGAGTGGTTGCTGCTGTTTACATTTCAACATTAGTTTAACCTTGCCGGAGCTTCGAGGGCTTTGATAAAGGAAATTGTTGCTTCTAATATGATTCTGTTTGCAACTGTACCCAAATTTTGATCACCAAACAGGAGTAAAGGACAAAGTTCTTTCGGATTTACGTCAGCAACATTGAAACCATCAATATCTGAGAGCTGGTCAAAGAGATCTTGGCGCAATATGCTGTATTAGAAAATGCTCATTGTCCTCTTTACCAGTGCCGCAGATACACATTGGACTTAAACAAGCGAAGGTATGTTTAAATTTTATTTTTATCAAAACCTGTTGATTTACTGCCATCGAGCATTTTCTAATAACATGGTTCAAAATTGGTGTTTAGATTTACAGTTGAGTCGATTTCCACTCCCAAATATCTATATGAAGTAGCAGTATTCATTTTCGTCCCTTTGTATCACACACATATTTCGTCAGCCTGTCGCTTCAGACGAGGCTTCAGACGCTGGGTAGTCCCAAAAATCAACAACTCCGTTTTCCCTTTCTTCTTCATTCTGGAAATTTACAAATTTCGAATTACTGCCACCTTTCATAGATAAAAAAAAACCAACCATTTTTAGCGAAATGGAATGACAAAACTTTGACCAGAAGCAGACAAGGGGAGTGGACTAGAGTGGAGTGGACAAATGGGAGGGGACCCAGGCCTAGGGTGAGTGGACTATTCATTTCTTTTTTCCCTCGCTCACTTTCTTCCCTCAGTTTATTGAGCGACAAAATGCAAATGAAGGAGGAAGGAAAATGAGACTTGGACAATACCAAGGGTAAATGTAAACAGTTTTTTAAGCGAACCGATACATTTATGTCCCGAATATAAGAAACTACTCTTTCAACTGCAGGTTTGACGCGTTTCTTACAAAATGAGATAAACTTCAAATCAGGGTAAAGTTTCTTATCAGAAAAATCATGCGCACGTATCTTTTTATAAGGAACTAAGAATTTGGGACAGTACTGAAAGTTTCTTAAGATTGTCAGATTTTCAGTACTCAGAGTTTCTTACGAGTTTCTTAGATTCTCCATAACAGTCTTCATGTTCAGTGCCCTCGTCAACATTCAAAACAAGGTTTTTGAACCCTTTCCGATGTTTAGACATTACTCAAGGAAACAAGTGATCATAAAATAAGAATATGTCAAGGATTTTCTTCATCAAAATAAATAGCTTCTTAACTTATATTTTCCCAGTACTGTAGTTTCTTAATTTTTGGCGATCTGAGAGTTGAGTTTCTTATAAGCAGTTTCTCATAAAAAGATACGTGTACTATCGATAAACTACTCAGACATGAGCTCTATGAATGCATTACAGAACATGTATTTTATTTTGATTGGCTTATTGTAATTTGCGAAAATTTTCGCATCATGCGAAAAATGCGAAAATTCGCAAAATACAAAACAGGTGCTTGAAATTGTAAAATGCGAAAATTCTTAAATTCCTGTTAAATCGAAAAATTAACGTTTCTTTCTCGTCAATGATCAAAACAAAATAAGCCAAGGACAACGGGGACAAGGTTACACAACCACCTGGTCTTGTCTTGCTTTGCTGCTGTCGTCCATGCATGCTCCATGGCCTAAATCCGTCCTGATTCCAATCGAGATCCAAAACATAATCAATTGCTTCTTCAAAGCCCACATTTGCCAGTGACGATCACCCTTGAAGCCAAATCCACGGCTATAAACCACAACATGTTGTTACAAAACCTCAGAATGGGCAATTGTAAATGTTTTCGCAAATTACAAAATACCATCAAGTTTTTGTAATTTGCGAAAAATATCCAAAGTGGCCTATAAACACAAATTCAGTCGAGTTTATGGTGTTTAGAAGAGTCATTCTTATTCAATGTAAGCATTCAAGGCATTCAAAAGATAACAAAAACCCTTCTTATGGACCGTTTGTTGATTTTTCGCAAATTACAAATTACCAGCAACTTTTTGTAATTTGCAAAAAATATCCAAAGTGGCCTATAAACAGAAATTCAGTCGAGTTTATGGTGTTTAGAACAGTCATTCTTATTCAATGTAAGCATTCAAGGCATTCAAAAGATAACAAAAAGCCTTTTTATGGACCGTTTGTTGATTTTTCGCAAATTACAAAATACCATCAACTTTTTGTAATTTGCGAAAAATATCCAAAGTGGCCTATAAACAAAAATTCAGTCGAGTTTATGGTGTTTAGAAGAGTCACTCTTATTCAATGTAAGCATTCAAGGCATTCAAAAGATAACAACAAGCCTTTTTATGGACCGTTTGTTGATTTTTCGCAAATTACAAAATACCATTAACTTTTTGTAATTTGCGAAAAATATCCAAAGTGGCCTATAAACACAAATTCAGTCGAGTTTAGAGTGCTTAGAAGAGTCTTTCTTTATTCAATGTATTTCTAAACACCATAAACTGGACTGAATTTGTGTTTATAGGCCATTTTGGATATTTTTTGCAAATTACAAAAAGTTGCTGGTAATTTGTAAATTATTAACGGTCCATAAAAAGGCTTGTTGTTATCTTTTGAATGCCTTGAATGCTTACATTGAATAAGAGTGACTCTTCTAAACATCATAAACTCGACTGAATTTGTGTTTATAGGCCACTTTGGATATTTTCGCAAATTACAAAAAGTTGATGGTATTTTGTAATTTGCGAAAAGTCAACAAACGGTCCATAAGAAGGCTTTTTGTTATCTTTTGAATGCCTTGAATGCTTATATTGAATAAGAGTGACTCTTCTAAACACCATAAACTTGATTGAATTTGTGTTTATAGGCCATTTTGGATATTTTTCGCAAATTACAAAAAGTTGATGGTATTTTGTAATTTGCGAAAAATCAACAAACGGTCCATAAGAAGGCTTTTTGTTATCTTTTGAATGCCTTGAATGCTTACATTGAATAAGAATGACTGTTCTAAACACCATAAACTCGACTGAATTTGTGTTTATAGGCCACTTTGGATATTTTTCGCAAATTACAAAAAGTTGATGGTATTTTGTAATTTGCGAAAACATTTACAATTGCCTATTCTGAGGTTTTGTAACAACATGTTGAGGTTTATAGCCGTGGATTTGGCTTCAAGGGTGATCGTCACTGGCAAATGTGGGCTTTGAAGAAGCAATTGATTATGTTTTGGATCTCGATTGGAATCAGAACGGATTTAGGCCATGGAGCATGCATGGACGACAGCAGCAAAGCAAGACAAGACCAGTTGATTTTGTAACCTTGTCCCCGTTGTCCTTGGCTTGCTTTGTTTTGACCATTGACGAGAAAGAAACATTAATTTTTCGATTTAATAGGAATTTAAGAATTTTCGCATTTTACAATTTCAAGCACATGTTTTGTATTTTGCGAATTTTCGCATTTTTCGCATGATGCGAAAATTTTCGCAAATTACAATAAGCCATTTTGATTTACATTTGTAAATTTTCACTTACACACAGTGGGCCAAATTGCGATTCTCATAGACAAAAATCGTGCAGAAAGCTGCAAAGGTTGACAACTCAAGCTGAAAAATGTCCTTAAGACTAAATTTCTTTGCTTGGCTATGTGCATGGGTGTCAGAAAAATCTTCTAAATCCTTAATCCTTAACAGCCAAAGCCAATGCATCAAATAACATCTGATTAGTACGGATTATATAGATTCTATTAAGTCTATTATCTTTGACCACACAAGGGAAAATGCTGACACAAGCAATAATGACGGCTAATTTTAGGTTAATTTTTATATTCTTATAAAGTACATGCCTGGGGCTATTAGTGTACCAAATCTGGTTGTTTATTTCCAGTCAAGAGTTAGGTGGGGGAGGGGGGCTTTTTTGCCCTCCCCCTACCAAAATAAGACGTGTCAGATAACCCAACCACTACAGGGCTAATTTTTTTTATTTTCGTCCACCCTCTGGCCCACTGTGAAATGCTACGGTCATTCCAAGGATATGCTTTTTGCTTAGTTTGCATGCAAAAATCTTGTTTGCATTTGAATAGTTTAAATAAGAAACAAGAATTTTCAGACCTGTACTAGTTTCTTATGAAATGGGGGTATCATTTTGAAAATCAGGGTGCGTGTTTTTTAAATTTGCCCCCCCATATTTGGATACGTGTCCGCCATTGGTTTAACGAAAAATAAGGTAGAAATTTTCCTTTTCTTAAACTTCTGACCTGAAAAAAACCACCATTTGTGTTATTTCAAGTTTGTGTTTGAAATCTACACTGTTCTTCTGGCTCCATTGCTATAAGCTATGATTAGCGTTGATATTTGCAAATCTGGAATTGTTTTTTTGGAGTGACCAAAATATAATTTCCAAATCTACTCAGGTATATTTACTTCAACTTATGACCTTAATAGATTTTAAAGTCAGAAGGGGATTCAGTGCTTCATAATTTTGTTAATTTGGAATTTTATTTAGCTACATTAACTACTTGTTTTGTCAACTTCAAGAGTGTTTCTCATAAAGTCGCTGATTGTTTTTGTAACTCACGTGCCACAATTCAAAGTCGTTCTCATCAAACCTCAAATCACATCTTTTCATTTCAATTCATCCATGTCATCAGTGAAGAAAGACGGCTTTTCAGGGGGCTGTGCAAGTGCAAACATATTCTTTATCTTATTTTGTTTTGTTTTGCTAGTGCACGCGTCGAAGCCACCAAATACAATAGCCACATCTCTCTATACTGAGTCACTCACGTTAAATGTTATCGCAAATCCCCCTCCTCAGTTGAAAATCAGATGCATGCAAACTTATTTTGCTTCATAAATGGAAAATCTTTCATAACCCTGGAATTTGATATAAGTGGGGGGGGGCTTAACCCTATTTTAGTTGGGAGCAAATTTGTCCCTCCCCCCTAGTAGACTTTTGTTATAACTCTGCCAGGAGAACAACTATGGCCTGGAAACTTTCTGACTTTTTGCTGATACTTATTTTGCAATGACTCAAGAAGTTTCATAAAAGTATTTTGACAAATGAGGGGGAGGGAGACAAATTTCCGGAATTGACTCTGTCAAAATTGCCAATACTCGAATATTAATTTTCGCGAAAAAAGTAGCAAAATTGCAATATTTCGCAAAGATATTTTGCAGGATAATGCTATTTGATGTAATCTATCATAATTTTCATGTTTGGATGGAAATTGTGCTTCAAATTAAATTTCATCTCATTTTTTGTTCACTCAAATTTTTTGCCAATTTTGCCACTTTTCTTGACCAAACCGAAGAAAAATGCTGACGCAAGCAATAATGGCGGCTAATTTTAAGTTAATTTTTATATTCTCATAAAGTACATGCCTGGGGCTATTAGTGCACCAAATTTGGTTGCTCTTTCTATTTCTAGTCAAGAGTTAGGCAGGGGGGGGCTTTTTTGCCCCCCCCCACCAAAATAGGACGTGTCAGATACCCCAAGCGCTATAGGGTTAATAGGGAGGGGGCTTAAAAACATTTACGGTAACTAGGGTGACTGGTTCAATCTGAATTACAGCCTTTTGTATTTGGTGTTATCGATCGATGAAAAGTTGGCGAACGTTGTTTGTTTGGGCTTAGACTAGATCGCTACATTTTCGTTCATCGGCATGTTTGTAAGACAATGGGTGACAGCAAATCTTCAAGGAATTTCAACTGTTTCAGCAACAGCAGGATAACTCTAATGTATAGGAGTACAGTGTGGCATTTTGTGCGGGTAGACTTTCAACATCGGCAATCATTCTTCAGGTGTAATTTCAACATGTCTAACTTTCCACAAATTTACGGGTCTCAGTGTGGCATAATTCTGGACAGAATACGCGCACTGTTTATAGAAAATTGAGAATTTAACCTCTTTTTAATCAATGACGCTACACCATAGAGGTACAAGGTCGAAAATAACTAAATCTACAAATAAGTAACAACATCAAGAGCACAGCAAAAAACAATTTTGATAGACAAGATCTGAGGTGATTGAATGCACGTATTTATAGATTATGAAATAGTAGAAAATCTTTATGTAATTATTTGTATTATTTTTCGTTATCATCGATTTAGATTAGTTTATTTATATAGTAAGCTAGATTTAAAAAATTCGATGTAAAATAAGATGACAAAAGTGTCTTTTTTATAAGAAAATGCTTATAAGAAACTCAACTCTCAGATTGCCATAAGAAACTCCAGTACTGGGAGAATATAAGTTAAGAAACTATTTATTTTGATGAAGAAAATCCGTGACATATTTTACTAAGGTACTTTAGCAATATCTAAACATTGCAAAGGGTTCAAAAAATCTTGTTTTGAAATGTTCATGAGGGCACAGGTAATGAAGAAGAAGACTGATATGGAACCTCTAAGAAACTCGTAAGAAACTCTAAGTACTGAAAATCAGATAATTCTAAGAAACTTTCAGTACTGGCCCAAATTCTTAGTTTCTTATATAAAAAATACGTGTAGAGTAATGAAACCACCACTATCGTCTGAAACTTAATTTAAGTATACGGAAAGTTTCCTGAAATTCTCATTATTTGGTTATAATCGAAAGTTTTCACAGGTTTCTGATAAAAATCACAAACCCTTTTCCGACTCACCACAGTCGTGGTTTGTGGCTTTACCTGGACTCTTCCAGAATCATAATAAACTCAATTTTTTTATAAGAAACTAAGGTCCGGTGATGGCAGGCAGTTTCTTAAATTTTTTGGGCCATTTTTCTAGCGAAAGTTTCTTATGTGTTTCTTGTACTTTCAATCCCGAAAGTGTAGAGTTCATTTTGTTTTGTCTAAAGGGCTCGCAAATTACTTAGTAAGATCTCAAAACAAGTAAATAACATAATTCGCACTCAAAATAATGAGTCGATAACTCGAAAACTCGAAAACTCGGACTTCTCGGACATCTCGGACATCTCGGACCAGATTGTCCGAGCTTTCTAAGTCCGAGTTTTCGAATTAGCCCTAGTTCGAACTCGAAAACACGGACTTCTCGGACGAAATGGTCCGACTTTTCCCTTCTCCAACTTATCGAATTTCTCCTATGCTCTAGAAGAAAACTCGGACATGTCGGAACTCGAAAACACGGACTTCTCGGACGAAATAGTCCGATTTTTTCCCAATTTATTGAATTTCATTTTCTACATTATCTACAGGAAAAGCAATAGATACAAACAAGGGACCAATTGCCTAGCTAGCTGGTATGTAAAAGAAGGCCCTGATTTTGAATCAAGTGGCAATCGGGCAATGTAGAGTCTGCCCCGTTATTTACACGTAAGAAACTGCTTATAAGAAACTCAACATTCAGATCGTCAACAAATTAAGAAAGCATTTTTGCCTCATTTTGACTCGTTTCCTGCATCATATTACTCGGAAGAAATTTGAGTAATATCTAAACATTGCAACAGCTTGAAAAAATCATGTCTTTAACTGTTCAAGGAGGAAATCTGAAAACGTTGAGAAACTTGGCCCCTTGCATCGGGGGGGGGGGGGGGGGGGGGGGGTACTTGACCAGGATTTGGTGGAGGACGTGCCATCGAAGCTTCAAAAACATGCCCGTTCCTTATACCAATTTTCCGAAAAAGTACACCTGACCTTATACCAATTTTCTGAAAACGTATATCCGATCTTGTGCTTATACCAAAATCGCGAGAATCGATACCGTTCCTTGTACGAAAATTGCGATACCGTTCCTGAGATCAAAATCGCGGAAATCGATACCCTTTCCGATGTCACGTCCCGTTACCCAAAATATGTGCATTCCCACCCGGGCTCTTTGCTCCGTTTTCATATTTTGTTCGCTACAATAAAGCGAAAACAGCTTCAAGATAAAGAGTCTACGGTAACATAGATTCATGCTAAGGTCCGGGGCTGGTAGGCAGTTTCTTAAATTTTTGGGCCATTTTGCTGGCAAAAGTTTCTTATATGTTTCTTATACTTTTAATGCCGCAAGTGTAGAGTTCCTTTCTTTAGGGCTCCCGAAATAATTGGTAATGGTAAGATCTCAAAACAAGTAAATAACACAATTCGGAATCAAAATAATTTCCAAACAGTTGTTATAACTGTACACTGTCAAACATTTTTGAGTGCGAACGGAAAATTAAAATTGTAAATTACAAAAGTTTCCTAGCTTTTTCAATTAAGTAAGGTCGTTCCTTGACTTTCGAAAAATTGAGCCTACCGTTTCTGATAAGCGGTTTCTCATATAAAAAAAATTATTGTACCAGCGTCGTCTATCGTCGGATCCGAAGATGCTTTCGGTGACAAGCGAATGAATAGATTCGAAGGGAGAAATACCGCAATACGACGAAAAAACAACAGCAATTGAGTGTGAATTTATAGAATATATGTATTATCAATATTTCACCTTGCCATGCAATATTACCAATATTTCACCCTGTTATGAAACTACAGTACGCTAATGTGAATTAAAAAAGACAAGGTATTTTTGAAATTTGCAGCTTTAAGTTTCCCAGGTCACTCTAACAAAACAAAAATTAACTCTACGCTTGCGGAATTAGAAATAAAAGAAGCTCATCCAGAAACTGTTGGAAGCAATACATATTGTCCCAAAATTAGAGAATTAAAGAAACTCATTCAGAAACTGTTTGAGGCAATAGTGTCCCAAAATTTTAGAAACTAACTATCAGCCCCCCGGGGGGTATTTGACGTTGTATTCGAACTTGGATTCGTACCGGGTTGTGCCCACGAATAAACGTTTTCTTATCTGCTCTAGAACATAACAATTTATAAAAAGATTCCCTTTTGATCTACATAATCAGATCCAACAAAATATTCCCTTTTCACATGTTTGTGACAGCCTGCTCTTGCAAAATTCCTGCTTTTGATACCCAGAAAGTCGGAACATTTCGTCCGAGAAGTCCGTGTTTTCGAGTTCCGACATGTCCGAGTTTTCTTCTAGAGCATAGTACCGAGGGGGGGTGAGAATAATCGGGGGGGTCGGATAATATAATAATAATCGGGGGGGTTGGAGAAAAATTGAGAATAGTCGTTTATAGTTTTCTTAGTAAAACACGTATCTAACATGGGTACCACGTATGTAAAACACGTGTGTAACACGGGTCAGACAAACAAAGGAGAATAAAGTTAATAAATACAGTAAGTACATTTGCTTAGCAGGAATTATTAAAAAAATGTGTTCACTATTACTTCTATTTTTCAAAAATTAATAAAAGGGGGGGTTGGAATAAAGGTGGGGGGGTTGGAAAATTTTTCAAAAATTAATAAGCGGGGGGGGACGATTATTCGGTACTTGAGAGTAGGAGAAATTCGATAAGTTGGAGAAAGGAAAAGTCGGACCATTTCGTCCGAGAAGTCTGTGTTTTCGAGTTTGAACTAGGGCTAATTCGAAAACTCGGACTTAGAAAACTCGGACGATCTGGTCCGAGATGTCCGAGATGTCCGAGATGTCCGAGAAGTCCGGGTTTTCGACCTGGCCTCCAAACAGTTGCTATTGCTGTACACTGTCAACTAAATTTTAAGTGCGATAGGAAAATCAAAATTGTAAGTTACAAAAGTTTCTTAGCTTTTTAAATTAAGGTTGGGTTGTTTCTTAACTTTCGAAAAATAGAGCCTACCGTTTCTTATAAGCGATTTCTTATAAAAAAATGAGTGTATGGCATTGGTGCCACAAATTTTGCCCCCTCCACCCCCCCCCAAACACACAGCGATTGCGGAAAAATGGTGTCAAAATATTCAGACTCAAACACCAACAGATGAATTGGCCTGTGCTTTGTCCTTGCTAAAAGTCAAACCATGTGAGTGATACAGTGATAGACAGTGGTAGTCAATCGATTGATTTGTTTACTTCTTGATGAAGCCCTCGAAGAAAGTTTCCGTTTTTATACATCAAATGCACTACCTTACAAGGTTTGGCGATATTAACAAATGAATAACTAACTAAGCTATGATGTACTATATCAATATAGGTAATCAGTTTTTGAAAGCCGGTGCTAAAAAATAAGATTTACAGTAATAACAACAACAAAAGCAAATCAACACTACCAATATCAATTTAAGCCGTTTTTTAAGAAGATGTTGTTGGCTGTGGAATATCCAGTTCACTTCTACGTTTGTGGAATGCTTCTTTTAGCTTCTTTTAACTTGAAACTTGCTAACACTTACTTAAAAAGTTAAATTCTATCAATCGGGGGATCTCTAATATCAAAGCTGAAATACAGCTTTCTTAACCCTATCCAGACTCGGCTTTTTGAAACTCTGGGGAGACTAGGGGGGGGGGGGGCACAAAGTGCTAGAGACTTGAAACTTGGCACAAGTAAAATACATGATAAGGCAAACAAGATGATGTGATTTGTTTTTGTTTATGTCACGTGATTAAGCGCTGACGTCAGCAAATGTTGCTAATTTGGGTGTAAATCCACATGTACTTTGTCGCGTTGTATCCCCAAATTGATAAAATATATCGATGTGATATTTGAAACATAGAAGGATTATATCCTTGTAATTCTTATTTTGAAATTTTTGCTTTGTAACACTAATATTTTTGCTGATGTCAGCATTTATTTATTTTGTACGATAAAAGAGCGATTTTTGTCTAAAATTGATTATAAATTACTTTAAAAAATAGCAAAAAATGCTAAATATACATAAAAAGACCTGCTGCATCATATAATGTCACTCATTTTTCTAAAAAGGAAGCATAACATGGTTTTTCGTCAGTACGCATGCGCAACAACCAATTGTTGATGACGTCATCAAAAATCAATAAACTATATATTTAAATGAAAGCTTGTTTCAAGACGAGTTCAACAATGTTTGTCTCATTGTCATAGAGCCAGTGGTTTCAACGCTATGACTTAAAAGGTATTTATTTTGCGGAGCACTCAATTTAAAGTCATGTGTTGACCCCCGGAATCAGTGTCAAAGTTTTTGAAATTGACATGAAAAGATGTCTCATAGATAGAAACTAAAAGTCACTAAAAAGCTAGACTATTCTAGAGATACTCGACGAGCTGTGTGGAAAAGTTTACTAGGGGAAGGGGGCACTTTGTGCCCCCCCCTAGTCTGGATAGGGTTAAATCGTCATACACTAGGCATTCAATGAGAAAGTGATTCTCATCTTTGACAGCATTACTTTTATATCTCTTGCAAACTGTTTGTCAGCAGATAACTTCTCGTGCCGCCCCAATCCAGTCATCCGATCATGATAACTACATCTAAATTTTGCTGTTCGTTGTCTTGTAGCAAAGTCATTGATCTGTTGCAAATATTCAAGGGTTCAAACTTAATTTTATACGATTCGAAAAAAGCAGAGTTCCCTGTGCTTTAAGCTACAATCATGGACAAAATAGTTTGAGACAAATTCAAAATTTAAGATCTGACTATTGAAGATCCCCCCCCCCCACATGATGTGTGGTATCATGTGGTAACATGTGGTAACATGTGCTTAATGCATAACTCTATACGGTGTGTAATGCAAAATGTGTCTATCAAATGTTCCACCATGGTTCCACGACCTGAATGTTGATCAGTGAGTCTGGACATCATGCTTTCTCTATTATCTAAAGCTTAGCTAAATTAACTTTCAGAAAATGTGAGAAAAAGAGACAAACAAGGGCCTAAATTTCTTAATTGAGGCAGCCTGGTTTTGAAAAAATATTCAGAAGTTTTGTCCAAGATTTTCTGAAAGCTAGAAATACTTTGTAAACCACGATAGTTCTTCAGGAAAATGTTTGGCTTCCTCTTCAGGTGGGGTATTCTGTATTTTTCATTTGGACAATCATGGACAAAATAGTTTGAGACAAATTCAAAATTTAAGATCTGACTATTGAAGATCCCTCCCCCCCTCCCCCTTATTCAATGTTGGTGACGTGTCGAGGGAGGTTCTCGGATTTTTCAACATTGATTGTGGGGGAACGGGGGGAGAGGATGCTCAACAGTTCAAAATATCAGAAAAAGTTAATTTGTCTCATAATTTATGTCCATGATTGTAGTTGGCAAGGCTTGAGTAATACGCACTTTCCAATCCTTAGTATATAATTCTGCTAGCGTTGTTTTAAATCGCGCCTTGATTTTTTTTCTACCTGTTTTACGTATCACTACATTACAGTTAGTTAAATTTTTGTCACAATTTCTCTCCATTTTCTTCTGTCACTCGCGATTTCTTCGAGGTTGTTTATCTCAACGTTTCTATCTTTGAGTTCATTTAAAACTTGACTGTACCATGTTGTGATGGGATGGCCTTTTGGTCTTGTTACTGCTCGTTTGAATTCGTTTATTGCTTGCTTGCATGGTGTATTTTCAGGGAGGCCTAGTGCATGTCCAAACCACCTAATTCGCTGTTTTTGTATGATTTTTTACCATATTTCTTGTTTTGTCAACTTCATTATATTTTCATTTGATATCTTTGTTGGCCATTTTATGTTAAGGTAACTCTGCTTTCCGCTCTAGTGCACAGCGAGATGCCGTTTGGCAAAACCACTCTCCTCAGAAAACAGTTAATTTCTCCAATATTATTCGGTCTATCGAAAAGCGGTAAAAAGGATGTTGTTCTGTATAATCTGGGCAATCGAAACATGTATAAATCGCAATGTCTCCATCAACCCTGGCTTCGCAAATCCTTGCTCAAATCTTTTTAATGATTTCAGAAAAGTGGATTTACCTCCAAAACTACTCGAAAAAGTTTCGATTTTTTTTTCGCTCCATCTTTAGCTAAGTAGTTGATCTACAACTTTGCCAAGTCTGATTGAAAAAGCTAGGCTAGATTTCCTGCAATCGAATTTTACATTTCTGTTTACTTTTCGACATCGAAGGGGAAAAGCGTTGGTCAACAGTTTAGCCCATGCAGAACGATTTGAACGCCCGTAGAATGGTTTTGCAAAAAAAATTAGTTCTTGATCTTAGATCTATGCTCATTGTGGACTCTAAAAGAAATTGATAATTTGTGAATGCTTGCGAAAGTCTCGAAAGACACCCAAAGCATGGTTTCGCGAAGTTGCTGGTAAAAATCAGTAATTTTTAATCAATAGATGCAAATGATACCTTTACAAGCGCATTAAGGATGTCTTTTGAGAACTGCGTATGGTATTCCCAAAAGATGACATTCATTTGTTTGCCAATGTAAAAATTTCTGAAGTTATTTCAAGCCTGAGCTTTTGCAAGCGTGCTTCATAGCATGGTAATCTGTTGACCAAGGTTTCTCCATTTCGCTGTCGAAAAGTAAACAGAAATATGAAATTCGATTGCAGGAAATCTAGCCTAGCTTTTTCAATCAGACTTGGCAAAGTTGTTGATCAACAACCTGGCTAAAGATGGAACGAAAAAAAATCGAACATTTTTCGAGTAGTTTTTGGAGATAAATCCACTTTTCTGAAATTAGCAAAAAGATTTGAACTAGGATTTGCGAAGCCAGGGTTGACGGAAACATTGCGATTTATACATCTTTCGATTGCCCAGATTATACAGAACAACATCCTTTTTACCGCTTTTCGATAGGCCGAATAGTATTGGAGAAATTAACTGTTTTCTGAGGAGAGTGGTTTTGCGAAACGGCATCTCGCTGTGCACTAGAGCGGAAAGCAGAGTTACCTTAAGTGCTTTTCTTAGTAATTTTCTTTGGGTTGCATCAATTTTGTTTCAAGTTTTACTGGTAACTGTCCATAGGCATGTGTTGTACATATAGACACTCCTTATGAATGCATTGAAAATTTCCATCTTTTTTTCTATGTTTATATTGCTTGTTCATATTTCTGTCAGGTTGTTCATGGCATTTGTGGCTAGCATGGTACAGTGTTTCCTATCTTCTTCAGTATCTAGCTTTGACCCTAAATATTTACACTTGGTCCATGTGGTACCTCAAGGTTCTTGCCTTGGACTGCTTTTATTTTTGATTTACATTAATGACCTACCTTTTGCATTAAAAAGGGCAAAAGCAACAATGTATGCGGATGATACAGCAATTTCGTTCTCTTCCGATAATATAGAAGAGATTGATGCGGTTGTCAATGCTGAACTTGCCTGCCTTGAGAAATGGTTACAGGGTAACAAGCTTTCCTTGAATGTTGTTAAGACACAGGCCATGATAATAGGATCGTCGCAAAAGTTGAGGAAAATTGATACACCAACGGTACCGATTCCTCATTTTCGAGTAAATGGAAATGATATCGATCTTGTGAAGGAAACTAAATATCTTGGTCTTATGATCGATGATAATCTAAAATGGGAGAGCACTGTTAAATGTACACAGAAGAAGATCTCTAGAGCTATAGGACTTTTGAAGTATGCTAAACACTATGTGCAAGAGGATACGTTAAGGAATATGTATCTTAGTATTGTTCAACCACATTTCAGTTATTGTTGCTCTGTTTGGGGATGTTGCGGGGCAACTAAATTGAAAACCTTGCAGAAATTACAGAACAGAGCTGCTAGAATTGTTACAAGTAGCCCTTTTGACACTCCAGCTGCTACTCTATTGCAGCGGCTTGGATAGCCGACAATTGATAAACTTAGTAATCGAGAAACATGTACAATGGTATATAAATCTTTATATTACCTCGCACCTGAATACTTAGGAAACATTTTCTCCAGATTGTCTGATGTTCATACCAGGGTTTTACGCAATACCAAGTGCAATCTTGCTGTACCAAAAATGAGAACAGCTTACGGCCAAAAATCATTTGCGTTTCGTGGAGCCAATGCATGGAATAAACTCGACTCAGAAATTAAATTAGCCCCTTCGATTCAGTCATTTAAAACGAAACTAAAAGCTTTGAATTGAGAATATTCAAGGAAAGCTGATCTGTATCGAAAGTATTATCTTTATTTTTCTTTTTCACATTTAGTAGCTATTTAATAGGAAAATTTTGTAAATAGGTTGTATCTTTAGGTTTATTAGCTATTTTGTTTTGTTGCTGGGTCAATTGGAAAGCAGTTGCTTAATTATATTACTGAATTGTATCCCAGGGTAAATATGTTTAAAATGAAATGAAAATGAAATGAAATATCGATTGTCACGATTTTCGATATGTTGTTCAGTTTTGTCTTCATTGCATAAAAGGTTTCTACTTCTTAATCTTCCTGGTATTGTTGATTTTATGTATTCAACTGCTCTTTTATCTTTTGTTACTATAGCGCTTCCGCAATCATCTGCATATTGTGTGTCTATTTTTAAGGCTTCTTGCATTATTTTGTGGCTTTGCATGGGAGGGAGGCAATAATCATGATCTTTTAATGCTTGATGGGGTGATTCTCTTAGGTGTGCTGGTAGTGCGTAGCTATGATCATTTAAATGGATGTTGTACTCAAGTGTTTTTGCAAGGTAAAGGATGAAAAATATTGCACTAAGACAGTCTCCTTGTGGCGATCCGGTGTTTGTTGTGAAAGGTTGACTAAAACTGCCTTGATTTGCGATGTGCTAATTTGCGCTGGATTATCAAATCGAAAACATAATCTGACCATCTTTAAAAAGCCTTTAAAGTCTAACTGTCGCGATCCAGTCAGATTTCTCATCTGTCAATGAAATTGTTACGCTATAAGATTTTCTCATTAGGTTGTCCTCGTTCGTTGAGCTACTCTGTGCCATTAGGTTTACTAACTCACTCATTCACCTTGCGTACAACGAAGTCAAAATGCTCCCGGAAGATAAAAATGATTGGTTAAACTCTGTTAAATTTATCCTGAAACTAATTGATATGGAACACATTTACACTAATGCAAATCAAATATCCAGTAATGTATTATTCAAAAAGACTCTCAAAAAACTGAACGAAATTTTCAAGAGTCAATGGTATAAGAAAGTAAACCAATCGTCAATTAACAGCAAAAGTAACTCTAAACTACGAACTTATAAACTTTTCAAGAAGGAGCTCAGAGCGGAGACTTATCTAAACCTCCCCCAATTCAACTTCAGGAAGCTTATTGCCAAATTCCGATGCAGTGACCACCAACTCAGAATCGAAACTGGCAGACACCAAAAACTAGAAGTATCAAAACGAACATGCGACATGTGTAAGTCTGGCAACGTGGAAAACGAAATTCATTTCCTGATTGAATGCGAAATATATCGCGACCTAAGACATACTTTCCTCGGACCTAATTTAAACAGGATGCTAACAGTGACACAAGTAGAGCACACATTCATTGATATATTGTCATCCCAAGATATCAGCAAGCAGAAAAACCTCGCACAATTCTTGCAACAAGCAGCAGAACTCAGAACAAAAACTCTAAACATGAAGCCATAAAATGTCCACTCGTAAAAACACACCAAAACCGAGTATGTTGCCATAACCCACGAAAATAATTCGTTTTATTATACTTTTTTATTACACGATATTCCGTTACTGTTTTCTCGCTGTAATATTCTATCGTAGTTTGTTATAATTGTATTTTTTTAAATTATGTTCTGTTTAGGCCGTATACAATGTAGTATTGTATTGCGCTTTATATAAAATGAAAAATGAAAATGAAACAACTAGGAATATTATTTCCTCCGCACTGAACTCAAGAAAACATTGCAAATGTAAGCCACTCCAACATATTCGAGCTTGTGTCTCGAATCAGCGAATCAAAAACTTGCAGGAAATTGTTTTTCTACTTTTTGAAATTCGAATACAACGATTACATAAATTGCAATTCTAAGCCCCTCCCAACTGCTTGAACTCTTCTTTTTCGCGTTCGTATTTCCTTAAAAAGCGCTCGAACTGACGAATCATTTTGCAAGCAGAAGCTTTGCAATGGTTTCGCTCGCTTCGAATCCAAGTGATAACTATGCAGTTCTTTAACCGAAACCTTTCTTTGCAACGAAGCCAGTGGAAATCATTATTGCTTGCAATCTGTCATAATTCAGTCAGAAATTCCAACCGAGCTGCTCAAAGTGAAAAGAAAAGGGAAAAGAAATTTTAAAGAAATGCAACGTCCAACAACGCCAAAAGTTCCAGGAGACAGGTTTTATTCAATGCGACTTTTCTTCTGCTCTACTCCTCGTTTCCTTCCATAAATATGCTTAGTTCTAATACCTACTTTGCTGTATTGTGATTCTAGTGACTTTGACTTGGGTTGACAATAGAAATTGGGGTATATCACTTTGATCTGAATTATTTTTCATCAAGATCCATCTTTCAAAAGTTTCCTCGGTCAGAAATAAAAATTCACAATCTAGTACATGCAGATTTGGTTCTTGTCACAAGCTAACACACATTTTCGAATCTTATTCAAAGATTTTACCAAATGGACTTAAGAAAGACCGGTGCCATAATTGGCCAGGCAGATCATTGATAAAGCTCTTTATAAGAAACTTAACACAAAAGTTAAGAAACGTTAATGCTGGGAAAAGTTTTGTTAAGAAACTTTTTCTCCTAGTCGAGCGCATCGAAGACATTTTCCCACTTATTTTCGCTTCTTTCTTCTATTGTATTACTCAGAATGTACTGTAGAACTGTCTTGAAAGTTGCAACAACAGTTCATAAATTTTCGTTGTGAAATGTTCGCAAGGGCTAAGGATGTAAACATCTAGTAGTAGTTGATGAAACTGCTATTGAAACCCTTGAACTTTTAATATTCAAATACATGGTGAGAACAGAGACGTAAGAGCCATGGGCACTGGGGGCTGCCCCCAAAGATTTTGCAATTATGATAAAATGTGCCCTTCTTGTTTCAGAAAGTACCCCTTTAGCTTACAGTAATAAAAAGTTCCCAAAAAGTATCCCCCCCCCAAAGGTTTAAGATGCTTCCTATGGCCCTGAATGAGAAACTTATACAGTGTTTAGTCAAATTCGTAGCTTTTATATGAATGTGTGTAGCATGACGCTGACTACGATTAATCCGTAGCACAACGTTATAGCTAAAAAGTTAGAGACGACTGCACTTTAGTGACCAGCCTTATGTCATATTTCTCAGGAACGTATTTAACGATATACTCTACTACTCTGAACTTAACCCTTTCTCTACTATCCTAAACTTATAATGATATATGTTCTACATTCTATATCAGAATATATATTCTACGTATATACTCTACTACCCTGAACTAGCAAGAGGAGAAACGTTTAGGGGTTTTGATTGATGCAAATCTCAGTTTTGAAAAGCATGTAAGAAGTATTTGTTAAAAGGCTCGAGGGGTGTATCACTCCACAAAAAGGCGTACGGGATTTTTCGGATTTAAAAATCCTTCGATTTTGGGTCCGGATTTGCGGATATTTCCAGATTTTAAGCAGGATTTTTCGGATTTTTTCGGATTTTGAATATTTCTTCCGGGACTATTCCCTCCTTCAAAACTCTATAGAAATGGCAGTCAGCTTCATAACAAGTCCAATTGCTTGACCGTTCTGATTATCGCCAAATGCTAATCAGCACATTTTCATTGATCCATGCAGTTCTCTGATACGAACTTATTAAAATATCAGTCCTATAGCAGTGTCCTTAAGACTTAAAAGCATAACTCAATGGAACAACTATAGAAAGCATACAATAATACATTATATACTCTACTACCCTGAACTAAATAATTAGCAAGAGGAGAAACGTTTAGGGGTTTTGATTGATGCAAATCTCAGTTTTGAAAAGCATGTAAGAAATATTTGTTAAACGGCTCGAGGGGTGTATCACTCCACAAAAAGGCGTACGGGATTTTTCGGATTTAAAAATCCTTCGATTTTGGGTGCAGATTTGCGGATTTTTAATACAAGAAATAATACAATAATACAAGAAAGTCATTGCAAAGGAAATGACACTGATAGTTTACACTTAGATGGATTCAAAATCCTTAACTTTAGTAGGCAAGTAAGTGCAAATAATAGATGTTTTGGAGGGCTTCTTTTGTTGTACCGTGAATCATTTTCAGGGGGTATTAAGATTGTGAATAAGGAGCGGCCAGATAAACTATGGATTAAGATTGATAAAAAATGTTTGGGCTTGAAAAAGATATTTTCATATGCTTTGTGTATGTGAGCCCCCACACATCTCCATACTTTAAGTCACTGGCCTATGATGTGTTTACAGAAATTGAAAATGAATGCTCTTATTATAAGACATTAGGAAAGATCCTGGTAGCTGATGATCTCAATGCTAGGACAAATAATGATCCTGATTTTGTAATAGACATAGACGACAGGTTTTCTCCTATAAATGACATAGAATCTTACCGATTAGATGATAGTCTGCCGAGGAAAAATATGGATGTGCACAAGGTGGATCCCCATGGTGAGAGGGTACTAGAACTTTGCAAGTCTCACTATCTCAGAATTCTTAATGGCAGATGTAGAGGTGACCATGTAGGTATTTTTACACGCTTTCCAATTAGAGAAGGAGAATTACCGAGTACCATAGACTACATAATTGCAGACAGAGATTGATGGACAGTATTGCAAGAATGTATATATCCCCTCCTTCTAGTATATCAGACCATTGTCTTGTGAAAACAGAAATTTGTACCCAGTCTCATGTAGTGAAGCATAAAAAGGTAGCTCCAACTAAAAATACCACAATTAACCCCATCAAAGATAGATTTAAAGTTGACAAGGTCTCGTTACATAAATACCAGGTAGCCTTGAAGTCAGAAGTGAACAAGGGCAAGTTACCGCACATTGTTGAATCCCAGTTTAACGAGATTTTAACGGGCGTTTTTAACAGTATCCGAAGTACAAGATATTATTCTAGAAACTGCGACCCAGGTCATGATCCCTTGTAAAAAGAAACATGTAAATAGGAATCATAACAATAAAAAACCTTGGTTTAAGGATGAATGTCGTCAAATGAAGTCAAGATTAAATCAGGCAAGAACGAAGTTAAAAAATAGTCCCTATGACAGGAATATAATTGATAAATATATACGTACTAGGAAGTTGTACAAAAGATGCACGAGGAAGGCAGAGAAACAGTATAAAGAGGAAATGACCAATAAGCTATTAGAAATTGAAGATCAAGATCCGAAGACATTTTGGAAGCTGATAGATAATATGAGAAAATGGGGGAAAACGTCAAAGGATTCTGCTAATGCTATCCATCAGACTAAGTGGTACGACCACTTTTCTAAGTTACTCAACAATAACAATGAGTATTGATAGCAAAGGACCAGGAAAAACTTCTTGCTGAATTGGAGAAGACACCCTGTTTTATTAAAATTTGACTTCAGAATTTGCGAAGAAGAGCTCCTTAAAGCTTTGAATAGTTTAAAAAAGAACAAATCGCCGGGACTCGATAATGTAATTGGGGAATTAATTATTTGGGGCAAGGATTCATTGGTAGGGCCTCTCCTAAAAATTTTTAATCTGGTATTTCGCTCTGGTGCATACCCTGCTCAATGGTCAACAAGTTTCTTGAAACCCATCCATAAAAAGGGCTCCCTCTCAGACCCAGATAATTATAGGGGTATTGCGGTTAGTTCATGTTTAGGCAAGCTATACAGCATCGTCCTGTTGAATAGGCTAGAAAAGGAATTAAAGTCGAAAGTTCCTATTTCAGAGAACCAAATTGGGTTTACAAAAGGTAAAAGAACATCTGATCACATTTTTGTGCTAAAATCTATCATCGAGAAAACATTGAAAATGAACAGGTCATATCTATATGTTGCATTTATTGATTTCAAAAAAGCATATGACAGCGTCCATAGAGATCTCTTACTTTTGAAGGTTCTAAAAAGGGGTATCAATGGCCTTCTCTACAGAAATATAAAGCAAATGTACAAGTCTACAAAATATTGTACTAAGTTAAGCAACGGGTTTCTCAATCCCATCTCAAGTAATATTGGTTTAAAGCAAGGATGCTCTTTAAGCCCTTTGATATTTAACATCTTCATTGACGACATATCGGACATATTTGATGCAAGCTGCGACCCTGTTAAGGTTGATGACGTAGGCCTAAATCATCTCCTCTATGCGGATGATCTGATACTACTACCGGGTGCGCCAAAATAAACTATGCACGTTTGGCAGGCCACGATAAATCGTAATTCGTAAACAGGACCGATTTTGAAGATTTATGACTTAATAGTTAGCAGAAAGCCTGAATTAGATTCTAGGAATTTTTGCAAATTTTTCTGTTTTCAGTTTTTAGAACTACAAGTGAGTTTCTTAAAATGTTCGTTTTCGAAAACACTGAAAACGATAAAAAAACATCGATCAATCTTTCTAAAGAATCGAAATGAATGGACAAAGAGAAAACTTTTTCGTGGTGATTTGGGATTTAGAAATCGACTAATTGTAAGTTGCTTTATGAGAGTTCGTACTATATTGGGAGAAATGTAATAATATTTTAAGGATATAAAGGAATGTCTTTTCTTTTGTAATGTTATTGAATTTATGCATTGGTGCAGGTTGTGTTCCTGTGTCAAGGGGGTTAAAAAGACAAGCGAGAAAGCGTCATGGGGCCAGCAAGCATGGAGTCTTGTTACATTTTTGATTTTGCGACTGCTTTTGGGGCGGTACTTCATTGTAACTACAACAGAATTTCACAACAGGCCAATCGTTGAAATAACGCTCGTGCAGAAGTTTACAATAATCAATTTCCAAATCTCCAAATCACGCTGAAAATGCTTTCCCTTTGTCCATTCATGTTGATTCTTTAGAAAATTTGATCAACGTTTTTTGATGGTTTTCAGTGTTTTCGAAAACGAAAATTTTAAGAAACTCGCTTGTAGCTCTAAAAAGCGAGAACGGAAAAATTTGTAAAAAATTCTAGAATCCAATTCAGGCTTTCTGCTATAGATTAAGTCATAAATCTTCAAAATCGGTGCAGTCTACGATTTATCGTGGCCTGCCAAAAATGCATAGTTTATTTTGGCGCACCCGGTATCAAACTCATTGAATGGTTTAGAAAATAGTCTATCTAACCTGGATACATTTTCCAAAACTTGGCAACTTAATGTTAACGTCCAAAAAAGTAAAATAATGGTTTTCAGCCCACAAGGGAGAGTCCCGAAGAACTTTTGCTTCAAGATTAAGGACCAAGATATGGAGATTGTGCAAAATTTTTGTCACCTAGGCATAACTATCTCTTCTACTGGCTCATTCCATTACACAAAGAGAAATTTACAAGGATTCCCACCCAAGTTCATCATAAAGCTTTTGCCTGCTTGTACCTCTCCATGGCCCAATCACAGCCAAACATGCTGCATACTGCGTTTGCTCAAGACGCTTTGTAATAACTGATCTGCTGAAATAATAGCTTGATAGACTCTGGTAACTTCTTCGAATCGAATAGAGAGAAGTTTGAATCTCCATGAGCTTGGCTTCACAGCCTTTTTCATTTAAAATAATGAACGAACTTCAGCAATTATTAGGGGGCTGACACCCCTCTCTACCGACGGGCCTGGTTAATATTGAATGAGCGAACGATACCAAAAATTGTTTACAAATGTATAATATAGTCCGAATCTGGAGGCACGTATTTCGTATCGGTAAGATTTTGCAATAAGCAAAGAAGTATCCTTTTTATTTGTAGGAAGTGCCCCAGTATATTAATGAAAAAGTTACCTTGAAGTGTCATCCGCCCCCCCCCCCCCCCAAGTTTGAGATGCTTCCTACGCCCCTGGTTGAGACGCAGAGTGTTTCGATGTCTCAGATAAAATGATATTGGCTAACACTGCAAAAAATGAAGAAATTTTACTAAAAATTTCATAGGGAAATTTTGGGGAAACGGACACTTTCGCCGTAATTTCCCAAGAAGGAAATGGAAATGTCCGTTTCCCTTAAATTTCCATGTAGAAACTGAATGGATCAAACCTGCACCAGCACAGTGTAATTTGCTGCTTCAAGTTTTGAAAAGTTATGTCATTCTCTCAATTTTCTCCAGATCATTATTTGAAGCTACGAATGAGAACGCCGAGTTAGCCAATGCCTTATTGTCACTTGGCCAGAAACACACATTACCAGATCCAACCAAACCAAGATTTGAGAACAACATCATTTATCAAAAACCAGGATTTTTGCCCTTATCTTCGAGCTCACATCCTTCATTTGCCGTTCCAACGGCTCCAAGCAATAATGGCTGGATCGGTGGGCCTTCGACGAGCTATCCTGGCTGTCCTTTTCCTACAATGAATGTAAACCATGCTCCAATTTGCAGCTGTTCTACAAGGTATAGCAAATTTGTTTTTTTCGTTTAAATGATTTTTAGATGCTTACACTCCTTACACTACAATCTCCATAACGACACATCCTACATTCTTAAAATGTGTCACAAAAGATTCGTCACATTTCAATGATTTTAGCCTGTTTTCCAGCCCACTATTCCCAGGGAACAAGTGAAATTGGGTCTGGTTAACACGCAAAGTGATTCAAGCGATGTATAAGAACATGTAAGATTGAAAGGAAACAACTTTATTTTAGCAATCTTAAAGCACTAAAGTTCTGCGTTTGGGTCCATTAGACAGGGAATTTCCTCTAACTACCTAGCAACCTGCCTAACCTTTTTTGATGCTATGCTTGATTTGTACTAAAGGTAAATTTATACGATGAGCCAGTGATGGGACGAACCTATTATTTTGAATCGGTTCATCTCTTGGCCCATCGTATAAAACAGACTGAATTAATGAGCACGTGCCCAAGATAAGCTCATCATGGGCTCATCGGTTTCAGACGAACCAATTCTAATAAGTTCATGTTTGGCTCGTCGCCATTTTATAAGATGGGATGATCCATCGATGAACCAATTCAAAACAGGCGCCAGTCCGCAAATTTGGCTTGGAATATCCAAATGAGCATGCGCAGTACAGTAGTGTTTAGCTTCTCAATGAAAAAATAAAATGGCCGTTCAGGAAACTTGCTTCGTCAATCTTTTCGGAACGTGGCAATAATATCGATCCTGGCGAAGGAACTTTGGATTGAAGTAGCGAGCAGGGCCCGTCGGAAGCGGGGGCTGGCGGGCTTCAGCCCCCGCAATAATTTGCTGAAGTTGAAATTCAATTTCAAGGCGAAAGAAATGATATCCTGTCAGATATGGTCACAAGAAGAACAAATCTATTCAGAATCAAGTCAACGGGGACATTGAACACCCATTACCAGAATTTTTAGAATAACAGTTCATTCCAAGTGCGCACATCCACGTCTGATCCGATAGTGAAGTACAACCCCCCCCCCCCCGCGGGTATGAAAGCCAAACTCTTGGAAATGAAACAGCAATGAAGAGTCAAACCTATCCGTATTCAAGGAAGTTACCAGAATTTATCAAGCTATCACTTTTGATATTATGTGATTAAAAAACAGTCTATATCCTCGTGAAATTGAAGTCCTATTTTCAAAATTTTCACGGAAAGATCCCCATTTGTCATGATCCTTTACTTCTTTAAAACGCAAATTCTCCAAAATTTTGCGTTTTCCGACGATCTAGAGAGCGATCATGAAAAATTTTCCAGGGGTCCAACTCCCGGACCCCCATATTTGCTCGCTACGCTCGTATCGAGCTTCAGCCACCCAATACCCTCACCCAATACGTATGAATTTCGTTACGACGGGCCTGGAGTGACGAAGATAATGTTCTTTCCTCTCCTGGAATGTTTACGCTAAATTCGACTGAAAACAGCCACTCTTTCGTTGTTGTCAATATTGATCGGCGCCATTTTGAAATTTTGTACTGACAAAGGACGCATGCGTGAAATTAGCAATATTAGGCAATTGGTTCATCTTCAGCCCATCGCATAAAACCAAACATCGATTTTGACGAGCCAACGATGATCCAATTCAATAATATAACTATTGCCCATTAGTGTGGATGTTTTGTGGCAAAGATGCCAACCATAAAATGAACCGTACCCATAAGCGTGCTTTAAGAATACTCCACAATGATTACGACTCTTCCTTTGATACACTTTTGGAGAAAAGTGACACTGTAACGATCCATATTAAAAATCTCCAAAAATTGATGCTAGAAATCTTTAAGTCAATGAACCAGCTAAATCCATCATACATCTGGCACCTTCATGAAAGGAAGGAGATTCAGTATGACCTCAGAACTAAGCATCTGTGTAAATTGCCGATTACGAGGACGATAAAATTTGGCATGGAGTCGCTCTCATTCAGAGGAAGCATATTGTGGAACAATCTTAACGATGAAATAAAGGAGCTATCAACGGTTGCAAGCTTTAAAACAAAGATCAAAACCTGGACGGGTGAACAATGTAATTGCCGAATTTGTAAATAGCCTGTCCACTACGTTATGTATATTTCTTAGACATTTGTAAATTATATTGGGTTCGTCCCATCATCAGCTCACCGTATAAATTTACCCTAAATCGACTATAGGGATTGAAATTAGACTCGGATACATTTTGAATTTTGACCTGAAGTGCCATTTTTGATAGCGTCAATGACTGTTATTTTAGAACTAATATCGTGATACATCTTTGTGTGTAAGTCTAACGTTTTCGAAAATACTGTAGTTAGGCAACATTATGATTTGACTAGTCCTTTCGATTGAGGAACAAATTTTTTCATTTCAACAAAATTTGAAAAATTGTCATGGCGTCATCGATCCAATGACGTCATAATTGAGCTTTTAGGGAATCATTTCTTCTCGATTTTAGTCTTTGGTTTTAGCTAAATCGACAATGCAGATTCTGAAGTCGATGAACAGTTTCTATGCCTAGAATTAAAGTTATAGATCATGTCATTTTCCCATTGCATTGCTCATCCTCCAAACAATGGGGAATATGACAGCATAGGTTCCAAATCTTTAAAAAGGCTGGTGTAAAATTGAGTGACCTATTTCTTTGAACTGAATGGCTTCAAAGACACTTTAGCTAATTCTCTATAATTCTACCGTTGGAATTTTCTGAAATCTTCGATATTTTCAGAATTAGAGTGTTTTTCTTCTTTTTCAAGAAATCAAGAAAAATTTTCAAAAAAACTTAAAACCATCGTAATTTCTAAACTGTTTGACGTAACATGAAATAATTTCGAAGAAAACCATAGTTTATGAATGCCTACAATATCGTATCAAGCAAAAGTCTGTCACTCATCTGGTTTATGATTTAGAAATTTGATGACGTCACATCCTCAAATGAGCTGAAATGTAAGATACACCGTAATTTCCAAAAATATTCAAAATTTTTGAAAAGTCCAACGGTAGAATTATAGATAAGTATCTAAAGTTTCTTTCAAGCCATTCAATCAGAAGAAATAGGTCATTGAATTTTACACCCACCTTTTTTCGCCGAGTTAAAGATTTGGAACCTATGCTGAATATGACAAGGTCTAAGACGCTAGTTCTGTACATAATAATGCGCTATTTCTCTACATAATAACTCTTCAACGACTGCCAATGCGCAATCTACATGGTCGATTTGGCTAAAATTAAAGAAACGATTCAAGATGAAAAGATTTTAGAAAAGCTCAATGATCACGTCATTGGATCAATGACGTCATGAAAATATTTAAAATTCGTCAAAATCAAAAACTTATACTGGGTGACCCAGGAAAAAGTTCCCACTTTTGAAAATTCATAGCATCAAAAGTACTAGATGAATGGGAATGAATCAATATTTACTTGACAGCCAAAATATCGAAGTGTTTTTGTGATTTTTTTTCAAATTTATAAAAACTTTGTGGTTGGAAAATGACTGAAACTGGCCTAAAATGCATGATCAAATCATAAAAGACTCATCGCTCAGAGCAACAGAGAAAAAGCAATTTCTCATAGGTGAGAGATATCGTCTGCAGATTTATTGCCATGGGATTGAAAATCTTTAGTATCTGTTTGAGAATCTATGTCTTATTACTCTTGAGAGAGGTGAAACGCCCGTGTGTATTGTTCTGTGTGAGGAGAGTCCTAAAGATTTGATCAAGTGTTTTAGGCCCTTTTTCAGTCATTTTGAAAACATGAAATTTTGGAAATTTGAATTTACCTACCGGGTGTCCCAAAAAAGGTAACAGATTTGATGGGGACTAGTGATGAGAGTATAAGTCCAATCGATCCCAAATAAGTTTTGGAGTACTCTTCGATAGTTAACTTGAAGATTAATACCTCTTTTGTTGATATTGGCGCATCAAGAGTTGAAATATTAATCTCGAAAGCCAAAATTTGCGTTTATCTACAAACCAGAGCCTTTTGGTTTTGGCCTAAACTGCTAACGCGCTGGTTAGGGGAATCTCCTCAGTCAAAGACATTTTTGGACAAGGATCGGTCCTTTGGGTACCCGTTTGAAAAGAACGTAAAAAACCGAAAACTAACAAACAAGCTAATGAATTTAGAGGAGCATCGCCCTAAATGGTCAGCCAACGTTTTTCATCATATCTGACCGCGCTGCAAAAACTTCGTTTCAAAAGGAGTTCGGGCCTGGATTTTGCAGGAAAGTGCGTTAAAATTATTCGCTGATGCCAGTTCTCAGATTTTGTCTTGTTGTTGTCGTTTTGTACCGCCTATCCTTGTCCTGAAGGATGTTTTTAAAACACTTACCTGAAATAGATAAAGGTGAGACTATTTTATGTCCTTGCGGTTTTCCAAGCCCAATATTTCTTTTCTTCGCGTTGCCTCAGGATTTTGCATTGTTTTCAGGCAACTCCAACCCTCCAAAGGTTATTTTTGAAGAAAAATCTCAGAAATTTGCTTTGAATGTAAAAACCGGGGGCTTTATTTCGGTTGTGGTCAGACTGGCCAACCTGCGCCCCTATTGGTCAGCCTGTTGATTCTGACTTCCCTTACTGACCCCCCTGTCAACCACACTGTTGGAAGTCACGAGGTTAAAGTCATAATCCTCAAGATAATAGTAAAATGATAAATCTTGATTTTTTTGCCAATTACTGCCTTGTTGATTTCATTTGTGTAAGGTTTCATTCACGAACTAACTTCCCGTTGTAGTCAATTGCATCATTTTATCTATCAATAATTTGAAATGTAACCATATCAATTCATGCTTCTTGCAAACCCCTCCTCCCTCTGCTTCATTTTCAAGAATATCCCGTAGACCTCCTTATTCCTTCCCCCGGCACTAACAGTTTAATAATCCTGCTTTCCTGCTTAGGTTTGCTGCGACGAGATAAGTTCAACCATGTAACTTCGAAGGCATCGTTATGAATTAAGAGTACGTCCAAATTAGACGCCATGCCAAAGATTAGGCCGTTCAGACCGGCTTGCATTTGAACTGAAAATTTACCAAGACAAACAAGAAGCTAGTCGTTATATTTAAGTTTAGCTTTCAGAAAGAGTTAATTAACATGTTTATCGTGATTTGCCCAGTCTTTAGGGCGTTTCCTTATTTTCAAATCGATTTTGTTGCGAAACCTGACAATTTAGGGCGAAGCCTCTCTAGTCACCAAGGAATATTTTTCTCCAGTCAAAATGCATTTACAAAAGTACACAAAGCCAAGCATGAATGAGCATTTTGTATGTTCCCTTGGGCATATACGATTGCTTGTTTCGTAATAATTTCGTGAGAGATGATGCAAAAAACATTTCATTCAAGCAATGAAGATTGCAAGATGGTCTATGTGTTAAAGCCTACGGGACTTATTTCGCTGATGAATAACTTCTCTCAGGTAGGTGTAATTCAAAGTTTTTGTAGAATCAAGAAAGTGGTCTCTTCGGGGCTAAATTCTTGAATCTGATTGTGAAGGTCAAAGTCAAATTTCTACTAGAATGTGTTCCTAAGCACGGGATTTCTTGTTTGTACTTGGCTATGATTGAGGAGATTCCACAGCACAGCGAGTTAACAGCTTAGGCCAAACCCCAAAAGCTCTGGTTTGGAGTTGGACACAAATTTGGACTTTCAAGATTAATATTCCAACTCTTGATGCACCAATATCAACAAATAAGGTATCAATCTTCAAGTTAACTATCTAAGAGAACTTAAAAACTTATCAGGGATCAATTGAACTTAAATTCTTATCGCTAGCCCCAATCAAATCTGTTACCTTTTTTTGGGACACCCGGTATACTTGCAGTGCTCGTAAGAAGACGAGAAAAATCACAAAAATACTTTGATCTTTTGGCTCTTTAATAGAATTTGAATCATTCAAATCCATGAAGTGTGATAATCGATAGGAACTGGAATTGGGAGGAACATGTTAACAATCTCCGTACCAAGGGGTGACCAAGGTTTCTCGCGCAATCGGATTTTTGAAATATTCCAGGAAATTTTTACCTCAAATTACGTTGTGTAAAATGTATAGGGGTATCGTCGAGCCCCATTTTCGGTTCTGTTGTTTGGTGTGGGGGTGCTTTGGGGTGACTAAACTGCAAACACAGCGAAAGTTGCAGAATCAAACAGCTAGAATTATAACTAAAAGTAGATTTGATACGCCTACTATGGCATTAATTCACAGTTTAAATTGGCCAACTGTAATTGATATTTGAATTGATATAACTGATCTCTCGTTACCGTTATGGAAAACTGAAAATGGGCAGAGGGCTATATCTTTTCATGGATCTAAGCTTTGGAATCAACTTGAACCTGATGCTAAACAGGCACCCTCCCTTGCCACCTTTAAGAGTAGAATGAAAAACTAGCCATGACGAGAATTCCTATTATGTTAATTATCATGTAGTTCTTATGGGCTGACAAGCAAAGCAGAAAAGCAGTTCTTATGAACTGACGGGGCTACCGTGCCTAAATAAATGAAAATGAAATAAAAATGAAATAAAAATGAAATAAAATTGTAATGAAATGAGCAACAGGATCATCAGGCTGCTTTTTGTTTTGCAATCAAGGTAGTTGCGATTACTTGCAATCATTTGTAAAAAGATGGCTGCCACACAGCCAGCTCTTGGCGCAAAGTCGCACTTTCCATCATGTTCCAATGCTCTTCTACATAGGACTATTGCTGCAGTAGACTTGGCAAAGTAACCAGAAGTCAGTTACTTCAGAATAAAGAACCTGCCTTTTACGGGTCGTGCTCCATCCTAATGGTGGTAGACCATTGCAATGAAGCAACTGAAACAACTGGCCCATATTCAGGGCATTGTTTTTGATATTTATTGTTTATCTTCGACCTTTTATCTGGCATTGGGCTACTTCCCGAGGTACGAAAAATACCAAAATGTTTCGTTTTCACGAAGTGCAGAGTGATCAATTTCATTTTTCATTTATATTCTTTAAACACGGTAACCCAGTCGAAGGTTGCTTTTTTTTATACATCATTTAATAACTTACAATACATATTACTTTCAACATTACTTACAGAATACCATACCCTTCTACTAATACAATACCAATTGGAGCGAAAACTACGACTACCTCATGGCAACATAAAACAGGAAATACGAACATGCCACTGCACGTAACTACTAGAGAGAGAAATAATTGCTAAAACTACACGTAACTACAAAAAAAGAAAAAAAAACATTTACCTTTAAGGGGACATAAATATAATACAGATCACATTTTACAATACTTTCTAATTACAAATAAATAGGTTAGGCCGTTGGGCACAAGATTTAGGGATATTCAATGAAGAGGACCATGATATTATACGAAGCGTTCCGTTCTTGAAATATACAAGATGGTTGATTTTAAGATGAAGTTATTTACTTGCTTTTCAGGGGGCCATGACAAAAATTTGCAATTTAAAATTTACAAGTTAATCTACAAATCTACAAACGAAAATTAATAATCTAATTACAAAACTAAACTAAACTTAGAATTAATTCATTGCGATCTAACCAAAAGTGGCAGGACACAATCAGACCGAACCAAAAACGAATCAGACACTACGCCAACCCTGAAATGCCACACTTTCATGCGGCACCTCATGGCAGGCAAAGAATCCGACCGACCCCAGTCCAATCCAACTGCTTCCCACCACCTATGATGATGCTTTAAAGTTGATGTTTAAAAGCATATAAAGAGGGCGCTTGCTGAACCTCAGGCTCAAGGGTGTTCCACAGATGCACACCACGATATGAGAATGACTTTTGTCCATTGCTCGTTTTAAAAAGATGGCGCTTAAGTCAGTCTCAGAGTTTCTCAACTTGACAGTGTCCCGTGTCGAGTTCTTGGAAAAGATATTCGAGAGATACGTCGATGCCAGACTATTTAAGGATTTGTAAACGATGGTCGCTGTCCCTCGTTTGATAATTTCAGTGATAGTAGGGCACTAAACCTTTTATATAAGGGCATCAGCATGAGCATCATAGCCATAAGCGTACGGGAAAAAAAGTCTAGGGGGGCTGCCAAACACAAAGTCCATTGTTTACGCATATGATGATAGCTACTATTTGTCACAATTCTGGCAGCGTGATTTTGTAACTTTTGCAGTGTAAGTCTCTTAGATTCCCCACAGCTCCCCCACACAGAACAACAGTAGCGGAAATGTGGTTCAACAATACCTCTATAGATTTAGCCGAGAGTTTCCTGCAGGCCCATAGCAGCTATTGGGGCCGGTCAGGCCCGCCCCCCCAATGATTTCCAAAAGTTGAGTTATTTTATTCGTCATAATAACGTAGAAAACTAATCATCAGTGACAGGTCCTTACCTCTGAAACGAGTCAAGACCTATTATGTAAGGTCAACAACAGCAAAACCGCCTCAACCACCAAATGGTGCAACATGTGCACAAATACAGAGTTGACAAACTCGACCTTGTCAGCATCGTGAACGAATTTGTTGGAAATCCCGATGCAAGAAAATTTAACTTTTGAATTATTACTAAAAAATTATTCTAAAATGACGTAAGCGATTTTATTTATTTTGTTGTTCACGTTTCTATCATGAAGCATCCAAATTACAGGACAATAGCTAAATTGAGACAATATAAAAGCATTCATCACTGTCTGCAATTTCTCCTGGTCCATGAATTTTGCAACTCGTGCAAGCGCATGAAGCTTCTGGCCAGCTTTTTTGCGTATATTTTCAACGTGACACTTGAAGTCTACGTTTTTATCAAGTGTTATACCAAGGAGCTTTTCTTTGTCAGATTGTTCTATACAGGATGTGCCAATGTTCACTGAAGTGCCAGGCGACTTACTTCCGAATAACATAAAATGACACTTTTCATCATTTAGCTTCATATGGTTGTCAACAAACCACTTGGAAAGGCGGCTAGCATCTGCTTCTAATTTATATTGAGCTTTATTTACATCAGAATCGCACGCAAAGATAGTCGTATTATCCGCATAATTGCAGACCTCAGTGTCATTCACCAAAAAGAAAATATCGTTAATAAATATATTGAACAGAAGGGTTCCCAAGACCGAACCTTGCGGCATATCTTTTGTTGATTCCTTCCATTCACTGAATGATCCATTTACCTTGACCCTCTGTATTCTTTCATTGAGGTAGCTGTAATGCCCCGGCAAAACGACTGGACATTTGCACTGAACATGCACTGGACAAATGTCCAGCTTGTTCAGTGTGTGGACATCAGAAAAATGTTGGGGGTGGCAAAACGACTGAACATTGTCCAGTGAACTTTTCCTCTGTGATAGAATGCGTGCGGTTTTGGGGTGTGGAATCTAGTATTAGAGTCTGGGGCAAACTGGCAACAGGGCACCAAAGAGAAAGAAATATAAATTCTGGCGCCAAAATTTTGACAACAATCATAGATCGTAAAAGAAAGGTTGCCATGATTTTGACAATTATGGAGGCTATTGACGATGAAGAACCTAGACGAGGCCGTGGAAAGACACGGCAATGGGTAAAGCGACGAGAAGAAAGAGGTATGTTTAATAATATCGTGCATGAACTGACACTAGAAGACAGTGTGGCCTACAGAGAAATGATGCGAATGAAGCACGAAGATTTCCTCGTAATTTTAAATCATATCGAGAAAGACATCACTCCACATCAAGTAACAGGAGGTAACACAGTTATAAGTCCAAAGTCAAGGTTAACCTTCACATTGCGATTTCTTGCAACAGGAGAGACTTTCCGTTCACTTGCATTTCAATTTCGAATATCACGACCTGCCATTTCCTACATAATAAAAAGTGTGTGTCAGGCAATCATTAAGAATATGGAGCCAGTGTACCTAAAAGTCCCCAGTACTGAGGAAGAATGGCTTGCCATTGCAAAGAAGTTTTATGCGAGATGGCAATTCCCCAATTGCATTGGTGCCATTGATGGCAAACACATAGTCATACCAACCACCAGGGGATGCTGGGTCTAAATATTATAACTATAAACACACGCATTCAATTGTGTTAATGGCGGTAGCTGGTCCAGATTATGAGTGCATATACGCTGACGTTGGGACGAATGGTCGAGTTTCAGATGGCGGTATCTGGAATAAAGTAATCTCTGCCAAAGAATTGAGAATGGTGAAATTTCTCTCCCCCCTCCAAGGTGCCTTCCATTGGGTGTCAAGGAAATTCCATACGTCCTTGTTGCAGATGATGCATTTGCCCTGAAACTCAACGTAATGAAGCCATACCCCCAAGCAGGTTTGGATGAAGCAAAACGAATTTACAACTATCGTCACAGCAGGGCCTGGAGGATATCAGAAAACCTCTTTGGAATTATAGCCAATCGTTGTCGTCTATTTCGATCAGTGATCTTACTGCCACCGACAACCATCGAATACCTCACAATGGCCACACTCAAAATTCACAATTTTTTAAGGCAGAGTGACTCTAAAGGCACTTATTGCCCATCTGGTCTTACTGACAGTGTTGGAAAAAATGGTGAAACAGTCCCAGGAAGTTGGCGATCAAAAAATCCAGTGGAATCAATGGTACCACTAACTGTTCCTGCCACTGGTCACAATGCAAGTAAGAATGCAAAAGAAGTTAGAGAATGTCTAAAGGATTTTTTCTGTAATGAGGGTGCTGTTGAATGGCAGTGGGACAAATAACTTGAACAAAATAAACTTTGAGTGTGGTGTAAACAGATGACTGAGTTAAAAACTGTGATATCTGATAAAAGTTTTTCAAGCACCCCTAGTTCAAGGCTCATTACAAAAGTATCTTTAGATTTTCTGAAAAAGGCTGACAAATTTTGAAAGTGCAAAAAGCATGTCTCAAATTGCTAGAAAGTGTCTCTTTTTGTTTGTCACCTTCTTTAGAAGTCCATCTTGATACTAATGAAAGAGCCTCACATACACTCTAATAAAAATCATGAAAATTAAAATTAATTTCATCATCAAATTTTAGTATGTAAGTAGGAATATAAAAATTGCTATCTAGACTAAATGTGTACATAGAACATGATGCTCAACTCCAATTCCAGATGCTGAATATTTAAAACATGTTTTGGATTTCTATCCTGAAAAAATGGACCATGCAGCACTTTATGGAAAGAGAAAAAATCTGGTTTGAGACAGAGCATGGGAGCCTTTTCCCTTACTGTTTTTGCCTGATAATCAATAAACCTTATCTGCAAGTACATATTCAAAAGTTTCTTATAGCCATAGGATTATCTCCAAAGAGGAGGCTTTGCACATATCAACAAGGATTTCTCATCAAAGAATTCTCTCAAATTCATGTTTAAAACAAAAGAACGCATACAGTAGGAACTGTCAGATATATAAACAGCAATACTTGAATCATGTTACTTCAAAAGATTGAAAATTAAGTTGAAGGCTAGCTAATTGTAATAAGAATTTCGTACTACAAACAGTTGCAAATTGGTATTTCTCTGCCATATTTTGAGTGTGAAATAAGGCTCAAAATTTTGGTTGATTGTCCTATAAATCCCATCATCTTGGCTCTATAGTTCCTGGTCTAATTCCTTTCTTGTGTACAAGATTTTTGTGTGCAGACATATCTAACAAATAGGGCCATTCTAAATAAAGAAATCTTTTTGGGTCAAACTATGGTCACATTCTATACATCCCAGATAAGATAGCAAAATGTTGGTAGCACCCCCTGTGGGATAAAGTTTCATAAATGTTAATAAAGGTAGCTTTAAAGAACAAAACAATAATTCAGCATTGTCACAAAACAAAAGGTGTTAATTCAGCATGGTTAGATATGATGCAGTTGGCGTTGGCATTTCCATGTTCATTGTTTGTCCATAGTGATCTTGATTCAAAGGATACCGCATTTGACTGACAGGAGGAGCATAGCTGTTATTAGTAGCTCCAGTCATCTGCATGTTTATACCATTCATTTCTATATAAAAAATGACACCACTT
The DNA here is from genome assembly GCA_039566865.1 of Aurelia coerulea. Lineage (NCBI taxonomy): Eukaryota > Metazoa > Cnidaria > Scyphozoa > Semaeostomeae > Ulmaridae > Aurelia > Aurelia coerulea. The sequence goes on along the minus strand of CM076955.1, from coordinate 10,332,579 downwards.
ATCCTCTTTTCTGCTAGTACTCTTGCTCTATGATCAAAAGAGTGCAACTTTTCTGTGATAAAAAGTGCAAAATGGCATTGGTTTGGTTGTTTTGCTGGGTTTGCTGGTTCTTTCAAAGCAGCTATGCAAGTGTTCATCAGCTCAACCTTCTTTTCTTCCACTGCTCCCTTTTTCAATTTTGGGGTTGATGCTTGTCTTTGGGCTGATCTTGAGTGATCACCATCTGATGTTCTGTCAACTTCTGGGTTTCATTTTCAGTGTCATTGAGGGAACCTTGTAAACTGTCTCTGCTCTCTGCTCTCTCCTGGCTGAAGCACTGGACGCACAAACTGGGGCCTGTCCCAATACATCCATGTAGATGTGTACAATTGATCTGTGCTCTGACCAGATTTGGTTCTGTTGACCTTCGTAATCTCTCTGCCAAGTTGAGATCTCAGTGTTAGAATTTTTGTCTTGATTTTTGCTGGTGATGCATCCAGAGAATCACTCATCTCATTCAGAGCCCTTTCCCTTACGTCTTTAAGATGGTAAGATTTTTTTTTTTTATATAATCTCATAAAAATACCACAACTACAAAAGATTACAAAAACGATGCCACAAGGAGAATGGAAATACATATCAACCCTGTGGACATTTAACATATAGTTATAAATCTAAACATTAAAGAAGAAAATTAACTAATACAAACATTTACAAAGGGAGGATGTGTCCATGTATTGGGGGTTTGCAGCAGACATCAAAAGCGCTTTGTTGCGTGAACGAATTTTAGAGTAGCCTCGATTATTCTTTTATTAACGTCAGGTTGTAACCTTTCATTGCCATACAGAATGAGTTCAACTAATAATTCATTTGAGAGGTTAGAAAATCCACTAGGAGGCAATATTGCATTGAGACCATTGAGAAGCTCGCGTCTAGGTTCTTCATAAGATTGGCAAAGCAGCAGGTAATGTTCCGTGTCCTCAACACCATCATTTGCAGGACACATCGGGTCTATTGTATCTCTAAAATTGTGCCTAAATTTGTGAGAACTTAATTTGCTGAGGCCGACTCTTAACTGTGTAAGAATAGCTAAACCTTTCGGGTCATGAATCCCATATACTGGTTTCGAAGGGGGCCGAATTAGAGCTAATACTTTTGATTTAAAAACACTTAGCGAGGATGCCTGTCTAATTTCAGGATGGAGCTTGTCCCATTCGTTCAAAAAATTTGGGTAAAAACTGTTTTTAAATCTCTCTGTCCTTGCCTTTATTTGCCCAATGACATGATGCTCACGAAGAGAGTACATAGGCTGTTCAAGTTGTGGTATGGGATGCCTTGTATACTCTGGCGTAACGTTATTTACAATCTTGTAAAACATAACAAGGCGTCTGCTCCAGCGTCGCAGGTTCAAAGATTCCCATCCGAGCTCATTGTACAGTTTCTCACGGGATGTCCCTTTCCAAGCACCAGTTACTGCCAACGCAGCAGAGTACTGAACCGATTCTAGCTTCTCCATTTGGGTATTCAAGATAGTATCATGACTGAATTCACAGATTTTGCTGGGGTATGGTAGATAACATCACCATAATCTAAATGCGGTCTAACATAGAGTTTGTACAGCTCATTTAATGTGTGACGTGGCAAGTACTTTGAGAGGTATTTGATCATACCTATTCCCTGTCTAGATTTAGTAAGAGCTGTTTGTATATGGCTAGCAAATGACAACTTCGAATCTAATATAACACCGAGGTGCTTGTGCTCATCAACTCTCACCACTGGGTTACCTCCAAAAAGAATATCAGGATGATCTGTTTTGACTCTTTTCGTAGAAAACGTCACTTCCACAGCCTGTTTATTTGGATCAGGATTGAATGACATTCTCCATTTAGACGCCCAAGCTTTTATGATATCTAGGTCATGATTCATGTCGGAAGCAGCAGCGTTTGAATTATGTGCAATAGTGAAAAGGGACGTATCATCAGCAAAGAGTTTAGCATTGCATCTAAGGTCCTCGGTCAGGTCGTTAATATACACAAGAAAGAACAAAGGACCAAGGATTGAACCCTGGGGAACGCCAGCTGTAACTGAACCCCAATTTGACGTTTTACCATTCAGAACCGTACGTTGTTTTCTGTTTGCAAGGAAGCTTCGAATGATTAGAAGTAGATCATCGCGAATACCACAACACTGCAGCTTATAGATAAGACCATCATGCCACACTCTGTCAAATGCTTTAGATATATCAAGAAAAACTGATCGAACATCTAGAGTGGGATTACAGTCAAAAGCAGTGAATATCGTGTGGACAATTGACAATAGCTGGTTTATTGTAGAGTCGCCGGGACGGAAGCCGGATTGGTTTGGATTTAATAAGTTATTCACATTTAAGTGCTCATAGAGACTATCAAACATTAACTTTTCTAGAATTTTTCCAAAAATTGGGAGTAGGGATATCGGACGATAATTTTGCTTCAGTTGTTTGCTGCTTTTTTTGTGAACTGGTACTATATTAGCCTGTTTCCAAATTTGTGGAAAAATGCCTTTACTTTTACAGTTTTCAAAAATGAGCCTAAGTGGAACAACAAGTGCCTCTTCACTAATTTTTATCATACGCACAGAAATATCATCCCAACCATGAGCTTTGTTAGGATTTAATGACCGGATGATCTTTAGTATTTTCTCATCGGAAATATGGAAGGTGGTCAATGTCGGAGCATGGAAAGGAACATCATTGGGAACTGCACTGCCCGTATCAATAACGGTACATTGGAGTATGAAGTAGTCATTAAATATTTCTGCCTTAGTTGTAAAATCCAAGACAAATATATCATTTTCCAAAAGAGGTGGAATAATGGGAATTTTAACTTTGTTGAGAATTTTATTTATTAATGACCAATATGTTTTTTGACCTGTATTCGGATTTGAAAGTGTTTGACCAATTTTCATCAGGTATTTCTGCTTCGCATCCTCGATCATTTTAGTTCCCTGTGATATCATTCCCAGAATACCTTCTAATCTTTCTCCTGATTGGCCGCTCCGAACAAAGGATCTATATGCGCGATTCTTCTTTCGTAGAAAATTTTTTATTGACTGTGTTATCCAAGGTGCCTGCCGAGGCTTAACTGTTATGAGACTATTAGGTATGAAGTTGCTGAAAATATTTAGCAGAGCCTCGTTTAGACACTTAACTTGCTGATCCGGGCAATTTATTTGACCTAAGGTTTCCTGCCAATTGAACATGGCAATACTCCTCCTGATTGCAAAGATATTTGCCCGATCGTAAAACCATATTCTACGACGATAAGGGGGTGGAGCTACATTTGTTACAATTATTTTGCCATAGATGATATGATGATGACACAGTTCATCTAAAGAAGGGTGGACGCCACTTTCAAGAAATAGATTGGGCTGATCTGTAAGGACCAAGTCTATGCATGACTTTGACTCACCCATAATGTGAGTTGGTTCAGAGATCAGTTGGTTCAGGCCAAGGTCAGCTGTGAATGGCTCAAAGATTTTACCCTCTTCGTTTTCAAATTCACCATCCCACCATTGCAAGGAACGACAGTTAAAGTCTCCAGTGATTATAACACTGAAAGGATTCTCGGCAGACATCTTCGACAACATTAGTTCAAAATTATTTCTAAATCCCTCGAATTCTACTTGGGTTTGGCTTGGACTCCTATAGAGGACGGCAAAAAAGTATTTTTTCCGGTTGAGTTTGATCTCACATACTATGCATTCAGGTTGAGTCTCGAGGTCAGGTCTCCTTCTGGCAGGGAACGATTCTTTAACGTACAGCCCAACACCTCCACGTTTAACATCTTGCGGATAGTTACTTTTATGGAATGAGTAGCCATCAAGGCCTATCTTACTTTCATCAACAGTACTGTTAAGGTGCGTTTCTACGATACCTATCAGATCATAATCATAGACAGAATTATAAGCCTCAAGGAGGGAGACTCGGAGGAAATCATGTGCACTTATACTGTTCAGATTCCACGTACAAAAATGTAAAGAATTAGGGCCAGGATTTTTCTCTATGTCACCGCTCAATAAAAGTAACCTACCAGTAACATACCATTGTGATTGAAGTGTATGAAATGTCATGCATATCATGAAAAAGTAATTGTAGCTGAGCAGAAAGTATTTGATTGAGCTTTTCTGTCTGTGGAGAACACGTAGCAAAAAGAAAGGTGTCCTGGTAAGATTTATCACAAACATTCCATAAACAAGCTCTTTCCTCCAAAAGCTCAATCAGCAATGACACATCATCATTTGACCACTTCTTCATTTCTTTTCGGGTCTGTTTTCTTCCTGCTGTGGCATCCTTTTTGGCCTGCGTCTTCTGTGTTTTCTTGCCCTCCTGAATACTGCGAGCTTCATTTCCTGGCCTTTTATCGCCACTAGATTTCCTTTAATTAAATTTAGTATTGCCAACATTGTTGATCTTCCTCTTAATCACTTTTGAGAGTCTCTTTGCTTTTGATAAAACGCTGTTCATAACCCTAACTGAATCATCGTCCGAATTAGAGTCTGGTGTCGAAGGGCGATGAGGGATGCTGCTAGGCCCATCGACGTCGACATCATCGTATTCTTGTTCATCAGAACTGCAATTGTTCTCGTCAGAGGAACTGACTGGGGTGACTGAATACCTTTCTCTACTGTTAATGATATTAACTGATAGTCCTGATTCCATGATCGATGATATCTGGCCTGTATGCTTGATGATATCTGGATCTGAGAAACAAAATGGCGCCAAGCACAGTTCGCTGTTTCATTTGCAATGCGCTTGCGCAAACTGGACAATGTTCAGTTGGGTGGCAAAACGACTGAACATTTTGTTCAAACAAAAGAAATCCACTGAACATTTTGACTGCCTTCAAAATCCACTGAACAACGCTCAACATCGCTGAACACGACTGAACAAGGTTGGACAAGGTGGCAAAACGACGCAACATTTTACACTGAACATTTATCCAGTGCATGTTCAGTGCAAATGTCCAGTCGTTTTGCCGGGCATGGAGCTTAGCAATAAGTAAATCATGGTCAAGGCAATCAAATGCCTTAGAAAAATCCACAAGAAGCGCCCCTGCATGACCATTTTTATCAAGAAACTCCCTGCTTTTTCAATAAGTCTCATAAGTGCATGCTGTGTGCTATATCCTTTGCGAAAACCACAAAGATATATAGACATTACTGGTTCCATAAAGGGAATTATTTGATCTTGTATAATTCTTTCATATACTTTGGAGATTGCAGGTAACACAGTTATAGGCCTATAGCTTTTCTTAATGAAGGAATCTTCGCTTTTGAACAAGGACGATATTTCTCCAATTTTTAGCTCATCGGGGAACACACCAGTATTCAAACTATTATTAATCAAATTTTGAAGCTCAACACCGAAAACATCAAAATGCTCCTTGAGAAGCCTAGTAGGTAGGCTGCCCACGGGCAAGACTTTTTCGGGTGAAGCTTATGCAGCTGTACCACCACCTCTTGCAAAGAAACATATTTGAATTCAAATCTATGTTCAAATTGCACCCTATCTTTGATAAGTTTTACAGATGGATGAAATTTGTATTTCGTCAGGGCAATATCGAGTGGATCACTGATTTCATTGGTTGGCGTCAGGTTCTCACTTACTGTAGGAATTGATATGCTATGAATTGTACTAGGTTAATATAAGTTGTAATAGTATTTAATTTTGTAAGTTTGTAGTGGAGGGCCCCTTGAAAATCAGCATTGCTGACGGGCTACCCTCTTTAAATATTTGAAATGAATGAATGAATGAATGAATGAATGAATGAATGAATGAATGAATGAATGAATGAATGAATGAATGAATGGACGAATATTTATGCAGAATGTACACTTCAACTAGTTAAACTGCTGTTATCAATGTGTGTCCTGTGCCCTATGCCTTAATTTTACAATAAAAATTAAAAAGACAGATTATTTATTTATTTATATATTTTTATTTGATTATTTACAGTCAAAGTATTTACAAATTAATGTCCTTCAGAATGTTCTTTAAGTTTTTTCTCGAATTCATTGTAGTTCTCAATTTTACGAAGTTCCAGCGGTAGTTCATTGTACTCCTTCGCACCCATAAACATAAATGATTTTCGTGCGTACTGAGTCTTGATCCTTGGAAGTAATATCCTTCAGAAACCCATGGTGGCCTTCTCCAGTAAAATGTCTGAAGAATTCCGCCTGGGGTACTGAGGCCCCCGAATTAAATTTACGACTGCACGCCTTGTAATTATCAAGCATAAGCCTAAAAGGCGTGCAGGTGCTACCAACATATTGTACACCACAAACAGTACATTCCAACAAGTACACAACGTTTGACGAGTCACAATTAAACGAATAGCTTATCCTATATTCCCGGCTATCTATGTTAGAATAAAAATTTTCACTGTTAGTCATGACATTACACACTTGACAACGAGATTTACCACAACGAGAACATCCCTTCTTATCAGTCCCCCCATTTCCCTCATTACTAAGCCTAGCCCTAACAAGTATATCCTTAAGGTTCTTACATCTCCTAAATGCTACAAAAGGTGGCTCAGGAAACACCCACCTATGCTCCTCCGAGTTCGTGAGCATAGGATGAAGTCTCTTGGCAACCTTCCCCAAACTATTGAGTGCTGGATGGTATATCGCAACAAGTGGAACCCTTTCCCCCCTCCCTTGGTTATTGGTCCTATTTACCGCATTTGCTAGAAGAGTTGTCCTATCCAACCTACGTACCCTATCTATTTGTTCGTTAACTAAAGACTCTTTTTTTTTATATATTCAATCAAAATTTTACAATACAAGGTACTTATCTAACGCTACTTACAAACTACTTTACTATACTACAAGGACGAATGCCACGGAGAGCAAAAATCTATGGCAAATCCACAGCCTTAATATAGAAAATAAGATAAAAAAGACAAACAAACAAACAAAAAACTTTAAGTCTATCTCAAGTTAGACGTCATAAATTTTCGAAAAGAAGCAATTAAATTTGCTCCCACGTGGCAAGTTTGCGTCGCCCTTTCACGTGTAACGTCTAATTTAAGATAGACTTTAACATTACAAAGAAATACAAGAAACGACTAACAAAGAAAGAAAATATACGAGAAGGGACTAGGTAACGGTGAGGTAACATGGTGGCTGTGTTGCGAAAAACCGTCTTTGAAATTATATTAATCAAATCGACCAGTGTTATGGATATAACGCAGCGTTAACTCGATTATCTTTCTATTTAGCTCATTAGTGAGATCTTTGCCGCCATAAAGTAAAAGTTGTGTTAAATCTTTATTTGAAAGGCTAATATATCCAAATGGTCGTACTAAAGCAAGGACGCTAGTGAGAAGATCTCGTCGATGCATCACGAAAGAAGGGCAGAGCAACAAAAAGTGTTCCGCATCCTCAATACCATCATTCGTAGGACACATAGGATTTATGGTGTCTCTAAAATTGTGTTTAAATTTATGAAAGTTTAACTTGCTGAGACCAACTCTCAACTGAATAAGGCAGGATAAACCTGATGGGTCATGGATCCCAAAAACTGATTTTGCAGGGGGGCGATTAATGGATAGCAGCTTTGTTTTAAAGATCGAGAGTGACGGTGCAAGTCTAATTTCAGGGTTAAGCTTGTTCCATTCACTTAAGCAGTTAGGATAGAAACTGGATTCGAATTTTTCTGTTCTTGCCCATATTCGCCCAATCACATCCTGATTGTGAAAGCAGTACTGCGACTGATGGAGAGGTGGTATTGGTCCTCTGGTATATTCCGGCGTTAAATCATTTATAATCTTGTAGAACAAAATAAGGCGCCTGCTCCACCTTCCTAAATTTAATAATTCCCACCCAAGCTCGGCGTACAACCTTTCTCGCGATGATCCCCTCCATGTTCCCGTTACAGCTAGTGCAGCAGAATACTGAGCAGATTCCAATTTTTCCATTAAGCTTGACAAAGTGATATTCTGACTGAAATCACACATTTTTCCAGGAATCTGATAAATCACATCCCCGTAGTCTAGGTGGGGTCGCACATAAAGCTTATATAGTTCATTTAGGGTATGTCTGGGCAGATAACTGGAGAGATATTTCAGCATACCTACACCCTTTCTTGTTTTAGAGATGGCTGCTTTGATATGCGCAGAGACGGTCAGCTTTGAATCAAGAATAATTCCAAGATGTTTATGTTCATCTACATTCTTCACGGGCGTGTTATTAAATAGGATCACTGGATTATCAATATCAACTTTTCGCCTAGAAAATCTTATTTCAACAGCTTGTTTCAGTGGATCAGGATTAAAGGACATCCTCCAATCGTGAGCCCGCTGTTTTATCCGTTCCAAGTCATGGTTCATGTCATTGACAGCCGTATTGGAGTCTTCAACTACAGTAAACAGTGATGAATCATCAGCAAACAGCTTAACCTTGCACTTCAAGTCTGCACTTAGATCGTTTATGTACAAAAGGAAAAATAAGGGACCAAGAATAGATCCCTGTGGTACGCCTGCTGAAATATCTCCCCAGTTAGAATTCTTTCCATTAGAACAGCCCGTTGTTTTCGGTCCTTAAGAAAACTTTGAATAAGAACAAGAAGTTGACCTGAAACACCACAGCGTTTAAGCTTATACATTAACCCATCATGCCATACCCTGTCGAAAGCTTTAGAAATATCAAGGTATACATAGCGAGCATCGAGAGGAGGATTGCAATCGTATGCTTTGAAAATCGTGTGAGTTCAGTTGGTTAATCAGTTGGTTAATCAGGAAATCAGTTGGTTAATCGTTGAATCACCAGGACGAAATCCAGCTTGATTTGGATTTAGTAGATGACAGGAAACCAAATGGGAGTATATAGAATCGTACATGAGTTGTTCAAGTATTTTTCCAAAGATTGGTAGAAGGGAAATTGGCCGATAGTTTCCCTTGACATTTTTCTCGTTTTTCTTATGAACTGGAACAACGTTTGCACGTTTCCACATTTCTGGGAACACACCGCGCCTCAAACAGTTAGCGAATATTATCTTCAATGGAGTGACTAATGCAGCATAGCTTAAATTTTATCATTCTCACAGATATTTCATCCCAGCCATGTGCTTTATTAGGATTCAGTGATCTTATTATTTTTAGGATCTTTTCATCAGAAATAACAAAGTCATTTATCAGAGTAGTAGTTCCTGGAGCATATTCTGGAATATCACTGCCTGTATCAATCGTTGTACATTGAAGTATGAAGTAGTTATTGAATAGTTGTGCCTTTTCAGTGAAATCCGTTACAAATATCCCATTTTCTAAAAGCGGTGGTATTATATGTATTTTAGCTTTGTTTAAAATAGTGTTAATTAAAGACCAATATGTTTTGCTGCCAGTCCCTGGATTAGCTAAAGTTTTCCCAGCTTTACAAAAGTAATTTCGCTTAGCATCCTCAATTAACTTTGAACCTTCAGATAACATCTTTTCAATTCCCTCACGCTTTTCCTCAGGCTGACCTTTCCTCATAGAATTTTTATAAGCACGATTCTTTTTCCTTAGAAAATTCTTAACCGTTTGCGTCACCCAGGGTGCTTGGCGAGGCCTTATCGTTTTGACTATATTTGGAATGAAATTAGAATAAATGTTCAAGAGGATTTCATTGAGTAATTCAACTTGTTCATTGGGGCAAATCATGTTATCAAAATGCTCGTGCCAACGAAACATTTCAATGCTTTTCATAATGGCTACAAAATCTGCCTTATCATAATACCAGATCCTGCGTCGGTAAGGAGGTAGTGCTATGTTTGAGACTGATATTTTTCCATAAATGATTTGGTGATGACATTGCTCATGAAGTGACGGATGAACACCAGATTCAATGATAAGGTTTGGCTGATCAGTAAAAATGAGATCAATTCATGATTTAGAATCGCCCATGAAGTGAGTTGGCTCTGAAATTAACTGATTAAAGCCAAGTTCAGAAACAAATGGCTCAAATACTTTTCCTTCGTTATTTTCGATATCATGTTCCCACCACTGTGTTGATCTGCAGTTAAAATCACCAGTAATAACAACGCAAAAAGGATTTTCAGCATGCAACTTTGAAAGCAACAGCTTAAAGTTTATTGTGAAATTATCATATTCACTCTGACTCTGACTTGGACTTCTATAAATTACGACGAAAAAGTACTTTTTCCTGTTTATTTGAATCTCACAAACGACGCATTCGGGGAGGGTTACCAGGTCAGAACGATTTTTTGTAGGAACGGAATCCTTGTAATAGAGCCCAACGCCGCCCCTTTTGACATTTTGCGGATGGTTGTTTTTAATGAGGAGAAGCCATCTAGTGTCATTCTATCTTCAACGACGGTGCTGTCAAGGTGGGTCTCAACTACGCCAATCAAATTATAGTTATAAACTGAATTATATGCCTCAATAAGGGAAACACGCAAAAAGTCGTGTGCAGTGATACTATGTAAGTTCCAACAGCAAAAATCAAGAGCTTCAGGGCCTGGGTTTTTCTCTATGTCACCACTGAGTAGGATCGTTTTGAAAACCAGCCATTGTGAATGCAGTGTGAAGCATGTTGTACAACCAATGTAAAAATAGATATACGCAAAAAGAAATTGCTTCACAACAAAAGGCTTATAACGAACAAGGTGTATGAGCGCAAACGGGATTCGCTTCAGGAGTTCTGCAGTCGTATAAATCACTGCCTTCGCAAAATGATGAATGCGGGCGAAAAAGGGCAAGAAACATGACTGTGTTGCCACAGTGTGAACTGCAAGAAACTGAATAAAAATGGTACAGAGTAGAAGAAGGACGAAAATCGCAATGAAACAACAACAAAACCAATATAACTTAAGAACTTGATACAGCATTGACAAGGGCCTAGCAGTTTCTCCCAATGGAGACCCTCTTTGGATTGATACACGGAAACACCCTATTGTTGCTCGCCATTGATTTACTCACATCCAACTGGTGACTCACATCCAACCATCTTTGCACAGGTTTTGCACCAGTGCATTGTTTTGTTTTGTTTTTATTTTTGTTTTTTGTTTGTTTTGTTTTTGTTTTTGTTTTTACAATAATTCACCTAAACTAAGCTGGCGTATGCTAGCGTCCGTCAAAATGAATTGGTGCCTTGGTACACAAAGTTTTTTTTTATATATACTCCTTAAAATCAACTACATTTAACAGATAAACTAAACATAAGATAGAGTGTGCCACTCACAGTGAAAATGGACACATGGTCATCGAGTTCCCACTGTGAATAGCACTTACAATAGATAATTAATAAATAGTATAGTTTATCAACACAACATTACCACAAAAAACACTACATGACGCTACACAAATAAAAAAACACTACACAAAGTGCTTAATAAGATTGCTGTTAAAGAAATTGTCAAGTGCCGTTCATAGCCAGAACCAGATGACGTCATGTCTATTTCTGCTATGGACGGCACAGAATATTGTATTTTGTATTCTGTTGAGTTTTCACTGTGATAAAAAAATTCTTCACAATTCAAATCCATGATCACTCAAAAACAAGAGCTTAAGCCAATGGGATTCAGATAATCATTAGCACAAGTGATCGTTTATTCGAATACTTTATTTGATTGCAAATTCTTTACCTTTAAAAAAATGCAAGGGCCTAATTCAATTTTTCAAGAGTATGTTTATTATACTTCAGCCTGAATAAGCTACAAATTCGTTGCTAGACTCACCAGATATTGTGTCTTTGCTTTGTGGCACCTGGTATGCTGCACAAAGCATTTGAGAAATTATTATTACAATTCATCAAGCTCATTTCTACCTTTTTAGATTTGCTCAGTCATGTCATACATGGACACCAAATCAACACAACAATCTACCAGGATTTTCTCCCATAATCTCAAATTTTCATCCGAACGTCTGCTACCCGCAACCACTTCACCATCCACTACTCTTGGCTCCAAATGGTATACACCAAGTTATGACTGGATACAGTCAAATCCCAAGTCGAATAGACTTACCAACTGCAATGTCACAACAAGCCTACAGTCAACAAGTGCCAAGTGTAATGTCACAACAGTTGCAGCATGCAGTTGTTTCGTCACAAATGAATCAAATGAAAAAATCACCTCCTGACCGTACTTCAGTTGCCATCGTTGCTCCAATGATATTAGAAGTAGATCAGAACAGTAAAGTGCAAGCTCCCTTCATTTACAATGTCAATGAGTTGCTGAATCTCCCTAAGAGAAGTCTTCAACACAATACCATGTTGCCCCATTCCAATGCTTTAGACAGTTCTGCAGCTCATATTGTTCATCCAACGCATCAAAGTTCCAACAATCAGCACCAATTAAAGACATTGCTCCATGCAGATACAGGTGAAGGCGTTGCAGCTCGAGCTCATAATCCAACGCATCACAGTTCAAGCAATCAGCATAAGGCAAATACAAAAGACACAGCTCCTCCAAAACAAGATTCTATATCTCAACTTGGAAAAGCAGCAAACATGATACTAAAAACGAAACAAGATGATATTCAGACAATAATACATGTCTCAAATAATACAGCAGCTAAAAATGGTAAACCCGAGGTACGATTTATCATTTTACATTCCTTCCTGTCAACAATATAGCCAGTTATGCTCTTTGTTCATTAATTGCTACCGCGAGAATGCATTTTGGAAATGTTTTTTCTTTGTTGTTACATTATTTGCATGGTTGACATTTATATCAATGACCCAAAGATGAGGCTTTGTTTGTCTTGAAACCAGTAGCGTGGAGAAAAGGAGGAAAAGGAGGGCCACCGCCCTCCCCATTCTACTCCAAATGGCTTTTGTGATTCATCCAGATCCGTTTAGAAACTAAAGGGAAAATTATCAAGCTAGGGTGCCTAAGTCAAGTTTATTGATTCTAATAAAGCTGACTGCCTATAAATGGTAACAGACATCATTTTTTGGTTTAAATCATGCTAAGATGTGATTTATTTGTTCAAAATTGGAATTCCTACAGCTTACCCTCTCGAGAGGGTAAGCTGTAGGAATTCCAATTTTGAACAAATAAATCACATCTTAGCATGATTTAAACCAAAAAATGATGTCTGTTACCATTTATAGGCAGTCAGCTTTATTAGAATCAATAAACTTGACTTAGGCACCCTAGCTTGATAATTTTATATACATGGTGTCCCAGAAAAATTGTTGGAGGTTTGATTAAATATTAAAGAGTAACGATAAAATGTAGAGGCTCCTGGTTAGACAACCCTGTTCTTAAGATTTTGAATTAATTTTTGACGCCAGAATCTTGCGAATCCGCTAAGAATTCACTGAGTTATTGTGTGAAAGCTAAAACCAGACGTCCCTAGCTGACTTGTTTTTCAAGAAGACGTCCCAAAATCGAGGTAAAAGAAGACTGTGCCATATGTTTTACCTCTTTTTTTATACATCAATTAGCAACTTACAATACGTACTACTGATAACACTACTTACAAAATACTATACCCTACTACTAGAACCCTACCATTTGGAGCAAAAACTACCTCTACCTCATGGCAACATAAAACAGGAAATACGAACGTAACACTACACGTAACTACTAGAGAGAAAAAGATAGTTGATAAAACTACACGTAACTGCTACAAAAAAAGAAAGAAACATTTACTTTAAAGGACAAGTCCGGGGTTGGTATGATTGATGATAAAATACAAGATAATACTGGTATGAATGATGTATGATACTTTTTTCCACTATTTTTCATCTTCTCCTTATGAAATAACGTATTCAAATATGCAATTTGAGTGAAGTGACGTCATATCGCACAAGCGAAAACGAGGCTCTGTGTTGATATTTTTTCGTTTCTTAATTGCTGCAAACCTCTTTATCGTGTACTCATGCATTGAAAATGGCACAAGAACACGATAAAGAGGCTTGCAACGATAAAGATGCGAAAAGACAATCGCACAGCCTCGTCTTCGTTTGCGCGATGTGACATCACTTCGCTCAAATTGCATATTTGAATAATAGGCGTTTCTGACACGTGAAGAATGTTTTTGTTTAGATCAATAAGAGTGCTTACCTTTAGGATTTATTCCTGTGTGCTTTGAATGTCCTCGCAGCTTTCGATTTAGTTAGGCCCGATAGCAGATCCTCACATGTTCAAAATGGCAAGTTGTTGTGGATCTTCTCGCCATAAAGTCATAAAGTCATGGTTCTCAAGTAGGTTTCATTATTAGCAACCCCTGGACCCTTTAATAACTTATGTGTACGCAACTAGCCAATTTTCCTTAGGAGACCCATGGCAAGCACCGCATAACTTTCTTTTGCCCAAAGCATCCAACAACAGCAGGTAATTTTGATCGAATCACGGGGGAAATATTGGAATATATATCATAGTGGAAATATTCCGCTGCTCTTAATGTAAAGGAATGTCAAATGTAACAATAGTATGAAATTTTGCGGTTTGTTGAAACAATACAAGGATAAAATACAATTGATGAAAGAAATACACTCATTTTTTGCTGAAATATACTCAGATTTTCTTACGAGTTTATTAGAGGCTCCATAACAATCTTCATGCGCTACCAAGGAGGGGAGTACTTAGTATATTTGTCCGAGGGGGATGTGCCGTTTTTAACGGTATCGCTTTCACCAACTTTTTCTAGCACAGGGTATCAAATTAAAGGAATTTTTATAGAGCAGGTTATCAAAACATGTCAAAAGGGAACATTCTGTTGCATCGGGATGTTTCTCGGTCAAATTTTCATTTTTTAGAGTATACTTTACACCAAGTTTTTCCAGAACAGGTTATCATTTTGAACGAAATATTCTGGAGCTGGTTTTTTTTTCGTGGGCACATCCCTGTACAAATCTAAGTCAAGTACACCCCCCCCCCCGGGGATGCACTTCATGCTCACTACCTGTGCCCTCTTGAACATTTCAAAACAAGGTTTTTTAAGCCTTTCCAATGTTTAGAAATCACCCAAAGTACCTTACGAGTGATACGACATCGGAAATATGTGAAAGAAAAGTAAAAAGATGTCAAGGATTTCCTTTATGAAAATGAATAGATTCTTAAGTTATATTTTCCCAGTGGCACTGGAGTTTCTAAATTTTTTGGTGATCTGAAAGTTGATTTTCTTATTGGTAGTTTCTTATAGAAAATATGTGTACATTGAAAGCAAAAATGTTCGGACATTGATATTTTCGGACATATTATACATTTGAAACTTTCAATGCTCGAATTTTTTGCAGTCCGAGATATCTGAAAAAATTCCGAATGATTTTTTCGAAAACATTTTTCTGAAATTTATAGATCCGAAATATTTGGCTTTTTGTGTAACTTCATCAATAATGTTTTACTGTGGTTACTAAGGTTTTCCCACATTTTGCTGATGATATTGTTGTTGTTAGCCTTCTCTCGCGTTCACCCCATTTCACTAAAGTTGTTAGCTAAAAAACGCCCTGGCAGGTTTCTAAATATGGGCAAAAGAAAGTTATGCGGTGCTTGCCATGGGTCTCCAAAGAAAAAGCGGTTAGTTACGGACCCATAAGTAATTTACTGGTCCAGAATGGGAATGATATCGATCTTGTTCATGAAACGAAATATCTTGGTGTAATGATTGATGAAAATTTGAAATGGGGAAGCAAGGCAAAGTTTTTTCAGAAGAAAGTCTCACGAGCCCTCGGGTTTTTGAAATATGCCAAACAATTTGTCCAAGGAGAGACCCAAAGAAGCATATATTTAAGTATTGTTGAGCCTCATTTGAGCTATTGTTGCTCAGTGTGGGGATGCTGTGGCAATACCAAGCTGAATACCTTGCAAAAATTGCAGAACAGAGCTGCAAGAATTGTCACGAGCAGCCCTTTGGATTCATCAGCTGCTCCTTTGTTGCAAAGATTAGGATGGCTTTCAGTTGACACAGGCTAGTCAACAGAGAAACATCTACCATGGTGTATAAGTCCCTAAATCGACTTGCACCCGACAGCCTTTGTCAGATTTTCTCCCGATTATCTGATGTTCACAATCGGGTGTTACGCAACACTAAGTTGGATCTAGCCATACCTCGAATGAGGACAGCTTATGGCCAAAAGTCATTTGCTTTCCACGGAGCTGATACATGGAGCAAACTCCATTCTGATATTAAATTAGCCCCTTCCATCCAGTCATTTAAAACCAAGCTCAAAAGCTCATAATTGATTAGATTCAAGGAAAGCTGGTTTTATATTTTTATTCTTATCTTCCATCTAAGTTTTTGATGAATATATATATTGTACATTTGTAGGTTTAGTTGAATATTGTAATTAGGTTTGTTTTCATTGTAATTAGGTTAGCTTTATTTTTAGTTGCAGGGTACATTGTAAAACAGTTACTTAAACTGAATTGTAACCCTGGGTAATCAATTTTAAAATAAAATAAAATAAATAAAATTCGTTTCTTATAAGAAGACCTGCTTGAGAACCATGACTTTATGACGTTATGACGAGAACAACCACAACAACTTGCCATTTTGAACATGTGAGGATCTGTTATCGGGCCTAACTAAATCGAAAGCTGCGAGGACATTCAAAGCACACAGGAATAAATCCTAAAGGTAAGCGCTCTTATTGATTTAAAAATATTCTTCCCGTGTCAGAATCGCCCATGTTTGAATACGTAATTTCACAAGGAGAAGGCGAAAAACAGTGTACAAAAGTATCATACATCATTCACAGCAGTATTATCTTGTATTTTATCATCAATCATACCAACCCCGGACTTGTCCTTTAAAGGGGACATATCAAATATAATACAGTTTACATTTTACTACAATTTTTAATTACAAATAAGTAGGTAAGGCACAAGATTTAACGATAATTAATCAAAAGGACCATGATATTATACGAATCGATCCGTTCTTGAAATATACAAGATAGTTGATTTCAGGATGAAGTCATTTACTTCAATTGGCAACTTTTTGTCGCCGTACAAAAGAATCTGTAAAAGGACAGGATTTGGAACGTCAATAATTTCAAATGAGCGCAGCACCGGAAGGACACCAGCGAGAAGGTCACGCCTTTGTTCTTCAAAAGAATGGCATAACAATAGGTAGTGACCTCATCAGGACCGTCGTTGATTGGACGCATCGGGTTGATTGTGTCACTAAAATTATGTCTGAATTTGTGAAAATTCAGTTTGCTCAACCCTACCCTAAGTTGAGTTAATAAAGAAAGCCCTCGTGGATCATGAATACCGAAAACAGGGTTAGAAGTTGGGCTAATAAGCGAAAGTAGTCTGTTCTTGAATATACTGATGGAAGAGGATTCTCTGATTTAAGGGTCAAGTTTACTCCATTCATGCAAACTGTTTGGGAAAAAGCTTGACTTATATTTTTCAGTTCTTGTTGTTGTTGTTCATTTATTTTGATGCGATATTTACTTAGCTAAACAGTATATACAATATATACAAAGCTAACTGATCTAAATCGAATGAAATTAAAATGTATACGAAACTTAATGTTGAATAAAATTAAAACTACTGCAGGCACTACATTTACATTCTGGGCCATTCCATTGCTTTATCAAAAGTTTAAAGCTTTTCCAAGTTTTCTGCGGATTTCATTCTGATTGGTACAACGGACTAAAGACTGATTGAACCAAAAGTTACTTGATTTGGTCTTATATGTTTTAAGTCATAAGGATTTCTAGTAGAATATTGCGAAGATCTGAATTTGAAGAAATTTCTTATGAATGGTGGATTTAGATTATTCAATGTTTTGTAAATTTCAATGCAAAGAGTTCTTTGACGCGAGACTTGCATAGTATTTTTGTCTCAAATCATCATATGAGCTCTTATATGATCATTGTAAAGAAATCTTAGTGCACGCTCTTGTAACTTTTCAATTGTATGAAGCGACTTCATGGAAGAAACATACCAAACTAACGAACAATAATTAAAGTTAGAGTAAACAAAGCTTTGTACAAGTACCTTTTTCTGCTCAAAACCAATAAATGATCTCAGTCTTTTCAAAACGTTTAGTTTTGTTGCAGCCTTTTTACAAAGATTTGATATGTGCTTATCAAAGCTCTCAATTTGTTATCCAGAGTAACTCCCAAAAGTTTTACAGTTTCTTCTGATTTGATTTCATGACCTTGAAAGCTTATATTTTGTCCACTGGTATCTTTCCGATCCTTTCTTATTAACAAAGCATGAAATTTCTCAGGGTTAGCAATCATTTCGTTCTCCAAAACTCTGACGAGCTCCGGCATAGTTTTGGAAAAATATGACAATGTATTATCATCAACATAATTATGAAGGGTTGCCTGCTTTATACAGAGAAAGAGATCATTTATAAAGAAATTAAATAAAATTGGACCAAGCACAGAACCTTGTGGAACTTCTGATACAACATTTTTTAAGGAACTATTTGAATTATTCTTCCGGACACATTGTTTTCGACGTTTTAGATAGGAATAGAGAACAACTAACGCATTTTCTTCAAAATCGTATGCATGTAATTTTTATGTAATTTTATGTAATTTCATGTAATTAGTTCTTGCCCTAATAGACAGAGAATATTGTCTAACGATCTAACAATTATGCTAACTTTTGGCTCTGTGCCTTACTAAATCGTTCAGAATTCACCCGGTACCTTTTTTAATTTTGACCGGAAGTGTCATTTTTGATGTCGTCAATTACTGACATTTTGAAAACTAATACGACTATTGCTTTTCACAGGTATGTTTGATCAGCTTCTAAATGATACAGTTGAGTTCAACTTGTTTAGAGCTTTCGAATGACATATAGGTTTCTACATTTTGATGAAGTTAGAAAAATATTTATGACGTCATCAGTCCTATGACGTCAGGATTGACATTTTCTCATAATCATGTAAGTCAAATTTCTATCGCTGAATTTTGCTAAATTGATCATGTTGATTCTGTATCCACAGACAGTAGATTGTCATTATGTCTAGAAATTACATTTTTCGCCATGTTATTTTCTTCACATTTTTCAGACAGTTAGCCTGTTTGAGACCCTCCAAAAAAAGAACTGGGGTCTGGAACACAGGCTACAGACAGTGGGAAAATGGCATGTGTCAAAAAGGCATTTCCTTATGCAATAACAGTTCAGCAACTGCAGATTCGGAATCAGCATGATTGATTTAGTAAGATTCAATGAAAACATTTTAATTGACATGATTTTAAGAAAATGTCAATCATGACATCATAGGACTGATGACGTCATAAACAATTTCTAACTTCATCAAAACATAAAAAACTACACATTATTCGAAAGCTTTAGAGCTGAATGAAACAAGCTGAATTTAACTGTGTTATTTAGAAGCTGATTAAACATACCTGTGAAAAGCTATAGTCATATTAGTTCTTAAAATGTCAGTAATTGACGTAATCAATCCCGTGATAATAATAATAATAATAATAATAATTCATTTATTTACAGTTGGTGAAATGTCTAGTTAATACAAACTAATAAAAACCAACTATCTAATTACAAACCCTATTTACAAATGTTGCATCGGCATTGTTCTTCCTTCCAATTTTTGATCATTGTTTTAAACTGTTTTGTATTTTGTGCGGATTTTATGTTGTCTGACAAAGTGTTCCAAAGTATACTACCTCTGAACGATAGGGAACTTTGTCCATATGACGATGTCTTAACTTTTGGCACCTGGAGTAGATTCTTTATTCTTAGGTCATATGTGATTTCTTTCGTTGCGAAAAACTCTGACAAAATAGAAGGACTAATGAAATTGGTGCATTCGTATATTTCGACCATTAGCTTTTGCAGATTGCTACAATGGATCGTTATCTCTTCCGACCTTGCCAGTAGTTCTTCAAAGGTAGATGTATAATCGCCATGGAGAACTCTCAAGGCACGCTTATGTAGCCGGTTTATTCTGTTGTTAGTTGTTTTACCACAAAACATCCATATCAGTGGACAATAGTTAAAGGCTGACTTTATGAAGTATGTTTTTTATCCTTTTGTAGAAACCCAGCAATACGTATGTTTGCTTTATCCTTTTGTAGAAACCCAGCAATACGAGAGAACGCCTTTACTTTTTGACTTGCCTTTTTGCAAATACCTTCAACATGATTTCACAGAGTGAAACTGTAGCTTTGAGTCAATCGTTATTCCAAGGAGTTTAACCTCATCGGTTGTCTTGATAGGTTGACCATTTATTTCAAGGCTCACTTTTTGACCCTTTTCAAGACCCATGAAAATAACCTGAAACTTGTCTGGGTTAGCTACCATTCGGTTGAAAAAGGTTCAGTAACCCAGTCGACAGGGCAATCTTCATTCTATCCATGATTGCTTGGATCCTCGATTTCCACGATTGGGTTTTGTGCTTGTCGCCAAATTCTTGCAACGTAGTTTGCCTTTTTCATTACGCTCGAAATGTTTCTAGAACATTCTTTTTAATGCTTCATTTACATTTTCGAGGTGCTTCTCTCCATATAAACAGCAAACAAGTTCTTCAATACAAAATCAACTAACTGCCGAGACGGACGGTTTCCGTCCCGAAATTGCCGAGTAATCATCCTTGACTATATTCCAACTTCTTTCTTTCCTTTGCGCATAAAAGAAGAAACATAGACCAGTCGTTTCCAGAGAAAGCGTGCAACCCGAGAAGAGCCTCTTTAAAGAAAAGGTCCAGTCATTTCAAAGAGATCGTGTTGTTTATTTTTGTAGGAAACACTGTACTGCTGCTTTATTAGCAACAAATCATGAAGTTTAAACTTACAGTTCTTGTCTCAAAATGAAAGACCCAACCTTAACGCTTATATCGCACCGGAAAGAACAGACAAGTTTTGTCCCTACCTTCCTGCAAGCTGTCACAAGCCCAGAAAGAGGTTCTTCTCGGGTTGCATTTCTCTGGAAACGACTGGTCTATGTTTCTTCTTTTAGGCGCAAACGAAAGAAAACATTTTGGAAGATAGTCAAGGATGATGAAGAATTCTTAACTTTACTCGGCAATTTGGGGACGGAAAACCGCCTGTCTCAGTAATTAGTTGAATCTGTATTGAAGAGGCCTGAAGAACTTGTTTGCTGTTTACCAGCACCTTTCAGTGAAGCATTGAAAAGAATGTTCTAGAAAAACTTCGAGCGTAATGAAAAGGTCACTGATTTGTCTCTATGCAAGAGTAGTCTTGAAAAGCACCTTCTTCGCGCAAACTACGTTGCAAGAATTTGGCGACAAGCACAAAACCCAATCGTGGAAATCGAGGATCCAAGCAATCATGGATGGAATGAAGATTGCCCTGTCGACTGGGTTACTGAACCTTTTTCAGAAAGAGTTGCAGAGCTCTTGATCGATAGAGAGAACAATGCCATCGGCAATGAAATTTCAGACCCGGAGTACGTGAGTTGGACTGATTATTCGGAAATAAGCTGTAAGTGTATTATAGATAGAATTTGTATATATTGCCACTTCAGCAGCACTTCATGCATCGAATAGCATAATGAAGGACAAAGAATTATCTTTTAGGCCATTTTCCCCAAACTGAACCTCAAACTAACTTAGAGGAGAGTCATTTCCTTCGTAAAACCTTGGATTATCACCTTCCTGTATCTCGGGAAAGTCCCCCTAACCTCTCGATTAATGTTTAGTTTCGTAATCTACGCGAATAATATGTGTAAATCAGATGCTCTTTTTGAAAAAAAACCAACTCTTGCGTTTTCATAGTCTAAATGTTTAGTGTCTGAGGAATTTTTAGGCTTTCGCCCCCCCCCCCCTGTATCTCGGAAAAGCCTCCTACCCTCCTAATCAAGGTTTAGATTTTTGTTCCCATGACATACCAACTCAATGACATTTCCCCAGTCTCTACATTAGTGATTAGTGTCCGCGTAGCTTTTAGGTCTTTGGCCCCCCTAATCGTGGAAAAAACCACTACGCATAATCTATGGACAAACTTGATCTAAAAAGGCTACTCTGTGAACTCTGCTCCTCTTAGGCTTTCATATTCTTGTTGTTAGTCTCTATGGCATATTTTTAGCCTTTGCCCCCCTGTATCTCCGAAAAGCCCCCTCAACTGCCCGATCAACACCCAGATTCATAATCTACGCAAAAAAGTGATCTAGACAAACTATGTCCCATTAATTCCCTCTCTTGGTGACCAAGCTCCCCCTCCAGCCTCTGGTCTAGTTGTCCTTGAACCATTTTAAGGCATTATTTATGTCTCCTTTGAGGGATCTCAAAATGTTATCTATGCTATCTTCACATGAGTAGATAGTGTTGTCATCGGCAAAGTTGCAAACTTGTGAGTTTTCGATCGCGTATATGAAATCATTAATAAATAGATTGAACAGTAAAGGTCCAAGAACTGAACCCTGTGGAACACCAGATTTTACTTGTTGCCAGTTACTGTAGGTACCATTTATCTTCACTCTTTGTAGCCTGTTTGTGAGGTAACTATGCAGTAAATTCAAACTATCTAAACTGAAGCCATATGCCTCAAGTTTCGCTAACAGCAGGTCATGAAAAAATGCAGTCATAAGCTTTAGAAAGGTCCATTAGAACCATCCCAACCTTGCCTGACTTGTCAAGTGTTCTACGGCATTGCTCAATAACTCGAAATAGAGCATCTTGGGAACTGTAGCCTTCTCTGAAGCCACATAGGAGCTCAGACAATTTTGGCTGAATGAACGGCATGATTTGTTTCGACAGCAACCTCTCAAAAACTTTGGATATTGCTGATAAAACACTTATCGGTCGAAAATTCTTTTTCGTTGTTGTTTCTCCTGTCTTAAAGGCAGGTGACAGGTCAGCTTTTTTAAGGGTGTCTGGAAACGTACAGTTTTCAATCATTGAGTTAGCAATATTGGTTACCTCACTAAAACATAAGGCAGATGATAATTTCAAGGTTTTTGCGGGAATATTGCCGCTGACAGACTTTACTGATAACAAACAAGGGCAGATTTTGTAACAATAGAGCCTTTGGTTTGTTTACATATGACGCCATCTTGGTTGACTAGCCAATCAGAGAGCTCTATTTCTATGGCGTCATCTGATGATAATGGCGGAAGGAGGGGTTTGCTGTGGAGAAAACCACACCCTCGTTTTTTCCTCGCGACGAAAATATACTTTCGCAAAAACTCAAACTTTTTTGCACATGTATAGAACGACAAATTTCACATACTTTTCTATGGGCACTAAGCTCTGCGTCTTCTGCTCTTCGCGCGATCGTTCGCTCTTGACACCCCTTTTGCACGTCTTCCACGCCCCTCCGACGGCTATGTCCAAACCCAACAAATCACACTTATCGATCAAAAACAACAATTTGACTTCAATTGCGAAGCCAGCAGATGAAAAAATATTTTAAGAGAGAGTTTTTAAAATGTCGTAAAATCAATTTTCAACATCAATCTTCCGAATCGGTGGAGAAGCCGGGGTCGAGGGAAGAACCTCAGAAATTAATTTAATCCTGTTACGACGATGAGTGCCCCAGCAGGAAAGAAGAATTATTGATGGAGATCCGAAGTTGACCAAGTAAGTCGTAGCAGTAAATAAGTGGAACATTTTTTGTTTCTTTGACTTGCAGCTAAACGGGGTGAAATTACTGTCATCTTCAAATATAAATACACTAAATTTTGTAAGAAACAGCGAGCAAGTGGTATGCTCTTAAGAAACTTAAGAAACTACCCTACCTGGATTAAAAAAGCAAAGAAACTTTTGTAATTTACAGTTTCCATTTCCACAGTAACATAAACCTAATTTCTTAATAAGAAGCTAAGAATTTGGGGCAAAGTTTCTCAAAATTATTTCTTATGCGTTTCTTATTAAAGGTTTCATAACAAACTTCAAGGTCACTACTTTTGCCATCGAGAACATTTCAAAAGTACATTTTTTGAAACCTTTCCAATGTTTAGACATTGCTCAAGTACTTTTTGAGTTTTTGAGTAATATGATATCGGAAACAAGTGAACAATAGTGTAATTATGATCAAGATTTCCTTCAAAACTTATTAGAATGAATGGTTTATCAACTTTATAGTTTCTCAGTACTCGAGCTTCTTTATTTTTTGGCGATCTGAGACTTGAGTTTTTATCAAAAATGCGTCTAAACAGTTTTGACATTGAAACCATTGGGCTCTGCCTCTCTTCGGCCACGTTTCACTTGACATGCAGATTGCAGTCACTTTCAGTAAACCGGACGCTCAAATTGTTTCCATTTTAAAAAGGTTTGTTTTGACTCCAACTTCGGAGAGGAGAATCATTTCTGGATTTTGATAGAGGTGGGTGGAGTTTACATTAGTATCAACACTGGAAATGTCAAACAGTAGTCAAACAGAGGAGAGATCGGGCCTGAGAAGAAGTCCTCCATGCTCAACTAACTTATTTTACCAAGTAGCATGAGATCAGGCTCACCGTAAAAAAAAAATGAGAAGGGAAGGAAACCGAAAGACGATTCGTGACAATTCATGACGATACATGACGATTGGAGCAGGAAGTCACCTACTTTTGGAGAATGAATACTTTGCATATAACGTACGTTTTATGGAAGGTTGGTATCTTACCATTTTCAAAGATTTTTGATCTGTAATTTACATTTATTCAGAACATGAACCGTCTCGTCCCTGCTCGTCCCCGGCTCATCTCGCTCTCTCACCTTGAAACGATTAGTGGTTGCAGGGGTGGGGAGAAGGGGGCTGCAATGTCCACAGATTCGGAAAGTTGATGATGAAAATTGATTTTCAAACATTTTAAAACCCTTTTCTGAAGTTTTCTTTCATCTAATGGCAGGACAAATTAAAGTTACACTGTTGTTTTTGATTGAGAAATGTGATTTGTTGGGTTTTGGGCATAGCCGTCGGAGGGGCGTGGAAGACGTGCAAAAGGGGTGTCAAGAGCGAACGATCGCGCGAAGAGCAGAAGACGCAGAGCTTAGTGCCCATAGAAAAGTATGTGAAATTTATCGTTCTATACGTGTGCAAAAAAGTTTGAGTTTTTGCGAAAGTATATTTTCGTCGCGAGGAAAAAACGAGGGTGTGGTTTTCTCCACAGCAAACCCCTCCTTCCGCCATTATCATCGGATGACGCCATAGAAATAAAGCTCTCTGATTGGCTAGTCAACCAAGATGGCGTCATATGTAAACAAACCACAGGCTCTATTGTTACAAAATCTGCCCTTGTTGTGATAACAAGGAATTTTAAAAAAGGTAGCGGAAAAATTTTGAAAGCCCATAGCCTAATCTTTAAGATTCAGTCGAGAAAGCAAAGGTTAGAATGTTTCTTAGATTGTTATACCATATGCCCTGTCTATAATTTGTCCAACAACGGGTTGATTGCGAAAAGCATAATAGACCATTTGCCAATTAAGAAAAGGGATTGGCGCGAGCGCGGCAAATTCTGACAACCCTAGTAACGTCGGAAATCCGGGGAGTCCTCTCCATTAAATATACTATTAAAGTATAAACGGCAAGCCGACCCGGCCCGATTTTCTGACCCGAGGCTGCATTTGGAGTCGATGCTCGATGGTTACTCAATCAATTTCAAAACAGAAACAACTTTACAAGAGCAACTCGTCTGCAAGGCTAATAACGCAATTTGGGTTCAATATTCCCCCAGGGGCGGAGCGCGGGGGCCGTGAAAATGGGGAAAAATTGGGCCTACCCCATTTTAGGCCGTAACTCCGTTTTGGGAGGAGTAAACGGCTTCGGCATGCCAAAACTGCACGGGAAACCGTGTTCTTTCACTAAAACACTTTTAATCTCGAATTTATCTCTAAAATTCGCAGAATAACGAGCCTTTCTTTTTTCAAAGCTGTGGGGAAAATATCGAAAATTTCCAATTAGGCCCTTTTTCCTCCCGAATGGATCGTGCTCATTATCCTACTAAATGCGCTTGCTAACTCTAGACTAATGATTAAATACCTTAAAAAGGGTTGAAATTGGGTCCTCCAAAAGTTTTTTTTTTCAGTTTCTCGATTTATCCACTTCAGAATCTGCCCAAGACGATCGGCCATTGTTCGTTGATTTTTCAAATTTTCTCCCAAGTTTTGGACTTATTACATTTGAAATAAGGGTCAAAATCAGCTGATCGTTTGTTTATGTCCCCTACTCTACAAATCGAGCCGCCTGACGATCGTGGGAAATACATTAAATGAGATATTCTGAAGTGGAGAGGATTCCCCAAAGTTTCGACTGTTACTAGGGCTGTCGGAATTGGCTGCGCTCGCCTCAATCCCTTTTTCTTAATTGGCAAATGGTCTATTAGGCTGATTCAGTTGTGGAATTGGATCTCTTGTATAATCTGGCATCACGTTGTTAATGATTTTGTAGATCATAGAAAGTCGTCTGCTCCATCTTCTAGAGTACAGGGATTCCCATCTTATAATAATGATCAATTTATTTAAAGTTGGCGCTACATAGCTTTGTACAGTAAAATTAATAATAATTACTAAGCTAGCTAATCCAAGCCAACTGCTAAAAACTAATACAAGTTCAAGAAATATATATACATGATTAAATAAGATATAAAAGGTATAAAATACAAGGTATAAAATTTTAAAACAGAATTAAAAACGTAGTAATATAAAAATCCGAGCTGTTAAAAATCCGAATGTCCGAAATATGAAATGGAAGCTGGAAATGGAATCATGGTATCACAAAAATCCAAGTTGTGGTATAAACGTCCTACATAATCTGCATGAGCAGTCAGCGCCATTCCAACTTTTAATTTTTTTCTTAAACTCATTGATAGATTGAGCATTCCTTCCTTATGCGAGGAGGAAGAGATAGCCAAAGACGTTGCCCTCTATATTTGATGGTCTCGGATCCATAACTTGTAATTCTTACCCTTGGTAGCACAAAATTCATTATTGTTTCTCAGATTATAATTAACACGACGCTCGCAGAATATTTCCCTCATAAAAGGGGGGCAACCTGGTTCCGAGGGCCAGTTTCCTACGTCAGTACTGACCCTGGTACCGGGTAGGTCAAATTCGCAATTTGATTGGCTATTTGATAACAAAAGGCCTCATTAATTATTCCAAATTCCAAAGACTTATTGCTTGGCAGAAAATCAGTCAAAACTTTGGGTCGCTGCCACGGGAAAACGGGACAAAAAATTGAAAAACCGATTTTTGGTATGCCTTAAAAGTCATCATGTGCCCCAGTTGAAGGGGGTTTGAACCCCATCCGTCTGCGCTTGCGGGAGAAATTTGCCATATTTGGTGATTTTGGGGCCCATCCCTATTGATTCCGATTCAAAAATGGCCTCCATTTCATCCCTATTTTCAAAAATTCAGTAGCAATCATGGGGGGGATAAAGGTTTGACTGGAGGTAAAAGAACACGGCGCATCAGAATTTTGGGGTTTCATGAAGTTTTGGGTCGTTATGACGTCATAAAAGGGGGTTGGAAAAAAATGTTGCGATTTTCTGACCCGAGGCTACTTTTGGACTTGATGCTCGATGGTTATTAGCCTGATTTCAATATGGTAAAAAGTTTACAAGAGACTACTTGTCTGTGAGTCTAATAACGCCATTTGAGGTTCAATATCGCCCTCAGGGGCTGCGCGCGGGCGCCGCAAAAATGGAGTAAAATTTTGGCCTACCCCATTTTGGGCCGTAACTCCATTTTGCGAGGAGAAAACGGCTTCGGCATGCCAACAATCGACGGGAAACCGTATTCTTTCACTATAACGCTTTTAATCTTGAACTTATCTCCAAAATTCGCAAAATAACGACCCTTTCTTTTTTTCAAAGCTGTGGGGGAAATTCTCGAAAATTTCCATTTAGGCCCTTTTTCCACCCAAACGGATCGTGCTCGTTTTCCTATTAAATGCACTTGCAAACGCCGGATTAATGATTGAATACCTTAAAAAGGGTTGAAATAACGTCCTCCAAAGGTTTGTTTTCAGTATTTCGAATCATCTACTGCATTATTAGCATTAGAGGAACGGCCATTTTTCGTCGCATTCTCATACTTTTTCCTCAATGTTTCGGACTTATTACATGGTATGTTATGGATCAAAATCAGCTGACATTGTATCAAATCTGTCAAACTCAGTTTCCATATGAAGACAAGAGAGTTCTGTAATAAACTGCAGCTGATAATTTATGCAAAACAAAATGGCGTCAAATATACCACGATTTTGGCAACCGGTACCATGGCCCAAATAGGTTGGCGTAGACTCCTTTTGGGACATGGGGACGAGGTTGAAAAGGGGGGTTGATGTTCTCCTTAGTTTTAAACATTTCGATCATAAGCGTTTGCAGGTTCCTTGCATGAATATTACCGAGTCATCTTTTCCTAGCAGGGTGTTGAAGCTTGATTCATAATCCTTGTATGCGATTCTCAAGGCTCTCTCGTGTATTCTATTAATCTTATTATTCATGTGCCTACTGTGAAACATCCAGACTAATGGACAGTATTGAAACTGGCTAATTACAAAGGCTCTCATTAAGATTCTTAGTTTATTTGGGTCCATTTATCCAGATATGCGAGCGAGGGCGAAGAGTTTGCTACCAGCCTTCTTACACAACTTATTGATATGCGTCTCAAAATTGAGTTTTTTGTCGATCACAACGCCTAGTAGCTTTTCCTCGTCCGTATTTGCTATGACAGAATCTCCTACATTAACTGTGACCTGTTGATTAGAATTTCTACCAAGTAAGAGTAAATGACATTTATCTGTATTCAATTTCATAAAGTTATCAGCGAACCATTGAATAATTGTGCTTGAATCATTCTCCAGCCTTGCAATTACGTTATCAAGATTCTTATCGCATGCATATATGGTTGTATCATCCGCGTAATTGCAGATCTCAGTATCGTGTATGGAGAGCAACAAATCATTTATGTAGATGTTAAAGAACAGGGGACCAAGAACCGACCCTTGTGGAACTCCAAGGGACAGTTGTTTGTAGTCACTAAAAGACCCATTAATCTTAACTCTCTGGTGCCTATTTTCCAAGAAGCTGTTGACGAGACACAGTGCTTCACGGCTGAAACCGTAAGCATCTAGTTTTGCTAAAAGGAGGTCATGTTTAATACAATCGAACGCTTTGGATAAGTCCATCAGGATTGCGCCAATATTTTAACCATTGTCTAAGCTTGTTTTCCACTTTTCAAGCATTCGAACTAACGAGTGCTGCGCATTATACCCCTTACGAAAACCGCAAAGAAGTGACGATAAATAAGGTCCCATATAATCAATAATCTGTTTGCCCAGCAGATCTTAGCTCTCAGATTTTAGCTCTCGATACAGCTTTTCACGGGTGGTCCCTCTCCATGTACCTGTTACTGCTAATGCTGCAGAATATTGCACCGATTCGAGTTTTCTCATCAGGATATTACCACAGCTATTTAGACTAATCTCCTCCCATGGAATGTGGTAAATCACATCACCATAGTCTATGTGGGGTCTAACATAGAGTTATTAATATCAGAGCAAACCAGATAAGACTTCAAAAGTATCTAATGCTTATAGCCGTTGCCAAAATTTTCTTAAGAATGCAAGTCTCCAAAAACATGGCATGAAAATTTAATCGATGAGAGACGGGGCCATTCCAAATTGTGCTCAACAGGCATCCACAACCTTGATTCAATGTTTTTTAGATTCCATTTGATTTGCTTTGAATAAACGAGGTTCTTCTTTCAAAAAATATGCAATTTAAGGGTGTCTGGTTTCAGCTTTCGTACAAACTTGAGCTTCAAAAGCTCGCAACTTCGTGAATATTTAGTCGATTTGCTAGCTTCTGGTGTCTAAAATTAGTTTAAAATCTCTGCAATATGGTTACGAGCTCATTATTTTTCGATATTTTTTAATATTTAATCAAACGTCGAACAAATCTTTTGGAACACCCTGTATTAAAACTTTTATAATTTTATACATGCATGCGCCCGGAAGCAGTGATGGCATGTGACCTTCCCAGATTTTGCAATCATGACGAAAAGCTGTATTTTTTGTTTTGCTTTTCAAACTTTTTCCATTCGCGTCACTCCCATTCGCTTCATGTTTCATATACTTAATCAACTTCGCCCCTCAATTGCATGAGTATTTGATGCTTCCAGAGTTTTAAATGGAAAACGCATCAACATTAGCTAAAATTTATAAAAGGTGTCCTAAATCCTACCATTCTTCATGGGCCATTAATGGCATAACTCATCTGCTAAAGAGTTTTCTAATCCATCTACCACGCGTGAATAGGAATATTCTTCTGTTAGCAATAACATACGATAATTCAAATGAGACTGAAAGCGAGGGGGATTCCACTCCTTCTAAAACTGTACGAGATATTTTTCAAAACGAAAAGATTTTTATGGATTTTTGATGGAGTTTTCTTGAAACTAAAAGGACTTTTGCCAATGGCTCGTGAGATTTTTTGGGAATGAAATGCTCCTCGACTGAAAGAAGGAGTGTCGTCGCTTTATTTTCAAAGTGACAACGAAAGTTAAAAAAAACAATAACAACATGAAAAAATTATGGTCATGAATTAAATCAGTCAGCGGCGGCCGCAGCCCCCGGAAAATTTTTTGGGACCACGCCCTTTATATCTTAGGAAACGCCCTTTGTTGGATATAGAATACGCCCTTTCTAGATAGAACAAGACGGATGAAATCATTGATATGCATGTGAGAAACTTCAATATAAGGCTTTTTATTGTATTACAACCAGTATTACAAATAGTAAAACTTAAAATGAGTTATATGAGAATGTATTTGAAATATATATTTGATCTTGAACACAAGTGCCAAAATATGTAGTCCAAGGAAGTCAGCCTGCAGCGTTGATAATGCTCAAAGGGGAACTTTTCTTGGCTTGATACATAATTGAACTGGAGATATCCCGCTCACTTCTAATGAGCACCAACCACCAACTGCTCAAGTCGTTCTTCTCCCATTTTTGCGCGCAAGTAAGTGTGCTGATCAACTTCACTTTGCTATGCGATCACAAACGACACAAAAAGATGTCAGAATGATGAGATGATATTTAGCATTAGATGCCTAAGAAAGCGAGATTAAAGACTGAACACCGACATTTTTGGACGAATCTAAATTACCACATTTTCAAAAAAGTGGGGGTATTTACCCCCCCCCATACCCTCCCGTGGCTCCGCCACTGAAATCAGTTATAAATATTAGGCAATCAAGTAATATTAATGTAGCATTAACGTATTAATGTTACATTTAATAATTGGTAACATATTAATGAAGCAAGCTAAAGGACTCAAATGGTAACATTTCATCAGATCCAGCAGTTATTGCAAATATGTTCAATAAGTTCTTTGTTGATGTTTCTCATAATATCACTAAAACATACCAAGATCTAATAAGTCACCTGTGGATTTCATTGGTGGCAAAGTTGGTAAATTCTTTTTTTGCTGCACCTTTCTGTTACTCTTGAAATATCTGAAATAATATTATCTCTCTCCTTAAAACTGGAAAATCTCAAGGACCAAACGGTATTCCTGTGAAAATCTTAAAAGCCCTTTCTCAACTAATATCTTCACCTCTTTCTCAAATCATAAATCAATAATTTTATTCTTGGATATTCCCAGACAAGATGAAGTTTGCCAAAGTAATTCCACTGTTTAAGAAGGGCTGTCCACTTGCAGCATCTAATTATTTACCCATTCCTCTTCTTTTCGTCTTCAGCAAAATTACTGAAAAGGTATGAACGTCTTTATAAATTTCTAGAAAAGCAAGAAATATTGTATACTTTGCAATTTGGATTTCGCGCTAGTCATTCTATCAACTATGCCCTGGAAGTGTCATCACCGCCAACATTGCAATGTGATATTGAGAAGTTCAATTTGAAATTGAATTGCGTAACTGCAAATGCATTCATGCAATTAAGATACCTATAAAGAACTTGAATCGACAAACTACAATCTATTTGCACATTTTAAAATGCATTCATTGGAAAAAAGTTCTAATTGAAATTGCAAATAGTAATTTTGAAAGCTAAACCAAATGGTAAAAGCCAAGTGATAAACGATATCCCAAACCGAAAGTGCACGACGAAATCTCAAACCAGAATTGCATTACAAAATCCTAAACCGAAAATATATCGCAAAATCCTAAACCGAATATGTATTGCGAAATCGTCAACCGAGAAGCAAAACGAGACTTTAATCGACAACACGAATTTCCTGAAGTCAATGAACCGCTAAGTGAACCGCCAAAATTGCATTTTGAAATCAAAACTTCATTCTGAAATCAAAATGACAACATGATCATTTGATCAATGAACCGCTAAGTGAAATGCCAAAATGATATTGGAAACCAAGAAAGTGCTGTATTGTTCTTTCAAAGCACTTGCCCGAACAAATAAGAACTCTATTCTCTAAACAGCCGGGGTCTCTTAGATCAAAGAGGTCCAATAAAGAATAAGAAACTCCTCTGTCAAAGAGACATAGAAATGTTCAACATACAGTATACGGCATACAGTAAAAACCAGACCCTAGGACCCTAGGACCATTAAGTACCAATGTGTGATAGGACCCTTAACACCGGATCAATATCTCCTCATATGATACTACCATTTCTGCTGTTTCTATTACATCAGATGACGTCAAGAGTAGATTTAAAGAATTTTTCTATGTTGTGTGAATTTATTACATGGAATGGAAGGTTTCATATTTTACATCGGTTTTCATCTGTGAAACGTTTCCACCCTTTTTCATTGCTCATCATGGACAAATTTCCTTTCTCCCTGCATGGTGTTCATACTGAAGAAAACAAATGATTCTTTACGGTGGAATGATGCCATTATTGCTCTCTGTTCTAAATTTCAATGAAATTCTATTGCCGCTTTGCTTCATTGACGTAGAATTTTTCTTTGAAAGAGTGTTGTTTCAACTTCAAAATGTTCCTTAGAAACCTGATTTGGTTCGTGAACCTGATGAAGGAACCTGATGAAGGAACCTCAGAAAACAAATAGAGAATTCCAAGCGACCTATTGAAGTTGAAATATTTCTTTTACTTCTGAAGTACAAATACCTGCCAAATCGCAGAAGAGTTCAAATAACTTTCTTTTTGTTGTAAATCCTTTCCAAACTGCATAAACAATTCAAATTCGACCCAGTTCCCTTGTGAAAGGCTGAAGAAATAGAACTTTCTTGTCGTTTGGATGGAAACCATTCGTTTGGTAAATGGGTGGAGTAAAACATCCATGTGGAATCATTATTATTATTATGTAATAAATTGACACATAGCAGTATAGAAAAAGTTATCTAATTGTACTCTTGACGTCATCTGATGTAATCAAAACACCCGGGGGAAGGGGTACTTGATTTACGAAAATACGGGGACGTGCCGCTGGAAAATCTGAAAAGGCACCCTGTCCCGGAGTAAAATTCCCGAAAATGATACCCTGTCCCGGAGTAAAACGTTAAAAACAATACCCTATTCTTGGGTTTCTTCATACGAAATTGTAGCCTGCCCTGGGAATTTGATAGAAATTTGATAGAAATCTATCAGAAAATGCGGAAATGTTGCCATCCAAACGATTTAAATCATATTCGCGGAGTGCAAATGGCTTACAACGACGATGCGTAGTCAATTATACAAAATATGGACCCTGTCAGGGAGCCGACCATACAAAAGTGATACCCTGTCCCGGAGTAGGAATCCTGAAAATGATACCCAGTTCGGCGGCACGTCCCCGTACTGAAAAATATATGAGTACCCCCCCCCCCGGGTAAAAACAGCGAAAATAGTAGTATCATATGAGGAAATAGTGATATTCTGTTCTCTCTTGAGGGTGATGACCCTCCGGTGTTAAGGATCCTATCACACATTGGTACTTATTAATGGTCCTAGGGTCCTAGGGTCTGGTTTTTACTGTATGCCCCCCTTTACGTTTTAAGAATTCTTGCTGTCGCTGCTGCCGATGAACTTGAAGGAGGCACACGAGATTGTTGAAGAATTTCTTCCACAGCTTGGCGTATATAACGAGAAGCTTGAGCAAATCGCTCGCGATTAGAATCGTGATTATCATTATCGGCCATTTCAGTTCACAATGAAACATTTAGCGATGGTTATTCCACCGCAACGTTGTTACACGTGGAAATTGCCTAACTCTCTTAAAACGTAAAGGGGGTATAGTTGAAAATGTTGAACATTTCTATGTCTCTTTGACAAAGGAGTTTCTTATTCCTCATTGGACCTCTTTGATCTAAGATACCCCCGGCTGTTTAGAGAATAGAGTTCTTATCTGTTCGGGCTACTCCTTCATCAGGTGCTTTTGAAAGAACAATACAGCACTTCCTTGGTTTCCAATATCATTTTGGCATTTCACTTAGCGGTTCATTGATCAAATGATCATGTTGTCATTTTGATTTCAGAATGAAGTTTTGATTTAAAAATGCAATTTTGGCGGTTCACTTAGCGGTTCATTGACTTCAGGAAATTCGTGTTGTCGATTAAAGTCTCGTTTTGCTTCTCGGTTGACGATTTCATAATACATATTCGGTTTAGGATTTTGCGATATATTTTCGGTTTAGGATTTCGTAATGCAATTCTGGTTTGAGATTTCGTCGTGCACTTTCGGTTTGGGATATCGTTTATCACTTGGTTTACCATTTGGTTTAGCTTTCAAAATTACTATTTGCAATTTCAATTAGAACTTTTTTCCAATGAATGCATTTTAAAATGTGCAAATAGATTGTAGTTTGTCGATTCAAGTTCTTTATAGGTATCTTAATTGCATGAATGCATTTGCAGCTACACAATTCGATTTCAAATTGAACTTCTCAATATCACATTGCAATTTTGGCGGTGATGACACTTCATACTGTTCAGCTTAGCGGAAGCCATCAAGAACTCATTAGACAATAGAAAATTTGGTTGTGGAATATTTATTGATCTACAAAAGGCGTTTGACATAATGAATCATGAAATTCTCCTGACAAAGCTTGAACATTTGGAGTTCGAGGAACCGTCTTAAATTGGTTAAGATAGAAAACTCACGGATAGAAAACTTTATGTTCAAACTCATAAAGTAAATGGATCAAACTCAAGTTACCTCAATGTTACTTGTGGGGTCCCACAGGGTTCAGTCCTTGGTCCTCTCCTTTTCCTAATCTACATTGATGATTTGCCTTACTCATCCACAAAACTAGCCTTCTACTTACTTGCAGATAATGCTAATATCTACTATGAAGCTGAAAATCTTGATCTGCTTAAAAGAACAGTTAACAAAGAATTGAATACAGTTAAGATGTGGCTTTATGTTAACAAATTGTCATTTAATATTGAGAAGACCAATTTCATTATTTTTAAGTCTCCCCAGCATTCCTCCTCTCAAATAATCAATATCAAAATTGGAAACCTTCCTGTCAAAAGGACTTGCTACGTTAAATTTCTCTCAGATGAAAATCTTTCATGGAAGTATTATTTGACTGAACTTTCTAAAAAATTGACACAAATCTGTGGTATGTTCTTTAAAGTAAGACACTTCTTACCCATTAATGTTCTAATATGCCTTTATAATTCCTTATTCTCCCCTTTTCTTCAATATGGAATTTTAGTTTGGGGTCTTACATATGAAACTTATATCAATTCAGTGTTACTATTACAGAAACGGGTTATAAGGGCAATTGCTTTTGAAAAACTTTACCTCGCACTCCAATCCTATCTTCTTAGACTTAAAAATCTTAAAGGACAACCTTACCAACAGCCAAACATCACTTGTGACTTCATTCCAAGTTTTGAGATGTTTTTTTGTTGTAAGTTCGTACGACATTTTTCATAAGTTTGGCCCAATGTCATCGCCATTTTGTAAAACGCGATAAAATGGTTAGCCTCGGTTTGGAGGTTCGATTGTGACGTCGGAAATTACTTGAGAGTTCTATAAGAAAACAGCCTCGCTCAGGTCGAAGGTGAAATGGGTGAAATTACGTCATGAATAATGGCGTCATTTCGCTCATTTCACAGATTGAAATACGCAATTTCGCAGAGAAAAGACAGAGAAGGTTGGAAAAAAGTACTACACACCATTCACAACATTGTGATCCTTCATTTTATGAACAATTATTCCAAACCCGGACTTGTCCTTTAAAGCTGCATGATCTCAATCTGCAAAACTTCTAAGCTTTGTGTATGAATCTTGTTTCCATAACTTTTTTAAATCTGATCAATATGGTAAAAAAATACCAATCAAGATGGTCTCAAATCACTACACATTACCATGGATCAAAGTGCTGGAATGACGTTCCTATAGACATAAAACAATCACCATCGGTCAATATCTTTCGTCAAAGATCTTCTTTTTTAAAAACAATTATTAAAGAGTCATCAACAAATACTATTCACCCGTAATTTTTCTTAACCCTATTGTACCCGGGCTCATTGGGTCAGACCATTGCCCGGGGAGGGGGGCAAAAAATGCTCCCTCCTAATTATCCGCAAAAACCATAAATAGTATGCCATTGTAACTTCATACAATAGTAAGTACATCTATTAGGAGTCTAATTATAGATTTTGATGCTAATTGGTCAAGTGGTTTGTTGCCAAGCGACCAAAAAATAGGACCATGTCAGATATAAGCTTCAGTACTAAAAAACAGAAAGTGCTAATTGTTTCGGATAAAATGTATCAAAACATCAATAAACTACTTGAAAATGAAGAAATATGTTTATCCATCGATTTATATCAAAATTTAAAAGTTTAGTCTTTCTTTGTTAGAGACATGTCAGCAAATATGAATTATGTATATATCAAACGAAAGTACTTTGCAATGGAAATCGTTTGGTACCAAGCACATCTTCATGAAGGTTAAGACAAAGAAATTATGGCTGTTTTTGTGATTTTCTTTGTGAATACTTTCCAGATGTGGGTATCTGCTGGTCACGTGACTTAAATCATTACAAATGAAATTCTAGAATTTAATTGCCAATTAAAAATTAGGAAAAATCATTGATGTTTCAGCTCATTTGTCTATTTCCTCTCTGCTTTCTAATCAAAAGTTTGGCATTTTTTGCCCCCCCCCCGGTACAATAGGGTTAACCATATTTAGAAATTCAAAATTCTTACTAAAGGGGGGTGCTCTCTCCTCGATTAGCTCAGCTACTGAGAGAGCTCCTCCTTAAGAATTTCTCTTCATATACATTTTCTAGTCATACAATATATTTTTTGGTTTATTTAGTCTGTATGCTTGTATTTTTAATGTATAGCTTGTAGTTATTCAAATATTTGTAAGTTGTTTAATTTTGAGTATTTTTATGTAGTGGAATTTAAATGAATGAATTGAACTGAATTGAACTGAAGTTTTTGTAGTGGATTTGACGTGCGGCCCATAAACACAAAAACTAAGATGTATCTTTCAAGTTTCCTAAAATATTTCAAATGATTAAATGCTTCAAAACACAACGAAATTCATGTCAATCAGTTGTTTAGTCCTCCTTCAACTTGAATCCCAACAAACAAGGAAATATACGCTCCCCAACATCATGCCGTCATCGATTGGGCTTGGGTCGCAGACTTGGGACCAGGCCTATCGTACGTCACCTTCTTTGCGCGCTCTCTCTCTCTTT
The DNA here is from genome assembly GCA_039566865.1 of Aurelia coerulea. Taxonomy (NCBI): domain Eukaryota; kingdom Metazoa; phylum Cnidaria; class Scyphozoa; order Semaeostomeae; family Ulmaridae; genus Aurelia; species Aurelia coerulea. The sequence continues at coordinate 10,295,141 of CM076955.1, read as the reverse complement.
CGTTGCTCTTTCTCGTCCGTCTTGTGCTCTTCCAAAACAACAACTCTCTCCTGTTTTTCTAACTCTGTCATAGGACAAGTTTTGCGTAGCTCCTGGGAATACGAATCGCCGCACACCGCCAACACACGAGGAAATTGCATGCAGAAAACTGAAAACGCCAGCTAAACGTCACCAGGGACGAAACGTTCTGGGGATCTCCTGAGTCTCGATGATTTCCTTACAGATTTCCTTTGAGATTCGTGAACATTTTCCCCACCTTGACGTACTACGTCAACTGAATTCAGTCCAGTAGACTTGGTCTTGGTGGCTCTTTCAGGAATATCTATCTTTTCTTTAACTATTTCAACATTTACTTGCTCTTTGTTTCCTTCGAGGAGATGCAGTTTTTGGATAGATCTATTTAACTTTCCCTTCTGTGTTCTGAGTGTTACTGTCCGAATTAAACCATCTGCTCCTTCATGAACTTCTGTCACGATTCCCATATTCAATTGGCTTGCTTTCGGAAGCTGCACACTGTTCTTTAGTGCCTCAAAATCGTCAGGAAATTCCTCTTGTTGTACTTGCCTGTACCAATATTCTTCTGCTGACTTTATCTCATCTGTCGTTAACTCTCTTCCTGATGATTCTGTCTGCTGGCTTGTAGCTTTGCTTCTTAAATTCTTCCTAAAATTACTAACTGCTCGTAAAACGTAAGCTGTAATTCTTGCTAACTTCAAGAATTTCTCATATTTGGCTGGATCAATTACTCTTGATACAGACTTTATGGTTGAATGGTTGCAAACTGTATTTTTGACCATCTCTGTTTCTGACTCTGGTGAAACATCAAGCTTATTTTCTGGCCATTCTACTTCATCTTTCTTTAACCACTCTGGCCCATTCCACCAAAGTTGGTTGTTGATTACTGAATCTAGATTCTCCCCCCGAGTCAACAAATCGGCAGGGTTTTCATTTCCTGGGCAAAAACGCCAACATTCAGGTGATACGTTTTCTTGTATCGACTGCACTCGATTCGCAACGAATAATTTCCAATTTCTGCTTGGTCTTCGTATCCAGCTGAGTGCCACCAAACTGTCTGACCAACACACTATTCTGTCAACAGCCACCTTTAATGATTCCAGCACAAACTTCAACAGTTTGGAAAGAATAAATGCAGCTAGCAACTCAAGTCTGGGCAAAGTTACTCTTTTAGTCGGTGCAGCTCTGTTCTTGGACATGACTAACTGAACATTCACTCTTCTGGAAGCATCTTTCAACACGACGTACACTACTGCACCATAGGCTTTTGGACTAGCATCCCCAAATCCGTGGAGCTCGACGCTGTTGACATTGGTAAGGTTGCTTACAAAACATCTAGGAATGCGCAGATTTGATAACTCTTTCAAATCTTCCTTCCATTTATTCCATAAAGACATAAGATCTGCAGGTAACTTCTGATCCCAATCTAACCCCCGTGTCCATAGTTCTTGGTATAGGATCTTTGCTCTAACAGAGAATGGACCTAGCCATCCCATCGGGTCGAACAGCTTTGATGATATACTGACAAGACTCCTCTTGGTTCCTTGATCTTGAATATTTGTCAGCTTCCCTCCTTGATTGAACAAAAATTCATCTGTTTCTGTATCCCACGAAATACCCAATGCTTTCAATGGGTCACCTTCACTTTCAATCTCTATCACATTCTTTGTTGCCCTTTGGTCTTTTGGTATACGAACAAGAACATCTTTAGAATTACTTGCCCACTTGACTAATTCGAAGCCTCCAGATTTCATCATCCCCGTAGCTTCTTTATACAACTGGAACGCAGTTTCATCGTCTACAGCTCCTGTTAAGCAATCATCAACATACATGTTCTCTTTGATAGCTTCCGATGCTTCTGGAAATGATTCCTTGTTTACTTCGGCATGATGTTGCACAGTTGCTATTGCTTCAAAAGGACTTGAAACATCTCCAAAAGTTAAGCGTGTCATGCAGTACGTCTTTGGCTCTATCTTGGTACTAAAATCACGCCATAGAAATCTATGCACATTCTGATCTTGCTTCGCAAGTTTTATTTGCAAGAACATCTTCCTGATATCAGCCATCAAGGCGACACGATGAAGGCGAAACCTAATGATGATTGAAACTAAATTAGGTTGCAATACAGGACCTGGTAGAAGACAGTCATTGAGAGAAACTCCATTCTTATTCTTTGAAGATGCATCAAATACAACTCTACATTTGGTTGTCACTTTATCTGTGCAAAAAACTGGATGATGAGGCAGATAGTTAATCTTTGTCTCTGAATTTGAATCTGTCTTGTCTATTTCTCTTGCGTGTCCATCTTTCAAATACTGATTTATTGCATCTTGATACATGCTTGCCTTCTCTTTATCATACTGCAAACGTTTCTCTATTTTCACAAGTCTGCTAACAGCCTGATGCCGATTGTCTTCCAAACCTGTACAATCTTCTCTCCATGGCAATGCAACTTCGTAACGTTCTCCATCATAGACAAGGCTATCTTTGAATTGTTGCATCGCACTCTCCTCATCTTTCGTGAATCTTTTGTCACTTTCATCGATTCCCAAAGATTCTAATTGCCAGAATCGCTTGAGATCAAGGTTGAGCTCTTCCTCTATTGTCCTCACTGTAGCACAATTTGTCATTGCTCTGTTGTTGGGAAATGATATTCTGATCCTACATCTACATTTCCTGAGATCAGCCATCCAAATATTGAATTTGTTGCTATCGGACTACTAGCATCTCTCTTCTTTAGTCCGCTTCTTAAGATCTGACCCCATTGGTCTGAGTCTAATAATATGTCAATGTTTGCTGTTTGTCTTGGGTAGCTATCAGCTAACTTTAATCCCTTTAAATATCGATACTTTGAAATATCCACTGGAACTGCTTCCAGCGGTGTGCATACCTTATCCACTGCTCATGCACTTACGTCAGCTGACTTACTGCCATCTAATGCTGTCAAAGTAAATTTGAAATTTCTCACTTTAATTGTTCTTGATTGACCACCATTAATGTGTATTGTCATCAATTTTGATGGTCCCTCAGACTGCATTCCTAATGAATCAGCTATGTCCTGCTTTATGTATGAGTGATCACTTCCACTGTCTAACAGAATCCTGACATCTGTTTCAGTTCCATTCTGAATCAACTTTGCCTTTGCTGTGGGTAGCAACCTCATCTTATTTTCTGAATCTACTTTCACAATACCATTTAAAACTCCAACATGGCTTTTTACTGTAGCTTCTACTCTCTCAGAAGAACTGACCTTTTCATCTTTGGTTACTTCTGTCTTGGGACTCGGACTTGCTCTGTGTAGTAATGTATGATGCTTTCTCTGACATCCCTCGATCATGCATCCTTGACTCATACAACGTGAACTATAATGTGTGGAACTTATAGGTTTCAAGCAATTGAAACACAATCCCTTGTCTTTAACTGTCTGTATCCTTTCATCCACTGACTTCTTCTTGATTGCATAACAATTCTTTGATTCATGATTTTTCTCACAAAAACCACATTTACTTTGATTACTTCGACCTTGTCTGACAGTTTCTTGACTACTTTGAGCTGCTAATGCCGTTGCTGATGAAAAGCTACTGTCCCCTTGATCCTTGTTTTGTATACGTGGCCTATTTGACATTCTGGGATGAGTTGAACGGTTTGGAGTCGACTTCTCTATGGCCTCTTCAGACATTACATGTGACCGAAGAAAATCGAAGAAAAACTCTGCCGTAACTCTCTTATCTTCTTCTTCATTCTCTAGCATGGAAAGTTCATACTCCCACTTTCTCCTGATGTCATTTGGCAGCTTACTTTGGAAAATTGGGACAAGAATTCTGTGACACACTTCAAGGTTTGGCTCATTTTGTTCCAGAGTGTGATATCTATTAACCAAAGTGTCATACAAGTATCTCAGTGACTGTGCCGTCACCCTTTCTCTCTTCTCTATGTTGAGTATCGATTCGATCAAATGTTCAACGACTAAACGTTGTCTACCATAACGCTTCTTCAATGCATCTATGGCCTTTGAGTAATTGGAACTCGTAACTTCAATATGTTCGATGGCTTTTCTTGCAGATCCTTTGACATATACTCTCAAATAATTGAATTTCTCTCTCTCACTTAAAGCATTGTTCTCGTGAATACAAGATTTGAACTGATCCCACCATGAAACCCATTCTATCATGTTGCCATGAAACTCCTGCAGCGTAAACTTGGGTAATTTCAAATTGCTACTTGAATTTGATTCTCTGCATTCCTTTAGTGGTGTCCTATCCTCGATTGATCTCTGTTCTGCTTCCTCGTCCTTAGTCAGTTGTGAAATAAATCGTTCCATTTTTCTCGATGCACGCAGGATTCGTTGTTGAAATTCTGTCCAAACTCTTATCTCTTTATCTACTATACTTTCATCTATCTGTAGAGTAATGATTTCTTGAACTATAGACCCACATTGTTCTTCCTTTTTATTTAATCGATGTAACGAATTCTCCATTTCAGCTTTTGATACTTCACCATGATTAAACTCAGAAATCTCTAACAGTATCATCTCTATCGCTGAACCATAAAACTTGTACTTTCTATGAAGATTCTCCATCTCATTGGAATTACTTATATCATCACTGGATGTGTCGGCAGTAACAAGGGATTTGTGCTGCACTGCCTCCAATATTTTCTTACTCCAACTATTTATCTTTAAATCCATGTCTTTCTCCATTTGATAGACCATATTTGATTGTGTTTTCATTAAAACTTTCATTTCATTAATTTCCTGAACAATATTGTCATGATCACTGTTTCCTCCATGTCCGTTATCTCCGACATGTCCGGCATACTCATATTCTCTGTGATATGTGTCATACTTTAATTCATCTGAATTAACCTGAAAACGAGGATGTCCGTTATTTGAAAGTTGTCCGGTTTGTATGGTCTGTCCGCTATCTTCTCTACTCCGCTGTCCATTATCACGAAATTGTTCATGCAAAAACGTGTCTTCGTCTCTTTTATCACTACTGTACTTCGAATGTCCGAACAGATCGATGTCCGGATCTTCGAGCTGTACGCTAAGTAAATCCTGTTCCAAAATTCTATTTCTATCACGAACTAATGACGTCGTATCCAAACGTGAACGTGCAGACTTGTTTACCTCTTCAATATTCGGCAATAAACGCATATGTATGTATGTATGTATCATTTTGCCACAATATTTACAATTATTTACATGTTATATAATATAAAAATAGATACAATACAATGAATAATGTTAAAAACGTAAAGGAAAAACACCCCTAATCACAGTGGCAGGGATAGCATTAAAAGGTCAAGATGACCTTAATTCCATAATGGTCCCCTTAGAGGTGCTGGTACAACGAAAAATGTAAGAAAAAAAAATATATATACTAAACTGTCGTTTGTTTTCGGTTTAAAACATGGTTTATAATACCATACCATGATCGGGAGAGATGATGACAAGTCTTAATAGAAGACATATATGTCATCTTCCTCTTTTTGTATGTTTTGGAAAAAATTCTCTTTGATCTTATGTTTGAATGTGTCGATATTGTTTGTTGATTTAATCTCTGATGAAAGACTATTCCATGTTTTGGGCCCTAGATAAGATAGACATTTTTGTCCAGCAGTAGTTTTGCGAAATGGAATATCCAATTTGAACTTGGACCTTCGTGTTGTTCGGCCCTGGTTGACTGGACGGAATATCTCAGCACTGTATGCTGGGGCAGTTTCTCTGAAAAACTTCATTATATTGACACAGACACATTGATCCATCCTGTTCTTTGTAGGGAGCCAATCTATAGACTTGAATTCTGTGACCCCAATATGTGCTGTGTTTTTTAAATCGAGGTAAAAACGAATGCATTTGTTTTGTGCCGTCTGAATTTTTTTGTTTTTTTGGACAGCCTCTTATTCAACCCTGGATACCAAGAAGTGCATGCATAATCAAAATGAGGTTGAATAAGAGCATTTAAAAGCAACCTGCGAAGGGATTTATCCAGGAAGTTTTGTTTCCTGTATAGGAATTTTAGCTTGCCATTTATTTTTCCAAGCATCTTAGTCGCCATCGACTCCCCAGAGAGATTTTCATCTAGGACACATCCCAGATATGTGACTGTTCAATGTTGTTTAATCCTTATGTCACCTCTCCTAATGTCCAACTTTTCAAGTTCTTGCTTTTTTTTCTTTTTTTGTCCAAAGAGAATGGATTTGGTTTTGTCCTCTCCAAAGTGAATGCTTAGTTTGTTTTCTACAAACCAATCACAGAGGGAATTGAAATTTCTATTTAAATTGCTCTCTATTAGTTCAATGTTTTTGTCTCTAACAATTAAACAAGAATCGTCTGCATACGCGGTATCCTCGACGGAGTTTTCGAAATCGACTCATTTTTATCTTGAGACTTTTCACCACGAACAGAATCCTCAGGAGAACCCCCTCGGCTTGTAATCAATTCCCTTTTGGTGAACTTGTACAGCCTTTGTATCAGCTCTGCCTTTCTCCCCGTCGCTGGCAATGCATTCCTCTCCAATTCCCTTCGGAGCTCCGCAACATTCAGTTTTAAAATATCTTTATACAATTGATCCTCCGACGACATTGTCCCATGCGAATACGAATAACAATTTCCACGAGTAAATGATCCAGTAAACAATTGATTTTCAAAGTGTAACACCAGCGATTCGATTTTCAAACAAAGGTGATCCAAATCTTCATCTTGAGCGAGTAAACAAAGTCCAATAACAAACAGCAGCAACACGAACTGTCCAATGAATACAAATATTGACTAAGCTAACTAAGAAAGTAAGAACTAACTGAGAAACTATTAATTCAACTTGGCACAACAAGTTACAAATTCATTTAAATTTTTGTGTAATAATTGCTATGAATTACACAACCAATCTCAGTAAAACTAAGAAAACAACTTCTAAGTTTCTAGTTTTCTAACAAGCGCAAAACGCTTCGCGCAAAACGCTTCGCGCAAAAAACATGCACTAGGACGCAAGCATAAAGTCTGGTGACTATGATAAAATCAATGAAACATGCAGATACCTCATGTAAATGCAACAGACAGGAAAAAGATACATCGACGTAATACGCAAAGTTCCCCACGCACATTAGCACATAACAAGGTACAACACATCATGTCGAAATAATGTCAGTACCAGCGAAATAAGCTAAGTTCAAGGGAGGAAACTTCACGTAATACGTCAACAAACTGATAGTTTAACAATATTAACTACCCTCGGCTACCATGAAGTGAATTTGACGTGCGGCCCATAAACACAAAAACTAAGATGTATCTTTCAAGTTTCCTAAAATATTTCAAATGATTAAATGCATCAAAACACAACGAAATTCATGTTAATCAGTTGTTTAGTTCTTCTTCAACTTGAATCCCAACAAACAAGGAAAATATCCGCTCCCCAACATCATGCCGTCATCGATTGGGCTTGGGTCGCAGACTTGGGACTAGGCCTATCGTACGTCACCTTCTTTGCGCGCTCTCTCTCTCTTTCGTTGCTCTTTCTCGTCCGTCTTGTGCTCTTCCAAAACAACAACTCTCTCCTGTTTTTCTAACTCTGTCATAGGACAAGTTTTGCGTAGCTCCTGGGAATACGAATCGCCGCACACCGCCAACACACGAGGAAATTGCATGCAGAAAACTGAAAACGCCAACTAAACGTCACCAGGGACGAAACGTTCTGGGGATCTCCTGAGTCTCGATGATTTCCTTGCAGATTTCCTTTGAGATTCGTGAACAGTTTTAATGAAACCTGCTTTGTTTGTTTGTCTGTTTTGTCAGTGTACACTCTTGTTTCCCCCATGACTTTAGGCAAATGCAGGCAGTTTATTGAATTTAGCTCTTCTTGTCTTTGGTTCTGGGTGGCTTGTTCTAAAAAGCGGTGTCTCAGGTATTCTAAAGAGCGTGGCCCTACAACGTTTTACAGCAGGCAAGCCTGGACCCCCTTTTTCTTGCTTCACTTGCATTTGCCTCCCCCCCCCAAAACCTGACTAATGCAAAAACATGAGCTATGAACTGCTTCAAACTGATAGAGACCAAGTCCTAGAAGCTAACAAATGGAGCATCTGTTTTTCACGAAGTTCCTTTTGCGTCATTTCTCGTTAAATTTGATTGCCTCAGTAAGAAGATTGAAATGAATGGGATATCCCTTTCATTACCACTATTTTATTTTACAGACTGAAAGCCCACCAACTATGTTTAAAACGAAAGCTTTCAACTTAGAGACAAGCACCGCTATTGCCAAAACGCACAGCAAGCTATTGCAAACAAGCAGCATGCAACCCATGACGGTTACAAAGGGAAACATCACGTCAAAGAATTTGAAGAGCAGAACATGCCCGTATTGCAAAAAAGTGTTTGCAAGGCCTTACACTCTGAAAAGTCACATCCGTCGTCACACGAATGAAAAGCCGTTTACTTGCAAAGTATGTCAACGAAGCTTCTCACAAAGTGCCACATTAGAGAACCACAAGCTCACTCATACTGGAGCCAAACCCCATCAATGCAGGTCATGCTTCAAAAGGTTTGCTCATCAAACGTCATTGAAGACGCATTTGCGCATTCATTCTGGAGAACAGCCCTATAAATGTGAATACTGCGAGAGAAGATTTACAGATGGATCAACTCTGCAGAAACACAGGCGAACACATAATGGCGAGAGACCATTCTTGTGTCATTATTGCAAGAAACCATTCAGTCAATCTGGTAATATGAGAAGGCACATGGCAACAACGCATAAAACAGTTACACAAGCTAGCCTTGCAGAGCCAGGTTCTTACAATGATAATTCTATCTTTAGAAACTCAGAACCATCCGACACGCGTGAGTTACAGAATATATTTTAACACTGGTAAAGAGATTTTGCTACTTTTATCGTTTTTGTTGATCGTTAGTATCTAATTGGAGGCACTTCCTTTCTGCATATTTTGGATATTTGGATGAACGTTTGGTGCGGATTGCTCATTTGGCGATAAACTGCCGTTTTTAAAAGTCAAGGGCTATATGAAAAGTTTATTGCTGGGGAGACGAGGTCTCGATTCTATTGTGTAGAACAAAAGCGTAAGTGGTTTGCTCAAAGAGCAATCTGCTTCGTGCGGTGGATGCGCATGCGTATTACAGTTAAGTTTTGAATTACTACTAGAGTTCTAACAAGGAATAACAAGGCAAATAAAAATTACGGAGAGTTTCCCGTAAAGGTACGACACTTCGCGGCAATCTTCACTCGGTGTTATCAGGGTATAGGTAAGCGGGGAAACAACAGCACACAGCTCGACACAGTTATGCTGTAGAGTGCTTTTGTCGTGAGACAAGTACCCGTCTGTCCTCTGTCCAAGTGGTGCGATGCCCAGGGTATTTTTTAAGGATTTTCTACTGGTGAGACAAACAGCCAAAAGGGCCCCAAATTTTTGCGGTATGACTTTACCACAGAGACAATAGTAAATTGCTTATCACTTACAAAGTCAGGTCACTACCTTCAAAACTGCATCGGTAAAATAATGTTTTTGATATATACAGGGTGTCCCAGAAAAATTGTTCGATGTTTGATTAAATATTAAAAAGTAACAATCAAATGTACAGGCTCCTAGTTAGATAAACCTGTTCTTATGATTTGAATCCATTTTTGATGCCAGAATCTTGCGAATCCGCCAAGAATTCACGGAGCTATAAGCTTTTGAAATCCCAGTTTGTGCGAAAACTGAAACCAGACCCCCCTAACTGACTTTTTTTCAAAAAGACGTCTCAAAGTCGTGGTAGAATAAGACTGTCCAATGTTTTACCTTTCCTTGATATCAAAGCCAACAAATTAGGGCTTCAAAGGTAATATACTTCTTGTAATATTACCAAAATTTGCTTAAGAATGCAAGTATCCAAAAAACATGGCATAAAAACTTAATCGATGAGAGACGGGGCCATTTCAAATTAAGCTCAACAGGATTCCTTGAAGCATCCATAACCTTGATTCAATGTTAAAGAAAGCTAGTTTACCTAAAGTGCTTTTTAAGTTCCATTTGATTTGCTTTAAACAAACGAGATTCTACCCTTTCACAAAATATGCAATTTAGGGGCGTCTGGTTTCAGCTTTCGCACAAACTTGAACTTCAAAACTCCGTAATCAATCAATAAGACGTAACTCGTAATATTTAGCCGATTCGATTTGCTAGCTTTTGGTGTCTAAAATTAATTTAAATCTCAGCAGTTTGGTTATCTTGACATGGAGCCCGTTCATTGTTTCATTACTTTTTTATATTTAGGGCCTGTTTATATTAGTAAAAACAACTCACCTGCCACACCCGGGGCTGACAGGCGAGGTAAATTTCAGCCACTGTTTATATGAGATTTTTACCTCGCCTGTCAGAGCCCCGGGCTGAGAGGCGAGGTGGAGTAATGTCTCTCATCCGTGAAATCAGAACGAATTAACCAATAGAAATCAAGGAAGAAAACTAATACACCTCATCATAGTGTTTCGTTTATATGGAAAAATTACTATACCGGTGGTGTTGCGTTTGTCATATAAACGTGAAATGAAAAAGCAATGGGATTCTATAGGAAGGAGGAATCTCACCTGTCAGCCCCGGGTCTGGCAGGTGAGATGTTCTTCCTCATATAAACAGGTCTTTAATGAAAGGCCGAACAAACTTTGGACACCCTGTACACAAATTTACATAAAAGCAAACTTTTACATAAAAACACACAGCTTTCTATCTTGGTAAGTGAATACAGCCAGCTGGATGAACTCCAACATAGTAACTGTATTTTAGGGGAAGATCTTGATGAATTCACAGAGAGGAGGGTGTGATTTCTGCAATTCAGTGGAGTGGACTATATATGGAATTCACTTACCAGGGTAGCAAAATTCAAATGCTTATATACAATCTATCCAATTCTAGAAACATAAATTTACCAAATCTAAGTCCAAAAAATAATCGATACGTTTTTCATTCCCAGACTTAGGCCTATATTTTCTTTTCATGTCGAACATTCTTCATGAGCCTGACAAGCATGAAGCATGAAATGAATGATCATCGATCGCCCGCACAAATAACAAAATGGTCGATTGTTCTCATACAATTCATTTCAATAATAGCTTTGTAGCTTTGTAGCATTTAATAGCAACATCAATAACAACGTTTTGTTTGCAAGGGAAAATGAAAAAGGGCCCCATTTTGACTTAGGCCACTGGGGCAAAAGTACTAATTTTTCCTTCACTACTGGGACAAGCAAAGGGCCCACTGGGGCAAATGTCCCACCAGTCAGTACGTTAAAAAATATCGCCGATGCCTCTTTGCTCTTAGCCTAAAACGTAAGGTTGGTTTTGGTTAAGGCCCGTTGCTTGCATTATGGCGAGCTCAGAATATGATGTTCATACCAGATTGCACTAGCAGAACAAGCAGGGACGTGAAGAAAAAAAATTATAAAATAGCAAGAGAATCCCATGGGGATTCGAACTCGGGTTGCGTGCGTGTGAGGAGCCGGAAGCTACCGCTTCGCCAAACAGCCGTCAACACAAAATAGCTCAGCAGTCGTAACGGTTTGTTGTGGATAATAGACGGGGGTCGCAACGCTTCGATGTTAAAATTGCCAATACGCATGCGTATCTACCGTATGCACGGGGAGACACTTAATTTCCGCAAACAAACCCGATCTCATCTCCCCAACAATTTAGAGATAGTTTCAGTAGCCCTGGAGCTTGTTTACAAAATATACCACGTGTGCTCTGAGAATAAAGGGAAGCCATAAGAAGTTGAAGGGTGTGCTGCTTGATTACCAGTAGCCTGCGCGCAGACTTTGATCATTGGAATGGGGAGGAAAGAATTTTCTTTCCTCTCCTTCCCAGTAACCAACATCTGCGCGCAGGGTAGATTACCAGCAAAAGCCAAATTGTTCAATATTTACAAACAGGCAATAAGTCATGAATTTTGTCACAGGTCTTTGTGGCTCATAAATGCTCTTCCTGTAGAAGGCTGGATCGGATTTCTCAAAATTTATTTCAATAAAAACGTTCTACCGTGTGAGTAAAAAATGTCCGGCGTTTGAAAGGCTATTGCTGCCTGAATATGAATGGTGTCTCAAAAAAATTGTGCCCCGTTTGCCAAATATTATGACAAAACGGCACAAGATTCTCGCCAAAACGTTTATATGATATTGCTCTTCAGATGTTCAAATAAAGTTTGCTGCCATCCCCGTACAAATCCGCTGAAAAATGATGGAGCACCTTCACAAGACCAAATTTGCCTGACGACTGAAACTAGCGGTCGGCCATTTTGTCTGTACTATTTTGCAATGACAACTAGCTTCATGTGAGGTAAGAAATAGTTTCTGTGACGTCAGAAATAGTTGAACTCTCTGATTCATCATCATCATCATCATCATCATCATCATCATCATCATCATCATCATCATCATCATCATCATCATCATCATCATCATCATCATCATCATCATCATCATCATCATCATCATCATCATTTATTTATTTACAAAGTAGGCTGAAACAAAACAATAGCTAAAATTACAGCTAATTAAGGCCTACTTATTTATAAAATCTACAAGTCTAATCTATAAATAAAATGTATATATAGGGTACTGGCGGGATTTGCCAGGCAGATAAGGTTTTTAAACTTACCAAGCAAAATCAATTCATCCAAGCCGACCAAAGATATTTCCAAAAATATATTTCAAATATTTCTCACGAAGTGCAGTTTGCTCGCTGGCCGATTTTTTCACAAATGAAAGCGTTTGTCGCGAAATGTTTTGACCACTTGCAGAGGTAAACTTCGAGCACTGTCGGGATTTATCAGGCAGCCAGCATTTTACTTTCTCGAATCAATTCAGCAACTTGAATTATGTTAAAACATGAATTTCAAGGACTTAACAGCCTTTCTTTGCAGTGTCACTTGCTATATTATTGCTCTTTAATTGACTTCAACATGCTGAATTCCAAGGAAGCCTCGTGTTAAGCCTAGACTCTTACAGGCTTAACGTGTAAGTTCCTAACAATGACTAACGCAAACAAAGGAAATATACTTTAACTTGAAAAACTTACGACCTTCGGATTCCAGCGTAACGGTAGGCGTGAACGCACGAAACAGTTTCTTTAGCAGCTAGATATGGCATGAACAGAACTCGTGAATACATCAGCTTCTAATAAAACGGCGACTTAAACTATTTACACTAAAATTCCCTAAACAACTAACGTCTTTTTTACGGCTTCGACTTCACGGCTCACGACGGTTCTTGCGACTTGCGACTTCGACTTTACGGCTTAACGGCTAACGGCGACAGTTCACGGCAAATCACGGCAAAAGTCCCTTCACGAAGCCTTGCAACTTATTTTATACGAAAAGGGCGAGTCCATTAATAAAATTCCAAAAAAGGGCAAAATATTTACAACAACCACTAAGAGTTAAGTTTTTGTCTTCAATTGTCCACTGATATTTCTTCTTTTACTATTGCACCACTACGACGAAATGGTTGCACCACACTCATGAAACGATTGCACCACTAGTACATTACGTCACTGACTAATGTTAGCGTTCAGAATGCGAAGGAGGCTCCTCGATATAACATGGCTCCCCCCTTTGAGAGCAAGCCTCCAGGCTTGAATAAAACGACAATCTAAGTCAAACGTCCTTGATTTCTTGAGGAGCAAAAGTCTCTTCAGGGCGAGTAATTGTAGGTTCGTTTGGTGCGTTCTGTACATCTGCATTTGTAGCGCTCGGCATTTCTTCAGACTGTTCATCTTCAAAACTATCAGCCGGTAAATCGGAATCTTGTAAATCTGGAGAAGCAAGATCCCCGTTTGGGGACTCAATAGGGCGGTCAGCAGGATCGTGATGTGGTTTAAGTCGATTTGCATGCACCGGTACGGATACTGGTCTGTTGTCAAGTGTTCTCAGTCTAAAATGGACCGGTGACAACTTTGCAACGATTCTATACGGTCCATGGTAATTATGCTGTAACTTCTTCGATAAGCCTTTCCGCTTTTTGGGGGTATATACCCATACGCGAGATCCAATATCATAGGGTGCGGGAGCCGACTTCTGATCATAATACTCCTTCATTTTCTGCTGCGCTAACTGCGTGTTCGCTAAAGCGATGTGTTGCGCTTCTTCCAAATTCTTTACGATCTCAGCTCTGAGCTTCGAAACAGACGATGATACGTTAGAGTCCGGAAGAATCAACGTAGCATCAATAGGTAAACGTGGCTCACGGCCGTAAAGCAAGTAGAACGGTGACTCCCCTGTCGTTGCGTTGAGAGAGACGCGATAAGCGAACAGAACCAATGGTAAATGCTTGTCCCAATCTTTCTGGTGAGTACTAACGTACATCGATAGTCCTTCAGCTAAGGTTCCGTTGAACCGTTCGACAAGTCCATCCGTTTGCGGGTGATACGCCGTGGTGTGCAGACGTCGAGTGTTCATAATCTTGCATACTTCCTTTACAATAGATGCCATAAAATTAGGTCCACGGTCAGACAGGAGGGTACGAGGAGCGCTGTGTCTTGCTAAGATTTCGTCAACAATCAATCGTGCAATTCTAGGGGCTTCTGTGGATGGTATCGCATACGCTTCTGGCCAACGCGTGTAGTAGTCAGAGAAGACTATTATGTAGCGATTCCCATCGTGAGATGGCGGAAAGGGACCCAGAATGTCCATGGCGACTCGGTCAAATGCACCTTGAACGGGAATGGGCAGCAGAGGAGCTTTGCGTTGCCCTCGGGGAACTTTCTTCATTGAACAATCCACACATGACCTGCACCAGTGTTCAATGTCTTTGAACATGTTGTTCCAATAGTAACGATCACGTATTTTCTCGTACGTTTTGGTGATTCCTAGATGACCTGCAGTGGGATCGTCATGACAAGCGACTAACACTTCGTGGCGTAATGAGGCAGGAATCACCACTTGACTGAACAAAGACTGAACACGGCGTTTTCCGGAATTCCAAAGATGGCATAAAATACCATTTGCGTCCAAGTAGAAACTGTCGATGGAAAGCAACAACGAGCGGGCCTTTGCGTCATCAAAAGGCAATTGGGACAACTCTAGGTAGGTTATCAAATCAATGAGATCGGTATCTTCACGCTGTAATTTGTGCACAGTTTCTGGCTTTGGGCAAGGATGATCAATTACCGCCACTGGACACTGCAATGATGAAGAATCAGGAAGCGTAGAAATCTGAAATGGCTTGTAGGTACGTCTCGAAAGAGCATCAGCATTACCATTTGAAGTTCCAGAACGATGAATAATGTCAAAATCGTGTTGTTGTAAACGCAATGCCCAGCGAGCGAGCCTTCCGGTTGGGTCTCGGACCTTCATCAGCCACGACAAACTGCCGTGATCGGTATGAACAAAGAACTTGTTTCCCGTAAGATAGGGCTGATATTTCTTGATTCCCTCGACCACTGCAAGTGCTTCACGCTCAGTTGTGCTATATCTCTTCTCCGTATCACTAAGCTCGCGCCCCCCGTATGCTAACACAACTTCCTTACCGTCAACCTCTTGTCCCAAAACAAAACCAATAGCGAACTGACTAGCATCTGTATAAAGATGAAACGGCAAACGAAAGTCCGGATACGCTAAAATTGGCGGCGAACACAATCGAGTTTTCAGTTCAGCAAAAGCAGTCTCGCATTCAGGTGTCCAAATAAACTGTACGTTCTTTCGGGTTAAGTGATTCAATGGTGACGCTATGTTTGCGAATCCTTGTACAAACCGTCGGTAGTAGTTGCATAACCCAAGGAAACTTCGTACGTCCTTTACACTCCTGGGAGTGGGAAACGATCTAACTGCTTCAAGCTTTTGGGGGTCGGGCGAGATTCCAGCAGAGGACACGACAAATCCCAGATAGTTCACCGATTCGCAGGCAAAATGACATTTGGAAGGCTTTAATTTCACGTTAGCTTCCCGAAGACGATCGAAAACAAGTTTCAAGCGAGCAAGATGTTCTTCAAAGTCAGGAGAAAAGATGATGACGTCATCAATATAAACAAGGCAGATTTTCCATTCCAGACCATGAAGAATTCGAGACATGAGGCGCTGAAATTGCGGAGGAGCATTTGTCAGTCCGAAACTAAGCACATTAAAATGGTACAATCCAGCATGAGAAATGAATGCAGTCTTTTCCTTGGATTCTGGATGCATTGCTACCTGGTGGTAGCCTGACTGCAAATCTAAAGTCGTGAAATACTTGGAACCAGCCAGCGAATCTAAAGCATCGTCTATCCTAGGCAGAGGGTAACTGTCCTTACGTGTCACGGCATTAAGTTTCCTATAATCGATGCAGAATCTGGTTCCTCCATCTTTTTTCTTCACTAACACGACTGGAGAACTCCACGGGCTAGACGAGACCTCGATTATTCCCTGATGAAGCATGTTATCAATGTGCTGCTCGATGTCAGCTTTCTGCGACTGAGAAACTCGGTACGCTGCCTGTTTGATTGGGGCAGCAGCCCCTGTGTCAATTTCATGTTTGATGATTGACGTATGGCCTAAATCAAGACTGGACGATGCAAAAATGTCCGAATAATCCTCGAGGAGGGCGGTTAACTGGGCATTTTCATCTATTGAAAGAGCAGGGTTAGGTAGACATCGAAAACTGAGAGAAGAATTGTTCTGGCTAATAGGTTCCTTTATCTCAGTAGGAGAAGGACCAAGAGCAGAGACATTCGGGTCAATTTCCGACGTTGGGTAGAATGGAACAATCTCATCAGCTGGCGATGTCTCGCTGAATTTGCCAATAGTTGTACCTCTGTGAAGAAGCACCGGTTCATCAGAAGGGTTACACATACGAAAGGTCACCATGCCATCATCGTTAGGTTTAGACAGCGAAGGGGCACACAAAAGATGGTATCGGTCGGAAAGTTTAGGAACAGCTTCAATAAGACCTATAACAGGCTCAGAGGGAAAAGACGTCAAGAAAGCTGGGATGATAACTTCGCTATGTCCCTCAATAACGAACGTTTTGGCAGCTCGAACCTCCGAAACAAGTGGAGGAGAATCTCCCACAGCAAAGAAAACCGTATTATGTTCCGAAAATGTCACTTTATGTCCTCTAACATCGATTACTGCATTAAAGGTATGCAAAAAGTCTCTCCCAAGTACGACATTATAAGAAAGATTGGGAACAACAACAGCGTCACATACATAGTTAGCGTCCCCGATGGAGACAGTAAATGAAACGGCGCCCGTGACTGCTACAGTATTTCCGTTCGCAGTTTTAATGCTTTCGAATTGCTGGTTTTGCGTCATTGAATATTTTGTCCGCAAAACTTCGTTGAAGAATTTGTCACTAATTACAGTTACTGCTGCTCCTGTGTCTACAAGCAGTTTAACATGCTGTTGGAGAACAATTCCCCATATCAACACATTAGTAAGGTTGGGTAAAGAATTGAATGTCTCGGCATTTACAGTTGGAATATCACCTTTCGAAACATCCGATGTCAAACTGCTATAATTTTCATGAGAATCTCTTTCAACTAAATTTGTTTTGTTGCTACTATGTTCGACTTTTAGGCCTGATCGAGGCGATTCGGATTCCAAGCGAGGTTTATACTTCGAAACATTTGAAACGGGAGTTTGTGCATTTCCAATAAAATTTTCCTGTCTTTGTTTTGCCCACTGTCCAAATTCAACATTTCTGTTTATTCCTTGATCAAAACTGGTGGGGCTTCGAAAAGGTTGACTTACTGACTCTTGGGCCCCCACTGTCCCCATTGTGAAGGCCCTCTCCCGTTTAAATTTTGTTGATTAGGGCTGAAACTCGGGGGCGAGTGAACAGAGCCAGCATACCCATTTTGTTGGGGCTGTGGTTGGGCCATCGAATTGAAAAAACTTCCCTGAACATCCATTTGTTGCTGGTTTTGTTGGGGTTGGCGAAACCAACAATAGCGGGCAACATGACCTACTCTGTTGCACTCATTGCAAATGGGCTGGCCGTCTGTTGTTCGCAAATTGCGGCCACGTGCACCTCCTCTTCCTCCTTGTTCCAGCCGGGGCATCCCCCTTATGTTTTGGCTTCTGTTGTTTCCTCTGAAACCGGTTTGAATCGCTGCAATGATTTCATTCTTAAAATCCTGCATTTCGGACAATGGGTTTGGCAAGCTTGATGTGTTTCCATGAAATTCAGATATGGAGGACGAAAAAGGATTTGTTATTTTATTTTCATTACCAAAAGCCAAGGCTTGCACTGGCTCTGAGGCCCTTTTCTTCGATGCGAGGGAGAAGAGAAGGTTCACCTGTCCTTCTAGTTCCTTTATGCGCTGGTTTTGAGCAGAATTTGCAGAAGAAGCCTGAGGAGCGGAAGCGAACGAAATACCAGGTGAGCTTTTTGTCACAGAATCTCGCAAACGGGCTAAGTTTTCTGCCTCTGCAAACGTTTTAGGCTGGTTCAAAATAACGTGAGTTTTGGGGTCTTCTGAGAGGCCATTTATAAATATATTCATCATGTCCTTGTCAGACAGGGAAAGGCGTTGACATTTCTTTATGATGTCTTCAGTGTAGATGGCAAGTGGCTCCGTTTGGCCTTGTTTTCGAGCGTAGAGTTCTTGCCGAAAGATGAATTCTAAATTCTGGGCACCAAATCGACCTTTCAGGGCCTCGATTAAATTTCCTAAACTTCCTGTAGTTTCGTCAGGCAATGTATGATACCAGGCGAGAGCAGAGCCATCCAAAAGCAAGGCAATAGCTCCTAATTTTTTGGCAGTTGACCAATTATAAAATTTGGCAAATCTTTCAAATTTTGACAGCCATTCATTGACGTCTTCATTTGGAAAACCGTTAAAAGATCGCGGCTTAAATAAACTTGCCTGAGAATTGCCTTCCAATGCAGCTTGCATGGCAGTCATTTGATGTTGTAATTCATTTACCACTGCCTGTTGACCTGCCTCGCCCTGTTGACCTTCATCTACAACATCGGGATCGTTCACAAGAAGCGACATAGTTCAGATAATCACGGCAGTCAATAAATAGATGAATTGTAAACAGCGAAATTGCAATGCAGAGGTAGCCAAATATAAAGTGAAAAGTTCCGCAGCACTAAAGTTTAAACAAAACCATCAGCTAGGATTTCACAGTGATGGTGCAATCCACAAATTAGCGTTGACAGCTAACCCTTCACTTCAAGTGTCACTCAACTCCAACAACAAAGTTTCTTTTACGATTAGCCTAATTCAACAAGGTCTATCACGAAAAATAACCAATTTTAATAGTTTCTTCTTAATCCAATGCTTGTATCCTCACACGGGGCACCAATTTGTTAAGCCTAGACTCTTACAGGCTTAACGTGTGAGTTCCTAACAATGACTAACGCAAACAAAGGAAATATACTTTAACTTGAAAAACTTACGACCTTCGGATTCCAGCGTAACGGTAGGCGTGAACACACGAAACAGTTTCTTTAGCAGCTAGATATGGCATGAACAGAACTCGTGAATACATCAGCTTCTAATAAAACGGCGACTTAAACTATTTACACTAAAATTCCCTAAACAACTAACGTCTTTTTAACGGCTTCGACTTCACGGCTCACGACGGTTCTTGCGACTTGCGACTTCGACTTTACGGCTTAACGGCTAACGGCGACAGTTCACGGCAAATCACGGCAAAAGTCCCTTCACGAAGCCTTGCAACTTATTTTATACGAAAAGGGCGAGTCCATTAATAAAATTCCAAAAAAGGGCAAAATATTTACAACAACCACTAAGAGTTAAGTTTTTGTCTTCAATTGTCCACTGATATTTCTTCTTTTACTATTGCACCACTACGACGAAATGGTTGCACCACACTCATGAAACGATTGCACCACTAGTACATTACGTCACTGACTAATGTTAGCGTTCAGAATGCGAAGGAGGCTCCTCGATATAACACTCGCTTGCACTTTCTCAAAGCTTGAATGTAGGCCTAACGATAGAAAGTGGCCTAACCTTAAATTTCATGTTGCTAATGTTGCTGGATATATCCCGCCAGTATAGTTGGTGGACTGATCATCCTACAACCCCCAGGATTTGGGCCAAGAATTGAAAATTCAAAAAATTTTGCGGCATGATGGATTGGGCACATACCATCCTTTCAAAAAATTAAATTGACCCATTTATGTGTCACAGTCAAGCCTCGTAAAAGCTTGGGACAGAGAATGGAACTTGTCGCTGATGACACAGAAAAGCTGGATGCACGAAGTTTTCCGCCTAAGTGCGAGATACTCCGCCGAGCCTGGCGGTCGGAAAGTAAGAGCAATTGGGATAATAATCGTGCATAATGGAAGAAGAATGATAAAGGAAGGTTCACGAAGAGTAAGTTTTGATTTTCAAGAGTTTAACTCGTGTTTCTGGGTGTTAAGAGCTGCGTGTGCCTGATATACCCCGCTGCCTGATAAATACCGCCAGTACCCTATATGTTTAATTACAAGAACTTCAATAACTATCCTGTTATGAACCCAAACTGTTGTACATATGTTTTGTAAAGCCTACAGTTGCATTTATCACCATTCCAGCACCTTATTTGCTTTTTGAAAATTTGAAGGGTGCTGGAGTCTTTCATCTCGTGTGGTAGCAGCTGCCACATTCTATTTCCAAGGAAAGCTACAGACTCGATTCCAAAGGACGTAGTGCGTACTTTTGGAAGATATGCGTCGGTCCCATGCCTTAAAGGACAAGTCCGGGGTTGGTATGATTGATGATAAAATACAAGATTATACTGCTATGAATGATGTTTGATACTTTTTTCCACTATTTTTCGCCTTCTCCTTGTGAAATTACGTATTCAGATAAGCAATTTGAGTGAAGTGACGTTATATCGTGCAAACGAAAACGAGGCTGTGCGATTGTTTCTACGCCTCTTTATCGTAGCAAGCCTCTTTATCGGGTTCTCGTGCCATTTTGAATGCATGAGTACACGATAAAGAGGCTAGCAGTGATTTAGCGGCAAAAGCAATCGCACAGCCTCGTTTTCGTTTGCGCGATATGACGTTACTTCGCTCAAATTGCTTATTTGAAAACGTAATTTCACAAGGAGAAGGCGAAAAATAGTGGAAAAAGTATCATACATCATTCATAGCAGTATTATCTTGTATTTTATCATCAATCATACAAACCCCGGACTTGTCCTTTAAGTCGTAGCCAGTGTTTCGCTGCGTGAAACACCCGTACCGCCTCTAATCCATACATTATAAGGAGAGTAATCATGTGATTAATCACCCTTGTAAGGGAAACAGTCTAAGTACTGAGAGTACTCAAAACTGTCAAATTCCCCAGTATCGATTAATCTTACATTGAAAGGACCTTCATATTGTACAGAGGCGGTTCATAAGTGAAAATAAAGATGGCGCCCACGAAATATTCGGAGGCTCAGCTCGCTCTCATGCAGAAAGCTTTTGAAGAGGGACTTAGCAGCACGAGCTCCGAACGCCACGGAGCAGAATATTCTGAGCTGGCTGCTAAAACAGGAGTCTCGGTAGAAAAGCTTAAAACATGGGTGAACAACAAGAGGAGAGAAAGAAGGAAAGGTGGTAATCGGCCTACCATTTCTGACGTTGTGGAGGGGGTGGAGGATGGCTCATCAACGTCAGAAGGAAGAGCCCTACACAAGAGAGCACCAAGCCAAAGGAGACTGAGTGCCTGGAATCTTTTTTGTAGGAAGGTCTTTTCGGAAGGTGAGCAAGAATTTCAGAAATAATGACTGCTGAATGGCAGCATTTATTTGTTCTAATTTAGGCCTCATCAGCAAACATTTTTTGGCCATAACGCTTCATCTGGCCTATCTATATTTTGCTGTATTAGGAGATGAAATTAGTACTAAGAATCAAGATGATTATTCTCATTTGATATGCGAATAATGTCCATGACTCCGAAAGAGTCGAGGAGGATTTTGAGAAACTCATACTTCCACCAAGCTTCCACCACCCCATCACCAAGTGGACTTGTTACAACAATTATATATTTTGGTCCAAAATGAGATGGTCCTAAAGTAAAGGATGAGAGGAAGAAAATGAATCCGTCTCTTTTCACCAACCAAAAGAAGCAAGTCCACCACCAAATACACTAAAGTTTTTTTAGAAACTGTAGTGTAGGGTGTAGGTGGTGGTGATCGAACACTTGTAAAAACCGACAGAAAAGAATGTTACAAATGAAATCCATCAAACTGGGTATTTCCTGACATTGAAAGCTAACATTATGGATGCTAAACAACTGTACAAAAAGCCTTCATAATGTAAAACACGCTAAAGAAGTTATTTTTGTTGTGCTTGACACTGTAGAGGTTGTTGCAAATATCACACCCCAAATTTCAAACCTCTCAAACCATCCTAGCAAGAAGCAAAAAGCTTCAACAATTACTTAAATTGGATGTCTAGCGTGGAAATAACGCATAGCATTATTCCAAGAAATTTAAACAGTTGCACTTAAGGGAGGACATCGGATGTCATATCAAATGGATTTAAAAGTTCATGGCGGTGGTTTTCGGACACCAAATAAATCAGTTGTTTGGCCAGGAGCATGAACGAAGGTCACATTTGAATGCTTTTTTATTTGACATTTCAGTCATGAATATCTAAACATGCATCAATCAAAAATAATAATGAGATCAAAACAACATTTTTTTAATGCTTCTCCTAGCTTTTAGATTGTTTTGCATGTACCATGAGCTCTCCAGAATGTCATTACAAGAGCTGATAGTCAAACCATTGTTGTCGCATTCAAGAATAGAAAAGAAGACAAGAAAAATAAAGCAAAAGAGTTTATAGATGGAGTACTTGCCAAGTATAAACAGAACAGTTTTCAACTTGGCACATTCTGCATTGCAAACTCACTGTCCGAAACCAAAACATTTTGGGCAAATATGTCCAAATACTGTACCTGTCCATTGACCTGGTACTTTTAGTTTTGTCTTTGATTGAAGTTTCTTATGATAATATTTAGTTTTCCTTCAGCGTCCGATTACTACCTGCGGCATCCTAGGTTCAATTTTTTGAAAGTTAAGCAGCAACCCTACTGTGTACTTGGATCAAAAAGCTTTAAAAACTTTTGTAATTTGCAGTTTTGATTTTCCCTGATTGTCCCAGGCCACTCAAAAGTGTTTTGACATTTCACAGTAATTAGCAACTGTTTGGACATTGTTTTTGAGTGCAAATGATGTTATTTACTTGCTTTGAGATCTTACTAAATAATTTGGGAGCCCTTTTCTAACAAAACTACAGTATATAAAATCTACCCCTCCGGCATAGAAAATAAGAAATACGTAAGAAATATTTGCTGGCGAAAAGGCCCAACAATTAAAGAAACTGCCTAACAGCCCCTAACCTATGTACTTTACTGAAAGAGATTCTACTTTGTCAATTTTGTGAAAGTCCAAAAGATAACTTTGCTGAAATGGGTGTGCACACGTTGATGGTTTCTTGCCCTAGAATGCTGAAGAGTAATTTGCACATTGTTGTAGAAGAATCTGCACACTCTTTCATGTGAATGAAAGTACAATACAGGCCTTGTGCACATTAACATGGCATGATATTCAATGGGGTGGCCACAGGGGAGGGTATGGGGAGTGCCCACTTTTGTCATAAGGTGGTCCTTGAGATTACTTTAAAACAAAATAGAAATGGGTTGGCATAGGTTGGATGGGATTTACATTCTAAGCCAAATTAAAGGATGTTTCTTCAAAAAAAATTGCATCCTCCAATTTGTAAAATAACTGTCACAAAACTATCAAATGTTGCCTTTCCTCATTGCTAATGGCAAGCATGATACAGTAAAGACCCGCATATAAGAACCTAGTGGATATACTGTAAGAACAAGCTGATGTGGCGCAGTGGTGTAATCCTCTGACTTTGCAGCCAGAATAGTCAGGCGGAGTGGGTTCGATGCCCGGTAGGACCCCACCACTTGAGCGTCATGACGAGGGGTCTCGGACTCAATTAGGTTTGCTCTATTTCTGCGATCCCAGCGCTTGGCGCTGAAAAATGTAACTTCGCCTTCACCTTTAGAACTCAGTGTAACCTGCATGCTGAAATTTTGCAATTAGACCCCCATTGTGCGAGAACCCAATTGAGTCTGAAATTTAAATAGGTTCTTTTTTGTAGGTCATGGGGTCTTATTAACAACAGAAGTTTGCGGAAGAATGAGAAATTTGTATATTTTCCAATGAGAAGCTTTTGAAAGCATACTTTGGATCATATAAAAATTTATGATTCTTCTACAAATTTCTGTTGTGAATAATATCTCATAAACTCAAGTGGTGTGAAAAGACAGTAAATAATATGCCTGAAATTTTTAATTTGTGCAAGGCCTATTGTACCTCTCAAGATACTATCAAAATATGAAAAAATCCTTCAAATTGTAAAGAATCATCAAGAATTCTAAAGATTTCTTGCCTTTTGTGTGCTGGATCTGTAAAGTGTGCAACTTGATTGAATTACAGTTTTATCTCCTAACCAAATGTTGTAGAATCTTGGTAATTTATTTACTGTATAAACACTTCAAAATAATGTGACCAAAGCAACACAATGACACATTTGTTCTTCTTTAGAGCTGAAAGATGTTCCAAAAGAAACCAAGATTGTTGAGGCACAAAAGCTCTACACTCAACTTTCAGAAGAAGAGAAAAAGAAACTGGAAGCAGAAGCCAAACGTCTTTCGGAGATGAGTGTCAATGACATGAGTCAACATGAGGTCAATGACAGAGTAATGCAAAGTATGCGCAGAATATTGAAAGAGGTACTGTTCCTATGAAGAACATTTTCACATTCATATTACTTAAAATTCTCTTCCCTACTGGAATATTCCCAGTGCATGTATTTTTTATAAGAAACTACTAATCTAGGTCAGTACTGTTTTAAGTTTCTTAAAACTATCAGATACAGTATGTGCGCTCCTGAATATTCCAAAACAAGGTGTTTTGAAGCCTTTCTAATGTTTAGACCTTGTTCGAGTACTTTCTGAGTAAAATATGATACAGGAAACAAGTGAGAATTAAGAAAAAGATGCAAGAGTTGCTTAAGTTTTTGGCATCTAAGAATTTAAGTTTCTTATAAGCGGTTCCTTATAAAAAATACGTGAATCAGACTTAAAATGAAAATCAAATTTTGAATTTAAACATAACAAAAAATTTACTAATATACGTGGGAAAATCCAGGCAATTATTTCATACGAAGCGAATAACCAAAGATTAAAGATTTGAAAATTTAAATCTTTCACAAGATCATTAAGAATTCAATGACAACAGTAAGATTTAGAAATTTTTGAAAGTAATATAGAGCAATGAGAATTTTATTCCAATAAAATCTTGACCCTTTTGGCAAAAATAGTTTTGTTTGCAAGAAAAATGCATTAAACACCATAAAAATCCTTTATTCTAAATAAACCAAGCGAAAGAAGAGTTATATTTCTGCACATGCTGATACAAATCCTTGATTGCATTTAGTTAAATAATTTCAGAGACGGCACAATGTTTGTGCAATAGGGCTGTAGTTTGTGCTTACTAAGCAGTCTTGTATTGTATAGAGACTTCTGTACCAAGCCTGAGGTCATAAAAGTCAAGTCAATCTCGTGAGTACATTTTCCTGAACAAAACAGAATTGGTTAACTTAAGTTTCATCACCTAATAGGGCTCCTACTTTTGACTCATATCATTTGATCAAACCAGTGGTCAAACTCATCTTGTTTCTATTCTGTATGTCACTTTGGTTCGTTGTAAATCTTGCTAGCCTAAAGCAGTTGCTGTGCTAACAAAAATGCAGCCTTGTATCGTATTATACAAGAGTAAAGGACAACCACGGGAAATGTGCAATTAACTAATGGAAGCTGTGGGATTATTGTATTGCCTTGTTTTTATGTGTGAACTAGAAATGCATTCTTTATAGATATTATACACTCTAAACATAGATAAATTATCTTGAAGTTGTCTCTTATCTTTGGGTTCATAAATTATTATTGAAGGGGATGTGCAAGCTAAACTTCCAAAAAATCAATAAATTTCCCTCCATAATGCAGGTAAAAAGCAGCAAATGCTTTGCAAATGAAAACCTTTTCTATATGTTTGGATTACATCTAGAATAGAGCATGCAATCGGAGTTTTCATGTAATTAAAGATGTCAGATGTCAGATATAACTGGATTCTGAGCCATAAGTTTCAAACACATTTAGTCTAAACATTCAAAAAGCAATTGCATGCTGAAAAATTATATGCCACGCACTAACGTTAAAGGGGAATTTCTCTTTGAATTTGTGATATTGGCAAGCTGATATTTATCCTTGTTATGATCTCGTACAGCCCCTCAATAAATGCAAAATTTCAGTTCATTACTCAAGGATACTGTATGGCTTAAATCATATCTTTCCATACTATCCTTGATTTCTCTCTTTTTAAATCTTGTGATACTTCTTGAAAATACTATAGCAGTAGTTTCTTGATGTAAAACCTGTTCGATCCCACTATTAGATTTTTACAACTAATCATATCATATATATCATATCACCATTTATTCAAGCATGCTGGTCCATTCAGCAAATGCTGGTTTACAAGGGACCATTCATCTAAAAATACCAAAACATTTGTGCCTCTTACATGAAAATGTCTTCCACCATTTTGTATTTTGTAGCTGTATTTTGTAGCTTGCACCACTTGTGCTAAGTTTCAAACAATTGGTTTCGCCTGTTAATTCAATCCTCTTTCGAGAAATCAGGCCTTTATCGAAATAAAGCAAAAATGCGGGAGAATCGATTATGCATAAAATTGTGCACAAATCTGTACAGTTCGAGCAGTAAGGCTTAAGCGAGGTAAAGTAGTATGTCAATGAAATGCCAGCACGGGATGTTATGAATGTAGCTGCAAGGTCAAGTGAGTTTATATAATTTTGAGAAACAGGATTGCTTCCCTTGAAATACTCAAATATCTAAGTAATTGTGGCTGTTTCTGGAAGTAAGTTGTAAGTAATTCTGGAAGGAAGTAAACGGTACTCAAAAACCTTCTGATTACGACGGAAACGAAAAATGTTTGTCTTAGTAACCTTAAATATGCCAAATATGCACAACGTATATCGTAGTATTATCATCTCTTTTCAGTTGTCTTTTTGAGATTATTGATGTAACATGGTAAAATACTAATTTTTACAACTATTTATAGATGGAGTATATTGAACAATTTGGAGCTGTTGGATACTGCCTAGTGATGAAGCCAAATAAATTACTGGTTAATGCTTCAACCTTAAAGGGAGAGGAGTTCTTGGTGTCTGATAGCCAAACATCTCAGAGATTTTCAGCATTCTGCGGTATGTTCATTCAGCGTAAAATTGAATGCAAGTATGAAACTTACATATTGCAGGTGTTATTTATTTATTTTCATATGTCGTTTGATTAAATTGGCGATGTATTGATCTGAGTAGCATATGAGTCAAATCTTTCAATAGGGCACAGGGAAACCCGCAAATCTTCCAATTTCACGCTTATAAGCCAATGATATCGCTGTATTCCGATCACATGACTGAAAATAAGGCTTTCGAGATAAATTTTCGAGTACCTTCACGAAAATAAAAATGGATATTCGAGTAATAAAGATACAGAGCTGGTTTTACCACGAATCGATTCGAGAGGCCCCACTCCACATTTGTTTTTCTGCATTTGGTTAAAATCTCATCAGGGATCGGCGTTACATCGAGTTTCATTCCTTCGAAAATTGGCCTATGTTCAAGAATTCTTCAGGAACGTTACAAATAAGATATAGCTTTCAAAATTTCACATGTTACGTGAGTTATGTCCAGGAATAACATGACAATATTTGTTTGTGTGATTTTCGAAAATCCTAGACGAATTAAAGCTATTTGCTGCGAAGAAAGCTAATGGGCCTACCTTTACCCGCAGCAAAATCCCAGTAATCGGCATTAAATTACTCTTTTTCGCAATAATAACCAGCGGATACATTAACGAATAACTTCACCACAAATCCAATTTCTTTCCGCCATTTAATAATCAATAATTTCGATAAAATGTGACAAGACTTTACAGCTTCTGCAGCAAACAGTCCAAACTACCATCGATTCAAAGTTTTCTTGTTGCAAACACGTTGGAAGTCTTGCAAGACTTGCATAAAACAAAAGGTTTTGCAAGACTTAGGTCTCCCATATGACACAGCAAAATCATACCTTTGAGAATAGATTGCACACTCTTAAAGTCTTTCTATCGTTGCAAAATAAAGAGAAAATAAAACATTTCTCAAAGATTGCAAATTTCTTTGTCACATCGGAAAAGTACATAATTTGTGTAAAGAAATTTCCCCTGCAATCTATTCTCAAAGGTGTACAATCTATTATCAATGGTAACATTTGGCTGTGTCATATGGGAGATCTGAGCCTTGCACAACCTTTTGTTTTATGCAAGCTTTCCTTGTGTTTGCAACAAGAAAACTATGAATCGACGGTAGTTGGACGGTTTGCTGCAGAGGCTGTAAAGTCTTGTCACATTTTATCGAAATTATCGATGATAAAATGGTGGAAAGAAATTGAATTTGTGGTGAAGTTATTCGTTAATGTATTCGCTGGTTATTATTGCGAAAAAGAGTGATTAAATGCCGATTACTTGGATTCTGCGGCGGGTGAAGGTAGGCCCATTAGCTTTCTTCGCAGCAAATAGCTTTAATTCCTATAGGATTTTCGAAAATCACACAAACAAATACCTTCATGTTATTCCTGGACATAATTCACGTAACATGTGAAATTTTGAAAGCTATATCTTATTTGTAGCGTTCCTGAAGAATTCTTGAACATAGGCCAATTTTCGAAGGAATAAAATTCGATGTAACGCCGATCCCTGATAAGATTTTAACCAAGTGCAGAAAAACAAATGTGGAGTGGGGCCTCTCGAATCGATTCGTGGTAAAACCAGCTCTGTATCTTTATTACTCGAATATCCATTTTTATTTTCGTGAAGGTACTCGAAAATTTATCTTGGAAGCCTTATTTTCAGTCATGTGATCGGAATACGACGATATCATTGGCTTGTAAGCGTGAAATTGGAAGATTTGCGGGTTTCCCTGTGCCCTATTGAAAGATTTGACTCATATGCTGATCTGAGTACTTTACTTTCCTAAAGAAATAGGGACGCGAGACAGACCTCATTTTCAGGGGGTGAAACTGCAAATTTTAGCCATTTTCGAGAGGGCAAGCCCAAATTCGATTTTCGATCGTCAAATTCATTTCAAAGCGAAAAGATAGATTATAGCGTTCCTGAGAAAGAATGATGCCCTCACTCCTATTTTTAGTTGCTCTTCGCAGGTTAAGGTGCTTGTTGGTATCCGTCTATATTGAAAGCACGTATTTCATTGCAGCAGCAAGGCGTTTGCACAAAAGGCAAAGCCATTCCCGTATTAGTCAAAATTGAAGAATGTGTATTCAATGGAATGATATTTTCCGTTGTAAAAAGGGCAACGCACTTTATTTCTTGGAATTTGATTGATGCTGACCTATGAAACAGTAAATATTCTGGTAAGGAATTGTAGGGGGCGTTTCATGCCAAAGATCTCTGCAGTTAATGTTTGAGTTCATAACAAAAGGTCGTTGATAAATTATTTCATTTCCCTCCGATATAGCCTTGGTTCCGTCGCGATTTTTTAATTGAATTGAAATAGTTTGCCCCAACTATTTTCATATGATGCAGCCTTTGCTTTCATCATGTAAACATTGCCCTGTTTTCATCTCTGTCCTTCTTTCTGTAGATGTTCCCGTTGAAAGATCATACTCAAAGTCAGATGTACGGCTCTTTTTAAACAAGAAATATAGTAAGTCTTGGGATTTACAATTTGAAACTTTCAATTTTCATTTCATAATATAAAAACTTAAATACAATGCTTAATACGGATTCTGCAAATCAAACCAGCCAAAAACGTAACTGGGGAGGGGAATATGCGAAGTATAACGAGATCATATAAAATATACAGAGTATACAACTGCAGTGCTGTAATGTAAAGATTAGTAAATCATGTTACTAATCAACACTTCTTAGATTTATTGTGTCATTGTCTTCTATAAATGTGTTTAATGAATAAAACTTAGATTAGCGATGCATTTTATGTAAACAAATACCGTCTCACCGAGAAAGTCCATAGTCCTCAAAGAATTCTTGCAAAAATATTGTGCCAAAGCAAATAATGTGAATTAGAGGATTCAATTATGGAGACTGCACCTTAATATAAGGCACTTTGGAGAATATAACAGAAACTCCGTTGATTTTGATGTCGCAAAGGCATAGAAGTTTTGAATACAGTTAAAATGTTTGACTTGCTTCAAACGATGGAATTTTTGAGTTATTTGCAGAGAACTAGCCTTGCTAATCAATTTGTCATGGATTCCTATGTGTATCGACCAATGTATTGCAAGCGGTAAAAAACGGGTGGTATATTTTTGGACCCTCATTTTTCCTCTTCAATGCTTTTCTGTTTCTCTGCAAATAGTACTTAAGTTTAATGACTGATAAGTTGTTCTGTTTTGTTTTTCAGGCTTAGTGATTGGTACACCTTCAGCAGTTCAGTACAAGCAGTATCAAAAGACTTTCAGAGTTGAAGGCTGGCCAGATTCCGTCCCTTTCAAAACTCCATCTCGAATGGGACCAACTCAGCTCAAGAAGGTCATGGAGAAAAGAGAGGACATCACTTTCATTGTGTTCGACAAGGAAAGGATTCCTATAGTGAATGAAGCTGAAAATACTTCTACTCAAGTCCCTGACGATGTTGATGATGCAGCCTTAAATGAAGAAAATGGAATGAATCTGGAATCGGACGTCGCTGTGCATGATATTCCACCTCAAAAAAGGTTGAAAAGAGGTAAAACAAAGTCCGTGGTCAAAAAGGGAGACATAGTTCCCGTTTATGCCCCGCGAAATGAAAGTGACGAAGAAGATAGCGATGCTTATCAATTTTGGCTATTCTCCTGCGCTGGTAAAGTAAAAACCGATGAGACAATTCGAGGGAAGTGGCTGGTTCAAACCGAAGAAGAACGCTCCTTCATTGTGCTGCCACAGCCAGCCACAATTCTTGAAAGCAATATAATTGTAGAAAATGGAAGTCGCTTGATTCTCTCTACAGATTCATTCGAAGAGATTATTGAAGGGAAATACAAGCTCACGGTTGCAGCATGCAATTGGCTACAGGACTTGGCAATTGTTGTGTGAAATTTGATTAACATTGCTGAACATGATTTTTTCTGTGCAACGAAACATCATTATCATTTTGTTTACATTTAAGCAGCACAGTCCTTGTTTGTACGAGGATTCGCTACGATTCGGCATCAACGTTTTAGAAAAGGTTTAATAAACGAGCTACTGTGTCCTAAAGAATGGTGAATTTGCGAGGAAGCTCTACTAAAATGAAAAGCAACAATACAGGCTAATGTTATGGGACCACATACATTAATTTCTACTGAATGAGAAGGGTTTTCCAAAAAATAAGTGCATAACGACAGCGGGCTGTTTCTAATTGAATTGGCCATTATTTGACTAACCAAGATATTTCAACGTCCTATACTACGTATCAATACTTCAATACTACCCTATCAATACTGTCATATACTACGTATCAATACTACCCTTGGTAAAATAGTCTCACAGAAATGTTCGCAAAAAAAACTAGAGGAAGAACGGGACTTGTTCTCTTCTCTTTCCTTGCCCATATCGTTTAATCTGGTATAAATACACTACTAAAATTTTCGTAATGGGTTTCATATTTTTCGGAAGACGATTGCGAGGTTAATTCCAGAGTAGTTTGTGGAAATTTGTCGGCTTGCAAAGAAGCAAGGGCGCAAATAATGTCTGGAGCTAATTTGTAGTCGATATTACTGAAGGAACGAGGACAGATTTTGGCAACACAAGATCGTCAGTTAATTTTGCTTGACATCGCAATTCAAAGCGATCAGTGATTCAAGAAAAGGAAATTCTCTCAACTTGTAATTCAAAATAGTTGACAAAAAGCCGAAGTAGTTGACCTGAAACCAGAAGGGCTAAATGCTGCCTTGTGCACGCGAAAGGTGGTGTTAAAAGAGAAGCCAGGAAATTGTACCGAAAGGAGACAGATAAACCTAAAGATCTAAAGTGCGGATTTTGTTTATTTTACTCAGGAGCTGAGTCGCAATTCTTTCCTTTAAACCCTAAATATGCGAGAACTGCATTGCTTTCTGCTCGGCTTCTGAATAAAATAAACAAAATCCCCCAGGCACGTCTTTAGATACATCGTTCTTTTTTCGATATATAATCATGTTTGCTGTTAAGAACTATTTCTGGAATGCACATCGAGCGAGATAGCTACCTGGGTTTCAGGTCGATTTTTGCAGCTTTGTTCCTTTTGAATTTCTGTTTGAGAGAATTTCCATTGTCTGCAATCGCTAATCGCTTTGAAGTGCGATGTCAATCAAAATCATCAGGCACTTTCATTCTACAAAATCTGTCTTTGCTTACTGAACGAAGAATTAGGATTTACACCATAAGATTTACAGATAATTCTCAAAAGTTTATTAGTTATCCTGTCTAGGCAATTTTCTGTCGTTTGTGAAAGTTTTTTATCGGAATAAAATAATTGTTCATACAATGATTCTTTCCTTGTTGTCAATGGCTTCTGACAAATTGCACATTAAAATATATCTCGTAGCAAATGCACTGCGTGTTCTAAAATAATGTATCGGTGTTCACTGAAAGGTACAATCAACACTTGTTCATTGATTTGCATGAATCACTAGAAATGTTGACTGATAGGCCGCATAAATGGCGCGCTCGTGACCAATATCAACTTCCTTTCAATCACAAAACGAAAGTTGTGATTTAATCGCTATTGAAATTAAACCAAAGAAATTCCTGAGGATAATGCAAGGATTAGGAAGCCTTTGGTCTTCACTGCTAATTACTCTAGCACTATTGTGCGATAACAAAGGGCCGTCGGCGGTTGGTCATCAAAAATTCAGGACAACAAGGGCAGATTTTGTAATACAATAGCACGAGTTGCTTTTGTTGACACCTCAATTCAAAGCGATTAGCGATCACAGACAAAGGAAATTCTCTCAACCAGTAATTCAAAACAAACAAAGCCGCAAACTTTTCTCTGAAACCCAGGTAGCTAGCTCGCTCGCTGTGCATTCCACAAATTATTTATAAGGGCGAACATGAGCATAGATCGAAACTTGAAGGATATATCTACACATCTGCCGCGGGCATTTTATTTCTTTGGTCCAGAAACTGAGCAGTAAATGTTTTGAAGACACCCAAAAAAATAAGAGAATTGAATCGCCTCCTAAACGGTTTTTGAACCAAACAAATAACATGCCCGCGGCAGATGTGTAGATGCATCCTTCTTTCGATCTATGCTCATGTTTGCCCTTAAAAACAGTTTCTGAAATGCACAACAAGCGGGCTAGCTACCTGGGTTTCAAAGAAACTTTTGCGGCTTTGCTTGTTTTGAATTGCTGGTTGAGAGAATTTCCTTTGTCTGCAATCGCTAATCGCTTTGAATTGAGGTGTCAATAAAAGCAACTCATGCTATTGTATTACAAAATCTGCCCTCATTATTCAGGACAGCGTTAACGCTCAGCTATTTATAGGGACTCGGTGCCTTTAATAAGGAGAACCTAGATCAAGTAATCTATTGCATTAACATTTAGTCATACCGTTCAAGTATTTTGGCACATTATACGGACATTGAGCCCATTTTGAAGGTTTTGAAAAGTTAGAAATCGGGATCAAGATTCAATCTTTGGAATAATCCTGTAAGGAAAGTAATTTAAAGTTCAAGAATAGCTTGACTGATCTGAGTGACATGAATAATTTCTAAGTTACCATTCTGGCTTAAAATGGTAAGCAATTCAATGAAATTGGTCCACAATTCATTATTATTGCGACATTCTTTGGGGTTATTTGCACGATTAGGCAACTGTAGTTAGCATTACTCTTAACCACTTCAGGTCTGTGACCATACACTGAGGAAATCATCTCTTTATCTGATGATGCAGCTACCCACATTGCGTTTCATGGTGCAATGTTGCTCAAATGTATGGAAAGAAAGTTTCCATAAAAAAAGGCAATTACTTTATCAGAAATGGTTGTACAAAATGTAATGTCCTATACACATTGGCAAGTTACAGCAGCTTGAACTAACCCATGTTATGAAATGTTAAATTCAAATTGTCCAAGGCAACAAGTCAAATGCATTTGATTGGTTTAAATGTAACATTGTTCATCTAAAGCTGGTTTAGCTCTCTTTTCTAAAACGTTTACAGCTGTAAACTTGAAAAGAAATTTTTTATTGAAGCATCAATATCATGATAAGCAAGTATACAACGTAAAGGTGTGCACTTAAATATGAACTAAACAAAGTAAGTAACGTTTCGAGCACAGCCCATTATCAAGTCAAACGCATTGTAGCATCAAAGGCACTATGATCCAATAAAATAAAACCTGTACTTCGATGATCAGTTCTTTGCTTTCGCCAAGATCGAGAATCTTGCTATAGTATCTTCTAGTCTGCCAGTTGTCATTGGCTTGTCCTTCACCAAGCCCATGCACTCCATTGCAAACTGGTTGATAGCAACGCAAACTTTGCTGTTGCTGGTGAAACTACCACCACCATGCCATCTTAGCGTGTATCCCAAACAATGTATGTCAGATTTGCGGGAAACCTTTTTCAAACGCCTCTTTATCAAATCAGGGAGGCAACATTCATCACCGAACATTGGCAGCTTCATCTGCGGAATATAATACGCGTCATCCTCGAGGCATGCATGGCCAAAGCCACAGAGGAGGGGGAATACATCTGGATATCGCACAACAACGTTGGAGTGATTTATGTTATTATGCAATATCTTATTTTTATGCAGGTGACACATGGCATCGATTAGTCCTGCTGCAAGGCGAGCTAAATTTTCCTCGGAGTCAGGTCGATAACAAGATAATCTTTCCGCTGTGCTGAAAGTTGAAAGAACCAATTTGGGAACCTGCCCATGTACTACGCCAAATGGGTGAGGGATGTTTGGATGGCTATTGAGGAGAGTCAAGATCTGATATTCTCTCACAACTGAGGAATAGTGTATCCCTAGAAAAAAGACTTTCACTGCAACATCCATATCTTTAAACTTTCCTTTGAAGACCATGGCGTTCTGCCCAGCTCCCTTTTTTGAACCACATTCTATTTCTTTCTCGGGAATGAGAATGAGCCCTTGATCGAGCAACTGCTGATTTGCTGCCTGTCTCCCATCAAAAGTCCCAGATCCAGCTATGTCCAATGTCCGTTGCTGAACATAATCTTCCATCGTACTGTAAATTTCCCGAGACTCGAACCCTTTCCCTGCTTCATAATAATATTTATAGAGACTTTCATCTCGCTCCAGGTGCTCAATCTTCCTGTTTCGCTTCAATACCCGTTTCTCGAGCTCTTCAACTTTGGTTTTCATTTCCAAATCTTTCTCCAAGCAATCTTTACATTTCTATGAAGAAAATACAAAAGAAATTGCTCAATTTCGTGCCTACTGCAATGTGATTAAAACAGCAATGCCATAAATTATCCAAGAAGCATACATGACTTTGCTTCAGATACAAGAAAGGGTAACAAGAAAAATAAAAGAGCATTGTACCTCCTTCATTATGGACTCCAAACTGACTCAACAACAAACACTTGACCTTATTCAAATTTAGCATGCATACAGTGCTGTTCTGCCTGAATACCATGGCAATAAAAATAGTATTGCTATACCAAGTGGCTAGTGAAAGGAATGTCTAAATGAGAGCTTCAACAGCACAAAAGTGTCCATACCGGAGAAAAGCCTTATTCATGTAATGTCTGTGGAAAATAATTTAGATTGAAAACACATCGTAATTTGCATAAAAGGAAACATTCCAGATAAAAAGCTATCTAAATCTTAAAGATAAGATACACATCTTGAAACGAAGGGAACTATTTGGGCAAAATTTGAAGCATGTTTATGTGAAAGAAATAATAAAAATGTCTACTGTACTTAACCCAAGCGAAATGCGAAGTGTAGTGAATTATTAAGTGTTTGAAAACCTTGTAAAGATGACATGCTACATTATTCAGCCTTGGAGCCTTTGATATCAATAGGATTTTAAGCTGTAACCACCGCATATGTAAAGAATTTTGCCTTTGCCGCATTTGTTCTTAATTGTTGGGGAGAGAAGATCACGTTGTCCGAGGAAACTTATGTGTCCCCCATGCAGTGGGTTAAGGCGCATGCACCCGTCAAAGCTTCAACCCTAAAACGCAACTGTGCATGAGCTTTAACCTACTGAATGGGGAGGGGGGCATGGGTTTCTGTGGGCAAAGCGAATCTTGTCTCACCAACGATTAAGAATTGTAAACTAGCTTGCACTGCAATAAAAAATTGCACTTCACCTTTATCTGCTCCAGTTCTATTGGTATTGGCATATCATTTTGATGCTCATCCTGTTCCGTGTTCTCTGGTTCGTGTTCAGTAGAATTGCCTAAAAATGGTATTGTTGTAAAAATGGTAAGTTAAGGATGGTAAGAGGTATTTGTGATATGTAACCATGGCACTTTGTTTCTTTTGTGTCCTAAAATTGTTTTATGGTAAAAATGGTCAGTTTATAGAGGATGGTAAAGGGTACTGTATTTGTGATATATGACCATGGCACCCTGTTTATTTAGCAGAGGGGAACATGACAAATATATATCATCAACGCTGATTTTTAAGTATGATTCACGATTAACAGTTCATGACAGAAGGCAAAGGAAATACACCTTTTCAACATTTTCTTCAACTAAAAGCAAGGCCTCAAATGCCAAGGCAGCCAGAGTAATGCCACAAATCCCAGCACAGACGCTAACAGAGTGGCTTTTCTATTACCTTCTTTACCTAGTTAAATTCCATGGGTGATGCTGGTTGAAGACAAACATTTAGCGCCACCGTTGCAAGGTTGGCATTTTCTTTAAATCAAGCTTGTTTGCAACAAATTTGCCCCAAGGTTGTTTTGAGTATATTTCAGATTTAGGAAGTTGTAAATTGTTTTTAGAGTTTTAATTTTGCACCAAACAATAAATAAAGATTTTGTACCAAACCAAGTTTGCAAGTATTTGAAGCCCTTGTTAAGACTTTGTGTAAACTCTATACAAATTTCAAGAGTCCAAAAAGAACAACAATAGGCAAGGCATGCTCTATGCAAACTGGCATTTCTGCAAAGAGTGTTTTTGCTAGGAGAAGCTTGGCAGTAACATTTTATTAAAATTAATACTTCTAAATAGCCATTCTGCTTTTAGGAATAAAGGTATGAGAACAACAACAGCACACCACTCTTTAAACTGCTACATGAATCTTGTACCTCTTTTGTTCTGGTTATTTTACTTCTAAGGGGACATTGTGGCATAGCTTCAATGTGAGTCTAAATAAGGGGTCAGGGATTCATGCTTGGCTTAGGTTGGCATTCATACCTTTGGTATCTCTGCTCTACTGGGGAGGAGCACAATACTTGCAGTGGGGTGGTATTTCAGGTATTTCAGAGACCTCTGACCCAAGTAAGAAAAAGGATTTTCTATTTTGCAGTCATGGTTAAGTTATCAGAGAGTTGGAAAGTAATAAATTATTGCCAAAGGAGCCCTTTGCAAGATATTTTCTCAACACAAGTTAAAGGGGCTGGGTCACGTAAAGTAAACAAACTTCTTTCGAAACGACGATTTTCCAGATTTTTTGACAGGCCATATCACACAGATTTTCCACTATTTTTCTCAAAATGAAAGTGCTATTTTGAAGATGAACTCTTGAACTTCAGAGAGAAACAAACGAAACAACCATATGTTGTAAGATTGCAAAGATATTGATGGATTTTTAGAAGTAACTTTATTGTGGATTCACCCCATCCACCAAAATCTGTGCAGAACACAATGGGCGCGTGCCGGCGTGTGCGGGCAACAATATAGATTATAAAGATAACAGATTTGTTTACGGTTACGTGACCCAGCCCCTTTAAAATGTTTTGCTTCGACAAATTCTTTTGAAAAATTTGTTGTATAGCATAAGTTATTTCACAGAGTTTGCAGTTGAAAAGCTTCAATCAATGATTAATAATAATTACAACTGTTATGTGCAAGCTTCTTATGCTGATTAGAATCAAAACATTGAAATATTTGCCATATTATCATATTATTCTTTCCAAAAACATAACATTAAGCCAATATTGAAAACAACACTAAAAATCATTTTTAAATAAGAAACTAAAGTCCACAGCTTGTACTGTAGTCAACAGTCTGACCTAAATTCTTCCAAGAACGTTAACAGTTTAAAATATAAGGTTAAAGAAAAAATTCTTTAAAGACCTACACTTAATCAACAGAACAGCCCCTATTACTATTAGTTTATTTTTCTTAGAATAGAAGGGCTCCCAAATCACTCAACATTGTTGAAGTTTGTTAGCTCTATCAATCCTGGTAGCGAAGCAATGGTCTTGTTAGTTTTAAAAAATAGAGCCTTCCTTTCTCATAAGCTGTTTCCAATAAAAAATGAAGGTACCTAATTGAGTGCATAGCTGCACAAAGCCGTTCTACTGTGCTTTTCTTGTTTGTTGTTGTTCCAGTTTCACATTTTGGCGCGAAAAGTCACGTTTCGCAAATAAATGGCGGGACCTTAAACATGAAATATTGAAGCCTGCTTTCTAATTTTCTGAAACAGCACAATTTAGAACTGCTTGAATGTGATGTTCCACAGTGGACCCTTGATTCAGGATCCTGCCACTTTCAACTTTGGAAAATAAGGATGCTCATAGCAGTGCTGGCGGATCCAAGTAGACCAGCAGGATTCTGAGCTGAGCTGAGGGCTCTTCCACGCAGAGTCTTCCTGTGGCAGAGTCTTCTCTTTGTACATACCTTGACAGTGGAATTCTGAAGACCTTGGTATCTTGGGAACGATGTTGCTATTTTCGGAATTTTTCATTCTTTTTGATCGCCTGTACTTTCGGTTTTTCAATGTCTTGTATCGCAATGCGTTATTTTCTGGCTCCATGTCTGCTCACCTCTCTACATCTGAACTACAAGATTAGAAATACCGATAGACTTCGTACAATCTGCCTATAAATAGAAAGATTGACAACAACACGCAACAACAACATTGACATATTCAATTAGATGAATATAGGACTTTTGTAGTGAATCTATTAGGGTTAGGGTTAGGGTTAGGGTTAGGGTTAGGGTTAGGGTTAGGGTTAGGGTTAGGGTTAGGGTTAGGGTTAGGGTTAGGGTTAGGGTTAGGGTTAGGGTTAGGGTCAGGGTTAGGGTTAGGGAGTGGCAATGTTATATCATATTTCATTCTAAAGTTTTGCCACTATTTCATGTTTCATTCGCAAACTTTGCCATTATTTCATATCTCAAATTTACCATGATCAAATATACATCCTTCTTCTTTATAAGAAACTAAGGTCCCGGGGCTGGTGGGCAGTTTCTTAATTTTGTTGGTCATTTTATTGGATACTC
The DNA here is from genome assembly GCA_039566865.1 of Aurelia coerulea. Taxonomy (NCBI): domain Eukaryota; kingdom Metazoa; phylum Cnidaria; class Scyphozoa; order Semaeostomeae; family Ulmaridae; genus Aurelia; species Aurelia coerulea. The sequence goes on along the minus strand of CM076955.1, from coordinate 10,255,673 downwards.
AAGAGTTCTCAAGTATTTCTATTATTGTTAATGCCGGAAGTGTAAAGTTAATTATGTTTTGTCTAAAGGTTTCTCAAATTACTTTTTAAGATCTCAAAACAAGTAAATAGCATCATTCGCATTCAAAATATGTCCAAACTGTTGTAAGTTGTAATAACTGTGCAGTATCAAAACATTTTTGAGTGCGACAGGAAAAATTGAAACAGCAAATTACAAAAGTTTCTCGTTTATGATAAGTGGCCCGGAGGGGGGGGGGGTACATGACTTGTGGATGGACTGGGTTCTGGGGCCCGGTTTTCAGAAAGGTACCCTCTTCTAATTACAGAAACGTGCCTTGATGGTACCCATTTTTATGACGAATTTTGAATTTGACGCAAAACTGCCAATTTCTAACTGTTTTTGTGAATTTCAGCGTAACTCCACCCATTTTTACGGAAAATTTTCCGAGAAAGGACCTTTGTTTAGAGAATTTTGGGCCCAAAAACCCACCCATGTGGGCTACACATACCCATACCCCGAACATGTTATGTACCCCCCCCCCCCAGGATAAGCAGTATCTTATAGAATACGTCTAATTCCTACATATCAGTTAACTCTTTGCTCTAAGGGTTAGGCTTTAGGGATTGAGCTTTTTGTTATTATGTCACCCGTAGTCCCACCAATTACTACAAAGTTTTAATCACTTTTGCATCATTTTTAGCTACACATAGACAAGGCGCGTGTCAAAGTTGTAAATTACAATCGATTATATTTTTAACTCCCCCCCCCCAAGCCCAATTATTTGTAATTTGGCCCCCATTTGACAATGTAAACCTTATCTAAAATAGCATTACAATCACATAAACACATAAAATGTAAAGTCCATCTATCTTTCCTGTCTGTTGTAAACTAGGCTGAAAACAATAAGTATACTACTTATACCTGTAGTCTACCTTAAAAAATTACATACGCACATATGCATATGAATACATGAATACATGTGAATACATATATGTACCTCAGAAGTACTCCCAAAATGGACAGTGGAACATTGATTTCATGTATAGTTGAACTAATCTTTGATACATATATGTACAATAACAGACTGAATATATGATACCTGCAAAGTCCAGATCATTGTAGACAAAAGAAGGAATCCATGCACATGTAGCATAAGTAGAAGCCATATTCAGTGCAGTGTGATATCATTTCCAAGAATCAAACCTACTGTACCCTTTCGCTTAGTACCAGATCCAAAAAATGAAAATAAACAAAGAAATCCTTTTCCCACTTCTTCCTTAATGTTACTCTTCCTTTCACATATTCTCGAGGTTTGTTGGTACCCTGGGTATATCCAATGCTTCTCTCTGATTTACCACACATATGTATATCTGTATCTATATGAAAGTTTCTACACTCCTCAGAGTAATACCGGAGTTTCTTGTAATATTGGCCATGTTCCTCGTTACTTTCTAGTGTTTGTGTTTTCATTCATTTCAGTGGTTGGCTTGGTTGCATTATTATATTCCTAGTAGGTTTTAAACGCTTGTTTGTAAGAAACTGTTAGAGGTTCAACTCTCAGAATGCAATAAAATAAGAAATTCCAGGACTTGGAAAAAATTGATTAAGAAACTATTTATTTTGACGAAAAATATCCTTGACATAGACTATTTCAACTTCATTTCCACTTGTTTCCTGTACCACATTACTCGGAAGGTACTGTTGTGATGTTTTACATTGGAATTTGGAAAGGTTTCAAAACAATACGTTTTGGACCGTTCACAATTTTGTTAATATAAAGATTTCTGTGAAATTGCAGCAGGGCCGTAGGAAGCAGCTTGGCATTGGGGGGGGGGCAATTGTTCTAAACAATAGAGAAAAATACATCTAATCAATGCGTGTGACGTAGCACCATTGTTTTAAAAATTATTGGGTGGCTTCAGCCCCACCCTGCCCCACCCCCCTGAACTGCAGACGATGAATGTGGATGGAGATGAAGAGCCGTACATTCCATAGATTACCAGCCAGGGCCTATAATCATGTAGAATGTAAGACAAGGAATGTGGATGGGGACGAAGAGCCGTACATTCCATAGATTACCAGCCAGGGCCTATAATCATGTAGAATGTAAGACAAGGAATGTGGATGGGGATGAAGAGCCTTACATTCCATAGATTACCAGCCAGGGCCTATAATCATGTAGAATGTAAGACAAGGAATGTGGATGGGGATGAAGAGCCGTACATTCCATAGATTACCAGCCAGGGCCTATAATCATGTAGAATGTAAGACAAGGAATGTGGATGGGGATGAAGAGCCGTACATTCCATAGATTACCAGCCAGGGCCTATAATCATGTAGAATGTAAGACAAGGAATGTGGATGGGGATGAAGAGCCGTACATTCCATAGATTACCAGCCAGGGCCTATAATCATGTAGAATGTAAGACAAGGAATGTGGATGGGGATGAAGAGCCGTACATTCCATAGATTACCAGCCAGGGCCTATAATCATGTAGAATGTAAGACAAGGAATGTGGATGGGGATGAAGAGCCGTACATTCCATAGATTACCAGCCAGGGCCTATAATCATGTAGAATGTAAGACAAGGAATGTGGATGGGGATGAAGAGCCGTACATTCCATAGATTACCAGCCAGGGCCTATAATCATGTAGAATGTAAGACAAGGAATGTGGATGGGGATGAAGAGCCGTACATTCCATAGATTACCAGCCAGGGCCTATAATCATGTAGAATGTAAGACAAGGAATGTGGATGGGGATGAAGAGCCAGGCACAGGTTACCTACGGAATCCTCTCTGGCCTAGTTGCATTGATCAATCTAGCCTAGTTGGATCATTAAAGGCAGCAGAAATACAAAGAAAAAAGTGAATTTATTGCGTTCGATATTTGAATCAAATATTAAATCTTTCATACAAGGGCAAGAAGATAATTTAACCATCAGATGTCCAACGTAAAAAAAATTAACCATAGCATACCGACAAACAAATGGTCTTTCAAAGCATGTGTCATTTTGATATTTTGGTGCTAGATCTTTGTCAGCTCAAATTTAACAGCATATATCTTACTTTCGTCGCAAGCATATATCTTACTTTAGTACATTAAGAGCTGCAAGGCATTCAGTTCATTTCTATGTCGGTAAACTAGTAACTAATAATGAATACGCCAATAACAGCTTTGAAGATCAACGTTCAAGCTATGCATAATCATCTGTGTCACTACTTTCCTCCAGAAACAAAGAAAAACTACGGTCTGTATCGTCGCCTTCTTGACGACTAGTATCCACAATTTTGCTAACCTCGTCCTCCGACAGTGAAATATAGTCATTTGCTTCTTCTGCAACATTAAACAAATCAATGAGCGGTGGATTGAGTAGTTTCACCTCTTCAATTGCTCCAAAATCCACGTCACTTCTTTGAATAAAACCGGAGTCTACAAAAGCTTTACTATGGCTTAGAATTAAATTCTCAGTGAAGACTCTTTTTCTTTTCAATATGCTGCAAGCACCTTTGTTGTAACAGGATATATTCTCAGCAGCTTGAAAAGCATCAATGGCTAAATTAAGTTTCTGTCTCTCTATCATTAAATGGTTTAACATATTTATCATGTCTTGTCTGCATAAGTCTAATTCCTCTTTTGCTCTTTTGTTCTTCGCAAGCAACTCAACAGCACGTCTTTTTACATCCGACGGAATATCTTCATTCCCAAAATTTGGCAATCGTGAATACACATCGGACTTCATGTCAATCGCTTTGGAGTACTCGATAGGCGTGATACTGGGTGGAAGGACATCAATTGAAAATGCAATGCGATTCTGATATGAGTTGCAGAGTCTTTTTATCTGTTCACACTTCGTATTAATGTTCCGAGACAGGACATTTGCAATAGATTGGCCCGCTGTAAAGAAGGAAAAGTCAGTCAAAATTTGGCGTAGCAAGAAAATGCAGTGCATTTGACATGTGTCTTTCCTGTCTTTAAAGAACTGCATTTTATAGTAAAAGAAAACTGTGAAATAACCTACAAGAGTATTATTCGAACTTGCAAAGGCACAGCATAATTTCAAGAATGTTTTGCTTGAGAAAGTGAGTCGTTGCTATGCAGAGGCATGCCTCTACAGCTAAAAGTCTGTCAGAGGTTTCTTGTCTTACAGGTTGTGTGCTTCCTTCATTTATGCAAGAACTCTTAAATTTAGTACTGACTAGTGCTTATCAGCATAACAATTCCGCATTGAAGATGGCAAAAAGTGTGTGCAACTAGAACTTTGAGCTGTAAAGTTTCTAGTCTCTACTGTTGACAATAAGGATCATTCATCATTTAGGTGGAGGAGTTCGCACTTTTTCTGAAAACAAAAATTGATCTAACAAGTAAACCAAGAAACATAAAAACAATTTAAGGCAGCACAGTAACGCACTCGAATATTTCTTCTTTAGTTGTAAGAGGAACCATCGATCGAAGGCCAGCGACATCATCTTTTCTAGGACAATTTGCCTCTCTTCCTTCTCGATAACTATGATGTACTCTTTCACATTATCAGCATCTAGCTTCCATCTACGTCTGATATTGTTTTCCAGTTCAATCCTTTTTAGCTCCTTTTCAACCCTTAAAAAGAAATTGTGGTATTATACCGGGTGTTTCAAAAAAGTACCCCCTTTTGACCGAACAAGGGAACAAAACGATAAAATGTCAGAGCTTTTTTAATTCATAGCTACATTTTTGGTCTTCAACTTAAATGCACATACCTTGCATTTTGAAATCGACCACCAAACACCGGATATATGACTCCACAAGGTAAACATTTGGAGTGTACCTGAAACCTGAAACCAAATGGCCTAGCCATGATCTGACACCACGCAAAAGAATTTTCAACTTTTATCTTTAGCTTTTATTTTTGAAAAGATTTATACCCTGAATTCATTCAATTGTTCTTAACGTGACTTTTCTTTGAGGAATCGCTCCTTGCATTGCATTCCATCCCAAGTGTTGTATAAAAGAAAAGGAAAAGGAGCACATGCACGCTTATTTTGGAGATGTGGCACCACTTTATTATTCTTACCACATTTTTCATCATATTCGTGTAATCAAGGTCATGTCCATGCGTCTTTTATTCCTTTCAAAAGCAAACAACGGAAAAAAAAAGTTTACAGGTGCTTTGGAAAATGTCCATGACATAAATCATGACTAAGCCCTTTTTCAAAATCTCTGGTTTTGGGTGCACTGTAAATGTTGACTTTGCGAGCTTCTCCGGTGTTTGGTGGACGATTTCTAAATGCAAGGTATGTGCATCTAAGTTGAAGATCGATAAATTTAGCTGTGAACTTGGAGAGTAATGATATCTTATTGTTTGGTTCCCATTTCCAGTCAAAAGGGGGTACTCTTTCTGGGACACCCGGTACATAGACAAATTTGAAGTATCTATTTATCCCATCCCATGTATTTTGCCCTCTTGGGGCATGGGATCCCCATGAATAAGTCAGGTATACCAGGGAAAAGAATTGCTCATCCTGCCAAGAGCATAGCACACACTAAAGCTTGCAGAAGTCAAGAAGTCATCGCCGCAAGGCCCGTGTACGGCAGAAATGTTAGGAAAAAATGTTGCTATGATTTCAGGCAAGTTTGAAGGTTTCTTGAAGAGGCTTTCTTACAAAAATCCTTCATAATTTCAGAACGGAGTGACCGACCAACTTTTATAAAGATAAATTCTAAAGTAGATTTGAACATGTCTAGCATTAAGTTACATATTTGCCTATATTATTGTCTTAATATCGAAGGAGCTTTGGCCAGCCTTCCAAACGGAGATTGTTTTTATCGACTCAACCGGCAGGAAAGTTTAGACTTTTCTTGCAAAAATATTATCACTATATATGGAATGACGAATATGCTTCCCCTTATCAAGAAACTTTCATCTACATCAGCCTATAGACACCTGGAATAAAAACTGTAATAGCATGCTTGAAACTTCTCTTGAACCAGATATACATTTGGTGCTTCTGATAAATATTAGTACGCAGCAAAAGCTGTGCAGTTACCTTCTCTGCTTTTTAACCAATGGTGCCAGGAGCTCTTCACTTTCCAAGAGTTGGTCATCCATAACATCTTTTCTACGGCAAACATAGTTTGGGTTAACAGGGAAAAATTACAAAAACCTAAGAAAATAGATCCTGCTTGTAATATAGGTCCAAAGAAAGCAAATATCATAAACGCATTAGAGAACTTTGGAATAAAACAAGGATGCAAAGAAACTGCTCGCGTTCGTTTAGGTTGGTTGAAGTATTCCGGTAGGCAGCTCAAAATGGAAGGCTGATTTATTTGTAAATATCTGCCAAATTAACACCCACATTTGAACAAGTAATGGCATCTCGAGTCTGAAGCAAGATTCAAACCTCAAAATTAACCCAAAAGAGCCAATAGTAAACATTTAACAATTACTAGAGCCAATAGTAATCGTTCCAAACCAGAAGAAAAAATAGTGAACTACTTAAGCAATTATGGCTTACAAAGATAACATTACAACAGAAATAGAGCCAACTCACAATCCACGCTCTCAGCAACAAATTCCTGACACGAAGATAAGTTACTTACTTTAGTTGCCTGTGTAACAAGAGCCGTTGAACATATCTTTTTCTCCCGTCTTCATCTACAATCGGTGTTTGAGCTAAAAAATAATAAATGCATACAAGGGTAAGGCTCGACGGGAAACTTATCCCATCCAATTTTATGGCTAGCAAATCTCTTTATCTGAAATACCTTGGGTAGATATGATGTACATTGAATTTCTGCCTTTTGATCATACATATTATACATTAATCAAGCCAGTTAGAAAATGGAATGTCAATAGATTCTTTATATCAAACAAAATCATTATCAATCTCTATGATGTGGCGATATATTTCATCAAAATATTTTACCTGTAGAAACATGTTTACTGTGTCCACGAAGTTCAGTTTGCCAAATTTCAACGTCTTCTATGGTTGAAGCTTGAAAAGAATAAGATCCCACTAGAATAAGCTAAGTCATTCATCGTTCCGATCACGGCAACTAAGTGATGACAGTTTTAGACTTTTTGTTGGGCGCTGGTATGCCATCCTAATCATAAAGTAGCAAACTTTCATTGGTGGCTACTATACCATTGCAATTGCCCTCAGTTCACCAAAATAGCTGACCAGATATATATGTATATATATATAAAATATATAAATGTATGATATATAATATATAAACTCAGAAAAAACACATTCGTTAAACGTTTCGGTGTAAGCCTTCATCAGTAATGACTGTTCCAGTGATCAGGCGGAGCATACATACAAACCTTGAAATCCAGAAACAATACAAAAACAATAGCCTAAGTGGGATCCTGCCCACTACAATGAGTCACAAAAGGTGTTAGAATAGGGATGCTACCAGAGGCGCAAGAGGAATATAAAAGAAAGCGCAGAGTATAGAGCTGCTAAAGTCGGCGGCGGTGTATGTCTCGCAGGATCTAAAAGAACGTGTAAAAACAAAACAAGCGAATACAAGACACTGTGCAATACAACCCTCAATACAAAATCGAAATCATCCTGGAATCAAAACCATTTCCGAGCCTCACTAATGAACTATAGTACAGGAAATTACAAAAAATGCTTTAATGCTACTCATAAAGAGTTAAAGGCATCAAAGTTATAACTTTTACAATGCACCGGGAGTGTCAAAAATAATCCCCATTTGAAAGGCCACTACTCCTTGAACATCAAAGCAATAATATTGAAAACTGTCTTGTTTTGTTGACAATATGTTTGATTGGGTTCAGTAATTCAATAAGCTTTAATCGGTCATTCCTTCCCGTGGATATGGGAGATTTTCTGCAGGAAGCCCCCCCCCCCCGCCCCAACCAAACCTGCACAAATGAGTGAGAACAATAAGCAAGATTTCCTTGGTTTTCCTTCCTAAAAATGATGACACTCACATGTTTTCATGTACTTTGTCCTCATAGGTCATTCATAACAGGGGGAAGATTTGTTCATCCTCCATAGATGATAGCATGTGCTGAAGAGCGCAGAAGTGTAAGGCAGAAATGTTAGGGAAATTTGTTCTTCGGGATTTTGTCCACGTTTTGGATGTTTCTAGGAATGGCTTTCTTGAGGAAGCCCTCATAATTTCAGGACGGATTGGCCGATTTCAGTCTGGTAAATTTTATAATGGATTTCAATATGTTTACCATTTAGCTATTTATTTGCCGATATCATTGTCTTTATATCCATGGAGCTGTGACCTTTCAAACGGGGATTCTTTATATTGACTCACCTGGTAGCTTTGAGAGAAGCTCTAGTAGCTCATCGGTGGAGGCCTTGGCTGAATCTTCAGCATTTTGCAATCGAAGAACAGTTAGAGGTCCTGCGAAAAAAAGGAAATTTGATGCTACGGCAAGGGAACAGTATTGGACCATGGGAAGCAGTCTCATTAAGGCTGTCAAATATAACAACTAATGTAATTTATAGTTTATCCAACACAATAAACATTGCTGAAATAGTGATTGGTCGATTCCAAGGTGCTTTTCAGGAATTTCCTTTACAATTGCGCCCAAAAGAAAATAGTCTTAACTTCATCAGAAAAGTAACTACATTCAAACGATTCAAACTCTTTCTCTTTATTCAATCGCAGTATGCCAAGTAGCTAAATATGTTATTTGCAGCGGTGTAAGAAATGTAAAAGGAGATAAGACGCACAGGTTGAAAAATTCGTTGAGTCTTCTTGATGCTTGCAACTGTACTTACATAGATTGCGAACTCTGTACAAATACAAAGTATTGAAAAAATCGGAAAAAACTTTTTTCATTATATAAAATAGGCATACCAATGCGCATCAGTGTTTTCTGCGCATAATACAGCAATCCATCAGTTAGGCAATCCTGACGATGTGATGCAGTCATCTCCCGTGTAATGGAGCTAAAGCATCTCATGTATGACCACAACCGCTCACATTGTTCACCATTTGACATGCCTGCTCCTTCCTGGTACATGATTGAGTATTCAAGCTATCAAATGAAAAGGTTATGTACTAGAGGACTGCGGGATCGGAAAGGCAAGCCAGCAAATAGATATAGGAAAGTGTTAGCTGAACAAAAAACATCTGGAAAAAAATTGAAAGTTCATCCTTATTGCATGTTGGATCTTCAATTGCCAGCAATTTTACAAACAAGGTTATATCGTGAAAAAAGTTGGAAATCCTGATCGAAATTCTACGATTACTCTGCCTCCCTGAAATAGCAGACTGAAAGAAATTGATTGGAAGAATGATTCATGTTGTTTCTATCTAAGATTTCTATAGATGCTGTATATAAGATTTGATATGGTAATATAATGCTATAAGAGAAACAACAAGGTTTTAATGAAATTGTTTCTGCAGAAGGATACAACCACTCAAGTCTGCACGAAGGCCAATGGAACGTCAAATGAAAGCCAACAAAATTGAAAGTTGCAATAGTTACGTCAATATTGAAAGAAAGGCACACCAAATTTATTTTTCAATGAAAAGAAAACTAGGCGTTCTTTACAAAGATTGATCACGCCTTCCTATCGACAAACTAGGCGGTAGATAAAGATGTTCAACGATCTAGAATGCTTGCTTTGGTGTTTCAGTTTCATGTATTTTGACAAAGTGAGTGCCGTAACCATACCGTTCCCATTTCCCCATACCCATAAATACGAAGATTTGTAAAATATGCAACACTTACCTGGCACGAAGTCGTATGAGCAAATGCATGGAAAGCAGGCACCATAAATGTTGATTTGTTGAGAATTTTTTCATTGGCAGTTTTCTGAAAATAGATAGTTATTTGTCTGTTTCAAAATATAAACGAACTCCAGAAGCTCAAACCTTTTACATATTATATCGCTTAGCGTAACGATTTAACATGCTTTGGAACCTTCCTTTTAAATTTCACCTTCAACTTCAATGAACAAGAAGGGTAGCCCTCCAACAAAAGTGCTGGTTTCAAGGGGTCTTTCAAAATAATTACTAAATCTAAACAAACTTACGATGTAAATATAACCTAAATCTTAGAAACAAGAGACAAACATCTATTAGTCTCCAAATTCTATTGGCAGTTCGAAGTACATTTGGTGAATTTTTCTTTCAAAATTACAAAGGAAGCAACACCTTACTCTCTCTTTAATTTCAAAGATCAAAACGTGAAAATTGGTTATTGGCTTACCAACAAGTGACGATGTAATTTGCATGCAATATCATAAACGACGTTTGCTTTAATTGACGAGCTTTTGGTCGAATCAAGAAGCATTTGTAGCAAGTGAACACAATATGCCAAGCTGTAAAAGGTTACAAGGTCTCATCTACTACAAATTATAAAAACAGAAAATATGACTATTCAAATTTCATCTTTGCATGCATGGCGGACATGTGCCAAACATAGCTAGCATCTACACAATCACAATCACACAAGGCACAAATTTACGACTTAAAATCGATTTTTGAAATTCATAGATTCCCAATTTCAATTTACTGCTACATTTCGGACAGGAAGCATGGAATCTCTTCGACAAAACTTTCTTAGTTTATCCAAATACAGATAAATAGTTGTTCTTACCGTTCTCCATGTTTTATGTCCAAGAATCGTACAGGAAACTCATGGCGACAAACACAGCCGAACAAGGCCTTTTCGTCAAAAGCTTTACTTTTACCTTTTGAGTGCATTAAGTCCGTAGCTGCATCTCCAGCTTGGAATCGACTACATTCCTGCCAAAGGAAGTATGAACTATAAATCTAAAGTTCCAGTCCATATCCTTATTCTATAAATCTACATCGATGCATGTCTAATAATTTTTTTGACCTTTGTAAAACTATCTGTTTTTCCATGTTTCTATTGCTGGTAATTAATCATGTCAGCTTTTAATTTTCTAAGATAAACTATAATCAATGAATAAAGTCTAAATTCAGTAAAGTAAAAACACTGTGGTGTAAATGTCTGTTCTGTAGAATATCACAAGGATTAATCAGGAAGACGTAAGTTAAAATGTCCAAAATAAAATTGTATTTTCTAAGTTTTCACCTTGTAAATTTCAACATGACGTGTTTCCTTTAGTACCTACATATTTGCCATTACGTAGGAAACGGCTGAAAATGGAACAATGTATCGCAACGGATTCAAAGAGTTCAAAAAATAACCTGCATCATCTTGCTGCCCGCAAGCATTCACACAGAAACTTTTCATGGCGTTTTCAAATCGTACCATTTTCAAAATCGTTCTCATTTTGTGTCAGTTATAAAAACCTTTTAGTGTAAACAGAAGACCGAAAACAGCATGATTTTGCAACCTTTCCATTGGAAAACAGTAAAGTGTATACAGAGTCTTTGATGTAAAAAATTGGTTTGGTGAAATCGATCCAGACATTAGAGAAAATGCTGGCGAGGGATTTGTATGGGAACGAGAAACCCACATTCGATAATGGTCTGTCAGTTACTATTCTATTTCTTAAACATACAATTGTATAGAATTTATATTTTAATGGCAAGCAAATCATGGGCCAGGGTCGATGTGGGATTCTTGTTCCCATACAAACCCTCTGCCAACATTTCCTAATTTCCGGGTCTAAATGATGAGTCATTTTACCAAACCAAATTTTTACATCTTAGTTGTTATTTGACAGAGAGATTAACATTTCACAGTTGTGAATATCGGCCACATACATTTCATTCCACAGCTAATGTTAGCTTTTTCAACTTGCCTGGTATTATAATACACAAAATACGTCAATGGAAAATGGATGTATCCAAATCGTTAAGGAGCCCTAACTTTTCCATCTTATTCAACAAGCATCAAGTATAGCAAAATATATCATACTTTGTCGACTCGTTCATGTTTCTGAGTGCCTTTGTACAACTTGAGAAAATTATCTACTTCTTCCTGATCTTCAAAAAACAAGGGGCCATGTAGTGAAGGGAAAGGCTCCTTTCCTGCTGACTTTTTGCGGAACAATCCAAAGCAGGCATCAACATTCCAGAACATTGATCCAGTTTCCTACAAAAAATTTTAAATGACAACGCTTCATATTTGCATTTAGCAAGGTGAAGCTGCCAAATATATAATTGCACCATTCTACCTACCCTCTGCAAACTAAGCAGAATTTGAATTAAACAGCATTTATCTAGGGTTGATAAAAACCAAGGTTTTACAGAAATCTTTTGATCTGATCCTGTATGACGGCATGAATTTGCAACATGAACAATATCTTAGAAAGGTTCAGGAATTGTATGCTAATGCAGATCAAGTGTATGTTACCTGATAAAATATGTCAATTTATCCATGGATACAGATATCTATTGTTGAAGCCAAAATCAACTTAATTCTTGATGTTATGCTATATCACAAAGCACATTAAATTGCTGTACCTTAGGGCATGCTGGACAGATTGTACCATCATTGATGTCAGGAGAAATTGTTCTCAGATGCCTCATCTTGTATTTGAAAAATCTATAAGAGAATTTGATACTGACAATTTGTAGTTTAGCATTATTGAAGAAGCATTCATTTGTCTCAACATGAAGCCTAGAAAAAACCTCAATAACATTAAACATTCCAATGAGCAAAACACCTGCAAAGGGATATCTTTATACAGTAGTTAGGCAAGTAGTCTGGCAATCAGGACAATGGGCTGGTACCAGCCCAAAGACGAGCATACAGCACAACTTTTTGAAAGGTTTATCACTTTCATGGCTTTCATAATTGAAAGAATATAAAGAAGAGAAATAATATAATTTCAATATCAATGTTTCAATATGGTATTTCAGCTATGCATACCTGAACTGTTCAAAAGTGTCATTTGCCAATAGAGAGCCATAAAGATCTCTTATCTGTCACAGAAAAGGAATATTTTGCCTTATCAGGAAACATAAAAAAACATTTTGAATTAAAACAAACATAGCTTCACAGGTCAAAGTATGTGAAAGGCAATCATCACTTTCAGTCATATTTCTTTGGTTGTTAACAGAAAACAAACTCTATGACTGCTGTCTGATACTAACTGAATAGCTCTCTGCCAGCCTACCTTAACTCAATGGGCATATTTGATTTGCAGACATCACATTTAAATACATGTAATCAAGCAACATGGGTGTGATGCAACAATTCTCATAATTGGTTATGTGAAGTAAAAACACTTATAGTCCATCAAATGGAGCATACCCCTTTTGGTAACCAATTCCTTTCTGTGCGTTACTACAAAGCCATTTCATTTCTCTCATCTTGGACGAAGAAGGCGGTGTGTGATCCAAGATTTCATTTTAATTTTCATTTCATGTCAACTGAGATTTGAAAGGCACAATTGGTTGATATAAACCCAATCAATGAATAATATGTTTCATTAATCTGTCCTCAATATAACAATTTGGCATTTTTTTCAAGGATAGGAGGAATACGTAGCTTAAAACCTCCCTTTGAGCAAAATATTGCAAACAAGTATATTGTGTTTTGAGATTAACTCTTCTGTGCAGTACAGTACAGTACAGGCTGTGCCATATTTTCCCCAGCTTAGCATCTTTAGAGTTTCTTGGGAAGTCCTGCTTAAAAGATTTATATTTACACCAGACTTTAGGATTCTCAGAATTTGAAGAATTAAAAAATTTCAAAAATTCTTGATGATTTTTGCCATGCTGGTATGTCCAAGGCCTGTGCTGTGAGTATGAATGTGGAAGTACCATTATTTTCAACCCAGTTTAGTTATTCATCTCTCCCATTTACATATTCACTTCTGCAACACTTCTGCACCATATATTTGGTTAGTCACAGAATTTTTCATGGTACATGGTACAGGAAAAGTGTACATTTAAACTTACAAATGTTAGCTTCATGTTGATCAGTGATTTCCATTTAAGAGCATTGTAAAAGCTGTTCAAGGAGATATGTGATTCTAACAACAAACACTCAAGCAACTCCATCAGCTCTTCTTCGATTGCAGCTTTTGGTGCTTTGGGAGATACTGGCCAAAGCCCATGCTTCATCAGAACAACTGCATCATCAGTACAAGTGCAAAAACACACATCACATTGCCTTTCAACACCTGTAAAACAGGCAATGGTATTAGTGCAGATTATTCTATCAAGACTGACTTCAATGCTGCATACACTCTTAATAGAGCCATGATAGAACATAATTCCGTTCCATAACTTTGAGTGTGGCGAGCGGTTAGCAAGAAAGAATTTCAGTTTATGACACTTGAACCCAAAGAAATGAAAAGTGAAATGTTGTTTATTGGTTTCAAGATTACTTACCAAAACATTACATTGCTTTTGGGCAAAAGAGAGATTATTCCTTTTGAGAATTTTACCTATGGTATAATTTCTTGCAAAATAGATCAATTGTCATCACTTGAAGGAGTGTTGTCTGCATACCATTTTTTCTCAGTCTATTTGTTGTGTACAATGTACCAGTGGACATCAAAGCAAAAACAAAATCTTCCAATATCATGTCTAAAATGTCAAGGAGGTATTCCCTTATTCCTTGCCGCAAACTTCTGAATGAGGGTAATATCTTGCAGAATCCTAAGATTCTAAAGTCTTTGAAAATATACTGTAGCTCCTTCTCCTGCCTTGTTTATATAAGCATCCATACTTTACCATTCCATTCCATATGCTCAAATCTCCAAATAATGGCATATCATTCATTTCATCAATAAGTATACTGTACCTTTTAGTGTTATGACACATATTCTCCTGACACTTTGTATGCAGTTTAATCCATGGAATGTTCTTCTTGGAAATGCAATAACGGGAACAAATTCAAAAGGGACAAATGCTCCATCCTTTAAAGAAATAATAGTAGATACTGTAAGTGTTTGAGTTAATCAGTTAAGATTAAGTCATGTCTATTACAATAGACTATAACGGGTCCCACATCATAACCAGAAAACCCACCTCAAAACCAGAAGTGAAAAACGAAGTAGACGGGATCCATCTCGATTACTCCAGAACAAGCCTGAAGAAACGGTTTACTTCATTTAAACCAATCACAGCTCGCTATTTCCCATA
Source organism: Aurelia coerulea (assembly GCA_039566865.1). Taxonomy (NCBI): domain Eukaryota; kingdom Metazoa; phylum Cnidaria; class Scyphozoa; order Semaeostomeae; family Ulmaridae; genus Aurelia; species Aurelia coerulea. The sequence continues at coordinate 10,240,657 of CM076955.1, read as the reverse complement.
TTACGAATTGGTGACGTAATTATAGCATAATCCCGTTGACAGTTATCACTTGGCACTTCATTCCTGAAAGCGTTTGAGGTACCACGACCTGCACGCCATACGATCAGCATGCCAGCAGCGGGAAATTTTTATCTTGGTATCTGCTAATCGATTGAAAAGGCCCACGGCGCTTGCAAGGAGGCCAGAAGGTCTCTTGGTTCAAACGAAGTTTAAAAGACTGCGAAGGGGGGAAGGGGGATTCAAACAAAATCTTTCCCTTATTCGGACTCAGAAACAAGAACAATTAAAACACGAAAGAAGAAATCGTCATACCTTTTGGCGTCGGACTGATTCTGAATTTTCCAACATTTGTTCTCGGTTATCATATCAAATCATTACATTTCTTGTCTGTCAAGCAAATTTTGCGGGAAAGAAGATTGCGCGCCAAATTTCCCGATGAGTCTTCACCATACTAGCCATTGCCTTTATGCTGCTTTGGTATCACGTCTTGCAGTCTTCCAGTATATATCAGTTCTCAGAAAAGATGTCCCATTCTCCAGTTATGTAAACAGGCAGCATCTTTCGATGCAAGTAGTCACAATGAATAATCGAATCCATCGCATCGTCCATTTAAAAAACTTTCTCGCATGCTTTGTGAGTGGAGAAAACTTGTCACTTGACATAGCTCGATGTCATGCAGAGTTTTTTTATTTGTTGATATGAATTGACACGAATGCTTGCTGTGCCATGCTGTGCCAAAGACACACACTCTATTGTTTAACTGGCCCGCCAAAATTGTTCAGCCATTGTAAAAACTTAATTTTCGTGCAAAATACTGTTGACAGAGTTTTCACAGACATAGCTGATTCAGTCGCCAACTCTTTGTAATACCAGGCTAACTACGTTTGCAGAAATCGAATGGAGTGACTGAAATCTCAATTTTCCATTAAACTCAATTCCATGTCTGTAAAGCTATTGAGTCCGCATTGTGGGGCGGGGGGAAGGGGTATATAATATATATTGCTTACGGGATGTGCACTCCTTTTCCTCCGGGTATTGCTTTCACCTGTTTTTAAACGCCTATCAAAAGAAAGCAATTTTTCTAAAGCCGGTTGTCAAAAGCGTGATTTCATCGTTATTTGAAAAATGTTTATTTTTTGGATGGATTCTACTTTTTGCCGTTTTTGTCTAAAGCCGGCTATCATTTCGAGTAAAAAATTCCAAAGTCGGGTGAAAAACGTTTTTCTTGGAGTGCACATCCCGGTACAATTTACAGTTGAAAGTCAAGTACCCCCCCCCCCCCCTAGGGTGTGCACGCAGGCTAAGAAGTAAGGGAAAGGTAAAAGGTTAGAAAGATGGCTTTGAATTAAGCTTGGCTAATTTTCGTTTCAAAAAATAGCTAAAATTGCCTTTTTTGACAAGTACAAGCAAAGCAAGCTGTGACGCAGGGCACAACACCAAATTTGAGGCTGTCAAAACATGAATGGCTTAAAAAATTTTCTACCATCTTCTGAAATTGTTATTCCCTCACACGCTCCAGACGCAAAGAAATAGCGAAAAGCGTTTAGGTGGTCTTTCTTGCCATTTTTGGGCCCCTCACTCAGAAGTTGAGGTAGGAGGTTAATCTGCCCTCTGGTCGGGTTTATGCGAGTCGTATTTGGCAATAAAAATCTGGTTTGGTCTATTTTCCAAAGAACCATCTCGAAATCTTATCATAATGGGTAGAATGACGAGGTTGATTTTATCATGCCAATAATTTTATGTTCGTCCAAGAAATCCAGTGTGCATTTTCTCTTTGCCGCCGCCATTTTTCGAGTTGGATGGTTTTCGGAAGAACAGCCCAAACGCTATCTCTGGATTAAATGGTATGACATAGTGAATTTAAAAACGCACGCGAAGCTCTCTGGTTATCTCGATGCACTTTGTAATAGCATAGAGTTTATCTCACTGTATGGATTTGATACTGCGGAACATCAACGCGTGGATCCAGCAAACTCGGTTCAGCATTCTTCCGTTCTAAGCAAGCCAAACGAACGTTTAGTTTGAGTTGAATGAGCATTACCCCGTCACCATTGAGTTACATATCAAAGCAAAATGACTAATGTTAAAAAGGGCGCATCAGATTGACGGGGGCACAATTTGCTGATTTTACGACGAATAAAAAGGTGAAAACAAATGACATCATTATGCGCATGCGCTCACAATATGCATCAAACATCTTCAGTCACAAGTGAAATCAACGGAGACAAAAGCCACGCGCGGAAGGCGTCTGGGTATTCTATTATTAGCCTATTGTATTCGATGATTTCGAGACGTTCGTGGATATTGTTTAGCAAGAGGAACAATAACGAGCATAGGAGTTTTCTTTGTCCTAATTATAGATTGCCTCTACTTAGCTCCGTTGATTCACTTTAAAGGGAGTACAAAGACCAGCAGCCTTTGCCATCGTTTGTGTTTGTTTTTGTGAATTCGTACAGTCAGTTATTCTGGAAGCTGTTCAGAGCAAGTAGCTGACTTTGTGCCAATTATGCTGGTCTTTGTACTCCCTTTAATCTAAATACATCATCATAATAGCATAAAAGCTCTACCTTATTACAGGTATGGCAGCTATAAAACAAACTAAACTAACGCATAATATTAAATACTACCCGATAAAAGAAAAAAAGAAAACTTGAACAAGAGACTGAGCTAAATAAAAAAAAGAAATGAACTAAAAAGTATCAAATAAAGCTACGTGAAATGTAAAATAGCAGCAACAAAAAAAAGCGAGAATGTGTTTAGATGTCTTGGAACACCCAGGCTGGGCCTAGGTAACAATATGAAGCGAGTCTCTCAGCTTGTTAGCATCAATAATAAACTCAGCCAGGCATCTAAGAACTGCAGTGTTTTCGCTACTCATAATATTGGAAAACTGTATCTTTGGGTCTAAGGGCTCGACATTTGCAGTTAACAGTAGGTCAATTCTTAAGTTATCATATGCTGGGCACATTGTCAAAAAGTGAAATTCGTCTTCGACTAGGTTTAACTGGCACATTTTGCAGAGACGTTGTTCCACTTGTAGGCCTTTGTGCCTCCCCACCTCAATCAAAAGTGTATGGTCACTACATCTGAACTTACTCAGTGCTTTTCTATGTTCGAAAGTTAGGTCTTTAGTCAAAAAGGTTTCTAGTTTAAAATTAGATTTAAATGTCTTATAAGTTCGTAGTTTACTGTTCCCATCAGAGTTTAGACAGGCTAAGGATATTTCAGAATGCCAAAATTTCTTAAAAAGTGCTGCTGATTCGTACTTTAACTTTCTACATACTTCCTTTTCAGAGAAACTGGAAGGGTTATTCCAAATTGATGATAGGCCAAGCAGATTCAGTGTTGTTTTAACAGTAGTTAACCAGTTCGATAAATTATCTGGTAGAGAAGTAGATTCTAGGAATGCCTTTTTTACCAAAGTGTTATCATCTATTTGCACGATTCTGTGCCAGAATTTTATGACCCGTAGAATACTGTTTAATGTTGAAGGGGTGGCACCTAAATCACCGTATACAGCTAAGGTTGAAGTGTTTCGCTTCAAGCCTAGAATTAGTTTCGAAAATTTTAATTTAGGCTTTTCAGTAGGTGAGTCTAATAAGTATTTGCAGAAGAGATTAGGGTCTTTTGAAATAGATCTTAACTGGTGATGGGAAAGCACTCCCCATACTTCACTGCCATAAAGTACTATAGGTTGTATAAGTTTGTCAAATAGATTCATAGACGTTGATACTCCTAGACTGAATTTGAAAACAGTGTCTACGAGAGGGTGCATTGCCTTACTTGCCTTATCTTTAAGTGTTTGGATAGCATTAGAGAAAGAGCCACTTATAGAGAACGTAATGCCAAGATAGCTGAATTCTTTCACCATCTCAAGAGGTTGGCCTAGGTACGAGAATTTGTTATCTGTGATCAGTTTGCCCGATGGATTAAATACCATTGTCTTACTCTTTTTTATACTTACAGTTAGGTCCCATTGTCGAGAGTAAGTCCCAAGGGCGTTTAAACAATTTTGGAGGCCCTCGGGTGATGTGGAAAGGAGAATAAGGTCGTCAGCATACAGGAGGTGGTTTAGTTCTATGTCCATAAGAGAGATTGGGCAACAGGTTTTGTCAAAAATATTACCAATGTCATCGATAAATAAATTGAAGAGCATTGGGCTTAGAACGCAGCCTTGTTTAAGTCCCTTTTCACTGGGTATGGTGTTTGTATAGCCATTTGCCAGTTTTATACAGTACTTGACTGAACTATACATGGACTTCAAGCTATTAAGAAAAGTGTCACCAACTTCTGCTTGCCTTAGTTTAAAGAAGAGTTTTTCCCGATTTATAGTATCATAGGCTTTCTTGAAATCCACAAATGCAGCATATATCCGTTTCTTTTTGTACTTAACAGTTTTGTCAATTAGAGACTTAAGTACAAACATGTGATCAGCAGGTTGGTTCCCCTTCATAAATCCAATTTGGTTGTTCTTTATGAGATCGTGTTCTTTAACATGTAGTTGTAATCTGTTTAGAAGAACATAGCTGTAGAGTTTGCCCAAACAGGATCCAACGGCTATACCCCTATAATTATCGGGGTCTTTCCTGTCATCTTTCTTGTGTATAGGTCTAAGATACAAACCATAGATACAAACCAAAGAGTGAAACTGGGTTTCAAAAAAGGATTTGCAGATTCACTATAACTGTATAGTAGTTGAGGGAGCGGTCATTTTTAATCCTGGGTACTAGAGTGGAGGATAATTTTACACAATTAAACAACAGTTCATTCCCTGTACCCAGGGTATTCATACCTAATCTTGAGAAGAGAGTTTTTATACTCCATCACCTTTCAATAAAGTTTGATTTCAAGCAAAATAGTTTTGCACCCCATAAAATCTCCCTTGATATTTTCGTACTCCCACAAAGTAATGGGAAAAATTTCATATCCCTCTTCAAAATCCTCTGCCCTGGTACCCAGGATTAAAAATGACCGCTCCGCCCTGAGCGAGCTACAGTGCTCCAGCACCTGGGAAAATTCGTTGAAAATTGGTGTTTTGAGCCAATGATCATTTTAGCGAATCAAAATGTTTCCAAAAGCAAATTACTAAGTGCAGTGTAAATATGCTCATAATTATGGTTTTTGGGAATTCAGATATGAATATATTATGAAACAACCGAAATATCGATACTCATCACGAATTTCAAGAATTTTTGGTAACATCGATCAAACTGGGACTGTCGTCGACTTTATTCCTCTCTCTTGCTTCAGAGTAATATTGATATTACAGAGCAACAAGGCAAGGCGACTTCTTTAACAATAATTGATTGTTCAAAATAAACTTCGTATTTTCAGTGCCCCAAACTGTCAAATGATTCTCCAAATATTCGGGAAATATGCGTATTGCTGCCAAAAGTGGTCAGGAAGTGACTTGAATTCAACAAACTCAACTTAGAGATGCGCACCAATGCAACAAAGCCCATCAAAGGTTTAAACAAATTATTTCAGAAATCTGAAATTCCAATTTCGGCTTTAACATTATAATTTCTACCCTGCAGAATCCTGCAGAATAGCAGAATCCTCGTAGACAGCCAGTATTGACAAAAGACACATTGCGACTGTGACTGATTTCCAAATTTATATGTTCTTGTATATCTTGCTAGCTTTGTATTTGTGTTTCATTTCAATTGCAATTCATACGCAGCATCGACCTGAGTTTTCCATTTAATTTATCAATGATTCCTTTTATCTCAACAAATTAAATCACAAGAACATACTGTTTGATCGTCCTTCTGCTGGGGGTTTTCTTTGACAAAATCAGTGAAAGAAACCTAAATAGCCTGTGTTGAAAAAAAGCTGGTTTCTATGTCGCGGGCTCTTACTGTATATCGACTCTGCAAAATATGGAACTAAAGAACTAAACAGGAAATATGCCAGTTATATCTTTGTTGTTTAACTTTTTGAATAAGCCCCCTCTCTAAAAGCTCCTCTTTTGAGCCTCACTCTAGTAGTCTGCGTGTAGACTCGGGTCCAGGCAAAAAAAGTCAATATTTTTTACTGGGCGCGAGTCTGCACGCAGGCTACCCTCTGGTGTCTCCAAAAGTAGATAAGCCTCCGTTGGCCTGATAGACCATTTACGGTACTCCTGTTAGTTTCTTGTGTTTGAAATTTGGCCTTACATTATCTTTTTTGTTCATTTGAGTTTTTATGGGTTTTGATAGATTGGCTGTTATTTTCAGTAGGTTTTTACCATCCTAGAAAAGCGTTCGAGATTGTCTTTATTTCAATCATTCGTATGCTCATCCAAGAAATTCGGCGTAGAAATTCTTTGTTGCGATCATTTTCCAAGTTGTTTTCCGGGACGAACAGCCCAAACACTATCTCTGGATCAAATGCTTCGATACAGAGACTTCACGCTTAGATTCAGAAATATCAACGAATTGACAGCATACAGCGCATGTCACGTTATGGATTGGACACGCGATAGGCTTGGATACAGAGACTTCACGCTTAGATTCAGAAATATCAACGAATTAACAGCATACAGCGCATGTCACGTTATAGCATACGCTAGGATACTGCATAACAACGCTTAGAACCAGTAGCTTGGTTGTGCAGTCTCAATTCTTCTGTGCTTAGATTGGCCTTAGCCAATAGAAATGATTAGCCCAATGCAGCATCATTGTACCAGTGGTGTGACTACGGAGGGGGTATGGGGGCAATTGCTCTTTTCGAAAGCATTTTCAGAGAAATGTCAACTCTTTCATTTTAGGACTGGCAAATATGGAATCACGGGATGCATTGTGAGTGAAAGAAAAGGGTCCGGAAAATATTTCATGACCATACCTTTTAGATCGTTGGAAAAAGCCCCATTTTTGGAGAATTTGAGTTTTAAAGGAGCAAAGGGTCATGACTGATGGTGATGGGAAAATTTTGATAATAGGACTTTAATTTCACGAGGATATAGATTATTTTTGAAATTCCATAATATCAAGGGTGATAGCTTGATAAATTCTGGTAACTTCCTCGAATATAGATCAGTTTCAATCTTCATTTCCAAGAGTTTGGCTTTCATGGTCTTTTCCCCCACAAAAATGAACGAACCTCAGCAAATTGTGGAAGACTGAACTTCTCCCCCACTTTCGACCGGCTTGCTTCTACATAGCCCTGTGTAGTGGACGTATTTCCGTGGTCTCGTTCGAATTATTGTACATAAAATGGCCATTTTCTGTTGACAGGAATTTTTCTTTTTGACGGAAATGTTTCTTCTTCACATGAGATTTTCTATTTGGGCCTATTTGACGTGAACTATTTGTGTTTGACATGAGGTTTCTCTATGTGACGTGAATTTTTTGTATTTGACGTGAGTTTTTTCTATTTGATGTGAACTTTTGTATTGGACGTTAGCTTTTGCTACTTGATGTCCATTAATGGGGCCACCGTAAAAATGCGTTTTAGTTTCAATGATGGAAACTGATTTTGTTGCTGTGGCTGGTATCGGCCCTGATTAAATGTCTATGCCACTGCTGGCCTCCAAAAGAGACAATCGAACATCAGCATGAAAAGATTTTACCAAGATGTAGTAGAGTGGGTGGGAAAAGCGAAAATTGAACACCAGCCACTATGGATGATTACCGGTGATGTTTGCATTCTCGATATTGAAATCAAAGTACGAGAAAACGCTCATTTTAAAATGCCTTAAAACGAGTTTAGAAGCTTGCTGACTTTTGTATCTAGGGAACAATCGGAAATGACCTAAACATTATCGTACCTCCTTTTTCAAGGCCATGTAAGGGCCTTTGATTATTCAGTGCTTTCTAAATATCATTCCAAGGCGCAAAGCACGGCAGGGCAGGGTAGTTATCTTGCAGGTATAGTTACTTCCTTTGAGAGAGGTCATGACACAACCTCTTTGCCTCAGTTAACATTGATGAAAAATTGCATCCTTACTTCTGCCTTTCTGTTGAAGCAAAATGAAACGCTGAATCCAGAATTCTGAAATCTCAACCTTTAAAAAATTCATGTCCCCATATCGAGAGAGATATTTTAGGGTAGTTTACTTCCTTGGTCTGGCTTAAATGAAATCGAAACGCCACTGCAGGATTTTTCAAAGGTTATAAAAAAAACAACTTTGCACTCTTGGCGAATCTTCTATGGCTACCTCTACGATCTATGCAGTATGGAGAACAAGGGTTGTAAGATTTTCTCGCCAGAAGATCTCACTAAATTTGGAGAGTTGGGAGTGCAGTACAGGTTCATTTCAACAACAAACCTTTAAGGCTTCATTTGGACTTGAAAACAAATAATCCCAAAGTAAGTTGCTTGTTCTGTTCATTTTTATCCCAAAGCTTAAATCCAGCCATTTTAATGTTCTGGTGGAATATGAAAAGCCACTTAAGAACCAGGGGAAGGGTACTTTCTACATTTCTGCAAGGGGGGGGGGGGGTTCTTGACAAATTTTTGGGTAGAGTCTGCCACGAGCATATTCAAAGTGGTACCATTGGCTAGACCAACTTTTTCGAAAATGGTACCCTTGGCTAGATGAATTTCTACAAAAATGATTCACTTTGGCTGGACTAATATTGAAAAATAATACCCTTGGCTAGATTCATTTCAAAGCCATCCGAGTCAACAGATATATATTCAAATTGTTGGTTTGGACTTGAAAATATCAAAGGACGATTCGTTTCCCGAAAATTACTTCATTATCAACAAGAAGGGGTTGTCAGGATGAAAGATATGTACCCATACTACTTTAGCTGAAAACATGACCGTTCCCTAGACCAATATTGTCACATTTGATACCCTGGCTAGACTATGACTGGACCAAAATTGCAAAAATGTATCTATTTATAAATACCAGACTAAATGTCCGAAAGAGTATACCCTTGCTCGCGGCACATTCCAGGGTACCTTTACTATGGAAGAACCCCCCCCCCCCCCCGTGGGTTTTTGTCATATTGGTAATCAGCAATAGCAACATATTTGGCGACTAAAATGTAGCATAAATATTGGGGGTCATCCCGGAAAGACGGAAGCTGCTCCCTGTTTGAAGATTTTGGAACCTTTCATGAGCCCTAGGAATATCAGCCACTTTGTAATGTGTTTAAGCACCATCGTAGATGCAACAAGAATAAGTTAAATAATATTTTTGAAGACCGGTGCCGATCAGATTGAGTCGCAGCTCGTTTTTTTTCTACCTACGCTCTTTTATAAGAATAATATTTATAAGAATATTTAAAGAATGTAATACGAATATTGCTGAGCCTCAGCTCGCACATATTCATTTGTCTCATCTTTCAGCAGTTGTCTTAAGACTATATTTTCTTTTCAAGCTCAAAAACAATAGTTCGAATGAGACCACGGAAATACGTCCACTACACAGGGCTATGTAGAAGCAAGCCCGTCGAAAGTGGGGGAGAAGTTCAGTCTTCCACAATAATTTGCTGAGGTTCGTTCACTTTTGTGAGTGAAAAGGCTGTGAAAGCCAAACTCTTGGAAATGAAGATTTAAACTGATCTATATTCGAGGAAGTTACCAGAATTTATCAAGCTATCACCCTTGATATTATGGAATTTCAAAAATAATCTATATCCTCGTGAAATTAAAGTCCTATCATCAAAATTTTCCCATCACCATCAGTCATGACCCTTTGCTCCTTTAAAACTCAAATTCTCCAAAAATGGGGCTTTTTCCAACGATCTAAAAGGTATGGTCATGAAATATTTTCCGGACCCTTTTCTTTCACTCACAATGCATCCCGTGATTCCATATTTGCCAGTCCGAAAATGAAAGAGTTGACATTTCTCTGAAAATGCTTTCGAAAAGAGCAATTGCCCCCATACCCCCTCCGTAGTCACACCACTGGTACAATGATGCTGCATTGGGCTAATCATTTCTATTGGCTAAGGCCAATCTAAGCACAGAAGAATTGAGACTGCACAACCAAGCTACTGGTTCTAAGCGTTGTTATGCAATATCCTAGCGTATGCTATAACGTGACATGCGCTGTATGCTGTTAATTCGTTGATATTTCTGAATCTAAGCGTGAAGTCTCTGTATCCAAGCCTATCGCGTGTCCAATCCATAACGTGACATGCGCTGTATGCTGTCAATTCGTTGATATTTCTGAATCTAAGCGTGAAGTCTCTGTATCGAAGCATTTGATCCAGAGATAGTGTTTGGGCTGTTCGTCCCGGAAAACAACTTGGAAAATGATCGCAACAAAGAATTTCTACGCCGAATTTCTTGGATGAGCATACGAATGATTGAAATAAAGACAATCTCGAACGCTTTTCTAGGATGGTAAAAACCTACTGAAAATAACAGCCAATCTATCAAAACCCATAAAAACTCAAATGAACAAAAAAGATAATGTAAGGCCAAATTTCAAACACAAGAAACTAACAGGAGTACCGTAAATGGTCTATCAGGCCACCGGAGGCTTATCTACTTTTGGAGACACCAGAGGGTAGCCTGCGTGCAGACTCGCGCCCAGTAAAAAATATTGACTTTTTTTGCCTGGACCCGAGTCTACACGCAGACTACTAGAGGGAGGCTCAAAAGAGGAGCTTTTAGAGAGGGGGCTTATTCATAAAGTTAAACAACAAAGATATAACTGGCATATTTCCTGTTTAGTTCTTTAGTTCCATATTTTGCAGAGTCAATATACAGTAAGAGCCCGCGACATAGAAACCAGCTTTTTTTCAACACAGGCTATTTAGGTTTCTTTCACTGATTTTGTCAAAGAAAACCCCCAGCAGAAAGACGATCAAACAGTATGTTCTTGTGATTTAATTTGTTGAAATAAAAGGAATCATTGATAAATTAAATGGAAAACTCAGGTCGATGCTGCGTATGAATTGCAATTGAAATGAAACACAAATACAAAGCTCGCAAGATATACAAGAACATCTAAGTTTGGAAATCAGTCACAGTCGCAATGTGTCTTTTGTCAATACTGGCTGTCTACGAGGATTCTGTTACTCTGCAGGATTCTGCAGGGTAGAAATTATAATGTTAAAGCCGAAATTGGAATTTCAGATTTCTGAAATAATTTGTTTAAACCTTTGATGGGCTTCGTTGCATTGGTGCGCATCTCTAAGTTGAGTTTAGTTGAATTCAAGTCACTTCCTGACCACTTTTGGCAGCAATACGCATATTTCCCGAATATTTTAAGAATCATTTGACAGTTTGGGGCACTAAAAATACGAAGTTTTGAACAATCAATTATTGTTAAAGAAATCGCCTTGCCTTGTTGCTCTGTAATATCAATATTACTCAAAAGGAACACAGGGGGATAAAGTCGATGTGATGCTAATCGACATTTTGGTTTCTTCAGATCTAAATTTGAGTTTCCAAAAACCAGACGAAGGCTGAACCGAGTTTGTTAGATCCACGCGTTGATGTTCCATAGTAGTAAATCCATACAGTGAGATGAGCTTACCAGAGAGCTTCGCGTGCGTTTTTAAATTCACTATATGACCTATATCATACCATTTTAACCCAGAGATAGCGTTTGGGCTGTTCGTCCGAAAACCATCCAACTCGAAAAATAACGGCGGCAAAGAGAAAATGCATGCTGGATTTCTTGGACGAACATACAAATTATTGGCATGATAAAATAAACCTCAAACGTCATTCTAGCCATTATGATAAGATTTCGAGATGGTTTCTTGGAAATAGACCAAACCAGATTTTCATTGCTAATTGCGTCTCACAAGTCGCATAAACCCGAGCAGAGAGAGGCAGATTAACCTCAACTTCTGAGTTAGTGGCCCAAAAATGACAAGAAAGACCACCTAAACGCTTTTCGCTATTTCGTTGAGTCGGGAGGGTGTGAGGGAATAACAATTTCAGAAGATGGCAGAAAAATGTTTAAGCCATTCATGTTTTTAACAGCCTCACATATGGTTTTGTGCCCTGCGTCACAGGTTGTTTTGTTTCTACTTGTCATAAAAGACAATTTTAGGTATTTTTTCAAATGAAAATTTGCCAAGCTGAATTCAAAGCCATCTTTCTAACCTTTCCCTTACTTCTTAGCCTGCGTGCACATAGGGGGGGGGGGGGGGCGGGGGAGGGGTACTTGACTTTCAACTGTAAATTGTACGGGGATGTGCACTCCAAGAAAAACGTTTTTCACCCGACTTCGGAATTAGCCGGTTTTAGACAAAAACGGCAAAAAGTAAAATTCATCCAAAAAATAATCATTTTTTGAAAAACAATGAAATAACGCTTTTGACAACTGGCTTTAGAAAAAACTGCTTTCTTTTGATAGGCGTTAGCGTTAGAAAGGCAAGTGAAAGCAATACCCGGAAAGGAGTGGAGTAAGCAAAATATATTACCCCCCCCCCCCACCCCGCCCCGCAATGCAGACTCGATTGCTTTACAGACATCGAATTGAGTGCGAGAGGCGTATCACTCTGTAAAAATCTCGTACACCTTTGGCAGAAACCCTTTTGTTTTCAAGAAAATCCGTAAAAAATCCCTAAAAACCTATTCTTTTAAAAATCTCGTGCGCCTTTTCGGAAGAGTTATACACCCCTCGGAATTGAGTTGAATGGAAAACTGAGATTTCAGTCACTCCATCCATTCGATTTCTGTAAACGTTAGCCTGGTTTTACAAAGAGTTGGCGACTGAATCAGCTATGTCTGTGAAAACTCTGTCAACAGCATTTTGCACGGAAATTAAGTTTTTACAATGGCTGAACAATTTTGGCGGGCCAGTTAAACAATAGAGTGTGTGTCTTTGGCACAGCATGGCACAGCAAGCATTCGTGTCAATTCATATGAACAAATAAAAAAACTCTGCATGACATCGAGCTATGTCAAGTGACAAGTTTTCTCCACTCACAAAGCATGCGAGAAAGTTTTTTAAATGGACGATGCGATGGATTCGATTATTCATTGTGACTACTTGCATCGAAAGATGCTGCCTGTTTACATAACTGGAGAATGGGACATCTTTTCTGAGAACTGATATATACTGGAAGACTGCAAGACGTGATACCAAAGCAGCATAAAGGCAATGGCTAGTATGGTGAAGACTCATCGGGAAATTTGGCGCGCAATCTTCTTTCCCGCAAAATTTGCTTGACAGACAAGAAATGTAATGATTTGATATGATAACCGAGAACAAATGTTGGAAAATTCAGAATCAGTCCGACGCCAAAAGGTATGACGATTTCTTCTTTCGTGTTTTAATTGTTCTTGTTTCTGAGTCCGAATAAGGGAAAGATTTTGTTTGAATCCCCCTTCCCCCCTTCGCAGTCTTTTAAACTTCGTTTGAACCAAGAGACCTTCTGGCCTCCTTGCAAGCGCCATGGGCCTTTTCAATCGATTAGCAGATACCAAGATAAAAATTTCCCGCTGCTGGCATGCTGATCGTATGGCGTGCAGGTCGCGGTACCTCAAACGCTTTCAGGAATGAAGTGCCAAGTGATAACTGTCAACGGGATTATGCTATAATTACGTCACCAATTCGTAATATGGGAAATAGCGAGCTGTGATTGGTTTAAATGAAGTAAACCGTTTCTTCAGGCCTGTTCTGGAGTAATCGAGATGGATCCCGTCTACTTCGTTTTTCACTTCTGGTTTTGAGGTGGGTTTTCTGGTTATGATGTGGGACCCGTTCTATGTTTTCTCACCAAATCTGTATCCCTAAATATTTGATGTTCTGAGGTAGGCTGATTAAGTATACTGTACTGTTGTAGTAACTGACAAAATTTACAGTAGCTCTGGTCATAGAAGACGAATAGTTCTCAAGAAATTTTAGGAGTTCATGCTGTAGTTTCTCAAGAATTCTTGTTTAAAAATGTATGGCTTTCACATGACTCAAGACTTCATTATCAAAATTTGAAAACTTCCCGGAAGTCTTAAACATATTCTCGAGACTTCTTGTCATGTTAAAGTGCAAATTGCCTGTACTGTACATGCATTTGATTTAGGTCACAGTACTTAAAACTCTATTTTTGGACTTCGGTTTTTATCTAAAACAGATTAATCAATCTATTGCAAAAAATGTGTGAAACATTATATTCTATTCTATTGAAACCTCAATATCATACCTAATATACAGTACATCTCAGGATGGGAATTGTATTTTTACCAATGAAGCCGAAATCAAATCTCCCTCTCTGTTAAAAATTTTATCAAAATAATTGTAAGTTGCAGAACTGTGAGGATGGCTGAAATTGTTGCTTGAATTCATTAACTCAGACAACTTCCTGATCATCATGTACTGTGTATGTACTGTACATGGCATTTCAAATATCAGAAATGTATTTCCAAAAGGATAAATTCCCGTATTTAAGCATTAAGAAGCATCTACAGCATATCAAATTTAATAATCATGCAAAATGACGTAAGGAGATCAGTCAAATCTAGGTAAAACTCAAATCATTTGATGTGGAATTGTTTGCATGGGCCCCAATATTTACCTTCCATTCTTCCATAAAATGGAACCTGTTTCGTTTTGAATGAAATGTTATGGCACAATCATGGCAATAATATTGACCATATGGACAGTCCAAGCATCTAACAACATCATCTTTTGAAAAGCACCACTGACATTATTCATCACTGGGCAAACAACTTGCTTCAACGTGGCCTTTTACTATTTTGTCTCTAACAGCATCCCAGTGCTCCAACAGCTTTTCCTTTTTCTTGTAATATGAAGACCTTTCACTATCTGTACCATCACTCCTAACAGAATTTGATATTTACTTTAACATTAATTCCATTCATTAGAGGCTCCAAATCGATCTCTGGTATAATTGATTGTATGGAAAACACAGTGTTACCATACCTTCTATAAGCCACAATGTGACACCCTCTACTCACATTGAATATATAAGAAATAAACTTGAGCAGATTTTGTAATAGCAAAGGCATCATTGGAAGACCAGTAAGGAAAATGGGGAGGGAAAAGGGAGCGGATGTCAATTAGTATATTTTATTTAATGATAAACCTGCTAAAAATTCCTCATTATATTTCCATATTAACAGTTAAAACAGCCTTTTTTTAATGATTGTAGGATTATTGGCCACACCTTTTCCCCATTATTTTCAAATATTTTAATTCAGGATAGTAAATAGAATTGATCTAAATTAAAAGCTATGGCTTTTGAATCTGTGCCAAAAAATATCTTCTTACTGATCTACAGTAAAGTATATAATGGGAATATAGACTCAAACTGAAGACATAAAATGAGGGGGTGTCATCTGCTCAATAAACCTACATTAAACTATTGTTTGTAACTGGTTTAAATTTACATTTGTACTTCATTTGTATTATGAATGTTACGATGTAATTGATATATCTAGTTTAGTGGAATTTTAAAAGAGGAAAATCAAGCAAAATGACTTTAAACGAAGAACTAAACACATACTTTGATCTTTATAGATTGAAAACTATGTTATACGTACAAAGATTACATGAAAACTGCAGGGAAAGTTTTCATTCCCTGAGGATATCTGACCACTGGAACACTTTTAAAAATCAGCTGTAGATGTGTGATCTCTCAACTCTTTCAAAAGTAGACAAATCATGTTTTGGGAACTGTTGTTTCTCTTGAGTCCCCAATAGACAAGACCTTTTAGCTATTCTACAAAAGAGCCAGAATGTAAATTCTATACATTTTTATACGTTAGGTTCGATCGAGTGGTGTTAGAGCTTCTATCACTAGATCGTGCACATTCAAAATTCTACAAAATATAGCAAAATATCGTTCGATTCTGATTCTTTTCAGAATTGCTAAAAGGTCTATTATGCAAAAGATGGTGGCAAGGACCATTTACCAAGATTCATTGCGTTTGAATTATGAATCTCTCAATGATTCTATAGGAATTCAATTAAAGAACGCAATTCATCTTGGTAGAAAGTTCCTCACCACCATCTTTAGCATAATCGTCTAGCATTCAAATTAGACCACAAGGCACTATCAATTGAAACTAAGCCCCACCAATATTGTTGATACAAAAAGATGCTCCCTTGTATGAAATATTGTTTCCCTTTCTCTCTGTCCCTCTCTCTCTCTTTTTCCCTTTCTTATTCTTTCCAGACTGATGACATCTGATGAATAGATCTTTTGCAAAGATATATTTTTAACTATACACAATTTCTTGGTGTGATGTGAACAATCATGAAAAGGCATCTGGCCTAAAATGCATCAAAATTTATATATATTGTCATAGTATACTTAATACTATAGTATGATTTAATCAAGGATCAAACTGAGCTTGTTTCCTTAGCTGTCTCAAGAGTACAGTAGTATTGATAAAATGTGCTTTCATGAAATCCTGGGGTTTAGGCTCCTATTTATGAGGAATGATTGATTTTGCAAAGAAAAGGCAACTTAACAAACATGTCAATCAGCTCAGATGCTCTTTTGCATAGCTTATAAAGAAAACAAATCCAGGTAAAACTACCTAAATCCCATTTTATTTTTAGCAACATCCCAGCAGGGCCTAACCAACCAAAACCCACAGCTCCCACAGCCACACCACAGGGAATGCTTTAAATATTTAGCCCTCATGGATTTAATAGTTAACAGCTAACTTTGGAAAGAACATAAAAGTAACAGCGATAACTGCAAGATACTGGTTACTGATAAAACGATCTAGCTTGTATTCTGAAAGATTTGTTGCCTCTAAGATGCCTAACAAACAGGCCTACCCATCATCCGCTTCAAGATCCATTTGCATTTCTTGGACTTGTCTGTTGCCATACTCAGGTGCGTGAAAATATCCTTCATAAAAGTTGGATTTAGATCTAATTTTGTTCTAAAAATCTCAGTCATAAGCAACTGTAGGTTTCTTATATGGATGGGCACTGAATTTGTTTGCTCCAGGAGAAAACCAAAATCATGTTCGCAATCTTTCTGTGCAATGCGCAAAGCCCTTTCGTGGACGTGATTTATTCTTTGATTCAAGGTTCTATCGCAGAACATCCAAACAAGGGGACAATAGCTAAAATGGGATAATTATGAAAGCACGCAGCTTTTCTGTGTCCATGTAACAGGATATTCGGTTAAGAATCTTCGGTTAAGAGCATGAAGTTTTTGGCTGGCTTTCTTACATAGAATTTTGACATGTTGTTTGAAGGAAAAAGATTGATCAAATTTTATACCAAGAAGATTCTCCTCTGTTGATTCTTTCAAACAAACGCCTCCTATTTTGATGGATACTTCATTGTCTTTTGCACCGAAAATCATTAAATGGCACTTATCCTCATTTAGCTTCATGAGATTGTTCGGAAACCACTCAGTTAACTTAAGAGCATCATTTTCTAAATGCGCAATTACATTATCGATCTTTGGACCATGCGCATAAATCGTTGTGTCGTCCGAATATTTACATATTTTGGTCTCCTCTCGGAACAGGAACAAGTCATTCAGGTATATGTTGAACAAAAGAGGGCCTAGGACAGAACCTTGTGGTACACCTAGGGTGGTCTTTGTCCACTTGCTGAATGAACCATTGACCTTTACCCTTTGTTTTCTGTCGACGAGATAGCTATGAATGAATTGCAATGCAGATCTACTGAAACCGTATGCATTCAATTTTGCAATTAATAATTTGTGATTTAGACCATCAAAGGCTTTCGACAGGTTCGTCAGGACGGCCCCTGCGACGCCTCCACTGTCCAACGAATGTCCAATGATTATCGGAGTTTTTATGAGAGCTATGACATTGCAGGTTGCTGTTTATTTTCAACAATGAAGCTATTTATCACTGCAAGATATTAAGACAAAATGGCTGACCGCTGGTTTCAGTCATCAGGTAAATTTTGGCTCCTGAAGGTCATAGCTCCATCATTTTTCAACAGATTTTTATGGGAATGATAACAAACTTTAATTAAATATTTGAAGAACAAACTAATGCAAAAGTTTGGCGAGAAGCTTTTGCCGTTTTGTTACAATCTCCAGGTAAACAGGGCACAATTTTTTTGGGACACCCTGTATGAGCAATTAAATCTTGTGATATCTGATTGAATAGCTAGCATGTTCAAATATTTTTACAATTTTTCTGTTTCACATAGGCCGTACCGTTCAGATTTTACAAGGAATTTTTCTGGAAAAAGTCTTATATGTTTACCACACAGCAAGGACTTGAGCACGCTTTAGCAAGTGCTATTCTTTTGTACCGGGTGCGCCAAAATAAACTAAGCACTTTTGGCAGGCCACGATAAATCGTAAACAGGACCGACTTTGAAGATATATGACTTGATCTTTAGCAGAAAGCCTGAATTGGATTCTATGACTCTTTGCAAATTTTTCCATTTTCGATTTTTAGAGCTACAAGCGAGTTTCTTAAGATTTTCGTTTTCGAAAACACCGAAAACGATCAAAAAACGTCGATCAAGCTTTCTAAATCGACATGAATGGACAAAGTGAAAACGTTTTTGTGGTGATTTGGGATTTAGAAATCAACTAATTGTAAGCTGCTGTAAGAGAGTTCGTAGTATCTTGGGAGAAATGTAATAATATTTTCAAGGATAGAAAGAAATGTCCCTTCTTTTGTAATGTCATTGAATTTATGCTTTGGTGCAGGTAGTGCTCCTGTGTCAAGGGGGTTAAAAAGACAAGCGAGGAAGCGTTATGGGGCCAGCAAGCATTAGTCAGGTCGCTACGGGGATTCACACTAGAAATATTTGCGGGTGATTTAATTTTTGGTTTAAAACATACCTTTTACCTTCCTGGTGATGATTTTAGTGGCTGGACGCCTTCGATTTACTTCAGTGGCGCCTCCAATCGAAGTTTAGTCACCGCTGCTTTGGGCCTATCTTCTTTGGAGGCGGCCATGTTGTTTTCAATGTCAGACTTCTCGAGCAGATTGTTTTAAAGTCTAAATGAGCCTCGATTACTCAAATATTTTGAAAACAACGTCCTTTAATTCAAATTATTCAATTGGATGTGGAAAATAACTGTTTCAGTGTATTTTCAAGGCTTTTAATCACGATTACGGGTTGGGGGCTACCGATAAGTTCTCGAGAAATATGACACACACTTTTGTTACCAACAAAAAGCTAAACTACAAGGAAGTATGAAAATATTACAGAAAATTAATACATGATACCGAAAATTAATACAATACACAAATACAGAGAAACGAGATAAACTGTGTGGGAGGAAATTACTTAAAGGAGGAGCTCTCTCAATAGTTACATTCTAATCGAGGAGAGAAGAGAGAGCCCCCCCCCCCCCACGAATTCAACGCAAATTCTCAGCAAATTCAAAGGCTGCATTGTGGTGGACTTGCAAAAAGTCCCGCAATGTAGGGACAAAGGAAAAGAGGTGACAAACTAAACAAATGGAACATTGCAACCCCTCCCCCTTCTGAATCTTCACGAAGGGAATCTATGCCCTAGTTATTGATATTTTACATGTATTTTGTAAGAAATTACCTGCAACGGAAACTCAACTCTCAGATCACCAAAAATTAAGAAACTTTAACATATTTTTACTTTATCTTCACTTGTTTCCTTTATCGTATTACTCAGAAGGTATTTGAGTAGTGCCTAAACATCGGAAAGGCTTGAAAAAATTTTGTTTTGAAATTTTCACGAGGGCATATGTAGTGAATAGTGAACATGAAGATGGTTATGGATCGTCTAAGAAACTCGTAAGGAACTCTAAGTAGTCATTAACTCATTAAAGAAATTTTCAGTACTGGCGCAAATTCTTAGTTTCTTATAAAGAAATATTTGCACACGTACAGGAATGAAATTAGCAAGTTCTGCGCTAACTTCACTTCAATCCAAATTGAAACAAACTTCAATTATGGATTCTCATATCCAAGTTCGTTAATTCATGGAAACTTAAATTTGTCCTTGATACCAAATTTTTTTAACTTTGAACGAAACTGTCGAAGTTTTAATCCCTGGTAGATGGAACTATGTATATTTTGGGTACTGGGGATGTGCAATCGGGAAAAGTATCGTTTTCACGATTTTAAAGAAACTAAGTATTTGGGTTTGTACTGGAAACTTCTCAAAATTATAAGATTTTGAGTACTCGGAGCTTCTTACGAATTTCTTGAAGGTTCCATAACAGTCTTCGTGCTCATTACCTCTTCCGTCGTGAATATTTCAAAATAAGGCTTTACAAGCCTTTCCAATGTTTAAATTAGACGTAATGCTCAACTACCTTTCAAGTAATATAATACAGGAAGCAAACGAAAATAAAGTAAAATACGTGTCCCAGGATTTCCTCCAACAAAATAGATAGTTTCTTAAGCTATATTTCCCAGCACTGGAATTTCTTAATTTTTGACGATCTGAGAGTTTAGTTTCTTATGAGTAGTTTGTTACAAAAATACGTGTAGTCTTTTCAACCAGTTTCTAAAAAGAAACGTGTAGCTGTAAAGGAAGGCAAGTGTTATTTGGAGAAGTGCGGATACGTTGGTAATGGTGTGACTGAGAGGAGCAGACTTATTTGGATGCATTAGCTGTGAGAATATTAAAATGTTGTAGACGAAGAAGCAGAAATATATGATGGACATGATAACTGGTACAATCTCAGAGCCCAAGAAAATGGTACCAATAGAATAATTATGCATATAATGCCTTTATGAGGACAAAATACCACTGGTGT
This sequence comes from Aurelia coerulea, assembly GCA_039566865.1. Classification (NCBI taxonomy): domain Eukaryota; kingdom Metazoa; phylum Cnidaria; class Scyphozoa; order Semaeostomeae; family Ulmaridae; genus Aurelia; species Aurelia coerulea. Next base: position 10,220,084 of record CM076955.1, on the reverse strand, counting down.
TGTTTATCTTAAGTTAGCCACACTCTTTAATAGGACAAGTTTCTTCGAAAGGTTTTTGTCATTGATCTAATTTGGCCCAACCGTTCCCTGACAATCTTATAGCTTTCATACATGCTTGTCTTCTAAAAGTTCCCATTGTTTCTGTATTCAGAATTTTTAATGTTTTCTTGCAACAGGCTTTGGTCCAATTTTCGCTTTTTACCTTGCTGTCCTTATGTCACCCTGAGGTACTTATCACTCCACCAAAATGTCAGGCGCCGGTAATCATCATCATATAATTTATTTAATGTAGGCTAAGTAAAATAAAAAGAATAGCTAAATTACAGCTAATTTAGGCCTACTTTACAAAAATTTACAAAATTTACAAATTAATTCCTAAAGCTAATCAATAAAAACATTTAGTGGATTATACAAGATAAAAGCATGCCTTCCCTACGAGGTACGGAGCGACGCCCACCTCCCAGAGAGACGGCGGACACACCGCGCGAGGGAACCCCCACACGCATATCCTAAGCTGCGGTCGCCGCTAGGGAGCAATTCCCCAGTTCAACCGCAGCCCAGTGCCTGCATCGTGAAGGGGACCTCACATCCCGCACAGCACATCCCCCATCCCACCGGGAAGCAGCGCACCGCCCCCATCCTCGCGAGAAGGCCCAAGAAATGTTTATCATGTTAGAAACCCAACTCTTGGAATGTATGTTTTGCAGAGCCTACAGTTGCATTTTTCGCCATTCCAACATCTAATTCGTTTTTTGAAAATAGGAAGGGTGCTTGATCGTTTTATTTCGTGCGGTAAAAACTGCCAAAGTTTATTTCCAAGGTAGGCTATGGTCTCAACTCCAAAGGACGTGGTTCGCACCTTTGGAATTTGAGCGTCATTGCCATGCCTTAGGTTGCAGCTAATACCTCTCTCCATAAAAATATCTTTCATGAAAGGTGGATTTTGATCAGACTTTGTTTTAAAAATTTCCGTCATAAGCAACTGTAGGTTTCTTACATGGATGGGCACCGAATTGCTCTGTTCCAGGAGAGAACCAAATTCACTTCCGCGATCCTTGTACGCAATGCGCAGTGCCCTTTCGTGAACATGATTTATTCTATGGTTTAAAGTTCTGTCATAAAACATCCAAACAAGTGGACAGTAGCTAAAGTGCGATAACACAAATGCTCTCATTAGCTGCTGCAATTTGTCAGTGTCCATGTAGCAGGATATACGGGCAAGAGCATGGAGTTTCTGGCCGGCCTTTCTACATAGGGTCTTCACATGTCCTTTGAAAGATAGTGATCGATCAAAGGTTATACCGAGAAGAGTTTCCTCTCTACTTTCTTTCACACAGGCCTCGCCTATTTTGATGGTTATTTCATTATCTCCCTTCGCACCAAAAATCATTAAATGGCATTTGTCTTCATTTAGCTTCATACAATTGTATGGAAACCACTCAGTTATTTTAAAGGCATCATGTTCTAAATGCGCAATGACAGTTTCAATCCTAGGACCACACGCATAAATTGTTGTATCGTCTGCATAGTTACAGATTTTGGTTTCCTCCAAGAACATGAATAGGTCATTCAGGTATATGTTAAACAAAAGGGGTCCCAAGACTGAACCTTGTGGTACTCCCAGGACAGTTTTTGTCCACGTGCTGAATGAACCATTGACCTTTACCTCTGCTTCCTGTCGGTGAGATAGCTATGGATAAACAGCAAGGCAGATCTACTGAAACCGTATGCATTCAATTTTGCAATCAATAGTTCGTGATTTAGACAATCGAAGTTTTTCAAGAAAGCTCCTTAAAAATCCCAAAAAATAGCTTTTTTTAAATTGTGTACCAAATCACCAAACAGCGATCCTTGGATTTCGGCGGCTCTTACTGACGTTGTTTCAAGTAATAACGAGTAACAAAGCAACCTGGTTCCTAGGGCCAGCTTCCTACGTCAGTACTGACCCTGGTACCGGGCAGGTCAAATTCGCAATTTGATTGGCTATTCGGTAACAAAGGCCTCGTTAATTATTCCAAATTCCAAAGACTTATTGCTTGGCAGAAAATCAGTCAACTTTGGGTCACTGTCACCGGAAAACGGGACAAAAAATTTAAAACCGATTTTTGGTATACCTTAAAAGTCATAATGTTCCCTAGTTGATGGGGGTTTGAACCCCATCCGTCTGCGCTTGCGGGAGAAATTTGGCATATTTGGTCATTTTGGGGCCCATCCCTATTGATTCCCATTCAAAAATGGCCTCCATTTGATCACGATTTCAAAAACATTAGTAGCAATCATGGAGCAGAGAAGGGACGTACAAGGGGTAAAATACAACGGCGCATCTGAATTTTGAAGTTTCAAGAAATTTGGGGGTCGTTATGACGTCATAAAAGGGGGTTGAAAAAAAATGTTCCGATTTTTTACCCGCGGTTACGTTTGGAGTCGATGCTCCATGGTTACTTGACCAATTTCAAAACGGAAAAAAGTTTACAAGAGCCAACTCATCTGCAAATCTTATAACGAAATTTGGAATTGGATACCGCCTTTAGGGGCTCCACGCGGGTGCCTTGAAAATAGGGGTAAATTTTTGCCTACCCCATTTTGCACCGTAACTCAGAGTTGCGCTCGGAAAAGGGCCTCGAAATGTCAAAATTCGACGGAAAACCACATTCTTTACCTATTTCAACTTTAATTTGCTCTTTATCTCTGAAATTAGGAGAAAAAACGAGCCATTTCATTTTCGAAGCTGCGGTGAAATTTTCGAAAAATTTCGACTTAGGCCCATTTTCCACTAAAACAAATCGTGCTTATTTTCCTATTAAATGCACTTGTCAACCCCGGATTAATGTTTAGATACCTTTCAAATGGTCGATAAGAGGACCTCAAAGTGTTTGTTTTTAGTTTTTCGAATCATCTACTGCATTATTAGCGTTAGAGCAACGGCCATTTTTCGTCACAATTTCATACTTTTTCTTCGATGTTTCCGACTTATTACATTGTATGTTATGGATCAAAATCAGCTGACATGCAGTCATATCTGTCGGACTCAGTTTCCATATGGAGACAAGAGAGTGTTTGTAATAAACTGTACCTGATAATTTATGCAAAACCAAATTGGCGCCCAAATGGCCACTTTTGCGGCAACCGGTACCAGGGCCAACATCGATGACCTAAGGAAGAAAAGGAAGACAATGGTGGGCCTGGGAACGAGGTTGGTAACAAAGGACAAGACATGGCGAACATATGATAAGGATTTTCTAGACGAAATTAAAAACAGTTTGTTGATGAGAGCTTCACTTTTCTGCCTCATATTTAGTGGACAGTAATTGTTCCTTCGTGATATTTTTAGCTCAATTGGGGAAGGGTTACCCCAATTATTTAGTTTGGCACCTCTTTCTTACTAATCCCCTAAATGCAGCCATGCGTTGGGTTGCCCGTTGAATTTGCTGCCTTTTCAAGGCTGATGCCTGATCCAGACATATCCACATGCAGACATGCGGAAGTAATATCAGATGACAACAAAAGTGTGTGTTATATTTCTGGAGAACTTATCGGTAGCCCCCTACCCGTAATTGTGATTAAACCCCTAGAAATTACACTGAAACAGTTAATTTCAACATTTAGTTGAAAAATTTGAATTAAAGGAGGCTGTTTTCAAATTATTTGAGGTATCAAGGCACATTTAGACTTTAAAACAATCTGCTCGAGAAGTCTGACATTGAAAACAACATGGCCGCCTCCAAAGAAGATAGGCCCAAAGCAGCGCTGATTAATCTTCGATTGGAGGCGCCACTGAAGTAAATCGAAGGCGTCCAACCACTAGAATCATCATCAGGAAGGTCTAAGGTATGTTTTAAACCAAAAATTAAATCGTCCGCAAATTTTCCCAGTGTACACACCAAATCGGCCCCGTAGCGACTGGAATACATGGAGTCTTGTTAATTTTTGATTTTGTGACGGCGCTTTATTTTGGGGCGGCGCTTTATTGTAACTACTACAGAATTTCGCAACAGGCCAATCGTTGAAATAACGCTCGATCAGAAGTTTACAATAATCAATTTACAAATCCCAAATCACGTTGAAAATGTTTTCTCTTTGTCCATTCATGTTGAGTCATTAGAAAAATTTGATCAACGTTTTTTGATCGTTTTCAGTGTTTTTTAAAACGAAAAATTTAAGAAACTCGCTTGTGGCTCTAAAAATTGAAAACGGAAAAATTTGTAAAAAATCCTAGAATCTAATTTAGGCTTTCTGCAAAAAATTATGTCACAAATTTTCAAATTCGGTCCAGTGTACGATTTATTGTGGCCTGCCAAAAATGCATAGTTTATTTTGGCGCACCCGGTAGGTGTCATAATTGCTAGGAAGGAGAACACAGGGAACTTTGCTCATCGTTTTCATTCGTTTTACCAGGTTTTCCAAAGGGGCTTTCCGCAAAAAATCTCCCATATCGACGGGAAGGAATTGGCGATTAAAACCGCGTGATAAATCACTGAACCTAATTGGACATATCAGGAATAAAACAAGCAATTTTTAAATATTGTTGCTGTGGTAATCAGGGAGAGGCATTTTTTCAAAGCCAGGACTTTCTCTTGACTCACCCGGTACCGGGTGGCCAGAAAAATGTTCCCACTTTTGAAAATCCATAGCACCAAAAGTATGGATGGATTTGAATGGATTTAGTTTTGATTGATAGCCGAGTATTATGATTTTCTCGCGTTTTTATGAGCACTGGAAATATACCGGATGTCCCAAAACAATGCAAAAGATTTGATTGGGCCTAGTGACAGGAATTTAGGTCCAACCAATCCAGAATAATTTTTAAAGTAATTCTCGATAGTTAACCTGAAGGTAAATACCTTGTTTGTTGATATTAGTGCATGAAGAGTTGGAATATTCATCTTGAAAATCTTTCGAGTTCTTTCGAGTTTTGGCCTAACTGAAAATGCGCTGTGTGTTATTTTTATTATTATCAATTTCTTTCTCGGTGGATTTCAATACAAAGATAGCTAAAGTAATTAGCTAATTAATTCCAACGTTAAAACTTTGAGCTACAAATATTACATAAGAAAAATAGTAAACAAAATATTTATCATTCATCAAAAATATACAGCATAAAAGCAAATATCTAAAAATATTTATTTAAGAAAGCCCAAATTCGAAATAAATATGCGTCATAATTTGCCTGGACAACTTTCTCCGCATCTATACCATTGTTTTATCTTTGTTTTAAACTGACAAAGGGATTCTGAACTGTGAATTGTTGGTGGTTACGTTTGCCATAGCTGCGGACCTTTGAATCGGATGCTTTCTGTCCCGCTGTTGAGAGATCTCACTCTTGGCTAAATAAATTCATTATTGTTACGCAACGCAAATTGTAGTGACTTGTATTTTCACAGAACGTAAATGAAGGGTTCTGGTCATTTCTAGTTTTGTACATCTCAGTCATAAGTATTTGCAAGTTCTTTGCATGAATAGTACATGTACAGACTGTAATAGCTCACTAGCCCTATTTTGGTTGCCCCTAGTAGACTTTTTGTTATAGCTCTGCCAGGAGAACAATTACGGCTCGGAAACTTTCTGACTCTTTCCTGCTACTTATTATGCAACGAGTCAAGAAGTTTTATAGAAATATTTTGACAAATGAAGGGGAGGGAGACAATTTTCCGGACCTGACTCTGTCAAAATCGCCAATTCTCAAATATTAATTTTCTCGAAAAAAGTAGCAAAATTGCAATATATTGCTGAGATGTACAAAAAGTACTGAGATGTACAAAAAGTAGCAAATCGCCAATTCTCAAATATTAATTTTCTCGAAAAAAGTAGCAAAATTGCAATATATTGCAAAGATATTTTGCAGGGTAGTACTCTTTGATGTAATCTATCATAATTTTCATTATTGGATAGAAATTATGCTCCATATTAAATTTTATCGAATTTTTCTTGATTTTGACCGATTTTGCCACTTTTCTTGACCACACAAAGAAAATGCTGACGCAAGCAATAATAGAGGCTAATTTTAGGTCAAATTTTTTATTTCCATAAAGTACATGCCTGGGGCTATTATTACACCACATTTGGTTGCTCTATCTATTTCCAGTCAAGAGTTTGGACATGTTTTCCCGAAATGTTTTGGCTTTTTACTTTGCCTGCTTTTCTTTGACAACGATGTTTTTGAGACTAATCTTGGTGCTGGTTTTTGGACAGTGCGTTTGCAATGCAGAATGTGCCGAATTGAAATTTTTTCTATTTATACAGGGTGTCCCAAAGAATTTTGCCCCGTTCGCCTAAAGATTGTGACAAAACGGCAGAAGATACCCGCCCAACTTCAATATGATGTTGCTCTTCAGATGTTCAAATAAAGTTTGCTGCCATCCCCGTAAAAATCGGTTGGAAAATGATGGAGCTATGACCTTCAGAAGACCAAATTTGCCTGATGACTGAAACCAACGGTCGGCCATTTTGTCTTACTATTTCGAAGCGATAAGCAGCTTTCACGTGAGGTAAGAAATAGTTTGTATGAGGTACCTTTTTGAAATTCCGATAATTCAGAGAGTTCAACTATTTCTTATATTTTCCAATACCTTGCTCCAAATATGGTATTGTCACCTGTCACGTGAGACCTATTGTTCAAAAATTTAATTGTCAAAATGTAGCTAATAGATCATTAGTAATTGTCAGAGAGTTTTGAGGGTCATAGCTTTTGTCGTTAAAGAATCCTCTGCAAAAAACCGACAGGGGGTGGAAAACACCCCCCCCCCCGGTAGGATTAGGGTTAAAACATTTTTGATAGCATTTTAAGCAAATCTAAAGGGCGTGGCCACAAAAATTTTCCCAGGGAGTACCCCCGGACCCCCCAATTTCTATGCCTCGCTTCTCTCGCCTTCGGTCTCAATTGCCCTTCCGTTCCTAGTCGCCCCCCTTGCCCTACCATCGCTATCGTGTAAATGATAGTTTTCTTTGTCTCTCTCACTATTGCTGAAACACGCTAGCACACAGCAAGTGATCCCTCCAACCACCGGCTTCTGTTTACTCCTTCCACTCCAGACACTTTAGGCCGCATCGGATTCTCACCGCTATTCTGGGACGAATCTTCATTTTCTCCTCGTTCTGAAGCACCAGTTCCCGTGTAAGAATTTTAAAACAAACTAGGGATGTGCTGGTCGGCTAAAGTTGAAAGATTTTCAATAATTTCGTTGAATATTCGCTGTAGATATAGAGATAAAAGTAGAACTCCGTACGATCACCATAGAAAAACACAAACAGCTGATCGCGTGTTAAATACAACTCCCAGAATGCACTGCGCGCTCACAGGTGTGTGACGTAATCAGGGGAAAGGTCTATTGGAAATGAATAATACCTCAAATAAGAATGGAAAAAACATTCAGATTACCTTTATTCCGTTTTTAGGACAAATAAGCCGGAAAACCATATATTTTGACATTTTCCGGAATTATGACGTCATAGTGACGTCACCTAATGAGGTGGCCTCGCCTAAAACTACCAATCGGCTAAGAATAGTTGCCCTTGCCCTACGCCCTTGCCAAGTTTCAATGATTTCCCATTAGTTTACGGCTATTTATAGAGGGGGGTGGAAAGCACCCCCCCCCCCCCCCGGCTATGTTAGATCAAAAAAAGCCCGGTAGAATTAGGGTTAACGAACATTAATCATGTTCTTTCACGAAATTTTTCGGCTATTTCTCCACATGTCCTCATTCCGAATCGCATAAAATCGCATGTTGCTTATTTTGAAGTTGCAATTGCCAGTCACTTTTCGTTACTGGTGCGTTTCTGATAAGGGAATGAAGCTATGACGGCTTTTATATCAAGTTTCAAAGTAAATTATTGTTTTTCATTGAAAGGGCACTTTTGCCCCCCTTGCCCATGTTAGGAAAGGGCAGGAGGGGCGCTTGCCCTCCGCGCCCCCCCCCCCTCTCCGGTGTTCCTGCATTGGAGGCTGCTGTTTCATTTTATCCATGAAGCTATTTATCGCTGTAATACAAAAGTAAGACAAAGTAAGACAAAATGGCCGACCGCTGGTTTCAGTCATCAGGAAAATTTAGTCTTCTGAAGGTCATATCTTCATCTTCTTTCAACGGATTTTATGGGGATGGTAGCACACTTTAATTGAAAATCTGAAGAGCAACGTCATGCAAAATTTTGGCGAGAATCTTTTGCCATTTTATCGCAATCTTCAGGCAAACGGGGCACAATTTTACTGGGACACCCTGTACTTGGCAAGTATTCCATCTATAAACTCTTTTACTTCATTTTTCTTGACTTTTTTTCTATTCTTGAATGCGAAAACAATGGTTCGACTGTCGGTTCTTCTAATGACATTCAAGGAAAGCTCTCAGTACACACAAAACGATCTAAAAGCTGGGAGATGCGTTCGAAAAATGTGGTTTTGATTTCATTACTATTTTCGATTGATGTATGTATAGATACTTATGAACGAAATGTCACAATCCAAAAAACATTCAAATCTGACCTTTGTTCATGCTCCCAAACAGCTGATTTATTTGGTGTTCGAAACCACCGCCATGAACTTTTAAAACCATTGGATATGGCATCCGCTGTCCTCCCTTCAGTGAAACTGCTTTAAGTCTTTGGCATAATGCTTTTCGTTATTTACATGCTAGACATCCAATTTAAGTGATTGTTTAAGGTTTTTGCTTCTTTCTGGTACGGATTCAGGGTTTTGAATCTGGGGTGTGATATTCGCAACCATTCGCAACGACAACTTCTACACTGCCAAGCACAACGAAAACAACTTCTTTAGCTTGTTTTACATTCATGAAGGCTTTTCGTGTACAGTTGTTTAGGATCTATAATGTTAACTTTCAATGCCAAGAAATACCCACTTAGATGGATTTCAATTGTGACATACTTTTCTGTAGGTTTTCTCAAGTGTCCAATTACCACCGCCGTCCGATTACCACCGCCGACACCCTAAAAGTTACCCTGGGTACCAGACTCTCTAACATAAAAGACAGAGAGTCTGGTACAGTGCGCCCAAACCTCGTTCCGGTGCGAATCGGCTGAGCTCATTTGAAAAGTAGCTTAGCCTATTCAACGGACTGGAATCTTGGAATCCTGGAATCAGACTCCACGAGAGCCTGGGCCTGCTACTCGGGCCTACTGAAGTAACATCGAAGACGCAGAAAGAACTTCTTCACCATTTGCCAAACTTATCGGGGTGAGCAAGTGTTGTGAGAGGATTTTTGCACGGAGTTTTCATCCAGCACTGCCAAAGAATCGCAACTGACTCACATATCACACACAGTCAAGAGTCAAAGAAGTCTTCTCGTGCTGCTAAAAATGAAATGCAACGAAATGGGCCTAAGAAAGAACGCCGATATCAGATGGAATAAACCAGGGATAAATAGCCTAGTAAACCTGGAATAAACAGCGATGAACACCGTCAGACGTTTTTCTTCATTCGGTGCAAACATTAGGAAAATCGGCGCTTGCACGGTCATGCAAAGAACAAACAAATATGTGCTTTTCCTTCCTATTATTATTGTTGTGGTGTGAATCGATTTAAAAACTTGACAAGATTTGAAGCTTGGGAAATTGCACTGCGATCTTCATATCATCAATGGTATGAACTCTGAACTTAGTAAGTGAAAATGACAATTTGACAACTTACAAACTTGGCTTGAGTATATTTTAAGCAACTGTTAAAGTTTTAAATCACACACGAGTCCTAGAAATATATTAATCAATGCATTAGTTAATGTAAGTACTGTAAGCTCGGTCAGATATTAGCAGCACCATTTAGCTCACAGTCGTCAGCAGCAGGTATGGCTGCAGAAACAATTAAAAAAGGGTCTTTTTGATGAAGTTGCTTCGCCAGCTACTAGTCAGCCCCATCACACCATTGTATCTTGCTATATATTATACCAGTTCTTCATGTTAGCACTGTGACTAAAGGTTGTTGGATTCTTTTGTTGTGAGTGCTGGAAGAGTTTTGAAACAATTTCCATACATCCAAAACTTGTAACAGCCCATCCTATAGCACCAAAAAAAAGTTTCTTAATTTCAAGTGAAATTTTCACTTCTTTATACAAAAAGATTCTTAATTTGTTTCTTACTTTTGGTACAAGGATTATGGCATAATCTCTACCAGTTCTACTTCTGCAGATGTGTTTCTGGACATAAAAGCAACATTTTGCAAGAAAAACACTGTTTGACTCAAAATATAAATTTGAAGTGGAAATTATGCAACAATAAACGTCCAATGTCAAATTTGCCATTAATATCCTTGAATTTAACTTTTACAGTTTCTTACTGCTTCTTGTCCATAGTAGTCAAGTTTCCTAAAATTTTTAGTCCATCACATTAAGTGTGGAGTTTCTTGAACAAGTTTCTTGTGAAAAACCTGCTAATCAATCCTTGAATGGTAAGAAAGAAGGCAAGAGCAGAAAATCCACCAACTGAGAGTGTTTAATGGTAAATGTTTTCAAGGATGTTTATAAGCCAATAATGATCATCTATTTTTATGATGAACTATGCTCCAAGTTGGCACCATATATTTCCTTAGCTTTGAGCATGACAGTATAATGCTCCTAGCCAGCAACATATTCTTCCTTCCTAATCAGCTGTTGCAGGTTGTGTGTGAGGATATTTGAGAAGACATTGCTGTACCGGGTGCGCCAAAATAAACTATGCACTTTTGGCAGGCCACGATAAATCGTACACTGGACCGATTTTGAAGATATATCACTTAATCTGTAGCAGAAAGCCTGAATTAGATTTTAAGATTTTTTGCAAATTTTTCCGTTTTCAATTTTTAGAGCTACAGGCGAGTTTCTTAAAATTTTCGTTTTCGAAAACACTGAAAACGATCAAAAAACGTTGATCAAGTTTTCTAAAGACTCATCATGAATGGACAAAGAGAAAATGTTTTCAGCGTGATTTGGGGATTTGGAAATTTTCTGCACGAGGGTTATTTCAAATATTGGCTTGTTGCGAAATTCTGTAGTAGTTGCAATAAAGTGCCGCCCCAAAAGCCGTCACAAAATCAAAAATGTAACAAAACTGCATCTTGCTGGCCCCATGACTCATCCTCGCTTGTCTTTTAACCCCCTTGATACAGGAACACAGCCTGCAGCAAAGCATACATTCAATGACATTACAAAAGAAAAGACATTTCTTTATATTCTTGAAAATATTATTACATTTCTCACAAGATAGTACGAACTCTCGCACAGCAGCTTACAATTAGTCGATTTCTAAATCCCAAATCACCACGAACAAGTTTTCTCTTTGTCCATTCATGTCGATTCTTTGGAAAGCTTGATCGACGTTTTTTGATCGTTTTCAGTGTTTTCAAAAACAAAAATTTTAAGAAACTCGCTTGTAGCTCTAAAAACTGAAAACAGAAAAATTTGCAAAAAAATCCTAGAATCTAAATCAGGCCTTCTGCTAAAGATCAAGTCATAAATCTTCAAAATCGGTCTTGTGTACGATTTATCGTGGCCTGCCAAAAGTGCTTAGTTTATTTTGGCGCACCCGGTACCTTTAATCATCCATTGGTTGCTGCTGTACATTATATAGTAGAAGAGCCCTTCTCTTTAGCTTGAAAAACCTTGTTTTAAAATGTTCACAAGGGCACATGTTGGCCCATATTGTTATGGAACATGAAGATTTTTATGGAACCTATAAGAAACTTAAGAAACTCTTGGTACCCAAAATCTGATAATTTCAAGAAACTTTCTGTACTGGTCCAAATTCTTGGATGTTTTAAATATGTGTACTGTAAGCATTGCATGAAACATATCTGAGTGTAGCCTGTAAAGTTTCTTATCTGTTTGATACAATGAATTTCTAGTTTCTGAGTTTCTGATTTGACAAGTCATTGCTTCATATCTCTGCAGTGACAGCATCGTCAATCGGCGCTCCCGTGATGCTAATAAAGCCTATTGCCCGTCATCTAATATGCAGCAAGTCATATTTACACCATAGAAAGGACATTTGTATCAGCATACTGGAAACAGGTAAGTTAGATTTGTTATTCTTCACTCACTGACCTCCCAATCATCATGGGCTAATCCATTTTTTAATCCATATAGGTTTATGATGGATGCACCTCTCGCAGACAAAGTTTAGCCCTGGAAAATAAAGGGTGTTTGCTATGAGAATGGTGGAATCCAGGGCATGTTTTACTGGCTACTGGCTGGAGTCCCTGGACTCCAGGGCCAGGGGGGTTCTTAAGTTTTTCATCATGACCCTTAATTTCTGGGAGTCGGGAGCTTCTGTACAACATCCCTGGATTTCCAGGTTGGTTAGATTCTTGGATAAGTACCCTGGAAATTATATGTAATCTCACCCCTAAAATTTGCCTTCCATGCCAAATGTACGGATTAAAAATGGAATAGGATAATGTATTTGTGCTCAATGTCAACTTGTCTAGACAAAGCGTTAAAATGTAGGCTGCTGTGAGTATCGAGCATAACCTGCAACTGTATAAAATAATCTAAAAACAACCACAAACTTGAACAGCAAGAGAAGAGTAACTTGTGCAAATGGCACATAATTTGGACTAGGTAGGGCAAGCTGCCATGGAGAGTATTTTGGCAATTCCACACTAGAGAATTTATACAAGACATTTTTGGCACACTACACTTTGAACAACAGACTTGCAAACCTGAGGTGATCTTGTTGAATACTGGTGTACTGTGCACTTGTGCAAGGGGCGGAGTCAAGTATCCTTCCCATGGTACTTTTGCCTCTGAAAATGTGTTAAGTTTAAAGGATTACAGGGTTGTGCCATTTTTAAATGCCTTTTTCAAAGCACCATATGAAATTTTCTGTATGTTTTTTCTGTCATTGCAGTATTTTTATGTGGGCTTTTCGTCAGTTCTTCTGGATTTAATTACAGTGTATGTCAAGATGAGCTAACCTTTAATAATGACTCATCTCTATTATTATCTTAGGTTATCCGACAAAAGAACACATCTGTTCTAGCAAATGATCATAAGCCTATGAAACCATCAATGGGAACTCTTAGCAAAGAACTATGTTAATCACACATCAATTTATCTGAAGACGTGCGGCTTGGATCTATAAAATGGTGGCTGCATTATCAGAAGAAAGCAGCTGTAATTGATGCTCACTTATTGGCCTTTTCGTGTATTGGTCCACGTGCTCATTGCAACTGAACAAAATTCCCATCATTGTCTTGTGAAAGCACAATAAGGGAGTATCTGGCTTTTGTTGAAGAGAACTTAAAAGTGCTGTTTCAGATATAAACAATCATACATACATACATACATACATACATACATATACATACATACAAGGTCTAGGTGAGTATATCCACAATAATTGTGGCTCTTCAACTCGAATTAAAGATGCAATTTCCCTAAGATATTACAATCTGTAAAAAATATTAAGTTACAATATAAATTAGGCAGCAACTAAAGAGAAATTAAAGATAAAATATGTAGTAGAAGTCAATTAAGGACAAAGACGTTCTTTAGCACGCCTTGTTAGGTCCGCTCTCAGTTTTGTACAGAATGAGGTCAATGATTTCTGTTCCCTGATTTCTGTTGGGAGTTTGTTGAATAGCTTGCCCGCAGTGTCTTGAAAGGTATCCTTGATCATTGATGCGCTCAACTTCAGTTCGTTACTGTTACGAAGAGTACGATTGGTCTTCTTTATTTCAATGCGGTTAATGGATGGCCAATTCTCGTTGTGAATCGCTTTAAAAGTCATTTTCATGCAATTAAATTCTCTTCTTTCCACTATTGGAAGCCAGTTAAGTTTGAGAATATCAGCTGAAGATGCATAGCGACCAAGCACAAAACTTGCTGCAACTTTCTGCAGTCGTTGCAGTTTGTTTATTAGAGTGACAGATAATGGTGAGTAAACATAATCGTTGAAATCAATTTTTGTCAACACTAGGCTTTCAGCAAGTTGTTTTCTCAATTTTAAGGTTGTGAAACGCTTCAGCTTTTTTAAAATGGATAATTTTCCGTAACAGCTAGAGGAAAGTTCTTTCAAAAGATTGGACCAATCTAAGTGTTTATCGAGATAAACTCCAAGGAGGCGAGGTTTTTCATCCATTTCAATAGATTCTCCTCCCAATGACAGTAATATGGTCTTTTCTTTAATTTGGTGACGATCATACAGTCGTTTGGATCCACTGATTAAAAATTTGGTTTTCATTGCATTGATGGCCAGAGAATTTTCATTTGACCACTGTTCCACATTCTTTAACGACAAGTTTAACTTATCAGTGATCATTTGTATATCATTAGGTCTGCCTGACTCGTATATAGTCGTGTCATCTGCGTATTGGATTGATCGCGAATCAAGACTATCTTGTAGGCCATTAACATAAAGGTTGAAGAACAGTGGTCCGAGTATTGATCCTTGCGGCACTCCGAAATATGTTGTCATTGGCTTCGATTGTTGAGCATCGATTTGCACGTATTGTTTGCGATTGCTAAGGTAGCTGAGTGACCAACTTAGAAAGTTTCTTGAGAAACCCATTTTATGTAGGGACCTTATCAGAGTATCATGTGAGATCGTATCAAAAGCCTTTGAAAAGTCGATTAATACGATTATCGATATTTCGCTGGCGTTCATGGCTCTCTTTATGTCATCTCTCAATTTAAGTAATGCAGAACCCGTTGAAAAACCTCTCCTGAAACCAGTAAGGGTATCTTTGTAAATTTGGAGTCTTTCTATGAAATCAATAACTTGATTACAAACAATTCTTTCGAAGATCTTTGAAAGAGCGGGAAGTATGGCGATGGAACGATAGTGGGAGCTTTCAGTTGGAGATGACACTTTGTTGATGGGCACAACTCTTGCGACCTTCCACAGCGAAGGGAAGCTATTATCTTCAATGAACGCATTGATGATATGAGTGAGTGGAGAGCATATGATTTCGCCCACCAACTTTATGTAACGAATTGGAATTTCGTCTGGTCCGGTTGATAAATCCTTCCTTATCAGTTTCAACTGTTTTAAAACTTCATCGTAGGTGGTTTGATGGAGGCAAAAAGATATGTTATTGTTGTTTCCCAATCACCATTTAGCTTGTGCAAGATGCCAATATCATGTCTTGATATGATAACCACTTAGATTCTCTCAATCTCTCACTTTCTTTCCTATGACGTACCACGTGCAACTCGTCCACCCGTCCACCCTGTCCACCCTTAGATTCTCTCAATCTCACCACGTGCAACTCGTCCACCCGTCCATCCTGTTCACCCTTAGATTCTCTCAATCTCTCAACTTCTTTCTTATGATGTACCACGTGCAACTCGTCCACCCGTCCATCCTGTTCACCCTTAGATTCTCTCAATCTCTCATTTTCTTTCCTATGACGTACCACGTGCAACTCGTCCACCCGTCCACCCTGTCCGCCCTTAGATTCTCTCAGTCTCTCATTTTCTTTCTTATGACGTACCACGTGCAACTCGTCCACCGTCCACCCTGTCCACCCTTAGATTCTCTCAATCTCTCATTTTCTTTCCTATGACGTACCACGTGCAACTCGTCCACCCGTCCACCCTCTCCACCCTTAGATTCTCTCAGTCTCTCATTTTCTTTCCTATGTCGTACCACGTGCAAGTCGTCCACCCGTCCACCCTGTCCACCCTTAGATTCTCTCAATCTCTCATTCTCTTTCTTATGACGTACCACGTGCAACTCGTCCACCCGTCCACCTTGTCCACCCTTAGATTCTCTCAATCGCTCATTTCTTTCCTGTGGTGTGCCACAGGTAACCCAAGAATGCCATAATACTGTCCAATTATCTCAATTATCTCAATGTCTTTCTTTACTTCTTTGATTTCGTCAGATTTATCATTGGGGAAGGATCATTCTGCTTCATGATTATTCTGATGGAGCCATTGATTAGTAGTGATGTGTATATTGATCAATCAGAAATCATCATAAGCCTTCATTAACTCACTTTTCTATTATTAGGATTTGATTCTCTGATATATCGAGGGTCTGCCCGTTATCTCTCATATTCATCCTCGCATCCGGTCAAAAGTAAGAACTCAATTCCTTTCTCACAACTACCACGCCTCAAGAGACCTTGCTCCAACAAGCCAGACTTTGCAGATAAAGCAAAAGAAATGTGCAAATTTTTCCTGGAAAGTGGTTATCCGAAAAATGTAATTGACAACGCACTTGAACGCATATCAAGAATTTCACGGTAGCAAGCTCTACAAGTCAAGCCTAACGAAACCAGCGAAGACAGGATCCCACTAACTCTTACCTATCACCCTCTATCAATGCCTATCAAGAGGATCATTTAACAGAATTTTGATATCCTGAAGACGAAAAAGACACAAAGGCCATTTTTGCAAAACCACCATTGATGACATTTCACGGTGACTCTAATTTAAGAGACATTTTGGTTCGTTCGAAATTAAAGAAAAAAGAAGAAAACTCATTTACTGTTCACAAACGCTTTACTTGTTCTTCCACATGCCTAATCTATGCCATTAGATGCAGCAAGTGTGAAATTTTGTATATTGGGGAAACTTGCAGACAACTAAATGAAAGATTTGGTGAGCACACAAGGAACGTCGAGCACAAGCTTCACGAGGATGAAAGGAAAAAGGACCAAGGCGACATTAACGTCTCGCAACACTTCAATTCGGCAGGAAATTCCATTCATGATATGAACATTCTGAACACTATGAACACTGTTGGATGCCCCCATAGACTCGCGAAAAAGAAAGACACTCGAGAAAAGAATCATTTTTAAACTGGACACACGTGTTCCGAAAGGACTTAACAAGCAATAGACCTTTTCAAAGAGGTCTGGGACGGCGCGCTACTTTTCTGGAAGATGGCGGATAATCTGAGAAGGGGAATATCCTTCTCACTGCAGATGCTGAAATGCAGTTGAGATGAGCGAAGCAATTCAAGAAAAAGCGAATTTAACAACAGTTTCTATGCGCTTAATGGACCAGAAGGGCCTACAAAGGCTTGCAACTTGAAAACGTTGTCACATTTAAGTGATATTTCACATTGCTTACAAGGGAACTTCGTTTTCGTTGAATTTGGATTGTATGATTGTAATTTGGCATGTTAGATCTTTTATGAATTAATCATAAATGGAGCTTATTTGTTGCCTCTTTAACCAAAGGAATGCGATGTCACTTTTGGTACAAATGTATGGAGGCAAAGGTTTCTTATGCCCCTTGAGCCTCGTAGCAAAGGAGAGACTTTGCACTTTGGCGGGAAAATATTTCGTGATCAAATGTGTCTTCGTCATTTCGTTCTTTGATTCTGGGGATCAAAGAAAAAGAAAACTGGTTTGCGACAGATCATTGATAAACGTTAGAAATAAAATATGGATATTTCTTAATTGTATAATATAATAATAATAATAATAAATAATTTGTTTACAGTTGGCGTAAAGCTCTAATAGCTGTGTAAAAGCTAATTAATGCCAACTATCTATTAAAGCTAATAAAAGTAAATACAAGCTAAATGAACTCTAGACTTGCTCCAAGTCCACTCCACGGCCCACCAGCGCCGAGAAATATAACCACCCCACGCGGGGGCGCATACCACGAAGTGGTAGACGCCCCCGCAGAGGCTATTATATTCCCCAGCGCCGATAGACCACGGAACAGACCCGGAGCAAGCCTAAATGAAACCTAATCGAGAAATAAATGCTTTACACAATCTACAGTCACACTCTATTGTATAGTTCCTTAATTCTTTTTTGAAAGCTTTCAGTGATTGGGACTCTCTAATACTGTGAGGTAATGTTTGCCACAGCTTTTGACCCAAATATCTTACTGTTTCTATGCCATAAGAAGTTTTTCTGGCATTAGGAATGCCAAGAGAATTCTTATTTCGCAAGTCATATTGTATACATCTCTCGCCTCAAAAATCTCACT
Source organism: Aurelia coerulea (assembly GCA_039566865.1). NCBI lineage: Eukaryota > Metazoa > Cnidaria > Scyphozoa > Semaeostomeae > Ulmaridae > Aurelia > Aurelia coerulea. The sequence goes on along the minus strand of CM076955.1, from coordinate 10,202,214 downwards.
CATGAAACTAGGATTTAGGCTCTTTTTGGTTTTGTATATTTCTATCATCAAGTACTGTAGATTGCGTTGGTGAATGGGTACTGCATTATCTAACCCTAGCAAAGTTTCGTAATCAGCGTGACTGTTTTTATACACAATTCTGAGTGCTCTTTCTTGGATTTTATTCACTTTTGCATTGAGAGCCCTGTCATGGAACATCCAAATTAACGGGCAGTAGCTAAACTGAGATTTTATGAAACTGTTCATTAGGAGACGTAGTTTATCAGGATCCATGAAAGGAGATATCCTAGCAAGGGCATGCAGTTTTTGGCTGGCTCTTTTGCATAAATTTGAGCCGTGATTTTTAAAATTCAAATTTTTATCTATTTTCACCCCTAGCAACTTTTCTTCAGAGCTTTCTTTAATAATAGCCTCACCATCTGTGACCTTAATATCATCCTGGTTTGTCCCAAAAGTTAGGAGATGGCACTTCCCTTCATTCAATTTCATAAAGTTTTCAGGAAACCATTTTGATAAAATGAGAGCATCAGTTTCTATCCGTTCCAAAACTCTATCTAATTGAGAGTCAGCTGCAAAGATAGTTGTATCATCAGCAAAGTTACATACTGCAGTATCCATTACCGAGAAAAATAGATCATTGATGTAAATATTAAAAAGAAGAGGTCCAAGAACTGATCCTTGCGGTACACCTGCAAAGGTCTCTCGCCAAGTGCTGAATGAACCATTTACTTTGACCCTCTGTTTTCTACCAGTCAGATAACTATAAATCATCAGCAGAGCATCGTTGCAAAATCCATAAGCACTTAGTTTCGCAATTAGCAGCTCATGGTCTATGCAATCAAACGCTTTTGAAAGATCCATTAGCAAAGCTCCAACCACTCCTTTTTTGTCTAGGGAATTCTTACAGGTATCCATTAATCTCAATAGCGCATGCTGTGTGTTGAAACCTTTCCGAAAACCACATAAATAGGGAACTAAAAATGTATCCGCAAAGCCAATCATCTGGGCATATAGAAGTCGCTCAAAGACCTTTGATAAAGCGGACAAAACTGTGATAGGTCGATAGTTTCGCTTTTTTGTGGCTTCATCATTTTTGAATAGCGATGTTATGTCTCCTAATTTGAGATCTTCAGGAAACGTTTTCTGCAGAAATGAATTGTTAAAAGTTGCCATTAAAAATGGTGCAAATATGTCTCGATTTTCTTTCAGTATCCGTGCAGGAATACTATTAACTGTAGACGCTTTTTTTGGATTCAGATTCAATAATTCATCAACGACTGCCTTCATGGTAACTGGTTGGAATTCAAAGAATGAGCCTTGTTTTACCTTATCCTTAATATTTTGAATGCTGGGATGATATTTATACTTTTCAACAGCAATTTCAACAGGGTCCAGCAAGTGGTCTTTCGGGACAGGTGTGCATTCACTAGGGGCAATATCCATTGTCTTTGTAATATTGGTGAAAAATTCATTAAACATCTCAGCTATTTCACTGTCATTCGTAATTATCTTTTCATTCTCAACAAGTGTGATACTTGAAGAGGTTTGTACCTTGTCAGTGAAAAGTGGCTTCACAGTTCTCCAAAACTTTTTATTGTCAGTGACAGAGTTCATATCAAGGTTTCCATAATAAGATGTTTTTGCCTGACGCTAAATTTTCACACACTTGTTTCGCTGTTTTTTAAAAGCGTTCCAATTTCTGGGGTGTTATACCTGTTCAATCTATTACGTAACTGTGTACGGAGCATAATTGCCTTTCTCAAAGTTTTCGTCATGAAAGGTGCATCGTTTGCACGTAAATATTTTTGTTTCAAAGGTACATGGTTATTCAGCACTTCTTCGGCTACAGAATTGAAATTTTCAAATACTGAGCATTCTCCGTTGTTCTTAGCTAAGTTGCTTTTAAGGTCATCACGAAACTTTACAGGATCAAACTTGCTGTAGTCTCGGTATGTAACAATTCTTGGACCTTTTTTAACAAAACCACCCTTCAACACTGTTAGTATCATTAAATGAAAATCTGACAATCCCACCTCTATTGTCGTAGTGTTTTGAAAACCAGAGGTTTTATTCGTTAGGAACATATCAATCGAAGAAGGATTATCAGCAGATTTATAACAAGTAGGACTTTTTATTAAGTTTCTCAATCCATAGACATCCATGAAATTGCCAATTTCACAATTCGTTTCTTCCGAATTTAAATCTCCAACAATGACAAAGTTTTCGTATCGAGGAGAAAGTTGATCTAGCACTTTTCCCATCTCTTCAAAGAAAAGCTTTTCACATTGAGAAGGAGGGCGGTAGGCACTGATCAGTGCCCATTTTTTCTTGCCCACATTAATTTCAGTTAGTAAACATTCAATCGAATTGGCAACATGCACCTGTTTTATTTCATTCGCTGGAACTTTATCTCTGATATACACCAGGATCCCTCCACCATTTGAATTTCTATCATAACGGAAAGGCTTTTTAAAACCATCAATTAAGAACTGACTTGTGGGGAAGGATTCATCTAATTTAGTTTCCGAAATTACCAAGATATCAACATTTTTAGCAACCAGAAATTTAAGATCCTCTATTTTATTTCGGATTGAGTTTATATTCAGATGTGCCACAATTAGGCCTCTTTTATTCTTGTGCCTAATAGTTGATAGTTTAGTAGGAGGATTCATTTCTTCAGTATCGGAATTAGCAATTTCATGGGAATCTTGATTTTCTAAAATAGAAGAAATGTACTTAGCTGTGTGTCTATTATATTGAGTCCCATCATCACATCAATGCGCTTTAAGATATTTTGTGAAGTTATTGGCAAGAAGGACTGTACCCATTCTGTTCAGGTGTAATGAACTTCCATTCAGATGTTTTGTTTTGTCGATGTTTTCGTGCTCAATGAAATCTAGATTGTTTGTTTCGCACAGGGTCTTTAATTCTTCATTCACAGCTTTAGTTTTCTCATTTAACGTTGAGTCGTCACCTCGAGATATGATAGCTGACACAACAACTTCATTTTCTCCGTTTCTTAAATCGACTGCCAAGTCACTGATTTCATTTGCGATAGCTTGAGCTGGCTTGTTGGTTCCTAGTGAGTTTGTCCCGACATGAAGGATGACAACGTCAGGGTTTCTCTTCATCGGTGGTTTTGAATAATCTGCCATGTCTTCAGCATTTGCCCCGCTGAAAGATTTAACGTAAACATTTTGCCCATTTCGCAAAGATCCTTTCAACTTTCTCCCATCCAAGTGCTTTACCATAGAATCACCAATAATAAGAACATTTTTTTTTGTTCCTTTTTGACTCTTTATATCTTTGATTCTCCCTTGCTGTGTTTCCATTCAGGGGCGCACATTCCGAAATTCATTGGGGGGTTGTAAATGCATTTGGGACCGAATTTTTAACAGCTGAACTGGGGCCCAAGTTACTATATGTTGGATTGCCATCGAAGCTTCCCATGAGCGGATCCAGCCCGAACTTGAAAAGGGGGCAACTTGCAAAGAGGGCGCCAAAAAATATAATGGACAGTGAGTGCACTGAAGACGTGCGAAAATTTTTTGGACGCTTTTTAAAGAACATTTTCTGATTTATTACTAAATAAAGCCTTGATATATATGTTCTCCCATACTTAGATCGAAAAAATTAAAAAATTGTGCGTTAGAGTCAGGATGAGGGGGCACTTTTCTCGCCCTTTTCTCGCCAAAAAGGGGCACCAAGCTGAGTTTTCATCATGAAGGGGGGATTGCCCCCACTTGCCCCCCTAAATCTGCCACTGAAGCTTCCCAACATATGTATTGGATTCAGGTACAGCATACCAAACAATACTTTTTTTGTGTCATATTCTGGGTCCACCTTGAAAATTCCCCACTTCTGATATTATGATAAACCAAATGTGATGTTGTTCTCTATCTAAATCATAGCCAATTGCTTTGGTACAAATGAAATCTATTCCTGATCCTTTCGCCCTGCAAATCACGTGAAAATTTTCTGATAACCCTTCTTCGGCAGCTGCATAAATCAGTTGAAAACATCGATCACATTTCCCAGAGCTAAAAAAAAGCAATGAGAAAACTTAGTTCAAAATACTAATTTATTTTTGGAAACACCAGTTGACTCTCGTGCAAAATTTAAGAAACGTTTTCGAATTATAAGACTGTAAGTCATGTCTAAGAGCGCAGCTTCTGGAAGTTTGATCGATGCTATCAGACCAATTTCTGGTGCTTTTAGATTACCTGTTTTTACTAACTTGCTCATGGGTAAAAAATTATCCAAACATGAATTAGGCTTGGATATTTTGGAATTGTCAGATGTCATATTTTGTTGATTGAATGATTCATTGTACCTAGCTCTTTAAGATATGGGTGCGTTTTCTGGCCCATGCCTTCCTTCCACAACCTACGGCGCACACTTGACTTTGTATTGATCAGGGAGCAATAGTCTATAGCTCCCTAGTATCGACCGTGCGGCATCTGAACTTGCTTTGTGCCCTTGTCCAAAGAGACTTTGCCAACAACTACTTTCATTAAATATCTCGAGGTAGTACTGAGCATATAGCAACGTCATTTCGGCAGGGTGCTGATTGGCGATAAAATGAGAGGCCAAAAGCGAGTGAATGGAGCTGAACATTTAAAAAGGAGTCTGGGTGTACTCCCTAGAAAAACTTTGAGGCTACATAAGTTTTAGTTTGGCTAAAAACAGCATTCGAATCTGTCATATCTAATCAGCGGCGTGGCCAGGGTAAATTAAGTGGGGGGGAAATGGAAATGAGGGGGTCTGGGGGCGAAGCCCCCAGGAAAATTTTTGGGGCCACGCCCTTTACTTTGGCTTAGAATGCATCTCCCAATATCATGCTTGCCTTTAGCGACGAGGAAACCTTGAGCGTTTTGTGACAGTTATCCTATGAATCAGAGCACGAGGAAAATTTTTGAAGAAATATGCTTTACTTTGGCTTAGAATGCTTCTCCCAATATCATGCTTGCCTTTAGCGACGAGGAAACCTTGATCGTTTTGTAACAGTTATCCTATGAATCAGACACGAGGAAAATTTTTGAAGAAGGATCCTTTACTTTGGCTTAGAATGCATCTCCCAATATCATGCTTGCCAGTGGTAAAATGGAAGATTTGACATTTCTAGGAAAACTCTTACCCAACCTATACCCAGCTATTCTCTCCTCGGTTTTAGAGGAATCTCGAGGACCATCTTTCGACAAAAGTGGGGGGGGGGGGGCAATTGCCCCCCATACCCCCCCCCCGTGGCCACGCCACTGTTTATAATAAGTTGAATGGGCTACCAACGAATTGCTATCTACTTTCTCCATAGTGATGTTCGCAGAATAAAGTTTTAGCATCAGCCTAAAAGCATCCAAAAGTTGAATACGAGAATACCATTTGCTCTCAGGCAAAATTTTGATGAAAGGCGTTTCAGATCGTTCAAGATTCCCCAGTTCTGAAAAGATTAATTTTCTACAAAGAAGGGTCACTGCTGACGAAAAGTTTTCCAAGTGAAAATTTTTTGAAAGTAGAGCTTAAAAACCTTCTTAGAAATTGCTTTATTGTCAAGTCACAGAAAAGTTTGAACCTGGCTCGTGCTCCAAGCCGTGCAAATTTTGTTGCAAAGATAATTTTCCTGTGCCCTCAGGGACATTTCGAACGAAGTTTCTTAAAGGCTTTCGAAAAGGTACAGGAAACAAGTAAAGATGAAGTACAAGCATGCCAAGTATTTCTTGGACCGAAATGAATAGTAGACGACTATCCGTATAGTCTGTGACGCAGGCTACATGATTAGTTGCTTCAACAAATGTTCCCAGTACTGCTGTCTCTTTAATTTTCAGTGATCTGAGAACTGCATTTCTTATAAAAAAATATTTGTAGACCACAAAGGCCCGAGCTGCCCCGATTCCGTCAATTTCCACATTGGCACCTTCCCCCAACCTCGTCCCCAGGGCCTTTTGTCATATTGGGACATGACAAAAGGCCCTGGGGACGAGGTTGACCTTCCCCAGCACCTTTTCATCAACTAGTTTGAATTCATTCATTTATTCAGAACTCAGAGATGATTAAATTTCAACTTACCCTTATCTTGATTATCGTGGCCCAGTTGCATATTTTGGACTTTTTCTGAGCCCAGGCAAACAATTTAACATCAACATTCATTGTTGTAATATTGTTACAAAACCCTTTAGCACCACTTTCGTTGTTTTCAATGTAAAGTCAAGCCTAAAAATTGCTATCTAGAATTTCTTTTCTTCAGTTTTTGAAGGGCCCAAGGGTCCATTGCTGACAGGTCCATTCGGGCCCCATCCCGCTAACATGACTGGCCAGTCCTCTTTAAGACAATCCAACCTTTTTATTCGAGAGACTTATGGCACCCTTTGATTTACTTGTTGCCTCTGTTGGGACCAGTTTTTGACGAGAAAATGATTTTGACTAATGAATGACACATGTACCCTAGCTAATCAGAACGTTCTATCAAGCACTAAGAAAGGAGTCGCGAGAGAAATTGGAAGATGTTTCGATCAAAATTTCGGCCCGAAAAAAGAAAGTTGCCCTTGCCGAAAGACAGTTTAACAACTGAGGTCTTGAAGGTGTCGCGGGACCGAATTTCAAGATTTTGGGACCGAATATTCAGAATTATTGGGGGGGTGTCTCACCCCCTTCACCCCCCATGATGTGCGCCCCTGCCTGACACTGGTCGCTCAAAATCCATTTCAGATGATTGGCTTGAATCAGCATTCTCAGTGTTTATGTTTGGAGCAAGCGAAGGTGCTCCTTTAACTGGCGTTTCAATACCATTAAGATATTCAAGAAAAGAGTCATCTATTTTTGTCTTCTGCTTCGGTCAAGTCATGAGATTCATCAGATAATGGATTCTTTCCGATGAAATATGAGTCCTTTCCTTTAACCTTTTCTATATGTACACTCTCTGCGTCGCTAAGCGAATGAAGTGCCTGGAGAACTGCTCCTTTGTCTGCATTAAGTTTTTTTGCTACATAATCTGGAATCGACTTCTTGTCAGGTCCTTTTTTTGGAATGGTAACGTAGAACATTGATAGCATCAAAGATACCATCTTCAATTTGCGTCGTCAACGAGTCTTCTCTTTTTTTAGTAGAGTAAACTACTGACGCTCCTTCTTGACCTACCTCTGAAGGATGACACGCTTGAGATGATGCCGAGGCATCATTAGGCCCATCATGCCTTGTCGATTGATCGCAGGAGTTTGTGTGTTTTCCACATAAGTTCGCGCAAGGCTCGGTTGCAATCTGTTCTGCAAGCTCCAGATTGATTGACTTTGCTTTTTCCCTGACTTTGGTCATCTTTCAATCGTGATATTAACGACATATAATGGCAGCATATGAGTCAAATCTTTCAATAGGGCACAGGGAAACCCGCAAATCTTCCAATTTCACGCTTATAAGCCAATGATATCGTCGTATTCCGATAATATGACTGAAAATAAGGCTTTCGAGATAAATTTTCGAGTACCTTCACGAAAATAAAAATGGATATTCGAGTAATAAAGATACAGAGCTGGTTTTACCACGAATCGATTCGAGAGGCCCCACTCCACATTTGTTTTTCTGCATTTGGTTAATATCTCGTCAGGGATCGGCGTTACATCGAATTTCATTCCTTCGAAAATTGGCCTATGTTCAAGAATTCTTCAGGAACGCTACATATAGCTTTCAAAATTTCACATGTTACGTGAATTATGTCCAGGAATAACATAAAAGTATTTGTTTGTGTGATTTTCGAAAATCCTAGACGAATTAAAGCTATTTGCTGCGAATAAAGCTAATGGGCCTACCTTCACCCGCAGCAGAATCCCAGTAATCGGCATTAAATCACTCTTTTTCGCAATAATAACCAGCGGATATATTAACGAATAACTTCACCACAAATTCAATTTCTTTCCACCATTTTACCATCGATAATTTCGATAAAATGTGACAAGACTTTACAGCCTCTGCAGCAAACCGTCCAACTACCGTCGATTCAAAGTTTTCTTGTTGCAAACACCAGGAAAGCTTGCATAAAACAAAAGGTTGTGCAAGGCTCAGATCTCCCATATGATACAGCAAAATGTTACCATTGATAATAGATTGTACACCTTTGAGAATAGATTGCAGGGGAAATTTTTTTACACAAATTATGTAGTTTTCCGATGTGACAAAGAAATTTGCAATCTTTGAGAAATGTTTTATTTTCTCTTTATTTTGCAACGATAGAAAGACTTCAGGAGTGTGCAATCTATTCTCAAAGGTATCATTTTGCTGTGTCATATGGGAGACCTAAGTCTTGCAAAATCTTTTGTTTTATGCAAGTCTTGCAAGACTTCCAACGTGTTTGCAACAAGAAAACTTTGAATCGAGGGTAGTTGGACGGTTTGTTGCAGAAGCTGTAAAGTCTTGTCACATTTTATCGAAATTATCGATTATTAAATGGCGGAAAGAAATTGGATTTGTGGTGAAGTTATTCGTTAATGTATCCGCTGGTTATTATTGCGAAAAGGAGTGGCTTAATGCCGATTACTGAGATTCTGCTGCGGGTGAAGGTAGGCCCATTAGCTTTCTTCGCAGCAAATAGCTTTAATTCGTCTAGGATTTTCGAAAGTCACAAAAACAAATATTGTCATGTTATTCCTGGACATAATTCACGTAACATGTGAAATTTTGAAAGCTATATCTTATTTGTAGCGTTCCTGAAGAATTCTTGAACATAGGCCAATTTTCGAAGGAATGAAACTCGATGTAACGCCGATCCCTGACGAGATTTTAACCAAATGCAGAAAAACAAATGTGGAGTGGGGCCTCTCGAATCGATTCGTGGTAAAACCAGCTCTGTATCTTTATTACTCGAATATCCATTTTTATTTTCGTGAAGGTACTCAAAAATTTATCTCGAAAGCCTTATTTTCAGTCATGTGATCGGAATACGACGATATCATTGGTTTATATGCGTGAAATTGGAAGATTTGCGGGTTTCCCTGTGCCCTATTGAAAGATTTGAATCAGATGCTCTGTGTTGCGAGCATCAAACCACAAACTACAATGTGTACAATGTGGAAGAGATGACAAGTCAATGCGGTGCTGCTAGTGGCTAGGCCCTGTTATTTTACCATGAACTAAATCAATATTTACCAATACGACTTGGGCAAAACTTTTGATTTATGTTTGCTTTGGAAACAATAAATAGGTAGTAATCAAAATAAGTTAGAAATTGTTAGCTGTTGCTGCGAGTTGTTGTTGGCCTGTTGGGTAGGGTTTATCATATTTGTATGGAATATCGGTTGGACAAAAGGGGCTTTGTAGCAGTAAATTGTCTTACGAATAATGGCTGTAATCACGAATTCCCAAACATATTTGTTTGAATAAACTTGTTTTTTCCCTTTTGTGATGTGAAGAATGCACCATTCATTACCATATTTGAACTTTCTTCAAATGAGACATGTCTTTCATCGTGAAAGCGCTGTGGAGTTTGCCATATGTTACCCTGGGTACCAGAGCCTAAAAATTTAAAAATATAAAAAGAAAAAAATGAGAAGAAAAAGGAGTTCCTTTTTCTTCTCATTTTTTATTTTTTCTTCTCATTTTTTATTTTTATTTTTTTTTATTTTTAAATTTTTAGGCTCTGGTACCCAGGGTAGCCATATGTCCATGTCCAACAGTAGTTTTTGCAGTTTGTCCTAAACCTTCATTGAAACAAAAAGTTCACACTGTCCATTTTCTGAAAAGTCTTCTAGAAATTGTTATTGATTTTCTAAATGAGAATTCAAACTTTCAAGCATAATATAGGGCGTGGTCACATTTTAAGCCAAAGTAAAGGGCGTGGCCCCAAAAATTTTCCCGGGGGCTACGCCCCCGGACCCCCATTCTGCCTCCCTTCAGCACCCATCAGATTTGGACCTGGATCCGCCCCTGCTTTGCTTATGGTTTTGGTGACATATTGGCCGTGAGGCGCAATTTAGATGCAGTTTCTGCTTGATTTTTTCAATCGGAGCAAAATGTTTACAAATAAATGGGAGCCCTGTAGCAACGTGGAAGTTAGTTGCTTGGAGCAGGTAAGTGGCCTCACTTTATGAATATGCGCAGATAAGGACTTTTTAAACATTGTAAGCCAAACTTTGTCAATAAACGCACTCACAGAGATTAAAAGAGCGAATAAATTGTTTGGTCTATTCTTTAGTTAACTTGATTTAGAAAGGCTTGCCCCGGTAGTTTCAGCATTGGGAGAAGTACGAATCTTTGTTCGTTTCTTAGCAGTTTTTGACATGCCGAAGGATGAGGCAAGCGACGACAATCATTGTAGATTTATTCATCATTCATCAGAAAGACGAGAACATTTTAGACAAAATAAGACAAAACAAATCCAGTTTTAATTAAGACGTGTTGACAAATCCAGTTGAAAATATTAGTTAAATAATTAAGACATAATCAATTGTACGTTTCGAACCAAGCATGGTTCATCTTCAGCAAAAAATTAAGTGTTAAACGGCATTTTAAGCCCTAAGACAAACAAGTATTAAGAGGTAAACAAGCGTGAATTACATTTCCTACGCGAGCGGGAACCCGGGACCTAAGTCACAAGTGAATAAATAATGGCACATCAAAAAAGAACTAAGGGGATAGATGACTGCTGGGAATTGAGTTCAGGCCGATCTCGTAAAATCAACAGGCTTTCGTGAATAAGCAAATCAAAATCATTATTGGCTCTGTCTAAAATAGAGAAATCATTAACCGACGCGGCGTGCCCTGATTGGTCAATATGATCCCCGATGGCAGTGGAACTCCCTTTTATTTTAAGACCAGCTTTGTTAATTCCCAAGTGCTCTCTGCAACGAGTAATCAAATTACATGATGTTTTTCCATAGTACGAGGCATGGCAGCCAGGACACTGAAACTTGTAAACAACAGAAGAGCGCATGGAAACAGGAAAGCGGTCTTTAAACGGGAAGAGTGATCCAATGCGTTTTGGAGACCGAAAGATAACCCTCAGTTGGATATTAGGATAACATTTTTTAATAATTCTACCTAGCCTTGTCTTAAGCTGCAGACTGCACTGCCCAAGAAAAGGTATACAAAATAGAAGGGGGACTTTATTATCCGCCTCTTTGGGAGGGTTGGGCCTAAATTGGCGATCCAGAAATTTCTTAATAATACGGTCAATAAGGCTCTTAGGGAAGCAATTCTCAGTCAAGATTTTCTTAATGCGAACAATTTCGTCATGAAAATTGCGGTATGAAGAGCAAATGTGAAAGGCGCGATAAACTAGAACCCTGATTAGATTAATCTTATACTTGGTGGGGGCTAGGCTAGAGAAGTCGGTATAAAGACCAGTAAATGTCTTTTTCCTGTATAAGCGAGTGGAAAAAGTATCATTATCATGAGTAATCAGTACATCTAAAAACGGCAAAGCATAGTCCGACTCTACTTCATAAGTAAATTTAATATTAGGATGTTGACGATTTATAAATTCGAGAAAACAATGTATGTGGTCTCTATTTCTAAATAAGCAAAATGTATCATCAACATACCTACAATACAGTACAGGTTTAAATTCAGAAGGACAGTTGGCTAGATATTTCTTTTCAAGAGCATTCATAAAGATATTAGCAAGGGTTGGCCCAAGAGGTGACCCCATAGCAACACCATCAACTTGGTCAAATAGTTGTTTGTTGAAGACAAAGTGAGTGTCCTTAATTGCAAAAGTCAGTAATTTACGAAACTGCGAAGGGTTGAGAGAACAGTCCCTATACTCCAAGTTTTCAGTGTCTTCAAACAACAATTCAATACACACAGGTCAATGCATTCATCCAGTGGAATATTTGTAAATATTAAATAAGCTGGATACATCAAAGCTAGCCATAACAAGATCTTCATCCTTGTGAAAATATGTAATTTCAGATACAAAAGAAAAAATATCCTTTACAGTATACTCATTGCTAGTAAAAGGCTTTAAAATCGGTACAAAAAACTTAGCTAACTTATAATCATATGTGCCAATGGCAGAAAGGATAGGCCTAGCGGGGCAGTTTTCTTTGTGGACCTTAGGCAGACCATACAATACTCCCGGGGTACTACCAGTGGAGAGAAGTTCTCGGTACACAGATTCAGAAATAGCTTTCTCTTTCAAGAGTTTATCCCTCAAAAAACGGATAAGTTTATTTTCACGTTTGGCGCAAAGATCCAGCATATCACAGTCGAGTTTCTTAAATTTGGAAGCATCCGATAGTATTGTTTCAACCTTCTGAATATAATCAACCTTATTAAGAATGACCACTCCATTACCTTTATCGGGACGCAAAATAACAAGGTCCCTATTCTTAGATAAATTCTTAAGAGCTGATAATTCAGCTTTACTTCTATTCAGAGGAAACTGTCCAGAATCATATCCATGATATGACGCTAGCGCTATGCTCTTGAGTCTGGTTTTAACATAATCAAAATTAAGGTCATCTTGGGCAATAGGCCTATTCTTAAGGTCACGCGCTAGCTTTTCAAAAGGAGTAAGGAAGTCGCAATAGTCCAATTTTTCAGGGCGAATGCTAAATTTTAAACCACGAGAGAGGACTTTCTTTTCCACAGGGCTTAGAGCATAGTTGGAGTAGTTAAATATGAATTTATCAGGGTCAATACCCGTAGCCAAATATTCCTGCTTAAGATTATCTAATTTACGATTCTGGACAATTTCAACCCTTTTCATCGATTTAGTATTTACAGATATGATAAAGGCAATAATATGATTAAAGTCAAACCATAAGTAGATTGATCGCAACTGTTCTTTTGATAACTTGATCTTTCCTTGGATGCATCTCAGATGTTTCTTTTGTGTTGAATTTCTGTCGTCAGCACCCGGGGGGGCTACATAGTATATTTTGCTGACGGGATGTACACTCCTTTCCGGGTATCGTTTTCGCCTCTTTTTTCTAACGCCGGGTATCAAAAGAAGGCAAATTTTCTAAAGCCGGTTGTCAAAAGTGTTATTTCATTGTTTTTTGACGAATTTTTACGTTTTGGGGTATGCCTTTCACCGATTTTTTCTAAAGCCGGCTATCATTTCGAGGGAAAATTTCTAAAGCCGGGTGAAAAATTGTTTTCTTGGAGTGCACACCCCCGTACAATTGAAGGTCAAGTACACCCCCCGGGCGTCAGCAATCTTCTTTTACAAGTGGCGTACATGGAGGATGATCGGAGCCGATTGTTTGCAAGTTTGAAATTCAAGAACTTTGGTACAACACCAAAATACTCACAGGACTGAAGAAATGCCAAGTCAAGCATTGGCATGCACGATTGTTAGTATTCCTGCAATATGCTCCACTCATTCATAAACAGAAAAAAATCCAAAAACTTTATCAAACGAAATCCGAGGCCTTCATCATCAATTATCATGAAGTCCAAACTTTGCTGAAACGAGTCAAAGTAATAAACCTCTCCTCTTCGTAAAAAGTGCTAAACACTACGTTAATGTGGTAGGCAAGTATTTGTCTTCATGCTGAAGCCTTTCTGGTCTTCTATGAACCATTCAATTGGAGTTAACTGCCATATTTTGTCCACAACTTCTCCCACTGCAACTCTAGTTCAGCATCGCGGAGAAGATTCCCGCATATCCAAGGAGATATCCGCCATCTTCCAGAGAAGTAGCGCGCCGTCCCAGACCTTTGAAAAGGTCTATTTTCCTTTTTATGACTGTATTTCCTCTTGCTCCCGAGCGTTCTATTTTCGCTCGTCTAATTCTTCCGTTACTTGCTCGATTCTACCGTTCTATTAAACATTCTTTTTTTTTCTATAATCTTCGCTTCTACTAAGTTCCTTTACTACTGATTTTTGATAAGTAATCAGTTATTTTTGCAATTGTAACAGCAATTGTAATGTTACTATTGCTCCTGACCTGGTAAGCTATCGTTATTTTCCATTGTCATATCTCATAGGCCGTGGAGCATAAAAATTTTAATGTACCGGGTGTCCCAAAAAAAGTTCCGACGTTTGTTCGAGCACAGAGGAAAATCTTTTTAATCTGGCAATTTCTCTTCATTCTAAGTACGTGCTAGATATTTCAACTTACAGTTTGGCATATCGTATGAAGAAATTAGTAATCTGAAAATGGAATTATGAGCTCTAACATTTCACTTTTATGTTCAAGGCAAAACCAGAGAGATTATTACGCCTTCCTGCTTCGTGATGGTGGGGACTCCCTCGATGAGCAACACAAAAATTCGTTCATTACCTTGACGTCCTGAGGGAGTGGACATTTTATTCACAAGAGGAAACGTTGCTTTATAATTTAATAGAATTTAGATTTAAATTATTTTTGATTGTGTGTATTGGCCTAAGGTGTGAAGAATTGAATCAAATTTGTCTTGGGAAAAACTGTTCGCTGCGTATTGTTGCCCTGTACCAACTGGGAATTTGAAATGGGAATTCTACTGTTTCACGGTTTCACGGAGTAGAACAAACTGTTTTTTCTTAACTAAGAATAATTTCAATTGCTTTTTCAACTTGCCATATTATGCAATAGTGCATTGTCCATGTTCGTGCAACTTAGTATTTCCCCCCTGAGACCTATTAGATTCGATTTTCAGACCTTACTTCAAATGTGCTCAATGAGCAGAACTCTTGCACGTCGTCAAGGAAATGAAAGAAAGTGTAAACACAGTTTTGTGTTCCTCATCCGGAGATTCCCCCTTCACCACGATGATGCAGGAAGGCGTACAAAACAAATCTCTCTGGTTTTGCCTTCAACATGAACACGAAATGTTAGAAGTAATAACTCCATCTTCAGATTACTGATTTCTTCCTACGATATGCCAAACTGTAAGTTGAAATGTCGAGCATTCAACTAGAATGAATAGAAATTGCCAGACAACGAACTTTTTTCTTTGCGTTCAATCAAACGCCGGAACGTTTTTTTGGGACACCCGGTAGTTTTGATCCGAAATAGATACCATGTCTATGATGTGAAAATGAAACTCTTTATTCAAGAGCAAAATATTTCAGATACGAATTTACAGTAAAAGCATGTATTTACTTTCGTACTCAAAACCATGTTTTTCCCCCGAAAATTTTGCAAACTTGTCTGAACATTCCTGTATCTCAAGTCGTATGTAGAGGGTTAGAATGCAGAATGATTAGCACTCTTTGTTTTTTCAGTACTGAAGCTAATATCTGACATTGTAAAGGGTTAGGATTTTTTCCAATTTTTTCCATTATCAGTTTTTAGAGTTAGAAGCGAGTTTCCTAAAATATTTGCTTTCGAAAACACTGAAAACGATCAAAAAAACATCGATCAAGTTTTCTAAAGAATCGACATGAATGGACACAGAGAGAGCTTGTTCGTGGTGATTTACGATTTAGAAATTGACCAATGACGTCAATAATCTGCTGTACCAGAGTTCGTATTAAACCCCCAAATTCCCCTGAAAATGTTTTCTCTTTGTTTATTCATGTTAGTACGGCAGATTTCGGCATAAAAATGATGTTTTTGTTCGTTTTGTGATAAAAGCATGAAACTTGGTGAACATAGGCAGTTTGACACGCTGAAAAATGTTGGATGTAGAGCCATTCCGAAAAATGCCCCCAAAGGCTATTTTTAGACGGGGTACTGGAGCCCAATCCCCAAAAGTTAAAAACTGGTGTAACTAATGAAACAAATGACGGATAAATACATTACTTAGTATTCTTAGCAAGTTTGACATGCAGAAAAACATGGAATATAGAGCCATTCCAAAAAATGCCCCCAGATGCTATATTTAGATGGGGGCACTAGAGCCCAATCCCCAAAAGTGAAAAACTGGTGTAACTAATGAAACAAATGATGGATAAATACATTACTTAGTCTTATTAGCAAGTTTGACATGGTGAAAAACATGGAATATAGAGCCATTCCAAAAAATGCCACCAGATGCTATTTTTAGATGGGGGCACAAGAGCCCAATCCCCCAAAATTGAAAAACTTGTGTAATTAATGAAGCAAGTGACGGATAAATACATTACTTAGTAGTCTTAACAAGTTTGACATGCTGAAAAACATGGAATATAGAGCCATTCTAAAAAATGCCCCCAGATGCTATTTTTAGATGGGGGCACTAGAGCCCAATCCCCAAAAATGAAAAACTTGTGTAACCAATGAAACAAGTGACGGATGAATATATTACTTCGTAGTCTTAGCAACTTTGATATGCTGAAAACATGGAATAAACTGGCAATCCTAAGAATGCCCCCAATTGCTATTTTTAGGCAGGGGTATTAGAGCCCCATCCCCAAAGAAAAGTAACGATGGTTAAAGATATTATTTCTTAGTCTCAGTAAGCTTGAGGCACTGAGAATCGTGGAATACATGGCCATTTCTAAATGTTCCTCAGAGCTTTATTCACACTGGGACACTGGGCCATAATACCCCAAAAGCGAAAGTTTGACACAACTATTGAATATGCAATCTCTTGTTGTTCATAATTTGTTATTTGCAGGCAGAAATACAAAGTGCCATCCATTGAAATTGAAAGGTGACTGGGAAGATACTAGCATACTTTTCTTGATATCATAGTTAGTGAGCGGCTTACGATAGGCTCGGCAGTCTCCATTATATTTGCACATAACAGTACAAGCAAGTCCGGCCTTCGCACATTTGAACTGTGAACCACACCTTTCCTTACATGAGCATTTGATCAGTTCCTGGCAGGCCGCCGGTGCATAAGGAAGAGAGTCCATACTGGACACAATAAACTGTTCTGATCACGCTTCATTCTTCATCAACTGGCATTGACTATTGGCCCAGAAAACGCAAAAAAGCGTTGACATTGTTAAATGAACTAAGTGGGTGTGAGAGTGTGTTACTATTTGCTGGCATTGGTAAGAAAACGGCATATGCAATCAAACGTTTCTTTGTCCTCTTATACGAAACGATCCATAAATGCAACTAGGAAGGAATTTTTTACTCATAAGCGGAGGCAGGTTGATGATATCCCTTCTGCAAGGGAAGCACAAACGCAACACATTAAATGCGTCATCTACCAAGGAGCTCATATTTGGGGGAAGTGTCTCGTCAAACGCCCAGAAAGCCCATGCCCTGATAAATGGGGATAGCAGCGTGATCAGAAGAGTCCGCGATGTCACTTATGGGCTATTCTTCTTGATGCATCGATGGACTACCAGGAACTGATCAAATGCTCCTCCTATAAGTAAAGGCGTGGTGGGCAGTGCAAATGTGTCAATGCTGGACTTGCGTGTACTACTGTGTGCAAATATAGTGGAGACTGCTGAACCCATCGTAGACCGCTCAATTTAGTTATACAATCAAGGAAAATATTTTACTATCTTATCAGTCACCTTTCTTTTTCAATGGATAGCACGTATGATTATTTTTTAAATGAACCAATGCGACTAACTTTTGGAGACTGCCATTGCATAATGAATTTTGTATAACAAGATGCAGCATATTTCAATAGTTACGTGAAACTTTCGCTTTGGGGAAACATGCACCAGTGCCATAGTGTAAGTAAGGCATCGAGGAACATTTGGGATTGGCCGTATATCTATGATTCTCACTGCGTCAACCTTGTTAAGACTGTAAGACTACCAAGTAACGTATTTAGCTGTCACTCGTTCCATTAGATACACCAGCTTTTTATTTGGGGAATGGGGCTCTAGTGCTCCCATCTAAAATTATTATTTTTATTACTATTATTATCACTTTATTTACAATGTTGTCATAAAAAGTATACGATAGCTATACATGTATGTACGAAAACATTTGCAAACACAGCTAATAGAAGCCACCTGGTTCATATGACAAAGAACTGAATTGATAAACTATCATATAAAGCCTAAATACGGTACAAAATTTCGGCAAAGTCTACACTGGCATTGGCACTCATTTCCTTTCCAGGCTTTGATTTTGGTCTTAAACTCAGTCAGGCTGATTGACTGTCTAGTCAAGACTGGAAGCTTATCCCATAACTGTGGACCCCTAAATCAAACAGTTTCTGGGCCATACATGACTTATCTCACTTTGGGTAGACTAATGTCGCGATCATTCGAGGTGATGCTGTTAGGTTTGTGGACAGAAAATTTCATTCTTAAAAGGAGGTATGTAAAATTCACAAGATAATTTGGGGGCCTTTTAAGAATGGCTCTATATTCCATGCTTTTTGCTAAGACTACAAAGTAATGTATTCATCCGTCACTCGTTTCATTAGTTACTCAAGTTTTTTACTTTGGGGGATTGGCCTCTAGTGCCCCCGTCTAAAAATAGCGTTTGGGGGCATTTTAGGAATCGGTCTATATTCCATGTTTTTCAGCATGTCAAACTTGCTTAGACTACAAAGTAATGCATTTAACCGTCACTTGTTTCATTAGTTACACCAGTTTTTCACTCTTGGGGATTGGGCTCTAGTGCCCCCATCTAAATATAGCATCTGGGGGCATTTTTTAGAATGGCTCTATATTCCATGCTTTTCAGCATGTCAAACTTGTTAAGACCACTAATTAATGTATTCATCCGTGACTTGTTTCATTAGTTACACCAGTCTTTCACTTTTGGGGATTGGGCTCCAGTGCCCCTGTCTAAAAATAGCCTTTGGGGGCATTTTTCGGAATGGCTCTATATCCAATATTTTCAGCGTGTCAAACTGCCCATGTTCACCAAGTTTCATGCTTTTATCACAAAACGAACATTCCAACCCTAAATCTGCCGTACTATGTTGAATCTTTTAAAATTTGATCGACGATTTTTTATCGTTTTCAATGTTTTCGAAAACGAACATTTTAAGAAACTCGCTTCTAGCTCTAAAAATCGAAAATGGAAAAATTTGCAAAGAGTCATAGAATCTAAGTCAGGCTTTCTGCTAAAGATTAAGTCATAAATCTTCAAAATCGGTCGAGAGTACGATTTATTGTGGCCTGCCAAACATGCATAGTTTATTTTGGTGCACCTGATTAGCCTACTTTTTTAAGTAAAGAATTAATAATGATTGACATCACCAAAACAGACACTTTAGGTGAAAATCAAAAATAAATGTCTCCAAGTCTAGTTTGAATCACCATGGTCGATTTGGTAAAAACCAAGCATAAAATCAAAGGTTAGGCAGATTCTCGTGAAATTTCCCTGCCTATGAAGTGAAGTTACGGTTTTTAGCGCCAAGCGCTGGGATCGCAGAAGTAGAATAGGCCTAATCGAGTCCGCGACCCCTTGTCATGACATTCAAATGGCGGGGCTCTACCTGGGATCGAGCCATGTCCGCATGACAGTTCTGGCTACAGTGTCAGAGGATTACACCACTGCGCCACAACATCTTCACTGCGCTAAAAATGCGTTGTGATCGACAAAAACTCAATTTTGAGACGCATGGCAGTAAGTTGTGTAAAAAGGCTGGTAACAAACTCTTTGCCCTCTCTCCCATATCTGGATACATGGACTCTAATAAACTAAGAATCTTAACCTTATTGTACCCGGGGGGAAATGCCCCCAGCCAAACTTTTGATTGTAAAACAGAGAGGAAATGGAAAAATGAACTGACACATCCATGAATTTTCCTAATTTTTAATTGGCAATTAAATTTTAGACTTTAACTTGTCATACTTTATGTCACGTGACCAGCAGAAACCGATATTTGGAAAGTAGTCACAAAGAAAATCACAAAAACAGTCATAACTTCTTTGTCTTAGAGGCCCTTTACATGATAAATTTCAACCCGTGTTGAGTTTCAACACGAGTTGAGTTTTGACAGCATTGCTTATTTCGCCTTGCGTTTACATGAAGTCTCAACACGGGTTGAGATTATGTCACATGGTTGCAAACAAGAGAAGAAGGAATGTGAGCCCACTCATATATTTGAATGATTGCGGAAATAGATTCGATCTCCTTTGTTCGCATTCTAATCTCGCCCCGAGTTGAAAAAATGTTGCGTTTACATGAGAATTGCAACCCGTGTTGAAATTTCAACACGGGTTGAGTTGCCGAGTTGAGTTGAACCCGTGTTGAATTTTTAAAGAACGTCGGTCAACCAGCATCCTTTGCGGTTGCGCTTGGCTGAGCACTGCTATGTACGATGTCATATGAAAATGGCTGCCGCAGTCGAAAGGCAAAATGGGAAGCGCGCAAAGGATGCTGGTTGACCGGCGTTCTTTAAACTCGCCCTCCTTCATGTAAACGCGATGAAGGCTTACACCGCCAACCGAGTTGAAACTCAACCCGTGTTCAACTCAACCCGGGTTGAAATTTCTCATGTAAAGGGCCTCTTAACCTAGATGAAGTTGTGCTTGGTACCAAACGATTCCCCTTGCAAAGTACTTTCATTTGATATGTACGTATTCATGTTTGCTGATATTAGCAAATTATAGATTCCATGACGTCATTCAAACTGATGACATCATATCTCTAACAAAGAGAGACAAAACTTTCAAATTTTGATATAAGTCGATGGATAAACATGTTTTCTTAATTTCTAAGTAGTTTATTGAGGTTTTGATACATTTTATCTGAAATAATGAGCACTCTTTGTTTTTTCAGCACTGAAGCTCATATCTGACATTGTCTTATTGTTTGGTCGATTGGCAACAAACCACAAGACCAATTAGCATCAAAATCTATAATTAGACTCCTAATAGATGTATTTACTATTGTACGAAGTTACAATGGCATACTATTTATGGTTTTGAAGATAATTAGGGGGCAACCCCCCCCCCCCCCGGGCAGTGGTCTGACCCAATGAGCCGGGTACAATAGGGTTAATGAGAGCCTTTGTAATTAGCCAAAACATCCATTAGTCTGGATGTTTCACAGTAGGCACATGAATAATAAGATTAATAGAATATGCGAAAGAGCCCTGAGAATCGCATACAAGGATTATGAATCTAGCTTCGAAACGCTGCTAGAAAAGTATGATTCTGTTTATATTCATGTGAAGAACCTGCAAACTCTAATGATTGAAATTTTTAAACTAAGGAGAACATCAACCCCGCCCCCATTTATGAGGGGGATTTTCTGTAAGCGTCCTGTTATTTATAATCTGAGAAATAATAATGAATTTGTGCTACCAAGGGTAAGAACAACAAGGTACGGATCAAAAACTATCAAATATAGAGGGCAGCGTCTTTGGCTATCTCTTCCTCAGCACATACGGAATGCTCAATCTATAAACGAGTTTAAGAAAAAATTAAAAGTCGGAATGGCGCTGACAGCACATGAAGATTAGGTAGGACATTCATACCACAACTTGGACTTTGAGATACGATGTTTTGATACTGTTGTCGTACCGTAGCCGGACTTTTTGATTGTAACAGCTTGGATTTTTATATTCCCACGTTTTAATTCTGTTTTGAAATTCTATACCATGTATTTGAAATCATATTTATTTAATCATGTATATATATCAATCAAAATTGGATTGTATTAGTTTTTAGCAGTTTGCTTGGATTAGCTAGTGCAGTATTATCTTTAGTTTTTACTGTGCATAGCTATGTAGTGCTGTAGTACCAACGTTAACAAATTGATTATTTTATTATCAAACATCTTTAAATCTTCCAAAATTCAATCGTTGTTAAATTAAAACATCAAAAAACCACCCAATGATCCAATGACAAATTTGTACATATCATGCTCAAAACTTTTCGAGTGCAGGTAGCCAAACATTATTTACTAACAGCTATAGCTTCTTTTGGCAAAGTAATCAGCCTTTTCTCAGTCGAGGCTAAGAGCTCATTCTACTTGTTTAGCTTTTAGGGGCCGCTTAGGACCGCAACGAGTCTAATTTAGAGTTTATTTGACCTTCGAATTTCACTTGCTCATCATCATTATCATAGTTCTCCATTAGGTACGTTGTACCCTGAAAGTGTCTTTACTGATATATTTTACTAAGTAGAGACATGAACTCAGTTTTAGTTTGCATTGCCTGTTGTATTTGTCCTTTTGTGATACTGAATTCTTTCTCAAATTTTAGCCATCGGTCACGTGCATATATTTTACGATACACTGCAAAGAGTAGTTGCTTTTGAAGTGAATCATTTCCTTGTCTTGTTATATGCTTGCTGCTAAACAAAATAGCAATAAACCCAAAATAACAGTCAAATATGGAACGTTTAATATCTGTACATTTCATTAATCAGTGTTTTCGAGTCCTGGTCATCAACGATTGTTCTGAACAATGACTTGGCACGATTTGATTTCAACAGCCTTTCGTAGAATTCTGCAGGCATCTCTGCTTCGATCCCCAGAGCTACAAGTAGAGATGCCATCTTCTTTCTCTCTTTCATTTTCTCTGCTTCTGTGTTCTGTTGCTTTTGCTTATTCTGGGATACGTCAATGGTCACGGAGACCTCTTTTTCGTTCCTCTGTTTAGGTTTTGGATCTTTGTCCATGGTTGCAAGCAAATACTCTATTTCAATCATTTCATCTATGTATTCCCCCTCAACTGCAGTTTCATTTCCTCCATCCATTGTTTTTCCAGTTATTGAATGACCCTGCAGGGAGTGTCAAGAGTTATAACTAAGGCCACGACCACACGTATCCGGATCTTTTCGAAAAACCATCGTTTTTATCCGTATAAAAAAATATCCGCGTCCACACGACGTTTTCGAAAATATCCCCGTCCACACGAAAACGCTACCACATTCGAAAACGACCAGTTTCGGCTATGAGCATGCGTATATTAATATAATGCCCTCGCGTGATTCCCAAAGACCCTAGCACATGCTCTGATATTTAGTAAATCGATGCCGTGACGTTAGTGTTTTGGAAAAGCTCCGTTTTCAACTGTCCACACGAGAACAGGAACGGCGCTTTTCAAAAAGATCGGCTCTGCAGAGCGTTTTCGAAAATCTTCGTTTTTGGTAACCGAAAACGCCGTCTCCGAGTGGACGCGAGCCCAAAACGGATAAAAAAAGATGTCTTTTCAAAAGATCCGGATACGCGTGGACGCGTGGACGCTAAGTAGAGCCAGAATTATTCAAGGGCAAGCATTTACTTAAATTTGTCTGTTATGGGGATGCTAATTCTATACTGGCTCTCCTTCGAAGGGGCTCTCGTTCAAGGGACGGCGCTCATTCAAGGATTTACGGCCCCGGGGGGGGGGGGGTACTTAGTATATTTGTCCGACGGGAATGTGCCGTTTTTAAGGGTATCGTTTTCACCAATGTTTTCTAGCACAGGGTATCAAAATGAGGCAATTTTTCTAGAGCAGGTTGTCAAAACATGTCAAAGGGGAATATTCTGCTAGATCGGGTCATTTTCCGGTCAAATTTAATGTTTTTGAGTATACTTTTCACCAATTTTTTCTAGAACAGGTTATCATTTTGAGCGAAAAATTCTGGAGCAGGGTAAAACAAAATTTTTTCGTGGGCACACCCCCGTACAAATTTAAGTCAAGTACCCCCCCCCCGGGTTTACGGCCTATCTTTCAGACGTGAGTGCCGAAAACGTAGAGAGAAATGGAACCTTTTGGATGATCGTAGAAGCAAATCTTTTTTATAGTCCAATAAAAAGCTACAATGACACATTACTAAAGGCATTGAGTCATGGTAAATAGACTGCGTATACAGTACCCAATTTGCAAAAATCGCTGAGTCATGCTGATAGCTTACGCCAATCTGATTGGCTGTAATTCAAACTGCACACATGATATTCTCACCTGAATATATTCTTAAAGCTTTATTATCGGGGTTTCCCTTTGAAGTCAACAAGGTGTAATTTCACATAGCAAAGAAAACAAAAGGATCTGAAGACCGTCTCTCATGGCGTTACAAGACAACTGATAAAGTGAGGCTAGGAATTTATATCTCAATAAAAGGACAGCAATGTGCTTAGGGCCAAGGGATTCAATTGAATAACGAGTAAAAACTCGTTATTCAATTGAATGTGGGGATTAACAAAAAGAGTTAGGTTTAAAAATGCGAAACATAGGCCACACGCCACTCCGATGTAGTCTCTTATTTTGTGAAGTTCATCTCTGATCATATGAAATGAAAACAAACTGATCACATGAAAGCAGACAGACCCCCAGCGGAGAATCGCTATTTACCATGACTTAATGCCTTTAATGGACATGCAAACGTAGTGCCGGTTCATAAAAAAAATGAGAAAAATCTGAAGGGGAATTACCGTCCTATTTCTCTTTTACCAATTTTTGGGAAAATACTTGAAAAGCTCATGTACGATTCTCTTTACTCGCATCTTGTATCACATGAACTTCTTAAACCAAATCAATCAGGTTTTCGCCCAGGTGACTCAACAATCAACCAGTTACTCTCAATAACACATACAATATTTCAAGCTTTTGACTGTAACCCTCCTCTAGATGTTCGTTCTGTGTATCTTGACATCTCTAAGGCATTTGATAGGGTATGGCACGATGGTCTAATTTATAAATTAAAGCGATGTGGTGTCTCTGGACAACTTCTCTTTTTAATCCAAAGTTTTCTCAAGGATCGAAAGCAGAGGACTGTGCTGAATGGGCAGAGTTCTAATTGGGGAGATATTTCCGCAGGTGTGCCCCAGGGCTCCATTCTAGGTCCTTTGTTTTTCCTTGTGTATATAAATGACCTAGCTGTAGGCTTGAAGTGCAATGTTAAGTTATTTGCTGATGACACATCATTGTTTACAGTGGTAGGAGATTCCAATACAGCTGCAAATGACATGAACCATGACTTGAACTTGATAAGTCGGTGGGCTCACGCTTGGAGAATGTCCTTTAATCCTGATCCGCAGAAACAAGCTGTTGAATTAACATTTTCAAGGAAAAAGTTCGAAATTGATCATCCTGTGATTCTTTTTAACAACGTACCTGTCAAGAAAGTAAATGAACACAAGCATTTAGGAATTATCCTGGACTCAAAGCTGTCTTTTTCAGCTCATATCAAATCAGCGATCTCTAAAACGAGAAAGGGCATTGGTTTGCTAAAATATCTCTCCAAATACTTGCCAAGGCATACCTTAAATGAATTATATAAGCTCTATGTTCGACCCCACCTAGACTATGGTGATGCCATTTACCATATTCCTGCCAAAGTATGTGAATTCAGTCAACATATTATTATACCAAATTTAATGGAAAAGCTAGAGTCCGTACAGTATTCTGCTGCCTTAGCTGTGTCAGGTACATGGAGGGGTACATCTCGAGAGAAGCTGTACGCAGAGCTTGGTTGGGAGTCACTGAGTTCCCGAAGATGGAGTAGACGCCTTACCTTGTTCTACAAGTTTATAAATAATCTTAGTCCTGAGTATACAGTTGATCCAATTCCCCCTCTTCATCAGTCGCAGTACCGTCTCCGCGGACAGGATGTCATTGGGCGATTAAAGGCAAGGACAGAAAAATTCAAGTCTTCGTTCTATCCAAACTGTTTATGCGAATGGAATAAGCTTGAGCCTGAATTGAGGCTTGCACCCTCTATTGCTGTTTTTAAGAAAAACCTCTTATCAATAATCCGTCCCCCTGCAAAATCTGTATTTGGAATTCACGATCCCACAGGATTATCCTACCTAACACAACTCAGGGTTGGTCTCAGCAAGTTAAATCTCCATAAATTCAAGCATAATTTCAGAGATACCATAAACCCAATGTGCCCAACAAGCGATGGCATTGAAGACACGGAGCACTTTTTGTTGCTCTGCCCTTCTTTTGATGTTCAACGACAAAATCTTCTCGCTGGAATTGTTGAATTATTACGACCATATGTACAAATCACCAATCTTTCAAATCATTCTTTGACGCAGCTTTTATTGTATGGTGATGAAGACCTTTCTAATGAGTTGAACAGAAATGTACTCGAATTAACTTTACGCTTCATCCACGAAACTGGTCGGTTTGATTAAGATCTATTGAGAATTTAGCCATGCCCTAAGCAATCACCAAGTCCCGTACCGTTAGTGTTCTTTTCCTTGTAAATTCTGTTTCACATCAGATGGAGGCATTTTACTTGCCTAAATTTACACCAAATGAGTTGCACTCGTTGCATCTACAAATTCATCGCAACACTGACCTGACATCTGGAGTGAAACTGAATCCAGTATAGTATCCTTTAATTTATAAATTGTTCGTAGTGTGATTGTATACGGTTTAACGTTTCATGTTTTTAGATATTGGCCATGGGGTAGTCGTAGTCTTTTGCTCCCCATGGTATCGTACTTGTAGTGTCGTATAGTAATTAGAATTAGGTATAGTAAAATGTAAAGTATCTTGTAAAATTTAATATTTGAATAAAAAAAAAAAAAAAAAAGAAAAAAAAAATGGACATGTGGACTAATATTTTGTAAGTAGGTTTACAGTTCTTTCGATTCCATCGTTTTTCTCCGCTCGTTTCGTTTTGTATTAAATTTAATTTACTTACTGAATTCGTTTCAGCGAAAACCTTCACGTCGTTTCACTTCACTTCACGTCACGTTATGTTTCGTTACTTTGATTCGCTGTACTTATTGAAATCTACACAAGCACATAGCACAAGGAAGTGATGTCAGTGATGAGTTTATTTCGAGATTTTACTCCTTATTGCTCCATTTTTACGATTACTGAGGAAACGTGCCCAAAATTACGGTACTACAGCATTAAAACGATACCAAAGGGAAAAAAGGGCTATGTCTACCGAGGGGCGTATCACTCTGTAAAAATCTCGTACACCTCTGACAAAAATCTCTTTGTTTTCAAGGAAAATCCATAAAAATCCCTAAAAATCGTATTGTTTAAAAAAAATCTCGTACGCCATTTCGGAAGAGTGATACACCTCTCGATGTATACCCTGCGGCCATTACACGTTTTTTTTATAAGAAACTGGTTTATAAGAAACTAGTACTACGATGACCAAAAATTTAAGAAACTCTAGTACTACCCTCAAGAACAGTTAAGAAACTCTAAAACTTTATTTCTGTATGTCTCTCTTTATTCTATGTCTCTAACAAAGGTACCTTCGTCTTTTCTTGACTTTTAACTGCAAAATTGGTAAATTTTTGCCTTGATGTGCATGGCTTCTTCTTGATGACAATGTCAATGCAAAATGGAAGCCCTTTGTCGAGAAGAAGGCTCAACTTTGAACAATACCGCAATTTAGGCCCAAAAATAAGAAACTAATTAAGAAACTTTTACTACTAAAACACCGACATTTTCATGCGAAATTAAGAAACTTTTAGTACTAAGTGCTGATCCAAGTTTCTTATAAAAAAAACGTGTATATAAAGTTATAACTACTAACAAATACGAAGCAAAAAAAAACCAAACTATTCTATGATACTGGAAATAGCTGTCGCTAACTAATGCCCACGCCTCAGTGCAAGTAAGATTCAAGGAACGTAACAGAACAGAAACTTCAGAAGGAAAATAGGCAAGGCACTAACTATTTGCCTTGGGAATCTAAGAGGACCAAAACCTTGCATGGAGGGGGCTCTGGCCCCCTCCAAATTTGAATAATCATACAAGTAATTTTTTACAAGAAACTGGTTGTAAGAAACTCAGCTCTCAGATCACCAAAGAATTAAGAAACTCCAGTATTAGGTAACTATAACTGGAGGAACAAATTTATTTTGCCAAATGGAATCCTTAAAATGTTTTGGAAGGTACTTCAGTAATGTCTAAACATTGGAAAAGTTTAAAAAGACCTTGTTTTGAAATGTTCACGAGGTCACAGGCAGCGAACATGAAGATTGTTATGGAACCTTAAACAAACTCGTAAAAAAATCTGAGTACTATAATAACATGGCAATTTTAAGAAACTTGCAAACAAATGATTCGTGGTACAAAATTTGAAAATAGCCTTAACTAATCACAGTGGAGAACGTCTGTGCAGTAGTGTAGATGCCAGGCGCGGATCCAGTGGGGGGGGGGGCCGGGGGGCCATGGCCCCTCCAACCTTTAAAAATTTCTCATAAAAACCATTGTCTTAGAGAAAGAAACGAATGAGTTTCAAACTTTTACTTCCTAAAATAACCATGGCACAGCTACACGATAACTCAGCTAACTACAAGCCAGTCAAACAAAACTCACAAACTAAAGTACAATTCATCAAAAAGTATGAAAAGATGTGATTCTGAATAAAAATTTCATTCAGTGGAAATCGAACTTGAAAATCTTTGTTTCATTTACTTTGTCAAATTGTCGCTGCGAGTTAGGATCCTCCAGTGAACTTAGCTGTTGACATTTATTTATGATAGATTTCGCACAAAGACTCATATTTTCTATTGCGAGAGTTATAAAGTGTCAATCAAGTCATTTCAATTTCAAGGTACACAGTTTAGAATACAAGTGAAGCTTGTAGAAACTTGGTGAGCTATGAGAATTTTTATAACTTACTAGTGACTCCGATTATGGAATTTACAATTGGACATTTCTTTCACCTAACATTGAAATGCCTCTGATTTGTGAATTTGAGATATACCTCATTTTTATGCCAGTTTTATTTCCATTGAGGTGGAGCTTATTTCAGCGATAAGCATTCTCAAACTGGTGCTTATCATAAACATTTCATTGGTCCCCCACTTTCCAACTGATGGCGCGTTAGCTTTTGCACAAAATATAAATGCCAGTTTGTATTTGAGGAGAAGCATCGGGGGGGGGGGGGGGGGAGAAGCATAATGAAATGATGGGCTAAATGATCTAAGATGAAGCAAAACGGGAGTTTCCCACGTTTTCCGAGAGTCTGAAGGGCGTGGTCATGAAAACTTTACCTGGGGGCTATGCCCCCAGACCCCCATTTTCCTTTAAATGGCCCTCCCAAAGTCCAATGCTGTATCCGCCCCTGGTAGATGCTGCTCAGTAAGGCAGCGGTTGTCCAGTGCGATAGAGGGATCGCATGATGTCACTGGAGGGATCATATGCAGTAATTCAGTAAATTATAGGGCTTACATGATGTCGTTGAAGTGCTCACATCAGTAAGGGAGGGGCTATTCAGTTACTTACAGGGCTAACAGGCAGTGCCATACAGGGATAACATTGTGCCGTTGCAGGGATGCCATCAGTAAAGTAGCGGTTATTTAGTATTCTGAGTGGATAACATCCTGTCGTTAGAGGGATCACATCACACATCAGTTATTTCAAGGTTATTCAGTTACTTACATGGATAGCTTCCAGTAAGGCAACGGGCTGAACTCGTTAGCTCGGGGAATTTCTTTAGAAATTCTTAATGTGTTTTTGTAAAAACTGGGGGTGATATGAACTGAATAGCCGACTACAGATAATCATGAATTGCATCAAACACGGTCACGCCGTAATGTTGTTTGCAGCTTAAGCTTCTATCAAGATAAAAATACTGGGAGTTTTTATGAACATGGATGAAGAATTTTTTAAATATTTGCTACAAGCACCGCACAAGAAGAAGTTGACGGAAAACGTTCGCGAAAGAGATAGTTAATTTGATCCCTTTATCGATCTAATTGCGCAGATAGAGTCGAGGGGAGGGGAACCGAAATGTAGGATAGGAAAGGCCTTGCCGAGGAATTCGACAAGATCAACCTTGGAGATACAGACTTCGGTTTCTGGGAAGCATTCGAATTCTACCGGTGGGGCAGCAGAAACGAGCAGGGGCAGCAACGTCGATGAGGCCTTGTCCTTATTTAAAGTTGTATTGCCACACTTATAAAAAGCTGGGGTGCTCTCCCATATCTGCAAATTTGCCATGCTTGTTTCCGTTGGAGGTTTTCCTTTGGACAACATTTCTTTACTTTTGTTTCTCGATACCGTAAGTTTTTACTCGTGTGAGAATGTCATGAGATACCGCAAAGAAACCATGCTCTTGGATCTTTGGGTGATTGATGTTTCGAAGGAATCTTCTTGTGACTCCAGTATGCGGGCCCACCTCCTGCTTCGTCGCAACAATAATGCAGTCCGGGGAACGGCTTGTTATTCAGCATCAAGCCACGCTTTTTATGAATGGTTTGGGCAATTTTATTGGAGAACTGCTGAAATGCTCCGTTTGTCGCTCGTGCTATCCAGGGGCAGGGATGGTAAAAACAATATTTTTCTTCTTCATGATACGCGATTCTAAAATTTAGCGAGCGTGCACCTTGAAGCCAAACGGGAAATATGGAAAAAGACTGAGCTAGCAGAAAGTTATCGGTGATGTTTTAGTTTGATAATCAGTCTTTGGAGTCATGTCAGTCTATACTAAATTCTTGTATATTCCTATTCGATTCACACTATATCCATTGTGATCTTAGCCTACGCATAGATCCATTTTTCAAAAGAAGAAATGGTTTTTCAGAATAATGATGAGACGGAACACCAGAATGATCTGTTATTCTGCTGATTTGTCACGCAATCTATGCGCTTTGGCACTAAGCATCTAATCCGTTCATTCATGTTCTTGCTTTTCAATGTAGTCACTTGTGCACTTTTATCGTCCATCGTAGGATTAATGATCCCATTAGGAGAAACCATTTCTTGTCAATATCACAGTTTGCAAACCAGTGTTCCGAGCACACAACTCGAAAACAATAGACGATTTTGTCATCAGTGCACATGATCCTTCTAGTGCATTGTTTGTATCCCTCTCAGCAACTCTTACTGAACAACTTTCAAATAACTGATGTAACTCCTTTACCGACACGATTTTATCCCGTTGTCTTACTGGAAGTTATCCCTGTAAGTAACTGAATAACCTTGAAATAACTGATGTGATCCCTCTAACGACAACATGGACAGATTTTTTAAGACAATAGCATGAATTGCTTTTGTTTGACACCGCAACTCAAAGCGATTAGCGATCACAGACGAAGGAAATTATCTCAACCAGTGATTCAAAACAAACAAAGCCGCAAAATTTTCTCTGAAACCAAGGTAGCTAGCTCGCTCGTTGTGCATTCCAGAAATTGTTTTGAGGAGCAAACATGAGCATATATCGAAAGAAGAAGGATGTATCTACACATCTGCCTAGGGCATTTAATTTCTTTCGTTCAAAAGCCGATAGGGAGGTGATTCAATTCTCTTATTTTGTGGGTATAATTAAAACACTTACTGCTCAGCTTCTGAACCAAAGAAATGAAATGCCCGCGGTAGATGTGAAGATATATCCTTCTTCTTTCGACATATGCTCATGTACCTCTTAAAACAATTTCTGGAATGCACAACGAGCGTTCTAACTACCTGGGTTTCAGAGAAACTTTTGCAGCATAGTTTGTTTTGAATTACTGGTTGAGGGAATTTCCTTTGTCTGCAATCGCTAATCGCTTTGAATTCAGGTGTCAACAAAAGCAATGTATTACAAAATCTGTCCTTGTTTCCAACGACAAGATGTTATCCACGCAGAATACTGAATAACCGCTACTTTACTGATGTCATCGCTGCAACGAAACGATGTTATCCCTGTACGGCACTGCTTGTTATCCCTGTAAGTAACTGAAAAGCCCATCCCTTACTGATGGGAGCCCTCCAACGACATCATGTAAGCCCTATAATTTATTGAATAACGCCAAATTTACTGAGGCAATCCCTCCAATGACACGATGTTCCCCCTTCTTTTTTTTTTTTTTTTTCTATAACAAATAAGATTTAAAATACATTAAACAAAACACTACAATTTCAATTTAAACTGTTGGGGTGAGAGGCAAAAAACCAAGGTTATCGTGTTGCCTCTCACACCACAACCCTATTTACAATATTTATATTTTCAAGCAAAGGAAAGTTAAACTATACACACAGAAATGAATGGAGTCAACGGACAACGTATTCAGGGCAAATAGACAGGAGAATAGTTCAACAATCCGAGAATCCGCCCAATCCCCCATGCCACAAAGACAAACATTAGGCGAATTTCCAGACCGCTGGAGCACATCCCCTGTCTAAAAGTAAAAATATATAGTTTTAGATTCCTTATCTAAATCGATTTGTGTTTTTGATGTACCTGACAGTACATTGTAGAATCATTTTGTTGGCTATTGTGTTGTAGGTTTTGCTACCAAAAAGTAATAAATCACATAAATGATCATCAGGTAATTGAGTTACATCGTTGTTTACAATGTTAGATAGTTCTTCAAGCAGGATATCCCTATGGTGTAAGTACGATTGGCAGTGCAGGAAGAAATGGGCAATTGATTCCACTGCCACATTGCATGTACACATTGGGTTGTTGCGGCCAAAATTGTGCTCAAATCTATGTTCGTTCAGGTCACTAAACCTAACGCGAAGTCTAGTTATGAGTGCTGAGTCATGGCTGTTAGTGATTCCATGCATGAGGTTTTTTTGAGGCCTTATAATGGAAATCAATGATTTTTTGAACTGAGATATTGTCGTAGAGGTTCTTATTTCAGAATCTAAGCCATTCCATATTTTTACACAAGAAGGAAAGAAGCTCTTGGAGTATCTCGTGGTATTTACCTTGTCCTCCCTAAAAGCTCTTTGGTGTCGTAAGTTATACTGTGTGTCATTTCTTGCTGGGATACAGTCTCTCAAGTATTGGGGAGTTTGATCATTGACAATTTTGTAAAAGAGGCACAACCTTCGATACCATCTTCTGTTACTGAGTGATTCCCAGCCGAGTTCCTCAAGTAATCTGTCAGTATTAGTTCCACTCCATGCCCCGCTGACGGCTAAGGCTGCTTGATATTGCGTGGACTCTAGCTTGCGGGAAAGAGGCATGCTTTGCTCATGGTAAATTACATCGCCATAGTCGAGATGTGGCCTGACATACAGCTTGTACATTTGATCAAGAACATCTCGTGATACGTATTTCGAGAGGAATCGGATAATTCCTATCCCTCGCTTGGCCTTAATAATTGCTGCTCTTACATGTTCAGTAAAACTAAGTTTTTCGTCCAATATCATACCAAGATGCTTGTGACTTCCTTCAGAAACAAGTTGGCAATCATTGAAAATCAGAGGGGGTGTTGCTTTTTGGAAGTTTTTGTGGAGAAAATTACTTCTTTTGCCTGCTTAGAAGGATCTGGATTGAAGCTCATCTTCCATTTATAAGCCCAGTTTTGAATAACTGACAAATCATTGTTTAGGGCGTCAGCTGTCCCGTTTATGTTGCTGACCCGCTTAAAAAGAGAAGTATCATCTGCAAAAAGTTTTACTTTTGAGGCCACGCCGTCTGCCAAATCGTTTATATAAGCGAGGAAAAACAATGGTCCAAGGACTGATCCTTGAGGAACACCAGCCTCGATTCGCTCCCAAGAAGACATCTTGCCATTCAAGACAACACGTTGATATCTGTCAGCAAGAAAATTTTGTATCAATGAGTATAGTGGCCCGTGGATGCCATTAGATTTCAATTTTAGCAAGAGACCATCATGCCATACCCTATCAAACGCTTTTGATATATCCAGAAAGACAGCCCTCGTTTCCATACGATCCTCAAAGCCAGTATATATCTCATGGGTTATCGCCAATAATTGGTTGATGGTAGAATCACCTGGGCGGAAGCCAGATTGGTTGGGAGATATTAGTTCATTATCAGATAGATGCTTGTAAATGGCATCAAAAAGAATTTTTTCAAAAAGCTTTCCACAAATGGGTAGAAGTGATATAGGCCTGTAGTTCGATATAACTTGACGATTACCTTTCTTATGAAATGTTCCCCTCTAATTTATTGTATGTTATCCCTGTAAATAACTGAACTGAATAGCCTCAAATTTACTGCATGTGATCCCTCCAATGACATCATACGATACCTCTATGGTACTGGACAACCGCCGCTGCCTTACTGAGCAGCCTTTACGCTGCTGCACAGACGTTCTCCAGGGTGATAATGGACTTATCATATCAAACGCATCATTATTATTATTATCATTATTATTATTATTCATCATTATTATTCATTATTATATATTATCATTATTATTATTATTAAATATCTATTTAAAATAGGCTAAAAAATGAATAGCAAAATTACAGCTAATTAAGACCTACTATTTACAATATATATAATTTACAATAAAACTATTAATATATATTACACACAAATCAGAGTTAAAATCTATCATGTTAGAAACCCAACTTGCGAGATATATACTTTGCAAAGCCTACAGTTGCATTTTCCACCATTCCAACATCTAATTCATTTTTTGAAAAGAGGAAGGCTGTTTGATTGTTTTATTTCTTGCGGTAAAAGCTGCCACAGTTTATTTCCAAGGCAAGTAATGGACTCAACTCCAAAGGACGTAGTTCGTACTTTTGGCAGTTGAGCGTCATCACCATGCCTTAGGCAGTACCTAATGTTGTGTTGCATGAAAATATCCTTCATAAAAGCTAATCTCCATAACGCACACAATTTTAAAGCATTTGATTGTGACCCTCTTCTTGACGTTCGTTCTGTGTATCATGATATTTCCAAAGCATTTGACAGGGTTTGGCATGACGATGTAGCGTCTCAGGAAATCTTCTCTCTCTTATCAAACGTTTTCTTAAGGATAGAAAGCAGCGAGCTGTTTTGAATGGACGGAGTGCTTCTTGGGGATATATCTTGGCAACAGTACCCCAGGGCTCTATTCTAGGGCCCTTATTCTTCCTTGTGTATATAAATGACCTAACGATAAGACTTGAAGTGCAATGTTAAGCTTTTTGCTGATGATAAATCATAATTTACGGTCGCCCAAGATTCTCATTCAGCCGCCAATGACATAACCGTTACTTGGAGGTGATAAGTCAGTGGGTTCATGACTGGAGGATGTCGCTTAATCCTGATCCACGAAAACAAGCTTTGGAACTCATATTTTAAAGGAAAAAGATTAAAGCTGATCATCCAGAAATTCTCTTTAACAACACACCAGTAATGAAAGTAGATGAACATAAACATTTAGGAATTATACCAAATTCAAATTTATCTTCAATCTTTTTCTTCATCGCTTTTCAAATAAATGACGAAAAGATTGAATCTACGGGCAACATCAAATACCTTGGTGTACAAATTGATCCGTTCCTGAATTGGAAAGAGCAAATCAACATTGCTATCGGTAAGATTTCACGACGAATAGGAATGCTCAAATATTCCAAGAAAAATCTTTCTTTGGAAACCATCCAAAAGATGTATCATAATATAGTAGAGTCGCATTTTAGATATTGCTGCTCTGCTTTGGGATGTGCTGGTGATACCATACTTAAAAAATTGCAAAAGCTCCAAAATCGAGCAGCACGTGTCGTTACAAACAGTCAATTCGATCAATCATCGTTGCCATTAATATCACAACTACGGTGGTTAACAGTCAAAGAAATTATTGACTTTGAGACAGCTTGTAAAGCCTTGAATGGGCATGCACCTCCCTACATGCAATCTATGTTTTACAAATGGTCAGATTCTTGCAATCGGACCTTACGTAATACCAGCACTGACCTCAGGATTCCACTGTGTAAGTCCTCAAATGGGCAGCGGAGCTTTTCGTATCGAGGGGTTACTGTTTGGAACAAGTTGAGCTATGAAGTCGAAACTGCTCCTTCGCTAGCTACTTTCAAAACGAGGCTAAAAGCATTTTGAATGATCGAAGAGGTTGATAATCTAATTCAACGTTCAGCACATACGTTTGACTTCCGAGTCCCTTTCTTTTTATATATTTTTCTTTTTTTTATATAGGATCTTCAAGTTGGTTTGTTTATATACTTGTAATTAGGTTATATAAAGTGAACCGTTGAAGAGGGCCTAACCATTCGAAGACAACAGGCATCAATTTGTTCTTTTGCGCTTTTTATTCTTTATTTCAGTGGTGACTAGTTTCGACCACTAGGGCATCTTCAGAGCAACTGATTTATTCAGAGTATCTACCTCTATTTATAGTATATTGTCTGTCCATATAAGGTTAATTAGTTTACAAGAATAATTTTGTCCTTATAGGGTAAAAATGTTCTTGTCGTATATCGTTGTTGTTGTTAGCCTCGTTCTCGTTGTTTTCAGTTGAGTCGTTGTTGTCGTAGGGGTCGCTTCTCGTATCATGGTGTTGTATTTTTGTGCTATGTCACTTGACGTCAGATTGTCTTTCGTCCATCGTTTTACGAGCTTCGCTTTTCCAATTTCATTTTCGGTCCTTCTTTGCAAGTGGTTGATTCCGTGAATCTTAAGCCACCTCGGGTGTACCTTTACCCTGTTCGTTCCGTTCTGTTCGGTTCTTTTCTATGGCGTTGGTCGCTATGCGATGTTTTCGTTTTGAAGTGTTGTTGTTATGATGTTTCTTGTCGTCCGTTGTGTGTCTTCGTAGTCTTGCTTTTGTTGTTGTTGTTGTTGTTGTTGTTGTTGTTGTTGTTATGTGGTTTCTTACCGTTTTGTAGTGTGTCATTCGTAGTCAGATGTTTTCCCTGTGTTGTAAGGTCAGGTGTTGGTGAGTTGCAGTTGTTGTTGTTGTTGTCGTACTTGTTGTATAATAACTGGGTATAAGTGGGCTGCGGTTGAACTGGGGAATTGTGCCCCAGCGGCGACCGCCTCTTAGGATATGCGTGTAGGGGTTCCCTCGCGCGGTGTGTCCGCTGTCTCTCGGGGAGGGGGGCGTCGCTCCGTACCTCGTAGGGAAGGCATGATTTTATCTTGTAAATAATCCACTAAATGTTTTTATTGATTAGCTTTAGGAATTAATTTGTAAATTTTGTAAAGTAGGCCTAAATTAGCTGTAATTTAGCTATTCTTTTTATCTTATTTAGCCTATGCTAAATAAATTGATGATGATGATGATGATGATGATGATGATGATGATGATGATGATGATGATGATGATGATGATGATGATGATGATGATGATGATGATGATGATGATGATGAAGTTGTATTCTTTTGAAGCGCTTCCTGAGTCTTCGTAGCGGGCCATTCGCGTCTGCGTCCAGACGAAATATTATATAAAGTGTAACATTGAAGAGAGCCTAACCATCCGAAGAAAACAGGCATCGATTTGTTCTTTTGTGCTTTTTATTCTTTATTTCAGTGCTGACTAGTTTCGCCCACTAGGGCATCTTCAGAGCAACTGATTTATTCAGAGTATCTACCTCTATTTATAGTATATTGTCTGTCCATATAAGGTTAATTAGTTTACAAGAATAATTTTGTCCTTATAAGGTAAAAATGTTCTTGTCGTATATTGTTGTTGTTGTTAGCCTCGTTCTCGTTGTTTTCAGTTGAGTCGTTGTTGTCATCGTTCATTTTATCTTGTAATTAGGTTAGATATGTTTTTAAGCAGGGCACATTG
The DNA here is from genome assembly GCA_039566865.1 of Aurelia coerulea. Taxonomy (NCBI): domain Eukaryota; kingdom Metazoa; phylum Cnidaria; class Scyphozoa; order Semaeostomeae; family Ulmaridae; genus Aurelia; species Aurelia coerulea. The sequence continues at coordinate 10,165,163 of CM076955.1, read as the reverse complement.
TAAATCAGTTAATTTGTATTTACTGAATGTATTTAACTCTGTTAAAATAAATCAAAATGAAATGAAAAATGAAATGAAATCGTTTTCTGCCCATATCAAATCTGCCATCTCCAAATCAAGAAAGGGTATTGGCTTGCTGAAATATCTCTCAAAATATCTGCCCAGGCATACCCTAAACGAGTTATATAAGCTCTATGTGCGACCTCATCTTGACTACGGGGATATTATTTACCATACTCCGGCGAAAGTATGTGAGTTCAGTGGCAGCATCATTTTGCCGAGCTTAATGGAAAAATTAGAGTCTGTCCAGTATTCTGCTGCGCGAGCAATTACGGGAACATGGAGAGGAATATCACAGGAAAGGCTGTACACAGAACTTGGCTGGGAATAACAAAACTGCCGAAGATGGAGCAGACACCTTACTTTGTTCTACAAGATAATTAATAATCTAACTCCAGTTTATACTAAGGATCCAATGCCACCACTTCAACAGTTACATTACTCTCATTGCTGTCATTGGGCGAATAAAGGCCAGAACAGAAAAATTTTATGCCTAGTTTCTATTCTCATTGCTCATCTGAACGAAATGAACTTGATCCTGAGATTAGACTTGCACCGTCTGTTGCTTTTTTTAAGAGGAAACTTTTATCAATAATCAGACTCCCTGTAAGATCTACCTTTGACATTCATGACTCAACAGGAAACGAACTGCTCTTGGTCCGATCACCGGAATTTTCTCAATTTGCCGACTGAGCGATACTTTCCCTTGATTTGCCGACTGATATTTTTGGCCGGGGGAGGGGGGTGCCACACCCCCGGCACCCCCGATTTAGCTACGGGCCTGATAGAAGTTACTTGAATGCGTTGAAAAGCTTCAATTCTTCACGCAAAATTTTCAACACAACCCCCCAATAAATCCCTTGACCCCCTTAACCCTATAGTGGTTGGGCTATCTGACACGTCCTATTTTGGTTGGGGGGGGGAAAGCCCCCCCCCCCTATCAAACTCTTGACTGGAAATAGATAGAGCAACCAGATTTGGTGTACTAATTGCCCCAGGCATGTAATTTACGAAAATATAAAAATTAACCTAGAATTAGCCGCCATTATTGCTTGCATCAGCATTTTTCTTTGTGTGTTCAAGAAAAGTGGCAAAATCGGTCAAAATCTGGAAAAATGCGATAAAATTCAATTTGGGAGCACAATTTCCATCCAAACATGACAATCATGATAGAATACATCAAGTAGTACTACCCTGCAAAATATCTTTGCAAAATTGTGCAATTTTGCTACTTTTTTCGCGAAAATTAACATTTGAGAAATGGCGATTTTGACAGAGTCAGTTCCAGAAAGTTGTCTCCCTCCCCCTCGTTTGTCAAAATATTTTTATGAAACTTCTTCAGTCATTGCACAATAAGTATAAGCAAAAAGTCAGAAAGTTTCAGGGTCATAATTGTTATCCTGACAGAGTTATAACAAAAAGTCTACTAGGGGGGGGGGGCAAATTTTCCCCCCAATCAAAATAGGGTTAATGAGCCTCTTTGGCTAGAATATATGTATATTTGGTATCATACTATAGCCTCCACATTCAAAACATGCAACAGCATCACCCTTTCCTATGCATGTATTCATTTCGTAAAAATCCCAGAATTTTTAGACTAAACCCCCTTTATCTCGAAAAAGCCCCCCAAAATCGTCGATCAACACCCAGATTCTTAATCCGCGCAAAAAGTGATTTAGAAAGACGTTGTCACGTAAAGTCCCCGCTCGGGTGGTAATACTCCCCCTTCACCCTCTGGACTACAGAGGTTCTAAATCTTTACAAATGTCGGTGTAAAATGCTACCTAATTCTTTGATTTAGAAATGTGATGACGCCACATCCTCAAATGAGTAAATATGGAATATGCTATATTTAAAAGAAATATCAAGGATTTAAGAACAAATCCTACGGTATGATAACGGCAAAGTAGCTAAGTTTGCTTCAAGTCATTCAGTTCAAAGAAACATTTTTTCGAATTTTACACCGACAGTTCTAAAGATTTGGAACTTATGCTACAAACAACAATTTCTCGAGACGAATCAAGCAAGGCAGTACAAGATTACAGAAAAAGAGAGTTTCGATTTGCTAGAATAACTTGAGCAGTGTCTCAATAAAAACTTCCAATACTTATTGTTCATCAATTTTTGGTGCAATCTTAGTTAAAAGGAAAATCTTTCATCAAGAAATAGCGCGTATCATACGTACGTTTTGTGAGCAGCTCTCAAATCGAGTTGTCTTTCAGAAACGACTACCGCCAAACACAGGTTGATATTTGCCAACGAAGATATTCGTTAACTAGTCATTCAGCAGGCTTTTAGCAGGTACTAACTTGAGATGCTCGGTCCTATGAGCTGTACTTCACTGTACTTAAGAAATTTTCTCAATATGGACTGTAATAAAATTCGATTGATTCAATATATATCAAAGACCTTTTCCTTCTCACTTGACACTCAAATCTGATCTATGTCCTCAGAAATACACTCCATAAGCAAAGTTCTTAAAAACTGTAAATATAAAGAAATATATGACAAAGCTTTTGAGTACGTTTCCTGTCACTCATCAATTATTGATAAAGTTTTATTTTCTGGCAGGTATGAATTCAATTAGCAATCAAAATTTTGCGAAAATGTTGAATAGTTGCTTCTCAGTCAGTCTACTTTATGCTGATTGTGAGCAGCCGTCAAATATCATAATTGTTCGCTTATTGTTTTATGCACGAGAACAAAACTAATGAAACAAGTGAAAATGGCTCCAATGCTCTATTCAATAACCTCACAACCTGCCCTGATCGATCACTAGTTATGTCGATCGCCTGTACATGGATAAACTGCTTTAAAGTTAGCACACAGTCATCGACAAATGTGTTTGGCAACGTTTTTTCCCCAGTCACAAAAACATTCAGCAGATTATGATAAATCTATTGATAAGTGTAATGGCTCTAAATAGACAGAAATATCAGGTGATTAGAAAAAGTCCTTGCTTGAAATAAATATCGCAAAGAATTCGTTCTATATTTATTGTGAAATTTTGTTGCCTTCGTAGTGGAGCTCTCTCAGTTGCCTTTGGTATGTATTAATTACCTTGTAAAATCAAGGAGGACTTCGCCAGAAAATTCACTTCATTTTTGCGATGGAACATGCATCAAATTTGTCATCAAATGTGGCGTAAAGCATAATAGCTGAACAGAGTTTTCACATCCCAACTTTGCATGTACATTGCAAATCTCACCCAGTTTATGAAATTGAATAGAAAAAAATGATAGAGAGAATCTTGCATCTCCAAATGCTACTTAGCTTTAAGTTGCAAAATGTATTGGCAAATTGTTATGTTCAGAATGAAATTTTGAATCAATCGGGCCTCTCATAGTCAAGCAGCAGCATGTAGGCCTCAGTTCAAAACAGTAAAATACACGAAAAACAACCAACATTTTCAACCCAGCCTGCCTCGATTGGTATAGCCAACCTCGATTGGTATAGCAAATCAAATTTGAGGGTTGATTGGCCGAGCGGCTTATACATTTTCGGTCAGGTGACCGAAGTTAAGTTGAATGAGGTCAAACTCCGGATGGGTGACCTCAGGGGCCTCACCTCGCCATCCTTCGGAAAGGACTTTAAACTAAGGGTCCCATGCCTGGATGCAGCAGGCAAAGTGGGCTTAAATTAGCTTTAAATAGCTAGAAATGCTTGTTGGCCCACTCAAAATAAATTACTGAAGAAAAATCAAGTACAAGGCACAATGACAGCTACAAACACGGCATTCTTGGCATTGTTTTATATCAGCACTTAAAAATTTACATTACAAGATTCTTATTACACTACCTGCAAAATACTTTACAATACCACAAAGACGATACAAAGAGGAGAAAAAGATCATGTCTGCCCCGTAGCATGAACATGAACAAAAGTGCAAAAACTATATATAACTACTGCGAGCATAGGGCTCAAATATTTCGAGTCTTTAAAAAGGTGGGTGTAAAATTCTTTGACATTGTTCTTTGAAATGAATGGCTTGAAAGGAACTACTGTTACTTTTTGTTGTAAATCTGCCGTGGAAATTTTTTGATCTCTTGATATTTTTTCAAAATGGCGGCAATTTAATTACTTTCGAAAAATTTCATGAAAAATTTTGAAAGATGAAAAGTGATATGACCTTCAAAAAACCATAGTTTATGAAGGTCGAAAATACAGTGGCAAGTAGAAATCTGTAGCTTTTCTGGTCTAGGATTTAGAGATTTGATGACGTCATAGCCTCGAATTTAATAAGTGCCGCCATTTTGAAACTAATCAAGATATCAACAAATTTCCACGGCAGATTTACAGTAAAACATCCTAAGTTCCTTTCAAGATATTTTATCAAAAGAAAACTGCAATACAAATTTACACCGACCATTTTGAAGATTTGAACCCTAGGTTACTACTACTACAAAAGGAAAATTTACAAAAAAGGGGACTTGGCGGTTGCTTGACGGATTGCAGAAATTAGAAGGAATTTAATCAAATCGACCAGTTTCATAGATAAAATGTAGAGTTAACTCAAGGATATTTCTATCAATTTCATCAGGGAGGTCGTTATCACCATACATTAAAAGTTTTTGCGCTAAAACCTCGCTTGAACGATCCCCGGCATTGATAGATCTTCAGCGCGATCTAAAAAACCTCAGCTAGCTAGCTAGATCACGACTTACTACCACAAAGCAAATGTTATCAACGAAATGTTTGTATCGAGCATTTTGCTGGAAGTCCAAGCTATCGTTTATAATGTTGCTCGGTCAATTTAGGCAATGACTAGACTGATTACATGTTCGTAATTATCTTCGTAGTTGATAGACTGATGGACGCTCAAACTACTACTGATGGACATTCACATTGAAAATTAGGTTGAAATTGTTTCCCTCCATTTCGTGTCCGGATATGGAAATCTTAGCAACACTGTACGAAAAGCTGAGTGCTCCAGGCATTGGCGGATGGGCATAAGTTGCCAGCTCAAACCCCTGTTGCTTAAACGCCTCAAAATTCAAGTTTGCAGTGATATTAGCCATGAAAAAAGTGACTCTCTAAATACCTTCTTTACTAACCATCTACTTATACTGCAACCAACAAGAGTTACTGATTCAACATCAACCTTCATTAATAATATTTTTTCAGATGATGTATCAAGTAAAGTTACAGGTGCAAAGATCCAAATCTCAGATCACTTCCCTCAGTTTTCTATCCACAAAAACTCTGCACCCGACTACAACAATTGTTCCCATCCTGTTTATGATTACAAAAAACTTTAATCAATTCCAATTTCTTGACGAATATCAGAATATGGATTTTGGATTTTTAGATTCTGAAGAGCAGAATGTAGATGGCAAGTTTGATGAATTTTTAGGAAATCTCAATCAACTAGTTTGTAAACATCGCCCCAAAAAGAAACTAAACAAAAACTCTGAAACTCAGAGAAAAACCTTGCATAATAATCAAATTTAGCAGATGATGAGGATCAGGGACAAGAAGCGCTTTCAACGATTTAAACAAACTGACTCTCCTGAAAATGACTCCTTTTATAAACAATTTCGTAATCGAGAGCTAAAAACTACTGGGTGAGTCAGAAAAAAGAATCCCCGTTTGAAAGGTTACGGCTCCCTGGATATCAAGACAATGATATCGGCAAATGTATAGTTTAATGGTAGAAATGTTCAAATCTACTATAAAATTTACATGACTGAAATTGGCCACTCCATTCTGAAATTATGCGGGATTTTCTCCAGAAAGCCTCTTCAAAACCTTCAAAATGTGCCCAAAATCATGAACAGATTTCCCTAACATTTCTGCCTTACAATGGCCTTACAGCAATGACTTGTGAACGCTTTAGCACGTGCTATCCTCTTGGGAGGATAAACAAGTCCCCCCCCTGGTATCGATGACCTATTCAGGGGAGCATAGGAATCATTCGTCGTACATAGCCGATTGCTCGTGGCCCATGGTCGAAACCGCCAAAGCCTCATTTTCACGGACCAATCAGACGGCTAAAAAGCGAAGGAGACAAAAGAAACCCGTAAAGATTTTTCTAAATTTTACCTACCTTCATAAAACGCACCCAGGACAAAAACCGCTCGACATTTCCCGAATTTTTTTAAAGCAATACTCTCCAGATGTTTGGGAGTACAAATTTGGATGCCGGTTAAAATACTTCCAGGATTGGCGGAGTTATGGCCACAAACAAACCGATAAGGCACTGAACCTTAAACAATAGAAATTCTGGCCGGGAGACAATAGTAATAACAATAGTGATTGTTGTAAGAATGACCCGAAAACACCACAATCTGCGTTTTCAAATTTTCTTGCTATTGTCTTTCGCTAAATTTTCTCTTATTCAACAGGGGCGGATCCAGACCGGTTTCACCGGTTTCCGTGCATCGGTCAGATTTCCAAACCTAAGATAAATTTGTATTATCTGCCGGGTATCTGCCTAACTTTACAAAAAAGTAAAATAACTTGAACCTATTTTCACTCCACAAACCAGTTTCAAGTCAGAAGGTGATAGTCTTCATAGACATGACATAGGGTACCTGTACACAAAATTTCTCATAAACAATCAGCAACCTACATATGGCAGTTATTTGGCTTTATTTGCTATGGTTCTCCAGGAGGTATGTGATTCGAAACCTGCGTTATCAGTTTCAAGTTGCGCAACAGATTTGCACATTTTATTCGCTTTGAATGGCTGTGACGTTCCCAATTGTTTTGATATCAAGTCCTTGTAATCTGATGAACCAATAAGGGTTGAGTGAACCTGTCCAGCGACTTCCGTGAACCGGTCGGCAATTGTTTGAAATCAGTGAACCTGTGTCGATTAGGAAGTAAACCGTTTCTGAAGGAAGTAAAATATGTTTGGAAAGGAAGTAGATTTTCATCGAATAGAACAAGAACGAGAAGGGCCAGCAGACGGCAATGGCTGACCCAGAAAAGGAAGATGTTTATCGACTTCAAATTGCCATCGAAGAGAAGAGTGAAGGAGAGATACAGCGCATAAACCAAAAATACGAGTATATTTTAGGTTTTGAAGTTGAAGGAAGGCGTAGAGAATTTAAGGGTCTGAGGGGTGACGAACATCGATGTGCACAGACATTCGTCGATAAAGTTATTATGCAGAGGATGGGGGTGGAAATTACACGGAAGAGACCTGCAGCCCATCATTATTTATGTAAAAGGGCGTTGCCCTTGTTTTCCGAGAGTCTAACGGGCGTGGTCACGAAAAATTTTTCTGGGGGCTTCGCCACCAGACCTCCTTTTCTGCCCATATAAACCGGTCAGAATTCAGGGCTGGATCCGCCCCTGTTCAAGATTCAATGCACCTACGGTTTCTATGTGAATTGAAAAAGTCTACAAATGCTTGTTCGCGCATTTCAAGTCATGTTGCAATACTCTAGGGAAGTTTCTGTATTGTACTACTTTTTGCATTCATGGCTCAAGTTTGTTCGTTGCGAGAGGTTTTATCAAGAGGCTTTATCACCTGACTTGAAGTGGCGAAAACTTGCCTCGACAAGCCTTCGCCAATTTTGTCTATTGGAGAGGCAATAACTCCGCCAATCCTGGAGATATTTTAACCGGCATCCAACCTTTTACTCCCAAACATCTGTAGAGTAGATTGCTTTAAAAAAATTCGGGAAATCTCAAGCAGTTTTTTGTCCTGGTTGCGTTTTATGAAGGTAGGTAAAATTTAGAAAAATCTTCACGGGTTTCTTTTGTCTCCTTCGCTTTTTAGCCGTCTGATTGGTCCGTGAAAATGAGGCCTTGGCGGTTTCGGCCATGGGCCACGAGCATTTGGCTATGTACGACGAATGATTCCTATGTTATTCAGGGGGATTCCATTCTCCCAAGAGGACAAAATACATGAATTTATGTGAGTGTCATCAATTTTAGGAAGGAAAATGTGATCATTGTTTTCATTCGTTTTTGCAGGTTTTTGCAGGGGCTTTCTGCAGAAAATCACCCATATCCACGGGAAGAAATGGCCGATTAAGGTAACTCTGCGTTCCGCTCTAGTGCACAGCGAGATGTCGTTTCGCAAAACCACTCTCCCCAGAAAACAGTTAATTTCTCCAATATTATTCGGCCTATCGAAAAGCGGTAAAAAGGATGTTGTTCTGTATTATCTGGGCAATCCAAAGATGTATAAATCGCAATATTTCCGTCAACCCTGATTTCGCAAATCCTAGTTCTAATCTTTTTGCTAATTTTGAGAAAAGTGAATTTATCTCCAAAACTACTCGAAAAATGTTCGATTTTTTTTCGTTCCATCTTTAGCTACAATCCTGGCCAAAAGAAACCGGGACACAGGCAAATTTCAGTGTCTTCATGATGTTTCCTAAAATATCGAGGAGAAAACATACGTTTAGAGTCTCCAAATCCCCCCTCCCCCTATTTCAATGTTGAGATGGTCGAATGGCGTTTGATTCAATCAACTTTGAAACGGGGGGAGCGAGGGGCACGTAATCAAAGAGCGAAGTAGTGCAATTTTATGATTTGTCCCAAGTATTTTGGCCAAGATTGTCTGAAAAATTGCTATCACTACCTATCATATATGTTTCTATGAATCCAAATTTACTTGTATCAGACAAGCTCTTTTACTATGAATGGATAGCCACTAACTGTGGGCTTAACTCCAGAGTACTTCAGATGTTAATGTTTTCATTGTTACTGATTCATCCATCAGAACTATGACGTCATCAAATTATGCAAAATTTTCCCATTACGTTCAGCGAGACTTCCCTTGTACACGAAACCTGCCAATAATTTTCGTTTGAAAACATCACACTTATCAGAGAGAACTGGAAAACAAAGTTCCTTTTGAATCAGAGCAAATTCTGCGCCTCCGCAGTGCAATTGTCTTATTTTCAAATGCACCGTTAGCCAATTCTGTAACTATTCATTCATTTTCAATGAGATTAAATTCGCTCCACCAAACCTGCATTCACCCTGGACGGCATTGAATGGTCTATTGTGCCCGATGAATTGTAATCCAGAACTTTTTGTTGAAGAATAATAAACCTGTTGCGGGGCAACCGGGCGGATTCTCGATATCTGGAACATTGAGAAAGGATCCAAATTTGTCAACGCTGCTCCCTACTTTAAACATTAATAACGTCGGCAACGTTTGCCCTATTCTAACAAATTTTGTCTCATTCTAATGAGAAAAATGAGCTTTATTAGCCTATAGTCAGTATTTGCATCGATATTTTCGTGAAATATGATTTCTGACGGTTCTCAATGGACTTTAAAAGAAACTTATCCGGAATTGTTTATTTTAAGTTTTTTAATTTTGGAGCGCCGTGAGATTTCCACCTTCCAGGCAATTTTTACTTGTTTTTTTTTGCATGAATAGGAAGACTTTGATGTTCAAATGTGGAATCAATCGAATTTACCAAAAAAGCGTGACTTATCCCAAAATTATGGGGCATTTTTCTTTGGAGCGCAGTTGGGAGAACCGAAGAATTCACAAGAAACCGGACCTCAAACAATGACCCAAAAAGCTTTCTTGCAATGATAAGTCATTTTCAAAGAGCAGCGGAGTAGACAATCTTGCGATAGCGGAAGGAAGCTCAGGATCCTAGTGTTTGTCACTTTTTATAAGGGAATCTTTATTTGAGTGAAAATTGCAGCAATTTTGCCACGCCCATTTTCAAGAAGGTGCTCAGCGAATTTAGCGAACAACGCCTATTTCGGCATAGATAGCTGAGAACTCACTTCTTGTGTCGGGGATGACGGTGTTAAAATTTCACACAGAAATCTCTATCGGTTCTCAAGATATGAGTTGTTATTTGTTAACAATCATTTTCAGACAATCCTGGCCAAAAGAAGCTGGGACACAGGCAAATTTCAGTGTCTTCATGATGTTTCTTAAAATATCGAGGAGAAAACATACGTTTAGAGTCTCCAAATCCCCCCTCCCCCCTATTTCAATGTTGAGAAGGTCGAATGGCGTTTGATTCAAGCAGATTTGAAACGGGGGGAGCGAAGGGCACGTAATCAAAGACCGAAGTAGTGCAATGTTATGATTTGTCCCAAGTATTTTGGCCAAGATTGTAGGTTGTTGATCTACAACTGTGCCAAGTCTGATTGAAAAAGTTAGGCTAGATTTCCTGCAATCGAATTTTGTATTTCTGTTTACTTTTCGACAGCGAAATGGAGAAACCTTGGTCAACAGATTACCATGCTAATACGCTTGCCAAAGCTCAGGCTTGAAATAACTTTCAGAAGCTTTTCCATTGGCAAACAAATGAACGTCATCTTTTGGGAATACCGTACGCAGGTTTCAAAAGACATCCTTAGTGCGCTTGTAAAAGTATCACTTGCATCTATTGATTGAAAATTACTGATTTTTACCAGCAACTTAACGAACCCATGCTTTGGGTGTCTTTCGAGACTTTCGTAAGCATTCACAGATTATCAATTTCTTTTATTTAGAGTCCACAATGAGCATAGATCTTAGATCAAGAACTAATTTTTTTGCAAAAACATTCTACGGGCGTTCAAATCGTTATGCATGGGCTAAACTGTTGACCAACGCTTTTCCCCTTCGATGTCGAAAAGTAAACAGAAATGTAAAATTCGATTGCTGGAAATCTACAATCAGTTGCAAAATTGTTGAGCCATTGACAAAAAATAAGGTTTTTTGCCCCCCCCCCCTCCCCCCGTTGCAATGTTGATCGGAAACAAAGGCGACTTTTCTGTTGGCAACTAACGATTTACAACTTTTCCGACTGATTTCAACATTGCAAAGGGGGGGGGGGACGGGAGGCACAGTGCCAAAAAACCATATTTTGTAGAATGGCTCAACGATTGTCTGAAAGGGCTAAATTTTCAAATGCGCATTACTCAAAAGGTTCTTGTGCCATTGTGTTCTAATTTAGTCAGCATTTGTAACCTAACGAGGTTTTCATGGCAACAAACTTTGAAGATTCTAATGCAAGAAATAAAACATTTTGGAGCTTTTAAAAAAACTGAATTTTGTATTGATACCGTACCTAATGACTGTTTTGTTCGATGGAGAAGTGCGCTGTGTCGAGGAAAAGCAATAAATAACAAATTAAACATTGTTCCAAACAAATTCAGCTTTTCATATCATTGTTTATCATTTTTCATGCAAAACTATCAATTATTTCGACCAAAAAGTCGGCACGATTTCCCATTGAAGTTAGCGCTCTGTGCGGATACAGGCAATGTATTTCCCCCTTTTCCCCTTATTGCCTTCTCCACCATGCTGAGCTTTTGTGGTGAAACTTTACCTGGTGATTGTACGATAAATGCAGATTAGAATGAAATTCTAATCGGAGTTAAAGCAACGAACATGCTGTTTACTGTTTATTACGCCTCTGGCGATTTGCAATACCATAGATTTTAACTCTCTGGAGATGGCATGTGTTTTATTATCTACGTGCTCATTGATAATCATGCATGTGGCATGGTTTCTTCTTGCAGTATAAAACAGAGCTTGATTTGAGAATTTAGTAAATTTTGCACACTCGTGCGGAGTGGTTGCAAATTAATTCTAAAAGTCTCGACAGCAAGTCGAGCAGTGGGTGTTAAAAATGGCCTTCGGGCTGGCTTGTGTGTATGCGTGTTACGTGTGTGTGGCCTTCGAGCCATATGTTTTCCTTTTCAGCAAAGTTGGCAGGCCATTTTGCAGGCCAGTTTGTGGCAGTAATGCGATTCTACTTTGGCTTAGCATGAGGCATGGAGCCTCAGATTTGGTAAGAAACTTCGTTTTCATTTAAATGATGTGCTCTTTCGCCTCTGGTTGGCAATGCAGGTATTTCAAAGTATCATCCTAGCTATCGCTTACCAGGGTTGCATTTTCTCATCTTAATCACGTTTCGACCCTGTTTCGTATTCGGGTCTTGCGTTTTTTCTCTCCTCTTGGTAAGGGTTGGGGGGAACACTGCGCTTCATTTCACTTCATTTCCTCGCTTCGTGTTCTGTGGCGGGAAAAATGAAGGTTTTCCGTCCAACCCTACCTTCGGGAGGGTTATTTGTTTTTCGGGAGATGGGCTAGTTCCCTCTAAGCCCAACTTGCCCTAATGATGAGAAAATGCAACCTTGTGTTTGTCCGATGCTTATGAGGAAATATTCACGATAAGGTTGAAATATATCTGAAGGGCAGCCAAGCCCCAGCAGCGTTGGGTCTATTCATGGGAGTGTAGCTTTAATACGCAACTACGAAACGTCTTTGATATCTAACAATGTATGACGTATCTGGAAGGTCCGATTGATGATAAAGGTCTATTGAATCGTTTTGTTCGAACTATTCGTTGTCCCTTTTGTTGCTGTACCGTTATAATTATCAAGGAAAGTTTATAGAGATCCACTGAAGCATTTAAACGAAGGTCGCCTGATATTGGGGTTGCAAATAATCATCGTATATTAAATCAGAAAAAAATATTTGGAAATGAAATATTATGTTAAAAGGAGGCAAGATATGTCTATCTTCCTAATGCATGTCAAACTTTTTATGATAGTTGCCAACTAAGATTTTGCGGACAGAGAACACCTTCGAAGACAAATTTATACCAGTTAAAAGTTTAAATTCACTCTCTTTAAAAGTAAAAATAGTGACCGTCGATGTTGTTTACATTCTCTTACGCTGCAAGTGTGGCCGTTTTCATCAAGTTTAAAGGGAATCGACATAGTTAAAAGCTGGCCCGGGCCAGGTCAAAAATATATTCTATTATGCTCGACCACTTTGACGCATCCGGTCTCATTGTGCAGCTGAAGAAACAATGGGTTTGTGGGCGTTTCTTCAGCCTATTTATAGTGGCTACGAGATATAGCTATGTCTATTCCCTTTAAGTGAAAATCAGATTGATAACTCTTTTCCCGTGGCATTGGGCATAAAAGCCAGAATGAAGATAAATTTTTGTTACAGTTATAACGAATTTTTTCACGAACGGTGACAGTGAGTATCGATGAAGCATCGATACTATTGTTGGCCTCGGTTTCAAAATCATGATTTTGTCACAACAGCGCATTTCAAGGTGGTTTTCGTGAATTCTGCACGATCAGGACAATTTTCCAAGTGGGCTTGGCCCAAGTCATAAGATAAACATGTACTGCCATTTTGAAGGTGGTGTCAACGAATTTGATTCGAGCGTTCAAATCTCGCGCTTTTGCTATCAACAAGTTCATCTGAACTTGATTCTTTAAGGGAATGGCTCCAAGGCAATACGTTATCATTGAATGTCCTGAAGACACATGCGATGGTCATTGGATCTCGGCCTAACCTTAAGAAGATTTCGACAAAATCAGTGGAACCACCATTATTTTCTATTGGTGGCTCTGAAGTTGAAATGGTTGATAAGGTCAAGTATTTAGGGATGCAAATTGATAAACATTTAGCTTGGGATGAACATATCCATTTTGTACGATCTAAGGTTTCTCGTGCTATTGGATTTCTTAAATATGCCAAGAAGCTACTTCCAAAAGACACTCTCTCTAAAATGTATCGTGGTATCGTTGAACCGCATCTCCGCTACTGCTGTTCAGTCTGGGGGGCATGTGGGGGGACAGGGTTGCAGGTGCTGCAAAAACTTCAAAACCGCGCAGCTAGAATTGTGACCAACAGCAGTTATGATTCTTCTGCTAGTGCTTTGATTAAAAGTTTGAATTGGCCTACTGTAGCAGATATGATAAAAACCGAGACAGCTTGCATGGTTTACAAATCGATAAATTACCTTGCCCCTGATTACCTGTCAGAAATGTTCATTAAAAATTCGACATGCAGTAGGAAAAATTTGAGAAACACCGCAACTGATCTTCAAGTCCCACTAATCACCCTGTAGAACGTCTGTGCAGTATTGTAGAGGCTGTTCAGTAAGGCAGCGGTTGCCCAGTGCAATACAAGGATCACATGATGTCATTGGTGGGATTACATGCAGTAAATTTTAGGCTATTCAGTTATTTACAGGGATAACATACATTAAATGAGAGGGGAACATAATGTCATTGGAGGGATTGCCTCAGTAAATTTCAGGTTATTCAGTAAATTGTAGGGCTTACATGATGTCGTTGGCGGGATCACATCAGTAAGGTTGAGGCTATTCAGTTACTTACAGGGATAACAAGCAGTGCCGTACAGGGATAACATCGTGTCGTTGCAGGGATGACATCAGTAAAGTAGTGGTTACTCAGTATTCTGCGTGGATAACATCTTGTCGATACAGGGATCACATCAGTTATTTCAAGGTTACTCAGTTACTTACAGGGATAACATCCAGTAAGGCAACGGGATGAACTCGCTAGCTTGGGGAATTTCTTTAGAAATTCTTAACGTGTTTTTGTAAAGAACGGGGGTTATATGAAGTGAATAGCACTACACGTTATTTTTTATAAGAAACTTGGATCAGCACTTGGTACTAAAAGTTTCTTAATTTCACATGAAAATTTCGGTGTTTTAGTAGTAAAAGTTTCTTAATTAGTTTCTTATTTTTTGGGCCTAAAATTGCGGTATTGTTCGAAGTTGAGCCTTCTTCTCGAGAAAAGGCTTCCATTTTGCATTGACATTGTCATCAAGAAGAAGCCATGCACATCAAGGCAAAAATTTACCAATTTTGCAGTTAAAAGTCAAGAAAAGACGAATGTACCTTTGTTAGAGAGACATAGAATAAGAGAGACATACAGAAATAAAGTTTTAGAGTTTCTTAACTGTTCTCGAGCGTAGTCCTAGAGTTTCTTAAATTTTTGGTCATCGTAGTACTAGTTTCTTATAAACCAGTTTCTTATAAAAAAAAAACGTGTACGGATAATCGTGAATTGCATCAAACACAGTCACGCCATAATGTTGTTTGCAGCTTAGGCCTTATCAAGATAAAAATATTGTGGTTTTTTGTGAACATGGATGAAGAGTTTTGTAAATATTTACTACAAGCACCACACAAGAAGAAGTTGACGGAAAACGTTCGCGAAGGAGATATTGAATTAGAATCCTTTATCGATCTAATTGCCCAGATAGAGTCGAGGGGAGGGGAACCGAAATGCAGGAAAGGCCTTGCCGAGGAATTCGACAAGATCAACCCGACACTGTCTTCTGTCATCTGTGACTGCGAGTCCTCTTCAAAGGAATCTTCTTGTGTCTCCAATATGCGAGGCCCACCTCCTGCTTCGTCGCAACGATAATTCAGTCCGGGGAACGGCTTGTTATTGAGCATCAAGCCAGTCGTGAATGGCTTTGGCAATTTCATCGGAGAGTATCAAAATCCTCCGTTTGTCGTTCATGCCATCCAGGCGCTGGGCTGGTGAAAACAATATTGTTCTTCTTCATGATACTTCAATTCAAGATACGTGAAACTCAGCGAGTGTTACCTTGAAGCCAAACAAGAAATACGGAAAAAAGACTGAGCCAGCAGAGAGTTATGGGTCAAGTTTTAGTTTGATAATTAGTCACTGGAGTCATATCAGTCTGGACTCAATTCTTTTTCATTCCCATTCGATTCACACTATATCCAATGTGATCTTAGCCTACGCATTGCTATATTTTTCAAAAGAAGAAAAGATTTTTCAGAATAATGATGAGACACAACACTGGACTGATGTGTTATTCTGCTAATTTGTCACGTAATCTATGCACATTGGCACTAAGCATCTAATCCAATCATTCATGTTTTTATTTTTCAATGTAGTTATTTGTACAACTTTATCCTCCATCATAGGATTAATGACCCCATTAGGAGGAACCATTTCTTGTCAATATCACAGTTTGCAAACCAGTGTTCCGAGCACACAATAACCCCCCATACTCGAAAACAATAGACAATTTACTCATCAGTGCACATGATCCCTCTAGTGCATTGTTTGTATCCCTCGCAGTTACTGAACAACCTTAAAATAACTGATGTAATCCCTTTACCGACACGATGTTATCCCGTTGCCTTACTGGATGTTATCCCTGTAAGTAACTGAGTAACCTTGAAATAACTGATGTGATCCCTGTATCGACAAGATGTTATCCATGCAGAATACTGAGTAACCACTACTTTACTGATGTCATCCCTGCAACGACACGATGTCATCCCTGTACGGCACTGCTTATTATCCCTGTAAGTAACTGAATAGCCTCAACCTTACTGATGTGATCCCGCCAACGACATCATGTAAGCCCTACAATTTACTGAATAACCTGAAATTTACTGAGGCAATCCCTCCAATGACATTATGTTCCCCTCTCATTTACTGTATGTTATCCCTGTAAATAACTGAATAGCCTAAAATTTACTGCATGTAATCCCACCAATGACATCATGTGATCCCTGTATTGCACTGGGCAACCGCTGCCTTACTGAACAGCCTCTACAATACTGCACAGACGTTCTACAGGGTGCTAATGAGAACAAGTAATGGTCAGCGAGCTTTCTCATATCGTGGTGCGGGAGTTTGGAACCTCTTGGGTTGTGAAGTCAAGCAGGCATCCTCATTGAAAGCATTTAAAGAAGCTTTAAAAAATAGTTTATTTATTTATTCATTTGTTCATTATTGTAATTAAATTAGGGTTTTACTTTGTATTTATTTTTAACTTTATTTGTAACGTTTTATGCACGGCCCCCTGAAAAGCAATCAATCGATTGACGGGGTTACCGTGCTTAAAGAAATTAAAATGAAATGAAATGAATGAAAAGAAATTTTAAAGAGATAGTGAAAGGAAATTCAATTGATTTTTCTCGTATGAATCGCATGATCTTTGGATAAAAGATCTTAGAGTTGGAATTTGTCTCAATTCAATACAGCACTTTTTCCTGTTCATTTTCCCCCCTCTTAACTTTTGTTTACTGTTCCTTTGAAAATTGAGAAATAGACCGTCAAATGCAGAGCATTTCTTCTCTTCCAAGTAAAAAACATCATGGAAAAGTTTCCTGATCCATTCACTACATTTTGAGGCTTCATTTCTTGGATGTAAAAATATACGGTACGTTTTCCTGGTAGTGAATTTTGCATTGATAATAACAAGGGGACTTAAATTGAAGATAAAATCGTTGTAAATTGGGAACACTCTCATAACATGCCCTTTTCTCGACATCATGCGCTGGCCTGGGGTGTTCAGAGAATCTATGAATGACATTGCCTATTTTGCGTCAATTGGATAGTGCCACGCCCCTTTTTCAAAATGAACGACAAAATACCTCGATTTTAAGAAAAATCGTTCATTTTTGATAAGTCTCCAAAGGCTTTATTGCTGCCCAAAAGCAAGTCAAAACAGCCCACATGCCTGGATCCAACCAAACTCTAGTTCATCTCGAAAAAGGGTTACAAAATTCTAATGCGCATGTGAGTTACACGCATTTAATCTTTGACCATTTTCAGACAATCAGTTGCAAAATTGTTGAGCCATTGACAAAAAATAAGGTTTTTTGCCCCCTTCCCCTCCCCCCGTTTTTTGCCCCCCAAAGGGGGGACGGGGGGCACAGTGCCAAAAAACCATACTTTTTAGAATGGCTCAACAATTTTGCAACTGATTGTAGCCTAGCTTTTTAAATCAGACTTGGCAAAGTTGTAGATCAACTACTTAGCTAAAAGAGAAACAAAATGGAAACTTTTTCGAGTAGTTTTGGAGGCAAATCCACTTTTCTGAAATCAGCAAAAAGATTTGAGCAAAGATTTGCGAAGCTAGGGTTGATGGAGACATTGCGATTTATACATGTTTCGATTGCCCAGATTATACAGAACAACATCCTTTTTACCACTTTTCGATAGACCGAATAATATTGGAGAAATTAACTGTTTTCTGAGGAGAGTGGTTTTGCGAAACGGCATCTCGCTGTGCACTAGAGCGGAAAGCAGAGTTACCTTAAGGAAGGCCGGGTAAATGAACATGTTGGCAATAAAACGAGACATTTTTCAACATCATTGTTTTGATATTCATGGAGCAGTGGCCTTCGAAGCGGGGATCCTTTTTTCTGACTCACCCGGTAGCAAAACTAAATACTTTCAAAATTACTTTACAGAAAAAAAATCAAATATGAAATTGCCGTGGAAAGGAATTAGAAATGTTATAAAAATGAAAGCAAATAGCAGTGACACTAACTGAATCAAGGAATTAACTGATGGAAATGGGTGTAAAATAACTGAGCCTAACATGATTGCTAACAACTTCGATAGCAATTTCCTTGATGTTGCCAATAAAATCACAAGTAAAATTCCAAAAAATTCAAATTCTTCTTTTAGGTATCTCAATGCTCCAAAAAACCGCAGCTTCAAAAAACACCACAGTCCCAGATGAGGTGTCTTCTATAATCCAGTCACTTAAGAAGAACGAATCTACTGGGCCTAATAGCATTCCGGAAATTCTTGACCCTCGCATCTGTGTAAAGCTCTCCCAGATCATAAATGACTCATTTCAAAATGGTATCTTTCTTGATAAAGTAAAGATTGCCAAGGTTATTCCTATATTTAAGAAAGGTGATGCAGCAAATAACTCAAATTACAGACCCATATCATTACTATCAATTTTCAGTAAGATCTTTAAAAACTCATGCACGAACGCTTGTAAAATTTCTCAGAGCTCCATGACATTCAGTTTCAAATGTAATTTGGTTTCCATAATGGACACTCTACTGACCACGCATTTATTAGTTAAAGTGAAAGAATCAAATGTACTCTGGATTCAAACAGAGTTGGCTGTGGAATCTTTATTGACGTGCAAAAAGCTTTTGATACTGTTGTGCTAAGAATACCATCTTACTAAAGAAACTGAATCACTATGGAATCAGCGGCACCTCATTCCTGTGGTTTCAATCCTACCTGACTGATCGATAGCAGTATGTTTCAGTCAACAATTATTTATCTGAACTTGGAGGCATTACATGTGGTGTTCCTCAAGCTCTGTAATTGGCCCTTTACTTTTTCTAACTTATATCAATGACCTCCCTGATGCATCCAAAGTTCTCTCGTTATTCCTATTTGTAGATAGATATAAACATTTACCAGGAATCTAAATATAAAAACAAGCTCAAAGATAAAACAAACAAAGAACTGCTGAAAGTAAAGTCATGGTTTGAGATAAATAAGCTAGCTCTAAACATTGGAAAAACAAATTTTGTTGTATTTCACTCATCTAGAAGTAAATTGCCTGATGATATGCACATTAGATTTGGTACAAAGCCAGTTACCAGTTACTAGGGCTGGATATGTTAAATTTTTAGGTGTCCTGATGAATGAGCATCTCTCTTGGAAATCCCATGTTACTGAACTAACCAAGGAGCTTTCAAGGACAACTGGGATCTTGTTCGAGATCAGGCACTTCTGAAAAATCTCTACTATTCCATATTCTCTTCTTTTCTAAGCTATGGCTCTTCTACTTGGGGACTCTCCTATGGTACATACCTTGCACCCATACATATCTGGCATCTGTCGTCGAACAGAGCGGTCATGTGAAAACCGTGCTCCGGCAAAAGTGGGAAAATTTAATGGTTTTAGTACGAGAAACAAAGTAATATAGCTTGTAACAGTATGGTGTGAATAATAGTTATTGACGAATAGTGAATAAGAGATAGTGAGAACCTGAATTCACAAGACAAACGGAATAATTTGCTTGGCACATGCTCAAGTGTTAGGCCGCCGCCATCACGAAGCAGCAGCAAGAATACTTCGATGTCAAATTTGACGAACTTAAAAAAACTATGACGACGAAGCACAGTGATCCAGAATGGCAAAATAATGTAATAAATGCCGAAAAATGAATGTTCTCACAGCCAATTGCACTGTAGCTCAATTGAAAGAGCAATGATTGGCAGCTAAAATAAAAAAGGAATTATTAAAATCGGACTTATGAGAGCCAAGAAACAGATTTTTAAAGTTTCAAGAAATCACAAGTTTACAAATTTCATATGGAGAATACAATTAACACTTGATTTAGGCTAACTTCAAAATTCAATTTCTCTGCTCAAACAGCTCCGATTCTTGAAATTATTTTTTTATTTTGATTGTACACATCTCAGCATTATGTGTCTTTCATTTCATCGAAAACGAGTGGAAAATTTTTGCAAACTTTGCGAATTACTACAAGTACCATATTTGAGGATAAAAACCGATATTTAGGTAGAAACAGTTGAGAATCTAAAGGACGGGGTCAAACGGTGTCTTAGCAAAAAATATTACAATTAACTAGAACATTTTTCGAGTGCGCGTGCTAAAGGTTATCTTTGGGAACCTTCTGCAAAAAATTCTATGGCCGTTTTAGAATGTGTGGTCATTTCTTTAAAATGACATGTGGTCGTTACTGAAACCACTGTTGTTTTACATTAACTGAATTGATATTTTAGATAACGCCCTAAACTCATTTCAGATTAAATACAAGTCATGCAGGTGAATTCTAGAAACTAGGATGAATTAAAGAAACTAAAAATCAAAATACAGTAATGTATAGTGGATTGAAAAACCAGGAACTCTACTCTTTGTGACGTCTGGTTTCAATACTGCATCAAATCATATCAAAATCATATCAAAAACAGAGGCACAACATTCTTTCATATCACAGTTATAAATACAAAGACTTCTCCAATGCTTCTTCTTGAGTTTTAGTATCATAAGACATCTCATTGACTTTTGGCGTAGTTTGTAGAATATGGCTCGCTTTTGCTACATTCTGGCCAGATGTTATGAGCATTCTGACAAAACGTCATGGATGTCATGTTGCACAAACGCTTGTCTTGCACGGAATCCTGGGTCAATTTGAAAGCTGTGAACATGTTTGTTCCAGGCGTTACTTAGGACTGCTTTCAAACCATACACCTATCGGAAAGCCTTTTTTCAAAATTCAAGCAGCTCCCAGTTATGGGCAAGCATCTGGTGTATAGTAAGGAAATCTATTCTCTTCCGAGTGGAAATGTATTGCTAAGTGCAGCATCATATCATAGGCGAAAAGCTTCTGTCTATCAACGTTGACAGTCTTAGTGGTGTCTCTGGTGTCTGCCGTCTCGGAAACTGCGAGGCAAACGTCGAAGTGGCACCACAGAAGCGCAAAATGTGCCCTGTCCTCATAACTATCAAATCAATCAGATCAATTACCATTTGTTCTCGTTCTGAAGAAAGTACGGCCAAAATCAGTCAACTACAACTATGAGAAAGCATCAGGTCAAGAGGAAGCATTAGGTCTAGTCTGACAGTGATAAGAAAGAACGTGGTGCTTCGGAATTGAATTTGACATGATTGATACAGTGTCGGGTTCAGTCGTCACAAAGAGTAGAGTTCCTGGTTCTTCAGTCCACTATACGTTACTGTATTTTGATTTTTAGTTTCTTCAATTCATCCTAGTTTCAAGAATTCAGCTGAATGACTTGTCTTTAATTTGCAATGAGTTTAGGGCATTATCTAGAATATCAATTCTTAATGTAAAACAACAGTGGTTTCAGTAACGACCACATGTCATTTTAAAGAAATGACCACACATTCTAAAACGGCCATAGAATTTTTTTGCAGAAGGTTCCCAAAGATAACCTTTAGCACGCGCACTCGAAAAATGTTCTAGTTAATTGTAATATTTTTTGCTAAGACACCGTTTGACCCCGTCCTTTAGATTCTCAACTGTTTCTACCTAAATATCGGTTTTTATCCTCAAATATGGTACTTGTAGTAATTCGCAAAATTCGCAAAAAATTTTCCACTCGTTTTCGATGAAATGAAAGACACATAATGCTGAGATGTATACAATCAAAATAAAAAAATAATTTCAAGAATCGGAGCTGTTTGAGCAGAGAAATTGAATTTTGAAGTTGGCCTAAATCAAGTGTTAATTGTATTCTCCATATGAAATTTGTAAACTTGTGATTTCTTGAAACTTTAAAAATCTGTTTCTTGGCTCTCATAAGTCCGATTTTAATAATTCCTTTTTTATTTTGACTGCCAATCATTGCTCTTTCAAATGAGCCACAGCGTGATTGATTTTGAGAATTTTCATTTTTCGGCATTTATTACACTTGCTGGATTACTGTGGCAATGCGTCCAAGATTTGCATGAGACAATTGTCTCTGAAGTCGGATATAAATTTGCAGACTGTTGCCTAGACGCACACGAATGCAGGGAGGTCAGACAGCCCAGATCGCATGTCGTCCTTCCCAATGAAAAGTTTCTACTAAGGAACCGTCCAGAAACCGAGTTCAATTTTCCTACAAAGCAAAACGAAACCCTTTGATTGCCGATTTTTGCATCCAAATATTGTTTGACAGATATATTTTCTACCATTTCATTGATATTTCTAGTAACCACCAATTTTGAAGTATCATCTTTTCAGAAACTTATTTTAGCTCGTAAGTCCAAGTCAGGCCTAGGCCTATGGGTCCTATGGCTGTTCCTAGACTAAACAATGAAAACTGTAAGCGTCTATACAAGATATTTTGTGAGATCATTTGGGCATTTTCATCTGCTGTTTGAGCTAAATGAAAAGATTTAATATAATGTTTAGGGTTAACGTTCATTGGGCTGCATGCTCTTTAGAAGAGAAAAAAGCAATTCTTGAATTCATTTTGATGTACTTTTGTCTCGCTATTTGTGATCGTCTTGATATATTTTAGCACTGATCCTTTGTTTCAATGTAGCAACTAAAAGTTGACATGATTGAATTTCTACCGTTCTACGAGTCGAATATAAATGAAGAGAATTAAAGATCTACGAACCTCGAGCAACCTTCTTTCTTGTTGTAGTTCCTAAGCATATTTATGAGTTCTGGCACTCGAACATCATCAAAATGTTGTTTACTGTCTCTGAGGAAAGCGAGACAAATCAGAAACGATGACAGAAGTATTCTGCCCGTTTTGATGAACAGTGACTTGCAGCAACAATCTATACTTCCACACAAAATAAATATGAAGTTATTCCAGCTTTATATTCTTCGTAAAATATTTTTTTGGCTTCTTGTTGCAACTGTAAATCCCACCTCAAATCAAACTCGATTTAGAAAAAACGTGTAACAGGACTTTGGTCATGTGACAACTGCACTCCTTCCTAAACTTTTAGTCATTAAGCTTCTTTTTGAACATTAAACACTATCTCTATTAACTGCTTTTTTTTAAACTAATGATATTTTTATAGAATATCATTGTAATATTGACCAAAATTGTAGCAGAAGTATGGAAGTATAAGTTATAAATATTTTTAGATGTCGCTTAAAAGAGAAAGAAAAGTGTATCAGCTCTTCTTTGATTGGGGTGTTTCTTGGGGGGGGGGGGGGGTGAAAAGCTGTCTGAAGCATACTGCAAGTACAATCCATGGAAATCCCCACAAAGATGCGATGCCAGCCGAGCGTTGGGCTGCAAACTGCAAACCTATCCACCTAGCAATAACGATCCTTGCAGTGTAAGTGTCGGATCACAACTCAAAATAAAACTGGTTCAGGATAACAGAGATCACGATGTAAGAAATAGTTACTTTTCTTCGTGTCATCCAATAAAATATTTTTAATCCCCCTCCCACCATACAGTCTTTTTATAAGAATACTGTAAATTTTGTCCAGCCTCAATACTGTTAAGACTTTTTCGTTTTGAACCTGAATATATTCTTAGAATATTCATATCAGTCATGCGATTCTCTGTTATGAACATCGCAAAACAGGCAACTGCTGAAAATGGGACACAAATATGCGAGTTGAGGCTGACATATTCTTATAATATTGTGAAAAATTTGATGATTCTGGAAGAAACTAAGAATTTGGGCCAGTAAAATTATCAGATTCATATTTACTTCCTGTGCCATCCTTAATATTTCAAAACAAATCTTTTTGGAAGCCTTTCCACTTTTAGACATTACGTACCTTTCAAGTTCTATGATACAGGAAACAAGTGAAACTAAAGTAAACATATGCGAAGGATTTCCTTTACTAAAAAGTACTTTCTCGAGATATCTTTCCAGTACTTGACTTGCTCGGTTTTTTTGGCGATCTGAGCCGCTCTGAGCGTTGAGTTTCTTATAAGCAGTTTCTTACCAAAAATCTATGTGTAGTTTGAGAATTTAATTCTCGTTAAAACATTATTATGAAATTGACAAAAATAGTAACAATAAAATAGATAATTTGAGAGGAAGATTAAAGCACTCTATTCTGTGATTAAAGCAGCAGGAAATTCATCATAATTTGGACTCGTGCGGTGATAAGTAGATGCAAGTTATACGCTTTTTGAATTATTTTTAGTACAAGAACCCTACAAAGACTGCAGACCCTTCTCGTTAAGTCCTTCTAATTCATGCAGATTAGCAGGTTCGTGAAACAGGAATATATTTTGAGGTGTGGCAACCTTCAAGGTCCTTGAACCTACCGTGAAAGCTCCATTAAGCCCCATCTCTTTTAAGCCCCCCTCTCTAATAAGCCCCTCCCTTCTGAGCCAAAATTTTTTTATAAGCCCCCTTCTCTATTAAGCCCCCTCTATAAAAATAAATGTACTATTAATTAACATTTTCCTTTCATTGAATGAAATAGTGAATAACTAAAAGTTCAGGAAGGAGTGCAGTTGTCACATGACCTAAGCACTGTTACACGTTATTTCTAAATCGATTTTGATTTGAGGTGGAATTTACAGTTGCAACAAGAAGCCAAAAAAATATTTTACGAAGAATATAAAGCTGGAATAACTTCAAATTTATTTTGTGTGGAAGTATAGATTGTTGCTGCAAGTCACTGTTCATCAAAACGGGCAGAATACTTCTGTCATCGTTTCTGATTTGTCTCGCTTTCCTCAGAGACAGTAAACAACATTTTGATGATGTTCGAGTGCCAGAACTCATAAATATGCTTAGAAACTACTACAAGAAAGAAGGTTGCTCGAGGTTCGTAGATCTTTAATTCTCTTCATTTATATTCGACTCGTAGAACGGTAGAAATTCAATCATGTCAACTTTTAGTTGCTACATTGAAACAAAGGATCAGTGCTAAAATATATCAAGACGATCACAAATAGCGAGACAAAAGTACATCAAAATGAATTCAAGAATTGCTTTTTTCTCTTCTAAAGAGCATGCAGCCCAATTAACGTTAACCCTAAACATTATATTAAATCTTTTCATTTAGCTCAAACAGCAGATGAAAATGCCCAAATGATCTCACAAAATATCTTGTATAGACGCTTACAGTTTTCATTGTTTAGTCTAGGAACAGCCATAGGTCCCATAGGCCTAGGCCTGACTTGGATTTACGAGCTAAAATAAGTTTCTGAAAAGATGATACTTCAAAATTGGTGGTTACTAGAAATATCAATGAAATGGTAGAAAATATATCTGTCAACAATATTTTGATGCAAAAATCGTCAATCAAAAGGTTTCGTTTTGCTTTGTAGGAAAATTGAACTCGGTTTCTGGACGGTTCTTTAGTAGAAACTTTTCAATGGGAAGGACGACATGCGATCTGGGCTGTCTGACCTCCCTGCATTCGTGTGCGTTTAGGCAACAGTCTGCAAATTTATATCCGACTTCAGAGACAAATGAAGTGCTTTCATTTTAAATTTCACTTAATTTCCTGAATGGATTGCAGAATTATGCGCCCAGATGTGGCGTCGGGTCGCAAGGGCCTAAGCATGATTCTGCGATTTTCAAAACTGCCTCGGGTTTCTTTCTCGTCATGTAAAAAAATTTAGAGGAAGCGGATTCAAAAACATATTGCTATTTCGTAATCTCTGAAGTCGAAGGATTCTATCGATATGCACAAAAGATATCTAATATTTTTGTTCGTGCTTAGGAGAGAGGTTTTGTTGCGAAAATAAGCCTCGCAAAACCTGGCGAAATTCGAAGCTGCGTGGTGTCGAAATCTCGAAATCTCCCCCATTTTCCCAGCATGCTTTTCTTTCCGTGAAAAGGTCTATTAAGACTCAAATGAAAGAATAGAAATCCTCGAGTCAAAGACGACACTAATGGAGAAATATATAACATACCTTGAACAAGGCGTAGACGACCAAGAACAGTACAACCGCCGCCTGCGTGTGCGTATCGATGGCATTGCAATGGAAGAGAGAGAATCGGGCGAGAAATGTCTGGCAAAAGTTAAAGCTGTTTTTGCAAAATTGGATGTGAATGTGCCAGATAATGTTATCGACAGAGCCCATCGAATTGGGAAGCCAAGAGTCGTAAAAGGCAAAAATGTGCACAGAATGATAGTAAGATTAACCACATGGAGACACCGCACGGCTGTCTATCGTGCACGGAAGAATTGCTCATCTTACAAAATTAGGCTTGACCTCACGAAGAAAAGGCTCGACCCTGTCACAAGGTTATCTGAGCTGCTGGAATCGAGAAAGCTTGGGTCTGTATTTGCTGACGTCAATTGCAGGTTTAATAATGTTCTGGAAACATTGCCAATTGATAGGGAAAAAGCTCTTAAAATCATTCGTTCATTGGATACTAAAAAAGCCTATGGCTGCGACGAGATCTCTATCTCAATGATAAAAATCTGTGATCATTTAATTGTTGAGTCAATGTGTCTAATTTTTGAAAAATGTCTAGCTACTGGTAAATATCCCTCTATTTGGAAGAAAGCAAACGTATAAAATGGAATGTAGTGGAATATCTGGTGATCTCCTCGCCCTCATTCAAAACTTCCTATCTGATCGCAAGCAGCGCGTTGTACTGAATGGCACAAGCTCGCAATGGAGTACTATCTCTGCTGGTGTTCCACAAGGTTCTGTCTTGGGTCGTCTGTTCTTTTTGGTCTATATTAAAGACTTAGTTGATAATATCAATTGCGATGTCAAGATGTTTGCTGACGATACATCCCTTTTTTCTACTGTAACAAATGAAGCTGTGACTGCAGGGGTGCTGAATAGGGATTTAGAAAAGGCGCGATTATGGGCGTGGCAATGGAAGATGCAGTTTAATGCTGAAAAAACGGAAGAAGTTATTTTCTCCACCAAAAGGCTACGACCACAACATCCTTCATTAAAATTGGGAAATGATGTGATAGTAAATGTGCCTGAGCATAAGCACCTTGGAGTTATTCTTGATTCAAAGAAGGGGGGGGGTTGGAATAGTATCCCACAATGCTTTGCGTACCATTTATATTATTGGAATTGCGCATTGGAATTCGATCAGTCGGAAGTTGTGCACGAGCGCGAAAGGACAAAGCTGTGATGCTGGCCTAAAATAATGGAAGCTTTACGAGATGTCAATTCGCCGATTTTGAAACAAAATAAATCCATCCAAAAGCTTTATAGCATTGACCAACTACCAGGAGAAGATATAGCAGTGAAACCAGACGAGAATATTGTTCAGCATTGTTGTGGGGCACGTATAGTTTCTTTGGACAAATTGGACGAAAACGGCATCTTGTTTTCAGGTGAAATAAAGCTTTAGATGTTGGAACTTAGCGGGACTTAGATGTTTTTCTGGCAGCCAAAGCCTTTCGAAGTATAAATCAAAGCAAAACATTGCTAAGTCCCTTCCCCGTCTGTCAGAAAACGAACAACAAATTTGATAAATATTGGTCGAACTGCGGTACTTAGGCCCACAGTAACTTCCCACAAAAACGGCCGATTAAAGCTTATCGATAACTGACAATAACTGCAATTCATAATAAAATTATGTGTAAATGCCCATTAGTCATAATTCGAATCAATTCACCTACCTAGATTGAATGTTCTGTCTCTACAATGCCAATTTTCAATCCCAGTGCAGAAGTGAACGAAAAATTTTCTGCCATTTGCGAAGTTTTGAAGAACGGCGCTCAAAAACTTCGCGGGGGGCTTTGCCAACCCCCCTGGATTCAAAGCTAAACTTCCACCGTCATATAAAAGAGGCTATTATGAAAGCGAGGCGTGGTATTGGTATGATTCGACACATCTCTAGATATGTCTCGAGAGAGGTACTTGATCAAGTCTACAAGCTTTATGTAAGGCCTCATCTTGACTATGGTGACATAATCTATCACAAGTACGATCCTGATATGAAATTAGATTTAACTAAAAAAATTGAACAGACTCAGTACTCTGCAGCTCTTGCAGTTACTGGAGCTTGGAGAGGTACTAGTAGGCAACGGTTATAGGATGAATTGGGTTGGGAAGATCTCTATAGCAGGCGACGGCACAGAAGACTGTGCCATTTTTACAATTCAAGATTGTAAAAATGTTCTCCAGATTATTTGTTTGCTAAAAATCCATGTGAGCGCCAGATACCTTACAATCTTCGAAACTCTCGGGATTATGACCAAAATGTAGGAAGAACGGCTCGGTTTACAAACACGTACTTTCATAACACACTGTTTGAATGGAATCTATTGACTGATGATATAAAGAATGCCAGCTCTCTTGCAGTGTTTAAGAGCAAGCTACTATAGAGAATACGACCTTTGAAAGGAACTATGTATGGTATTCGCGACCTCGTAGGTATCAAGCGTTTGACGAAACTTCGTGTGGAGTTTAGCTCTCTCAATGCACACAGATTCCGTCATAACTTTGACTGCGTCAGCCCACTGTGCTTGTGTGGTATGGGCAACGAAGATAACGCACATTTGCTCCTGCACTGCCATCGGTTTCGTGTAATGCGTCGTGATCTCCTTGGTCAGCTTTCTGAAGTCCCCGGTCTTGATCTTACAAATATGGACTCAAAAGCATTGTGTGAGTTGCTTCTCTACAGCAGCCCTCAGTTCACTATAATTGACAATAGAATAATCCTAGAAGCAACCATGTCATTCATTTTTTTTTTCTATAACAACAAAACCTAATTCTAAATAAAAGGAAATACTATTTACATGTGCCATTCATGGCGGGGAAAGACACTAGGTCATCTGGTCCCCACCATGGATGACACTTACAATTCAACTGTCAATTTCATAAACAAAAATGAATGAAAGAGAGAAAAAAAAAATAAAAAAATAAAAAAAAAAATTCATACAACACATCAACGATACAACACAGATAAACGTGACAGACAAAAGCCGAGAAAAGGATGCTACACAGGGTGGATATTAGCATGCTGAGATTTTTTTCAATGGAGCCGCTTAGTTTTCTCTATGAACGAAATTGTAGCTTCCAAAATCATTCTGTTTGAGACAATATTTAATTTCTCAGCACCAAACAACAAGAGGTTACCAAGTGCCTCGTTATCCAAAACTGTAACGTCCTATAGCGGGATGTCTCCAAGCTGGCCAAAGAGATCTCTGCGAGCATTTTCAAAAAGAGGGCAGTGCAGGAGGTAATGTTCATTATCCTCATTTGCAACACCGCATATACACAAGGGACTTAAACAATCAAAGTTGTGCCTAAATCGATGCTCATTTAGGGGACTAAAACCGACTCTAAGTCTTGTTAGATTTCTTATACCGGTAATATTATGCACATTATAAACGGATCTACACGGAGGACGTATTTGAGCAAGCAATTTGCGTTTGAACTCCCCAATCGAAACAGAATTTCTGGTATCTTCATCTAGCAGGTTCCATTCGCAGGGAGTACTTTGGAAGTATGCATTGGAAAAACGAACTGTTCTGCTTACAGGCTGCGCGTATGAACGACTTGACCTTAAATGATATGGCACTTCTCGCTCTGAAGGGATTTCATTGAACAAGTAAGCCGGGGACATACTTTTACGCAGGCTGAAAAAATGACACAGTCGTCGATACTATCTTCTTTGGTAAAGATTTTCCCAACCAAGTTCATTGAGAATCCTTTGCCCACTTGTACCTTTCCACGCTCCTGATACCGCTAACGCAGCAGAGTATTGCACTTGCTCTAGCTTTTTAGTGAAGCTTTGCCTCATTTCAGGATCGTGCTTATGATACAAAATGTCACCATAGTCAAGGTGAGGTCTGACGTGAAGCTTATAAACTTGATCGAGTACTTCCCTTTTGACGTACCTGGATAAGTATTTAATGATACCAATACCTTTACGAGCCTTAGCAATAGCTTCTTTGATATGGGTTTGGAAATTTAGTTTGTCATCAAGGATAATACCGAGATGCTTATGTTCGTTCTTCCTTGACACTTCGTCATTTCCTAATATTAGCACAACAATAGCCTAATATTATATGTCATTCATTGAGAGGTCTATGCGGTTGGACTAAATACCAACATTAGCAGCAATCCCTTTCCATCTGAAGTGTAATGTTTGAGATTGTTGTACTGTATTGTAGTGTGAAGTGCAACTTGGGGCTATGTAGAGTGGGGCTGCCTTCTTTTTTGGAATGACTATAATTCGAATGACTATAACAGGACAGTAAATATCAATTTAATTCAATGTAGCAAAACTTAGACGAATGTCCTCAGTCTAGGAGCCGCTCTGCTCTACATGGTTTCTCGTTGTACCTAGAGTGTCTTCTCGTTGTATAGTTTAGTGTCTTTTGGTGGGGAGTAGTGTGGTGTGGTATTGGGTTCTTTTGTTAGCTAAATTAGATTATTGTTTATATTTATTGTAAGAGTCATTCATAGTGGGGACTAGATGACCATGTGTTTTTTCCCGCTATGATTGGCTCAGATTCTTGTATTGTAGTTTTATTTTCTTAGAGATTGATATAAAAAAAGAAAAAAAAATTGCAGGTTGTGTGCAAGAATTAATGAAAAGTTTCACTACTTTGAAATGAAGAGGAATTAATGGAAATCATCCAAGAAGAACAGAGGAAAGCAGTGTCGATGAGTAAAGAGTAACTTGGTTATGAGACACAGATAGTTGGGCATATAGCCCCTTACCTTGTTGTTCTTTTGTGTTAACTTTCGCCAGCTTTCGAGACATTTCTTAATGGAAATGTGAAATTTGTGGTCTGTTCACTCAAACCTGACTACAACTTTAAATGATTGATCTTGAAATGCCTTAAATATATTCTTCCTTGCAAGGCTTGCAAAACAACTTTGTTCCAAGGTTCCTTGTTGATAAGAGCGTCGCCCATTACTCATTATCGCTACGACGAATAGGTAATTACTCCCAATTGTTAGATATCTCCAGGCGGGCAGGCGTTATTTGTCGGGCGTTGGGGATATGCTTGTTGGGTGGTGTCTTCCTGTTTGGCCATTCGGGGTGCATTTTCCGGACATGTGTTCTCAAGGGACAGTGCTCTGCGGCGTGGCCAGACGACGGGCATTTCGCTTGGCGGGCGGGTCTCGGATGTCTGTCGGGGGACGTTTGCACGCTTGGTGAGAGTGAATGTAGTAAACAAATTTTATCAATTGTTCTTAATTGCAGTTGTAAAATTCCTTCGAGACCTCAATTTCAATAACCAACAGGAATCACTTTTTCCAATGCATGAGCACGCCTGCTCAATTTATGGTATGAAAGAGCGAACAAACCATAAAGTATTCTTTCAGTATGCAATGCACGCAAGTAAGAAAGTTTTATAATTCTAAAAATTACTCAAACATTCAAATTGAAACTGAACCCTCTATGGAATACAAGCAAGTTGTAGGCAAACCAGAGAGCTCACTTTTTGCCAAAAATGTCATTTGTCTGGAAATCCACGGTCCCTATGGGTGTAAAATGCCAATCCCCATGTGTAGCCTTTAGATTTCTTTTATTTATGTTTACATGTTTTTTGTCATCGTGCTCCTGTTTCGTTACATTTGTCAATCTGTTCGTCCAGTACATTTTCTATTGTTCACTGTGGGACTAAACGATTGTGGTTATATTGTATCTTACTGCCCCTCAGGTGCTATGTTGTTGGTTGTGGAATGTGGCAGTGGAAAATTTAGCTGGCAATTCCCCGTCAATTTTACTGATTTTGGTTGCTTACATTGCTTACAAATTTACACTGCAGCTTTGGATTTGAATTTACTACTATTTGATTATCATTTTGGAAGTTTCAGAGCCTTTTTTCACCATAATTTCTACAAAACAGCGTTGCGCGTGTAGGCCCTCGTTGGCCTAAATTCGACATCAAGTTGGCAACACAATGGATGGAGTTCATGCATGCACAAGGGAATCATCGATGGTGTCTGGTCCAGAAATGGATTTAGAAATCATCAAGGCTATACCTCAAATATGAAAGAAAGGGAAAAGACCATGGTTAGACACAATTTCATTGCAGATTCAAAAGGAGGGGATACCTTGCGAACATTCGGAGATTGAACATGCAATTCAACGCTTAGAGCAAAATGGTAAGATCGAAGATCGAGGCAAAGATGGAAAAACATCATATTATTTGCGAGACTCCAACGAAGAATTGATAAAAACTAACAAAAAAGCTGCACTGGGAAATAGTACAGGATTAACACCATATTCGGAATTTGTGCAACTCCGAGAAACAGTAATCTCATTGCGTAAAATCATTGACGAAAACATTATTTTAAAAAATAGAAATACTGAAAAGGACTTAAAAGAAGAAATAATGCTGCTAAGAAAAGAAAATGACTCCCCCAGGAATGACATCAGGCGAAAAGATTTATTGATAAAAAGCGAAAAGGAAGAGGAATCTCGAAAAGAAGACAGCAGTTTCCAATTACCCAAGAGAAGTGTTGCACGCCCTGTGCCTCAAGACCCATGGAATTATTTATCAAATACCAGCAATCGTTTTTTTTTTTTTTATAATCATTTAAAATGTTACAATACATGTTACATCTACATCCTACCATACTTTCTAATTACTCTACAGACTATACAACACTACAGGGACGTGACCACAAGGAGCAAAAGATAATGACTACCAGGTGGACATTAACACAAAGACATGCAAAAAATAGCAACTAAATATACAATTACAAAAAGCTACAAATACGATAAATTACTGATAAATACTAGAATCCGTTTCACATTGGATGTCAGGCCAGCATAGTAGTATGATGCTGAGCAATAGGAACCCCGGACGAGAGAACAACAACGACAGCAGTTGCTACAGCTACTGATCCCCCTCTAGAGTCCCCAACGCTCAACACATTGCACATATGCTGTCAGCTCTGGGTTTCTGATTCGCAATATCAATGGTCCGAAATACTGTCACTTTTGTGTGGATGAATTTTCATTCACCCTTGATGTGCCTAACATAAAATGTGAAACAGACTTACAAAATATACGGGGAAAAGTGTACATAGTGGTTGTGTGGCGGTGGCGTAAAACGATTGTTTGAAGTTATCCAAGCCGACCTGTTTTGTGGATGAAACTTAGAGTCTGTTCGAGTATATTTTTATTCACTTCGTCAGAAAGTTCTTTATTACCATACAATAAGTATTGAACCAGAACATTGTTTGGAAGGGCGTCGATTTGGACAAATGGTCGCAACAATTCTGAAACTCCAGCGAGAAGATCTTGCCGTTGAATGTCGAATGAAGGGCAAAGCAACAAAAAGTGCTCCGTATCCTCAATGCCATCATTCGTTGGGCACATTGGATTCACTGTATCCCTAAAATTGTGTTTGAATTTGTGAAAATTCAATTTGCTGAGACCGACCCTGATTTGTAAAAGATAACCTAAGCCTATTGGGTCATGAATACCGAAAACAGACTTTGCACGGGGACGAATCATTGACAGAAGCTTTGTTTTAAAGACAGCGACAGAAGGTGCAAGTCTGATTGCTGGATCAAGTTTATTCCATTCAGAGATGCAATTGGGATAGAAACTTGATAGAAACTTCTCTGTTCTTGCCCTTATTCGCCCAATAACATCCTGGTTGCGAAGAGAGTAGTTTGGCTGTTGAAGAAGTGGGATTGGGTCCTTTGTATACAATGGAGTGAGGTTATTTATGATCTTATAGAATAAAGTAAGGCGTCTACTCCATCTACGGGAACTTAGTGACTCCCAGCCAAGCTCTGCATACAGTTTTTCTCGTGATGATCCTCTCCATGTTCCTGTTACAGCAAGTGCAGCAGAATATTGGACAGATTCTAATTTTTCCATTAAATTTGGTAAAATGATGTTTTGACTGAATTCACATACTTTAGCTGGAATATGATAAATAACATCCCCGTAGTCCAGGTGGGGTCGTACATAAAGTTTATACAATTCATTTAGGGTATTCCTGGGTAAATATTTGGAGAGATACTTTAGCAAACCAATGCCCTTTCTCGTTTTAGAGATAGCAGCTTTGATATGAGCTGAGAAAGAAAGTTTTGAGTCCAAGATAATACCTAGGTGTTTATGTTCATCTACTTTTTTTACGGGTATGTTGTTGAAGAGGATCACTGGATGATCTATTTCATTTCTTTTCCTTGAAAATAGTACTTCTACAGCTTGCTTTTGCGGATCGGGATTGAAAGACATCCTCCAATCATGGGCCCACTGGCTTATCAGTTGTAGGTCATGGTTCATGTGTTGTGCAGCTTCGTTAGCTTCTCGGGCAACCGTAAACAAGGACGTATCATCGGCAAAAAGTTTAACATGACATTTTAAATCTGCAGTGAGATCATTTATATACACAAGAAAGAATAATGGTCCTAAGATAGAACCCTGGGGCACTCCTGCTAAAATATCCCCCCAATTAGAACACTGCCCATTCAGAACAGTTCGCTGTTTTCGATCCTTAAGGAAACTTTGGATAAGGGAGAGAAGTTGTCCTGAGACACCACATCGTTTCAGTTTATGAATAAGACCATCGTGCCATACTCTGTCAAATGCTTTCGAAATGTCGAGGTACACGGAACGAATATCGAGTGGGGGATTACAGTCAAATGCCTCAAAAATTGTATGCGTTATGGAAATCAATTGGTTGACTGTCGAGTCACCGGGACGAAAGCCTGACTGATTGGGGTTAAGTAAATCACACGAAACAAGATGTGTGTATAAAGAATCGTACACAAGCTTTTCAAGCATCTTCCCAAAAATTGGTAGAAGAGAAATAGGACGGTAGTTACTCTTTAAATTTTTTTCGTTTTTCTTATGAACCGGGACTACATTTGCACATTTCCATATTTCAGGAAATACACCATGTTTCAAACAGTTCGTGAATATTATTTTAAGAGGAGTAACTAATGAAGCATCGCTTAGTTTTATCATTCTTATAGAAATACCATCCCAGCCATGTGCTTTGTTAGGATTAAGTGATCTTATGATTTTCAGTATCTTTTCCTCTGAGATGTCAAAATCCCCAATCAGGGTTGAAATTCCTGGGATATCTTGTGGAATCTCACTGCCAGTGTCGATGGTCGTGCATTGGAGGATGAAATAGTCATTAAATACCTGTGCCTTTTCAGTAAAATCCGTAATGAATAACCCATTCTCTAAAAGGGGCGGTATTATAGGAATCTTTGCCTTATTTAGAACAGTATTGATTAAAGACCAGTAGGTTTTGCTAGATGTCCCTGGATTTGCTAGGGTTTGCCCTGTCTTACGGAGGTAATTTTGTTTTGCATCATCAATCATTTTTGCACCTTCAGCTACCATATTTAGTATTCCTTCGAGCTTGTCTTCTGGCTGACCGTTCCTCACAAAGGTTTTGTAAGCATGATTCTTTTTCCTTAAAAATCCTTTGACAGCTGGTGTTATCCAGGGCAATTGGCGAGGCTGAATAGTTTTAGTTTGATTTGGAATGAAATTTGAATAAATGTTTAACAGCACTTCGTTTAGCAATTTGACCTGCTCATTGGGGCATTCAATTTTGTAGAGATGCTCGTGCCAATTAAACATCTCTATACTTTTCATAATGGCGACAAAATCAGCCTTATCATAGTACAAAATCCTGCGGGTATAAGGAGGTCGTGCTATGTTTCGTGGTCGTGCAATCGTGCAATCGTGGTGGTCGTGCAATCGTTTCATGCCACTGGCAACAACTACCGATGATACATATGCAAGAATCGTTAAAAGTAATAACAACACAGAGGCCCGGGAAACAAGCGTGAATGGCAACATTCAACAGCTACGCTTAGAAAAGAAACAGGCATCAGGGTGCATTTCTGCCTTTTCAAACATAACGGGGACAAAAACATCACAAGCAACTGCCAATACAAATGCAAATACTGCAGGAGATTCAACCAATTTTGCAAGAAAAACAACAGGATTATCTTTTGGGAGGAAACCACCTGTTCGAAATTGTACAGAGGTGATAGGAGACTCAATGGTGAAACAAATAATGGGATACAAGATGAGTGAAGCAACAGGAGGATCTGAGAAAATATTTGTGCATGCTTTCAATGGAGCCACAACAGATCACATGAATAGTCACTGTATACCCACGATGAAAAAGAACCCAAAACGAATCGTGCTTCACTGTGGAACAAATGATGTCAGTAATGGTGATGCACCAGAGGAAATTGCACGAGAGGTAGTTGACCTAGCCAAGGCACTAAAGAATAAAGAGAATACGGTTTTTGTATCAAGTATTGTACCTAGGGGTGATCGTTGGAATGCAAAAGTCAGCATAACAAATAGAAGGATGAAAGAGCTGTGCGCACGTGAAGAATTACCATTCATAAACAATGACAATATAGATCCAATCCATCATTTAAATAGAAGTAATCTACATCTGAATGCAGAAGGAACACGTCTCCTGGCAAATAAATTTTTGAACGCCTTAGGCCATTATTGACTTAGGAACGGTATAGAGTTAAGATCAAGAGATGTTCAGGATGCTAAGGAGCCTGTAAACACGTTAGGAACTAATCAGGTGTCGGATTTGGAACAAGAGGCTTCTGAAATTGCATCTGAAACCTATGAGGTTGACCTCCCTGATATTGATGCTCGATCCAAATTAAAGTTACTAAGGGCCTGTTTATATGAGGTGAGCCAGCCCGCCTGACCGGGCTGGCTCGCCTAGGCGGGATGATTTTGGTTTGTGTTTATATGAGTGAAAACTATCCCGGCCAGACGGGCTGGCCTCGTAATGCTGCATGTTATGACGTTTCAAGGGATTTTGAAAGACAATGGCCAGACAAAGACTTTTAAATTAAACAATGCAGTCTCGCCTACGCAAATCAATTACGCAAATCAATCAATCAATCAATTATACTGGGCCAGCCCGCCTGACGCTGTTATATGAGCTCGCTTCACCGGGATCCCGCCTACCCAACTCACAGATCTCGGCTGACCGGGCTTTAAACATCAATTCTATTAGGAGTAAATTTGAAGCTCTTAGAGAAATAATTGCAGCCAACATAGATATCTTGATGGTTGCTGAAACTAAAATCAATTCTTCTTTCCCAAAGGGACAATTTTTAATTGATGGATTTGCTGCTCCCTATAGGCTAGATAGAAACCAAGACGAAGGGGGTTTATTAGTCTATGTTAGAAGTGATATCCCCTCAAAATTATTGACATTCTTTTAAATTTGAGTATGGTATAGAATGTGTTAGTTTTGAAATCAACCTTAGGAAGAAAAAGTGGGCTAGTTTCAGTGTTTATCGACCACCAACGCAATTGCAACAGTTTCTCTTCGAAAATTTAGGTAAAGCTTTAGATCACTATAGGTCGAAGTATGAGAATTTCATGTTCTTAGGAGATTTTAATGCTCTAGAGACAGACGAAGATTTACGGAACTCTCTGAATACTTATAGCATGAAGAATTTAGTAAAAGAACCTACCCGTTATAAGGCAGAGAACCCAAGATGTATTGATTTAATTTTGACAAATCGTTGTCAAAGTATGCAGCACACCACGGCAATAGAAACAGGGTTATCGGATTTTCATAAAATTATTGTCACCGTGTTGAAAACCACTTTTCCAAAGCAAGGTCCCTCCCTCATAAATTACCGGTGTTACAAAAATGTTGACCAAACTAGTTTTAACCAACACTTGCGGACTGAGCTTGGCAATGTGGATGCTTCAAATTCAGACTATGGGGCATTTGAAACTGCTTTTGATAAGGTATTAAATAAACGTGCACCACTAAAGAAAAAGTATGTTAGAGCTAACGATGCACCCTTTATGACTAAGGCACTCCGGAAGGCTGTCATGCTACGAACTAGATTGCGGAACAAATATAACCAAAACAGAATTGCTGAAAACTGGAATAATTTTCGTCGACAGCGTAACCTTTGCGTAAAGCATTTTAGAACAGAGAAAAAGAGATACTACAATAACTTGGACGTCACACTAATCACTGACAATAAAAAATTTTGGAAAACGGTCAAACCACTTTTCTCCGACAAAATAAAGTCTCAAAATAAGATAGTCTTAGTGGAAAATGATGAGGTTATTTCTGACGATCATCAGGTTGCAGAAATATTTAACAATTATTTTGTAACTGTAACGGAAACCCTTGATGTAGCAGAGAATTTAGACAATGTTCGTTCAACGGAAGGTATCATTGATCCAGTTGAAATAGCAATTGAAAAGTATGCAAACCATCCCAGCATAAAAGCTATTCAAGCGCGCTTCCCAGTTGTAGTTGGTTTCTCCTTTGAGCATGTCACTATTTCCAATTTTGAAACAGAAATAAACGATCTGAATTCAAAAAAGGCTACAACTTTTGGCAATATTCCTCCAAAGCTACTCAAGACTAATATAGACATTTTGCGCTGAACACTTGCAAAAAGTTTTCAACGAGTGTGTGAGGAATTGTCATTTTCCTGATGAACTAAAAACTGCAGACGTTTCGTCCCTTT
The DNA here is from genome assembly GCA_039566865.1 of Aurelia coerulea. NCBI lineage: Eukaryota > Metazoa > Cnidaria > Scyphozoa > Semaeostomeae > Ulmaridae > Aurelia > Aurelia coerulea. Next base: position 10,126,740 of record CM076955.1, on the reverse strand, counting down.
TTAAGAAAGATTTTTTTACCTCTAAGACTAATCATAGACCAATTAGTGTCCTGCCCACTGTCTCTAAAATTTATGAAAGACTCATGTCCAAGCAAATGATTGAACATATGACGGTTTACTTATCAAATTTGCTATGTGGATTCCGACAAGAATACAATGCACAACATGCCTTAACTCGTTTTCTAGAAAGATGTAAAACATATTTTCGACACAGGAGGAAAGGCTGGGGCAGTCTTTATGGATCTTTCAAAGGCATTCGATTGTGTCAAGAACGATCTACTTCTTGCTAAACTGCATGCCTATGGTTTCAACCATGATGCATTGACATTTTTGTATAGCTATTTAAGTGAAAGGCAGCAACGAGTTAAAATAAATGGTTCGTTTAGTTCTAAACAGAAACTGAATTTGGGTGTTCCACAGGGATCGGCTTTAGGACCTCTACCTTTAAATATCTATTTGAACGATATGTTACTTTCAGTTGATGATATTGAGATCTGCAATTATGCTGATGACACCACACTTTATACATGTGACCAAGATCTACAAAATGTAGTAGAGAGGATGGAAAATGTCTCTTTAAAAGTGATAAAATGGTTCTCTGACAACTACCTCAAGCTAAATGAAGATAAATGCCATTTTTTAACATTAGGTACTTCTCGTGATGAACCTGTTACAGTTAAGATTGGTAATGCATCTGTGCAGAACAGCACTCAGGAAAAGTTGCTAGGTATTACTATAGATAATAAGCTGACATTTGAGCATCATGTTGCAGGGCTCTGTCAAAAGGCTAGCAATAAGTTGTATGCTCTCTCGCGCATTGCCCCCTTTATGGATCAGGACAAATTACGATATTTAATGAGAGCTTTCATAAACAGCCAGTTTCAGTATTGTCCCTTGGCATGGATGTTCCACAACCGTCAACTTTGTCACAAAAATTGATAAAATCCAAGAGAGAGCACTAAGAGTTACTTATCAGGACTATGAATCCAGTTTTGAGGTTTTAATGGAAAAGAATAGATCAATAACTGTACACCACAGAAACTTACGGCTTCTCATGACCGAAATGTACAAGACTAAAAATGGCTTTAATCCAGTTTTTATGAAAGAGATTTTTTGTCAAAATGAAAGTCCATATAATCTGAGGAACACCAACGATTTTTCTCTTCCTAGAGTTAGAACTGTTACTTATGGGTCAGAAACGATTCGTTTCAGAGGCCCGCAAGTCTGGGCTACTGTTCCACAATTTATCAAAGATTCTACATCTCTTGCTGAATTTAAAAGAAAAATCAAATCGTGGTCTGGAAAAACCTGCCACTGCCGATTATGTGAAACTTTTGTTCCAAACTTAGGCTTTATCTGATTTTAACTTTGATTTATGGTTTTATACTGAAGGTATTTCAATTTTGTAAATTTATTGTATCTACTATTTTAATACTTTTAACCGTTTATTTATGTATATTTATGTATATTGTAACTTTTAGTTGGCCTAGATTAGCTTTAGTATAGCTACTATATCTATTAACCAACTTAGAAACTGATAATAATCAGGACCAGCGAGAGGATTTCCTTTTGATGATGCCGGTTGAAATAAATCAATGGCGAGCGGCAATAGGGTGCTTCCTCGTATCTGCGAAAAGAATTTTTCCCTTGAGCAAAAATTTCAGGCCTTTTTCAGCTCTAATTCAAGTTTCCAAATTGTTTTGGTTTTGTTATTGTTTCATCGCAATATCAATCCTCGCGTTACCCATTACGCTAATAATACAGTTTCTAGTAGTGCATTTCGTAGCAATGCAGTTATGTTTTCTGCCCCTCTTCGCCCGCGTGCATCGGATTGCGAGAACGGTGATGTATGTGACTGTAGAGCTTCTCAAGCGAATCCCGTTAGCTGTCATAACTCTTTTCCGATACAAGTATTTTCACTCTCAGTATGCCTACTTTTACATTGCATGCGTTGCATGTTACACACTGCATATACAATGGTTTTGCCTCAGGACTATTTTGCTCAGTGGTGATGTTGAAACCAATCCTGGTCCAGAGACACTAGACTTCTGTTGTTGGAATTTGAATAGTATTGCTGCGCATGATTTTAAGGGTTTCCCTAATGGAAGCATATAATTCGGTGTATAAATATGACTAAATTGGAGTTGTAGGAACTCTTCTTGACAGCACCGTCGATGAAGAAAGGCTAGCACTAGATGGCTATTCTTTACATAAAGATAACCATCTTCAAAATGTGAAAAGAGGTGGTGCTTGGTTATACGTTAAGGATTCCCTTCCTTCTAAAAATCGTTCAGATTTGGTGACTCTCCCTGAGTGCGTTGTGTGCGAGATCCAATTAAATAGGAAAAAATACTTTTTTGTGGTAGTCTATAGGAGTCCAAGTCAGGGCCAGAGTGAATTTGACAACTTCACAATAAATTTTGAGATGATGCTCTCCAAGATGCATGCTGAAAATCCTTTCTGCGTTATCATTACTGGTGATTTCAATTGTCGATCAACTCAGGTGGGAAAACGATATTGAAAGTAACGAAGGAAAACTATTTGAGCCAATAACAGCTGACATTGGTCTTCATTAGCTGATTTCAGAGCCAACTCACCTTATGGGTGATTCCAAATCTTGCATTGATCTCATTTTTACTGATCAGCCTAACCTCATTACTGACTTTGGTGTTCATCCATCATTACATGAGCAGTGTCATCATCAAATCATTTATGGAAAACTCTCTGTTTCAAATATATCATTACCTCCTTATACCCGGAGGATTTGGCATTATGATAAAGCAGATTTTGTTGCTATCATGAAAAGTATCGAAATGTTTAGATGGCGTGAGCATCTTGACAAAATCACATGCCCTAACGAGCAGGTTAAGCTACTCAATGAAGTCCTTTTGAATATTTATTCTAACTTCATTCCAAACCAAATTAAAACGATTAAACCTCGCCAAGCACCCTGGATAACACAAGATGTCAGAAAATTTCTGAGGAAAAAGAATCACGCTTATAAAAACTTTGTGAGGAACGGTCGACCAGAATACAAGCTTGAAGGAATGCAAAAGATGATATCTGAAGGTGCAAAAATGATTAAGGATGAAAAAAAAATTACCTCCGCAAGACTGGGGAAACTCTAGCAAATCCAGGGACATCCAGCAAAACCTATTGGACCTTAATCAATACTGTTCTGAATAAGGCAAAGATTCCCATTATACCTCCTCTGTTAGAGAATGGTTTATTCAAAACGGATTTTACAGAAAAAGCACAGTTATTTAATGACTATTTCATTCTCCAATGTACGACGATTGACACAGGTAGTGAAATACCACATGATACCGCAGGAAGTTCTACTTTGATAAGTGGTTTTCTCATCTCCGAAGAAAAAATTCTGAATGTCATAAGATCCCTTAATCCTAATAAAGCACATGGCTGGGATGAAAAATCTATAAGAGTGATCAAATTAAGCGATGCATCATTAGTGATTCCTATGAATATAATTTTTACGAACTGCTTGAGGCGTGGTGTATTTCCCGAAATATGGAAGTGTGCAAATGTAGTCCCGGTTCAAAAGAAAAATGAAAAAAATCTAAAGGGTAAGTACCGTCCCATTTCTCTTCTACCAATTTTTGGGAAGATGCTTGAAAAACTTGTCTATGACTCCTTATACTCACATCTTGTTTCGTGCGACTTACTTAACCCCAACCAACCAGGTTTTCGTCCGGATGACTCGACAATCAACCAATTAATTTCCATAACGCACACGATCTTCAAAGCATTCGATTGCAATCCCCCTCTCGACGTTCGTTCTGTGTATCTTGATCTTTCAAAAGCATTCGACAGGGTATGGCATAAAGGTCTCATTTATAAACTAAAACGATGTGGCGTTTCCGGACAGCTTCTTTCTCTCATACAAAGTTTTCTTAACCCTATTCTAACCGGGGGGGGGGCTTTTTCGCCCCCCTATCGGATTTTTTTAATAGCTCCCAAACGATGCTACTTACAATGCTGAAACTCCTTGACTTTTCCTAAAATTTAGTTGGCAATCAGAAAATAGAAATTTCAATACCTATTATTTGATCACGTGACCACCACATGCCCATATTTGGAGAGTGGTCACAAAGAAATTCTTTAATACGGCTCTAATTCCTTTCTTTGTTACTAAATCTCAACAATATATATACCATTCGATTTGTCTCGATGAGTACTTTCATTTGATATATAATTTATTCATATTTGCTGACATAAGCAGTTAATTATTTCTATGACGTCATCAATCTTTATGACGTCATATTCCTAACGAATGAGTAATTTTTTCATGCAAAACTGATGTAATTACCTCAAATATCGATGAAGGTACTTAATTTCACCAATAATATGCGAAATTAATGGTTTTAAATCATAAATATTGAGCTAACAATTTTGCATTGAATCAAATTTTCATTATTTAATTAGACTTGTTGATTTATTAGAAACCACAAATATCCGTATGAAACCATATAAAACTACAAATTAATGGTATCAAGCAGGTATTTGGATGGTTTTTTGCCAATTTTATCAAGCTATTTGCTAAATATGGGTCCTTTTCTGCAAATAGCTCGATTTTCTCAAATTTGCATTGTTTTTGGTTGCCTAGCAACCAATCACGTGACTATTGATTGATTGATGCTATCTTTAGATTCTCCTTTGTTCAATTACGACACAGTGCAAGTTTCATTGTCATAGCTGTTATACTTGCGGAGAAAAACACGGGGGGGGGGCAAAAAACGCCCCCCCGGTAGAAAATCACTTTTTTTACCCGGTTAAAATAGGGTTAAGGATCGAAAACAACGAACGGTTTTGAACGGGCAGTGTTCTAATTGGGGAGATATTTTAGCAGGAGTGCACTCGAGTGCCCCAGGGTTCTATACTAGGACCTTTGCTTTTTCTTGTGTATATCAAAGATCTCACTGCTGACCTGAAATGTAATGTCAAACTTTTTGCCGATGATAAATGCAGCTGCCGAGGACATGAACCATGATCTTGAGTTGATAAGCCTGTGGGCCCATGATTGGAGGATGTCATTTAATCCTGATCCGCAAAAACAAGCCGTCGAATTAGTGCTTTCTAAGAAAAGACATGAAGTGGATCACCCCGTTCTACTCTTTAACAACGTACCCGTGAAGAAAGTAGATGAACTGTTCAGGATGATACCTAGATGTTTATGTTCATCATGAACATAAACATCTAGGTATCATTCTGGACTCGAAGCGTTCCTTTTCAGCTCATACTAAATCCGCTATCTCTAAAACGAGGAAGGGAATTGGCTTGCTAAAGTATCTCTCCAAATATTTGCCTAGACATACCCTAAACGAACTGTATAAGCTTTATGTGCGCCCCCACCTGGACTATGGGGATGTTATTTATCATACTCCAGCTAAAGTATGTGAATTCAAGCAAAACATCTTTTTGCCAAACTTAATGGAAAAACTAGAGTCTGTCCAGTATTCTGCTGCACTAGCTGTATCAGGAATATGGAGGGGGACATCGCGTGAAAAAATCTATGCAGAGCTTGGCTGGGGGTCACTAAGCTCCCGTAGGTGGAGTAGACGGATGACGTTGTTCTATAAGATCATGAATAATCTCACTCCCTTGTATACAAAGGAGCCAATCCCACTACTTCATCAGTCGTAATACTCTCTTCGCAATCAGGGTGTTATTGGGCGAATATGGGCAAGAACTGAACAATCTAAATCTAGCTTCTATTCTAACTGCATTTCTGAATGGAACAAACTCGATCTTGGGATTAGGGTTGCACCGTCCATTGCTGTTTTTATGTCAAAGCTTCTATCAATAATTCGTCCCCCGGCAAAATCTGTCTTTGGAATTCATGACCCAATAGGTTTATCGTATCTTTTCCAAATAAGAGTCGGTCTTAGTAAATTAAATTTTCATAAATTTAAGCACAACTTTAAGGACACAATAAACCCAATGTGCCCTACGAATGACGGCATTGAAGATACGGAGCACTTTTTGCTGTCTTGCCCTTCATTTGACATCCATCGACGAGATCTTCTCGCTGGAATTTCGGTAGTATTGCGACCATTTGTTCAAATCAACAGTCTTTTAAACAGCGCTCTGATACAACTTTTCTTGTATGGTGATAAAGACCTTTCTAGCGACGTTAATAAACATGTACTTGAACTGACCCTAAAGTTCATTTACCAAATTGGTCGATTCAACTAAGGAAATTCACAGCGTTTGTTTACATTTCATAGTCCCCAAGTCCCTTTGCTTCTCCTTCTTTTGCTGTAAGTTTGTTTCACATTGTATGTTTGACTCATTGGGCACAAATCCATTCTAATTTGAAAATTGAATCTCCAGTTCACCCATTCTTGTGAATAAGACCTGACTGCCCAAAGTTAGCTTGACATACAATGCGAAACGAACCTTGGTATTTATCAGTAGAAATTGTTCATGTGCATTTTTCGTAGCTGTAAATTTAATTTTGGTTTAGTTACACATTCTCTATGTTAATGACTGCGGAGTTGTCATGGTCTTTTGCACTCCGTAGTATCGTCCTTGTAGTGTAGTAAAGTAGCTCGTACGTAGTGCGTTAAGTAGTTTGTTTGTAACAATTTTATAGTGAATAAAAAAAGAAAAAAAAATCTTGCACCCCTTTTCTTATTGCAGAAGAAAGTGCTTAGGTTTATCTCTTTTCAGCACTTCATTTCCTCCTCAACACCAATCTTCTTTTCCCTGAAAAGTCTTAAACTAAATGATATGATTGATACTGATATTCTCAAATTTGTTTATAAGCCTCTTAATTGTTTGTCGCCTTCTCATTTTCACAACTATTTCATAAATTGTTTGAGGCGTGGTTTATTTCCCGAAATATGGAAATGTGCAAATGTAGTGCCGGTTCATAAGAAGAATGAGAAAAATGTGAAAGGGAATTACTTTGAAAAACTCATATACGATTCTCTTTATTCACATCTTGTATCACATGAACTCCTTAACCAAAATCAATCAGTTTATCTTGACATCTCTAAGGCATTTGATAGGGTATGGCACGATCTAATTTATAAATTAAAACGATGTGGTGTCTCGGGACAACTTCTCTCTTTAATCCAAAGTTTCCTCAAGGATCGAAAGCAGAGAACTGTACTGAATTTCTAATTGGGGAGATATTTCGGCAGGGGTGCCCCAGGGCTCTATTCTTGGACCTTTGTTTTTCCTTGTGTATATAAATGATCTAGCCGTAAGCTTGAAGTGCAATGCTAAGTTATTTGCTGATGATACATCATTGTTCACAGTTAGAAGATTCCAATACAGCTGCCAATAATATGAATCATGACTTGGACTTGATAAGTCCTCACGCTTGGAGAATGTCATTTAATCCTGATCCGTTAAAACAAGCTGTTGAATTAAAATTTTCAAAAAAGAAAATTGAAATTGAACACCCAGTAATCCTTTTTAATGACATACCTGTGAAGAGGGTAAACGAACATAAACATTTAGGAATTATCCTTGACTCAAAACTATCTTTTTCAGCTCATATTAAATCAGCTATCTCTAAGACAAGAAAGGGCATTGGTTTGCTGAAATATCTCTCCAAATATCTGCCCAGGCATACCCTTAACGAAGTATATAAGCTCTACGTTCGACCACACCTGGACTATGGTGATGTCATTTACCATATTCCTGCCAAAGCATGTGAATTCAGTCAAAGATCATTTTACCAAATGCCATGGAAAAGCTAGAGTCCGTTCAGTATTCTGCTGCTTTGGCTGTAACAGGAACATGGAGGGGAACATCTCGCGAGAAGCTAAAGGAGCTTGGCTGGGAGTCATTAAGACGATGGAGTAACGCCTTACCTTGTTCTACAAGTTTGTAAATAATCTTAGCCCTGAAACAGTAGATCCAATTCCTCCTCTTCATCAGTCGCAGTACTGTCTTCGCGACCAGGATGTCAATTAAAGGCACGGACAGAAAAATTTAAGTCTAGTTTTTAAACTGCCTATCCGAATGGAATAAGCTCGAGCCTGAATTGAGACTTGCACCCTCAGTCTGTTTTTAAGAAAAAGATCTTATCAATAATCCGACCCCCTGCACTGTTTTTGGAATTCACGATATTTCTCGCTGAGTAACACAGTTCATAGCCATAAAACTCGTCGGGCAGCTGGGGGTGACATTTTCAGTCTCAAGGAATGCATTTCTGTATGGTCTAAAATCAATAAGTATTATGGTGCTAAATTCTGGAATGGTATCCTAACTTTTATCAAAATGTTAATTTCCTTTAATATTTTCACGTCAAAATTTAACGAATTCCTTATAAATGGTTATGGTCTCTAATTCCTCATTAATTAAGAGGTAAATTGTTCTTTAGAGATTATTCTGGTTCTCTATTCTGCTTTTACCATTTAGATAATGTCGTGTAATGTTTACTATTAAGTTAGATTATTTAGTGTACGTGCAAGTATCTCGTTGTTGTATAGCATGTTTCGTTATCTATTTGTTGTATAGCATGTTTCATTATTTACTTTAAGTTAGGTAATGTGGTATTGGTATTGAAATGTATTTGAGCATAGTTGTCAATTAAAACTGAAACTGATGAATGTTTCCTCAATTCAAGAAGCAACAAACCTTTCACTTTCAACCAGGAGTTCCTCATTTTGACTACCACTTATCTTCCACCAGCTTCACCATAGAGATGAGAATTTCAAACTGCCGACGGTTGCCATGACTACGCCTTTACTTCGTTCCAGAGCGCACAGATAAATCTGTGCCTGGCTGTCTCAATTTTTGATGTGGAAGTCCATAAGTCCCAGTTTTAGCAAACAATGTTGTCGTTGTCGTTGTTGCGATGACTGGGACTATGTCGTGAGTCTAGGCAATGAATAAAATCCAAAGAGCTATCTCCAAAATATTTTGACTCTGTCGTTTCTTACTCAGAGTTGAATCATCACTAACTCTTTCCCTCTTATTATGTTTTAGAAGATATAACAACATGTTGAATTCTAAACTGGCTTGGGATGAAAATGTTGAAAAGGAACAGGTATTCCACATTTTCCACAACGACTTCAAATATCTCTGTATCTAAAAATCTGCCTTATCTAAAAAAAAACATCTAAAAATCGTGGACGGCGATTATTTCACTCTGAAAACGTACTCTCCTCCGCCGCTTTCTAGTTCCTTAGTCCATAGTTCTTGGTTCCGTAGTTCTGTAGTCCATGGTTCCGTGGTCCGTAATTTTTTTACAAGAAACCGGCGGAGGAGAGTACTGAAAACGCATGTATGATTTTAAATCGAAGAACCAAGATTGCGACAATTATCATTTTAAATTTCATTTTAAGTCTTTTCCAATCATACTAGGGTTGGCAAAGCTCAGAAAGAAGAGACAAATTCAGGCTTACATTTCCATTAAAAAGCAGCAGTAGTGGCAAATCCAGTAGTGACAAATCCAGTGCTAAAATCAATTAATTAAGACAAGCCATGTTTTGTTTTGACGTTTTGAAGCATTACTTCGCGTCATCTTCAGAATACAAAAAGGTTCAAAGCACAAGGCTATATTTATACGCAAGAAGAGAACAACAAAAAACTGAAAATGCGTGATTAAAATTTCTACGTGCTCTCTACGTGACAAGTAAATAAAGAGGCAAGCACTAAGGATAATACCTAAAACAGAACTAAGGGAATAGAGAACTGCTGGGAATTAAATGAATAAAGTGAAGGCTGAATGAGGAGATCGAAATCATTGTGATTTTAAATTTTCGTCAAATTTCGGCTTTGGAGAGAAGACGCACTTTAAGAATGACGAAGCAGCATCTCAAAGGTAGCCTAGTCTTATAGCTAGATGCTGATACAAACAACTTGTTGACCTCAAGGAAATGGGTGTGATCTACCTCGTGCAGTTTCTTTGCAGCACCCGAAAAACTTAAAAGTGCCCGACAAAACTTGTTTCGAAGAAGATTGTGTTGCTAAATTTGCTGCCGTCGCTTTATAGTTGACTAGCTCTTCAAAGCGGGTGTTTACTGCATGGCTAAAATCTTGAGTTTTTTCACACCGCTCAAATGTTCTAATACGCCAGGTAGCTCTGTAACTCATTCAAGTGTGACCTGGGTCGGTTCCGTCCTTCAGTAAGGCATTGGAATACAGCCTGCAATGATCTTGAATTTCTGAAATAAAGGAAAAGCAAATTAGCATGCGTTAATGCAGCTAATGCAAATAGATATCAGTAAAGGAGAGTCACCATATTTGTTGCAAATATTTAGAACATACTACCCACCAACAAAATGTTGTCCAAGATCAAGCCTACTCTATGGTGGCAGAAAATTCCTCTTGTACGAGATTTCAACCTCTTTCATGAGCAATTCTGCCTGACAGTTTCAGCTTTGGAGCAACGTTACTTCTCCACGAGCAGATATCTGGAAAATTTCCCTGCTCGTGAAGGTCTTTGGCTTTTATTTCAGGGTCCTGTGAACTCGAGCAGTGCCGAGAGAGCAGAAACAGCTAATCACAGACACCCAGCAAAAAGGACTAACGTGCAACCACAGGTGATTATACTTGGAGTAAAAGTAGTGCTGAGAAGAATCTTTCCATGTCCCTATGACATTTTCCCGATGATTGGAAGCAATATCGATTAAAACCACTTTTTAAAAAAGGCAGCAAATATGAACCAAAAATCATAGGCCTATCTCACTTTTGCCACATTTCTTTAAGGTAATGGAAAAAATTGTCCACAAGCAGAGATACAAGGCTACCTGGATACAAACAAAATTCTCTATCGATACAAGTCTGGTGCTCGTCCTTATCACTCAAGAAACATATGCCTATCATACCTAAGTGACAGAATCATACAAGGGTTTGAAAACAGGTTGTTTACTGGCATGATATTAATTGATGTCTTCGCAACCAGGATGTGATTGGGCGATTAAAGGCAATGACAGAAAATTCAAGTCTACCTTCTATCCTAATTGTGTATCTGAATGGAATAAGCCTGAGCCAGAATTGAGACTTGCACCTTTTATTTAGGTTTTTGAGAAAAAGCTCTTTTCAATAATACGCCCCCCCCTGCAAAATCTGTCTTTAGAATTCAGGATCCAAAGGGATTATCCTATCTTACTCAACTTAGGGTTGGTCTCAGCAAGTTAAATGTCCACAAATTCGAGCATAATTCTAGGGATACCATAAACCCGATGTGCCCAACAAGCGATGGTATCGAGGACGTGGAGCATTTTTTATTGCTCTGCCCTTCTTTTGATGCTCAACGCCGAGATCTTCTCGTTGGAATTGTTGAATTATTACGACCATCTGTACAAATCACCAATCTTTCAAATGATGCATTGATGCAGCTTCCATCATATGGTGATCTAGACCTTTCTTATGACTTGAACAGAGATACATTTGAATTAACTTTACATTACATTCACGAAACGGGTCCGTTTTGACTAAGATCTTTCAAACTTCTGCTATGGACAAAGCAGCCACCAAGTCCTTTAACGCAAATGTATATTTTTTTTGTAAATTCTGGTTCACATCAGACGACAGGCATTTGATTTACTTTAAATAACTAGAATGAGTTGCGCTCGCATTGATCGCAACCATGACCTGACATCTGATGCGGACGGACTCTAGTATAGTATCCAGTAGTTTTTAAATCGTTCGTAGTGTAGTTGTATTTAGTTTAACGGTGCGTGTCTTTTCATATTGGCCATGGGGAAGTCACTGTCTTTCGCTCCCCAGGTATCGTCCCCGCAATGTTGTATAGTAATTAGAAAAGTATAGTGGACTGTAAGATTTATTGTAATATTTCCATATGAATATATAAGAAAAAATTAATTGATCTTCAGAAAGCGTTTGACACGATCAACCACGAACTTTTCCTTAAAAAATGAAACACCTTGGCTTTGCTGATTCAGTCATACTTTGGTTTAGATCTTATCTAACAAACCGAACTTTCTACGTAAGCATAGGGAAAGAGACCTCATCACCTGGGGACTTATCATGTAGAGTTCAACAAGGCTTTATTCTTGGCCCTCTCATCTTCATCCTATATGTCAAGAATATACTTCAGGCAGTTGACTGTAACCTACTTTTAAATGCAGATGACTCCTGTCTTGTATTCAGAGACAATAGCGTCAATGAAATAGGAAAGCAACTAAATAAAAATAAAAACCGCAACGTTGAATAACGACACCACTCACTGAAAAATTTCGTCTGACATTGATGATTATAAAGTCCCAACGAGAAGAAAAGAGGATTCGGTAAGAATTGCTTCGAGCGAGGAACTAAATAAAATGAACAGAACAAGAAACCAAAGGCTGATATTTCATAAAACTTGACAACTATCTTGAAAACTAGGCTGTTTCCTGCAAACAATATTGAGACCTATTTCAATTAGCCTGCGTGCAGACTTTACTTTCCACTGCGAAGGAGAGCTTATGAGGATCTTGTAAAGTCTGCCAATTAGCGTCCATTATCGAGTTCTCAAAGAAGAGTTTCTCCTGCGAAGATGAGCTCAATCTTGCGCAATAAATTGACTCCGCAAACGGGAAGAAATAATCCCTGTCATGGCCAAAAGAATCCCATCCCACCTACACAACTTCAGAGTCTGCAAGCTGCAGAGGCAACAGGCATAAAAGACTCAACGGTGAATTAAGAACCCCACTTGCTGACACATGTCTAAGCTAAGGGTACTACCAACACATCATTCCCCATCTGATGATCAGGTCATCAAAAGAAAGTTTAGGCCTAACTTGAAGTAAACATTGATTCTGTCTTCGGAGAAACTTTCAAAGAATTGCCTCTTGATCGTTGTAGACTTCCTTAACCTTGAGAATATCCTTGACTGTTTAATAATTCCTTTCAAAACAAAGTTTCATCCGAAGTTATCAAGTCCCGAAGACAGGTAAACTGGGCACAATTCATCGGCAAACTTTTTTACCACTGCAAGTTCCTCCATCTGGAATTTACGAAAACGTTCTCTTGTGTGTCGCAAACAATGACCACAAAGAGTTGCGAAGCACGTGACGATTCTATCGGCTTTTGATTGGGTCCTTAGAATCTCAAAACAGATGTCGATTGGCTAAAAAGACAATAGCTGCATAAAGGGGAAATCTATTGCGCCAATGGAAGCACACAATAATGAACGTTAATGTATGATCCACTCAGTACAGTAAAAACCATGTACAGAAGTATAGTCGAATACTATCTAAGATATTGTTGCACGGTATGGGGATGTTGCACTGAGGCAGACTTTAAAAGACTGCAAATCCTGCAAAATCATGTCGCCCGTATTGTGACGAACAGTTTCTATGATGTGTTCCAGACCATTATGACCTATTGGACGAATATGACCCTGGAGTCATATTGGTCCGGACCAATATAGCCCTCGACGAAATTTGGGTCATATTGGTCCATAGAGGGTCATATTGGTCCAATCAGAAATGCCGAATGCGAGGCTATCGAGCACATGACAACAGGACCTGGAAACTAATCGACGGGAGCATGCGCGATTATGGAAACGTAAAGCGTGTGTGCCTGCGTGTTTCATTTCGGCGACGAAATGAAATAACAGTCATGAAGCAGGATTGCGGACAGAGACTTACAGAAACAACACCATCAAAGGCTTTGAAAACTGGCCACTAATTATTAGATACGGAGGATTATGATAGACTTATGATGATGAATTTCTTGCTTCCCTGTGCTCTTTGACTTAAAGACGGCGCTTCGGTCAACAGAGACTCATATTATTACTCTGAAAGCTGACTCTATTTTGGTCCAAACTCTAAGCTTCCCAGAATACCAATTTAAAAGTGTTAAAGGGTGAAGATTTCTTCGTGTGTCCGCCTACAGGAGCAGGGAAAAACTTATTTTTAGAACTTATTGCTTTGCTTTTACGTCCGCGTCCGCCCTAACTTGAAAAGAACGAGCGAAGTCTTGCTGTGGACTTTGGACTTTAGCATGTCTCTAGGGAAACTAATCCAAGGTCCTGGAATAAGCGAGAGAGTTTTTTTGTTCTTCAATTCAATGCACTACAACACAAAGACAAGTCCTTGGAGGTTTCACAAAAATATTTCGCAAAATGTTTGGGCTCTCTGGCAGGCAATCTGAAAGTTAGACTTCACAAAATAGGGTCAGCTCTTTCATTGTTTCATTATGAGTTCCTGTTGAGCAAGGTTTACCACAGGGATACAAGGGACTCATCGTCATAAGTCTAGCACACACTTCCATATGACCAAATAATGAAGTTCCCCCTGGCCAGCCTAAGCTAAATGAAGAAGTTCCTCTTGAAATGTCATACCCCCCCCCCCCTAAGTTTAGGATGCTTCGCATGGCCCTGGAGATAATTTACTGAAGGATGGCATTGGAAAAATTCAAAGCTGAACAGTTTCTTATCTATTTTCCAAGTGAAATGTAACGTAATGTATAACATATCCTCCTCATTTGGAGGCATGCAAGCACGTAAGATGATATTGTTGCTCCTCCAGTCAATCCAGTAACCATTTAAAAAAAACACGAAAGCGAAAATGGTTTCTAAGGGCCATACTGGTCCAGCAGTAGTCATACTGGTCGGGGGGTCATATTGGTCTGGACCAAAATAACTCCAGGGTCATATTGGCCCAAAGGGTCATACTGGTCTGGAACAGATGCACACTCCTTACCTCTGATAAAAGGTTTGGCTGGCTAACTGTTAGAGAGCTGATCAGGTTTGAAATAGCAACTACTGTTTTCAAATCTGTGAATCAACTTTCCCAGATTATTTGGCCCAAATGTTGCAAAGACAACGAGAACAGGCAGTAAGGACGTTAAGAAACACCGAAACAGATTTGAAACTTCCTTTGTTTTTAACAAAAAATGGACAAAAATCATTTGCATATCGAGGGGCTAGTGTTTGGACTGGTTTAAATCACCAAATCAAACTGTCTCCCTCGTTATCAAATCTCAAATTAAAACTAAAGGAAGGTTAAAACAACAATTTCACGATTTCTTTTCTGTAGCAATGTTATTATTTTTCTTTTGATAGGATTTTCTTTTCTTTTTACTAGTGCTTTCTTTTGTTGCTAATTAACAGTGTATTAAGTAGTAATCGTTGTTTTTTCTTTCTATTTTAACAGGGCACATTGTAAAACAGTTTTTGTTAACTGAATGTTTTCACCCTGTATAAAGAATCTAAAACAATAATGATAATAATAATAAATGCGCAGACTTTCCAAGTTCCTCAACGGCTCTCCTTCGCAGTTCGCAGTAGAGTGACTGTCACAGTCTTGTCATAACGGTTATGAAGTTTCATCTTCCTAGACTTAAGCCCAAGGTATTAAAATATCGTAGCTACAAAAGGTTTGACGCCGAAAATTTCCTGTCAGATATAAAGCTGGCAAAATTTGGTTCTCCTGAGGATCCTGAGCGAGCTTATGATAATCTTGTCTATACTTTTCGTAAATTGGTTGACAAACATGCTCCTCTAAAAACGAAAGTGCAACGAGGGAATAGTGCTCCTTTTATGACACGTGAACTAAAAAAGGCAATCTATACCAGAACGAGGCTAAAGAAAAAATACATCAAAAATCCTACTAAAGAAAATGAGCTGAAGTTTAAAAGACAAAGAAATAGATGTGTTTCCTTAAGGAAGAAGGCAATTAAGAACCATTTCAAACGAGCAACAGAAAGTGGACTGGTATCAAATCGCGCTTTTTGGAATCTGGTCAAGCCTTTTCTCTCCAACAAAGGAGGCTTAGCTGGTAGTGACATTTCCTTGGTCAAAAATAATGAAATTGTAACCGAAGACCAAGAGTTAACGGAAATCTTTAACGATCATTACATCAACATCGTAGAAAGGTCTAGCGGTGTAAAACCTTGTAACATAGCAGCTACGGTGACAACTGATGATGATCGGAAAATCATTAGGCTGATTCTCGAACAATACAAAAACCACCCGAGTGTTTTAGCAATCATTCAAAATCCTAACAATAATTTCAACTCGTTTTCTTTTAGCGAAGTACAGGTTTGCCAAGTTAGAGAAGGACGGTAGAAAATCAACGGGTGAAGATCAAATACCACCAAAACTTGTGCTTTTAGCTGCAAATGAGCTTACGGTCCCTTTAACTGATGCTATTAACTGCAGCATACGCAACTATAGGTTTCCGAATAATGGAAAACGCGCCACGGTATGCCCTTTAGACAAGGGGGAGGCAAATCGTACAGTTAAACGAAATTTTCGTCCAGTTAGTATACTAAATATCTTCTCCAAAATCTATGAAAAATTTTGAAAAATCAACTTATTCCATACTTAGATGAAACTCTTTCGCTTTTTATCGCTGCTTACAGAAAATCATATGGCACGCAACATGTCTTGATAAGAATGCTTGAAGAATGGAGGGTCAAACTCGATAACAACAATATTGTAGGGGCTGTCCTAATGGACTTGTCGAAGGCTTTGATTGCATTCCACAAGATTTACTTATAGCCAAACTCCATGCATATGGCTTCGATGAAAATGCTCTTGTCCTTATTTACTCCTACCTGAAAAGGCGGAAACAGTCTGTGAGAATCAATAATACGTATAGCTCTTTTCAGACTATTTTATCAGGAGTACCTCAGGGCTCTGTTTTGGGCCCTATTTTGTTCAATGTTTACATAAACGATCTCTTTTTGTTCATCAAACAAGCAACATTACATAATTATGCCGACGATAACACTCTGGTTTATTTTTCCAAGACTTTATCAAATTTGATTGAGGTACTGGAGGAAGAAGCTGGGGTTGCTTTGAATTGGCTGAAACAAAATCAAATGATAGCAAATCTGGAAAAGTTCTACGCACTCCTTATTAGAAAGGATCAAGCAAATACCAGTGGACAAGATTTCAACATCCAAGGTAAACTGATAAAGTCTGAAGAAACTGTCAAACTACTAGGTATTCAATTAGATTATAAACTAAATTTTGAACCGCATATATCTGAACTTTGCAGGAAGGCTGCATCACAGCTTAATGTCTTAAAACGGCTCAAAACATTTATTGCACAAAAAGAAAGGAAAATTCTAGTCCAAAGTTTTGTATACTCGAACTTTGATTATTGCCTCTGGTATGGTACTTCTCATCAGCTAAATCCTTGCAAAAAAACGAAAAGATTCAAGAACGTGCCCTTAGATTTTTATACAATGATCATCATACATCTTACATCGACTTACTTGTCAAGTCAGAAAGGTGTACAATGCATGTTTCCCGTCTGAGAGTTCTCTGTATTGAGATTTTTAAGACTTTAAAAAATCTAAATCCATCTTTCATGCATGATATTTTCAAAATTAGATCCTCTGCATACTCATCACGAAACCCAAATGATTTGCAACATTATAGACCAAATCAAGTCACCTTTGGTTCTAATAGCCTACAATCATTGGGACCTCAAATCTGGAATGGACTGCCAAATGAAATAAAATCCGCCGAAAATTTAAGTAGTTTTAAACGTATGATAAAAATGTGGAATGGCCCAAACTGTAAATGCAATGCTTGCCAGTATGCCTTCGAAAGTTAGTTTTGTGTATTCCAATTAATTAGTAAAACACTGTAAAAAATATTTATTCATGTATATTTATCTAATAATAGAATTAATTTATCCATTTAGTTTGTTTATCGATTTGGATTAGTTTGCCTGTACATATAAAATTGTATATAGTAAGCTAGATGTAGATAATCGATGTAAAATAAGTTAACAAACAAACAAATAAAGGAAAAGTCTGCACGCAGGCTATATTTCAACGAGAAGCTAGCCTCAATCGAGGAGGAACTGCCGACAACATTAGGAACCGCTTATCTACGTCATTACTATATGATGAGTTAAAAAAGACAAACTCTAAAAAATCGGTTTCTTTGAAGCAGGGTCTGCCCATGGGTATTGTGGACACAATTTGTGTCGATCGTGTCCACAATACCTGGCCTAAATGTTACTAAATGAATGAATGTATTTCGTTACCTTGCTCGTCTTCATTTCATGAGTATCTCTGCGCTTTTGCCTCGGCATTCATTCTTGCTTACTCAAGTTCGTAACGGCCTAAGTTTTTGAACAGTGCCTTGCTCTAAACTAGTTCCCAGCCCAGACCGCGCATTCCTCAAACGACTCATCCTGAAATTGAAAATTGAATGGGAGGGCAATCGACCGCAAATCCCACTAAGGCTTTTCGTACACACCGCGAAACATTGAAATCGCCTTATAAGGGGCGCAACCATGGTTTGTGTCACATGACTGGATGTGAAGACAGCTTGAGCTCACGGAGGTGAGGTACTCGCCGTGGCAAATCGCTGCAACAACAACCGTTTTCTAAGTAAAGCTAACGATGGCTAGAGACTATCCAACCAAGGACTATCGGTGAGTTCAGTTTCATTTAAATAAACATTTTTCGTCTTGTACTGGACGGGGAAAGAAAAACAGTTTCCTTCAGAAGAAAAGAAGACATTCGACATTGAATTATTTGAGAGAAAGCGAAGGTAATGGGTTGCAAACATAATAATAGGCCTCAATCAAGTCGGCCAAAAATTTTCCAATCAATGGATTTTTTCTCGGATTTTTTATCAGGCAGCCCCCACAAATTTAATCTCCCCCTACACCCATGTTTGGGGGCAAAGTAATGGGGATCAGGTCATTATTGGAGAAGACTTGATTCTTACCAAACTGTCTCTTAGCTGTTCAATTTAGCTGCTCAGCTGAATAGGTATCGGTGATTATCGTAGGATTCACAGGCTTCACAGGCTTCACAAGATAGCCTTTGGTCCTGCACTAATGCATCAAAAGCATGACAATTTGATGAAAAATAATTTTGTTTTCTTTTTTTAAGGAGTTTCCCTTTCATCAAACGAGGATGAGCATTTCATTCTTCGGATAATTCTGCTGTCCCCTTCAAGAACTCATTACCAAAGAAAGAAACTCTGCTCCACGACAGGATGTTAAGTTGATAGATAAGAAGTCTTTCAGATGAAGAAACTGTATGATAGGTGGAGTGTTATCTGTAATAGCCAATGTTCTCAAGATGACACATCACATCAGCCACATATACTTTGAACTGTAAATTCTGATTCTCATCCAACACAACCATCTTTGAGACAATAAAGCTGTGAATGGAATGCACTGTATTAAGAGATAGTATGAAAAAAGACTTTCGAATGGAAGGGCTCCATTGTCTAAGAAAAGGGTTGGTCCTTTGTGCACACCTTTTCCAAAATAACTGGAAGTCCATTTGAAGTGAATGAGTTCAAATTATTGTGCAGTTCCTGTTTCTAATGCCAGTCCATCCAGAATAGAAGCCTGCAAGGAAGAATTCACATGTTGCCTGTCACCTATTCAAGAGAGCCTGAGAAACAAGATGTGCTGAATGATCACATTTTTTATGTCATCCAACATTGAGAGTGACTTGAAGACTAATACATATACTCTAATTTTGGCATTCCTTTGATAGCTGCAGAAGAGAACCTTTCAAGAAACTGTTAAAAAGTGATGACACAACATAATAAAACATGAATTTTTGCCTTTCTTCAGCAAAATGACTGTGCATTGCATACAGTAGGTGGTAGTCCTCTAAAACTTGTAAGAAACCAATTTGAAGATGCGAAGTCATATTTTAGTGAATTTTGATTTATTTTGCTCATTGTTGCTCTCTCTGCAGATTTTAGAATGGCTTGCAACTGGCCCCAATAGTGGGGGGGGGGGGGGTATTTCACCATCCAATTATGCGGGGATGTGTGCCAGCTTTTGGGGTAGTTTCTGACTCAAATATTCTGGGAATGGGATCTATTTTTACAGAAATGTTCTAGGATAGGATGGGGACCTACTTTTTACAAGAAAGTGTGAAGATTATTGTGGAAGGGGTATGGAAGCTTTAAGAAACTAGTGAGAAACTGTGAGAACTCAATAATTATGTTATGATTTTAAGTAATATTTAGTGCTAACATTCCTTGTAAAAATATGGTATGTTTTCCACTGGGAAACAGCTCCCCTGTTGTCAGTCAAAATCATTTTTGAAAGCGGGATGGAATATAAGTTTCAATGGAATGAAGGGCATTGTCATGTCCACATTTTCAAGATCAGGAAAGTCACTCTTCTCGAAAAAATATTAGTTTGTTAGGAATATAAGAATTCACTCTGTATTCATATTGAGAAATTATTTCATCTATTGAGAAATTTACCAACAGTGGGCTTCATTGCAGTTTTTAATTGTTGGATTAAATTCTAACAGTAAAGTTTTTTGTAGTGTTTCTTACAGTAATTTTTCATGAACTAAATTCATCGACAATAATTTTGAGCCATACATTTTATGCAAACCAAATCGTGAATAGATTAATATTAATTCTGTGGTCCTACTCTTTTTGCTTGTTGAAAACAATCTGCAGCTTTCAACCAAACATTGAAAACTTTCCTCAATTTCATTGACAACTCCATTGCTTCTAACAATAATTTCTGGAAGAGGCTGCAGTAAAACCTACATATAAGAACCAACAGCCAGGTAAAATTACATTGAAACAAAAGAGAGCTATTTCAAAATATTAAATGCATATGGCATTTGTTAAATTTTACTTGGTAGATGCCTCTTAAAGAAGCACGGATGTATGTAGGAAGCATCTCAAACTTGGGGGGGGGGGCACAACATTCTTTCATTAAACCAAAGGGACACTTCCTGAAAATAAAAAGGCCTCTCCTTTGTTTTTTGCTAAGTCTTTGGGAACATGTGCCCCCAGTCACTGTAAAGTAGCACTATATCTAGATTTGTTACCCCAGATTTAAAAACGGTTGCTAGGCTATGCTCAAACAATGATGGTTCTTATTTGACAGTGTTTAATGTACTACTACTTGTGTATAAGTGGTTTCTTAACATGTGGATGTTGAAGTGAAGCATTAATTTTTGCCAGACCTGCCCCAGTAGCAAATGAGATCTTGTTATGGTGCACCAAAATTTGTGAAATCTTGATTCAAATCCACCTTGATTTGGCTACAAACATAAAATTGGCTAAGAAAGGGATGTCAGCTGTGAAATATACATATTTTGATTGAAATGCAACTGACATACAGGGATAATCATCTAGTATGTTTTCTGCAAAAAAACACTTCACCTGGAGGAAACTACATGCAGGTAATTTGTAATTTCTCTTTAGCAACTGCTTAACTCAAACCTTGGATTGCCAAAAAATGAAGAGACTCCAGTACACCAGAAAAACACAACCTGAGAAAAAGTTTGTTTTGATACATTTCTGCTTATTCCCTGTATCATATTACTACAGAAGTACTTGAGAGTAATACCAAAACATTTCAAAACAACATTTTTTGCACAGGAAGTAAACATGAAGAGGTAAGGAGCTGAGTGATGAAATTCTGATAATTGTAAGAAAATTTCATAATTGTAAGAAAATTTCAGTACTCCATATTCTTAGCTCCTTGGGAAAAATATGCAATCTTCCTATTCTGTGGAACAGTGCACTGAAATTGGTAGTCTTAAGTCTGACAACCCCATAGACAATTGCTTTGGATGGAAATTAGTTTCAGAAATATGTTATAAGGTAGGTTGGAATAGGCAAAATGGGGCAAGGGTGCAGCAAAATGGGCAACTTAATTTTTGCTGCTAAAAGTGAGAAAAAAATGTCATGTGTTGCAAACTTGTAGAGTTTTCAATCAAGCTCATGAAGGTGAAGTTGCGGTTTTTAGCAACGAGCATTGGGATGGCAGAGGTATAGAGAAGACATAATCAGGTCTGTGACCCCTTGCCCTGACAATCAAGTGGCGAGGCTCTACTCTACTGGGGATCAAACCCTGTCTGCCACCTCTTTGCCTTTAAACTTGGAGGCCCAAGTGGGGGGGGGGGGGGTACTCTGGTATATTTCAGATAAGGGTACTCAGGTTACTCTTTGGGTTTAAAATTGTGCAAGAGTTATTTTTTGGGTCAGTTATCTTTACAATTAATTTTTTGATTTGAGTTCTTGAAGTTCTGGCTTACTTTTTTGGGTCTCAAATGTGGGGAAAAGTAAAAATGATAGATAAAGATATCCTAAAAATAACATTAAATCAAGCAACTATATACTGAAATCAAAATACAGTTAAATTTAAGTATATGTTCAGGTGCTTTTTCATAGACTTAAGATGCAGACTTCATAATTTTGGGTATGTCATGTCATGTGAGAAAAAGTATTTTTTTGGGTCCAAATTTATGCCAAAAATCATTTGTTTGGGTTGTTGCTGTGTACCAGACTGAGCACCCCTATCCTCAAAATACCAGAGTAACCCCCTGGGGTTAGAGGATTAAACCACAGGGCCACAATATATTCAAAGGCTTCAATTCAAGGTCAAAGGTAGTCAAAATCAAAGAGCATTTAAAAGCAGAAAATCTTTTTCTCAGACTTATAAAGTACATCAGAAACAAGTTTATAAGGCACTTTAAGATGGCCAAAAATGTCATACTATTCAAAGAAACTTTTGACTGCTGAAATTCAAAGATATAGGCAAACATGCCAATGAAATCGTTGTCAGTTTTAAACACACCAAAACACGTCATCTTCCCATTTTATGTTTCATGCATCAAGAAACATTTTGTATATATTACAAACAATTGGATCATTATTCACACACTCACAAAATAGCAAAAATAGTATAGTATATAAGAACTTTTGGTTTTTACCAGGCTGAAATTTTAATGATCCAAAAAATCTTCTTGTTGCATGTAGTGCAATTGTACAATGATAAACAAGTAAATAAAGTAAAATATAAGCACTTTGATGGGAATTGAAATAAGCAAGACGTTTCGAGCATAGCCCGTTATCAAGCAAAGAAATATTAGTAGAACCGACACTAATCAAGCTAAAAGAACGGCAGATTCGAAGGATAAGAATAGTAATCAAGGGAATCGATGTGACGTAAAGAGGACTGAGAATAAGAAAGAGATGTAGGAATAAAATTGTGATAAATAGAATGTTATTGGAGATATGTAAATTGTTTGTTGAGTCCTGAAGGGTACAATGTTCCAAGTTTAAAAATGATCCGTTTCTCCAATGTTTTTCTTTTATTGCTTTCTGTAGATGCATATAGGAGGCCGAGAATTGACATATCATCTGTAGAATGGTTTGGTAGGTTGAAACGGTGTGAAATGTTGCTGTCCGGATCGTGTTCGTGCTGTTCTTCTAAATGTGTCTTGTTTCTAACATTCCTCAAATGTTCGCCGAATCTGTTGTTGATTTGTCTTGACGTCTCTCCAATATACAGAATGTTGCATTTGGTGCAGGTAATGCAATTAACGACGGATGACGAGGAACACGTGAATGTAGATCGGATGGTGAAATTTCTGTTTCCATTAGTGATGGCTGTAGAGCTGTTGATGTGTGTGCATGTTTGGCAAAGATGGTGGTTACATGGAAAGGTATCTGGTGGGTCGTTGGTCTTGAGGTTTGTGCGGACAAGTGTGTCTCTGATGTTCTTATCTCTTCGGAAGGCCATAAGAGGAAGTGATTCAAATATATCCTTGGTATGAGAGTCATCTTGCAATATTCGAAATTTTAATGTGAAATTAAGAACCTTTCCATTCTATGGGCTGATCCAAGTTTCTTGTTTTAAACTATTGTGTAATAACAAGTGGATAGAAATTCTTTTCAATGTATCATAAAAGATTTTTGGGAGCAACGTACCTTGAGATTCAAATGCTAGCTTACAACGGTGTATATAACTAAAATGAATAAATATCCCAGGACCATAATAGGAAGCATATTCTGATTGGGGGGGGCCATTGTTCTTAAAACAATAGAGAACAACACATCTAATTAATGCTTGTGACATGGCACCATTGTTTTCAAAATCATTGGGAAGGTGCTTGAACTTCAATAATGCCCCCCCCCAACTTTCTACGGACCTAAAATGTACATATTAATAATAATCATTAATCATTAATTATTATTAAGTATCATCAAACTTTTTCAAACTTCAACATAGTCTATATACTTTATTTAAATATGAAGAAAAAGAACCACCATTTTCTTATTTATTCACCCCACTTCAAGTCTCAGCATGTTCAGTCTAAAATTGTCAATGGTGCTTTCCTGCATTTTCCTGAATGTCAGGAGGTTGTATAAATCTCTGTCAAATGGAATTTACTGCAAGTCTTTGCAGCATGATGTCAGTTAACAGTTCTGCCTTCGTTTTTTAACAAGACGAGACAAGTTGCATGTGTAAATCTTGGACTTGAAAGCCTTCACAAAATTTAGGCCAATATTTGTTACATCTTTCTTGGGGCACTAATCAGCTCATAAGTAGCCTCCAGTTTCTTCACCATATAAACTGCTAAAACTTCAAACGTTTTCCTGCACTCGCCATCTGCATCTCCCCAGATAAAAGTAACTGCTCTGCTGTTCTGTTTTGCAAATTCTTTCGTTCCCCAAAGATTCTTTCGTTCCCCAAAGATTTCACTCTGGGGCCATGGGTCCCTTCAGCAAGAATTCGGAGCCGCGCTCTCGAGATACAAAGATACCAAAGTATGAAACTATTGTACTCATCTCATTGTTTTCCTTTGAATAACTAACAATCTCTTGACATTTTCAGGAGGTCTATCCCACTTGATGCCATCAGCCAAGACGATACGACTAACACGACAAGACATTTTGTTTTTGTTCTGCCATGTGTTCTCCTCTCCCGCCATTTTTAAAAACCAATTTCTATTCAATCATTACCCCCTGAAAATGACGTAGTATTTCTAGTAGCTATTGTTCAAATTTCATTGTTATTCGTAGCGCCCCCGCAGCACAATGTTTCGCGGTGTGTACGAAAAGCCTTAGTGGGATTTGCGGTCGATTGCCCTCCCATTCAATTTTCAATTTCAGGATGAGTCGTTTGAGGAATGCGCGGTCTGGGCTGGGAACTAGTTTAGAGGGCGGGCTGGAAACTAGTTTAGAGCGCGGCACTGTTCAAAAATCTTAGGCCGTTACAAACTTGAGTAAGCAAGAATGAATGCCGAGGCAAAAGCGCAGAGATACTCATGAAATGAAGACGAGCAAGGTAACGAAATACATTCATTCATTTAGTAACATTTAGGCCAGGTATTGTGGACACGATCGACACAAATTGTGTCCACAATACCCATGGTCTGCCTGCACACAAAATATACTTACGTTTACTTAAACTTTGAAGCGCAATGGTTGACGGGGAGTTTGGATAATCATGAATGTATGATCTTCCTTCATCGCAACAACGCCCTAAAAGCGGAGAAAAGATAGTCAGCATCTATTTTGCTACAAAGTGGGTAAAAAGAGCACGACGTCTGGAAATATACCGCTTCTTTAAAAATCAAAACAACAATATTGCAAAATGTCTTGCTTTATAACCGATATGTTTATAAGATTCAGGAATTAGTCTGGCTTTGATAGGTCATTCCTTACCGTGGTTTCGTGGCTATGGAAGATTTTCTGCAGGAAGCTCCTCTCAAAAATTTGTGAAAACAAGTGAAAACGAAGACCAGAATTTCGCAGGTTTCCTTCCTAACAACAATGTAGTAGAGGAAAATACTAGGAATCCGTGACCAATTTCAGCAGACCTTGTCTTGAAGGTGTTTTCCATATCAGAAAAATGTGCTGAACAAAATGGGCTTGGGCGACCCTCTCAAAAATTTGAGCATTGTTGGCCAGGGGGTAATGTCTGAAATGGGCCTAATTTTCTCAAAACATCAACATAATAATCGACTCCATGCTGTAAAAAAGCACAACATTGATATGAAATGAACCAATCCAAGGGCCAAAATCTATGAGATATCATCCCTTGGACAAAATACCCTTTTATGGCATTTTGACACAAATTACATGGGGGGGTGTTGTACCCTAACCTCCACTATTTCAATTATCATTGTTATGTTGCACTAACCTATACTATGACTATTGGATGCCGTTGAAATACATTGTTTTACACCATGAAAAGGAGGGACTTCGTGTCTGGATTTTAAAATCTAGCCAAATGCTATTTTCATAAACTTGGGAACTCTTACCCAGTCCCCTAGAGAATATCATTTTGGACCAAACTGACAAGAATTTACCATAAGTGCTTTGTTACTGCAGATGTTACTAAATTTAGGATGAATCTGCTTTCTGCTATGGTGAGAACGGAAAACTCTTCTGCACCATAATTTGTATTGAATCAAGTGCAGCCAGTTGTGGAAATTTTGTTTTCAAATGGGAGGTAAACGTCGAGAAGAGTGTTTACGCGGCTGAACTCACACGGAGATATTGCCTTTAAAAAAGTTGCAAGTTCTAAAGCAGTACACGACCGTCGTGTTAGAATCTAAAAGTTTCAAACGCTATTACATCAATTGGAAATAATTGCCGGTAATAAATCTGTTTACTGACTGCTGATTTTGGGATTATTCACAAAAAAAAAAAAAAAACACAAGGCAAGCAACGAATAAATGCAAGCATGTCTGGGAGGATCTATTAAAATACCAAACCCCGCCCAAAAATCTAAACTTTATTGGTGACACCTCATAGTTTATTGCGTTCCAATGACTATTTCTTCAGCTGAAACAAACAGGATCAAAACGCTCCCAAAAGATCCACATTGGCAAGAAAATCAACAAAATATAGGTAGCCTGGAAAATATACAAACAAACATACACAAATATGTTGCATGTGGTTCTTAAACAATTAAACAACCAAATGATAAATAAATTATCTTAGCATCATAGAAGTAGCTGAGATGCCAAAAACGCGACGTTTCGAGCCTGTTCCCGTATCAAATGAATATAACATTAATATAGCCTGGAACATCACTACAAAAACACTGGAAACAGACATCTTGGTCAGAGAAAAAATTCTGGGATAATAAGCTGGTTGAAAGCAAGCCAGGCTGAGCACCCTTAGTAGGCAAATTGACAAAGATATGACCAATTGAAATGCAATTCAAATCAAAGGAGCGGTTTGAAGAAACACTGGACGCTGGTTTACCTGAAATAAGACTTTGTAGGCTAAATGCTAAGTCTTTTGCTTGCATAAATTGCGAATGGCTTAGGCCATATCGAATACACATCATGGAAGTCTTGAACCCTAAATCCACGTTTTCCCAATCATAGTGTGCTAAAAAGTTCTACAGGAATAGACCATTTCGCAATTTGGAAAAGGGACTGAGGATAGCGAGGCCCATTCTGACAGCCTTGGCAACAAGTAGGAAATCTAGAAAATCCCCTCTTCTGCAGTGCAAAGTGTACGGTTGGCGGCTCGCTCGCATCTCTCTCCAAACTCGAGTTATTTTCGATTTATTTGCAACTTCCAAGAGTTATGCGATGCTTGTTTAGTATGGTAAGCGTTTTCTTTGGATTATTTAGCCGTTTTGCAATCTTTTTGCTCATTTTTAAATGTATTTTGAGCCATTTTATTTCAGTGGTTTCCCTCGAGTTTGAGGCGGCTCAAGTTAGGCCTATTGATCTTGCATCATCTTCCTCGATTTCAATTGACTTGGTTTGACCTGTTATTGCTTGTTAAATTTATCAAAACAGTACACAATCTCATTGTAAATCGTTGGAGGATTCCAAACAATACTTTTAATTTGCTTGCATTGCCGTAAATGCGTTCAATTATCTAGTAAACTAGCAAAACTTCGTCGTAGGTCAGCTGGGCCTAAACTGAGCCGTTTCAAAGTCGAGGGAAACAACTGAAATAAAATGGCTCGGAATACATTCACAAATTAGCGAAAAGATTGTAAAACGGCTAAATAGTCCAAAGAAAACACTTACCATAGTAAACAAGCATCGCATAACTCTTGGAAGTTGCAAATAAATCGAAAATAACTCGAGTTTGGAGAGAGATGCGAGCGAGCCGCCAACCGTACACTTTTGCACTGCAGAAGAGGGGATTCCCTAGATTTTCCTGTTGCCAAGGCTGTCAGAATGGGCCGCGCTCTCCTCAGTCTCTTTCTCCAAATTGCGAAATGGTCTATTATCAGACATTGCTACAGGCCGTTAGAAATAGAAAAAAACAGGACAGGTCTCACCGTAGTCTTGTGAAAGAAATCGCAAAACCTTACGAAATGCCAGATCTTTACCACGCCTTTCTGCTTTGCCTCCAATGTCCTAGACTTGCCCCAAGTCTATTTCGTCAAAAAAAAATTCGTCAAAAAAAATTGAAGGGAAAAGTGAAAAGCGAAATAGACTTGTGTATCTCCGGACCTCATGAATAATTAATGAGATAGCTAATCTCTTGTAGTCAACTGAAAAAACAGGGGGTTGCGTTCAAAAACGGAAGCTGATCAAAGATGACGGCACGCAGCGACATGTTGTGAAGATCGAATAACAGAGTATCTCTTGAAGATCGAATAACAGAGTATCGAATAACAGAGTATGTACTGTATAATTCATCTAAATCCCAGGAGAAAATGTTGAGGGAGGGATGAGAGTACTTTCGGTACTTTTATCTCTTGTTTCTTATGAAAACTACTTGTAACTTGAGAGCAGGCTGAATCACTAAAAACATATGATGTTAAAATGTTTAAAGAGTAGAGCCTCGGTGTTTCCCAATTTTTGTTTTGCAGGATTTCCTATCAATTTATATTGAAAATTCCTGAGAATTTGCAGTAGCATTCGCTTCTTAATGCTGATGGGTGCTTGAAGGGTGTTTTCTAGCTGTAAAGAAGGTGTTTGTTTCCTGCGTTTCCTAGCAGCAACAATGAGATAAGACCCAAAATTTTACGCGTAAATCATCCCATCAACTGCACTTCGTGAACTGTATGGGTCAAAAAGGGTGTGGTGACCTGAAACCATGGGGGGGGGGGGGTTCTTGGCTAAATTTTGGGTAGGGGTCTGCCTTGAGCATATTCAATATCATACCCTCGGCTAGACGAATTTTTACGAAAATGGTACCCTTGGCTAGACCAATAATGTTGGCCATTCTCTGGACCAATATTGTCAAATTTGTACCAAATATGATATTATGACCTCTCGCTAGACCAATATTGTCAAAAATGATACCCTTGGCTAGACCGTTGATGGGCCAAAATGCAAAAAAAAGTATACTCTTGGCTCGACTAGATTTCCGAAAAAGTATACTCTTCATCTACTCTCCTCTCCCAAGCTCTGGTTATAAGGGTAATAAAGAGAGAATGTGTAGATTATTAGGCCCAAATGCTGCCATGTGTCTGTCAGTCTGTGCTTGTTTGCACGAGGAATTGTTCATCCCTTACTGGCAGTACCTTTAACCTTCCCATGGCATTTACTGTCTTCGCAGATTTGTGCAAACATTTAGAATTTTGGTGATGATATGCAAAGCGATTTGCCAAAGCCAGTTCACCATGCTACAAGCATATTGCGACCTTGCATGTATCCTAATAGAGCATCCAATTGATAGGATCGCAGCTCTTCGATGTTTTTAAAACTGTCTTCGATTCCTCAATTGCTCTCCGTTGCAAAATTCAAACTTCTACTGTTGTTCGTTGCTCAGTCAGTGAGCAGAAGTGCGCAACGTGCGACACAACACCCCGATCTCCTCTTCAGTGTGGCTTGCCTATTGTATTCTTTTGTTTCTAAGAGCTCAATGATTGGCTGAAGTCCACATCAAAAGTACCGACAGCGTCCCAAATGTGGGACGCTTCGGATCAAATTACTCATTAATTATTCATGAGGGCCGCAGTTCAACAAGTCTGTTTTGTAATATACTTTCCGGTAGACTTGTTACAGTTGACAAAACAGACTTGGGGCAAGTCTACCAATGTCCAAATGCGAAGGCAACTTGACACAATTTTGGCTTCTAAACTGAATGCGAAAACCAAATCGAAAGATTTCCATATCTATTGTCTACAAAACGCATACTGCGAAAGATTGACGGCTTTGTTGGTCAACCTATTTCTACGCTTCTGGTATAAGTATTCTTTTGAAAACCAGCCAAATGTGAGGCAAGCAGTGTTCCAAATAATTCAAAAAGTGAATAAACAATCTTCTGGGAATTGAGTGATACGTGTTTTTTACGCATGTAACAACGAACAAAATTACGAATCACGGAGCACAAAGACTAATTGCTGAAAAGTTTTCGTTTGCAAAAACAACAAGACGCAATGCATGCAGCGTGCTAAATTATTAGAAAAGTGAATAAAACGATCTGCTGATAATTGAGTGATACGTGTAGTTACGCACATCATAGCCAAACGAATCGTAACAAGGTTGTGGGACACCTTTATAAACAAACGCTCGCAGCATCTTCCGCGAATTAACTGGGATATAAAATTTCATTCTTATCCCTATTTATAATCATGTATTTATCTATTCGTTGTAATTAGTATTTCCTTTTTGTGTAAATAGTTGGTCTTAATTAGTTCAATTTAGAACTATCAGTTTTTTTAACCAACTGTAAATAATATTATAATAATAATAATAATAATAATAATAATAATAATAATAATAATAATAATAATAATAATAATAATAATAATCATAATAATAATAATAATAATAACAATAATAATGAATCCCAAAGACAGATTTAGCAGGGAGGCGGGTAATGGAGATCGGCTTCTCTTAAAGATAGCGACCGATGGTGCAAGTCTAACCTCCGGATCTAGCTCATTCCATTCTGACAGGCAATTAGGATAAAACTAGATTTGAACTTTTCTGTCCTTGCCCTTATTTTGTAGAAAAACGTAAGGCGTCTACTCCATCGTTGGGAACTCAATCATTCCCAACCAAGTTCTGCGTGCAACTTCTCTCGCGATGTCCCCCTCCACGTTCCTGTAACGGCTAGAGCAGCAGAATACTGAACGGACTCCAACTTTTCCATCAAACTTGACACAGTAGTGTTACAGCTAAATTCACATACTTTGGCCGGAATATGATAGATAACATCGAATATGATAGATAAAAATTAATAACGGGAAAAGGAAACTAATTACAATCATAAATAATTGATCTACAACTATTTACAATAAATTTACAATCGACCCTTTATCTTGTTCTTAAAAGAAGATCAAGAGGGAGCTTGCTTGGCCTCGCGGCTCAGATCATTCTAGATTTTCGCTCCGCGAAATGCGAACGCTTTCTGCCATTACTAGTTTTCATGAATGGCACTAGCAAGTCAGCTTCGGCATTTCTAGGGTTGATAATATTGCAACCAGAATTTCTAGCAAACAAATGCGAGAGATAATCAGGCGCAAGACCATTAACAGAATTATATACAGTTGTTGCAGTCTCACTTCTGATCATATCCCTCACAGTTGGCCATTTTAATTCTGTAATAATAATAGTAATAGTAATAATAATAATAATAATAATAATAATAATAATAATAATAATAATAATAATAATAATAATAATAATAATAATAATAATAATATAGCGTCAAGTAAGATTGAGTATTCTTGTTTCAGGTCGATAATACGCAGAGAAAACAAGACTAGTTTGTTTGAAAATTTTCGATCTATCGTAGACCTTCATCAGTCAATTAATGTTCGTATAAATGTTTTACAATCTAAGGTTATCAAATGCGAATGTTGTGTTCCATAAATAAAAGGAGTCTAAAATTCTAACAATGAAATAGAGAACGGAGAACGATTGATGTGACGAAACTTTATTAAACTGCTACATATGCTTGCATAGTTTATAATATGTCTTTCCGAGCTCATTAAGGCTAGAATTTAGTCCGTTTGGTTCTCTGGAGTCTAATCGTGATATCCATAAGTTTTCGTAATGTTCTAATTTATCACGATCTCCCTCTAATCTCTGCAGGATATGTACCTTTAAATCCCTATCAAAATTGCATGATTCACTCTCGTGAAAATGTTTGCCCAGTTCCGTTGCATCCAGATCATGCTTTGCATCACTCCGGTGCTTATTAAACCTTTGGCTTAAAGCTGTGGATGTATATCCGATGTATATTAGCTGATGCTTCATACATTCAGCGGCATAAATCACATTTTTGCTGTTGCAGGAGCCACCGTCAATAAAGATAAGGCTCAAATCCTTACTGGTTGCCAGAGCATGCGGAAATCATCCAATTTCATGCTTGTCAGCCAATGAGATCACCGCTTTCTAGCCCCTGGAGACAAAATCGGTCGTTTGAGGTAAATTTTCTAGTACCCTCACTAAAACTGAAATGGATGCTAGAATACTTCAGTTATTCGCAATTTTTTTTGATAAATCAGTTGTGGGGATGTCCGTCCAGAGTTGTTTACATGTTTAGGCACATAGCTTGTTTGGGGCCGGAGCTGCGTTCATTTTCCGGTCGAAGAATATTGACCTTTGTTGAAATATCTATAGAAATCGCTACAAACGAGATATACAGATAAGAATTTCAGCAATTATGCATACTGACCTCAGCAATAACCCAAACTCCTTTACTGCTATCACATCTCAAAATTTGAGGCAATTTCTAATGATTTCTGGCAGAGATATCATTTGGGCCTAAGCTTGTCCTCGCTTAAAACTCATTCCATTGCACTTAAAAAGTAATGGTAAAATTCTTGAGCTAGATAATGCACTTACCCATTACTCAGACACCAGTTTGACTTCGTTTGCCTTCTTCAATTTGCCAAATTTTTGTAAGAAACAACCAGTTGTGGGCGAATTGCAAAAACTTTCCTCGGTCCATATTTTTATCTGCACAGTCTCTCCGCTTCAAACAACAAACAGTGAACTTTGTATCATAAAAGTCTTGCATCACAAAACATTCCTACAGAACGATTCCGTGCGCCTTAGCGAGGCACTCGTGAATTGTTTTCACGCATTTGGTTCAATCAGTCAATGCAAACAAACAAAAGAGCAAAATCGGGTATCTTTTTTAGCGAACCCAAAACAATGTTTTTGTTCTTTTTATGTTTTGCATTGATTGAAATAATAACGAAAAGAACGAAATGCGTGAATACAATTCACGAGTGCCTCGCTAAAGCGCATGGAATCGTTCAAAAGGAATGTTCTGTGATGCAAGACTTTTATGATACAATGTCAAAGTTCACTGTTTGTTGTTTGAAGCGGAGAATCTGTGTAGAGAAAAATATTGACCGAGGAAGCTTTTTGCAATTCACCCACAACTGGTTGTTTCTTACAAAAATTTGGCAAATTAAAGAAGGCAAACAAAGTCAAACTGGTGTCTGAGTAATGGGTAAGCACATTATCTAGCTCAAGAATTTTACCATTACTTTTTAAGTGCAATGGAATGAGTTTTAAGCGAGGACAAGCCTAGGCCCATATTATATCTCTGCCAGAAATCATTAGAAATTGCCTCAAATTTTGAGATGTGATAGCAGTAAAGGAGTTTTGGTTATTGCTGAGGTCAGTATGCATAATTGCTGAAATTCTTATCTGTATATCTCGTTTGTAGCGATTTCTATAGATATTTAAACAAAGGTCAATATTCTTCGACCGGAAAATGAACGCAGCTCCGGCCCCAAACAAGCTATGTGCCTAAACATGTAAACAACTCTGGACGGACATCCCCACAACTGATTTATCAAAAAAAATTGCGAATAACTGAAGTATTCTAGCATCCATTTCAGTTTTAGCGCGGGTACTAGAAAATTTACCTCAAACGACCGATTTTGTCTCCAGGGGCTAGAAAGCAGTGATCTCATTGGCTGACAAGCATGAAATTGGATGATTTCCGCATGCTCTGGCAACCAGTAAGGATTTGAGCCTTATCTTCCGTCAATACGACATGTTTTGCCAGTCTTTGTGTTTGTTATGTCATTTGTTTGTCCCATGTGGCAGCACAATTTGCATGGACGTCCTCTTTTCTTTGATTTTTCTAAAGTACAGCGCACAGAATAGCCGGCCTTTTTGTTCTTTTGTCGCTTTGTTTGAACCAAATGATTGTGCAAGTTTGGATTTCTTCGGTAGGAAATTATTGGTGGTTCTGGGAATACTTGTTTGAGATCTGGATGTTCAATTATCATGAAATGGTAGTGTCTTTGTAGTATTTGGGAGAGTCCCTTAAACTTCTGGTGCCAATCAATTACTAGAGGAACTCTGTTTTCTTTATTCTTTTCAGTAACTTTCTGTTTTAATAGACAGTTGCGATCTCGTGCTTCTACTTCGGTTGCAACTTTTGTTAGTGTTTTCACGGAATATCCTCGGTTTGCATAAAAGTTTATGAATTGCGTTGCATGTTTTCGATAGTCAGTCAAAAGGTGACAGATCCGTCTTATTCTTATAAACTGAGACAACGAATTTGAGCGAAGTGTATGCGTTGGATGGTCTGATAGTTTGTGGAGGTAAGTGTGCGTAGCTGTTGGTTTGCAATGTAATTCTGTTATCAATGTTCCATCATGCTTCTTTACTTTTGTGTCTAGAAAAACAACATCAGATTTGGAATATTCCATTGTAAATTTAATAGTAACCTATTCTCACCCAAGGGGTCACTCTGAAATCTCAAAATAACGCATGAAAACTCCATTCTTTACCCCCACGGGATCTGCTTAGCTATGTGTGTAGCCCCTTGAGGCTCAAGCAAGGTATTTAAAGCTTAGAATTGGTTTATTCCGTCTCTTTCTACGCAACAAGCAGTCACACGTGTAAAAGCGACCCACCTCTCCTCCCTCGGCGACGGTTCTTTCCGCCAACAGTGGCCATTTCCACTTCACTTTTCAACTATTACAGTATTTGCAGTTTTCCTATTTTTTCTTATGTGTGTCATGGGCTTAAAGGCAAAAAGGGGCATTAACTGGGGACAATAGGCCTTTAAGCCTAGAAAAGTGAAGTGAAAATTGTCCATTAGTCACAATTCCTCTCAAATAGCGATCTTCCTTCGCACTCGGGTATCTTAGTTGATTTGAGAGGGAGAGTGACTAATTGGATGAGAATAGTAACCTATTCTCATCCAATTAGTCACTCTCCCTCTCAAATCAACTAAGATACCCGAGTGCTTCGGAAGTCACAATTTCGGTAATGTACCATGCAGAGAATACAAAGAAAGATGAAACATTAGTAGCAAAATATAGCTATACCATAAAACCTCAAAGCTATCTACTCCATAACTCAGAAAAAACCAACCCCTGCAAAAACAGAAATTAGGTACCACATATGTATTACTTTTGATCAGCTCTAACTCCGTCAAAAAATGAAGTTTCATCCTTTGATACATTCCTGTTTGAATGCCGTATGCATAATGTTTAGATTTTTCTAAATTCTTAGAAATTAATTGCAAATGATACAAAGCTGAAATTTTATGGATATGATGCCACTGGGTATATGCTTCCGTTGAAAAATGTTTTGGTTCGGTAGATGCAGCATAGGTTGACGAAGCCACACACCAAATTTGAGTCTGAAATCTTCTATTGATTATTGTTATATAATTTCCCAAAATGCAAAAAAGTGCAATCTTGTAAAAACTGAAATGAAAGATCAGTATTTCGTGACTTGATATTTGAATGTCTCCCTCTCTTACTCTTTTCCCTTGGTCTTCATAACCTTTTTTGTTGATCTTAGTTTGTTTCTCCGTGATTTCCTTTCCTTGCTTTTGTGGAAAGGGGCCAGAAGTAGTGCATAATTTTAGTTTCTTTGCACTTGCAGAAAGAAGGGCCTATTTTTAAATTCAAAAATCTGTCGGATGGACATTAGATACTTTGGAAGCCTACCAAATTCTTAGCTTTGATGTAAGACCATAATGTAACCTTGCATGATATAAAGCATCCGAAGGGTAATGAAAACAAGAAACTGATTTGTTTTCAAAACGAATGTTGCTCTGGGAATAACGAAGAACATCGACATGTCGGATGGACTAGATAGAAAATGCACATGTGCAAAAATAGTTACTTCAACCTCAATTCTATCTCAGCATTAAGCATAACTCACAAAAGACTGTAACTGTTCTATGGTATTGTCTATTGCTGACAATATAACTCATGTAACACTTAGAAAAATAACAACTTGTTCGTCAAAAAAGGATAACAAACGTGTCAGATGGACATGTCGGATGGACAAAAACGTACTGCAAAATTGAACTTCTGAAAACACAAACAGAAGTAATTCTAAATTAATAACAACATGGCACTGCGTAGGTTCCACATACTCGTTGGTGTTATTGTTGGCCCAGGCACAAGATAAGCATTATCTTATTGGAATGTCCGTCCGACAGATTTTTAGAATGGAGAGTTTGGTGCCAAAATACGCATAAATCTATTTTTGATGCATACTTTCTACCTATTCATGACACAGTAATGTCCACTTTTCAACATTGGAACACATTATTGACTTTTTTCTATTGCGGATAAAAAATATAACGAAAGTCCGTCCGACAGGTTTTATAAAAAATATGCTTGAAACAAAATAATGCTGAATTAATCTTCAAAACGCATTGCGAACAATTCCTGTTGTTCCCATTGTGAGCAACTCCAATTGCTGTATGCATTGTTGCATAATTGAAGAGTACTGTGAAAAGTACACACCAGCAACTGTCGGACGGACACACTCTTTAGTCAAAATTTAAAGGCTGTAGATACTTTTCTTCGTGCAAAGGTGATTCCTCCAAACAAATTAGCAAGTTGGGAGATAGCTCCAACAAAATTCCGTGGCTTTATCACTACCATTTGTTTTGGGAAAAATAAATCCTCTCTTTTTTCTGTCGGACGGACAATTACCAAGATGTTTTGTTTCCAACTCTGCGTGGAATTACAAATGATTGCCAAATTTTGTATGTCAGTTATATGAACTATGAAGACTACCATGAAAGGCAAACAACAAATCTTAAGTCAACTAATTCGAAATTAGAGAAAATTCTTTTTTTAGTCAAGCATGCAGCAAAGTTAGACCTCATATTAAAAAATTTCATCACAGCAAGCAAGAAATGGATAAATTATTTAACTTAACCTGAATTCGGAAGACCTAAATGTGTATCTTTGAAAATGTGAGGTCAAGAAGTTCGGAAAAATGGTTTCAATTTTCACCTCTTTGCGTGACCAATTTCAAAGTAGGCCAGAATGCCATTTTCAACTTCATTTTGTGCGCCTAACTAGGCAGATTTTGAGGAGGTTGAAAGGTGCTTTTTGCCTTGCTCTTCGGATCGTTCACGGCCTCTGAAAAATCCATTTTCATGATAAAGCTGCTTGTGAGTTTTTCCCCTCTTCATCAATATCTTTATTTCCCATTCTTGGCTGATATTACGATCGTTGCCGATGAATATCATGACTCAACTTTACTTCTTGTCCGCTACAAATATTTTGATAAATATTGAGGCTTGATAACGGGCTATGCTCGAACCATGGCCGAAGCCAGTGGGGGGGGGGGGGGGGCGGGGGGGGCGGAGCAAGGCCATTTGTCGGAAATTTTACTCCACTTGTCGGATTTTGTTGTTGTTACAGGCCCACATTTAGAAGATTTCACTGGGACAATGATGCATGGAACATGAATTTATTGTCTTTCGAGGATAAAATTTAACATGGATTTTGAATCTACAGCATTTTCTTTTTCTTCATATTGACCAATGTTGAAGGCTGCAACGTTGAAACTACAAAATAATTCCAAAATCTAGTCATTAAAGGAGCACATCAGTCTTTTCGTGCATGTTTTAACGTATGTCCCTAAAATTGGGGTTGTTGCTGTTGTTGTTGTTGACTTTAGAGCGTCGGAAAATTTTGGTTCTTTGCCCCTCTAAGAATTAAGGCTGGTATCGGGCCTGGCTCGAACGTCGTGCTTATTTCAAATCGCATAAAAGTGCGTATAAATATAAATATATTCTACTCTAATTACTTGTTTATACAAATATTTTGTACTCTCAACCACTCAACCATTATGCTAGAGCCTCCTATTCACTTTGAAAATGGAATGGTGGAATAGAAGGCAGAGAAGAATTGCAGACCTCAAGCCCAAAATTCGAAATTCGGCCTCCAAATAGTTAACAAAATAGCCGTTGCTAGGGCCTTGTCAGGGAATGATTTGTTGACCAACTGTTAGAATGTTGGTCCATAATTCAGAAATTAGTGGCTCGTTTACAGAGCTGGAATCTACATTTATCCAAGAAAGTGTAAAGTTGAAATTTTGAAGTTTTAATCGAGAATTACATATGTAGTACATTAAGATAAACAATGTAATGAAGCCTTTAAAGAGCTTTTGTGATGGAAAACTGGCCAAGGCTGCTGGCTGCACATGCACCAAAATAAATATATTCCGTCTATCCACGATGCATTGTTCATCTACCTCAACAAGTTGTAGGTTGAATGTTAGCGTGAGGAGGACCTTACTGACTGTTACATTTATTACAGAAGTGGAAACCAGAATTATTCTGTCAACAGCATCGCCTGTAGCTAACGGCCGATTCCCGCATTCTAGCAATTGTAAGTGCGGCCTGCAACAGTTAAAAGAACAGTCTGAATGCAAGCAAATCCCATTGCAAAAGGTTTTGTATGCCATCCAAGTATTTTGCTAGGAGGATATAAAGGATATCACCTCATGATTTTGTTTTTCTACTGAGACAAAAACAAGGTTATAAACTGCTAAGAAGGATACCACTGGGCGAAATATGTCCTAGGGGAAATCGGAGATAACAAGGGTAACTTGTAGATCATAAACAAGCAATGATCCAAAAAGAAGACGGCAGGAAAAAACATTGCAGTTTGGAATCTCCGAATCGTTGTGCAAAAATATTGAAACCATTTGATGGATACTGGTAAAAGAAAGTTGCACTTAAAGATAGATACTAGAAAAAATCAGATGCGAAAAACGGAAACATTCTTGGCAAACAAAGGCCTTTGAAATTTGTGTTATCATCAGAATGGGACTGACTAAAGCTCACAGGAGTCTATGAGACAGAGGCACATTTCGTGTCTCCCGTGTGTAGTGCAGTAGTTTTATCTATTTTTTTTTTTTCAATTTTGCATTGTCTGTAATTGTGCTTGGGTTGCATAGAAAAAACAACTGCAACAGATAAAATCCTTAGAACAATCAAGGGCCACCATAAGCTACCGATTTTATACGTCAAGGGGGGGCCTTATCGAGCATGGCATTATTTCGTCTTATAAGTCATAACTTTAGGAATGTTTGAGCCAAGCTGGAGTCGATATGAAGCACTGCAACTATGAGAAACCACCATCGACGAACAATGTCATACGTCATAAGACATACGAAATCATTGCACGAAACAGCGTAAACAGGAGCTTTTGGGTCAAAAGAAGTGACAAAAAAGGGTGTAACAATAGGTTTAGCAAATCTCTTGTGGACAATGTCTGCATAAAATGTAAATTAACGGTAAACAGTGCTCTTTAAAATTCATCAATCAAGTTCTTTTTGGCTACCGAAACGAAGACTTACGCTAGACGGTGCTCTTTCAAATTCATAAATCAAATTCCCTTTGGCTACCGTAACGAAGATGTATAAGAATATATACGCTAGACGGTGCTCTTTCAAATTCATAAATCAAATTCTCTTTGGCTACCGTAACGAAGTGTACGCTAAACGGTGCTCTTTCAAATTCATAAATCAAATTCTCTTTGGCCACCGTAACGAAGATATACGCTAGACGGTGCTCTTTCAAATTCATAAATCAAATTCTCTTTGGCTACCGTAATACGCAAAAACGGTGCTCTTTCAAATTCATAAGTCAAATTCTCTTTGGCTACCGTAACGAAGATTTACGCTAGACGGTGCTCTTGCAAATTCATAAATCAAATTATCTTTGGCTACCGTAACGAATATATACGCTAGACGGTGCTCTTGCAAATTCATAAATCAAATTCTCTTTGGCTACCGTAACGAATATATACGCTAGACGGTGCTCTTTCAAATTCATAAATCAAATTCTCTTTGGCTACCGTAACGAAGATATACGCTAGACGGTGCTCTTTCAAATTCATAAATCAAATTCTCTTTGGATACCGTAACGAAGATGTACGCTAAAACGGTGCTCTTTCAAATTCATAAATCAAATTCTCTTTGGCTACCGTAACGAAGATTTACGCTAGACGGTGCTCTTGCAAATTCATAAATCAAATTCTCTTTGGCTACCGTAACGAAGATGTACGCTAAAACGGTGCTCTTTCAAATTCATAAATCAAATTCTCTTTGGCTACCGTAACGAAGATTTACGCTAGACGGTGCTCTTGCAAATTCATAAATCAAATTCTCTTTGGCTACCGTAACGAAGATGTACGCTAAACGGTGCTCTTTCAAATTCATAAATCAAATTCTCTTTGGCTACCGTAACGAAGATTTACGCTAGACGGTGCTCTTGCAAATTCATAAATCAAATTCTCTTTGGCTACTGAACGAAGATGTACGCTAAACGGTGCTCTTTCAAATTCATAAATCAAATTCTCTTTGGCTACCGTAACGAAGATATACGCTAGACGGTGCTCTTTCAAATTCATAAATCAAATTCTCTTTGGCTACCGTAACGAAGATGTACGCTAAACGGTGCTCTTTCAAATTCATAAATCAAATTCTCTTTGGCTACCGTAACGAAGATTTACGCTAGACGGTGCTCTTGCAAATTCATAAATCAAATTATCTTTGGCTACCGTAACGAATATATACGCTAGACGGTGCTCTTGCAAATTCATAAATCAAATTCTCTTTGGCTACCGTAACGAATATATACGCTAGACGGTGCTCTTTCAAATTCATAAATCAAATTCTCTTTGGCTACCGTAACGAAGATTTACGCTAGACGGTGCTCTTGCAAATTCATAAATCAAATTCTCTTTGGCTACTGTAACGAAGATGTACGCTAAAACGGTGCTCTTTCAAATTCATAAATCAAATTCTCTTTGGATACCGTAACGAAGATGTACGCTAAACGGTGCTCTTTCAAATTCATAAATCAAATTCTCTTTGGCTACCGTAACGAAGATGTACGCTAAAACGGTGCTCTTTCAAATTCATAAATCAAATTCTCTTTGCCTACCGTAACGAAGATGTACGCTAAACGGTGCTCTTTAAAATTCATAAATCAAATTCTCTTTGGCTACCGTAACGAAGATATACGCTAGACGGTGCTCTTTCAAATTCATAAATCAAATTCTCTTTGGCTACCGTAACGAAGATTTACGCTAGACGGTGCTCTTGCAAATTCATAAATCAAATTCTCTTTGGCTACCGTAACGAATATATACGCTAGACGGTGCTCTTTCAAATTCATAAATCAAATTCTCTTTGGCTACCGTAACGAAGATGTACGCTAAACGGTGCTCTTTCAAAATGATTTGGCGGAAGACATTCAATATGTGAAAGACTTGCAAAAGGACAGTGAGTCCCCACAAGGGTCGTTTGATATTTGCATTGCTGATGTTCCTTGAGACTGGGCTGAGCGCCCTCCTACTGCTTAATGTTGATAAAGAATGACATCTTGCAATATTAAAGAACAATATTTAATAAATTTAATTTCATAAATAGGTTTTATTAACTTAGCAATAGGGTAGGGGATCACGCAGCCCAGCCACAAGGAACCCAGCCACAGACCGAGTGTAAAGGTTTTTAGATAAACCCCCAAGTGGCTAGGAGCGACTTATTAACTAAGGAGAAAAATAAATCAAAATTAACAACTAGGTTTTAGGGAGTTACACAGAGATTACTTAAGGAACGAGAAATGTTTACTAAAAATTCCATCGGACACTGGCCACATAAAATTTTTTAACAACTAAATCACACACAAATAATAGCTTCCGTAACGAAGATATACGCTAGACGGTGCTCTTTGAAATTCATAAATCAAAATCTTTTTGCCTACCGTAACGTAGATTTACCCAAGACAGTGCTCTTTCAAATCCATAAATAACATTCTATTTGGCTACCGTAACGAAGATGTACGCTAGACGGTGCTCTTACAAATTGACAAATAAAATTCTCTTTGGTTGTAAACAGTAAGGAAGATTTATGCTAATAAGCGGTGCCCTTCAACTTATAAATGAAATTTTGGCAAAAAGATGAAATTTTGAAAAAAGATGTACGTAAGACAAAGCTCCCTTCGTAATCAAAAAGTCCTTTTTACAACTGTTACGAAAATGTCGCTAAATGATGTCTCTGTAAAATTATACAAGAAATATTTTTGCAGCTAGGACCTACTGGCACATTGAAAAAACAGCACGTGGTGTTGTGTTTTTATGCAAAAATACCGAGAGAGCTTGCCATTGCAAAATAAATGGAGCAACCCGCACAAAGAAACGCATATAAAGCCCAGGCAAGCATAATAAAACCTATAGTAAGGTAAAGAGCGGGATATCCTACGATGTTCGAGACAACGAACGAGACGCAGATTATTGATTGAAAAATGGGCCTAAATGATAGAATGAATATTGATATTAGCTTACAGCACTTGCTACTGGCTCGGTCTGCTGGCTTTCCACTGCTTGCCGAACTCGTTGTAAAGAAACTTCAGCTACCTGGTTAGCTGGCTGTTGTATTTCATCTTCATAAATGCCTAGTATATTTCGACTTCGATATCAGGTACCTGCTCAAAAGGGCTTGGGCTATGTCGGCGACGGTTCTTTCACGACATAACTGAAGCGAGAGCTTTTACACGTGTGACTGCTTGTTGCGTAGAAAGAGACGGAATAAACCAATTCTAAGCTTTAAATACCTTGCTTGAGCCTCAAGGGGCTACACACATAGCTAAGCAGATCCCGTGGGGGTAAAGAATGGAGTTTTCATGCGTTATTTTGAGATTTCAGAGTGACCCCTTGGGTGAGAATAGTAGATCTGTAAGAATTCTTTGCAGCGAATGAGTTGCAATAAGACAGGAAATGTTTCAGCTCTTCTTGATTATGATCCCATACAAAAAATACATCGTCTATGTATCGTATCCACATATTATTATTATTATTATTATCGATTTATTTAAAGTTGGCTTTATAATTCAAATAGCTAAAATAACAGCTAATTAAGGCCAACTAGAACTAAAAGAAAATACATTATAATTTACAAAGAAGAACAATACCCAGAAATGACAAAATTAATTAATCTAAAAACTCTAAATCTTTGATAAAAACTTTACACAATCTGCAGGTGCATGAATCGCAATTCCACTGTTTTATTTTTCTTTTAAATTCTTGAATTGTGCTACAGTCTTTCAAAAAACTTGGAAGTGAGGACCATAAAAGGCAGCCTCTATACTGAATATGTTCTGTACCATATATTGTCGTCCTTACTTTCGGCAGTTGCAAATGATTTACATTACGCAGACTATAATAGCTGTCTCTTTCTGCAAAGATATCTTTCATAAAAGTTGGGTTGAGATCGTTCTTTGTTTTGAAAATCTCTA
The DNA here is from genome assembly GCA_039566865.1 of Aurelia coerulea. Taxonomy (NCBI): domain Eukaryota; kingdom Metazoa; phylum Cnidaria; class Scyphozoa; order Semaeostomeae; family Ulmaridae; genus Aurelia; species Aurelia coerulea. The sequence goes on along the minus strand of CM076955.1, from coordinate 10,083,620 downwards.
TCATAAGCAACTGCAGATTGCGTTTGTGCGTGGTTACAGAACTATTTACATTATTTACAAAATCATTTCCACTATCTTTGCATACAATTCGCAATGCTCTTTCACGAATTTTGTTTACCTTAGAATTGATCATAGCTAGACATAGCAGGACCTTTATGATATTCTCTTTCATACTCGTGTAGCAAATCAGTCTCAAAGTTTGACATAAATAAGTTTGCAAAGCTAACAGCCATGGGTATGGGTGTACCCATTGCAGTCCCTTTGATTTGATGGTAAAATTTGCCGTCGAATGATAGTGTGTTGCTTTTTAGGATGAAGATTAGGAGGTCGGCTATAACATCGCTAGGAACAGACTTATTTGTGCGTCTTTCAAGTGCTTCTACGCATGCAGCTACACCTTCTCCATGGTCGATGTTTGGATACAACGAGGATACATCCATTGTTACGATGTAGGGATCTTTGCTTTTAGTACTGTCGATTTTGAATTGCTCTATTTTGTTGACGAAGTCAGTCGTATCTCGGACATATGAGCTTGTCTGCATTGCTGCTGGTTTCAGAAAACTATCTACCCATTCTGATAATCTTGTGGAGCATCATAGGTTCCAAATCTTTAACTCAGCGTAAAAAGGTGGGTGTAAAATTCAATGACCTATTTCTTCTGATTGAATGGCTTGAAAGAAACTTTATATACTGATCTATAATGGGTACTTTATATACTGATCTATAATTCTACCGTTGGACTTTGCAGAAATCTTGAATATTTTGCGAAATTACAGCGTATTTTATATTCCAACTCATTTTAGGATGTGACGTCATCAAATTTCTAAATCATAAACCAGAAGAATGACAGACTTTTGCTTGATGCCATATTGTGGGCATTCATAAACTATGGTTTTCTTCGAAATTAATTCATGTTGCGTCAAACAGTCTAGAAATTACGATGGTTTTAAGTTTTTTTAAAAATTTTTCTTGAATTCTTGAAAAAGAAGAAAAACATTATAATTCTGAAAATATTGAAGATTTCAGAAAAGTCCAACGGTAGAATTATAGAGAAATAGCTAAAGTTTCTTTGAAATCATCCCGTTCCAAGAAATAGGTCACTCTATTTTACACCAGCCTTTTTAAAGATTTGGAACCTATGCTTTGTGGAGCATGAGTTATACCCACTGCAAATTGGGCGAAGAGGAGGGAACTTTTCGAAGGCCTTATGGATTTTGGGAAGACCATAGAAACAAGGTGTCCTGTTAATAATAATAATAATAATAATAATAATAATAATAATAATAATAATAATAATAATAATAATAATAATAATAATATAAATAAAAACAAAAACTGTTGGATGTCGCAAAAACGTTTCGATATAAAATCTTCTTCAGTATAAAAACTTTACAAGGCAGCCGAAAATTTATAGAAATTACGTTGTTTACACCTAAAATTATTTACATGACGATAAATCTATATTTACAATGAATCTATCTAAAAAACCTAATACCTTTACAACTGACAAACAATAGAATATTTCCTGCTTTGCACTAATTTAGCTATTTTTTAGTGTCCTTTGTGACTTAGAAGAGAGATTGGGAGCTCTTAAACTCACACTGGTAACTTTGCGGCTCCCCCAAGAGACCCCTCCGAAAGATTCGCACACTGCTTAACTCTTTTTTTTAGCAGTAGCTGAATCCCAGATGATTAAACAATGAACTTTTTTTGTTTTGTTCTTATGTCCCTTGTTTAATAATAATAATAATAATAATGATAATAATAATAATAATGATAATAATAATAATAATAATAATAATAAAATTGAACTAAAAGCACCATCAAAAAACAACAGAAAATAAAATATATGAAAAAACACACTGTTATTTGTCAAAAACGTTTCGATTAAAATCTTCATCAGTTTACTTTACAACTCCGGACAGCCAGGTTTATATACAATGTAAATAAAATTAGATTAACATAAAATTTACATAAAATCAAAATTACGATACCCTTGATACATTCCAAACTATAGACTTACAATAATACAGACGTTTTACAGCGTAAACAAAATTAACATAAACTTATTAAGATAAAAACAAAAATACCCTAGACACATTCCAAACCATAAAATTACAATCATACAGCCTATCTTTTAACCTTTTACCCACATGGGATTGAGAGTGTCAGCCGAAATATAAATGTTTACAAGGAAACAGGAAAACAGACGCCAGCCAGTAACCCTCCAAGGATTTGCTTAAGTTGCTAAATCCCGAATGGCCCGATGGGGAATTCCACCCCAACACCACGTGCAAATTGCACGAAGTTAACCAGCCAGCATCCCCTCCCCTTCCCCTGAGATCTAAGTGCAACGGTAGAAGGATTAAGCGCTCCCGCAGGCAAACAAGTCCAACTCGACATCCGCTACCCTTTCATTTAGGCCCTGTGGAGAAAATAAACCCAATTTATACTGCCAAAAAAGCTCCTTTCTACGGAGCGAATATACGTCACCTGCACCATCGATGATGCTTATTTTTACCAAAAACTCACCCCGATGATTTTGTTCAAAAAAGTGAGAGAAAAAGCTTGCCTGTGGGACCGGCTTACCCGTATGAAGATTACCACTGAGACGCTTTTGTTTGTAGGTCCGAAAATACGATTTATAGACGTTAAATCTCTGGCGAAATTTAGTCTTCGTACTACCGACATACTTTTTATTGCAACATTTGCATTGTAGCAAGTATACTACATAATCCGAGTTGCAGTCATACGCCCCTGAAAAGTTCCTAAAAAACCGAGAATCATCTGCATTATAAAACGTGGACCCCTCTCGCATCATAGGGCATATTTGACACCTTCTACCATTGCACTTACGCGTACCCTTTTCCACCAGCTCCTCGTTTACCGGTTTCAATTTTGCCCGAACCAAGGTATCTTTCAAGTTTTTGGCCCTTCTAAATGAGACGAAAAGTTTTCCCGAAAAAATCCTGCGATGCTCACGATCAACAAGAAGAATATTTTCACATTTCCTCAAGATCTCATGAACCCCATTAAGTGCAGGATAAAAAGTAAGGACGAGGGGTATCCTCATGCCATCCTTAGATTTAGATTCCATATTTAAAAGGGTATCCCTTTGCAAACATTTGACTCTCTCCAACTGAGTGTCCATCTCTCCACCCTTATATTCCCGATAAATAAGCCAAGATTATAAATCAGCCAAGTGTTCGTTAAACGAAGAATCCTCCGAACAAATTCGTCGAATACGAAGGGCTTGGCCATAAGGTATACCCTTTTTAGTATGATAAGGATGGCAGGAAGAGCGATGTAGGAGCTGATGGGTGTCTGTTGGTTTTGTGTATAAATCAGTGACAAGAGTGCTTCCTTTCTTAATAACCCTTGTATCTAAAAAATTGATGCTTTCCTTAGACCATTCTGCGGTAAATTTGATCGAATGGTGTGATGCATTCAAATAGTTCATAAACCTTTGAAGCTCTTCTTCACCATGCGTCCAAATCATAAATACGTCATCAATGTAACGCCACCATACACTAGGCTTACAATCGTAAGAGCGGAGAAGTTTTTCTTCCAAGTCCGCAAGAAAAAGAATAGAGTACGGTGGCGCACATTTGGTGCCAATTGCTGTACCCCTTATTTGATGATAGAATCTCCCATTAAACTCAAACATGTTATTCTTAAGTACTACTTCTGCTAGGTCCATTAAAGAATCTGTAGACACCGACCGATCTGCTCTAGAATCAAGGGCTTTTCGCAACACTCCCAATCCCTCATCGTGGGGTATGCTCGGATAAAGTGCAACCACATCAATCGTACACAAAATGGCATCCTCTGGAAGGCTACCTAAGGATTGTATCTTTTGCAAGAAATGATTTGCGTCCTTGATATAGGAACGGACACCTTTAGCCAGGGGTTGTAAAAGAAAATCCAAAAATTCCGAAAAGTTCTCTGTGTGGAAACCAGAATTAGAAATAACTGGCCTTCCGGGGACACTATTAAGCCTTTTGTGTATCTTAGGCAACAGGTAGAATCTACCAAGTTTGGGGTTATTGACCATTAAATATTCCAAAGTTTTATCATCAATATCCCCTCGTTGTCTAATTCTACCCATTGCCTGATTGATGACATTATGCAGACTTTCAGAAGGATCGTTATCAAGGGGTAAATATACTGCAGAATCACCCAGCTGGTCTTCTGCCTCCCTGATATAGTCTTCCCGATCCCAAACAACCACCCCTGACCCTTTATCCGCTTCCTTGATAACGATCGTTCTGTCAGACATAAGACCATTCAAAGCTGATATTTCTTCCTTTGTAAGATTACTAAAATTTTTACCATCAGCTGATAATTTCATTATTTCATCCTCAACCTTAGAAAGATAAACCTCAATAGCTACGTCCTTATGCCTAGGATTGAACTTACTGCGTGGTCTGAACGCTGGAATTTCCGAAAAATCTTCTTCGTCCTTAAACAACCATTTAAGCCGCAATCTTCTACCGAAATTTTCTAAATCTATTTTCATTTGCGAATAATCTAGTTCCTTTGGTGTACTCACAAACTTAAGCCCTTTTGACAAAACCGATACCTCTGCTTCACTTAATGCATGTTTAGAAAGATTTATAACCTTATCATTTTCAAAGCGTCCACGAATTCGTCCGTTATTATCTAAATCAAAAGAATCGACATTGCCAACCTCTTCTTCCTGACTACTGTATTCGCCGTGAGTTCTTGACCTTTCCATAAGATCCGGAGGTTCATTCTCAAAGTTATCTGATATCAACTGTCTTTGAATCTCCTCAAAAATAACATTGTTTGGTAGTTCTTCACCCTGAGTCCTCGACCTTTCCATATCATCTGGAGGCTCATTCTCAACGACATCCGATACCATCCGTCCCTGAATCTCCTCGAAATTAACATTGTTTCCATCGTTATTTGTGGCTAATAATAATAATAATAATATTAAATTCTGATATGATTTGACGAACGAGAGCAAAACTAAGATATCTCAGAGTCAAATGTTTGTCCAGTATACTTATAAAAAACTAAAATTGATTTTGTCCGTGCATTCCTTTACATCTGTTCTGCCATATTATGTTTCCACATATCATGTTCGACACACTGCACCATTTTATCGTAGGCTCACCTCCTCACTAGAAAGTCCTAATCTTCTTAAATTCTTCCTTACATCTTCATGCACAGTTCCAAGCGATCCAAAGCACAATATTCTTATATTTGTTTTAATCCCATTTTGATCCAATATGTTTTTCAGCTGTTGGTATTTCGTTTCTTTACTCCTGTATGATTCTGACATGTACAAATCGAAGCATACAGTTACTTCTATGATCTCACATTCTTTTTTGTTTGACTTTATTTCTAATAAATCAGGTTTCCGGTTATTCATTTGCTGCAGTTCAGTTCGTAAATCTGGAAATGCTGTTTCTTTTTTTTTTTTTTTTTTTTTTTACATTCCAATAAAAGCTTACAATACATATTACCAATACACACTACTTACAAAATACCCTACCCTACTACTTAAACAATGCCATTTGGAGCGAAAACACGTCTACCGCATGGCAACATAAAACAGAAGATACGAAACATCACACTAAACATGACTACTGGAAACAAAAATACCACATAAAGCTACACGTGACTACTACTACAGCTACTACTACTTACAAAAAAAGAAGGAACATTACCTTAAAATGGGGACGTGGTGGTTGTGTGACTTACGGCTGAGTTTTAAATTCCTAATCAAACCGACCAGTTTGATGGATAAAGCGGAGAGTTAGCAAAAGTATATCTTTATTGATAACATCAGGAAAATCTTTATCACCATACAATAAAATCTGCATTAGAAAATCGTTTGGAAGATTGATATGTCCAAGTGGTCGTAATAAAGCAGAAACTCCAGCGAGAAGATCTCTACGTGGTACTTCAAATGAAGGACAGAGCAACAAGAAGTGTTCCGTATCCTCAATGCCATCGTTTGTGGGACACATTGGGTTAATAGTATCTTTGAAATTGTGTTTGAATTTGTGAAAATTCAATTTACTGAGACCAACTCTTAGTTGGGTAAGATTCGATAGTCCTTTTGGGTCATGTATTCGAAAGACAGATTTAGGGAGGGGACGAATCTTGGATAGCAGCTTTGTCTTAAAAGCAGCAATAGATGGTGCAAGTCTAATTTCTGGATCAAGCTTATTCCATTCAGATAAGCAATGAGGATAGAAGCTAGATTGAAATTTTTCTGTCCTTGCCCTTATTCGCCCGATGGCATCCTGCTTGCGAAGAGAGTATCGCGTATATTCAGGAGTTAAATTATTTATGAACTTGTAGAATAGAATAAGGCGTCTGCTCCACCTACGGGAGCTCAACGACTCCCAGCCAAGCTCTGCATACAGCTTCTCTCTCGACGTACCCTTCCATGCTCCTGATGCAGCTAGGGCAGCAGAATGCTGTTTCTGCCATCCTATTTACAAAGAAAACTGATGTTTGATTGTATCGACGCATCTTTTGATAAACAGCATCTACTATCCTATCATGTCGCTTTGAGTAGAGATCTTTGAACTTTTTGCAGGAGTTCATCAAATGAGCTACTGATTCCGTATGATGGTAACAGAAAAAGCATTTTTTCTCGTGATCTTTGTTCCAAAAATGCATCAGCTGATTGCAAGGTATTTGATTCATCCTTGCTCGTAGCACAAATTTCACCAGGCTGTCTGAATGTTTCCACCCGTAGTAAATTTGATTTGATATTTTCCGATCAATCCCATCCATTCCTATAAATTTCCCTTGAAACCTGAGTTCTGAGCATTTGGCTAAGTCCAATTTTTCCATTTCTCGCTCGATCTCTTGCTTCAGGTTTCTCTGTTGAAGTTCCTTTCCGTCGACAAAACTTTCGCCAAACTGTTTTCGTATACGACACAACCTTTTAATTTGTTCACTTGGAATTCCATTCCGGAATTATTCCATTCCGGAATAGAAGATCTGGCCAATCTGAGCTTCCACCATATGTTTTATTCTTGACCAATCTGTCGTTATCATCTAATTGATAGCCTAAAAAGTTCTTTCACAATTCGTTGTTCTTACTCCCGTTGTTGTTCTTACTCGTTGTTTTTGTTGTTCTTATTCGTTGTTCTTATTCGTTGTTCTTACTTCTTACTTCTTGTTCTTATTATTATTATTATTAATAATAATAATAATAATAATAATAATAATAATAATAATAATAATAACAATAACAAATAAAAAACGAGACTGCTCGTGTGAAAATTTTCGATCTATCGTAGATCTTCTACAGTCACTAAATGATAGCATTCCATAAATCTAATAGTTAATAAACGTTTAACAAGAGAGAGTGTTGCGTTCTATAATGGAAAAGAATTAAACGTTCTCCTAAATAATGGAATGTAAGTTTCTAATGATGTGGCGTCATGAAATACGCAGTTAATTCGTTTTGCTAAATAGTTTTAAATGAATACGTCCTAGTTCGTTGCAACTACCGTTCATGCCTAATGGTTCGTGTGTTCTAAGTCTGCATATCCATTCACTTTCTTTCTGTGCAAGGATAGCAGAGTCCCCTTCAACGTTCTCTAATACGTGCACACGCAGATCGCGATCAAAGCTGCATAATTCACTGTCATAAAAATGTTTCCCCAACTCCGTTGCTGTCGGATCGTGCTTCGCATCACTCCGATGTTTGTTAAAGCGTTGGCTCAACGTTGTTGATGTGTACCCAACATAAAGTAAGTTATGCTTAGTGCATTCGGCTGCATAAATAAGGTTTTTCGATTGACAAGATCCTCCTGAAATTTTGTGTTTCTTCTTTGCATTTATATTTTCTACCAGATCAGATTGCCCCATGTGGTCGCATAATTTACATGGGCGGCCGCGTTTCTTTGAATTCTTCTGTGTGCATCTCACACTCGGTCCTGATGATCTTTTTACCTTTGGCTGACAGGAAACTAGGAGTGAACGAAGGTTTGGATTGCGGCGGTAAGATACAATTGGTGGTTCTGGAAAGATTTTAGCGAGTTTAGGGTGATCTTCAAGCATTGTTTGATAGTTTCTGTGTAGGATGGAAGCTAGTCCTTTAAATCTTGTGTGCCAGTTGATAACTAGAGGTACCCTATTGTTGTCATCACAAACATTCGGTTTCTTGAAAGTCAAGAGATCTTGACGGTTTTTCTTTTCTACGTCACTGGCTATCCGAATGAGTTTAATTTTTGACTGCATATAATAATAACAATAATAATAATGATAATAATGATAATAATAATAATAATAATTGCAAGTAAAGATTGTTTCGTCTTGATTATTTAAGTATGATAGAGTCAAGAAAAACAAGAACTTTTCAGTGAAATATTTCGAGCTTATGTAGATCTTCTTCAGTCACAATATTAATAGATTATAAGAGTGTACCAAAACGAGAAAGGAAAGAATTATAAATTCGATTTAAGACTTCTTCAAATGTCTGTGGAATTTCTGATTCTGATAATGCGGCGTAGATTGCTAATTACGAAAAGAATAAATCATGAGAACATAAAACTCGAAATAAGGAATACATAAATAAGATGCTGTTAATTCAGGAAAAGTTTAAAATGTGCTTTTGCGAGTTCACCCCTTGGGCTGTTCATTCCATTGGGTTCTTTTGTGTCCAATCTAGCAATCCATTTGTCCTCAAAGTTGCCTAGATCTGCTTCGTTTCCTTCCACTTGCTGCAAAATATGCACTTTCAAGTTCTTATCGAATGTGCAATCTTGGCTATTAAAGAAATGCCTTCCGAGTTCCATTGCTGTTGGATCATTCCTAGAATCACTTCTATGTTTATTGAATCTTTGGCTTACTGATGTAGAAGTGTAGCCGACGTAAAGAGTGTTATGTTTGTTGCATTCTGCCGCGTAAATTACATTCTTGCTTTGACAAGTACCTCCAGAAATGTTTGAGACTTTTCCTGACATTTCATTTTTTAACTTATTTGTTTGTCCCATATGTGGACAAAGTTTGCAAGGACGTCCTCTTTTTTTGGTATTCTTTTGGGTGCATCTTATGCTTTCTCCGTATGATTTTGGCTGTTGTGTTTCCGATTTAACTAATTTAGAGCGGATATTAGGGTTCCGACGATATGCGATCATGGGAGCATTTGAAAATATGTTCCTCATATTTGGGTCTCCACGAATCATTAACTCGTAATTTCTATGGAGTATCTTAGCTAGTCCTTTAAATTTCCTGTGCCAGTTAATTACTACTGGTATTCGATCTTTATTTGGGCTATTGTTATGTACGTGTCCATTCAGGAGTGATGTTCTGTCCTTTTCTTCGACTTCTTTCGCGATCTTATTTAAACCAGATATAGAATAACCACGATTGACATAAAAATTTATGAACTTGATTGCGTGTTTTCTATAGTCCTGTATCAGGTGGCAGATTCTTTTTATGCGAATGAATTGTGACAGAGGATTTGAACGTATGGTAATAATAATGATAATAAAAACACAACTGTTAGAATCTTGAACGTTTCGATTAAAAATCTTCGTCAGCACTCATAATAATAATAATAATAATAATAATAATAATAATAATAATAATAATAATAATAATAATAATAATAATAATAATAATAATAATAATAATAATAATAATAATAATACAATTCTAAAGTATTCTGCACCCAAGCAAATGGCAAAACCTACTGCTTAGTTAATATATACAGAATGTTTGCTGGTTTTACAGTTACCGTTAATAAACGCCATGGTACAAACGGTGAATAAATTTATCACTGAGTATCAAAGATGAACAGAATGATACTTGATGTGGGCTTAAAAGCCAGGTTTATCAAAAGCAGACCAAAACGAAAGGTGAAATGGAAAGAAATCAGTGACTCAATTTTTTCACCCTGTGCCTCCAGATATAGTTCGCTCCAATAATATTAGCAATCGAGCACCAAGCTAACAGTTCCTTTACTTTTCCTTTTCCAAAGCCAATATTCCGCAATCGTTCATAAACGTCCTCTTTGATACAGCCAAGCGCACCAAAACACAGAACATGAAGAGAAGGGTTCCATCCATTTTCACGAAGAACGTCACACATGTCCTGGTAGCGATCACACTTCGCTGGAAACGAGAATCCAAAGTAGAGATCAAAACAAACTGTAACTTCTGCTATGATGATATCTCGTGAAGTTTTATCAATAATAACAATGTCCGGTTTCCGATGTTGAAGCAAGGTCAGCTCTTCTCGATATTCTGGCAACAAAGTTTCTAGTAACTTGTTTGTATAAACTATCTTGCTCGAACATAATATCAACTTTATTTCATCGAAAAGTTTTTCAACAATCCGATCGTGCCGGCGACTGTAGAAATTATGAAATTCCTTGCATCCATTAAACAAATGCGCAATACTTTCTGTGTGGCTAAAACAAAGCGGACAACACGGATCATTTGTCCTGTTCCAAATATAAGTTGTGAAATTTGTTGGGAGTAAACTTAAACGCGCTTTGATAGCAAAACGGACCAAATCATCGCTTATCTCCAGTTGTAAAAGATAGAATGAGACGCTTTTACCTGAATGTCATTTAGTCCAAGAAAAGGACCTTGGATACTAAGTTCTTTGGCCTTCTGAAGATCTCTATCTATGGTAATGCGAAAAAGTATATTCTGAAGTTTAGGGGTTTCGTCCAGTGTTAAATCGTTGTAAGTTATTTCTTACAACCGTTATTACAACCCTTACAACAGTTATTTCGTTACTGAATAATAATAATAATAATAATAATAATAATAATAATAATAATAATAATAATAATAATACACCCAAGCAAATGGCAAAACCTACTGCTTAGTTAATATATACAGAATGTTTGCTGGTTTTACAGTTACCGTTAATAAACGCCATGGTACAAACGGTGAATAAATTTATCACTGAGTATCAATGATGAACAGAATGATACTTGATGTGGGCTTAAAAGCCAGGTTTATCAAAAGCAGACCAAAACGAAAGGTGAAATGGAAAGAAATCAGTGACTCAATTTTTTCACCCTGTGCCTCCAGATATAGTTCGCTCCAATAATATTAGAAATCGAGCACCAAGCTAACAGTTCCTTTACTTTTCCTTTTCCAAAGCCAATATTCCGCAATCGTTCATAAACGTCCTCTTTGATACAGCCAAGCGCACCAAAACACAGAACATGAAGAGAAGGGTTCCATCCATTTTCACGAAGAACGTCACACATGTCCTGGTAGCGATCACACTTCGCTGGAAACGAGAATCCAAAGTAGAGATCAAAACAAACTGTAACTTCTGCTATGATGATATCTCGTGAAGTTTTATCAATAATAACAATGTCCGGTTTCCGATGTTGAAGCAAGGTCAGCTCTTCTCGATATTCTGGCAACAAAGTTTCTAGTAACTTGTTTGTATAAACTATCTTGCTCGAACATAATATCAACTTTAATTCATCGAAAAGTTTTTCAACAATCCGATCGTGCCGGCGACTGTAGAAATTATGAAATTCCTTGCATCCATTAAACAAATGCGCAATACTTTCTGTGTGGCTAAAACAAAGCGGACAACACGGATCATTTGTCCTGTTCCAAATATAAGTTGTGAAATTTGTTGGGAGTAAACTTAAACGCGCTTTGATAGCAAAACGGACCAAATCATCGCTTATCTTCCAGTTGTAAAAGATAGAATGAGACGCTTTTACCTGAATGTCATTTAGTCCAAGAAAAGGACCTTGGATACTAAGTTCTTTGGCCTTCTGAAGATCTCTATCTATGGTAATGCGAAAAAGTATATTCTGAAGTTTAGGGGTTTCGTCATTTTTTTTTTTTTTTTTTTTTTCATTTTAAAATTATTTATGCACGGTAGCCCCGTCAGTCAGTATGACTGATTTTCAGGGGGCCGTGCCAAAAACTTTACAAATTAAAAAATCTACTAAAATTAATAATGGGAAAAGGAAACTAATTACAATCATAAATAATTTATCTACAACTATTTACAATAAATTTACAACCGACCCTTTATCTTGTTCTTAAAAGAAGATAAAGAGGGAGCTTGCTTGGCCTCGCGGCTGAGATCATTCCAGATTTTTGCTCCACGAAATGCGAACGCTTTCTGTCCATTACTAGTTTTCATGAATGGCACTAGCAAGTCAGTTTCGGCATTTCTAAGGTTGATAATATTGCGATCAGAATTTCTAACAAATAAATGCGAGAGATAATCAGGCGCGAGACTATTAACAGATTTATATACAGTTGTTGCAGTCTCACTTCTGATCATATCCCTCACAGTTGGCCATTTTAACTCTGTAATCAAAGCTTCGGCAGGAGCATCGTAGCTGCTATTTGTAATAATTCTAGCGGCACGATTCTGCAATTTCTGAAGCTTAACCAGTCGGAACTCAGCACAGTTCCCCCACACAGAACAGCAGTACCGAAAATGTGGCTCTACAATACCTCTATATAATTTGCAAAGTACAGTTTTTGGCAAAAATTTCTTTGCATATTTTAAAAAACCTAACGAGCGGGAGACTTTGGCTTGAACAGATTTAATTTGCTCGTCCCACACGAGGTACTGGTCAACTTGGACACCAAGATACTTAATACTGTCGACGAGTTCTACAGGGGAATCATCGATAACAAATGCAGGAGAATCCACAGTGTTTTCACCAATCTTTTTAAGATTTGGTCTAGATCCGATTACCATTGCCTGAGTCTTGATTACATTCAAAGACAATTTATTGCCCTGAAGCCATTCTTTCAAACATTTCAATTCGTTGTTGAGCGTTTCAGTTAGATCCTCAATGCTCTTAGAGGAATAGGATATGCTAGTATCGTCGGCGTACATCGTAACTTTGCAGTTTTTCAAGGCGAATGGCAAATCATTTATATAGATTAGGAAGAGTAGCGGACCTAAACAAGAGCCTTGTGGAACACCACAGCTGATGCTTCCGATGTCAGATTCCACTCCATTAACCTTAGTGAATTGCTGCCTACTGCTGAGATATGACTTGAACCATTGAAGCTCAAGACCCTGAATTCCGTACTTAGATAGCTTTTGAATAAGTATGGCATGATCAACAGTATCAAAAGCCTTTTTCAAATCAATGAAAATATTTCCTGTAAATTTTCCACGCTCAATATTAATGTGCCAGTCATTAGTGCCAGAAAGCAAGCAAGTTACAGTGGAATGCAGAGCTCTAAAACCTGATTGGCCAGAATACAGAAGTTTATTTTTGTCTAGATAATCATATAGTTGGTTGTAAATCAATTTCTCAAAGAGTCTTGCCAGAAATGGGAGCACAGAAATTCGTCCAGTGTTAAATCGTTGTAAGTTATTTCTTACAACCGTTATTACAACCCTTACAACAGTTATTTCGTTACTGAATAATAATAATAATAATAATAATAATAATAATAATAATAATAATAATAATAATAATAATAATAATAATAATATGAAAAACAAAACTGTTAAAAGCAAAACGTTTCGATTATAAAATCTTCATCAGTCTTAATAATATTAATAATAAATTAAGTACTATAAAATATAATATAATATAAAGTATAATATAAATAATATAAATAATATAAAATATAAATATAAAAATATAATTAATATAATATAAAATAACATAAAATATAATGTAATATAAATATAATTAATAATAAATTAATAATAATAATAATAATAATATTAATAATAATAATAATAATAATAATAATAATAATAATAATAAAACTGAAAGAGCGAGGAGACCGGACTTAACACTGGAAGATGGTGCAAATAAAAAGATTTGGATAGTAGACATGGCGTGCCCACAAGAACATAATATAAGTGATAAACACAGAGAAAAACTGAACAAATACCAGCAGCTGACATTCACAACTAGAGAGAAAAGACCAGGATATGACGTTGAGATCTTGCCGTTGATAATTGGGTGTTTGGGGGGTGGAATGAAACGATTGGAGGAACAAGTTACAAAGATAATGAATAACAGGAAAGATGTAGAAGAGATAGGTCAAACTATGCAAAAGACGGTGCTGATGGAAAGTGATACCATCATGAAGAAATTTATGAGCGGAATTATCCAGCAATCATGACTCTATGACTTTGTAGACATGACTTTTAATTATTAGACTAGCAAAAATTGGTAGTCTACAACATCATTAGGCTGTATTTATAGCAGTTATATCGTTTTATAATAATAATAATAATAATAATAATAATGACACTGAAGAAGATTTTATATCGAAACGTCTGCCCTGAAACAGTTGTGTTTTTTATCATTTTAATTTCTGTTTTACTTTGAAAGTGGTTTAGTTTATAATAATAATAATAATAATAATAATAATAATAATAATAATAATAATAATAACAATAATAATAATAATAATAATAATATTAATATTAATAAATGAACTAAACCACCATCTTATTAAACAGAAAATAAAAGTATAAAAACAACACTGTTAAAATTTTCGTACGTTTCGATCTAAAAATCTTCTTCAGCTGAACTTTACAAAGCAACCGAGCATTTTATATCCTACGGTAAACAACCTAGATTAAACTTGAAAGCCAAAAACTTTAAAATCCATCCTAAGTAAGCGTGACTACCATTGAAATATGACCCAAATGGGGATAAAAATGATGCTAAAGTTTGAACTTTTTGGAGTAATCAAGTTTGAAGCATTATTATAGTTTAAAGCGTTGGCTAAAATTTACCCCTGTGGATCAGACCAATCCCTGACCCAACCCCCAAGAGACCCAGAATCACCCGCCCCTCGAAAAGACCCCCATTACAGTCTCCAAGGAGGCTGGAAGCACTGAGAAGGCAAACAACAAGATGCAGTCGAAAACCCCGCGGCCCTCCCCCATGACCCTTCCACGACTCGCTAACTGCTGAGTCTAGAACAGCATGATAGGGGATTTCACCCTACCGCCACGTGTAAAAGCACACGAAGTAATAAGAGAAGGCCGCAAAGCCACACCCACCAAATCTTCTGGATATAAATGCAACTGCAGATTTCAGGCCACCCCGCACGCAAACATGTCCAGCTCCACATCTGCAGCCCTTTCATTGACGCCCTTTGGCAAGAAAGTCCCCAACCGATATTGCCAAAATAATTCTTTTCGGCGCAACGAAAAAACGTTTTCTGCCTCATCAATAATTTTTATACTGACATAAAATCTCCCGCGGTGATCTGTTTTGAAAAAATGGCTAAAAGAATTCGCCTGCGGAATCAATTTCCCCCTGTCAAGGGATGTTTGCGAGCGTATGACCTGAAGTACGATTTGTAAACATTAAATCATTGCCTGAATTTGGTTTTAGTGCTGCCCACATATTTTTTGTGGCAGCATTCACACTGCAACAAATATACGACATTTTCTGAATTGCAGTTGTACCTCCCCGACAAAATGGTAAAAGATCTGTTTTCATCAGAATTTTTGAAACTACCCCCCTCTTCGATTAAACCACAAATTTGACAACTTTTCCTGCCATAGCATTTATAACAGCCCTTAACCGACATACTCCCATCATCTGAATCGGGTAATTTCGCCCTCACCAGTTGGTCCTTAAGATTTTTGGCCCTCCGGAAAGACAAAAAAACATTTTCCGTAATCGGTACCATAGCAGAAATTCAACAGAACATTGCGTCAATCATTGAAACTACGAAAGCAACCAGAGTCAAAAAAGATGAATAGACTTGCCGAAGGAAATATAATGTTGATTTGGAAAATGCTTCCAGAAAAGAACTCAACTTTCAATCGGATTTGGATTTACTTATGGATGGATTTGATGAAACACCGGAGAACCCTAATGTAGACTTGGATGAAATCCACAGAATTTTGATGGCAGGAGAGCAAGAAACGATATCAAATTAAACACTGACGAATACAGTACTATTACAAACAATTGGAGAAGCGTCGAATACTGAATACCCTGCGTCAAACATTGAAGAGCAGTTTACGGATGTTGGATCGTTGGACGTTGCAAATGATAATATTCCTAATGGCCGTATTTCTGGACAGTTTGTTAATGATAAAGTGATAAATCTTTCGAATAGGGCTTTAATTGATTCTGAAATTTCGGTTTTGTCAAAAGGGCTAAAGTTTGTTGTTACACCAAAAGAATTAGATTACTCGCAAATTAAAATTGATTTAGAAAATTTTGGTAGACGCCTCCGTTTGAAGTGGCATTTTAGGGAGTCGGAGGAATTTTCGGAATACCCAGTTTTTAGGCCAAAAAGAAAATTTAATCCTCGAAATAAAGATATTGCTATTGAGGTATATTTAAGTAAATTAGAAGAAGAAATAATGAAGGTAGAAGCAAATGGTAATAATTTCAGTAATATTAGTAGGGAAGAGCGTGCGGCATTAAATGGTCTGAAGTCGGACCGATCGATCGTCGTCAAGGAGGCAGATAACGGATCACGTGTGGTTGTTTGGGACAGGGAGGACTACACAAAAGAGGCAAATGGGCAATTAGGGGATCCCACTGTGTATGAAAAACTTGATGAAGATCCTTCGGAAAGACTTCAGAGGATTATTTCTGACGCTCTAGAAACTGTGAAGGATCGGGGAGATACAGACGACTCAACTCTAAATTATCTTTTGATTAATAATCCTAGACTGGGTCGTTTTTATCTTCTGCCGAAAATTCACAAGAGGTTGAATGGCGTCCCTGGGAGACCAGTTATTTCCTAGTGTTGATATCCCCTCAACTTAAGCGATATCAACAACAACAACAACAACAACAACGAAAGTTAGAGGGACTTACGTCACGAGTCTAATCATCGAACAGTGTTTGCGAGGAAATCACTGGTATGGACGCTCAACTGACGTTTATCGTGGTATTTGCTGCCTTTTTTGTGCAAGAAAATCGTTAAATGGAGACCAACCACACTCTCGTAGATGCAGGACTAAAGGATACCTTAAACAAACAGAAAAAGGTAGGTACCATTGGAATTTCTAGGCCAAAAGCATGATTTAGCTCATTTTGGAAGTAGGCCACATTCCGGACAGCCAAGGTAGCAGGTCAGATTTCCTCTTCTGCGAAGCAAGAACAGGTTCCCAAGCCAACGGTATGGCCTTGATAGGAAGTAGTGATGTTTGAGAAGTGTTTTAGAAGAATTTTTAAGGATGAATGATGTACTAAATATGCTGGATGCCCAGAAATGCAGAAAACATACAAATGTAGTGACTTTGAGGCGCTATAACTCCGCGAAAACTGGAGATATTTTGACCGGCATCCAAACTTTTGTGCGCAAACATATGGAGAGTAGATTTCTTAAAAAAAATTCGGGAAATTTTGAGCAGTTTTTTGTCCTGGTTGCGTTTTATGAAGGTAGGTATAATTTAGAAAAATCTTCACAGGTTTATTGTGAATTCTTCGCTTATTTGTCGTCTGATTGGTCCGTGAAAACGAGACTTGGCGGTCTCGTCCATGGGCCACGAGCATGCAGCTATGTACGACGAATGATTCCTATGCTCTATCATGCTATTCTTGACTCAGCAGTTAGCGATTCGTGGAAGGGTCATGGGGGAGGGCCGCGGGGTTTTCAACTGAATCTTGTTGTTTGCCTTCTCAGTGCTTCCAGCCTCCTTGGAGACTGTAATGGGGGTCTTTTCGAGGGGCGGGTGATTCTGTGTCTCTTGGGGGTTGGGTCAGGGATTGGTCTGATCCACTGGGGTGAATTTTAGCTAACGCTTTAAACTACAATAATGCTTCAAACTTGTTTACTCCAAGAAGTTCAAACTTTAGCATCATTTTTATCCCCATTTGGGTCTTATTTCAATGGTAGTCACGCTTATTTAGGATGGATTTTAAAGTTTTTGGTTTTCAAGTTTAATCTAGGTTGTTTACCGTAGGATATAAAATGCTCGGTTGCTTTGTAAAGTTTAGCTGAAGAAGATTTTTAAATCGAAACGTACGAAATTTTTAACAGTGTTGTTTTTATTACTATAATAATAATAATAATAATAATAATAATAATAATAATAATAATAGATAATTGTGTTTTTATATGTATATATTCTGTTTGATTTGAAGGATGGTTTAGTTTTTTATAATAATGATAATAATAATAATAATAATAATAATAATAATAATAATAATAATAATAATAATAATAATAATAATAATAATAATAATAATAGATAATAGATAAACACAACTGTTAAAACCAGACGTTTCGATTATAAAAATCTTCCTCAGTGCTTTTCATTCTGAACAGCCAAGTATTTATAGGTAAAAACTCACATAAACGTAAATAACAAACCTCCAGGGTATTACGTGCAATTAGAATCGCTATAATTTTTATAAAAATCTTATTGTGTGCTGCAACGCATGCATGGCACTTTAAAAACAAAAAGAAATGTTGCTGTTTATCAAAGGGTGTTTTTTAGCTTATGCCCAGATATGCTGCTGGAACCAGCTTGGGGATTCAAACGTATACCTTAAACTTGATAGCGATCCATCGGAACGTCTACAGAATATCATCGATGGCGCTATTGGCATTATTAGGGAACGAGGGGATATTGATGAAAAAAAATTAGAGTATTCTTTAGTTGATAACCCCAAGGTAGGACGCTTCTATCTCTTGCCAAAAATCCATAAAAGATTGAATAGTGTCCCAGGAAGACCTGTCATCCCCAATTCAGGTTACTTTACGGAGAATATTTCGGAATTTTTGGACCATAACTTGCAACCATTGGCAAAAAAAAGTACATTCTTATATAAAAGATACCAATTTTTTTTTTGCAGAAGCTTGATGAAATGGATGGTCTTCCACAGGACGCTATTTTATGTACAGTAGACGTAGTTGGTTTGTATCCAAGCATACCACATGACGAGGGATTAGAATCCATACGCGAAGCGCTTAATTCCAGAGAGGATCAGTCGGTTTCTACAGATAGTTTAGTTGAATTGACGAAATTGGTGCTACAAAACAACTTTTTTGAGTTTAACGGGGAGTTTTTCCAGCAAATTAGGGGTACAGCTATAGGAACAAAATGTGCACCATCACACGCTATTCTATTTCTTGCGGCTTTGGAACAAAAACTCCTTGATCAACATGTAGAAAAACCTTGGCTATGGTGGCGCTACATCGATGACGTCTTTTTGGTTTGGACACACGGGGAGGAAAAGTTGTTAGAATTCATTGATTTCCTCAATTCAGCACACCACTCCATTAAGTTCACAGCAGAATACTCCAAAGAGACAATAAGTTTTCTGGATGTTCAGGTAATTAGAAAAGGTGACAGGATTGTTACTGATCTCTACACGAAACCGACTGATACACATCAACTTCTCCATCATTCCTCATGCCATCCAAGTCACACGAAGAGGGGCATACCATATGGGTAAGCTCTCCGCCTCCGTCGTATTTGTTCAGAAGAAACGTTCTTTGCAAACCGCCTAGGAGAGCTGGAGACACACCTTTTCGACAGGGGGTATAGTAAAGGGGAAACTGATATTCAGGTCAACAGGGTTAAAGGGTTGGATTGTGGAGTCCTTTTGGATCGTTCTCAAAACATGACGATGACTCTCGCATACCTCTGATGTTAACCTACCATCCCGCATTTTTCAAGGTCCACGAAATTTTGCGTAATTGTTCAAATACGTTGTTTGTAAATGATGAGCATCGGAAGCTCTTTGAGAATAAAATATTTATAGCTTTTCGGAGGGCAAAAATCTAAAGGACACTTTGGTAAAGGCAAAACTTAAGCCGTTGGTAGAGGAACAGATGGAGAAGGGTACTTTTAGATGCAACGGTAGAAGGAGCTGTCAAATCTGCCCCATTGTCGTGGAGGGGGATACTTTCGGCAATTTTAATGAATCTCGATCTTTCACTAACTTTTCCGGGGCATACAATTGCAACTCGCAAAATGTGGTTTACCTGTTGCAATGTAATATCTGCAACAAAAAATATGTTGGCAGTACGAAGACGAAGTTTCGATAAAGGTTCAATGTGTACAAGTCCTATTTTCGCACTTATACCCGCAAATACAATGACGGCAGTCTTGACAGAGGTAAGCCAGTCCCGCAGGCAAACTTTTTTGCTCATCGGCGAGGGTCACCCGGGTACATTTTCGGTTAATGTAAAAATCATAGATGGGGCTTACGATGTATTTTCGGTTAGGCGTAAAGAGTTGTTTTGGCAATATAAATTGGCGACTTTCATACCAAATGGTTTGAACGAAAGGGCAGCGGACGTTGAGCTGGATATGTTTGCCTGCGGTATTGCTTAAATTTTATCGATGTATTGGATAAGTTTTGGTCCGGGACATCGGACAAATGGGCGTGCTTTCTGACATACTTCGTGTATAATGCACGTGGTGGCAGGGTGGAATCCCCTGTCAAGCCATCCAGGATTTAGCAATTTAAGCAAATCCTTGGAGGGTATTTTGGAGCCCACTTGGTTTGGTGTCTTGGACTTTAGCAACGTGGATTTTAATCCCTTGTCAAATTCAAAAAGGCCAAAGCTAAAAAACACCCTTTGATAAACAGCAACATTTCTTTTTGTTTTTAAAGTGCCATGCATGCGTTGCAGCACACAATAAGATTTTTATAAAAATTATAGCGATTCTAATTGCACGTAATACCCTGGAGGCTTGTTATTTACGTTTATGTGAGTTTTTACCTATAAATACTTGGCTGTTCAGAATGAAAAGCACTGAGGAAGATTTTTATAATCGAAACGTCTGGTTTTAACAGTTGTGTTTATCTATTTATTTTTCTGTTATTTGTGATGGTGGTTTAAGTTTAATCAATAATAATAATAATAATAATAATAATAATAATAATAATAATAATAATAATAATAATAATAATAATAATAATAATAATAATAATAATAATAATAATAATAATAATAATGAAATCAAGACCAGTATCTCCACAGAGTGGCTCTTCACCTGGTCGCTGCAGATTACTTTACATGTATTTAAGGGAAAAATAGTTGAAATATTTACAATGTGAACGCTAATTTTAAGAAAGTAATAAAAATTCAATCCATTCTAATGTTGAGCTTCTTCTCTTTGCTTCTATGTATAACCTATTCCGAGTTTGTGTTGAAAATTCCGTTGCAGTCTTAGCTTTTCTAATTTCTGCGGGCAGTTTATTAAAGAGTTCTGCCGCATCGTTCCTGAAATTGTTGGAAGCCCGTGAAGACGCGATAAGCGGCACAGAACAGCATAGGGCTCAAATCTTTCAAATCTTTAAAAAGGTCGGTGTAAAATTATATTACATTTTGCTTTGAATTGGATTGCTTGAAAGGATCTGATGGTACTTTGCTGTAAATCTGCCGTGGAAATTTTATGATATCTTTATTATTTTCAAAATGGCGGCAATTTGATAATTTTTGAAAAAATTCATGGAAAATTTTGAAAAAATTTAAATCATTGTAAATCCTAAACTAATAGAGGAAACATTGCATAACATTCAAGAAAACCATAGTTTATGGAGGTCTACAATATGGTGGCAAGCAGAAATCTGTAGCTTTTGTAGTTTAGGATTTAGACATTTGATGACGTCATAGCCTCAAATTTAATAAATGCCGCCATATTGAAACTAATCAAGATATCAATAAATTGCCACGGCAGATTTACAGCAAAAAACCGTAAGTTCCTTCCAAGCTATTTATTTCAAGGAAAACGGCAATAGAATTTTACACCGACCTTTTTAAAGATTTGAGCCCTATGTTGCACAGAACTAGATCTTAAGTTTCTGGTATTTTCTTTCAGCGATATGTCAATATATTTTAGCTTTTTTTGATCGTACACGTACTTAAATGAAATTTTCATCAGATGCCAGTCGATACGTTCTTTCATTGGCAGCCAACCAAGTGTCACCATGTAATCAAAGCTTCGGCAGAAGCATCGTAGCTGCTATTTGTAATAATTCTAGCGGCACGATTCTGCAATTTTGAAGCTTAACCAGTCGGAACTCAGCACAGTTCCCCCACACAGAACAGCAGTACCGAAAATGTGGCTCTACAATACCTCTATATAATTTGCAAAGTACAGTTTTTGGCAAAAATTTCTTTGCATATTTTAAAAAACCTAATGAGCGGGAGACTTTGGCTTGAACGGATTTAATTTGCTCGTCCCACACGAGGTAATGGTCAACTTGGACACCGAGATACTTAATGCTGTCGACGAGTTCTACAGGGGAATCATCGAACACAAATGCAGGAGAATCCACAGTGTTTTCACCAATCTTTTTAAGATTTGGTCTAGATCCAATTACCATGCCTGAGTCTTGATTACATTCAAAGACAATTTATTGCCCTGAAGCCATTCTTTCAAACATTTCAATTCGTTGTTGAGCGTTTCAGTTAGATCCTCAATGCTCTTAGAGGAATAGGATATGCTAGTATCGTCCGCATACATCGTAACTTTGCAGTTTTACAAGGCGAATGGCAGATCATTTATATAGATTAAGAAGAGTAGCGGACCTAAACAAGAGTCTTTGGAACACCACAGCTGATGCTTCCGATGTCGGATTTGCTGAGATATGATTTGAACCATTGAAGTTCAAGACCCTGAATTCCGTACTTAGATAGCTTTTGAATAAGCATGGCATGATCAACAGTATCAAAAGACTTTTTCAAATCAATGAAAATATTTCCTGTAAATTTGTCACGTTCAATATTAATGTGCCAGTCATTTGTGCCAGAAAGCAAGCAAGTTACAGTGGAATGCAGTGCTCTAAAACCTGATTGGCCAGAATACAGAAGTTTATTTTTGTCCAGATAATGATATAGTAGGTTGTAAATCAATTTCTCAAAGATTCTTGCGAGAAATGGGAGCACAGAAATCGGTCTATAATTGGAACGATTGTTT
Organism: Aurelia coerulea; assembly: GCA_039566865.1. Classification (NCBI taxonomy): domain Eukaryota; kingdom Metazoa; phylum Cnidaria; class Scyphozoa; order Semaeostomeae; family Ulmaridae; genus Aurelia; species Aurelia coerulea. The sequence goes on along the minus strand of CM076955.1, from coordinate 10,060,775 downwards.
TTTCTCCACTTTTAAAGATTGGGGCAACCCTTGCAGTTTTCCAATTTTCAGGAAAAACTCCTGTGGCAATTGAGAGGTTGAAAATGTCACAGAGAGATTCTGCAATGACAGAGAATCCGATCTTTAGAAAATGATTAGCAATGCCATCAGAACCGAAACCCTTGGACGTTTTGAATTTACCAAAAACCTTTTTATCTGAGGAACATCAAAGGCTTGTAATTTAAACTGTAGATTTTCAGGGTTCATTTCCAGCTTATCTTCAACAAGGGGGTTAGCTTTCTGTGGAATTTTGTCACTAAGGGATTTGCCAATATCACAAAAGAAGTCATTCATTGTCTGAGCAACAGCATTATTATCTGTAATATGCTTACCTCAACATCAAGCGACTGAATTTTTGAGTCGTGTTTGATTACTTATTGAGAACCATGTAAATGGTTTTCCAAGTGTTTTTAAGATCACCTTGGGAAAGGGCAATCTTATTAGTAAAATAGTCGCGCTTTAAATCTTTGTTTAATCCGTTGACCCTATTCTCGTTTGTTTATAAGCATCCATCAAAATTTTGGACTTCGAGCGTACAGCTGCCAATGTCAACCTGTCTCTTGTAGCAGACAAACATATGAAAGGCATGGTCTCAAGAATTTTTCGCTCGCTCCGCTCCCGCAGACATTTGCTGCCGTCCCCAGCTGGTATGATATTTTGTTTCGATGAGAGTGCAGAGGAAACATCATCCTTTACTTTCAAAGCATTTTCTAAAGGAGGAACCAGTCTTAAAAAGGGTTAAAAAGCCTTGGTACGTTGTGTAAGAGACAAGGGACAAGAGACAAGAGACAAGAGATAACAGTCACAGTTTTCTAGGGGGCGTCAAAACGAGGTTGTGCCCCCCCAGCCAATTTCGAGCCAACACGCCACTGACCCAATTAATACGTTTCGTCACACTCACACTCCAGGTCGGACGGACAATCGACAACCATTATTCCGCAAACAGCCTCTACTATATAAACATTTCGGATTTCTCAATATATTGGATGGTTGCTTCTATATCATTCTATTATCTATTACTGGAAGGGAAGAGCTTCCATACAACATTAGATGACACAGTTCTTTAGAATCTATACTCATTGCATCTTTATTTAATATTTGAGAGAGCTGGCCGAGGAGATCTTGAGGCAACTCATTAAAAAGTGGGCAATGCAGGAAGAAATGCTCATTATCTTCTTTAGCCACAATTACAAAACGGGTTAAGACAATCAAAGTTATGCCGAAATTTGCGTTCATCAAGGGGAGCTAAATTCGAGACGATATTTCGTTAATAATCGAATTCCCTGCAAGTTAGCAGTGCCATAAGTTGGATTTCCGTCTGGTCTTACAAGTGCGAGTAACATGCACTTAAACTCTGTGAGCGTCGAAGAGTTTTTCAGTTCTTCGCGATGGGAGTTCCATTCAAATAAAGTATTATAGAAACATGTGTTTGAATAGAGCTCAGTTCTAGCTACACTTCGGGAATTTAAGCGCAATTGCTTATGTTACACGAGCGGTCGTTTAATGATTGCATAACATTAGCATCACTTTGATCGATACAAAGACTTTCCGTCTTACAAGTGGTAGGTCTTTGCATAAACAAGTCCTAAATCTATACACTTGTTTGAAATATTTTTCAATTCCCTACATGCACACACTACAGTAGCTACACTCCTGGCCAAAAGCGGGTGGGACGCAGGCAAATTTCAGTGTCTTCATGATGTTTCCTAAAATATCGAGGAGAAAACATACGTTTAGAGTCTCCTAATCCCCCCTCCCCCCTACTTCAATGTTGAGAAGGTCGAGAGGCGTTTGATTCAAGCAACTTTGAAACAGGGGGAGCGGGGGGCACATAATCAAAGACCGAAGTAGTGCAATTTTATGATTTGTCCCAAGTATTTTGGCCAAGATTGTCTGAAAAATTGCTATCACTACCTATCATATATGTTTCTATGAATCCAAATCTACTTGTATCAGACAATTTCTTGCACTATGAATGGATAGCCACTAACTGTGGGCTTGACTCCAGAGTACTTCAGATGTTAATGTTTTCATTGTTACTGGTTCATCCATCAGAACTATGACGTCATCAAATTATGCAAAATTTCCCATGACGTTCAGCGAAACTTCTCTTGTGCACGAAACCTGCCAATGATTTTCGTTTGAAAACATCACAGTTATCAAAGAGAACTGGAAAACAAAGTTCTTTTCGAATCAGTGCAAATTCTGCGCCTCCGCGGTGCAATTGTCTTATTTTCAAATGTACCGTTAGCCAATTCTCTAACTATTCATTCATTTTCAATGAGATTAAATTCGCTCCACCAAACTTGCATTCACCCTGGACGGCATTGAATGGTCTATTGTGCCCGATGAATTGTAATCCACAACTTTTTGTTGAAGAAGAATATACCTGTTGCATAGCAGCAAGGCGGATTTGCACTGTCTGGAAAATTGAGAAAGGGATCAAATTTGTCAATGCTTCTCCCTACTTTAAACATTAATAACGTCGGCAACGTTTGCCATATTCTAACAAATTTTGTCTCATTCTAATGAGGAAAATGAGCTTTATTAGCCTATAGTCAGTATTTGCATCGATATTTTCGTAAAATATGATTTCTGACGGTTCTCAATAGAGTTCAAAAGAAACTTATGCGGAATTGTTTATCTTAAGTTTTTTAGTTTTGTAGCACCGTGAGATTTCCACCTTCCAGGCAATTTTTACTTGGTTTTTTTGCATGAATAGGAAGACTTTGATGTTAAAATGTGGAATCAATCGAATTTACCAAAAAAGCGTGACTTATCCCAAAACTATGGGGCATTTTTCTTTGGAGCGCCGTTGTGAGAACCGAAGAATTCACAAGAAACCGGACCTCAAACAATGAGCCCAAAAGCTTTCTTGCAATGATAAGTCATTTTCAAAGAGCAGCGGAGTACACAATCTTACGATAGCGGAAGAAAGCTCAGAATCCTAATGTATGTCACTTTTTATAAGGGAATCTTTATGTGAATGAAAGTTGCAGCAATTTTGCCACGCCCATTTTTAAGAAGGTGCTCAACGAATTTAACAAACAACGCCTATTTCGGCATAGATAGCTGAGAACTCACTACTTGTGTTGGGGATGACGGTGTTAAAATTTCACACAGAAATCTCTATGGGTTCTCAAGCTATGAGGTATTACTTGTTAACAATCATTTTCAGACAATCCTGGCCAAAAGAAGCTGGGACGCAGGCAAATTTCAGTGTCTTCATGATGTTTCCTAAAATATCGAGGAGAAAACATACGTTTAGAGTCTCCTAATCCCCCCTTCCCCCTACTTCAATGTTGAGAAGGTCGAGAGGCGTTTGATTCAAGCAACTTTGAAACGGGGGGAGCGGGGGGCACGTAATCAAAGACCGAAGTAGTGCAATTTTATGATTTGTCCCAAGTATTTTGGCCAAGATTGTAGCAAGTAACCTTTCAAAGAAGTGATAAAAAACTGAAAGTCTTCATATTGATAAAAGTGATACTGATGTTGTACAATCATTATAAACGACCGCTGGTGCGACAATACTAATTTCGAGGAGCACTTCCTTCATTCTGCCAAGTTCAGTCTTTGGAAAATTTGATCACTGTTTTACAATCTTTTTTGGCAGTCCATAGGCAAAAAGATTTCAAGAAATTGTAAATATATCAATAAGTAGGCATCCACAAAATCGAGAAAAATAACCAAGAATAATGTAGGATGTTGACAAAAGATTAAATAAAAAATATTTGAAATTGGTCCAGTGTATGATTTATCCTAGCCTGTCGAAAATGGGAACTTTTTTCTGGCTCACCCGGTATTTTGTGCACATTTTTAATGCAAACTTTAATGGGCTTTCTGATTGGTTTCTTTCAACTTAAACAAGCACAAATCTATTCTCTTTTCTTCTCTTCTGCACTTTATCTGAGAATTGGCTGTAATCAGTGTCTGGAGAAAGCAAGTGTTTCTGTTAGAAACAAAGTTTTCCATTGGAGAAAGGGTTTATTATACATAATAGGACTGTTTCTGAATGTTGAATGCTAAATCCTAGGGATTGCACCTTGAGAGCAAACATATTATACCGCTTCGCATAAACCATTAAAAATTTTAAAGTAAATCTTACCAATATTAGGATCCAAAGGGATTTTGCCGAGAAATTGAAGATTTAGTTTTTCGGCCATCTTTTCTCCTCCCCCAGTTGTCGGAGGAAATACTTGAGACTCACCCTATAAAGAAGATATAAACATCGTAGAAATCTCAACGAATGTAAGTTTCCATTAACCATATCTGGACAGGGAAGGGGTAGGGGGTTAACAAGTCCCCTTACCATGATTGTCTTTGTGGCATTTGTTGTCACGATTTTAGGCACGTTTTTAAGATTGCTTGAACACGCTAGCAAACCTATACGCGTAATAGTGGTGGTTGCGCGTAAAAGGGGCGGTATATTATCATAAATGTGGTGGATGAGCGTAAACTTGATAGTGGTGGATAGGTGTGCGCAAAAGGTATTATATGCTGGGTTATTATCTTAGATGGTTGATGCGCGTGAAAGGTGGTGGGTTATTATCTTGATAGTGGTGGGATATTAAGCCTGGTGGGTTATTATCTTAGAGGTGGTGGGCTTTTATCTTAGATGTGGTGGATGTGCGCAAAAGGTGGTAGGTTATTATCTTAAAAATGGTGGATACGCTTAAAGGTGCTGGGTTATTATCTTAGATGGTTGATGCGCGTGAAAGGTGGTGGGTTATTATCTTGATAGTGGTGGATACGCTTGGTGGATACGCTTAAAAGGTGGTGGGTTATTAATTTGATAGTGGTGGATACGCTTAAAAGGTGATGGGTTATTATCTTGATAGTGGTGGATACAGTCAAAAGGTGGTGGGTTATTATCTTGATAGTGGTGGATACGCTTAAAAGGTGGTGGGTTATTATCTTAGATGGTGGATGCGCGTGAAAGTTGGTGGGTTATTATCTTGATAAGTGGTGGGTTATTATCTTGATAGTGGTGGATTAAAAGGTGGTGGGTTATTATCTTGATAGTGGTGGATACGCTTAAAAGGTGGTGGGTTATTATCTTGATAGTGGTGGATACGCTTAAAAGGTGGTGGGTTATTATTTTGATAGTGGTGGATACACTTAAAAGGTGGTGGGTTATTATCTTGATAGTGGTGGATACGCTTAAAAGGTGGTGGGTTATTATCTTGATAGTGGTGGATACGCTTAAAAGGTGGTGGGTTATTATTTTGATAGTGGTGGATACACTTAAAAGGTGGTGGGTTATTATCTTGATAGTGGTGGATACGCTTAAAAGGTGGTGGGTTATTATCTTGATAGTGGAGGATACGCTTAAAAGGTGGTGGGTTATTATTTTGATAGTGGTGGATACACTTAAAAGGTGGTGGGTTATTATCTTGATAGTGGTGGATACGCTTAAAAGGTGGTGGGTTATTATTTTGATAGTGGTGGATACGCTTAAAAGGTGGTGGGTTATTATCTTGATAGTGGTGGATACGCTTAAAAGGTGGTGGGTTATTATTTTGATAGTGGTGGATACACTTAAAAGGTGGTGGGTTATTATCTTGATAGTGGTGGATACGCTTAAAAGGTGGTGGGTTATTATCTTGATAGTGGTGGATACACTTAAAAGGTGGTGGGTTATTATCTTGATAGTGGTGGATACGCTTAAAAGCTTGTAAAAATATAAAATGTCGTAAAGCCAGGCAGACTTTAACTACTTTTTCGGGAAACTTAAATGATCATTGGTAGAAAGTTTCTTGATTTCTTTTAATGTTTCTTAACTTTTGAGTAGATCCTTTCCCTTCTGATACTGACTTCTGTCTGTTATTTCAACTGCTTTACTTGATTCATTTCGAAAATATTTGTTTATTTGGCTTCTTTGAAAAACATTTTTCAAAATTATGATGAAACCTTTGTGAAACTTAATATTTGCCCCTCTGTTATTCGAAATTGGAATATAGTGTCGCGTCAGAGAAAAAGCGTGTTCTCCTTGCGAAATTCTTATAACTTTTTCGGTATTGTTTTGGCCAGGAGAAGTTGTGGAGAAGACTATTATTTCCTCGAAAAGGCATACCTTTGATTTTTAAATACTCAGAGTATATCTTTTACATCATTCTCAAGTACTTTACGCGTCAGTCGAGTTTCAGTGACGACTTGAAGCATCTCCAGCGACTAGAAACATGGAAGAAGCCCATTTTAGGCAAGACTTCTGGATTTATTTGAAACATTGCCGGTATTCATCGCAAAAAATGGTCAATTTGTGACAAAAACTCTTGTATTTGGAGGATACACCAATTTTGTAACTGGTATTAACAAGAATTCATTCATTCATTGGTAAGTGATTTTGAAGCAATTTCCACCAAATAAGGTCCATGCCGTGAATCAACACTGTTGTGAAATTTCGAGGACGTTGAAAATTTTCGAAATTAATCAAAATTCGACTTTCTTTCAGCGTTGCGAGCAAGGACAACCTTGGATTCATGAGAACTCTTGATATATTGTGGAGGCATCCCCAACTCTTAGATTAAAAGCATAAAATCCCTTATGTGTTAAGAAACGGCCTTATGTTTGGGACTTTCATAGGGGCGACACTTTAGAAATTGCCACTCCTAGCTTTCACTTGCAATTTCATTGAGCTATTTTGACAGAAAAATATAATGTTTTTACCTAAATGTTTTACCTTTAACAGAAAGACGAAAGAAAACTGAACAAGATGTGTACCGTTTAATCAATATCTTCCCTCTATAAACTGCGGCAAAGAAGCATTTTACGATTGAAAACATTTCATGTTCATTGCTCGATCAGAAATTCGACGGCGTGAGTCTTTGCCTTCCATCCTTCGATTTAGGAAACATTCGTGCGCACGCGCGCATCGTTTCCGCTCTGTCGATGTGGAGAGGTTTGACTGCGGGGAGTGCTGGGATGTGTTTTGGCGCGCTGGGGCCATTCGGACCTGTGTCCTCAATCATTATGAACTTATTCGACGGACAAGAGGCTCTCTGGTCTTTTCATATGATGCCAAGTACCCCTGCTTCGTCTCGTTGTACATCGGATATAAAGAGGGTAGCCTACTTTTTACAAGAACTTCAATGATCTTCAGCTGTGTTTAGCTTGGCGGTTGGAAGTAAAGTTGATGCACCAACATTCATAACAGACTGAAACACAACAGCTGAACAAGGTCAAGAAAGGAGAGATTGCATGTGTTCCAAAAAGTGAAATTTAGCCTATCAGACGGGCGTAGATGCTGAACAATGTCTTAATGGACAAACGTATTGGTTAATAAAATTGGCAGAAATGGTAGACAATTAAAGACACAAGTCTTGCCAGTAAAATGGGAATATCATCACTTCTCTATGCTGAAAGTGACAGGAAGGCCGTCAAGACGTTGTCGAAAATGGTCACGAGTTAAGCACTTCTTTGAGTTGTGATACTTTCAAATTACTGGAATGTTTGTAGCTTTCTTCCTCTTCTTCTTGAGAACTCAAAAAACCTTTGTTGATGGGTATTATGCAACGTTTGCGCTGCCCAGTAACATTGAAGCTAAAGCATTTTATATAGATACAGGGTGTCCCAAAAAAATTGTGCCCCGTTTGTCTGAAGATTGTGACAAAACGGCAAAAGATTTTCGCCAAACTTTTGCATGGCGGTGCTCTTCAGATGTTCAATTAAAGTTTGCCACCATCCACATGAAAATCCGTTGAAAAATGATGGAGCTATGACCTTCAGGAGACCAAATTTGCCCGATCACTGAAACCAGCGGTCGGCCATTTTATCTTACTACTTTGCAGCGATAAATAGCTTCATGGATTGAAAATGAAACAGCAGCCTCCAATGTCATAGCTCTCGTGAACATTCCGATAATCCTCGGAGAGTTCCACTATTTCTGACCTCACGGAAACTATTCTTACCTCACGTGAAGATATTTATCACTGCAAAATAGTAAGACAAAATGGCCGACCGCTGGTTTCAGTCATCAGGCAAATTTGGTCTTCTGAAGCTCAAAGCTCCATCATTTTTCAACGGATTTGTACGGTATGGTGGCAAACTTTAATTGAACATCTGAAGAGCACCATCATGCAAAAGTTTGGCGAGAATCTTTTGCCGTTTTGTCGCAATCTTCAGACAAACGGGGCACAATTGTTTTGGGACACCCTGTAGATGCTTTCATCTGTTATTATTATTATTATTATTATTATTACCAAATTATTTACAGTTGGTATAATACATAGTAAAAACACTAATTCAAACCAACTATTTACAATACTACGAATTAATAAAATAAAAATATGGGATCCTCACTATCACCTAAGTTTCTTATTTAATTGCACATCTTGCATGTACAATTTTGCCCATTCCATTCTTTGATCAGTTTTTTTAAATACCGCTGTTGAGTTTGAATTTTTTATGGTATCTGGTAGAGTGTTCCATAGGAGAGCGCCTTTGAATGCAAGTGAATTAACTCCAAATGTGTTTGCATTTCTTTTCGGTAATTGCAACAGATTCTTTTTTCGTAATTCATATTTTATGTGTTTTCTTTCAAAGAATGTCCACCTAAATGATGGATTTTCTTCTGAAAGGCACTTAAAGATTTGAACCATCATTTTTTGCAAAATCTTAACGTGGACTTTTTGTTCATCTGTTCTTTCCAGCAGTATTTCAAATGGCACATTGAAGTCATTGTGCAAAATTCTTAATGTTCTTTTTTGGACACGGTCTATCTGGTTGTTTGATGTCTTCCCATGGTACATCCAGATCAAACGGCAATAATTGAAATTAGACATAATAAATGTATTATATAGGATCTTACCATTTTCGTGGTTCAGATAGGGAGCCACGCGCGAAAAAGCACTCACTTTCCTGTTCGCTTTCTGACAGAGGGCTTTTGTATGGTCATCAAATTTCAGCTGAGAATCAACAGTGACTCCTGGCAATTTAACTTTGTCCGTAAGGGGGATGACTCTGTCATTAATTTCGAGGATGAATTTTGGTTCCTCTCTCAGCCCTAAAAACATGATTATCTCTGAACCAGTTAAGGGTGTTACACAGGTCTTCCTCAAGGTTCAATATCACACCTTCAATATCCTTCCCAAACGTAAATATCGTCGTGTCATCTGCAAAGTTACAAACTTCAGATTCTTTAACTGTGGGAAGCAGATCATTAATGAAGATATTGAAAAAAGTGGTCCAAGTACTGACCCTTGTGGAACACCTGATTTGATCCCTAACCATTCACTAAACTCGGATCCAACTTTCACGCGCTGTTTTCTATTCGAAAGGTAGCTATGGATTAACAGTAAGCTATGTTGGCCGAATCCATAAGCTGCAAGTTTAGCTATTGGAAAGTCGTGAGGTAGGCAGTCATAGGCCTTCGAAAGGTCCAAAAGTACAATCCCCCCAACCTTCCTATCAGCTAGGGCCTTGCGACACATTTCTGCGAGCCTGAATAGGGCGTGTTCTGCACTATGTCCATTTCGAAAGCCGCACAAAGCAAATGGGCAGATTTGTTTGGACATCAAGCGTTCGAATATCTTGGATATCGCTGACAGCACACTTATGGGCCTAAAGTTCTTTTTCAGGAAAGAATCGCCCAATTTAAAGATTGGTGACACGTCAGCCAGTTTAAGTTTGTAGGGGAAGGTGCTGTTAGTGAAAATCTGGTTTACAAAAAAAGTAAAATAATCGAGGCAACTATCAGAAATGGATTTAACTATGTTTGTCGATAGGTCCCCACTAGTCTTTTTCGAACGATTTAGCTGATTGATTTCATTCCAGATCTCTAAAGAGCTAACAGGTTGAAACTCAAATGTTTCTTCAGTCCTAACGTTATTTTTGATTCCAGCAATACTAGGATGGTTCTCGTATTTCCTAACTGCGTTCAATACGGGATCATTTACTGGTATGAGCCCCTCGATGCTCTCAAGCTCAATAAGGCATAAGGTGTCAGTGATGTTATTCATTTTTTCATTTTCATTTTAAAGAAAGGTGCTTAGGCGTAGGATCGACTCATCAATGGAGATTTTGAATGGGATTTTCGCACATTTCAATCCATCTCCATCGACGCTGTTCTAGACAATCTCAAGGATTTAATTGACAGATATTGTTCGTCTATGTCGATTTCACGTATTTGCAAAGTTATTTTGTTTATCACGAATTCCTGAAAGTTGAAAACAGCAATCTTGCTGAAGGAACTTTGAAGCTGCGAAGAGATAATCTACAAGTCGAAGTTGGCAAGAAACTTACCAAAGAATATGGTTTTTGAGTCCGATTTATGATGCTTGGTGAAACCGAAAGGTGAATACAACCTTCTCACACTCTACTGGATTCATTGCTCAATTAATTTCGTCAGAATTACAGCGAACAAAGAGGTACAGTAAACATGTTTTGGTATTTAGGCCTATACGAATTGGATTGTGACACGCAGAAATCTGCTACCCGCGTTTCGCGTCTGACTGCCCCTTTAAATTATTTATACACAATATCCCTTCAGCATAATAAAACTACAAAAAACATACAATGCAATTAATCAATATACTTATATAAACAAAAAGAAAAACATCGAGGGCTAAAGATTATATTGCTGTTCTCCCATGGAGTTGTGTTTCCAATTGCTTTCAGCTCATCAAAATGTATTTTTAGTTGCTTTTTGAATCGGCACAAGGTAGGTAGTTCCCTGATATTTAAAGCGAATTTCATTCCAGACATTAAAAGCTGAATAGGAAAATCCTTTTTTGGCATACAGTAAGGCCCCGCATTTAAGAAACCACCTAAAAGAAACGTTTAGGCTACCAACAAATGATTAACTCCCCTGCTTATAAGAAACTCCTGAGGCTCATACCCAAAATGAAGTTTCTTGTATTTTGATCAACATTAAGTCCTGGTCTGACAGTCTGAGGAGCATTCCACTGCATTCAGGGCTGATAAGAAATTGCTACAAAGATGTCTTTGGTTTAACAGATTTTTACCTAAATTTTAATTGATGTTCTTGGCAATCATTGATAATATACAAATATGGCTTATCTATCTATCAATAACCCTTTTCTGATGTAACCTGTTTTTGCCAAGGCTTTCCAGAAAATAAATTAGAATTAAGAAACTTTCAGCCTAAAAATGAAAATTATCGTAGATATAAGAAACCTTTTAGGCTAAGGTGTGAAAAAATGGTTTCTTAAATGCGGGGCCTTACTGTACTCCAGATTGTACCTTGGAATCTGAAGATCTCTACAGAACCGCGTGTTATAACTGGAGTATTGGGATCTTTGTTGAAATTTGTTCCAGAGATTTTCCGGGCTGAGTCTGTTCATGATCTTATAGGCCATAACTGCACGATCAAACGTGACAAGTTGTCCAACCTGAAGGAAATTATTCGACCATTCATCTTTTATCCTGGACGTATCGATCATGGAAATGGCTCTGTTTTGAAGATGTTGAAGGGACTCCTTTCTTGAATTAGAGAGGCTACCCCAGATTACATCTGCATATCGCATGTGACTTTTTACAAGAGCACGATATAACTTTGGACCTTCTCGCGAGGATGGGGGCGGTGCGCTGCTTCCCGGTGGGATGGGGGATGTGCTGTGCGGGATGTGAGGTCCCCTTCACGATGCAGGCACTGGGCTGCGGTTGAACTGGGGAATTGCTCCCTAGCGGCGACCGCAGCTTAGGATATGCGTGTGGGGGTTCCCTCGCGCGGTGTGTCCGCCGTCTCTCTGGGAGGTGGGCGTCGCTCCGTACCTCGTAGGGAAGGCATGCTTTTATCTTGTATATAATCCACTAAATGTTTTTATTGATTAGCTTTATGAATATATTTGTAAATTTTGTAAATTTTTGTAAAGTAGGCCTAAATTAGCTGTAACTTAGCTATTCTTTTTATTTTACTTAGCCTACATTAAATAAACTATTGATGATGATGATGATGATGATACATTGCTTAACTGAGATTGTGGGAGGATGTTCTTCAATTTTTTTAAAGATGCGAGACCTCTGCGAACTTTCCCTTTGACAGTTTTGAATTGTTCTTCCCAGTTAAGCCCTTCGTCTACAATGACTCCAAGTGATTTGGTTTCTTTCACTCGTTTTATATCTGAACCATTCAGTCTCAATGTATCGTGTATCTCCACTTTATTAGTTTTACGAGGGTGCCCAATTACCATATACTCTGTTTTTTGTGGATTGGCACTTAATTTATTTATCCGCATCCATTCAGAAATATGGGTCAACTCCTCTTGAGCCTTATGAACAAGTTCTTCGACATTCTTTGATGTTAAGGTCACGTGAGTATCATCAGCATACATACCGGCCTTTGAGACTTTCAAACATTTTTCAAAGTCATTGAGGTACATTATGAAGAGAAGGGGGCCAAGACAGGAACCTTGGGAATGCCACATGTAACTGTCCTAGGCCTTGATTCATAACCGTTGGCGGCGCAGTACTGCTTTCTGTTTTCAAGGTATGATTTAAACCAGTCTCCGGAAAGTTCTCGAATACCGTATTTCCTCAATTTCTCTAACAAAATCTTATGGTCAACAGTATCGAAAGCCTTTTTGAGAAAGCCTTTTTTAGGAATATTGCTAAATTAAAGTGCTTGTGGTCAATATTCTCATACCAATAGTCATTACTATCAATCAATGATGTTATTGTTGAACAAAGTTTTTGAAAAGCTGATTGACTCATTGTCAGAACCTTGTTTGCTTTGAGATATTCGTAAACTTGGTCATGTACAATCCTTTCAAGGATTCTCGAGAACACAGAGATCACCGAGATAGGACCTATAGTTGTTAGCCTCACTTTTAGTGTGAAAATTTTCTTAATTTGTTTCTTATTTTTAGCTGCATGAATTGTGATATAGTTTTCACCACTGCCACTCATTTTTCCTTGACATACAGCATGATGTTCAGCAAGGAAAAGAGTTGTAGTGTGCAGAACCTTGTTCAAGAAAACATTACAAATAGGTATAATTTTTGAAAAAATGAATTAATTCTCAGCAGAAAGAGACAAATGCTTTGAGTGGCAACTTCATCACTAAACTAAAGTTAGAGTTACAGCCCTTCACCTTTTATCCTCATCTTGATATTCTCATAATTGATAAACTTGGTCATGTACAATCCTTTCAAGGATTCTCGAGAACACAGAGATCACCGAGATAGGCCTATAGTTGTTAGCCTCACTTTTAGAACCTGATTTGAAAATGGGGGTGACCTTCGCAAGTTTCCAGATGTCAGGGAAAATACCCTTCCGTAAAGAAGAGTTGAAAACCATTGTCAACGGTTTACATATGAGATCCGCAGCGTCCTTTATCAGCATTGTCGGAATCTTATCAGGTCATGGGGCCTTGCCATTTTTTAGTTGCTTAATGGCTCTAGGCACGTAATCCTCATCAACAGGGGTGAGTCTCATTGTGTTCCGTTCATTATCGATATGTTTAAGAGGATCATCATTTGTATTTTGTTCAATTTTACTTGCTAGTTTTGGTCCAACTGAAACAAAATGATGATTCAATGCTTCTACTATATCTCCCTCCTTAGTTAGTTTTTTGCCATCTATGTCCAAACTCGCAGGAATTGTTGACTTAGAGGATCGATCTAAGACTCTGTTTATAGTCTGCTACATTTTTTTGGGGTTGTCCTTATTTTCGTTAATTAGCCCGTGATAGTGTAACTGTACAGTAACCTTTATTTCTTTCGTTACTTTATTTCTAAGTTGCTTATAGACACTCCATTTCTCGGGAGATTTTTCAGCAGAGTATGAATTTGACAAAGTATGAATTGAAAAAATTGCTAATTTCCTTGTCATCAGATATGATGGTATTATCTTCAAGAAAAATTATTTTTTCAGTGGTGCTCGAATGTTCTGAGAAAATCGGTTTAAACGTTTTCCAGAAAACTTTATCTTTGCCTACTTTCACTGGATCTAAATTAGCATAAAATTGTCTTTTTGTATCTCTATTTATCTTAACAACAAGGTAAAGGTACAAGGTACAAGGTAAAGGTACCTTGTACCTTTGGAAATCATCCTGAGATTTACTCTTATTTGCAATATTTTATAGTCGTGTCCTTTTCATTATAGCTTTCCTTATTTCTTTATGAACATGAGGTTTATTGTTTCATCTATGGACTGCAGTCTCAATAGGGGCATGTTTATCAAGGGCTTGTTTGATCACATTCTCAAATTCATCATACGTTTCTGGATTTATGGCTGCCAGACCAGCTGTTACATCATCAAGACATTCTGGCTCTGAGAAATTCTTGTAGTTTCTTTATTTTACCACCGGTGGGATTTTAGTGTATGTTGTTTTAAGAATTGTATAGATCATATGATGAATATCGCTGAACCCCGTTTCAAAAAACTGGCTATTCAGGAAGTTGTGCTTGTGCTTGTTTGTAGAGAATCACTCGGACATGGCAACAATAACAACTAACTTTGCATTTTGTGTGATATGATACAGTGCCGTTGTCTCCACTTTTATTTCAAATGATTACAATGCCGTCTTAGGCCCATTCTGAATGAATTTGTTTTCCTCGTAAAATACTAAGGTTTGGCTTAAAAGATTTACTCCAATTCTAGTTTTTTTTCTTCTAGGGTTGATACCCCCTTTACCAAGCCGGTACAAATACACTACGTCAGCAAGGAGGAAGTGTTCCAAGGCCTAAGCAGCAGGACAACATGTCATGAATGGAATTGTGATCGAAATCACGTGATATATGATCAGTAAGATCAAGAACAAGCGCGGCCATGTCTGTCTACATGAAGAAGGTACCTTGAAAAATATTTTGCTCCGCCACAGGACTTTAATGTGTATTCAGTTTCACCATTGACTATGGTTTCACGAACGATTCTTATTCGAATATCCGCTTAGCTTAACTTAGATTTTTCCATTTCGGCTCTATCAGATCAATGTTAGGATATCTTATAGAGTACCCTATGAGTATAATCCAGGTATGGAGAACCATTTAGTTACGAGTTCGCTGATTGGCTAGTCCTCATTTTGGACCTTCCCTGGGTATTGCGGGTATTACTCAATTTCATTGGTCAAATAAGTTGGTGATATCCTCCCACCTAAATTCTTATTGGTTAATAGTGCAAAGACGACAGCACAGCACACAAGGGCTTACCTAGATATCCAACCTCGATGTTAGCTCGTCTGTCGACAGAATTTTGACAGAAATTTGATTTTGATTTTTGCATGCGGCCATCAAGCATTCTTTTCGCGGACCTATTATTGAAATTGTTTTCAGCAGCATTCCCCTTGGTCATCAGCTACTCAGCATAGGATCAATGCTGCTTACTACGTCTATAGGTGGGCTTCTGAATTGATTTATTACCTCCTTGCAACGTTTTTGTTGCATAGGATGCTCAATTTTGTGGCGCTTTTAAGACTTTTCAAGGGAACATTGAATAGTTCAACTCTAGCCAGTTACTC
This sequence comes from Aurelia coerulea, assembly GCA_039566865.1. Lineage (NCBI taxonomy): Eukaryota > Metazoa > Cnidaria > Scyphozoa > Semaeostomeae > Ulmaridae > Aurelia > Aurelia coerulea. The sequence continues at coordinate 10,045,321 of CM076955.1, read as the reverse complement.
AATTATTGACGGATTCCACACAGTATCAAACTATGCCCTCTGAAATAAGACAGGATCGGTATCTAACAACAAGTATGGCAACTGCCAGATGGCGGTACAGGCAAGTTTTTAACAGAACAAGGCGTGTTCGCCGTATCAATCAAGGGACTCTTCAGGTGCCTCACAGGATGACGTCTATTGTTTTCTTGACCAGTTATATGTCTTGCTCTGCAAATTTACTACCTTTTGGAAATGGCCCCAGAGTGCAAATTTTAGAGGTAGTAACAAATGAAACGAAGAGTCTCCATGCCAGCATTTTTCAGGCACTTTGGCGTTTAAAAACCGCTTGTTCTGCTAAAGATACCAAATATTGTTGATATTTGGCAATTTTTCCGCAGCCAAGTTATTTTGGTGCAATGCAACCCTACCAATCTGGAATATTCATAGGCCCAATATCTTGAAGGCCATCTTTCAATACGTAGGCTCAGACTAAGAAAAGCCATTTGTGGGAATCTAATGAAATAATTTCATAGAAGATCCATGTGTCTTTGACATATGAGGAATGTTGAAAAGGATTACTTGGAAATGCCACATCAGACCAAAAGAGTTCCCTTAATTCTCACTTGTAGACATAATTGGCTTTTGCAATGTTATACCGATATCTAATCGAAGTAGGTAGGCCTGTCGTTGTATTGTAATTATACGTTTTTTCGGATGAACCAGCTACCAGAGCGTCAGCGAATGCTTACTGTTCATAGTTTGTATTTACCTGTATATATCTACACACAGAACCGTTATCTCAAACCAAACCGCCAATTTTGAAGAATCTTCCATTTCAGCAAGGACCTTTTCTTTGAAAGTTACAAGGATGATCCCTCCAGTTTGCTTTCTCGCACTTCACACTCAAACACTCTTAAACCAAAGCACTCACAGCCCCAACGGGGGTACAATGGGTACAACGAAACACGGACTAACCATAAAATTAGCAAATTATGTAGGGATTCATGTCTGTACAGAACGATGCTTTTGTGCACTGGGTGTCCTGGTTTGCTTTTTATAAGAGATAATTACATTTGATAGCATACGTCATACTGGCGACTCTCGTTTGTGAGGAATTGCGGAGCAATTTGTGGCGGTGAAGTGCCTGTTTAAACAAAACACTTCAAGCACAGACTCAAAAGATGGTCTAACATCAAAATAACGTTCATGGTTCCTCATGACAAGCTGGGAGCCAAACTCCTCCACAGTTGTCATGTGCTCCTGTTTCGAGTAGGAGCCCAAATTCAGCACTTCAAGTCGGAGCCCATCTCCTCCGCACCAAATTCAGTGTTTCGAGTCGGAACCCATCTCCTCCGCATGCACGCAGCAGGATACCACGAGGCCCATCTCCCTCGTGGGGGACCGTGTTTATAGGTAAGGATCGAACCCCTGGCCTGTAGGCCCAACTCCCGACAGGCTAGGTCGAGGCACAGCTCCCTTAATGGATCACCAGTGGTTATAGGGGCCCAGATCCCCCGACACCACACTCGAGGCCAAAATTCTTCGAGTTTCTTTTCTCATTAAGTTACTGGCACCTCACTGTCGCGAAGCGTTTCCAATCCCCACATATTTGCACATCATGATATTTATAATGGAAGTAGCACTGATATTTATAATGGAAGTAGCACTGATATTTATAATGGAAGTACAACTGAGACTTAGACTGTATTAGCTGAAGGTTGGTAGGTTGGTAAGATGGTAGGTTGGTAAAGATTGTTGGATGGTTGTTGGTAAAGACAGGACGTCGTTTGAAGAGCTCCGTAAAAAAGATAAGTGAACAAGTGTTTCTAAGCGAATTCGTAAAATGGACGATAAAAAAGATAACACAGACAGGTTGATGGAGCCTCTGGATAAAGCTCGAAAGAACATAGTGGCCAGAACCTTGAAAACATCGTTGAAACCTGTGCATCGGAATATGGCCTAGATGAAGCGGCCGCCATGTCCTCAAACATGCCTGCAATAAGAACAGCAAAAAAGAATAGCGTCCTCTACAAAGTGCCAGTAAATAAGAAGATTCCAGGTTGTAAATCAAGCACAAAGAAAAATGTTTCAACTGAAGATATTACTGCCCTCTCAGTGGACCAGAGCAGCATCACAGAGCCAGAGAAATACGTCGATGTTGATGAATACCTCGACTTCAAAACGTTCATCCACTCCGAAGTACAATCAATTAAGGCACAGATTGAGTTTGGTGCATACGATTTAGCGGCAGTGCATTCCTCAGGCATGGATCCATTGGTAAGCATGTTAATCCAAAGTCTAAAAGACCGGATAGTTTCTCTCGAAAAACAACTGGATGAGAAACAGAAAATAATCGAAAAACTCATGGAAAGGCCTATTTTGGAGGTTAAAAAAGAAAAAAAACCAAAGAAGTCGAAGTAAATCCACCAGCAAAAACAACAGCAAAAACAACAGATCCCCTAGTGACTGGGAAAAAGATCCAAAACAGTTGCCCAAACAATGAGAACATTGAACAGAAAAGTCCCAAGACACAAGAAAACAAACTTGAAAACTCGAAAGAACAAAGTTCAAAGAAAGTTTCAAAAGAACAAGATGTCCAAACAAAGGTAGAAAAGAAGGCAGAACGAAAGAAAATAATTATAATTGGAGACTCTTTGCTGAATGGCCTTGAAGAAAAGAAAATGAAGAGAAACCACGACATCCAGATAAGACCACACCCTGGAGCATCATCCCTTGATATTTCAGATCACATTAGACCCGTCTTGAGACGAAATCCACATTGCATCATTGTGCATGCAGGCACAAATGACATCACGAAAAATGAAGATACGATCAAGGAAATCGAGGAAATGGTGAATGAAGCGAAAAGAATGTATCCTGCGACAAAAATCGTGGCATCAGAGTTGGTAATCCGCCATGACAGTCCGCAGAGAAAACAAAAGTCAGAGGAATTAAACAGGAAGATAAAAGACCTTGCGAAGAAGTTGCAGATACCCGTGATTTGCCATGCAAACATTAACAGCCGTTGTTTGGGAAAGGGACAACTACACTTAAACCAGAAAGGTAAAAATTTCTTAGCAAGAAACCTGTTGTATTTTATCGATAATTTCTTTATTACAGAATCTTGTTGAATAAATGACATTGCCACCCCACAAACTGATCGATCGAAACATAATACTTCCACTGTACCATCAGAACTCACTGTTGATACTGATAATATACAAGGACTAGACTACATAGAGTCTAGTCCTTCTCAACGTATGGGTTATATAGAACCCATGCCCCTTAATGAAAGTATGCCTGAAACCGAGACTGACTGCTTCGAAAAGATGAACAAGCTCAGATTGAAATACCCAAGAAATATAATTATTGGGTATATCAATATAAATTCGATACGAAACAAATTTGGCGGATTTTCTGAGATTATGAGTAACAAAGTAGACATACTTATTATTGCGGAGACAAAACTCGATTCGTCATTTCGAAGTGGCCAGTTTATGATAATATAAACGGTTTCGGGCAACCTATTAGATTAGATGTCTCATCAAATAGTGGTGGTTTACTAGTATATATTAGAAATGGGATAATGTCTAAACAATTGAAGGATCTAGAGATACCTAGTGATATCGAAATAGTTCCTATAGAACTCAAAATCCGAAAACAGAAGTGGTTATTGCTGCCCTTATATAGGAATCCCTCACAAAATCAAACGTATTTTGTTGATAATATTTCAAGAATTATAGATCGATATTCCGCTTCTCGTGAAAATGTGTTGATACTTGGTGATTTGAATATGGAGGTAAATGACAATGCTTTGGTCCCACTGGTTGAGGCGTACAAGCTTTACAGCCTTGTCAAGGGGCCTACATGTTTCAAATAAAAAAAGGGGAAGTGTATTGATCTCATGTTTACCAATAGAAAACACTCTTTCATGGGAAGTCAATCATTTGAAACAGGCTTCAGCGATCATCATCATCTGATTTACACAGTATTAAAATCAACCTTTGTTAAGGTAGCAGTTAACCCTTAGAATTTTGGAATTTCGGAATTTTGTGCCAAATTTGGGAATTGGTGTCATCTTACAGTAAATTTATTCTTTTTGAAGATAAAATAGTCCCCAAGCCTATATAGGTGTTGATATTTGCTGCAAATTAAGGTTAATATGAAGAGGTCGTAAAAATTTTCCCTAGCAACCAACTTTTTTTGTGGTCACTAGGGAATGTTTCGAAAATTTCATGCAAAAATTGTCCAAAACTCCTCCCTTCTAAGCTCTTGGGTTCCATTCCGTCTCTTCCAGTCACATAACTCGTCCCTTCTAGCAACAACAACACCGCAAAATGGTATTTTGTGCTGAGAAAAATGGAGGGAGAGCAGGAGAATGCACACAGATGGATAGGCCACTGATTACATGAAGTTCAGGAGTAAGAAGCATAGGAAAAGGAAAGTTTTTTACGCCAAGAAGGAACGGGAATCAGACAGAGAACAAGCAGAAATGGTGGAGAATGGACAGAACGAAGTATATTAGGGGCTACCACAGCTGGGCCTATTGGTATGATCATGATGACTCAGAAACTCCAGTTCACCACACACACAGCACAGGCCAGCAGTAAAAACAGACAAAGCTGTCAAAGCTGAAGATTCAAAACAAATCATGTCTGCATAATAACTTTCTAATGGCCTATTTGAGAATGTCCTAAGCTTGTCAATCAAGGAAGGTCAAGAATGCATTACATCAGAATGTTCTGTTCTTCTGTGCCACTAGCAAGTTCTGTTCCACTATCAGTTCAAGTGGTGCTTTGCTTTTGGGGTTTGGTACAATGAATGTGGCAAATACAAAGACAAGATATCATTTTTTGAAGGACAGAAACTAAAAACAGCTTCAAAGCTCAAGGCATAAAACAGTACTGTTGAATCAAAGGCAGCCAAAAGTGCAATTTGTTGTTGCAGAGCCAGAGACAATAAACTAGTTCACAGCTTCAATAATTGTCTGTGCGCACAACAGTATGGGAAGAAAAACACTATTTTGCAACAAAAGCTTGCGTTATTTTGCTTCCCAAAATGCATTCTTCTACACAGGATCAATGGACACAGATTAATTTCCAAGAACTGCAAATTGGTCTATTGATTTATCATAAGAAAGGAAGACACTATAAGTGAACTTTATTGACATACATCAGTGTTTATGATTCACAATTGGATCAAAACCCAATGAAAAGCACTTCTTCAACTTTAAGGCTGTTTTTCTCAAAAGGCTGTTTTTGCCAGTCATGAAAGCTAAAACCATTGCCAATTTTATAACATCAGTGAGATCTTAATGAAATTTTCACCAAAGGTTTCTCAAGTGTTGATCTACGCAATGAATTAAATAAATTTTGAAAATTTGTCGGAACACGCCCAGTTGCCATGGAGACATTACTACGGTCACTATTGTCCAATTTGTGATGAAATTTTACAAAATTGATAATTCATTGCATAGGTCATTATAAAACACACCTTTGGTGGGAATTTCAGCCAAATATCTCAAACTGGGTGAGAATTAATGGCATTTTTATAAAAAAATTCTGAAACAATAATGACCGTTTCCATGGAAACGATTGTCTTTAGAAATTTTTTGTTGCCAAAATTCTAATTTGATCTACCATTCCAAGCTTTCCTGAAAATCTGAGGGAAATGCTCTGCAAAGAATTGGAGTTATTTGCAAGTAAAGTTTTTGGCTTCTAAGGGTTAACTGCTACCTTAAGTTACCCCCAAAAATAGTGAAATATCGTGAATACAAAATATTTAGCGAAGAAGAATTTCTAAAAGATGTAGAGATGAAGTTACGACAAACTTTCCCAACAGAATATTCTGCATTACATGAAGTCCTTGCCGGAGAACTTGAAAAGCATGCCCCGCTTAAACAAAGGACTGTTAGGGGAAACAACAAACAACATTATGATAAGGATCTTAGGAAAGCAATGATGACGAGATCGACACTGAAAAAGAAATCTAATAAATCAGGAGAAACTGAAGATTTTGAGAAATATAAGAAACAGCGAAATCTGGTTGTTAGGATGAACAGGAAAGCAAAATTTGAATTCTATCGCTCGACTGAACCTAGGTCTATCGATAATGAGAATAAATTTTGGAAAGCGGTCAAACCCATGTTTTCAAATGGAAATCTAATGGGAGAAAAAATCATTCTGATTGAGGACGAAGTGATTATATCAGATGATGCTATGATCGCTGAATGTTTCAACTCGCATTTTGTAAATATTACGGATTCTCTAGGGCTGGACCCTATGTTTAAACAAGTGTCTGGCTGCATAGAGTTAGATGAGAAAGTAGAGGCTGCAATAATTAAATACAGTAACCATCCAAGTATTATCGCTATCAAACATGAGGTCAATTATGAGCAGAAATTCCAGTTTTCCCATGTTTTCCCTTGGGATTTTATGAAGTTTATCGAGGCACTAGATGCTAGCAAATCCACCAGTGGAAATATACCCACTAAGATAAGCAAGATGGTCAAGGATATCTTATGCCTATATCTAACTGACTGCATATATACAGGTATACAAAATTGCTCGTTCCCGGACGAATTAAAGAAAGCTGATGTCTCCTCGATTTCAAAAACGATGATTCCAGATGGAAAGGAAATTTCAGGGCAATTGGTGTCCTGTCAGCTCTATCCAAAGTTTATGAAAGAGTGATGGGAATAAAAATGGACAGTCATTTTGCTACAATACTATCTCACCTACTGTCCGGCTTTAGGCAAGGATACAGTACTCAAAATGCCTTATTTCGTGTTGTCGAATCCTGGAAAAAATGTCTTGATACCAAAGGCATTGTTGGTACCATCTTGATGGATTTGTCCAAAGCATATGATTGCATACCCCATGATCTACTCATAGCGAAGTTAGAGGCTTACGGATTTGAGACTAGTGCTTTGAAGTTGGTATACAGTTACCTGACTAATCGAAAACAGAGAGTCAAAGTAGGCACAGCATACAGTACTTTTCAAAGCATTCCACAGGCGTTCCACAGGGGTCTGTACTTGGACCTCTGCTTTCAATATCTTCATAAACGATCTGTTCTTCACAGATTTGGAATCTGAGATATGCAATTTTGCTGACGATACAACAATTTATGCATTTGATACATCTGTAGATGCTGTCATAATAAAATTAGAGGACGATTTAAAAAAGCTCCAAGATTGGTTTAAAAATAATGGAATGTGTGCCATCCAGCGAAATTTCAAATGATGTTTTTAGGTCTCAATAGTGACAACTCGTTTTGCCTCAACATCGGTGGACAACAAATAAAGCAGAGCGAGCAGGTAAAGCTCCTCGGCGTACAAATCGAAAACTCTTTAACATTTGATGCCCACGTCAAGGAGTTATGTCGAAAAGTAAACCAAAAATTATGTGCGTTCTCAAGAATAAGACCATTCCTCAATGAAGAGAAAGCTAAAAGGCTACTAACATCAATTGTCATGTCAAACTTTTCATATTGTCCCTTGATATGGCAATTTTGTAGCAAAACTGCTAACAAAGATATAAATAGCACAAATAAACGTGCCTTGAGGGTTTTGTACGGAGATTACGACTCATCATTTGACCAACTTTTAGCCAGGGCTGAAAGCGTTACAGTTCACCAGAAGAATCTGCAAAGTCTTATGATAGAAATTTATAAGACCATGAACCATCTTAATCCTTCATATATTTGGGAGTTCTTTGTTAAAAAGGATATACCTTACGATCTCCGCACCAAAGAGCTATGCAGGCTTCCATCAGCACAGTAACATCGATATGGACTAAATTCTCTTTCGTTTAGGGGTAGTCTCCTGTGGAACACTCTAGATGATGAACTAAAGAGAGCTGATACCTTGAGAAGTTTTAAAAGGGGGATCAAAGAATGGGATGGCAAAAGATGTAAATGTTTAATTTGTAAATAGTTTTGTTATATAGTAAATAGTTGATGTAAATTAGTTTTTAGTAACTATGTACATATCAACTTTAAATAATATGATGATGATGAAAATATTGTGTGATGATCTGACTGGTGAAAAATTAGATTCTTTTTTAGGCCTGCCTACCTTGCTTTTTCTGGAAGGGGAAAAATTAACATATATTCAAAACAGCATGGTATTTTTATTTTCCCTGGGTCATATCTTTTTCTATATACCCATAAAATTTACAATCAACAGACAAAGGTTACAAGACGATGCCACAAGGAGCATGGAAATACATAGCAACCCTGCGACCATAACATTTAACATAGAGATTCAAATTAATGTTACATCTAAATATTACAAATTACATATTACAAAATAGCAAATGGCAAATACCAATGACATAATTCCGTCAAAAAATTAAAACAACAAAAAACAAATGTGAGAAAAAACAAAGTACAAGAGAGAGAAGGTTTTTAACAACGAAACTTAGGAACTTACTGAAACCGTTCTGAGGCCTGAATATATTTTAACGTTGCCTCGAGAATTTCTTTATTTGAATCTAAAGATAACTTTTCGTGGTCATACAGGATGATTTGGAGTAAATTTTTATTTGAAAGGTTTGTTAATCCATGAGGTTGCAATATCGCATTCACACTGTTGAAAAGATTGCGTCTATCTTCATCATAAGCATGGCAGAGCAGCAAAGAATGCTCCGTATCCTCAATACCATCTTTTATAGGGCACAAAGGATTTAAAGTATCGCTGAAGTTATGTTTGAATTTGTGAAAATTCAGCTTGCTAAGTCCTACACGAAGCTGTGTTGAAATTGATAAACCTTTTGGGTCGTGAATGGTGTAGATCAATTTTGAAGGTGGACGGATGAGTGATAATAGTTTTTTCTTGAAAACATTCACTGAGCAGGATTGTTGAATCTCAGGTTCAAGTTTTTCCCATTCCGACAAACAGTTTGGATAGAAACTTGATTTAAATCTCTCAGTTCTCGCACGTATTTGCCATGTTGCATCTCTTCTGCGAAGACTGTAGTCAGATTCTTGAAGCTGAGGTACAGGAATTCTTATGTAATCCGGAGTCAAATTATTGATAATCTTATTGAAAAGAACAAGGCGTCTACTCCATCGTCGCAGGTTGGGCGATTCCCAACCAAGTTCATCATAAATTTTCTGACGAGATTTGCCCTTCCAAGCCACAGTTACTGCCAATGCGGCAGAGTATTGAACCGATTCAAGTTTTTCCATTGAATCGGTCAAAGTGACAGTTTGACTAAATTCACAGATATTTTGCGGAATGTGATATATTATGTCACCATAATCCAGATGCGGTTGGACACAGAGTTTATATATTTCGTTTAGCGTGTGTCGCGGCAAATATTTCGAAAAGAATCTAACAGTATCGAGTGCGGTGCACTGTTGTATGAAATAATCATTGAAAATGTCTGCATTTGCAGTAAAGTCCATAACAAATATGTCATTTTCTAACAGAGGCGGGATTATGGGTATTTTAGTTTTGTTCAAGATTGTATTTATCAAGGACCAATAGAGTTTTTTCCCTGTTTCAGGGTTTGAAAGGGTTCTACCAATTTTCGCAAAGTACTTGTTCTTGGCGTCCTCAATCATTATGGATCCCTGAGATATCATGTTAGTAATTGCCTCCAGTTTGTCCCCTGGCTGACCATTCCTGATGAAGGTCTTATAAGCCCTGTTCTTTTTCTGGATGAAGTTTTTGATTGGTTGTGTCATCCAAGGTGCCTGGCGAGACCTGACTGTGATTATTTTGTTTGGTATAAAATTTGAAAAGATATTCAGCAAAACTTCATTCAGATTTTTAACTAGAAGATCAGGGCATGTAACTTCTACAAAGTATCACTCCAAGGAAACATTTCAATACTTTTTTTGATTGCAGTGATGTTTGCTCTATCATAATACCAAATTCTGCGTCTATATGGCGGTGGAGATAGATTTTTTACACTTAGTTTACCAAAGATAATCTGGTGATGACAGTTCTCATGTAAAGAGGGATGTAAACCAGATTCAAGGAATAGATTTGGCTGATCAGTGAATATAATATCGATGCAATTATTATTATCAATTTCTTTACCGTTGGATACATAAAAATATAGCTAAAAGTAATCAGCTAATTAATTCCAAAGTTAGTTAAAATTTTAAAATACAAATGTTACATCAGAAAAAAGGGGATAAAATATTTACAATTCATCAAAATTATACAGTATAAAAGCATGAAAGTGTATAAAAGCAGATATTCAAATATTATCATCATAAAGAGCCCAAGTTCGGAATAAAAACGCGGCATAATTTACATGGGCAATTTTCTCCCTTCCAATTTTTTATTTTGTTTTAAACTGACAAAGAGATTCTGAATTTCGTATAGTTGGTGGTAACGTTTGCCACAGCTGTGGACCTTTAAATCGGATGCTTTCTGTCCCGTTGTTGACAGATCTCACCCTAGGTTGGAAGAATTCGTTATTGTTACGCAAATTGTAATGACTTTCATTTTCGCAGAAAATTTCGTGCATGAATGAAGGGCTCAGGTTATATTTTGTTTTGTACATCTCAGTCATAAGTAACTGCAAGTTCTTTGCATGAATCGTAACGGCACAGTCCTTCTCTAACAACTCACTATAAGTAGATTCGGCATCCTTATAAGTAATTCTCAGAGCCCTTTCCTGTATTTTGTTAATTTTTTGGCTGAGCTGCCTGCTGTGAAACATCCCGATTAAAGGACAGTATTGAAACTGACTGGTAATAAATGCCCTCATGAGTGTTCTTAGTTTGCTCTGACCCATGTAAGGGGATATGCGAGCAAGTGCATAAAGTTTATTGCTAGCCTTTTGACACACTTTGGAAACATGATTACCGAAGGAAAGTTTGCTATCAATTTGAAATCCGAGTAGCTTCTCTTCGGAGCTATTTACAACATCAGCATTTCCAATCCTAACAGTAACAGGATCATCACACCTCTGCCCAAGAACCAAAAGATGGCATTTATCTGCATTTAATTTCATAAAGTTGTCGGCAAACCATTCTAAAGCTACACTACAGTCATTTTCAAGCCTATGAGCTATATTGTCCAGGATCTTATCGCAGGCATAGATTGTAGTATCATCTGCATAATTACATATATCCGAGTTTTGAATGAAGAGTAGAAGATCATTAATGTATATGTTGAATAGCAGAGGCCCTAAGACTGACCCCTGAGGAACACCGCGTGTGACCCTTTTCCAAGAACTAAATGACCCATTTACTTTGACTCTTTGTTGTCTATTTGTGAGGTAATCATTCATTAGTGCCAATGCTTCGCGAGAGAAACCGTAGGCGTGCAATTTTGCAATCAAAAGATCGTGTCTGGTGCAATCAAATGCCTTGGACAGATCCATCAATACAGCCCCTGCTTTACCACCTTCATCAAGGCTAATTTTGAATTTTTCTAAGAGCCGTACGAGAGCATGCTGGGCACTGTAACCTTTTCGAAAACCACAGAGAAGTGATGATAAAAAGGGTGTAATATAAGCAACTATCTGTTTATCCATTATTCTTTCAAACATCTTTGAGACCGTAGGTAGAACGCTAATTGGCCTAAAGTTGGTCCTAGAGTTGGTTGGTCCATTCTTGGGAAGAGATGTGACATCCGCACACTTTAGTTCATCAGGAAAGGACGAATTTTCTATGCAATCATTCAATATTTTCGTCAAAGGTTCTACACATACATCAGAATTGGATTTAAGAATTTTCGGAGGAATATTTTTGTGCGTTGTAGCTTCTTTATGATTTAGATTCCTAACCTCTTTGTCAACAGTATCAGGGGTAACTTTCTGAAAAGTAAAGGAACCAGCATCTTGATAGTGACCTTTAATGTTCAGAATGCTAGGATGATTGGAAAACTTATGTACGGCCTCATCAATAGGATCTGTGATTCCTTCTGTTGCATTTTCGTAATTAGAGTTTTCATTTATGCCAAGGGAATCCGTCACATTGACGAAAAATTCGTTCATAGATTCTGCTACCTCAACATCGTTGGAAATAATGGTTTCATCTTCAATCAAAACTATTTTATTCTTAGATTGTGATTTGTCCGAGAAAAAATATTTCACAGTTTTCCAGAATTTCTTATTATCAGTGACAAGTGAGATGTCAAGGTTATTGTAATAATTTCTTTTTTCCTTCCGAAATAACTTAACACAAGAGTTTCGTTGCTAGCGAAAATTGTTCCAATTTTCAGCAGTTCGATCTTCGTTGAATTTATTACGTAATCTAGAACGTAGAATGGTTGCTATACGCAGAGCACGAGTCATAAATGGTTTACCATTTACCCGGACATATTTTTTCTTAACAGGAGCATGTTTATCTAAAACTCTATCAAAAGTAGTTTCAAATGAACTGTAATTCAAGTCCAATGGCTCTATTTTCCCTAATTCCTCTCGAAGATCATTCCTGAAAGCAATTTCATTATATTTTCTATAATTTCTATAGTTGATTACCGTTGGTCCTTGTTTGGGGAAAGTAGTTTTAGGGATAGTAACAACCATTTTATGGAAATCTGATATACCAGTTTTAACTGTGGTAGTTTGTTGCACGCTCCTGTTTCGGTTTGTCAGTACAAGATCTATACATCTTGGTGTATGAGATTTATAGCACGTTGGTTCCTTGACAAGATTTTTAAGACTATAAAGGTCCAAGAAATTTTTGAGCTGTTCCTCACTTTAAGTCATATCAAAATTTCACTGTAGTGGTTGATCGCACGACCAATGTTTTCAAATAAATTATCTTGAGACTGGGTTGGTGGTCGATAAACACTGAAAAGTACCCATTTCTTTTTCCTCAAATTTATTTCAAAACTAATGCATTCGATACCATCGGAAAATTTGAAGGAATTTAACTGATGTGAAGGTATATCGCTTCGGACGTAGACTAGTAAACCACCGCCATTTGAAATTCTGTCTAATCGAAAGGGAGTTGCAAATCCCTCTATTGCAAATGTCCCTGTTGGAAAGGTAGCATCAATTTTTGTTTCGGCAATCATCAGTACATCTAAATTTTGTGAGGCAATTTCTTTGAGCGCATTAAATTTATTTCGAACAGAATTGATGTTTAGGTATCCAATAATGACCTTCCCAATGTTCTTTATTCTTAATAACTTTAATGTAGATCTGGCATCAGTGGTATTGATATCTGTTACAAGGGGGGTAGCTGCGGAGGAGTCAAAGGGAGTAGCTGTGTTTAAAGGGGGCCTGGGTGAATATGGTGTAATTTCTGGAGACCAGTATGGGCTCATTGTATCGGAATCTAGTCAATAATAACCTAAAGCTCTCAAAAATTGTTAGCTAAAAACAAGTACCTTGATAAATTAAGTGAAGTCTGCTCCCATTCAGATGAAGATTGGGATCAATATTGCTATTGTCAATAAACTGGATCTTTCTTCGTTGGCACATTCGCTGTAGTTTTTCATTAACTTCCATTGCTTTTCCATTGAGGTGATCTCCACGGGGTACAATGCCAGAAACATAGACCTTGTTTACATTTGTGTTTAATGCTTGTGCTAGTTCTGCGATGTTCTCGGCGACAGTTTGTGCAGAGTCATTTCCTCCTAAATCATTGGTGCCACAGTGCAGTATGATCGTTTCAGGATTCCTTTTCATTGTAGGGGTGACATGGCTGTTCACATCGTCGATGTTCGCACCAGGGAAAGTGTTCACATGAACATTTTCCTGATGGTCAATTGCTTCCTTCATTTTAAAGCCTTTTATGTTCTCTACTATCGAGTCTCCAAGCACCACGGTATTTGGTTTCGTATATCTCCTTGACTGTTTTTGATTTTCGGCGGCGCTTCGTTGTTGTCTGTTTAAGAGAACTGCCTGTTTGCTTAGGCCAGACTCTCGATCATCGATATCTTCCTTTTCCACTCATTCAACATTGTGTGTACTTGAGTTCTCGCCAGTTGAAAGTGGACTGTACCTGTTATAAAGTGCAGGGTATTCCTTCATGCTAAGCAAGACAGGAGTGTCATCAACCTTTTTTGTTCCATCAGAAATGGCATGCTTTCCCTTTGTTGATTCTGCATATGTCAATTCCCCGGGGACGATGTTTCTTTGCCGCTCTTGTAAACATTTGTTTCCCATTTCTGGAATTTGAGGCATCCGTCTCCTTGTAGTTACAGTGAAGTTATCGAGGGCTAGTCTCCTTCCCATAGGAGTTGCTTTTTCAGCTTGGCTCTGGTCGCTGTGGGAGACGTTACGGCCTACCTTGTCCGCATCGATTAAACTGTATCCATTACTAGAATCTCCATGAATTTTTTTACATTTTGAGGAGTCTATAAGTGAAGAAATCTGTTCGTTTTTAACTAATACTTCTTGTTTCAAAAATTCAACTTCCTTTTCCAAGCGTGTTATCACTGGGTCGATAGGGTGGGATGATGTTTGTAAACTGCAGTGGAGTTGGGTCGTCCCATCAAGTTTCGATTCCAAAATTTGTATCCTTTGACTGAGAGTTGCTATTTCAGGAATATTATGCTTTACATTGCACTCACCCATTACGTTCTCGTCATTATATTCCAACATTGGAGCTGCAGTGGCACCCTTGCATGCTGAGCCCAAGGAATACGTTTCCTCTTTGTTGATTAGGCCACGCCTGACCATCTCGTTCAACTGCAGCTCCAAGTCAATTGGTAAAGAACTCTCATCTTCGAGGTATTTCTTTATTGCAGCCAGGTTGCATTTCTTTCTCTTTTTCTCTTTTATGTTTTTAATTGCTTCTCTTATACAGTTCTCAGTTGGTTTTGAAATTTTATCGCAGCTGTTACAATTCACGTCCTACTCGTGTGCTGAGGTCCTACAACTGTGAGAAACGCAAGATCTTGCAAGATCTTGAGTTACCAATAAAGTGCGTTGGTTCGTTGATTAATTGGTGAAGACCAAGGTCAGATGTAAGTGGTTCGAAGAGTTTGCCCTCCTCATTTCGATATCATTTTCCCACCAGTTTGTAGAACGGCAGTTAAAATCACCAGTTATAATAACACAGTAGGGATTTTCACTAGCCATCTTGGAAAAAATGAGATCGAAATTATTCATGAAGTCCTGGAATTCAGTTTGGCTTTGACTGGACTACGCCCGGGGGGGGGGGGGGGGGGGGGGGGGGGTACATAACATATTTTGGGTACGGGTATGTGCCGCCAATATGGGTGGGTTTTTGAGCCCAAAATTCTCTAAACAAGGGTCCTTTTTCGGCAGATTTTCCATAAACATGGGTGTAGTTTCGCTGAAATTCGCAAAAAATGGTTAAAATTGGCAGTTTTCCGCCAAAATTAATCATAAAAGTGGGTATCAAAAGCAAGTTTCGGTAATTAGAAGAGGGTAGCTTTCTGAAAACCGGGCGGCAGACCCCCGTCCATCCTCGAGTCATGTACCCCCCCCCCCCCGGGGGACTACGGTAGAGTATTGCAAAAAAATATTTCTTTTTATCAATCTGAACTTCACACACAATACATTCAGGTAGGATCGCGAGGTCTTGCCGACTTATTGCAGGAAACGAATCTTTGACATAAAGCCCCATTCCCCCTCGTTTTACATTATGTGGGTGGTTGCTTTTCAAGAATGTGTAACCTATGAGATCTAAATTGTTGAGAACTACAGTGTTGTCCAGGTGGGTCTCGACAATACCAATCAAATCGTAATTATAAACCGAGTTATACGCTTCAATAAGAGAAACGCGTGCAAAATCGTGTGCGCAAATGCTATTTAAATTCCAGGAGCAAAAATTGAAAGTGCTATGGTCTGGACCAGGGTCACCACTCATTACGATTGTCTTGTATGTTGTCCATTGCAAGTGAAGCGTATAACATACTAAACATGTTGCATAAAAGTAAGTGTATTTAAGAAGTATAAACTTCAAGGTCATGCGTTTGTGAGGATCAAATTCCATGCCATCGTAGTAACAAAGGGTAGAGATGACACAATTGGGGAAAAACTAACCATAAAAGGCAAACAAATTCAATCTGAAAATGCAGTAAAACTTCTGGGGGTAAAAATCGATCACAGACTAACCTTTGACGACCACATTTCCGATCTATGTAGGAAAGCCGCTGCGCAGCTAAACGCACTGAAAAGACTTAAGGGTTTTATGGAATTTAAAGCCAAAGAGATATTGATCCAAAGCTTCGATTTTTCACATTTTAATTACTGCCCTTTGGTCTGGCATTTTTCCTCTGAAAAATCAGCGAAAAAAATTGAGAAGATCCACGAGCGTGCTCTTAGATTTCTTTACAATGACTTTACAAGCTCTTATGACGACTTACTTTCCAAAGCTGGGAAATGCACGATGAGAATCAGCCGTCTCAGAACTCTTTGTATTGAAATCTATAAAACTGTCTCAAAGCTAAATCCCCCTTTTATGCAGGATATTTTCAAACTAAAACAACCAACAAGGTCAGCAAGGAACCCAAGAGAATTAATCCATCATAGACCAAACCAAGTTACTTTTGGTTCAAACAGTCTCTTATCGTTAGGACCACAAATTTGGAATGCTTTACCCAAAAATATTAAATTAGCCGAAAACATTAAAACATTTAAGAGACTAATAAAGCAATGGGATGGGTCAACTTGCAGCTGTAGTATTTGTAGCTAACGACCTAAATATGTGTATAAATTATTGCCAGTAGTTTATTCAAATATTCGATTTAGATTAGTTTCTATTTAGAAGCTAAAATTTGATTGAATTAAAATAAGATGACAAACAAACAATCAAGAAACAAAATTGGGAAGCGTTTGATTAGCTCGAATAGTACGTAGACTATTGCCTTGACAGACGAGTACAACCAGGCAAATACGTGCATAAAACGAGTGTTTGGATAAAACGAAAAATTTGCAGCGATCTGGACAACCATCGTGAGTGGCAAGACAGGAATTGAAATTAAAACCAGAATACAGCAAAACATGTATAATTTGGAGATTGAAAGAAGCATTGATAAAGGTTTGACTTGCAGATGCATGTTAGCCTTTGTGTTTAGGGATAAACGGAACGATGCTAATGCAGCTTGCCGATGATTTGTATCAACCGGCATCACGAAACATTATCTTCTCAACAAACGAAAAGCGATTTCGCAAATCCAAGAATTGATATGGCCATTGGGTTTGTTTGGTTTTCCTCTCACATACAAACAAAGGGTAAACAGACTTCCACAAATACAACTCACAATTAAAAACAAAGTAACAATTACGAAAAGAAAGACCTCGCTCGTCTTATTTTGTCAACAAGGCGCTCGCTCGGAAGTTATAGAAGAAAATATTACGGAAAGATTTGGCTATGTCAAAGCACGGAGCATAAGACGACGGAATGACGGAACGTAACTCCAGAAAACACGATATCAAGTAAATTTATGGAACTTTTGGGATTTGACGAAAACTAGTATTTCTGTTTAGAAGAAAAATAGCATTGAAACAATCATCCATACAATCATGATGACAATGGTCTTTGCAAAATGCGGCACGAACTTTTGAAATGCTCTTTGTGTTGTTTTTGGGGATATTTCAATAGCGAAAAAAGAGGGCCCAGAAAATATACAAATCTATCATTTTGACGATTTCTCTCGAGACTCAAGGAAAAAGTACCCTGTTGACAAAGTTTGCACAAGCTAAAAAACAACACAAGAAAACCGACACGGAAAACGAAAAAAATACCTGGGAAAAAATGGAAAAGTACGGTAAGTCTCAATTTGTTCAAATTTCGGAAAGGTTATTCAAGAGTTCTTCTTCGCAATTAAAAAGATTGAAGTCTCCATTCATTTTTTTGAGGCCCAAACGACAGTTAACATCTGCGAACGAATAATCGACGCAGGGTCATATCTTAACCCACTTACATTGTCTATGCCATAAGATCTTTACAACGTCGAGGAATAGTAACAAATCTATGTTGTTGAGATGAAAACTCCCCTATGCATCAAGCCGGATGAATATACAAATAATGTCTATGAGTTCTGCAGATTCGAGATTTCTTATTAAGTCATCCAATAAGTCTAAAATATACGATTTCAACTCAAACTCTCTTCGATTTAGGAATAACCTTTTTCTAGCCTTCATTTCATTTTGATCGGCATTTACCTTCTGTTTTTGGGACTTTTTCCTTTTCAGAGCCTGCGGAACTTACATAATCTTACACCTGTACACATCGTAAATGTTAACCGGCCCATAAATGAAAACAATACAGAGTAAGGGGTAAGATCCCTACAACAACGAGGTGATTTTTATGGAAAATATTCAAATTCCGCTCTGCAGTATTTGGACTCCATTATCTTTTCGATCCATTAACACTCTCGACTGCCAGTAAAATCTATTTAAGACAAGTGCTGGCACATTTATGATAATAAACCACCCTCTTTTAAACGTATCCACCACTATTAAGATAATAACCTACCACCTTTTGACTGTATCCACCACTATCAAGATAATAACCCACCACCTTTTACGCACATCCACCACATCTAAGATAATAACCCACCACCTTTTAAGCGTATCCACCACATCTAAGATAATAACCCACCACCTTTTAAGCGTATCCACCACTATCAAGATAATAACCCACCAAATTTCACGCGCATCCACCACATCTAAGATAATAACCCACCACTTTTAAGCGTATCCACTACTATCAAGATAATAACCCATCACCTTTTACGCACATCCAACACATCTAAGATAATAACCCACCACCTTTTAAGCGTATCCACCACTATCAAGATAATAACCCACCACATTTCACGCGCATCCACCACATCTAAGATAATAACCCACCACCTTTTAAGCGTATCCACCACTATCAAGATAATAACCCACCACATTTCACGCGCATCCACCACATCTAAGATAATAACCCACCACCTTTTAAGCGTATCCACCACTATCAAGATAATAACCCACCACATTTCACGCGCATCCACCACATCTAAGATAATAACCCACCACCTTTTAAGCGTATCCACCAGCAAGGGTAAATTTTGTAACAATAGCAGTTTTGGTTTGTTTACATTTGGCACCACAGCCAATCAACGAGCTCCATTTTTGACCACTTGATCAACAATTTCTCGCGTCGCAATCGTCGCGAGTCGAAGCTGTGGGGAAAATCATAAGAAAACTACCCTCTCGAATTTTGCTCGCCGCGAAAATATACTTTTGAGGAATCTTTAGAAATTTTTAATCTGGGTTGTCAAATAAATTTCCTAACCAGGGCTGCTTGCCCATTGGTCAGTCTACTCCACCTGGTTTTTGAGAAATAATTTTTCTAACGTCGTCATTCCACGGACCTCTCGCTTCCTTTGAGGGGGCTTAGGCCCAGCGCAAGGAAGTTAATATTTGCCTCCAGGAACGGCACTTCCAATTGCTAAAAATCAGTTCCAGACTGGAAATCAAGGTTCCAATACATTCAAGTTTGATTTACCCAACAGAACTGTTGCAGCAACTTATCCTAATTGGCCGCCAAATTAGCCCGCCCCCCCCCCATGTCAACAAAATTTCCATAACAAGAAAAATCGGCATGTAAGGGTTTCTCTTTTGGATACTTTGGTGAGCAATAAATTTCAATTCGTCCACTGATCATAAAGTAAACTGCAGAATCATTTGTTGGTTTCTACTAAACAAGATTTTGGCAGGCAAACTGGAAGTGCAGACCATGAAATAGTTACACAACACAGTAAGGACAACGAAATCTTGTGTTATTTAAATGTGGATTCTCCTAATTTATTGGCTACGATAAAGTTTCCTTCGATGAATGTTGGAAGAATATATACAGGTATGTTTTTAATAGACTAATAATTTAACCTAATATTGAAAGTTTATCAAAATTATCACATTTCCAGTACTCCAGAGTAGAGTTTCTTGCAAGCTTCATAAACAATATTTGTACCCTCGCTCGTAAACATTTTAAAACAAAGTTTTGAAATTTTAAGGTGTGTTGACACTAACTCGAGTAGATTTCCGATAAATATAATACAGGAAACGAGCAGAACAAGTGAAGAAAATAAAGTAAACTATGCTAAGACTTTCCTTTACCAAAATGAATAGTTTCTTAAAGATTTTTCCCAGTTCTGGAGTTTCTTGATATATTTAGCGATCTTCTGAGAGTTGAGTTGAGTTGAGCTTCTTGTAAGCAGCTTCGTGCGTCTGTGTGTAAACGCAAAAAGGAACCAAAGAAACCATTCCAAGGTAAGAATACTTTGAATTTCAATTTGATCTTCCACACAAATCTTTCGAGCTAGAATGCTTCCGACCAGTTATTTAAATTCAAATTCATAAATTCGGAGACACTTAAAAAAATCTTTATCAATTTATTCTCCAATTCACCTTGAAGGTGAAACAAAATCTAGTTTAGTGTTTTCCGAGATTACTTATTTATGTGATGTCCACTTCTGCAACTTATCGACTTACCTTAAAAGACTGACTTCTTTCATCTTTTTGCTTCCTTCTTTTATGACATTCTTTGGGGAAAACTTATGTTGTGGCAAAGTTTGCAAAATCAAGCTTTCAAACTTTCTGCTGATAAATTGTATCAATTCTTTGTCATCTTATGTTCTGTTTCTCCCGTTATGCTGGCAAACGGTGCCAAAATCGTATTCAATTTTGTCCTAAAGGACCTAAACTTTTTATCAGTTCATCGAAGCAACCAAACAGTGTTTCATTCCAGTTTTGAATAAAAAGAAGACGAACAAAAACTCCTCCCAAAACACCCAGAAGAGAAACCCTTACATGCCAAGTTTCCTTGTTATGCAAATTTTGTTGACAGGGCCAATTGGTGGTCAAGTAGGATAAGTTGATGCAACACTTAAGTTGGTGTAAATCAAAATTAAAGGTATTGGAACATTGATTTCCAGTCTGGAATTGATTTTCGGCTGTTGTGAGTGCCGTTTTGTCGTTCATGGAGGCAAATATTAACCTCCTTGCGCTGGGCCTAAGCCCCCTCGAAGGAAGCGAGAGGTCCGTGGAATGACGACGTTTAAAGAAAGTTATTTCTCAAAAACCAGGTGGAGTAGACCAATGGGCAAGCAGCCCTGGTTAGGAAATGTATTTGACAACCCAGATTAAAAGTTTCTAAAGGTTCCTCAAAAGTATATTTTCGCGGTGAGCAAAATTCGAGAGGGTAGTTTTCCTATGGTTTTCCCCACAGCATCGACTCGCGACGATCTCAACGAGGGAAATTGTTGATCACGTGGTCAAAAATGGAGCTCGTTGATTGGCTGTGGTGCAAAATGTAAACAAACCCAAACTGCTATTGTTACAAAATTTACCCTTGCTGTATCCACCACTATCAAGATAATAACCCACCACCTTTCACGCGCATACACCACAACTAAGATAATAACCCACCACCTTTTAAGCGTATCCACCACATCTAAGATAATAACCCACCACCTTCTACGTGCATCCACCACATCTAAGATAATAACCAACCACCTTTCAGGCGCATCCACCACATCTAAGATAATAACCCACCACCTTTTAAGCGTATCCACTACATCTAAGATAATAACCCACCACCTTCTACGTGCATCCACCACATCTAAGATAATAACCAACCACCTTTCAGGCGCATCCACCACATCTAAGATAATAACCCACCACCTTTTAAGCGTATTCACCACTATCAAGATACTAACATACCACCTTTTACGCGCATCCACAACATCTAAGATAATAACCAACCACCTTTCAGGCGCATCCACCACATCTAAGATAATAACCCACCACCTTTTAAGCGTATTCACCACTATAAAGATACTAACATACCACCTTTTACGCGCATCCACAACATCTAAGATAATAACCCACCACCTTTTAGTGTATCCACCACTATCAAAGTAAGCATAGGAATCATTCATCGTACATAGCCGAATGCTCCTGGCCCATGGCCGAAACCACCAAAGCCTAATTTTCACGGACCAATCACAAGGCTAAAAAGCGAAGGAGACAAAAGGAACCCTTGAAGATTTCTCTAAATTTTCCAGAATTTTTTTGAAGAAATGTACTCTCCAGATGTTTGGGTATATAAGTTTGGATGCCGGTTAAAATATCTCCAGGATTGGCGGAGTTATTGCCTCTCCAATAGACAAAATCGGCGAAGGATTGTCGAGGCCAGGTGATAAAACCTCTTGATAAAACCTCTTTTGAATTTTATAACTTATTTCGCAACAAGCAAACTTGTGCCATGAATGCAAAAAAGTAGTACAATACAGAAACTTCCCTAGAGTATTGCCACAAGACTTGAAATGTGCGAACAAGCCTTTGTAGACTTTTTCAATTCACATAGAAACCGTACGGGCATTGAATCTTGAACAAAAGAAAATTTAACGAAAGACTATAGCAAGAACAATTGAAAACGCAGAAATTGGCGTTTACGGATCGTTCTTACAGCAATCACTATTGTTATTACTATTGTCTCCGATCAGAATTTCTATTGTTCAAGGTTCAGTACCTTATCGGTTCGTTTCTGGCCATAACTCCGCCAATCCTGGAGATGTTTTAACCGGCATCCAAACTTGTACACCCAAATATCTGGAGAGTACATTTCTTCAAAAAAATTCTGGAAATGTCAACCAGTATTTTGTCCTGGTTGCATTTTATGAAGGTAGGTAAAATTTAGAAAAATCTCCAAGGGTTCCTTTTGTCTCCTTCGCTTTTTAGCCTTCTGATTGGTCCGACGAATGATTCCTATGCTATCAAAATTATAACCCACCACCTTTTAAGTGTATCCACCACTATGAAATAATATCCCATCGCATTTAAGATAATATACCACTCCTACTAAGCGTATCCACCACATCTACGATGACATACAGCCCCTTTTACGCGCGTCCACCACTATTACGCATATAGTTTTGCTGGCATGTATATGGGCCTTTCTAGCGAAATTCTGTAATAATTTCAGAAAAAAGTGGCCAATTTTAGTTAGGTAGTTTTCAAAATGGAGTTAAACGTGTCCACCATTAAATCATATATTTGCCAATATCATTGCCTTGATATCCAGTGAGAAGTAGCCTTTCAAACGGGGATTATTTTTATGACTCACACTGTAAATAATATATATCATGATACTACAGGGTGTTTCAGAAAAAACGCAACCTAACTGTAATTTAAGATCTTTAGAAATTGAAAAGATTTTAGCTGATATAATGTACAGGGTGTCCCAAAAAAATTGTTCGATGTTTTATTAGATATAAAAAAATAACGAAATAATGAATGGGCTCCCTGTTAACATAACCATATTGCTGAGATTTTAAATTAATTTTAGACACCAGAAACTAGCAAATCGGTAAATATTCACGGAATTACGAGCGTTCGAAGTTCAAGTTTGTGCGAAAGCTGAAAACAGACGTCCCTAAATTGCATATTTAATGAAAGTAGAATCTCGGTTATTCAAAGCAAATCAAATGGAATTTGAAAATCACTTTCGATCAACTAGCTTTCTATAACATTGAATCAAGGCTATGTATGCGTGGATGAATCCTGTTCAGCACAATTTGGAATTGCCCCATCTCTTCTCATTGATTAAGTTTTCATTCAGTGTTTTTAAATACTTGCAGTGTGAAGTAAATTTTGGCAACGATTACAAGAATTAGATAACTTTGGAAGTCTTTTGTGGTTTGCTCTGATATCGACGAGAGGTAAAACATTGGACAGCCTTCTTTTACCTCGATTTTAGAACGTCTTTTTGGAAAACAAGTCAGTTAGGGGCGTCTGGTTTCAGCTTTCGCACATATTTGAACTTCAACAGCTTGTAAATCCGTGAATTCTTAGCGGATTCGCAAGATTTTGCCGTCAAAAATTTATTTAAAATCTGAGGAACAGGGATATCTAACCAGGAGCCCGTACCTTTTATCGTTATTTTTCAACATTTAATCAAACGTCGAACAATTTTTCTGAGACACCCTGTATACCATCTGGAAATGTTGTTCTTTCTAAAGATTCAGAGTTTGGATGCTTTAATGGAATCATAAATCATTTATTGATAATTAGTGCAGATGGCCGATTTCAAATGCAGCATGCAGTACTAGCAAAATCAAGACCTTTTGGGATATTTTAGGCCTAGAAGCACTTCAGACAATGCCCTACGGTAGGAAAAGCCAAATTTATTCCCATAAGATACACATATTGAGAATGTTGAAATAAGCTCTGGCAAAGATGGACTTTCATCTATGTAAGTGTCCTCTGACGTTCTGGCATCTGAAATAGGCCATACTTACGACAACGTCAATTAAGTAATGAATAATTCAATTAATACGTCCAACTTGGATATCATTGGAAAGAAGAGAAACTGTGCTTTCAGATGGTATGCGTCAAATTAATTCAAATATTATCATTCCCTGACGAATATTGAATAAGGTTGGGTTTCGTTTTTTCTGAAACATCCTGTATGATGACTGTGAAAGAAGTAAAAGACATGGACAGTATCTAAGTAAATGGGGAAAATATCAATAACATTCAGATATGCAAATGATACATCACTCAGTGCATTGCGGATCCAGAAAAGGAATTACAGGATAGTGTAGACGAAATTGTTACAGACAGCGAACAATTTGGATTATCAATAAATGTAGAGAAAATGCATTGTATGGTTATATCGAAGAATCTAAGAAGAAAGCAGCGCTTTAACGGAGAAGTCATCAAGGAAGTAGAACAATATAGCCATTTAGGTCGTATTTTGACAAGCGATGGAATATGTGATACAGAAATATGACGAAGGATAGGAGCTGAAAACAAATCGAAAAATATTTAGTGAAAATCTCAGAAAACAGAAAGTTTAATCTTGCCATAAGAAAAAAAGTCTCATGTGTGGTCAGTTTCTTATATGGTTGTCAAACATGGAACATAAGGAAGAATATGGAGGAGAGATTAACATCTGCAGATATGGGAGTTTACGGCGCTAATAGTGTCACGGATGGAGAAGTTAAGCAATCAAGCAGTATCACACTGAAGTTAGATTACACAAATTACATAGTGCCAAATGTAATTTTTTGTTATATATTTAGAACAGACGGACTAGAATACTTGGTCAGAAAAAGAAAGTTTGAAAGAAAACGAGCACGACGCAGGAAAATACAAATTTATGTTGGAAGAATGAAAAGAAGAATGGGACAATCTTGGACAAAGAATAAAATGATACAAGGAGAGGAAACAATCTCTGCTTGAATAGCCACTGCTTGCCGGATATCACGGCAAAAATTTTGGCAAACATATCATTCAAAAGCAAAAATGTTCAAATATATTTTGAAAACTACCTGACTGAAATCCGCCGCTCCGTTGTGAAATTATGAGGGAAGTCTCGAGAAAACCAATTCAAGAAATCTTCAAAACAGGCCTAAAATCACGACCTGTTTTGAAGGTTTCTTCAAGGGGCTTTGTGAAGAGCATCCTTCATAATTTCTGAAAGGATTGGCCGATTTGTGCCAGGTAAATTTGAAATGGATTTGAACATGTTCAACATGAAACAATGTATTTACCAGTATGATTGTCTTAATATCCAGGGAGCAGTGGCCACTAAAACAGGGACTTATACAATATACATGACTTATAGTCTATCTCAATATTCTATCAAACTAGGGATTTTCTGCTTTAAAAGCGGCACCATTTTACAACCTTGTCTACCTACCTTGCCATTCTACTTTGAGAATCAACTGAATCTTGCAGCAAGAAAGTTAATGTACCGGATGAGTAGAAAAAAACGTAAGGCATTTACAAGCCATCCTTTGGTGAAAACAAGTCAGATCGGCTTTTCTCAACTTTTATATTGTAGAACGAAGATGAAGTATGTTATACAAATTTAGTTTGTTAAAATTGGTCATATCGTTTCACATTTATTCGCGATTTTGTGAAATAGCTGTTTTGGCGAAATCCATCTTTTGACAACTTTCTGCTTCCTAACAATGACAGTTGAATTAATAGCCCCCCAGAGATACAACAGAATAGCAAAAAGTATTTCTTGTCCGCTAAAACAGGGCATGTCTCCTTCTAAGCGGCTGGTAGAGAATAGAATGTTTGCCATGGTTTTAATGATGAATATGAATCTAGTTGAAGGCCTATTTTAGGAATTTAGGGAAACAGTTAGAAAAGGTTACCCCCCCCCCCCCGTAATCATCTGGAATCTGATCAAATGGCAAATCAATCAATTGCTTGCATTTTGGCCAACTATGCTAAACAGACTAATACACTAATACTAATACGCTTATCCGATTCTTGTTCAGACAAGTGACTGAAATATATGCCTTGTCTAGACGCCCCACCGCCAGTCTAAAAGCAACCACCTAATTTGCTTTTTAAGTCGGTGATTTCTTCTCCATTGCTCATATGGGAGCATATCAAAACGCACATTGATAATTACCTTACATTTTGCGTAACTAAGCTAGATAGACTATCCGCGATCAGCAAGGACGAAACATGTTTTAACGTTTTCGTTAAAGGGGCATTCCTCGAAAATTAAATGCATGCAGAGATTCATTTTGTGATCCCGATCGAGAAAGAGATTATGTCAGCCCTTGGAAATCGTTTTCCTTTCCTCGATCGCACGTACTCGATCCAACTGTAATTTCAATACCCTACCATTTTATGCATCGTTCTCGGCGAACGAAGGTAGAATATTTTCGTTATTGTCCGTCGGTCGGTCATCAGCGAGTCTTGATAGGCTCATTACGCAACGATCGTTAAATTGAGCTTGAATGTCATGTTGTATTCGTTCATTCATGTGTCCAGGGTCGACTACGCGAAAGAGAATTTATCGTCTTTACCGAGAATTCTCGTTTTCTGTCTCGGATTCAAATTCCAGGATATGGCTGAGTTCTCGGTCTTGATTTTGAAAAATACCTGTTTCGTTTTTGGCCGGTTTGAGCTTTATTCAAGTTGGAGAAACATTGGCAAATGTTTATAATGATAAGCATGTTCGTTTTAAAAGCAAACAACGCAGTTCACCGATATCCAGTTTTTTTCTGCGGAATGTCCCTTTAAAACCAATCACAAGGCTCTATTTTGCACGTAATTTTGTTGTGGATTTGTTATAATGGCGTCGTGTTAACACAGAAGCTATCTATCTACTGGGTGTCCCAAAAAAGTATAGGCGTTTGAACAGTTCCTGTGAAGGAGCCTTATATTCAAAAATTTTTATTTTCAGTTTATGGTATAGATGAGTTCTCAACTTAGATTTTTCAACCTTGCATGGTCAAATTGGATTTGCATTCCCAGAGTAATTCAGCTAAACAGGAAAAAACTCTGAGGTAGCCTGAGACAGATGGTTATTGAATTATGCTACTACAATCAATGTTTAATTTGAAGAATTTTTTTGCGTCAGCTCAACCATTGAAATTTTTATTATTAAAAATCTCCAGATCAATGAAACTATTATACAAATTAGAGAAAATATTAAAATAAAAGATGCATTTACACTTTAACAGTGCACAGCGCAAGGTTCTAGGACTGAAGGAACATGAACAGTGTGGAGTTGTGCCTTCTAGAACTAAAGGATCTTTCCCACCCAAGTTTAGTTGTAGTTGTGATTTTTCAGTCATATTGGGCTTTTGAATAGTGAACAGTAAATTGCACTTTCAAAGCGCAACAAACTTCCAAAAATAATGTATTGTTTAGCTGCCCCAAAAGCTTTTTATAAATTACGAATAGACAGTAACTGCATGTTTAAATAACCATCTGTCTTAGGCTGCCTAAGAAATGTTTCCTCTTCGCGTGAATTACTCTGCAAATACAAATCCTATTTGACTATACGAGGTTGCAAAATCTAAGTTGAGATCTCACCTACACCATGAAATGTAAACAAAAATTTTTGAATACAAGGCTCCTTCACAGGAACTGTTCAAACGCCCACACTTTTATTTGGGACACCCGGTACTTTGCACGTGATTTTGTTGTGGATTTGCTATAATGGCGTCGTGCTAACACAAAATCATTATCCCTATTCAGGGACGGAAGCACAATGATTTTCTGGAATTTTCAAAAGCTTTGAATTATACATGAAAGAATAGGGAGTTTTTCTAAATTTTTGCCAAGGGCAAAAATGATAACCTTTGGAAACTTAAAAATATCGCGTTTCGACTTGTATCTATTTTTGCAACACTACATTCTGCTCTGTCTAACATAACAAGGCCTTCTTGACAGATAATGCCGTGTTTGCTTCATAAAGATTTGTTTCTACAACACAGTTTTCAACATAAGAGAGACTATACTTTGAAAATGCTTTTCAATAAGTTTTTTCTTGATTCAACATCACTGCACAATTGTACTGGGAGGCAACAAACACAAAAAATGCAAAACGAAAACGAGGCCACGTTTGCAATCGATCAAATTTCCGGCTTCCGGCTGGAGGGCTATGGCCTAAAAAGCTGCGAGAAGCGGATGACCGTAATAAATTCGGGAGCACTTCAAATGCCTTTTTGCAAATCGTGGAAACTATTCTTTGTTAGAGATGCTGGCACTTCTTTCCTATGCCCTGACCACAAGAATACTTGCAAGCAGAACAATCTATCCCTTTTTAGGCCGGTGGTGACTGGTGATATGATTTTTACCCAGAATATTAACAAAGAACATTGGAAAGAATTCAACTGAAAATTTCGAATTATGAAGAATTTTTTTTTGAAGACAGAGCAGACATTTTATTATCCCGAATTGCCTAATCTTTCTGCAGTTTTGTCAAGTTTAAAGCCACAATAAAGCAGAGCTTTGGAAATGATGTTGGAACAGGCCTTCTTGCACTTGCAGGGCATTATGAAAGTCCAGCACCTCGAGAATTTCAGAGAACATTTGCTCCAATCTGTTTTAAAACTGCTAACTTTGTCTTCTGCATAGAAGAGATCCCAAGCACACTTTAAATTTTCAAGAAAACCAACAATCAAGAGTTCATGCATAAAGATTTTAAAATCTGCAAATATTAAGTGTTTACAAACAAATCACCAATTACTTTAAAAACTTGTTTGTGCAAATGTTAATCATTTGGAAAGGAAAATTTCTGTGTTCACTTAACAAAGTTAGCAGTCGGGATCTGTTGATGGAACAAGGACTTCTATCAAAAAATTGAACCTTGAGAAAGCTAAAAAATTTAGTTGAATTTGGGAACATTTTACAAAAGGCTGAATTAGGCATTTATATCTATATTTGAGAAAGACATTTAAAAAGACCAGCACTGGAATTTCTTGTTGTTTTTAATATTGCCACCATAGATCTTTATTGAAATGAAAGCACAGTGAAAAGTATATTTTTGGGTTGATCTGATAACTTTATCAGATCTTCAATTCCTACCCTGACCATCCCCCCCCCGGGACACCCCCGGGCATTTGCACAAAAAAATTTCCCGGCCCCCGGGCATTTGACCGTACATTTTTCCCCGGCCCCCGGGCATTTGAATAACATTTCACAAGAACAAGAGCTTTTGCTTATACAGTAACTGGGAATATAGCGTTTTTTAAGTGCCCGGCCCCCGGGCATTTGATCATCAAATTTTCCCCGGCCCCCGGGCATTTGAGCAAAGAATTTTTGTTGACCCCCGGGCTGCCCGGGGGGGGGGGATGGTCAGGGTAGGAATTGAACGAGACATAACCTATCTCAAAAAAACCCTTTTGACCCAAAAATTCCCATTGACTTTTCACTTCCTGATCAGAGTACCCATATGCAGGATGACATTTGTTCACATAGCTGCAAAAGAAGTGGGACATCCAAAAGGAATTTATGAAAAAGCTAGCAAAACAAATTATTAGCTGTGGTGGGGCACAATCTTCCTGAAGTGGGTAATAAATTTTGCAAACCCAGCAGCCATCCCCATTTTTGCCCTCAAAAGCTGAATTGGCACCTGACGCACCCTTCTTATTGCCCTTCGCACAGTAAGACTTGTGTTTGGCTCAGTAATGTGATACATGAAAACTTATCCAGGAAGCATTGAAAATTACAGTGCAAGCATGAATTCAGCTCTATATGTGCACCTGAATTCCACTTGTGATCCAAACTAAACAGGGACGTAGGAAGGATCTCAAACTTGGGGGGCACAACACCTCAAGGGTATTTTTTCATAAGCTAAGGGGGCACTAAGCTAGGAACAAGGGCACTAAATTAAGGGGGCACTACCTGAAAATAAGGAGGGCACTTCTTTGTTTATTGCAAAATCTTGTGCCCTCAGTGCCTCCCAGTTCCTACATCTCTGGATCCCAAAATGTTCAATTAAATGCTGAATTTTGAAGTTGCAAAAAGTTGAGAAATAAAATTAAAGGCATAATTTGAGACATTTTAAACCATGCCTTTGATATGTATCTATACTTTATCCATTATGAGTATCACCCTTCATAAAATTCATGCTGTACAATTTCCAGACATTGTTTCAAGTTCAAAGTAAACAACAAAAGCAACAGACAAGATATATTTTTCTTAGGAGCTCCACAGATTTTTTGCATCCATTAGCTATACATTTCATAAAAACAACATCTGATCAAAATTAAATAAATCAATTTATTGTATAATATCACATACATGTATTTTTCACAAGAAATTAAGACCCTGGGCTGGTAGGCAGTTTCTTAAATTTTTGGGCCATTTTGCTACCAAAAGTTTCTTGTGTGTTTCTTATATTTTTAACACCAGAAGTAAAGAGTTAATTTAGTTTTTTCAAGAGGGCTCCCAAATTACTTGGTAAGATCTCAAAATAATTAAAGATAATTCACACTCAAAATAATGTCCAAACAGTTGCGACACAGTACAGTGTCAAAACATTTTTGAGTGTACTGGGACAATTAAAACTGCAAATTACTAAAGAGTGCCTTCGCTTTTTAAATTCTGGCAGGGTTGTTTCTTAACTTTTGAAATATTGAGCCTACTGTTTCTTATAGAAAGCTGTCTCTTATAAAAAATACATGTACTGCAAACTTCAAGATAATAAAAAGAGAATGAAATTTTTATCAACAGGCATTTCCTATGCATTTGATAATAATAACCCAACAAACATATCTTGTGTATAGTTGAATCATAGACTTTCCTTTTTACTTCTTCTTTGGAGAAGTCCAGAGTTCATCTTTCAACCTCAATCACAATAATGTCAAAATGGTTCAAAGAGCTATCTTTACTTTTTTTGTCAAATCTATTTGGTTGCCAGAGCCTATTATCCTGATGATGATAAACCTGCAAAGAATTGATGAAAAATTCCATTTTGCACATGCACAGTTTAGAAATCATAGCATTGATACATGCAGAATTACAGTACTTGTCAGCTGTATGCAGGGTTGATTTCATAATTCATCTAACATCAAAGTATTAAGAAATGTTTGGAAATTCAAAACTTGAAAATTTATTAGGTACATAGATGGACTTAGGCCTAATTGTTGATTCTTCAAAAATTTGATAGAAAAGGCTATATTTATATGTATCAATATTCTTAAAAAGGAACAGGCTTGATGATCATTACTCAGTCCTTCATCACCGTTGTTTTTCTGCAGTCAATCCTCATTTCTGTTTGAACTTGTGTTGTTGTGGACAGGTGCAAGCTTGGTAGGCTTTAGTTAGGCCTAGTAAAGAATGCAATCACTTCTGGTCGACAATGGAGAAAATAGGCCTAGATTTTCAATTTATAAAAATGTAAATATCGGGAGCAGGCAAATTTTCCCACATAATCGGACACCAGAGCAGCAAAGAATGACATGTTTATTTTAAGATTACAAAGTTTCGTTGAGAGGCCAGGTGGAAATTTTTGTTGGTACAGACCAAAAGAGCGGTTACTTTGAGCTTCATGACAAGGCATCAAAATAGGTCCTCTGCAAAAACTTTAAATATTTTCCCATCCTGAAGAGCCAGGGTAGTGGTACTAGATTTACAAGAAAAGGGATGACTTTTACTTTCTAGGGCCAATATATCAAACAGAAATTCGCAATGGTTGCGAAATAATCATAGGCTAAAGAAATGCCGTTTCGAACACAAGAAACTTGGATGCCGTGACCTCCAGTAAGCACGACAATTAAATCCAAACTGGGCAAATTTCCCCAGATAACTCACCTGTGCCACCATCTTGGCCATATCTTGAAGGTGCTTTCAACAAAGTTTGATCGAGAGGCCAGGACCAGTTTTCTCGTAATATTAATTTAAAAAATTGCTTTTTTCAGGCAATTGTTACAGCAATTGGTAACAGCAATCAAAGCGTTTTCCGAGCCTGCAGCAGCCAATTTTTGAAGGATTTTCACACTGGCAGCTTCGTGGTCCTCCCATGTGACTGTTTAGATCCAGATCTGGCATAAATTTTGGCACGCACGCGGTGATCGGCGGCCAGAAACCTTGGGGCCTACAGGCGGCTCCAACCCGGCCTGCCATAACTTTCCATGGATGGAAGCCTCGCGGCCAGCCTCGTTTTGCATTTTTTCTGTTTGTTCTGGGAGGCTGAAAGTTATCTCAGCTTATTCTAGATCATATCATAGACCGTTGTTGAAATAATTGAGATTCCTTTGATTCTTCATCATTTTGAGTTTTATTTGTTTACAGTTTGCTTGATCATAAATAATCGGATGCGATGAAATGGGAATAAAACAGCTCCAAAGCACGAAAGAATATGGTAGGACATAGACCTTCCCTCGACATGAAAGTATCTCTGAAAATAAACTGCATTCAGGAATTACTGCCTTGGCATTGAGCAATCAGTATGACTTGGTTGACCTTATCAGACTGGCCTTGGTCCCCCTTGGTCAGAAAATCAGAAAGCTAAAGTAATTTTTAAGAGGTAAATAAGTAAGAACTTACCCAACTTTCAATCATTGCGACCAAGCAATACTGAACAAACAAAAAATTCACTTGTTCAATCCTGACCAAAACGAATTCACAACGATAAAATGAAACTGTTTGCACAACACACGTTTTGACCAACACGTTCTCACAATAAGTTGACGAAGATGAAATTTACATCCATTCCAAAATCTAAAAGGAAATGGCGCGAAAACAATCTTGTCTCCAGTCTCCAAAAAAAGAAAATGTTTCCATAAAAAACTTCATTCTTGCTTTTTGAGTTTATTGCTAGCAAGATGACTAAGAAATAGACTTCAACAATAATTACACATATTTTCTTAATGGAAATAAGAAAATCTGGCTTTATAAGAGACCAAACTCTCAGATCACTAAAATCAAGAAACTTGAATGCTGGAACATTACCTAAGGAACAGCTTTCAAAGGGGGCAGATTTCAACTATTAATTGATTCAAGGCTAACTACGTTCTCCAACAACCAGTGCCACTTCAGGAGGTCTCTCGTTGCAAAATCCGTATCAGAAAAGAAGGTCCGAGGCTTGCAGGTAGTTTCTTAAATTTTTGATCTGTACATGAGTTTCTCATATTGTGATGTGCGAAGTTTATAGCTGTCTAGAGCTAATCTATTTTTGTTAGAAGAGCTATACCAAAATACTTAGTAAGATCTACTCAAACCATTCACCTATTAATGTGCAGTGCCAAAAATCTTTTGAGTGACCTAGAGAAATCAAGCTGCGGATTACAAAAGTTATTTAATTTTCAAAAAAATGAGCTTACAATTTCTTATGATTGATTTCTTAAGAATGAGTGTACTTCGCTTGATTCGACGATCAAAATACAATTTCTCATCAGTTTCCTAGCTATAAACTGAAATCGATCGCCCACAAAACAAGTATGAAGTTTTTTATGGAAACATTTTCCATTTTTGGAGACTGGAGACAAGATTATCATCGCGCCATTTCTCCTTATTTTGGAATGGATGTACATTTCATCTTCGTCAACTTATTGTGAGAACGCGTTCAAGGTAGTTGGTCAAAACGTGTGTTGTGCAAACAGTCTCATTTCATCGTGTGAATTCGTTTTGTTCAGGATTGAACAAGTGGACCTGTGTTTATCAGTATTGCTTGGTCCCAATGAATGAAAGTTGGGTAAGTTCTTCAAAATTACTTTAGCTTCCGGATGTTCTGCTCAACGCCAAGCCAGTAATTCCCTAAAACATTTGATTTTTTAGAGATCGTCGAGGGAAGGTTTATGTTCTGCAATAATCGTTCGTGTTTTGAAGCTTTCTATACTTCTTTTATCGCATCGGATTATTTACGATCCAGCAAACTGTAAAAAAAACTCAAAAGTATGAAGAACCATAAAAGGAATCTTAATTATTTCAACAACGGTTTATGACATGATATAGCATGTAAAAGCTGAGATAACTTTCAGCTTCTGAGCTTCCCAGTACAATTGTGCAGTGCTGTTGAATCAAGAAAAAAGTTATTGAAAAGCATCTTTAAAGTATTAGTCTCTCTTGTGATGAAAACTGTGTTGTAGAAACAAATCCTTATCAAGCAAACACGGCATCATCTGTCAAGTAGGCCTTGTTAGGCAGAGCAGTACGGAGGGTTGCAAAAATCGATATAAAGTGAAGTGCGATATTTTTGAGTTATTAAAGGTTATCAATTTTACCCTTGGCAAAAATTTAGAAAAACTCTTTTTTCATGCATAATTTAAAGTTTCTGAAAATTCCAGTACATTAATGTGCTTCCGGCCCTAAATAAGGAGAGTGGTTTTGCTCTAAACGCCCCGCAGCTTCAGTGTTAACACGACGCCATTATAACAAGTTCACAACAAAATCATGTGCAAAATAGAGCCTTGTGATTGGTTCCTCTGAAAAATGTAAACAAACACGCATAAAATGTAAACACAGACGCAAAAGCCAAAACATTTTTCGTCCTTGCTTCCACGATCCCTATTCCTACAAGTACCTTAAAGGGCTAATATCACCATTTACGAAAATATGATATATAAACATTCATTCACCGCTGAATTCGATAAGATTATCCAAAACGCGATATTTTGGCAATAAGTGCCCCCAAAAGCCCCTGAAAGTTGGGGAGGCGCTGAAAATTACCGCATAAAAGAAAGAGACTGGATCGAGTGATTTCGAAAGGTCTGTGACGTAACAGCGGGAAGCACGCTACGCGCAAGCAACCGAGGCACTGTTGGGGAATCTGTACCGTGCGACTAAACTGAAGAAACAAACGAACTAAATGTCGGAAACAGCGTCTGAATCATCATGCAAATCAAAAGATGTGTGCTACGACGTCAAAGAATGTGTTATTGAAGAAGAAGGCGAAGCAGCAACAGCGAGCACCAACTTTAGTATGGCAAACTTCAGATCGTCCTTGGCCTACGCATCCAACATCCATATCAAGATTCAAGATGACCAAATTGCCGATGAAGAATGGCTAAAAAAAAGTGACAAAAGCACACTGAAATGATATGAAACTCACACCTAATCTTAATATGAACAGTCTTACCTCAGTTTACAAGGAAATTCTAAATTCCCGGCCAAATGGAAAGATTTACCACGCACGAGCTCTCCGCTAAAAGGTCTCAAATTTACGCCTCCTGTTTACGAAATGGCACAAATGTTCTGCTTCCTGTCCCCAACCTTCCGCTCCATTCTCGTCAAAAGCACTTTCTTGCTGAATCCAATGTATGAATTGTAATTGCTATTAAAATCTTCATTGGTAGCCTGCGTGCAGACTTTTCATTGGCAAATTCCCAACACTTTTATCCTTCAGAACTCTCTTAGAAACAACCGTGACCGTTAGCCTGATCGTAAACAAATGACAACGGTCAACAAAATTGACCTGCTGACACTAAAATCACAATACCTCCAAATTTTAGTGCAAAGGCCTATTAACGTCTGACAATATTGGAAAGAGGATTCTTTAGGCTATTCATACATAATCGTTGTTCCATTCAAATATAAATGCTACCTTGGAGAACTACCTCTTCTCTGCAGAACGACTGATGTCTTCTTTGGGGAAACAGGACTAACCAACAAAGACGACAATTTTTGTGATAATTCAACAAAGACAGCGTATGTATGTAGCTTTTACGGTTCGGTTCTTTCATTGATGGCAAGGCATTGATGGAAAAGCTGTTACCCCGATGTCATCTGATTCCTTTGGTATGGCATATCCATCCCGGGAACAGAGGCAAACTGTCGATCGAAGTCTTTTGGTACAAAATGCTCAGAGCAAAGCACGGAGAACTTCCAATCGGTCCATTTATCCTTCTATCTCTTTATAAATTCCGTGAACTTCTTCCTTCTCGTTTCCTCGCTTCAAGCTGGTTATTGCCAAATAAGGCAGATTATGGATAAAATTACTCAGATTTTTGTAATAGATATTGCTCCAGTCACAAACTATACACTTATCAGGCATGGTTGAAACAACGGATTTGCAGACAGAAGCAAGAAGCAACCTTGTTGTTTCCCCCATGAAGGCCTACGCTACGACTCGCTACGACTCTCTCTCTCACGCCTTCCTGCTGTGACGCTGCAACGCTCGTTACCAGTCTTCTGCTCTTTGCGCGGTAATTTTGAAATATTACCGCAAATTCACAACATTAGAGGGCTTTTGGGGGCACTTATTGCCAAAATATCGCGTTTCGGGTGATCTCATCGAATTCAGCGGTGAAAGAATGTTCATATATCAATTTTTCGTAATAGACCATTTCCATGATTACGTCATCACCAGTGCGGCGCGCAATGCATGCTGGCACTTGTAGTTAAACACCTGGCCGAGTTAGTGTGTTTCGTATAGGAAGTATATGAGAAGTCGTGTATTGCGTTGGAAATATCGAAGAAAATTTCGAAAAATCAACTACATTTACGGAAGAACATGTCCCCAGATGTTTCAGAAACTCAAGTCCTGGATTCAGTTTGACTACAGCGCAGACGAAGGATTTTTTAGGGGGAAGAGTTGACGAAAGTTCAGTGTGGCCTAATGAAAACATTGCGAGTGAAAATGGAGGCAAGGAGGTGATTGTCTTCGGATGATTCACATGCCGTTTACCAAATCCATTCCCACTAAAAATTGGAGTCCTGAACTTTAATTCTATATCTAATAACTCTATCCCAGTTGGAAAAAATTCTGAAAAACAGAGACTGACGCAAACGTGGAAACAATGGACAGCGAGAAAGAATTTCGGAGATCACGGGTTTGGAACAGCACACTTCAAGCGTATAAATGATGCCAGAGTTAAAACAAAAACAGCATTTTGTCTTTCTCAAAACTATAGAAAATTGAGAATTATAGTAAATTTTCGGATTTTCCTCCTTGCAGTAAGAAATATACTCAATTTTAGGTGCTTAATGTAACCATTGCCGAAATGCAGCGATTTGACTTCAGTGATTTTTATCGCGTTCAGTACGCAAAGGGGGAAAGTTCTCCCTTCATACGATTGCCGTCGGAAGCCAAAACATTAATAACGTCAAACTCCCAATGGCTCCTTCCTGCACGAGATAATAAACTCAAATTTTAGATTTTGGTCTAATTTTAGAGAAAGAGTACAGCCCTTTCCCTCCCCCTTTTCTGGCCTCCTCAAATCACTGGCAATTTTTACGTTAGGCCGCATTACATTTTCATTGACTTTCCTTCCGAATATTTCCTTCATTTCCGCTTCATCTGCACTTTAGTAGCACTTAAACCCCTGATTAGAGTTTCTAAAACATCTAGGGACATGCTGTTCGGAGAGTTTGGGTGATTTCTTAAATTATTCTTCGATATTTCCAACGCAAAACACAACTTACCGCATGCTCGCAATGTTTTCATTAGGCCACACTGCACTTTAGTCAACTCTTCCCCCTAAAAATTCCTTCGCCTGCGCTCTAGTCAAACGAAATCCAGGACTTGAGTTTCTTAAAGACTCTGCGCTAACCGGCAGCCTCTGCGCGGTGAAGCTATACCACAATGCAGTTTGCTCAATCCCATATTGCAATTCTAGAACGTCCACTTATTTTCAAGATGGAAGGCAGAAGCGTAGCTGGGCGACCACGGCGCCGACAGCCTCGAAAAGTTGTTTATTATAGCGAAGATACCCTCGAAATCTGGAATTCCAAGAAGAGAGAGCTTTCGATCAGACATTGTTCTCATCGTGACTTTACAAGTGATGAATTTGCAATCCTACTGTTGAAGAAGCTGGACGAAGAAGTGAAACCTAACCTCGACGACAACCAGCCTGGGCCTACTGACTCTAATCTGAGATGTATTTTAGATGATCACAACTATGGAAATAACCCAAGTAACACTGCTATTCGTGCCAAGAATCCTGCAGAAACGAGCTCCACATCATTACTGAATGATGAATCAGTAAACCAAGATGGTATGTATAAATTTTGTACGCAAAAAGGTTGTTCTTTCACCCTTTCTGCTGTAGACATTTGATTTGATTTGATTTGATTTGATTTGATTAGATTTGATTTGATTTTGATGAATATTCTCAGCTAAACTTACATGATAGTCTAATATAAAAAGATGATATAATATCTACGAAAGAACGCTTACAAGTATCAGCACATGAAAAACATCTATCTTACTAAAAGTGCTGAAAAGGACAAATGAAAATAACTCATAATGAGCTTTCGAGCCATTTGCCCTCAACGACATGGTTGCAGAAATAAGAATATATAAATGCTGTAATACTAACTACACGAAATTTTATTCATTTGCTATAATTGCTAATAACTAATTAGAAAGGCCAGTTGGGAAAACAGAGGAAAAGGAAATAAAAAAGAAAGTCCAAGAAAGAGGGTTGGGGTTCAATAGATTGTTAAATAGTCAGTAATCAATAAGATTGTAGCAAAAATTTTTTATGATGCTTTCCGAAAATTTTCTTTGTGGGTAAATTTCGAAAGTTTTGGGGTAAATTATTCCAGATTTTTACACCAACATTTGAAATAAAGTTTCGTTTATAGTTCGTTCTAGCTTTTGGGACATAGAACTTTTTAGAGGTGGCTTGTCGAGTTTGGATGTGGTGTTTTTCACTAGTTAATTGGAACAAATGGCTGAAAGAGTCAGTACTGTTTTTATTTGAAATATCATGCATAAACTTTGCACATTCTAGAGTGTATGTGTCATTTAGGTTCAAAGAGTTTAGACGTTGGAAAAGGGGTTTACTTGGTTCATTTTGGGGTTTGAAGGACATTATTCTTACTGCTTTCTTTATATTTTTGCTTAAAGGTTCTAACAAGTTTGAGTAGGCTCCCCCCAGTTAATGATTCCATAGTTGATATGTGGACATATGAAGGCATTGTATATGCTGAGTAGGATGCTTTTTGGAGCAAAATGTCTCATCGTTGCTATAATACCAATGCTTTTTGCAATTTTTGTGTTGACATGCTGTATGTGCTGCTTCCATGCAAGATTGCTATCTATTAAAACGCCTAAATATTTAACACAGTCAGATTTGTTTAAGATATCGCCATTTATGCTTAAATGAATATTTTTGGGTAATTTTTTCTGTCTTGGTTTGATTATCATATAGTTTGATTTATTGGTATTTAGGGTTAGTTTATTTGCTACTAACCAATCCGATATTTTTTTTAATTCTGAGTTGACAGTTTCTTCCAAAACATTAATATTTTTATGGGAATAGAAAAGACTGGTATCTTCTGCAAAGAGATGAAAATTCATTATTTTAGAGGCTTGTGAAATATCATTTATGTACAATAGGAACAAAAGCGGTCCAAGGACACTCCCTTGTGGTACACCGTGATCGATGCTTTTCCCTTCAGAGAGTTGACCTCCAACGAAAACTCGTTGAGTTCTACCATTGAGATAGGAGCGGAACCATTCCAGGGCAACTCCCCTTATACCATAATGTTCAAGTTTGTTTAGCAGTATATTGTGATTAACTGTATCAAAGGCTTTTGCAAAATCAAGAAAGATGCGGCAGGAAAATTCTTTATTTTCGATCGCTTCGACAAGTTTAATGCAAACATCAAGACATATCTATATATATTCTAGAGTGAATTTACTGTGACGCTCAAACTGCTATCTCTAAAGTCTGGAGCACCCAAAAAAATCAATTACCATAAAGTACCTCGGGCCTGGCGAAGTACAAAGCCTCTTTTTGTATATGCTGGTTCACAAATTAAAGATTTTTTTAAACCTGAGCCCTTTTATAAGATGAAGTTTCCAAATTTTCAGCACAAATGGATTCAAGATGGAAAAGAAAGTCAGGAAAGACCCAAAGTTTGGTCAAGCATGGTTCGGAAGAAATACTTCAGTTGAAATTATATAGATATTAAAGTAAATGGAATTTGATGTGAATTGTTGAATAAAGATAAACTTAAATTTTGTATGCAAAGGCAAGGAACAGGCCACAAAGTTAAAGGTTCGATCTCATTTCTAATGTATGAAAAATATCAGCTTTAGAAGCATCTTACTCACTGTAACCATTACTTTCATCTTGATTTCAGCTATTGGTAATATTGTTGAGTCTAGACCTGGTCCAAGTAAAAAGCCAAGCAGGCAACAGTTAGATTTCAATATCTGGAGTCCAATACCTACATCATTGAAGCCTTCTGTCACATGTGAAAGCACAGTAACAGCTCTTGACAGCACTCTTCATTTGTTGAGTATCAATGAAGATATTGGTACATTAGATGGGGACCCATTTGAGAAGTCTGTCTCAGAATATACTTGCAGTACTCGCAGTACTGATTGCTCTGAATCTGATAATGAAAAATCATCTGATGAAAGTGATAGCGAATTAAATGTTTCCAGTGGCAGCAGTGAAAGGTATAACTGCAATTGTGATTTTTCAGTTTAGATTTCATTGATCCATTCAATTGGATTTTTATATCTCTTATCTGTCATTGTAATGAAACCATGACATTGATCAGGCACTGACAGTTCGTAGAAATCTTCAGATTTTGAGCATATTACATGATTTGCTTGACTTGATCAGCTTAATAAGTAAGCTTGATATTACTTGGTAAGTTTTACAACAAATTACCAAATTACCAAAGTAAATTACTCAGATTACCAAAGAATTGAGTTTCTTATGAAAAGCTTCTTTAAAATAATGTTGTGTGCATTATTCAGTAGGTCTCTGCAAACAACAGTACGACAAGGGTTTTAAGATCTTGCAAGGATTTCAAAGAATTCTACACATGGATAAGAATTCTTGATTTGAGAAGTCAAAACGTTTCTCAAGAAATGTTAACAATAGAACATTATTATTATTTGTTAATGATTGTCAATCTTTAACAATTGTATGGGAATTCAATTAAAGAACGCAATGCATCATGGCAAAAAGATCCTTGACACCGTATATTTAGCATAATCTTTCGTAAGGCATGAAAACAGTGTTAAGTATGTGGACAACGCCTCAGCTGTGCAAACTTGAATGGATGCTGCGTTAACAGTGCTTTTTGTGCTGTTGTCCACTGTAAGATTATTTGGACTTACTGTATACATCTTACCTTGAAAACCATTTTTTATTTTCCAGCTTGGATGATGTTGATGATTTTGATGAGAATGATGATGATGAAGATGATGAAGGTCTATCAGTGAATGAAGTAGATGCAATTGAACATGAATTGAGCGCAGCAGCCAATGATAATGCAAGCCCATCTGATGTGTCAGATATGAGCACTTCTTACATTCTCTTCTCACCACATGATAAATCAACCTTAGGAGATGAAATGGACCTGGAAACATCATTTGAACGGGTTGCAACAAAGGTATCTGCACCAGCAGAGGCAAATGCCAGGGAGATAAGAGAAAATCTACAAATCTCAATGATGAACCTTTTCAAAATGCATGAGTTTGGAGACACTAACAAGATTGTGGATCAACAACGTTTGATTGTTACAGTTAACATATTACAAGAACTGAAAGGATCCACCTGTACTGTCCAATTAAGATGTGGAGAGATTTGTAAGAAAAAACTGGACTATTCCTGTGAAACCAAAGGAAGCGTGGTAAAGCTTCGTTGGACTTGTCGCAATAGTCATTTAGGAATGTGGACAGCATCGGAAATTATATCGGAGTCCCATTCCACTCCTACTTATCTCAATGATATATTGATCACTGCATGTGTATTTATTTCTGGTAACAACTACACAAGATTTGCCCAAACATGCCAGTTCCTGAAAGTTGCTGATCCAGATCGCTCTGTGTTTTACAGAAACCTAAGGCTGTTTATTACCCCAGCTGTTCTGACAATGTGGCATGACATGAGATCTACAGTTATTGATGTTCTCAGTCCTTATGAACACATATTGCTTGGAGGGGATGGAAGAAATGACTCTCCAGGATGTTCAGCAAGGTTTTGTGCATATGTGGCTATGGAGCTGTTAACTAGCATTGTTGTGGATCTGGAGATTATTGATAAACGTGAGACTGGTGGCATATCAACAAACATGGAGCGGGAGGGAATGAAACGAATCCTACTACGAATAATGAAGAAGTTGGATATTGGTGAAATGACAACAGATGCATCAAGTTCCATGATGAAGCAGATACGTGAACTCAAAGGTATGCATCATTTTAGTCCTACCAAAACCATCTGCTTACATTTGATTCATTTTTAGTTTGCCCATGAAAATACCTTTTTAGCCCAGTCATGAAACAGGCATCTGCGTCATAGTCTTTATACAAAATTGTACCCAAATATTTATAAGAAAGCAAATATTGACAATGTGTTGGTGTAAATTTAGTGATGAATACAAATTTACCACATTGTCAAAATATTCCAGCTCTCTGGTGATGTTCAGGTGAGCTATTCAGCTATACTATGTTTCTCCTCAAGTGGCCAGGCCTGCTTCTGGTCAAGAAATCTCAAAAATTTTCAAGAACTCTTTGACATGATGATAAGAATTCTTGAGCCATATGAAAGGGTGTAAATCTTTATAAACAAGAATTACTAGCATTCTGAAGAATTCTTAGGCAGGAAACACATGTTAATGTGTGCAAGGCTTGTACTGTATGTACAATATGGTAAGATTTCAATAGACCTTTTAGCTATTCTACAAAAGAGCCTGGATAAAGCGCAATTTTTATACATTTTTATACGCAAGGCTCAGTCAAGTGGCGTTAGATCTTCTCTCACTATTGTGCACATTCGAAAATTTCT
The DNA here is from genome assembly GCA_039566865.1 of Aurelia coerulea. Taxonomy (NCBI): domain Eukaryota; kingdom Metazoa; phylum Cnidaria; class Scyphozoa; order Semaeostomeae; family Ulmaridae; genus Aurelia; species Aurelia coerulea. The sequence continues at coordinate 10,002,492 of CM076955.1, read as the reverse complement.
ACAAAATGTAGCAAAATATCATTTGATTCTGATTATGTTCAGAATAGCTTAAAAGGTCTTTTTAGCATTCTTGGTTTTTAGCATTTATTAAACCAATCTGCTCTGAACCATTAACAATTTACTATATTACCACATTACCACATTACATGACATATTTCCAAAACTCAGTTCTTCCCCAATGTTATGAGGAGAGAATTCACACTGTTACACATTCTTATTTCAGCTGCACACCCAGAGCTGGAAAATTTGCATCATTCTTTAGATATATGGCACAAAGCTAAAAAGCTAAACAAGACTCTGCATAAAGCATCCCAAGACAAAGCTGCAAAAGAAATCAAACCTTGGATTGAAGGTGTAGTCAATCATTTCTGGCACTGCTGCAGAATAGCTGAGGGGGATGTTCAGAAACTAAAGGGTAGTTAGTTGGGAGTAGTCCATCATGTATGTGATGAACACTCATGGGCAGAATCAGAGTGTCCTCATGGCCCACTTGTTGAGTCTGAGCCAAAGAAGTTCCTGACGAAGGATTGTCAGGCATTGGAGAAATTACGATCTGTCGTATTTGATGCAAGATTTCTTGCAAATTTAGATCGTTATACAACCTTTACGCACACAGGAATGATCGAGAACTTCAATAGCATGTTGACTAAATATGCTCCAAAGAGATGTTCATTTGATTATCCTAGTTTTACTAGCCGCATTGCATTAGCAGCCATTGACCATAACATGCATGTATTTCGAAAACAAGCCAGAAAAAAGAATGGTAAACTTTGTTTCAAACGAAAATACACAAAGAGTACAAGGAAATTTCATGCAGAGCCTGTAAAGGAGAAAAAAGAATACTCTTATGTACCACATGCACTTTGCAGGATCATATCTTCACGACAAGAAAGGCATTACACGGTTATTGATAGGAATGCTAGAGTTGCAAATGATCCAAAGCTGATTTGCCCCAATCTAGACCTCGTTACCAAATCACCCGCCACAGGACACTTAATTGAAGAACATCAGTCAATGAAGGAAAAAAATCAAAAGCTTGCAATTTAAAAAACGATTGTTATGTGTTTTTTAATAAGTTAGTACTATGTTAAGAACATTCTCTAATGAAATATATTGAAGTTCTGTGTTTGTAATGTATTAGTAGTATGTTCAGAACACTCTCTGATAAATATGTTGACTGTACAGTAATTTGCAAAAGGTGAAGACCACCCTCTTTAAAACTGTTGAGTTGCAGAGAAAAGGATTCTGCATTGATTGAAGTAAATTCCAGCTTTTAGTACCAATTCATTGCGACGTCACAGTAAAATGGTGAATAGGTCTAAAAATAGATTCTTCATGAAAAATTGATAGGAAACAACTCTAAGAAACGAACAGGCCAGCAGAAAAAACATGTTTTATGCCAACAAATGTCACAAAATAAAGGGTGGTCTTCAACTTTTGAAGATGACTGTGTCTGCATTCTTTATTGAATGTCTATACTGAGCTCAGCAAGTTAGCTGAGTTTGAATCCCATATATCTGTCATCAGGAGATGGATAGAATTTTCGAATCATTGTCACCACACATGATGAATGAACCCTTCGATTTCCTCTCCCAAGACGCCCGTATTTCCACAATGCCATTTGACGGTAGGCTGCCTTTCGATATGCATTTGTTGTGAACTCCATATTGTCTGCTCGCAAGTCACTCCTGGCAATGATGTTGAGTTTGAGAAAATCTCTGTCAAGACACAGCTTCTTGAACATGTAGTAGGAAGTAATGCAAATCCTTTTATCACAGCATTTGTTCTCATCTACATTTCCCATGTTGACACAACAGCCACACTTGGACCAGGGCAGAGCATCATTTATTACTGGCTGTTCAGCTGGATGTTGAATAATATCCAACAGACCTTTGACATAGTCTAGGCTCCCCTCACCACTCACAGCTAGTTCCACTATTAGTTTTTGGAGAGTATCAACTGATAAATCTTTGACTAGATCCTGAAAGAAATTGGGTAGATTTCTAATTTTTGAATTGTTTATTTAAAAGTATAAAGCTAGTTTTGTTAACAAACCCTGTACAAACTAATATAAAGTTTTGTTTGAAATCTTATTTAGTTAGGGTAGATTTTAATGAAAAGTTCCATCCAGAATCTGTGTGCACAAGGAAAATTTGGTGGCTTGATCTTAATAGGTAATTTGTTCTGCTTTACCTCAGCATAAATTCTATTAACAGATTGCACAAGATAGATGTGTGAAATCACCAACATTGTACACTGAATTAAACAAGAGGTTCCCTGAAATTGATACATGTTGGCCACCAAATTGAGATGCATCAAGTCAACAATTTTTAATACAAGAAAAGTATAAACTGTATATTACAAATTTTTTATTCTGAGAACTTGGATCATTTGAAAGTTTCATAATTTTGCATAAAATATCTGCTTTTTAGCTGTAATCACTATACAAGTTTCTTGTTTTTATACTGCCAGATTCTGTATGTACAGTAAAAACCCAGGTATAAGAACCTACTATTTTACAAGTCAATCTGGGTTCTTAAACTTAATGGATTGGTTCTTATAAAGCCAATTGAAAATTTGACAATTTTAGCCTGTAGGTTCTTTATCCACTAGGTTCTTAGTATATGCAGGTTTTTAGTATATTTATGTGCAAATTAATAACCTGCAGGCTGTGCAATGGTACATACGTAGGCTTGTCTATAAATAGAACAAAGAAACACTCGGACACAGCATTGTTTATTTGGCTATCCATTGTTAACGGTGCATGTGCTACTTCAATTTGAATGGGATATCTTTCGATTTTTCTGCTCTCTGCAAATGCAAGCTGTTAACCTTGCACAAACCCTTCAAAGTACTATTTGTAATCACAGCATGCTTACATTTACTTGTTCCTTTGCATGCTCAATTTCCTGCTCCATATTCATATGACCATCTCTCTGCACTGCCGCATTGTTATTTGTTGCAGCAGGCTGACCATCCTCAGCCATGTTTCCAGGCTGAAAAAAGGAAAAATATATTTGGTATTTATTTACCCATTTCAATTCATTCCTATAATGGGAAATATTGGAATTGATCAATTCAAATTACATTCACATTGCAGCTGCAAAACTAATGAGGTCTACAGTATTAATACAGCATGAATACTGCGCGTATTTTTTATATAAAAAACTAAGAATTAAACTGAACTGAATTGAACCAGTACTGAAAATATCTTAAAATTATCAGATTTTGAGTATTCAAACTTTCTTATGAGTTTCTTAACATTCCAAAACCCCTTCAAAGCAAGGTTTTTGAAGCCTTTCCAATGTTTAGACTTCACTCAAATACCTTCTGAGTGATATGATATAGGAAATAAGTGAAAAAAAGTAAACCTATGCAAAGGATTTCTTAAGGTATATTTTCCCAGTACTAGAGTATCTAGATTTTGTGGTGATCTGAGAGTTGAGTTTCTTATAAGCAGTTTCTTATAAAAAATACAGTATGTGTAATAGAAAGAATGATGTTTCAAGATTTGAGAACAAATGATCTGAGCAAGGAATCAAAGAAGTGTAAAGACAATGTAATTGTGATTCCTAAAAACTTACTTTTCCATTAGTGCACCATTTGATTACTGTGCCTGCTCTTTTTTTCCCACACACACACCTTTCATTGCACTGTAGTCTGGCATCCTTGCATGGACATCCCTGCCGTTTTCCAAACTTCCTCGCACAAATTCCATTGCAGACACAATGTCGGCGCTGAAAAGGTGGTTTGTCATTATGAGCAAACAGGTCTGACATTAAAAATAAAGAAACTACTTTTGAAAACCTTGAATTACTATCTACATATTTATTTATGTTCCTCACTGGCTAAATTGGTAGCTACTAAACTGATTCGATAAGGCAAATATCTATCTGTTCTTTTGTCCCTATTAGTAGTTGGCCTAGTCATGAAACACTTCATGAAACTTGTAACTTGCGTCGCAAGAATGTCCTCCTAACACGAGAAAAAGAGCCCGTTGAAGTCTTCAGATACTCAGTTCCTTCATACTTGCCACCGTTAGTTGCAAATGGTTTGTTTGCATCCCAAGCTCGGACAAAATGGCCGAACTAAAATGGCTGTCAGGTTGCCAAACAGGTCAAGGAGGCCCGATGTTTTCCTGAAGAGAAAACATTGCCCCTAGTTTTGGCACCTTGCAAATAAACGTAAGTCCTACCTCAGCTTCCACCAAAGTTTCATCGTCTTGTCGCGAATCCTCATCACTGACAGAGCGCTCTTCTTGTTCAGTGGGAGACCTGTAGTAGTTGGCCGCCATTGCTGCGTTTCAGATTTCAGATTTCGTTTGTTTGTAAACAAGACTGCTAGCCGCGCAGAGGCTGCCGGTTAGCGCAGAGTCTTTAAAAATCTAGGGACATGTTCTACAGAAAATTTAGTTGATCTTTCGAATTTTTCTTCGATATTTCCAACGCAATACACGACCTCTCATACAATTCCTATACAAAACACACTAACTCGGCCAGGTGTTTAACTACAAGTGCCAGCATGCATTGCGCGCCGCACTGGTGATGACGTAATCATGGGAATTGTCTATTGGTGATATTAGCCCTTTAAAGGTGATGTGTCCATACAAGTAGGACCCCTAGAGGAATGCACGTGATAAGCTAAAATTTCTTTTTAATGACCAATAAAAGTTGGGACAGCTATAGAAATCTTGCAAACAGACATTCCACAAAACAAGGGACGGATTAAGAAGGCTTTGTTCTCACTGCCCACGATGTTTCACGATTGTGAAAGCACGAAAGGCTGCTTACAGCAATTTTATTGATTCTTGTGATCAGTTTGAATATCAACCAATCAGTTTCTGAGATTTGATGGATGTTAACGGGTTGGGTACACGCTCCCAGGTACAACTGAAACTGAGCTTGATGAGTCAATGAAAAGATTAGAGAAATCATCAACTCAAAGTCCATTTCAAGTTTTTGTGAAGCACACAAGCACACAGGCCTTAAGTACCTGGCCGATAACATAAGGTTGTCAAATGACTATGAACAAAATAAAACATTGCTTTCCACTGATAGAAAGAACTTCTCGAGAAACAGATGGATAACGACCGACAAGCTTATTGGTTTGTCAACCATGCAGATACAAAAAGATATGCAAAATCGTGAGGAGTCCCCGCTTCTGCTTTCAAAAACTCTGAAAGACTGACTTAAAAAATTCTATGAATTTATGCTTTTAAGAATGCAAAAAGCAATCCGCCGAACAAGAGTTGTTCCTGCATAAATATGATGATGATGATTTTATAAGAAAATATTACTATGCTATCCTCTCGACTGCTCATCTAGGATCATACGAAAAAGAAAATCGATAATTACCTTACATTTTGGGCAAACAAAGCTGGACATATTCTCCACAATTCCTATCACCGGGAGAGTCATCTTTGCACAAAAATTCGCTTCTTTCCGCACATCCTGCAATGCGACTTCCTTAAAGAGAAAGAAAATCAAAATAAAAAATATCGTAAAGGGAAAGAGGAACATCAATGTACATCTGGGTGTTTAATGAATTCATGTTTCGTCACCACATCTGGATTATGGCGATGTTATATATCACATTCCACATAAAACTTGCGATGTCAGTCAAACTATAACATTGAATAATCACATGGAAAGCTCGAATCCATTCAATACTCTGCCGCGTTAGCGGTAAGTGGAGAATGGAAAGGCAAATAACGTTAGAAAATCTACGATGAACTGGGCTGAGAATCGCTCAACCTCCGTTGATGGAGTAGGCGTCTTGTTCTTTTTTACAAGGTTGTTAACAACCAAACAACAGATTATACAAGAGTGCCAATTCCACCTTTCTTAGAATCATTTTTTTCGCAAACACAATGTAGTTGGGCGAATATGTGCAAGAACAGTCAGTTATGATGCAAGTTTTTAGCCCTATTGTCTATCTGAGTGGAACATGCTTGATCCTGAAATCCGATTATTACCTACAGTAAGTGCAGTCAAGAACAAATTATCATTACTTATTGGCCCCCCCCCCTGTAAAGCCAGTTTTCCGTATTCACGATCCAAAAGGTTCAGCAATCCTTACACAGTTACGTGCGAGTCTTAGCAAAAGAAATCTCCATAAGTTCAGACACAATTCTAAGGATACAAGAGACCCAATGTGCTCAATAAACGATGGCATTGAGAACACGGGACATTAATTGCTGTTCTGTCACTTGTATGATGTTTGCAGACGTGATCTTCTCAACTGTTTCAATGCAATATTGCATCAACATGGCCTGTCAAACTTTTCTAATGAAAATTAAATTAGAGTCTTGTTGTATGGTGATGAAAGGCTGCCAATTGTCTCGAACACAGAAATCATCAAGGCAACTCTGAAATGCATTCATGCATTAGAACGTTTTCGACATATCGCTGCAATCCTTTTCTCTCGCAAACAATATTTTTTCCATCGGTTAATTTTCTTTTTATAGTCTTGCTCTTGTTTCTTTTATATTCGCTGTCAAAGAATGTTCCAAAATAGTAACCAGGTGAGTCTTTTCTCCCGCGACCATCACTATTACTCATGCATATCTTGACATCCATCAAAATTCCCCGAGTTTCTGACCTAGCATCTATTTTGGGACAAACTTTGAGTTAATTTTAAATGGCCGCAGAGTTGTTGTGAAACTCCATGCTCCCTGTGGCATCATTGTGTAGTTGTGCGTGATTGTGTGTAGATTGTAACTGTAGTTTGGATACATTGTAAATATTATGATCATATAAATAAAATGAAAAGGGAAGAAGAGTCAAGTCGTGTTTTTGAACTGTAATATTCTGAGTCCTAACGTACAACCAAAAACTATGCAGAGTAAAACTGGATATCATTCGAAAGAGTTTAGCAAGCACAAATTGATTGTTGCACGTGTTGCTGGATTTTGGCTACTTAAGAAGCGTTTTCCTCAGGAAATCAAAGGAATTTGTTTGCTTTAATAATTTTTCCAACCTCCTATACATCATTCGAAAGTGCCGATATTCGCAAGCAGTAAAATGAAGTTGGATTTCGCATAAAGTGACTTGTTTGACCGTCGCCTGTCATAAAATGCACTGAGGTCAATTTCTTGCTTCTATACTCTCTTGATAACAGTTGACAGCAATAGCCTCGACCAGGGGCAATTCCAGAGTTCTCCGTTTCAGAAGGAACGACTCTAATGCTATTCTTCTTGCAGATTCCTAATGAGCAGACATCACAGTTTCATGAGATACCAAATATATTTTGAAATCTTGATAAGCAAAATACTTTGAATGATTCACAAGGGACTGAGCCCTCTTTAAGTCAGAAAAGTTTAATATTGCTTGAAAGATTCGAGTTTCGCTCTCAAATCGCTTTAAATAATATCTAACTTGCAGTATTTTCCAATATAGTGGAAGTTATCTAAAAAAAATAATTTTACTCTTCATAGTTTTGGCTGTATTTTAGTTTGATTGGTAAGAGGGTAATGTGTCAGATAGTAGTAGCGATAACTGGGACAAACAGTCACAAGTCTACCAGGACGTGTTTTTTTTGAGTGGCAGAAAACTGCCATTTTTGACCATCTAAACTAAATTTGATATGTGAAATCGTCGTTCCATTTTCAAGTGTCAGTCGGGTTACCGTTCAAACGAGAAAATATTGAATGTCTTGGTCCTTTTCTCTCCATGATTTTGTGACTCTTTGTTCTTGAGCTATCAAAGGTCAAAGTTAGGAGTAGTTATTGAGCCATTGCATCCTTTGATCGAATGAGCCAAACAATTTTTAAGCAATAAATGAATCTTAACTTGGTATGTTGCCTGCATGACATTGCGGGCTGAGTAAAGACTGCATTATTGGTGCTATTGCTTTGTGAGATGTTAAAAGAAGAGCACTAAGTGAGCGCAATAGTTTTTGGAATGTAAAATTATCAGACCTCTTCCTAGCTCGATCTTAACCTACTCATTAATCTTATAAACAGCCAATCATTGCTAGGACTAGCTTCGAGCTTTGGATAATCTTGGGATCTTTGTTAAGCGCAAGAGTACGACAGGAGCAAACAGTTCTTCTATCAAAACAAGGATTTCTGATCTACATAACACTTAAACAAACTTAAGTAACAGAATTAATTGATACTTCTTTGAAAAGAATGTTTTTTACTAAGCTATAGTTACGGTGAGGATGGATCTAAAGAGTTGATTTTGACAGTAGATTTAAACAATGAGTAGTTCTGGAGTAAAGGATCCTTATGACCAAAGCAAAGGGACGTTCACGCATTGCTCAACAAACAGGGAGTGCATGATAACTGCTTTCTCATTTTCTTATCTGATGTGATTTTAAAGTTTCGCTTTTACCTGACAGTTTAATTTCTACTTGTAACTGTTAGAAACCATTGATGAACACCTTTGTAGGGCATCTTTGAAGCCATCTACAAATTTTGAACTGCGAGCTACTTGAAATACTTGAAGACTTTCAAGCTCTTTAGCTACTCTCAATTTGGTATGTTAGTGGGTTTCCTAATTTCTGAAAGGAGCACAAACGTTTTTTGTAACGCATCTAACTGCTCTTAAAGATCTTTGAGGACGTTAGTACGTTTTTGTGTTTTTGGGACTATTTCCTCTCGAGCTACTCACCTTTTGTCATGAGGAACAATCGACAAAAACTGTTGTGGGTACAGGAAAGCTGCAAACGTCTTGTCAGTTTGCGTTTCTTTCAAAATAATCCTAGAATTTTCTTTTCTAGTCTTGGCAGTTAAGCTGTTCCCAGACTGCTCATTTCTAACTAAAAACTGCTCTTCGGGGCATTCATAGTTAACGAGGGTATCACGTTAAAAGGGCTGTACAACCCGTCCTCTCTGCGTGGCTCTGCGTGTCAAATTATCGAATTAGTTGAGGCTAAACACAACATAGCTAATGGCGATTTTGCACAGAGAATAGTGATACAAAGTATCAGCGATAATCTTGGTGATCGAAGCTTTGGTGGAGGATTTGTTCTATTTTTCTAACACCGAATATTTGAAAGTTTTAAGGGATATAAAAAGTTCATCACGTTTTATAGAAATAAACAGGAAAACACTGCAATTAAACTTGCATTAGACTTGCTCCAAGTCTATTCAGTGGACCATCAGCAATAAAACACCATAATTTCTTCTGCGGGGGCGTAAGTTACTAATGTGACGCTGCGAAGAAGAAGTGAGAACTAAACTGAATAGACTTGTCTAAGCTCGAGGCTCGTGAATATTCATGAGTTCAGCGGAGCGATTTTGGTCCGCTGGACAGCAAGGGGGTTGTGACTGTGGTTGTGTATACAAACGCAAAAGATGGCGCTGCTTTGCTTTGCGCTGCATGTGGAATTATGGCTGCTGAATTCTTCGCTGCAGGTAGCACTGATAAACTGACGAACTGACGAACCAAAGGAAACATAGCTTTACAACAGTAGAAGCCTTCTAACAGTAGAAACGAAGAATGGAAATTGGTGGACTGATGTAGTTGTGAATGGTCAACAGACGTCGTTATGTTTTTAGGCCAAATGCATCACGGCCGAATGGTACAGTAGTTGTTAGAAATCGACTTGGCTCGTTGTATGTTCATGTCAGACAAAGATCATCCATGGCTTACTTTGCAATACCGATTTTGGTGATATGGGTGGTTCATGGGCGTTTCAAATCAAGGTTCTTGACATGAGACGACTTTACAATACTACGGAATACATTCTATATGTTGCAGCACAAACAAGAGACTCACATAATTAACCAACAAAGAAAAGATTAAATTGCTGTCAACCCTAGAGCTGCGAGCCTATTCACGTGGAGAAAGTTTCCCGGCATTTTCCTGGTGAAGTGGGATTCCTATTATCCCTGGCTAGCTGAGATCTCGCTTGAACACAGACAGAAAATATGCGTACATTTACAGTTCACTTTGCATTGCAAAGGCAAGAACAATAATGACAGAGCAACACAAAAGATACTTCATATATCTGTACTTTGTAATTTACTTTTTTATTTTTTTCTTTATACCATCTAAAAATTTACATAACAAATTACTACCTACATTACTTAACCTACTTTACAATAATACGAGTACGATACCAAGAGGAGCAAATAAAATGTCAACACCGAGGCCTTAGAAAAGAATTGAAAAAGTACATTTGTATAATTAGACTTAACTAGGAACAAAGCAAAAAAGAAAACAAAAAACAAAAACAAAACAAACAAACAAACAAACAAAAGACAACAAAAAATAATAATAATTTTGCAAAGAAAACGAGCGTACTTGGTTGTGTGGCTTGTGACAAGGTACTTGGTTGTGTGGCTTGTGATGAGCTCAATCTAATCGACCAGTTTCTTGGATAAATTTTAATGTTAGCTCGAGTATGTTCCTGTTAACATCATTGGGGAGGTTTTCATCACCATACAATAGGAGCTGCGTTAGGATCTCATTTGAGGGACTAGCATATCCAAGTGGTCGTAATAATGGAAGTATTCCAGCAAGAAGGTTTTGTCGTTGGAGCCCAAAGGAAGGGCAAAGCAACAAGAAGTGTTCCGTATCCTCTACACCATCGTTCGTAGGGCACATTGGGTTTAAAGTATCCTTAAAATTATGCCTGAATTTGTGAAAGTTCAATTTGCTGAGACCCACTCTAAGTTGGGTAAGCTGGGATAAATTTAATGGGTCGTGAATCCCAAAGACCGATTTTGCAGGGGGGCGGATAACTGACAGAAGTTTTTTCTTAAAAACAGCGACAGATGGTGCTAGTCTCAGTTCTGGTTCAAGATCATTCCATTCAGACAAACAGTCAGGAAAAAAGCTAGATTTGAATTTGTCTGTTCTTGCCCTTATTCGCCCAATGACATCCTGATTGCGAAGAGAGTAATGCAACTTCTGAAGTGAGGGGATTGGGTCCGTCATATATGAAGGGGTGAGATTATTTAAAAGTTTGTAGAGCAGAGTGAGACGTCTGCTCCACCTACGAGAATTTAGCGATTCCCAGCCAAGCTCTGCGTACATTTTCTCTCGTGAAGTTCCTCTCCATGTCCCTGTTACAGCCAAGGCAGCAGAGTACTGGACGGACTCTAGCTTTTCCATTAAATTTGTCAAAATTTCATTGTGACTAAAACTGTGATTTATTTTGTATTCATACCTAAAAGTATTTGCTTTGCAATTTAAAGAAATTGCCTTGGCTCACGGGCAAAGGGGGGGGGGGTTCTTTTTCTAAATTTTGGGTACTTCATCTGCCTCAAGCATATTCAAAGTGGTAATGTTGTCAAGACTAATTTCTACAAAATTGATACCCTAGGCTGACCAATATTAAAAAATTATACCCTGAGCTATGTAGGAAATCAATTTTTTTCATTTACTAGGTGTGTTATCAACAAAAATGGGTTGTCATGATGAAATTCCTAAGGCTTTGTTGAAAAGCAAAAAACAAATTGGCTGAAAACATGACCATTCCCTGGACCAGTATTGCCAAATATGATACCCTTGGCTAGACTAAAATTGCAATATAGTACGCCCTTAGCTGGACTTGCTCCTAGTCTCGCTCTTCAAAACACAAATTTATGATATCCACAATTATCAGTTTTAAAGGCTCCATAACAACCTGTATGATAATACAAGGCCATGTAATAGCTACAAGGCTAAAACTTGGCCTAGCCTTGTACTTTTGCACAGCAATCTTCATGTTTACTACCTTTGCCTTTGTGAATATGTCAAAACAAGGTTTTTTGAAGCCTTTCCAATTGTTTAGACATTACTCAAGTACCTTCCCAGTAATATCATACAAGAACAAGTCAAAATGAAGTAAAGATATGACAAGTATTTCCATTATTATTATAATAAATAAATAAATAAATAGATAATATCTTTTCCCAGCACTGGAGTTTCTTAATTTTTTGGTGATCTGAAATTTGTGTTTCTATAATCAGTTTCCTATAAAAAATGCATGTCCATCAATTTAGGTTTTCATTTTCAAATCTGTACAAAAACTTAATTTTGCGGTGACAGAAATGAATGAGCAACTGGAAGAAACACAAACGGCATTCAACCAAATTCTTACAAGCAATATAAGAACAGTATGCAACAATAATTATGATTTTAACAAAACACAAGAATCCTTCCAGCTTTACACCCATATTTATAGTATCCATGCTAATTGTTATCCTGAAGAAATCAAATACTTCATCTTGACTTCTGAATCTTAAAATTGTGTACAGTCTCATGTTTTGATGATCTGGCTTCATTACTGCTTTATCAACACTTGGCAGTTGATGTTAGATAGGCAACAACTTTCTTCCTTGTCACCAATCGGCTAGTTTTGTGTTGTCTTCCTGCATAGTGGCAGACTCTTTTTGATTAGTTTCCCTGGAAAAAGGAATTCAATATGAACTTTTTGACTTAACAAATTTTTGAAATTGTTGAGTCCAATTTCTCGTCATACAGATTGATAGAGATTTTGACTGCAAGTCATGAAGTCCCATAGGAAAGAGTTCTAGAGCAACAAAAATTTGAGAAATTCATAAAAATCTTTCGGCAACAAGAATTGGCCTACAAGTTAAAAAATGGTTACCAACAGGGACCCTAAGCCCTAAGTTTCTCATTGACATATTTTTCAAAAGAAACTAAGAATTTGGGCCAGTACTGAAAGTTTTTTAAAATTATCAGATTTTGAGTACTGGGAGTTTCTTATGAGTATCTTAGAGGTTTCAAAATAATCTTCCTTTTCACTACCTGTGCCCCCCATGAACATTTCAAAACAAGGTATTTTAAGCCTTTCCAATGTTAAGACATTACTCTAGTACCTTAAGAGAAATATAATACAGGAAACAAGTGAAAGTAAAGTAAAAGTATGTCAAGGATTTCCTTTATCAAAATAAATAGTTTCTCAACTTATATTTTCCCGGCATTGGAGTTTCTTAATTTTTTAGCGATCTGAGAGTTGAGTTTCTTATGGGCAGTTTGTTATGAAAAAAAACGTGTAGCATAACAATATACTGTGTGTGCACTGTTTTATAGCTTGCATTTTCTTTCCTGGCTTAAATCACAGATCTGTACGAGAATTGTTACATTAATATGCAATAAGGCAATCAATAAAACATTTTCCCTTTGTTTTGTTTTTGAACATATTTTGGATGAATCAAGAATTAATTGTATACCAGATTATATCTACTGCTACAATTAATTCCAAAGGTAAGGGTCTTGAAGGGGGTCCATAAATGCTTTGTTTCAGTCCTACAGTATTTTGTAAGCAATGCAAAGTTGGTGATCAAATCCCGTTCACTTTGCTTTTACTGTTTGTATTCCCAGTCAAAGCTCAAAAACTTGAAGCAGCTTGCCCTGGGGGGGGGGCGGTACAGGGTACTCTGGTATTTTTAGGATAGGGTTGCTCAGGTTACTTTTTTGGGAACTAAAATTTGAGCAAGGATTATTTTTTGGGTCAAAGATATGAAGAGTTATTGTTTTGGGTGCCTAAAATTCTGGCTTATTTTTTGGGACTAAAATATGGGAGAAAACATAAAATTGGGACAAATATAATTTTTAAACGAAATCAAAATCAAGCAACATTACTAAATGAAGAAACTCGAATATCCAAATGCAACACCGAGAAATCTTATCAGTTAGGGTCTATTTTCATGCTAGAAATTATTTTGTTTGGTCCATTTTCATGCTAGAAATCCTTTTTTTTTTGGTTGATGTGTGGTACCCCAGCCTGAGCACCCTTATCCTAAATATACCTGAGCACCCCCCCCCCTGGGGCAGCTTGAAACAAGTACATGATTTGCCCTAATCCAAAGAAAGAGGATTTGCTTAGACAACTAAAATTAATTAGAAAAGAGCTACAGGACAAGATTGGATATGTAAGTAAATGCACATTGAATTATAAAATCAACCAAAGTATTAAGAACAAACGTAAGAAATGGAACAAAACTCACTCGGAAAAGTTGAACTTTCTCATTCAATAACAGGAGAAAAGCAATAACAGGAAAAGTCCATTTGAAAATATCATACATAATTTTTCGTCACATGAATTGTCGGAGGAAGAAAAAGTTGCTCTATCGTTCAGTTTAGACGATCACATACCGACAAAAACCAATGAAAACCAAATAAAAACTGAATTCGAATCATTCTATCAAAAAGTTCTTAAACATACAGATCAACTTAATCGATCAGAGCACGATAAATTGAAAAGTAAATTGCGCAGAACCTGTGACAATTACGCGACTACAGATGTCAGGTATAAGTTTAAAGATGTTATAAAGAGAATGTCATCGAACAACAACATTCAGATATTAAAGCAAGATAAAGGACGTGGTGTGGTTATCCTTGACAGTGAGGCCTGTAAATCAAAATGTTCGTCCATTCTCCAAACCGAACAATTCAAGAAACTTGAAAAAGATCCAACAAAAACGTTAGAAACTAAGGTACAAAGATCATTGCGGAACATTAAAGAAAAAATTAGTGAAACCGAGTACAAAAAACTGTATCCCTCTGGATCAAGACCAGGACTATTTTACGGCACTGCCAAAGTACATAAATTAAAGGAGGGTGATACTGTCGATCAATTATCTCTACGACCAATTATCTCGAACATTGGAACAGCAACATATGAAACTGCCAAATATCTATCTAACCTTCTGTCACCACTAGCCAGAAATATGTTCACCATCCTGAATACTGCTGAATTCATCGGCCAAATTCGGAACGAGAAAGTGCCTCAAAGCCACAAAATGGTTTCATTCGATGTCAAAAGCCTTTTTACGAATGTACCATTCGAAAAGACCATAAACATAATCATAAGAAAGGTATATGATGAGAATATGATTGACATAGAAATCGGAAGAGCTGAATTACAAGAACTTTTGCTTTTATGCACGAGACATGTCCATTTCACTCTCGGTAACGAAACATATGTGCAAACAGATGGTGTAGCGATGGGTTCCCCCCTTGGTCCCTTACTTGCAAATATATTCATGGTAGAGCTGGAGGAACAAATAATTCCAACTCTGAGTGATGACTTGATTCATTGGAAACGATATGTGGATGATACCCACGCTTATATTCGAGAAGACAAGATCAACGATGTCATTGAAATCCTTAACTCTTTTGATGCAAATATACAGTTTACGTATGAGATTGAAGAAAATGGTACCATACCATTCTTGGATGTAGGGGAGACCGGGGACAATTGTAACACGGGGCAATTGTAACACTGGCTCTCACACCTAGCAGAAAAGTGCAATAAATCTGATTTTTGCACAGAACATGCTCATTCTAACCCTCTACATATGACTTGAGATACAGGAATATTCATCCAAGTTTGTGAAATTATCGGGGGGAAAACATGTTTTTGAGCACAAAAGTAAAAACGTGCTTCCACTGTAATTTTTGTCTGAGAGATTTTGCTCTTGATTAAAAAAGTTCATTTTCACATAACAGCTATGACATCTATTTAGGATCAAAACTACGTTAAAATGTTCAAGCTCCACATCTTATGAGATGTGGAAATGGGGTATAATGAAAGCTGACCAGGTCAGGGGCAATTGTAACACGCTGTTACAATTGCCCCGGTGTAAGTTGACCAATGGCTTGGTCTTGATTCAATTTCTATCCGAGGCGAACAGCATGCATCCATGCAGTATTATAGAGTTGAATTTTTGAAACTTTTAAACAATAATTCCTTTGATATAAAACACTTTTTCTCACAAATGATTCATTTGTTCAATTGATTCATCGACCTTTATAACAAAGAAGCAACAACTCTCGAGATCTGAAATAAAGCAAGCTCTCCAACGTATAGTGCACATTTTCTCAACCTCAGGGGAGGGATGATGAATTGAAATATTTCACATCAAAGATCTTTTGTATTTTCATTTATCTCGAACATGGTTTGTAGCATAAAACAGATGACAAACCGAGGAGAAAATCTGCATTTACTGCCAGAGGCAGCACGATGCGTTTTAAATCAGGCAAAATCCGTACGATGCATTGCCAAAGAGATGAATTTATGTCACGTAGCCCTGTCAAGATATTGCAATGAATTAAGAAATATGGAAGTTCCAAAAGCGGGCTACAATTCCCACACAAGCGTATTTTCAAAGGATCAAGAAAAGTCTTCGGGCCAATAAACACTTCTTTCCCTATATTAGCTTCGAAATCCCACTGCAGATGAAGAGAAGAGTGGATACCTAGAATTCATATGTTTTGTGTTGAGAAACAAAAATAGCCGGTGAATGATTCTCTGTACTGATTTAAAGATGTGTCACAATTGCCCCGACCATGTGTTACAATCGCCCCGTGTTACGGGGCAATTGTAACACTTTACCGCTGGTTTTAAAACTTTCACGATGACACGAAAGTTGGTTCTACATGAATGAAACTTAGTTCTATCTCATTCCAACAGATGCAAGTATAACATTATCTACCCCCAAGAACGCCATTGACCATTATTTAGACGTTATGGTTGATTTTCCAAAAGTGTTACAATTGTCCCTGGTCTCCCCTACTAATCAAACGCTGTGATGATGGCCACATGGAAACCAGTGTTTATAGGAAGAAAACAAACACTGATCTGTATATCAATTGGAAATCGCACGCGCCTGTGCAGTGGAAATCAAGCACCTTAAAGGGACTTGTAAAACGAGCAATTCTTATCTCATCCACCAAAGAAACAATGGAACAATAACTTGAGCATCTGAAGCATGTTTTCTGCAAAATCAATGATTATCCACGAAAATTTGTTGAAAAAATTGTCATAGATGAAATGAGAAAAGAGGACAACAGGAGAAACAACGTTGAGAACAACATCCACAATGATAAGATCATCGAAGAAGGCAGCTCAAAGTCAGATAACCGTGTGCAACTCACGTTACCATACGCCGGTATGAAAGGCGTAAATATCCTTGCTAAAATGAAAAGGACCCTAAAACACTACCTGAAATGGGAGACGAAACCTTTTGTCGCTTACAAAAGTAGAAAACTAAGCACGCAGTTCAAAGTAAAAGACCACACAGAATTCGAACATAAAAGTAATGTGGTATATTTGTGCAAATGTCCTGAAAAAGATTGTCAAGAACAATACATTGGAGAAACGAAAAGAAGAATAAGTGAACGAATCATTGATCATAATAGACGAGATAGATTCTCGCACGTCCTACATCACTCTAGGGACAGCAAACATCCACATGTTTGGACAAAGGATTTCAAAATATTAGGTTCAAATTATAGCTCGACGACCAAACGAAAAATCAGTGAATCGCTATTCATTAGTGAATACGTGCCTACAATGAATACACAAGAGACATCATACCCATTGAAACTGTTTAATTAGCCAGGAACTTTCACTTTGATTTGAAAATTTGTAAGTTTAGATTCTAACTGATCTATGTAAACCCTTAGGGATGTACATTCTCAATTGTTTGTAATATAGATTTTAGATGTTTACGCTGTACTCATTCACCTGATGATGCCGTATGGATATACAGCGAAATATTGTAAATTCTATCAATGGATATTGAAACATGAAGCTTCTCGTAATACTTTTTCTTATCAAATTCTACGCCCGTTGTAACATTTTCAACCTAATCCAATACCAATCATAAGATCCAAAATTTTCTGATTTTCCACTCTCTGGCCTATCACCCTGTGGTCCTTGTCATAATCTTTCATAATCTTTTTAGAAGGCCTAGGCAGTATCTCTGATCAGACTCTCAATGTATCATTTGAGGCGAATCCTATATTCCATTTTGCCCCTTCATCACCTTCCACGAAGATGTAACAAATGACAATGAAACTTACCATTTTATGATACAGTGTCGTTCATCAACAGCAACGCATATAATTGGCTTGCTATCACTAGCTACCAGATCTTTACAGGCCTAATCAAATAGAAGCATCACAAATTGTTGTGGAAGAAATCGAATCAGCCTGATCTATGGCTGTGCTATGGTTGAACCCGTGCATCAATCTGAAAAGTTTGATATTCTCTCAGCTCAGCTTTGTGGAAGATGACTCTTTTATGATCTCTGTGTCCTTCATTTGCGGCGGAAAATTGATGTTATTGCTTGCTGTGGCGGCCAATTTGGAATGAAAATGTGAAGTGAGGTGATTTGGCCCCTCCCCCCTGTATACTGAAATCCTTTGTTCAACGAATGGCTGCTTCTCATTGGCTCGCTCTGCTTGTCAAAGGATGCCGAGCGGACCAAAATCGGTCCGCTGAACTCATTAATATTCATGAGCCTCCAGCTTAGACAAGTCTATTCAAGTCTATTCAGTTTCGTTCTCATTTCTCCTTCGCAGCATCACCTTAGTAGCTTACGCCCCCGCAGGAGAAATGATATTCTTTTATTGCTGATGGTCCACTGAATAGACTTGGAGCAAGTCTAAACTTGCATAGAAGCTGCGACGAAACTGGCCGCCATTAGAAACCAAAGGGTTTAGTCATGTGCGCGGGTTGCCCCGTACTCGCCGATTGTGTACAAAAAATGTGTACAGCGCCTTTAAGTATTGAGTTAGGTTTTACTAATCCTGGCTCGAGAAAGAGTACCCTGTGAGCGAAATCCTAAAATGACTCATATCTCACAGAGTGCTCTAAAATCACATTCTCACTTTCTTTTATCTGGTTAAATGTGATAAAATACCTATTTGACCAAAGTCTCATGCAAATTCATTACGTTTAGCTCATCTAGTGCCCATTTTTGTGATTTTTGGACGTTCAAAATGGCGGATTTTCTGCCAGTCAATAAAAAACATGTATATAAATTAACATCTATTGTCTCTCGACGACTTTGGCGAACAAATTTACGCGACGTGATTCATTGTTCACCTTCAGAAAGTTAGAAGGAATTTCTTTCCACATTTATTATTTGCAATTTTACGCCACTGCTATTTCGGTAAAAAGAACTGTCTCCATCCTGAATAACAATACTTTTTCTTTTGTAATCTGATACAATACATGCCTTGTTTAAATTTTTCGTAGATTGAGTATGCTTGCTACACTTTGAGAGTTCACACATGGAAGAATATGAGAATATGAATGTAATCGAAGGCCTATTTTTCAACATTGCGTAATAATAGAAATGAAAGCTCGATTTCAACCAAATACCTTTTTAACTAAGTTCGCCTTTTTTCTGTGCAATGAGATTTTAAAGAAACGAATTTGCAACGCAATTGCATCAATAAGAACTGGCAAACGCCAGACGTATTTTGTCATAACTAGTCAAGGTTGAAAAGAATGTTATTGTGTCTCGTTAAATTGAAGACACTGATTTTTGGCTAGACTAGTGATTTTCGGGAGACATCACGGATCCAAAAACATTTGACAATCTTAAATCTAAGCTCAAGCCTCATTGACAGAAAGTATTTAGGAATTTGCGCATTGGTTAGAAAACAGATTGCTTTTGAAACAGGTGATACATCTCTTTTGGCTCATCCGGTATGTGTATAAAAATTCAATAAAGATTTGATAAGCTACCTGCGGTGTAGTGACTAAGACTGCTCCATCAACAGCAGCAGATTTCAAATATTGAACTATTGATAAATGTTCGTCTGATGTACCAGGAGGTGTGTCAATCAACAAGTAGTCTATCTCACCCCAATGAACATCTGCTAAAAATTGCTTTATCAATCCTGCAAATAAAGGGAAAGAAAGTATGTACGCCATTTAGAAATGATCGAGCCTTTGAAACTTTAAAATAATGTTACTGGTACATATGAATTGTTACGACCGGTGGATATCTTTTAATCATTGTTAAAGAAAATGCAGAGGGACACAAATTTTATTCTGAAAATCAAGTTTTACCTTCACTCTTTGTCACTAAGAAATATTACCCTATGATATCGCAAAGTTACGTGCAAAGATAAGTACGCTTATCTCCTTTGAGAACAGCTTGAAGTTGCGAGGATGAGGTGCAAGTAGGTGTCTGCTCCACTTCGGTAATGGGCTTTTGAAGGACCTTCCAGGAATTAATCTTAAAATAAAATTTCTGTAAATTTCTGCTGCACTTGCATGCTAAAAATTATGGGATCCAGTATCAACGAATAATTATTTTTAAGTAAATCCAGCCAGCCAAAAGCGTTGAAGATGGCAATGGAAACAATTTCAAAGGATCTTTCCACGCATATGCCCTCAGTGGTGACATGGCAAATAGAGTTCTCCAAGTTTATTGGCTCATGGAATAAGAAGACGTAATTTATACTTATTAACCATACGATAATTCTATTCATTAAACTAGAAATATTATAACTATAAAAAGGAGAAAGAAAAGTTGAAAGTTGGGGCGAAGAAAAATTAAGGGACGGGGGGCTAAGAAAAGGAAGTCTGAGAAAGAGGTTTCAGATTCAAAGATCTGTGGAAACATAGCGTTCATTTGATTTAACCGCTGACCCAGGGGCCTGCAGAAAGTTTGAGACTCGTATGCATGAGCGCACACAGACTACTGTTTGCATCAAGGAGCGCCGAAGGCGCGGGAGGCGAAACGGCTAATGTTTTGAAAATTGATGTTCGATGCGCAGATCGAAAACGAGGTCGATCGCTATCAAGGCAAAATGCCGGCGGGAAGATGGAAAGCTGTGGGGGAAAGCGAAAATGGTTAGGCAAGATAATTCAACATTTCCTCCAAGGTTTGTTATTAACCCGATGAAGTTGCTGGCCAGGGATCTTCAAATTGATGTTCAAAAAGACGCGTCTGGTATAGGTGAAACGAGATAAGCAGATGACACCATCTTCACTTTTGAAAGACAGCGAATTTGCTTCATCTTTCCAGCAAAGCTATCTTCATGCAAGAGATTCAGAAAAGGGCCTATTATTGGCTTTGAGCTTTTTTGCAGTTGGACTTGCACTCAAGAACCATACACAAACGACTGTGTTGCTCAGTGTGTAGGCTGCTGCTTTGGATGCTATGCAAGCCATCATGTAGCTTCTAATGAATTAATGCGGGCACTATTATGGTGGGTGTTATGCTGGCAAGCTTTCTTTTAAATGCTAAACGGCGAAGTTCAATAACTGCAACTGCAAGAAACATGCATTCTTCCGACGTACAATACTGGAATGGAACCTCTTACCCATAACTGTAATCACAAGTCAAAGTATTGACTGTTTTAGAAATAGAGTAAGCGATTAGTAGTGTGCCACGTTCCCATCAATTTAGATGGATAGGGATTTTATTTTAGGAAACTCTGAAAAAAGAACTCTTTTAAAAACTGTTTAGATAATTCTGCATATTTCTTTTTTAGCTTTGACATCCAGGGTGGAAAGTATGTAATACGTGCAAACTCTCGTGCTCAGTTTGAAGCTTATGTGCACTTCCTCCTGCATATTGGGCAGCTTGAAGCAAGTAGATGATTTGCCCTAATCCAATACCGATCATAAGATCCCAAAATTTTGCAAAGTATTAGCTGACTTCCACTCTGGCCTGTCACCCTGTCATAATCTTCTTTTTAGAAGGCAGGCAGTATCTGGTTGTAGATGCAAAATGATTAAAGCAAAATTCTAGTGCAGTAGATCAGGCTCACGTGTCAATGCCACATGAGATACCAATACCAGTTTTATGCATTTAACTTATTCCTGCCTGTGAAAATTGCAAATCAGTCAGCCAAAAATAGCAGATCAAGTTTTGACAATATGAATACACAGTAAGAGCAAGTTAAAAACTGGAAATTACTGCATGAGTGATGAGTTTCAATTTGCAACTATAATTTGAAACAAGCAAAGAGTGTTTTTAACTGTTTAGATTGCACGAAAGAAGTTTCCAAAATAATGTTTCAAGAAGTTTTTTGCCATTGCTTATTTATCCAAGAGTTTAGTTTCTTATGAGGGGTTTCCTTAAAGGAATAACCCCAGGGGATACTCCCATTGAGGCTAAACAGGGGGCTCCAGTCGGTTTTACCATCTGTCAAACCAACACATACTGCCAATTTGAAGATCCCTGGCCAGTTATAAGATTTCAACTCAATACAGTTCTCCACATGGCAATATGGTCATTGCAGCAATAATCATCAATGAATTTTTTTGCTTTGTTCCAATAGTCTTTACAATAATGAATAATTATAAAAAACTGCAGAAAACTTTTATTAATAGATGCTACCAAATGACCCAATTTTAGGTCCATGAACTACCATTTTAGTACAGTTCCTGCAAAAAGATACTACCATTTAATGGTATTTTTCAAAAATTTTTCTTTGGCCCTCTTCTACCATGTTTTGACACCCCTGTTAGGCCACAATGGGAGTACCCCTGTGTGAGTGCATGTGCCCTATTTTCGGCATTTGAGCACATTTTAAATAAAGTACATACTCTCAAGTACCAAATAAATGGAGGGGTGTGACTAATCAGGGGTTTGCTTTCATGATAATCAGGGGGTTGGAACAATTGGAGGGGGAGGAGGAGGTTTGAAAATAGTTATTTTATCAGTTAAACCATGTCTTTTTATACTTTGTATTAAACAGCTTGAAAATTGTGTTCACTATATAGGAAATTTTTTGATTTATTGTCATATAGTCTGTCTTAAATTACTGTAGTTGTCACCTGAGATTTGCATTAATGCCAAATTGCTTTCCAAAGCATTTCTATTATTTGTTATTCGAATATTCATGGGCATTTGCAGGCAACATCTATTTTGAGACAGTTTATAGATTATCTGTTTCTATGCATTACATGCCTTGCACATATCGACATGTTTTACTGCCTAAGAATTCTCAACAAATTCAAAAACAAATTAGTGTCTTCGAATTCTTTTCTCAAAAAAATTACAGTCTTTCACAATCACTCAGGAATTTGTTTCATAATGTGACCTGAGGTCTTGAAAATTCTTAAGGATTCTTGTCATGTATATGTGCACACGGTCTGCATTGTAAAATGGAATTCACACTAATTTTTATTGGAAGAAGCAACGTATCAAAATAGACTGTAGCACCATCATCACTCAAGAACCATGAGGTTTTTGAAATGAAAATTGCATTGCCAGCCCAAATGATACCAAAACAAGATTTGTATTTATATATAATGATTTGGAGTTCTGGTAATTCTTACAGCCAATCTTGACAATCTAAGCAGGTGAACAGAAAAAGAAACATCCAATGTGCATATTTTCAAACTGATTTGACATTGTAGCACACAAACAGTTTTTTTAATCATATTTGCTCAGTATTAGAATTTCTTCATTTTTGACAATCTGAAAGTCAAGTTTGTTTCATAAGCAGTTTCTTTTCAACAAAATATGTGCACGCCACCAATTCTTGCAAGCATACGCCAGGCAGCTGGAAAGAAAAGATGCAATATAATAACTGTGTAATGGCTGAGTTTCTAAGTTGCACTTTAAGTAACTGTCTGAGCTATACAGACCTCATTGATATGCAAGCACACAAACATAATACCTGTGCGAAAATACAAGGCCATGTAATAGCCATGTACAAGCCTTATGGCCTTGTAACCTTGGTTTAGCCTGGAATAGCCTTGCTGTAACCTTGTAAATGGCTTGAAAAATGCTAATTAGCCTTGTAGAAGCCTTGTGGAAACCTTGTGTTAGGCTGGTTGCAGCTTGGAATCTTACTGATAGCCTTGTAATTTTCTTCCAAGGCTAGTACAAGGTCATAACAAGGTCATAATCTTCTCTACAAGGCTAAAACTTGGCCTGTACAAGGCAAACTTTAGCCTTGTATTTTTGTACAGGTATCGCCATGCATTAGTTGCTGCATGCTGGCATTTTTACTGGATTCAGATTGAATTAATTGCAGGCACAGTTTTCCAACCACTTGCTCACAGAAACAGTTTATCCTTAAGAATGCCTGGGGCTATA
Organism: Aurelia coerulea; assembly: GCA_039566865.1. Classification (NCBI taxonomy): domain Eukaryota; kingdom Metazoa; phylum Cnidaria; class Scyphozoa; order Semaeostomeae; family Ulmaridae; genus Aurelia; species Aurelia coerulea. The sequence continues at coordinate 9,978,725 of CM076955.1, read as the reverse complement.
TAGACATGCCAAAAACTGTTCTGAAATATTCCGATTAGAAAAGTGAAAACAAGTTTTACTTTGTTGTTATGTCAATTTGAGATCAGTAACAGATCCTGTTAGGTCAGACAAGGAAGCTGGATCAGCAAAAGGAAAAAAAATCATCCTCCTTGAAGCCAAAACAACCTGTTATTTTTTACTACTGAAGCCTAACTTGTAAATGGAGCATAATCTCAGTCAACAAAATAATGGACAACAGCTCTCATTTTACGTGCAGCTTCGACGTCTTTCAATAATGGGCAGGCTACCGGTCAAAACACTCACTGGTCGAGATCCTATCGAATTGGAATCGAACATGAACGAATTTCACAATTCAACCCCTCTCTCCATATCGAGCGATATCTCCAATATGTTATAATATGTTACTTAGCTTTTTACAGAAGTACTTCCTTATTAGTTGCACTCACTGAAACTGGTGAAAGCGGCAACTTGGCTGATTTCTATTTTGAGAAAATTGGATGCCGCCGCGTTGAAGTTCTGACCACCCGATGGACTAGGCCCACTGCAACAGCAAAAAAATGCACCCTTTTCGGGTAAAGTGTATTCTGATCGTACTGATATTACATAAAAACAAGGATATGTCAATCAGGAAGAGTTATAACATAAAAAACTGAACTTACCAAGTACCTTTCTCCAGATTTTGGCTCCCTTTCCAGTTCAGCTTTTGCCATTCAACCAGCTCGTTCAATTCGGAAAAATTTGAAACTCAAGCACAGCCTCGATCGTATGCGCATCCTACATCATTCGCACAAGTCACTGTGCGTTTCCCCTCCCGCGCCTTCGGCGCTCCCTGGTTTGCATTTTCGTGATTTCCGCCTTCACTGGTTGGTTTTCAAAGATTCACCCGAAAGAAAAGGATGCCAATGAAGATTTAATGACAAGCAAACCACTTCGAGATCAAGATTAATCATTTAGAAGCGACGCTACATGACTACAGCAAGTACGTTATTTTTCTTTCAACTCTCAAACAATGTCTTGTTATATTTACTCATCATCAATTAGACATGATGTCCAGGTCTTCCAGGTGAGACAGTGCAATCAGTCTGGAAAAATACATTTTTGAAGGGGATCGTCTGGCTCATACTGAAAGAACTTTTTACAGTAACTAGACAATAAATCGCACAATGCAACTGCGAAAACCGCTTTTCAAAAACTCTGCTTTTATAAATATGGCGATATCTTAAAAACTCTGAAAGATGGGCATAAAGGGGGGAAATGGCTTCGAAGAGGAACATAAAATTCAGTCTGGCTCATACCAAGGGCCTTAGGAAAACATTATAGTCGTCCCATTGCAGTTAATTTCTAATGTTTGGTTTGAAGAACTTACCTTTATTCTCGTTGGTGGTTTCTTCTTTTCATAAACTTCTTGATTTTGCTTTCTGAACGACATCTATCACATGTTTTCTCAAGTAGAAATGAAATGTTTGATCGTGTCACCGTCGTCTATGGCGGCCATTTGCAATGCACATAACGAAAGTGAGGTTGTTCTCAGCCTCGTGAAATATTGAATGGGTCTGTCATGCCATGTCTCTAATCAAATTAGGAAGCTATAAGCGTGTCATGTGACGGTTCATGGCACGTTACCTTAATTCGGTTTGAAAAGCCCGCACAACAATACAGCAAGCAATCAAAATTGAGAGGTGTCAGGACACGCTTCTATATATGGTAGTGGCTGGGTTACAAGCCTTGGTAGACGAAGAAACAATAAGAAACGGCGCATGTCACATCCATCCTCCTTTCAACGCTGGCCAGAGATTAAACTCACTTTCGTTTAGTTCTCCAAATTAAAAATGGCGTTGATGAAACAGTACATGCAGAGCAAGCAGTTTATTTCAACTTGAGAAAAGATGGGATATATGTCGTTTAGAAAGCAAAACCAAGAAATCTATGAAAGAAGAAACCACCAAGGACAACATGGGTAAGTTTTTCAAGCCTAACATTAGAAATTAACTGCAACTGGACGACTATAATGTCGCCCTAAGACCCTTGCTCATGCTGAAAGAATTTCTTACAGTAAATAGACCGCAAATTGAAAAACGCAGCTGTGAAGTAGAGTTCCTAGTGTCGTGATTTTGGCCCCCGCTAGACTTCTCTGCCTAAATTGATTTTTTTGCATAAATCCTTTCTTTGACCTCTGTTCTATACAATAAAAGTGGGTGCCATTTCTTTCATCAACTGAAAGGATTACTTTAGGGGGCTGGAAAACAACAGCTCAGCATGCGATCCTCTGCGGAGGAGCGAATCCTCGATAATATTCCTTCACTGTAAATTTATAGGGTTTCTTGAGATGAAAATTATTATGTAGACTATGATCTGCATATTATACTTTACTTTCATGATTAAAACCCCAAACATGTCCATTTTGTTATGGTAGAGTTTGTAAAGCAACCGTCGCGCATGATCTATAGAAGTATGCAAAGCATGTAACGCTGCATGTTGCCCAAATGAATGAAGTAAAGCAGAGGGGTCCAGAGACATGGAAAGCCTTAGAGAGTGGGGACTTTACAGTTGCAAAGACTGGAATTCCATTCAGGCTCGTTTGGGGATCACGCACTAGGGCAGAAAATTCAACAGCTCAAAGCAGTAGGAGGAATAACTAAAACCATTCAGAATAAAGAAGCACTTGAGCGATATTTCTTCTTTGCCCTGGATCAAGGCCAACAGAGAAGTTTGAGTATTCGTTCAGTTACAAACAGAATTAATCCAATTCGAAGAAACAGTACCAGCGAACAGGTTTCATGGCCAAGAGAACTATCAAACACAAGATCCTTTTGGATGATTACAAAGTTCGTCCTGAGCTAAGCAAGCATAAGGAAATCTGAATATTGATTTCTTCATAACCCCAAATGATCGTTGATGCTGTTTTTAGCTATATTCAGAGAGATGAGTGTTGCTGCTAAAGTTACCTTCGATAGAACATCAAGCGCCTTGTATGAGGACAAGAGTCGCCTGAAAGGCAATATTTTGACTTTTATGTCAAGTCTATAGGGGTTGTTAGTACCACTTGCGGGAATAACTATGATGGTGATTTTTATAAAGTTGAACATGTTACAAAACAAAATTGGCATGACAGACATTTCGAAATTGGGGGAATGTGCTTTTTCGGGGGGGGGGGGGGTCATTCAAAGGGTACTTTTTGGCTGAAATTTATGTGAAATGCACAGTTCGCGCCTTGTCAATCCGTTCGTAGGCCCCGGAAAATGATGTGTCAAATATGATAACAGCATAAAACGTGGCAGTATTGTAGAGCATTGAGCGGTGAACAATTTGAGATATGACAAAAATTGCGAAAATACCTGGTTGCCATGGCAGCAGGTATTCAATGTGTACCTGTGAAACAGAATCTTCAAGTGGCGTGAATTTCGATGCTTCGATGACACGTTGCAGAATAGTAAATAACTGAACGAATAAAATTTATAATGTGGTAAAGTTTATATCATGCAACCGTGGTGGTCAGACGTGTCTTGCAACGCTCCGCAATGTTTTAAATTTACTTCAAAAGTAATATGGGTTAGAAGTTTAAGTTTGAAGGTTTCTGAATGGAGAATTTGATGTAATTGCTCAAGAGTGCACTTCATCATTCTATATCAAACAAAATCAACATCAGTGAATTAAATGAGTCAGAGTTCTAAGGCAAATACAAGGCGTCAGGCAGGCATGGATGAGATTCGCGACGACCTGAAGGATCTTGTTGATGCTGCGTTGGTTCCCATCAAAACTGAACTGGGCAACCTACCTGACAAACAGTTCCTTGATAATCTCATAAATACACTATCAAAAACTTTGACGAACAAATTCGATGCTAAATTGCAACTACAGGAAGAGAGAATTAAGGCCTTCGAAGATCGCTTGGCGATCCAAGAAAGCAACATGGTAGTCCTCCAAAATCTAGAGGCGAGAGTAGATGGGAAGTTGGAAAAAATAGAAGAGCTCGAGGAAAAGGTTGACAATGGCGAGCAGTACAGCCGCAGACTGTGCTTAAGGATGTATAACATCGACTTGGCACCGGCTGGAATAAAAGAATATTGTATGAAGAAAGTAAAACAAGTTCCGAGAGAATTGGATTGCGGAGTCAAAATCGATGCTGTAGACCGAGCACACAGGATTTGGCCGCGAGAAACCGTTGAAGGCAAAGAAAGACAACAAATGATTGTAAGATTTAAAATTGTCAACGAGCGCACAGCCGTTTATCGTACCAGGCAGACGGCTGCAGTCACTAAAACAAGGATTGACCTAACACGAAGAAGACTGAGCATCGTTAGAGAGGCGAAGACCTTGGCAGAGGATCGAAAGGACGTGATTGACTATGTTTTTGCTGATATAAACTGCAGCCTTGCCGCTAAATTAAAGTATGATTCCTTTATCTTTTTCAATTCTATCAAAAGTTTACAGGATAAATTAGACAAACTGTAAGTTTTTCAAACTATTCATTTTTCATTGGGATTTTTATCCATTTTTCTTTTTAGATTCTGGCAAGGGCGTATCACTCCTCCAAAAATGCGTACGAGGAATTTTAGGGCTCTTTTTTAGGGATCTTTCTTGAAATGAAAAATTATTGACATCTATCCATTCATTTATTTTACTTCTTTTATTTTTTTTATTTGTTCATGCATTCGTTTCATAACATATTTTCATTTTTCCCAAAGGCGTACGGTGCTTTTCGAGGAGCGATTCGCCCTTTAACATATGGGAGCTATGGAACTGTTTTTTCTCTTGACTAAAACTACTTGCAAAGCTCTAGACTTGCGAAACTGATTGTGCGTATTCGTTATTTTTCTTCACAGCCAAAGCCCTGAAAGTCATTATACATCATTAAATCTTTGATTTATTATGTTAATTTGAAACTGAAAAAGATCCAGATACTGCTCTAAATTTGTCAACTTTTGAGGAGTTTTGGAGATACTTGAACACACAAAATAAGACCTTCGAAGCAATGTATTTATTCTCCATGTGCATACGTTTCAGCCATTACTGAGATCTTTACTATAGCAAGCCACAGTGAGGTCAGTGAGGTCAAATTCAAAACTTTGTATTTCTCCAAATTTTGAAATGATTTGTAGCGACGATGATTAACTGTGTATTACAGTATTGGGAACAGGTCTGTGAAGAAATTTTTTGAAAATCTTCATGCTCCTACTGTCGATTTATATTTTGGCAAAGGGTGGTAAAATCGTCCAAAAGCGGCCAAAATCCAAAAAGTGGCCTAAAATCTGACATTTCAAATTTCCCGGTTGGATGTCGGTTCCATTTGATTGGTTTAGGGCGTGTCACGTGTCAATTTTGTCAGCCAGTAAGGATTTAGTGCCTATCTTCGTTGCCACTGGTATTGGAAAGAACTTCAAGCATTACAGCATCAATAGGCTCTGTTGCAAACTAAAGAGGCCAAAATGCGAAGCTTTGCCCTTCTATGCATTTTCAGGATGCGATACACAATCAGAGATCTAGAATGAAAAAACAAAGGTAGCATGGCAACCATGGAAGCCTTTCGCCCCCGTTACTCAAGCCTCTTTGCATGTGGTAAACTGGTAATTTAATTTAATCCAAGCTGACTCTCAGGTTACCGGGGAAATCCCCCCCCCCCGCATTCTGCTCTTACTAGAAACTGCGTGACTGAATGTGAATGAGTTCAAACAGGATCTGTTTTCATAGAAGGTACCTTCAATTGAAAGTCTTTAACCACCTCAGGTTGACATCTTTTAGAATTGACATTAATCAACGAAAATGATGCATAGTCACAGGAAAGAAATATCCGGCTTTCATGATGTGCTACCATAAAAAAACAAACTGAATGTCATAGGCTCAGGAACCAGGAGGTTAGGGGGATTGGTTACTTTGGGCTTTGGGTATGTGTTCCAAAAGATGTAATGCTAAACATAAATTATCGTTTCATTTCAGGATGTGCCCCTTTTTGAGAATGAGAAAGGCAGTTTTATAGAATATGATACACATCACCTGTAAATACAGCCAGTTAGTATAAATACAGCTTATGCAAAATTTGTTGTAGAAAAAAGCCTATATCCAGTTAATTAGACTCGATTGCAGTATGTTACTTCAGAATAGTTTCAACTGTGTGATTGTCTCTCAATCGTTGTTGTTCCGAAATGAAGCAGTCTTTCTTCAGTTTCATTAGCCTCTAACTACTCCGTACAAATCTGGTCATCAAGCTGTTGCTGAACTTGACGAACACCATCCCACACCATCAAACTATCAGTCACGTTACGATTTAGACGAGACAACATGTCAGCGTTTTTTTATCAGGGCTACCAGAGGCAAGCAAAGCATGGAGAGAATTGCTCAAATGTGGTTGTAGGGCCCCTTCCTGTTTGCTTGCAAAGATGTAATGTCAACTTGCAGGTATGTCATGTGCAGGTCTGTGCCGATGTAATGCAACATGTTAAAAAAGTTTAGATTACTATACCGACAAGACTTGAGGTTTATTTTTTACTGTAGAAAATGATGCTGCGGACAATTTTCATTTGATGCTTTAGCTTCAGCATGTTTTAATGTTTGGAAGAGTTATTACGTTCTAAATTTGAGACGAGGTTTGTGTTACGCTGGTTACGTTTCAAATTTAGTGACTCAAGTTATGCGTTTACCCCCGGTTTTGAGAAATGTTGAATGTATTTGGTTAGGGACTGAAAAGGTTCACAGATAGTTCATTTACAAAGATTAATGATTAATCTAAACTCTCTCAACTGGTGAAATCAGACTTAAAATACCCCAAAAAGGATTTCTGGAAATTTGCTTATAACGTCATAAGACTTTTGAATGTAGGCTACCCACTAGAATCGATAGAAAGCGGCACTCCTTCTGGAAATGTTCTCCATACCCCTAGGTATCACCTTGGAAAGTTTGGTGCTTTGTTCCACCCTGTCACGATTTTCACCCTAAGCGACTTCACAATTTCAGAATGGAGTCGCCGATTTCAGTCAGGTAAATTTTATAGTAGATTTGAACATTTCTTGAACAAGGACCCTTATTTTTCCTCGTGTACATAAATGACTTCACTGAAGATTTAAGGTGCAATGCTAAACTTTTTGCTGATGATACGTCGTTGTTCACAGTAGTTGAAGAATCCAATGTTGCGGCAAGTGACATGAATCATGATTTAGAACTGATAAATCAATGGGCTCATAACTGGAGAAGGTCTTTTAATCCTGATCCGCAAAAACAAGCTGTTGAAGTAATATTTTCAAGGGAAAACATGAAATTGATCATCCAATCGTCCTCTTTAACAACACACCTGTGAAGAAAGTAATAGAACATAAACATTTGGAGATTGTCCTCGATTCTAAGTTGTCTTTTCAAACTCAGATCAAAACAGCTATCTCTAAAACAAGGAAAGGTATTGGTATGCTGAAATATCTCTCCAGGTATCTGCCCAGACATACCCTTAATGAATTGTATAAGTTATATGTTCGTCCACATCTAGACTACGGGGATGTTATCTACCATACTCCGACAAAATTATGCAAATTTAGACACAATGAAATTTTGACAAATTTAATGGAAAAGCTAGAGTCCGTCCAGTACTCTGCTGCCTTGGCTGTAACAGGGACATGGAGAGGAACTTCACGAGAGAAACTGTACGCAGATCTTGGCTGGGAATCGCTAAATTCTCGTAGGTGGAGCAGACGTCTCACTCTGCTCTACAAAATTTTAAATAATCTCACCCCTTCATATATGACGGACCCAATCCCCCCACTTCAGCAGTCGCATTACTCTCTTCGCAATCAGGATGTCATTGGGCGAATAAGGGCAAGAACAGACAAATTGAAATCTAGCTTTTTTCCTCACTGTTTGTATGAATGGAATGATCGTGAACCAGAACTGATACTAGCACCATCTGTCGCTGTTTTTAAGAAAAAACTTCTGTCAGTTATCCACCCCCCTGCAAAATCGGTCTTTGTGATTCACGACCCATTAGGTTTATCCCAGCTTACCCAACTTAGAGTGGGTCTCAGCAAATTGAACTTTCACAAATGCAGGCATAATTTTAAGGATACTGTAAACCCAATGTGCCCTACGAATGATGGTTTAGAGGATACGGAACAATTTTTGTTGGTTTGCCCTTCCTTTGGGTTCCAACGACAAAACCTTCTTGCTGGAATACTTCCATTATTACGACCATTTGGATATGATAATCTCTCAAATGAGATCCTAACGCAGCTCCTATTGTATGGTGATAAAAACCTCCCCAATGATGTTAACAGGAACATACTCGAGCTAACATCAAAATTTATCAAAGAAACTGCTCGATTAGATTGAGCTCATTTTAAACCTTGTCACAAGCCACACAACCAAGAACGCTCGTTTTCTTAGCAAAAATATTATTATTTTTTGTTGTCTTTTGTTTTTGTTTGTTTGTTTGTTTTTCCTTAAGTTTTTTTTCTGTTCTTTTTTGCATTGTTCCTAGTTAAGTCTAATTTATACAAATGTACTTTTTCAATTTTTTTTAAGGCCTCGGGGTTGACATTTTATTTGCTCCTCTTGGTATAGTACTCGTAGTGTTGTAAATTAGGTTAAGTAATGTAGGTAGTAACTTGTTATGTAAATTTTTAGATGGTATATAAAAAAAAACATTTCTACCATTAAACTATGATATGATATGATATGATATGATATGATATGATATGATATGATATGATATGATATGATATGATATGATATGATATGATATGATATGATATGATATGATATGATATGATATGATATGATATATGATATGAATAAATATTTATGCACGAAATATAAACCCTTCAGCATCTAATAATACATATATACAATCTTATAAAACAAACAAACAAACAAACAAAAATAATTTCAAAGACAATGTAGTATCTAAATTGTTAGTATTGCTGTTCTTCCAGGGGATCATGTTTTGAAGTTAACGTTTTTGATCAGCCAGTAAGTGTGCTTTCAATTGTTTTTTAAAGCAACCGAGAAAGCCCTTTTTGCATGTTCTGTATCTAGTCTTGGGATCTGAAGATCATGGCAGTTTCTTGTTACATAGCTTGAGTGCATTGATCTTAGCTCAAATTTATCCCAAAGGCTTTCGGGGCTTAGCTTATTCGTAATCTTATAGGTAATAACTGACCGATCAAAAGAAATAAGATTATTGACGTTCAGCCAATCACAGGACCAGTTGTCATTTAATCTGGCACTTTCAATTATCGACTGGGCTCTATTTTTTAATCGTTGGAGAGTTTCGAGTTTTCTTGTTGGAAGACTGCCCCAAATTACACCTGCGTAGCGAAGGTGACTTTCAACAATGACGAATACACACTACATATATTTGCCGATATCATTGTCTTGATATCCAGGGAGCCGTGAACTTTCAAACGGGGACTCTTTTTTCTGACTCACCCGGTAGGATCTAATTAAAATATTCTTGAAACAGATGTGTTTTCGGTGTGCACTTGAAAGCTTCAAGAGAATCCGTTGCCCGTAATGAGTATGGCAGTCTGTTCCAAAGATGAGGAGAGGCACTTGTTAATGAACAATATCCAGCGGTCACTAGCTGTGTCCTTGGCGTTTCGAGAGTCAAGTCATCATCGGCAGATCATGACTTGACTTTTGAAAGAAGTTGTTAATACTTTTAATACTTTTGAAAGAAGCTTTGCTTGCTATATGCTTTCTATAGATTTTCTGAAAAAGAGTTTCTAATACGTTGAAGAATTTCATTTTTGGTCTTAATGCCAACTTGGAAATGGGGTTACGCAGGCGATGCACTAACTAAATCAATCAGAATGTTTTCCCTCGTCGAAACACAGCAGATTCAAAAGAATACAGAATATCTGTCAAAAAGGTCTTCTTACCGTTCTTTTTCGGTCCTCTCCATATCACAGCGTCATCAGGCCCACTCAATAGAAAGCCAATCGACATCACTGATAAATTTTCACTCACAAACTATAAATCATGGAAAAGGCATCAATCTAATATATACAGAAAACACCCCGATCATAGGTAAATATCTTCAAAAATCAAAATCTTGAGTTTATCCTTTACATTTTCATCCTTGCATTTTGTTAGCAAATGGGATTTCATTTTCATTTCGAATATTTAAGGAGGGTAGCCCTTCAGCAATGCTGATTTTCAAGGGGCACTCCATTACAAAACTTACAAAAATCAAATACTATTATAACTTAAAGTGCACATCCAGCGCAAAACTTTTATTTCATTTTCTGATAGAACTATTAAAGTAATGCTATTCTGCCAAAAAAAATTTTGCAAATCATTTTCGAAACCACTTTTACAACGGATTTTGTGCAGCGTGGTCGGTTCCATGACCGCGCTCCTGAGTCCTGGGTACTAGTGACGCCTACCCAGGAACACAAATATTGACTTTCAGCAAACTTTCAATGTGAACACAGGATAACAGTACTTCCACGAGACCGAAGATTGGACTTGCTCGGCTGTTTTATCGAGAAGAAAACCTAATAACGATGGTACTTAGTATCCTTATCAACAGCAAATAGTTTGCAAAGCAGATGGACGTTAACAGAATTGACATGAAGTCAAAAGAAGGCAAGAAACCTTGACGGCAAGCCGAGCTGCGGGACAGTTTGATAACGGGTCTATCTTTCTGCAGACCGTCGTTCGCCATCATTTGTGATTGACTGTTGTGACGCAGGGTTGTGACGGAATCTAATCGCAAGCAAAGTAATTCCTTGATTGGCAGTGTATTTGAGGTAATCAGTTTTCAAATATGGTTATTTCATAGTCTCCGGGAAGTATACTTCCAACGGTATTCAATGCCATTTACATCTATTATTGAGCAAATCAAACATCGGAAAAGAAATGGAAGAACACTGGCACGTCTTTAGGTCAAGGCTTCTGACAATGCATATATTGCATGCAGGCTCCAATAACACTTCACCCAGTTTGAAGCAACTTTATCGTTTGCCAAAGAAAGTAATCTACGTATTGGAGTCAAATTTTCAAAGCCGAAATACAATGCTATTAAACTGCAAGTTTGGAGCCTATTATTTGGCATGTAGATAGCACCAGGCTGTTATCGATTTATAAAAACGTATGTTGTTTTTTTAGATTCCTGAGTGGACAATGCCAAGCACATAATGTTGTAGTAGAAGGAATGTACAAATAAAGACAAAGACAAAGATAATGACTTTCACATTCTTCACAATCAAATGAAAAAATATTTGTCTACTTTGAATAACTCAATTATTTGTCTACTTTGGATAACTCAATTATGTGAAACTTGTGTTAATCAAAACATCAAAACCCCCCTGTTTCTGTGAATTGAAGGACAAGACAATTTCTGAAACATTGACCTTATATGTGGCAATCTTTTTCCGAAATGGTTCTAGACACTCGGTAAGTGAGGAAAAGCAAGAATTGGGAAATATGACACATTTTCTCACATACAAGTGTATGAAGCGGGGGCTACAGCCCCCCAATATTTGAAAAATTCGCAAAAACCAACCATAATCAGGCAAAAATTGATCTTGTCACGAGTCGGGCAGAATTTTCATAAACAATATACATTATCTTTTTTATCTGGCAGCCCCCCCCTAAATTTCGTCTTCTTATGTGCTCATGATCTCAGAGGTCAAACAGATCCAGTAATAATCTTCTCTCGATTGTTCCTAAATTTATTTTGAGAATTTAGGAAAATAAGTTCATAAATCTCCATCAACAATTGTTCTGTAGCAATACGATACCTTCCAGACACAGGTGGCAGAGAATGGTTCAGTATTTTTTAAATGGAATTGTTCAGTTTTAAAATTAGTAAAAACAAACCTTTCTTGCCAGTTAAATGTGTCTGATTTCTCTGTGAATCTGATCCACTGCTATTTACTTTAAGTTAGGCCAATATGCGAATGACTGTTTAGTGTTGTTGCGGTTGTCTCAGAAATACTCAGCGTGAAGAGAACATAAGATCCTTTTGGATGATTACAAAGTCCGTCCTGAGCTAAGCAAGCATAAGAAAATCTGAATATTGATTTCTTCATAACCCCAAATGATCGTTGATGCTGTTTTAGCTACAGTCAGAGAGATGAGTGTTGCTGCTAAAGTCACCTTCGTCAACAGAAAATCAAGCGCCTTGTATAAGAACAAGAATCGCCTGAAAAGCAATATTTTGATCTTTATGTCAAACGAGGATATGATACGCAAAAAATCAAAAGTCATTACCCCTTAGCCTGCGTGCAGACTCAACTCCTCGAGGAGTTGAGTCTGCACGCAGGCTATTACCCCTAGTTTGCTTAGTCTCTGCATGAAACTATTGGTGCATCTTTATCAAATTAGATGTCATGTCAGATTTACGATAACGCAAAATTACTTATGTTTATGCAGAACCCTGCAGAACGTTTCTATTCGTGGGCATCTAGTTTGAGACAAGCATTGACGAAAATAACCAATGTGCAGAATCATATGCATGAAGATGTTTTGGTTTATTGTGATCGAGTCCCTTCCCCCAGTCAATGGCGCCATTGTTTGCTGGGATTCTGCACCTTTCCTCACAACTTCACCTGCGATGATTGCATCCGTTGCTGTGTAGGAGGGGGGTCCTTCTACCTTTGGTGATGCTGCGAATGCTAGCCTCTGTGCAGGCTGTCGGTTACATCATCCCCTAAAGTTGACTTATTTGCATAATGAATACTATCAATAAGTGGCTAATGATGCGTTCGTTCTAGAAAACGATTGTTTTAACATAATTAAGCTGCTAATGAAGTCAAGAACGTGCCAATTCTGCGTAAATTTGTTGTTGTGCCAGGGTAAACATCAAGGTGATTTATCCATCTTATGGTGTCAAATCTGTCTAACATGAAATAAGCCGACGTCAAATGTTACTATCGGATCGCGGGAAACTTCTGTCTTGTATGCGCTTTCTGCGCGCTTTCTTTATTTCAGTGCCAATTAGCAGAGATAAAACGTTAATTAATTGTTTTAACGAGCGTGACGGACTTTCTTTTTTTCTGACATCGGAGCCCCTTCTTAGATTACAAAGTACTTTGTAATCAAAACATAAGATCCTTTTGGATGATTACAAAGTCCGTCCTGAGCTGAGCATAATAAAATCTGAATATTGATTTCTTCATAACCCGAAATGATCGTTGATGCTGTTTTTAGGTTTTTAGCTACAGTCAGAGAGATGAGTGTTGCTGCTAAAGTCGCCTTCAATAGAAAATCAAGCGCCTTGTATAAGGACAAGAATCGTTTGAAAAGCAATATTTTGATCTTTATGTCAAACGAGGATGATACCCAAAAAATCAAAAGTCATTACCCCTAGTTTGCTTAGTTCGTGCATGAAACTATTGGCGCATCTGTCTCAAATTAGATGTCATGTGAGATTTACCATAACGCAAAATTACTTATGCAGAACTCTGCAGAACGTTTCTATTCGCGGGCATCTAACTTGAGACAAGCAGTGACGAAGATAACCTCTTTGCAGAATCATATGCATGAAGATGTTTTGGTTCAGTGTGATCATGTGCCTTCCCCCAGTCAATGGCGCCATTGTTTGCTAGGATTCTGCACCTTTCCTCTCAACTTCACCTGCGACGTTTGCATCTGTAGCTGTGTAGAAGGGGGGTCCATCTACCTTTGGTGATGCTGCGAATGCTAGCCTCTGTGCAGGCTGCCGGTTACATCATCCTCTAAAGTTGACTTATTTGCATAATGAATACTATCAATAAGTGGCTAATGATGCGTTCGTTCTAGAAAACGATTGTTTTAACATAATTAAGCTGCTAATGAAGTCAAGAACGTGCCAATTCTGGGTAAATTTGTTGTTGTGCCAGGGTAAACATCATGGTGATTTATCCATCTTATGGTGTCAAATCTGTCTAACATGAAATAAGCCGACGTCAAATTTTGCTATAGGATCGCGGGAAACTTCTGTCTTGTGTGCGCTTTCTGTGCGCTTTCTTTATTTCAGTGCCAATTAGCAGAGGTAAAACGTTAATCAATTGCTTTAACGAGCGTGACTACCTTACTTACTTACTTTCTTTCTTTCTTTCTTTCTGACTTTCTGACTGACCTGGAGCCCCCTCTTAGATTACAAAGGACGTTGTAATCAAAAAGAGAAAGGTCTGTAGGTTCACAAATGGCCTCGCGGCTGGGCACATCTTCTTCGCCTTTTCCCGCTGCTCTTCGGCCACTGGCTGGCTACCAAAGCACATCTGACCAATCCTCAGCAACCCCTTTATCTTCTCATGACCCTCTCATTTCCACTCGCACCACGCAAAAAGTGCTGAGCGAGGAATTGTGAACGCGGGTCTGCTCTATTTGCAATCTCGTAAGCATCGAGGAAGTTCAACGGAGCACGCCTTGTGCATTCTCGCTACTGCGCATGGGCAAATCACTGTCTGGCATGCCTGCGCCTGCGCAAATCAGATTTGATATTGAACCGTTGAACTCCGTTGAACTTCCTCGATGCTTACGAGATTGCAAATAGAGCAGACCCGCGTTCACAATTCCTCGCTCAGCACTTTTTGCGTGGTGCGAGTGGAAATGAGAGGGTCATGAGAAGATAAAGGGGTTGCTGAGGATTGGTCAGATGTGCTTTGGTAGCCAGCCAGTGGCCGAAGAGCAGCGGGAAAAGGCGAAGAAGATGCGCCCAGCCGCGAGGCCATTTGTGAACCTACAGACCTTTCTCTTTTTCTCTTCACGCTGAGTATTTCTGAGACAACCGCAACAACACTAAACAGTCATTCGCATATTGGCCTAACTTAAAGTAAATAGCAGTGGATCATATTCACAGAGAAATCAGACACATTTAACTGGCAAGAAAGGTTTGTTTTTACTAATTTCAAAACTGAACAATTCCATTTTAAAAATACTGAACCATTCTCCGCCACCTGTGTTCCAGAGTGTAGAATTTACTTTGCTAGTTAAAGATGTCATTTACAGCAAAAGGTCCTTTACCGACAATTTTCATCACATTCAACAGGATTGGGCTGTTAGGGGGATGGCTTCAGCTAAAAATGGTACTTTTGCAACAAAAAGTGAAACATATTTTCAACTTTTAAAGAATTGGCCCTACTGGGATAAAGTGGATAATTTTGTGGTAAAATGAGCAAGACAAAAATATGGATAAATTTCATAAAATCTTGAGATACAAGTCTTCTCAAGCTACATCTGTTAGAACCACACTCCTTGAAATATTTAATGTTGATTTAAGTCTACCCTCTGGCAATCATTATTACCCATTGCACCTCAGCCTACCCATTTGGCTTGAGAATGGCCTTAATTTAATTCACATCAACGTAATTTATTACCTTACTTTATTAAGTTGCTTGCCATTTTCCCCTGCAGACCCTAACTGGTAACCATTGGTATTCAGGCAGTTTACACTACTTAATTGTGATCTGACTGAAGAAATTGCCTTTTGTTTTGTCCCAAACGCTATGTATATTATTTTAAAAGGAGTGGTGGTAATGGTGCTAATGGTGGTAGGCTCACAAAATGAATGAATTTGATGATAAATCTAGTGGTCCATTAAGATTGAAGGGGTGTTGAGCTGTTGAGCTGGGTGTGTTGAGGTGTTGAGCTGGGTGTTGAGACGGAGGCACTAGAGCCCAATCCCCCAAAGTGAAAAACTTGAGTAACTAATGAAACGAGTGACGGATAAATACATTACTTTGTAGTCTTAGCAAGTTTGACATGCTGAAAAGCATGGAATATAGAGCCATTATTAAAAGGCCCCCCAAATTATTTTGTGAATTTTACATACCTCCTTTCATGAATGAAATTTTCTGTCCACAAACCTAACAGCATCACCTCGAAAATGATCGCGACTTTAGTCTACCCAAAGTGAGATAAGTCATGTATGGCCCAGAAACTGTTTGATATAGGGGTCCACAGTTATGGGATAAGCTTCCAGTCTTGACTAGACAGTCAATCAGCCTGACTGAGTTAAAGACCAAAATCAAAGCCTGGAAAGGAAATGAGTGCCAATGTCAGTGTAGACTTTGCTGAAACTTTGTACCGTATTTAGGTTTTATTTGATAGTTTTATCAATTCAGTTCTTTGTCATATGAACCAGGTGGCTTCTATTAGCTGTATTTGCAAATGTTCTCGTACATACATGTATAGCTATCGTATACTTTTTATGACAGCATTGTAATAAAGTGATAATAATAGTAATAAAAATAATAATTTTAGGCGGGAGCACTAGAGCCCAATTCCCCAAATAAAAAGCTGGTGTATCTAACAGAACGAGTGACAGCTAAATACGTTACTTGGTAGTCTTACAGTTTTAGCAAGGTTGACGCGCTGAGAATCATAGATATACGGCCAATCCCAAATGTTCCTCGATGCCTTATTTACACTATGGCACTGGTGCATGTTTCCACAAAGCGAAAGTTTCACGTAACTATTGAAATATGCTGCATCTTGTTATACAAAATTCATTATGCAATGGCAGTCTCCAAAAGTTAGTCGCATTGGTTCGTTTAAAAAATAATCCTACGTGCTATCCATTGAAAGAGAAAGGTGACTGATAAGATAGTAAAATATTTTCCTTGATTGAGCGGAACTAAATTGAGCGGCCTTCGATGGGCTCAGCAGTCTCCACTATATTTGCACACAGTAGTACACGCAAGTCCAGCATTGACACAGTTGCACTGTCCACCACACCTTTACTTCTAGGAAGAGCATTTGATCAGTTCCTGGTAGGCCATCGATGCATCAAGAAGAAAAGCCCATAAGTGACATCGCGGACTGTTCTGATCACGCTGCTATCCCCATTTATTTATCAGGGAACGGGATTTCTGGGCGTTTGACGAGACACTTCCCCCAAATATGAGCTCCTTGGTAGATGACGCATTTAATGTGTTGCATTTGTGCATCCCTTGCAGAAGGGATATCATCAACCTGCCCCTGCTAAACAATTCCTTCCTAGCTGCATTTATGGATCGTTTCGTATAAGAGGACGAAGAAACGTTTGATTGCATATGCCGTTTTCTTACCAATGCCAGCAAATAGTAACACACTCTCACACCCACTTAGTTCATTGAGCAATGCAAACGCTTTTGCGTTTTCAGGGCGGCCAATAGTCAATGCCAGTTGATGAAGAATGAAGCGTGATCAGAACAGTTTATTGTGTCCAGTATGGACTACTCTTCCTTACGGACCGGCGGCCTGCCAGGAACTGATCAAATGCTCATGTAAGGAAAGGTGTGGTTCACAGTTCAAATTTGCGAAGGCCGGACTTGCTTGTACTGCTATGTGCAAATATAATGGAGACTGCCGAGCCTATCGTAAGCCGCTCACTGTAACTATGATATCAAGAAAAATATGCTAGAATCTTCCCAGTCACCTTTCAACTTCATGGATGGTACTTTGTATTTCTGCCTGCAAATAACAAATTATGAATAGCAAGAGATTGCATATTTCAATAGTTGTGTCAAACTTTCGCTTTTGGGGTATTATGGCTCAGTGCCCCAGTGTGAATAAAGCTCTTAGGAACATTTAGAAATGGCCATGTATTCCACGATTCTCAGTGCCTCAAGCTTACTGAGACTAACAAATAATATCTTTAACCATCGTTAATTTTCTTTGGGGATTGGGCTCTAATACCCCTGCCTAAAAATAGCAATTGGGGGCATTCTTAGGATTGCCAGTTTATTCCATGTTTTCAGCATATCAAACTTGCTAAGACTACAAAGTATTCATCCGTCACTTGTCACTGATCAAATGCTCATGTAAGGAAAGGTGTGGTTCATAGTTCAAATTTGCGAAGGCCGGACTTGCTTGTACTGGTATGTGCAAATATAATGGAGACTGCCGAGCCTATCGTAAGCCGCTCACTGTAACTATGATATCAAGAAAAATATGCTAGAATCTGCCCAGTCACCTTTCAACTTCAATGGATGGTACTTTGTATTTCTGTATTTCTGTTTCTGTAGGTTACACAAGTTTTTCATTTTTGGGGATTGGGCTCTAGTGCCCCCATCTAAAAATAGCATCTGGGGGCATTTTTTAGAATGGCTCTATATTCCATGTTTTCCAGCATGTCAAACTTGTTAAGACGACTAAGTAATGTATTTATCCGTCATTTTTTTCATTAGTTACACCAGTTTTTCACTTTTGGGGATTGGGCTCTAGTGCCCCCATCTAAGAATAGCATCTGGAGCATTTTTTGGAATGGCTCTATATTCCATGTTTTCCTGCATGTCAAGCTTGCTAATAATACTAAGTAATGTATTTATCCATCATTTGTTTCATTAGTTACACCAGTTTTTCACTTTTGGGGATTGGGCTCTAGTGCCCCCATCTAAAATTAGCATCTGGAGCATTTTTTGGAATGGCTCTATATCCAATATTTTTGAGCGCGTCAAACTGCCTATGTTCACCAAGTTTCATGCTTCTATCACAAAACGAACAAAACCATCATTTTTATGCCGAAATCTGCCGTACTAATATATACGATTCGGTTTTATGCTTCCAAAGTTTACATGTGTTCCAAGTGAATAGAGTAGGCCACAAATATTGCTTTCCTGGGTCATCGTCACACGCGTCTCGACCCAGATCTCCCATCATGCTACAAAAGCCCGGCCGTGGAACCGCATTTTGCCCAAATCCTCAACTTCATCAACGCATCAATCAAAAACTACTCAGCCGATTTAATTTTTGTTTTTGACAATTATGATTATATCAAGTTGGTCTATCATTTGAAAAAATAAAAACTTTGCACTGGATGTGCACTTTAAATCAACCAATTCATAGCATATCAATAAAAACCTTATAATCTGAAACAAATATTTACAACAAAAGAACATCCACAAGGCAAACACGTTATTTACAATTAGCTTTCTCTATATATATTGTTTAAATCAACATAGGAATCATTCGTCGTACATAGCCAAATGCTCGTGGCCCAAGGCCGAACCCGCCAAAGCCTCATTTTCACAGACCAATCAGATGGCTAAAAAGCGAAGGAGACAAAAGAAACCCGTGAAGATTTTTCTAAAAATTTAACCAGTACAAAAAACTGCTTGAGATTTTCGAATTTTTTTGAAGCAATCTACTCTCCAGATGTTCGGGAGTACAAGTTTGGATGCAGGTTTAAATATCTCCAGGATAGGCAGACTTATTGCCTCTCCAATAGACAAAATCGGCGAAGGCTTGTCGAGACCTGTTTACGCCACTTCAAGTCAGGTGATAAAGCTTCTTGATAAAACCTCTTTTGAATTTTATAAGTTATTTGGCAACGAGCAAACTTGTGCCATGAATGCAAAAAGTAGTACAATACAGAAACTTCCCTAGAGTATTGCCACATCACTTGAAATGAGCGAACAAGCCTTTGTAGACTTTTTCAATTCACATAGAAACCGTAGAGGCCTTGAATCTTGAATAAAAGGAAATTTAGCGAAAGACAATAGCAAGAACAGCATAGCCTTCAAATCTTTTCTTTTGTGCAAAGCTCCCGTGGGGTTCTGACTCACGCTCTGATCAGATCGCATTTTCTCCTATGATTGACCAATCAGGTGCCGCCGTTGTGTTTACTTCCGCGTTTCGCAGCAAAACTTAGGCCATTTTCGGCCGTTTTGACCACTCTCCGGAAAAAATCATTGCACGATCGGATAAATCGAATTTCGTCAAAATTTCAATTGGGGAAGATTCTCCATGCTTTGGACCATAAGTGTTTTCGGTATGGCTTTGCGATCACTAAAGATAGCAGAATTGTGGCATTTTTAGTCTCAATGAAGTCATTCATCGGTTACAGACTCTATGATTAGCAAAAAGAAGAGTAGAAAACTTAAAACCTGAAGAAGAACTAGTGCATGCACATACCTCAGATGGATTTAATAACAAACATCCACTTTTTCTGCCGCGATCTACAGCGAGTTTCACCAGCAAATAACACAGTCAACAAAAATGGGCGCGAGAACTTGAATTATCAGCTACATGCAATCGTCGAATGACAATATCCCATTCCAATGAACAGAAATATGAATAAATCAACGGTGAATAACGAATACATGAACTTGCCATGCCGAAGATTATGGGAGTAGCTGTACGTCCACTCTGGCCCAGAAAGAACAATTTCGTGATGTCTTTTTCGATAAACCATCTATGGATAAACCGTGCCACCATTCCTTTATCCAACTGCGGCTATCGTTGCCAGATGGAAACCAGCAATAACATTACCAAAACGATGTACGAATTGATCGGTCACATCCCATCTTTTATTGCCAGAAAAATGTCTATCGTCTTATGTTCTAGCAGCTTCATGAAACAGAACTGAAATGCTAGGTTTAGTGTTCTTACGAATATGAATAACAAGAAGAAATGTACATCTTATTTCATAACGAGTAAAATAGATCGATCTTTCCGACATTTGAAATATTATTTATAGAAACTTCTCATGTCAATTTCACATTTTGGGCAGATATCATAAAAAATATTTTATCTTTTAGAAGTCCTTCACTAGAAAATCACCCCTTGACAGTCAAGCAACACAGTAGCATCAAAGCAAAGTTGGGCAGTTTGCAAACTCATTTCCCATTCATGGAAGAACAACCCTATTTTTTGTAAAATTCTACAACTTTCATCCAATAAAGAAAGCTCCTCAAAATTCTCATTTTCGGAGTAATAAATGTTTCGTAAGAGTTTCTTAAAAGTTCCCTCAAATTTCTATCGGTGGTGTAGGATCTCTGGGATCTCCTGTGCCTTCGATAAAAATTGTGCGGCAAATTATGAAATCATGCCACGGTGTAGATCACATACGAAATCTCATGTAAGAAGTAACCAAACGAAAAATGAAATTAATAAGTTTCAATTTCCAAAATGTTATATTTACTTTAGGCTTGATTTTAATAGAAAAGTTTCTTGTAAGGTTCCCAAATTTTCAAAATTCCAACTGACAGTTTGTCGACGTTCATTCAGAACCACATCTTGAACCAATGAATTGTTAAAAACGAAATAATAACAAAAATTATTACTTTTTAGTAATAGTTGAGTTGGTAATGCAATTTCTGGTTGAAAACATTTTTTGCAACTCATATCTTACTTTGATTGAAAAAGTTTCTTAAATTTGAAATGACCTTTCATCGCTTCTGATAGAGTTTCTTAATTTACGGAAGAGGCAGCAACGGTTTCCTTCAAGCAGTTTCCTGCAGAAAAAGTGTATGCAGTTGCATTGATAGAGGTCAACAATCATAGGAAAAATTTCAAGAAACTGAACTCTCAGGTCACCTAAAAATAAAATCTTGGATAGTGGAACAAATTAATTTCACTTTTCATTTAGAAATTTCTTACATGAGACTTCGTACGTGATATACACTGTCGCATGATTTCATAATTTGCCGCACAATTTTATCGAAGGTACAGGAGATCCCAGAGATCCTACACCACCGATAGAAATTTGAGGGAACTTTTAAGAAACTTTTACGAAACATTTTGTGCTCAGAAAATGAGAATTTTGAGGAGCTTTCTTTATTGGATCAAAGTTGCAGAATCTTACAAAAATAGGGTTGTTCTTCCATGGATGGGCAATGAGTTTGCAATGATGCTACTGTGTTGCTTGACTGTCAAGGGGTGATTTTCTAACGAAGGACTTCTAAAAGATAAAATATTTTTCATGATATCTGCACAAATGTGAAATTGATATAAGGAGTTTCTATAAATAATATTTCAAATGTCAAAAAGATCGACCTATTTTACTCGTTATGAAATAAGATGTACATTTCTTCTTGTTATTCATATTCGTAAGAACACTAAACCTAGCATTTCAGTTCTGTTTCATGAAGCTGCTAGAACATAAGACGATAGACATTTTTCTGGCAATAAAAGATGGGATGTGACCGATCAATTCGTACATCGTTTTGGTAATGTTATTGCTGGTTTCCATCTGGCAACGATAGCCGCAGTTGGATAAAGGAATGGTGGCACGGTTTATCAATAGATGGTTTATCGAAAAAGACATCACGAAATTGTTCTTTCTGGGCCAGAGTGGACGTACAGCTACTCCCATAATCTTCGGCATGGCAAGTTCATGTATTCGTTATTCACCGTTGATTTATTCATATTTCTGTTCATTGGAATGGGATATTGTCATTCGACGATTGCATGTAGCTGATAATTCAAGTTCTCGCGCCCATTTTTGTTGACTGTGTTATTTGCTGGTGAAACTCGCTGTAGATCGCGGCAGAAAAAGTGGATGTTTGTTATTAAATCCATCTGAGGTATGTGCATGCACTAGTTCTTCTTCAGGTTTTAAGTTTTCTACTCTTCTTTTTGCTAATCATAGAGTCTGTAACCGATGAATGACTTCATTGAGACTAAAAATGCCACAATTCTGCTATCTTTAGTGATCGCAAAGCCATACCGAAAACACTTATGGTCCAAAGCATGGAGAATCTTCCCCAATTGAAATTTTGACGAAATTCGATTTATCCGATCGTGCAATGATTTTTTCCGGAGAGTGGTCAAAACGGCCGAAAATGGCCTAAGTTTTGCTGCGAAACGCGGAAGTAAACACAACGGCGGCACCTGATTGGTCAATCATAGGAGAAAATGCGATCTGATCAGAGCGTGAGTCAGAACCCCACGGGAGCTTTGGACAAAGAAAAGATTTGATGGCTATGCTAGGTTTCTCTTGTCTCCTTCGCTTCTTAGCCGTCTGATTGGTCCGAGAAAATGAGGCTTTGGCGGTTTCGACCATGGGCCACGAGCAATCGGCTATGTACGACGAATGATTCCTTTGCTGTTAAAATCTATTCAGGGAGGATGCCAGCTTACACTCAACTGAGAGGCCATTCCAAGACTTGGCACCTCTACACGAAAAACATTTCTGTCCATTTTTAGAGTTTTTCTTTGGTAACCTGAGGTCAGTTGCAGTATTCCTAAGATTCCTAGCGGCTGGCTGGGATGTTTTTGTGAAAAGATTACACATGTATTGTGGAGCCAGCTCATGAAGAAATTTGAAGACCATAATATTAGACTCACTAGAAATTAGTTCCTCTATGGTCTTCCAGCCAAGCCTTTTGATAAGTGGTTGGCCCGAGGTATCAAAGCTGCTGCCAGTTACAATACGGGAAGCACGGTTTTGTAGTTTTCGCAACTGGTTGATCTCATTCACCCCACAGCAACCCCACACTGAACAACAGTAGCGGAATTGCGGCTCCGCAATACCTGTGTACATGGTCCTAAGGGTTTCTTCTGGCAAAAAGGATTTTGCATGCTTCAAAAAGCCAATCGCTCTTGAGACCTTGAACGAAACTGTCTTGATGTGTTCCTTCCAATCCAAGGAGTTGTCTATCTGCACACCAATATATTTAGTTTTGTCAAAAACTTCAAGATCATTATCCCGAATTTTTAGCTTCAAAAATTCACCTTTATTTTTCAGAGATTTATGCTTTGGTTTTGTGGAAATAAGCATATGGAATGGGTTTTCATTACATTGACTGAAAGCTTGTTGCCTTTTAGCCATTTTAGAACCTCTGTAAGATCATCATTGATGGCTTCATTCAGCTGAGAGACTTCGCTGGATTGATGGCAAAGGCTCGTGTCACCAGCATACATGGACACATTTGAATTTCGAACAGCTAGTGGGAGGTCATTGATGTAAATGAGGAATAAAAGAGGTCCAAGGCATGGGCCCTGAGGTACTCCAACATTTATTTCCTCGACTGATGAGTCAACACCATTAACCCTAGAAAATTGTTTCCGGCTGCAAACGTAGGATTTGAACCATGCTAATTCCCGCTGCTGAATACCATAGTACTCTAGCTTTTTGCAAAGAATGTCATGGTCGACTGTCTCAAATGCCTCTTTAAGGTCAATAAACACTAGTCCCACTAGCTTTCCGAGGTCTAACCCATTGTACCAGTCATCTGTGTTTTTAAGGAAACATTTCACAGTAGAATGAAGGCGCAAAAACACAGACTGGTCAGGAGAAAAGTAACCATTATCATTCATCTGCTGGTATAATTTGTTTGTGACAATTTTTCAAAGAGCCTTGAGATGACAGGTAAAAATGAAATTGGGTGATAGTTCGATTTTTCAGCTTTATCTCCCCCCTTAAAAATTGGTGTACCACTGGCTAATTTCCACGAGTCTGGAAATTGGCTCGTTTCAAGTGATGTGTTAAACAAACATGCCAAAGAGTTCTCAATAAAGGGCATGGCTAGTTTTAAGAAATAGCAGGAGATGTTGTCCTTCCCAAAGCTCTTTGACGTTTTAGTCTTGGCAATTGCATCTCTGATTTCCTGCACTTCAATCGTCCTAAATTGAAACCTAACCCTGTTATCATCACCAGTATAGTCGCCAGACAGAAAAGGATTAGGGGCAGTATCAATTCTGCTAGCTACCTTCTCACCAATTGTACAAAAGAAAGTGTTCATTGTGTTTGAGATGTCCTTTTTGTTAACAATTGCATTGCGAGAATCCTTAAGACAATCAATGGCACAGGATTTTGATCTTATCAAAAGTTCATTGATAGTCTTCCAAGACTCTTTCATGTTCCTCTTATATTCAGAAACTTTTGTAGAAAAATATTGTTTCTTGAGCTGGACATTAAGAGAATTGACCATATTTCGTGCCTGTCTGTATGAGTCCATGAGAACAGGTGACTTACTTTTAAGAGCAGCTCTTTTTAGCCTATCCCTAGTCAACATCAGAGCCTTAAGATCTTTATCGATCCCGGGGCAATATTTTTCAGATACGCGCATTTCCTTTAAAGGAGCATGTTTGTCTATGATTAACGAGAAGAGAGTAGACCAATCATTGACAAGTGTGTTTACATCATCAGTTTGCTGGAAAACTCGTTCCCAACATATGCTAGAAACATCATACAGGAATTCATCCTCTTTAAAGTTTTTCATAGACTGAGTCTTTATCATTTTATGGTCTTTTCAACTGCTCCATTGAATTTTCGAATACACTAGACCATAAAATGATCACTGAGAGAAACCTCATGAACCCCTGTCTTGATAATGTTTCTAGCACACGTTGTGGAAATGTGGTCAATGATTGTTGCAGTTTGAAGGGTGACTCTTGTTGGTTCCTCAACAAGCTGCCTAAAACTGAACAGCTCATAGATACCAGCCATGTGTTTAGCATTGTTATCTATGAGCTGATCACCTGGTCCCCTGGTGAAATCACAGTTCATATCACCAAGGATGATCATTTCCTTGCCCTCTCTATCCAAGTAGGCAAGGGCTTTTTCCGGCTTATCAAAGGAACCAACAGGGTCACTGGGTGGTCGGTACCATGCAATAACAAGAAATGGTTTGCTCTTTGGTGGCTCTATCTCAATACAAAGAAACTCAAGACCATCAGAGGGTACATCACTCCTGTGATTGGCCTTGGTTGAGTCCCGCACATAAACTGAGACCCCTCCTCCGTTGCAAGTTCTGTCAAGGCGAAACTGCTGGTATAACCGGATATCCGTCAGGCCTTTTGGAACTAACCCGTCCAGCTTCGTTTCATTTAAAGCAAGAATATGGATGCCCAGGTTCTTCAACAGCAGTTTAACCTCATCAACGTGGCTATGAAGACGAATTACATTAAGAGAGGCAATTGCCATACCTTTCCTGAATCCTGCTGACACGAGCCACCACTAACAGAGTTGGACAGAGATATGATTCTTCTGCTCATAAAATTTTTCTCGTAATCAAAATTTAACAATTTGCATTTTATGGCAGAATTATTATGCATTTTGGTTAATATAGCTGAAAACGAAGTCGTTAAGACAAACACAAATGGGACAACAAAATTTATATATTATAGCTAAAAAGTTTCAATTTCAAATAATACAGATCAAGCTTCAGATTATCAAAACTGAAACAGTGACAGGTTTAGCATTTACATCTCTGATAACACAGCTATCATGGAGATTTGCCAGACACCTACCGGGTGCGCCAAAATAAACTATGCACGTTTGGCAGGCCACAATAAATCGTACACAGGTCCGATTTTGGAAATTTATGACTTAATCATTAGCAGAAAGCCTGAATTAGATACTGGGATTTTTGCAAATTTTTTCATTTTCTGTTTATAGAGCTAGAAGCGAGTTTCCTAAAATGTTAGTTTTCGAAAAACACTGAAAATGATAAAAAAACATCAATCAAGTTTTCCAAAGAATCGACATGAATGGGCAAAGAGAGAACTTGTTCGTGGTGATTTTGGATTTAAAAATCGACCAATTGTAATCTGCTGTAAGAGAATTCATACTAAACCCCCAAATCCCCCTGAAAACGTGTTCTCTTTGTTCATTCATGTTGAATCTTTCAAAATTTGATCGACGTTTTTTGATCGTTTTCAATGTTTTCGAAAACGAACATTTTAAGAAACTCGTTGCTAGCTCTAAAAACTGACGACGGAAAAATTTGCAAAATGTCCTAGAACCTAATTCAGGCTTTCTGCTAACAATTAAGTCATAAATCTTCAAAATCGATTAAGTGTATGATTTATTGTGGCCTGCCAAACGTGCATAGTTTATTTTGGCACACCCGGTATATCAAAATCACCAGCATCCGGGCATTGCCTTCTTATGGATTCCTGTTTTACAAGCTACTATGATTTGAGATCAGATTTGTTCATCTTTTGTTTATGTCGCTACCCCGTTTATATAAGCTACCCCATGAGGTAACAAGTAGTTCAAAGAATTTAAATCAATCATATTCGAAGATAACATACCACGGGTGACCATCCAGATGCACTCTGGTGTACCTGTTGATTGAAATAAATTCCTAACTCGAGAAAAGTGAATAACACATAACATGACCATAGGATACTGATGCTGGCCTAGGGACATAGACGTTACGTTTGCCTGTACAAATAAACATATGCTGGGCGTCTCTGGCAAGGAATTGATCGAGAAACAAATTTCAAAATTGAAACGGAGGATAAAACACTTTGGAGACCGACGGTAGCCAAGTTATGGGTCTATAGCTTTCTATAATATAGAAATGATCCCTTTTGAAAAAGGACGACATTTCCCCCATCTTCAGCTCATAAGGGAACACACTAGTAGCCAACTGTTATTAATAGGAATTTGAAGCTCAATATCGCAAATATGAAAATGCACTAGCAGAAGCCGAGTTAGGGTGCCGGCGGTGGTAATCGGACGCTTAAGGAAAACTAAACATTTTCAAAGAAACTTTAATCAACGATAAAGACTAAAGGTACCAGGTGAATGGACAGGAATTTGGACATATTTTCTCGCAATTTTTTGGTTTTTTACTTTGCCTGCTTTTCTTGGACAACGATGTTTTTGAAACTGACCTTGGCGGTGGTTTTCGGATAGTGGCGGTGGTTTTCGGACAGTGAGTTCGCAATGCAGAATGTGCTGAGTTGAAAATTTTTCTTTTTATACTTGGCAAGTATTCCATCTATAAACTCTGTTGCTTCATTTTTCTTGTCTTTTTTTCTATTCTTCAATGCGAAAACAAGGGTTCGACTGTCGGTTCTTATAATGGCAATCTAGAGAGTTCTCGGTAGACACAAAACAATCTTAAAGCTAGGATATGCGTTCGACAAAGGTTTTTCTGATCTTATTACTATTTTCGATTGATGTATGTATACCGGGTGTCTCAAAAAAGTACCCCCTTTTGACTGAAGATAGTAACCAAACAATAAGATATCATTGCTCCCCGACGTCACAGCTAAACTTATCAATCTTCAACTTACATGCACATACCTTGCATTTAGAAATCGTCCACCAAACATCGGAGTTACAGGTTCGCAAAGTCAAAATTTACAGTTCACCCAAAACCAGAGTTTTTGAAAAAGGGCCTAATCATGATTTGTATCGTGGCCATTTTCCAAAGTACCTGTAGACTTTAAGTGTCCGTTTTTTTTGCTTTTGAGAACAATAAAAGATTTATGGACATGGCGCTGATTATACAAGTATAGTAAAATGTGGTAAGAATGATAAAGCCGTGCCACATCTCCAGAATAAGCGTGCACGTGCTCCTTTTCGTCTTATTTAATACAAAACACTTGGGATCGAATGCAATGAAAGGACCGATTCCTCAAAAGAAAAGTCACTTCAAGAACAATTGAAGTAATTCCAAGTATAAATCTTTACAAAAGTAAAAAGTAAAGGTCAAAGTTGAAAATTCGTTTGCAAAATACCTGTTTGGTGTCAAATTATGGCTAGGCCATTTCTCAAAACCTCTGGTTTCAGGTGCACTCTAAATTTTGACCTTATGAACTCATATCTCCGGTGTTTGGTGGTCGATTTCAAAATGCAAGGTATGTGCAGTTAAGTTGAAGACCAACAAATGTAGCCATGAATTCAAAAAGTGCCGAAATGTTATCGTTTTGTTGCTTTGTTCAATCAAAAGGGGGTACTTTATTTTGAAACACCCCGTAGATATTTATGAATGAAATGTCAAAATCCAAAAAACATTCAAATCCGACCTTTGTCCATGTTCCCAAACAAATGATTTATTTGGTTTACTTTTCTTTTTTTTTAGTTTTCTGATTGATTGATTTATTTGGAAATTAGCGAGAGTCACCCCAATTTACAAGTCGGGCCCAAAAACTGATCTAAACAACTACAAACCTATCTCGGTAATCTCAGTGTTTTCAAGGATGCTAGAGCGACTAACGCACGATCAACTATTTGCGTTTCTCAAAATTAATGAGAGTATTACATGCAACCAAGCAGCTTTTCGTAAGTTGTACTCCACGATAACATCACTCATAAGTAGCACAGACTTCTGGTACGAAAACATAGATCGCAGCAATGTTAATCTCACTATTTTTCTCGACCTAAATAAAGCTTTCGATACGGTTGATCACGATATATTACTCAAAAAATTACGTGCATATGGAATAAGAGGCAAAGCTGGGAATTGGTTTGACTCCTACTTAAATAACAGAAAACAGTTCTGCTCTCTGAACGGTCAGCATTCTAAAGCCAGAGATGTAACCTGTGGTATTCCCCAAGGTTCTTGTTTCGGCCCTCTTCTTTTCGTCCTTTACTTGAATGACTTAGAAAAGTGTCTTAAATTCTCCAAGGCTAGCATTTATGCTGACGATACCAATATAACGATTGCATCGAACGATGTAGCGAAACTAATTGAGGACGCACATCAAGAGCTTAGAGCATCAAGTGCTCTAAACGAACATCGTTTCAAACATGCTTTTGACTGCCTCAGCCCAGTTTGTTTTTGTGGTAAAGACAATGAAAATAACAAGCACTTTCTCCTGCATTGCCCCCTATACGATGTACTTCGTAGAGATCTCTTTGACCAGCTGTCTGGTGTCCCAGGACTAGATATCGCCAGTATCAATAATATAGATGATGATACTCTTTGTGATCGACTTTTGTTTGGAAATCCATCCTTAGGTACTATTGAAAATAGAGTAATACTGGATGCGACGATCTCATTTCTCAAAAATTCTGGCCGATTTGATTGATCTAGCGATGCCATATTAGCAACAGCAGTTCCCTATTAGTTTTATGTTGTGTTCTCCTTTCCTTTCTTTGTCGTCCCACATTGCTGAGGTAGATTACCAGAACAAACACTGAAATTTGTTTTCTCTCGTTTTCCTACGAGTTTAAAAGTTCAAATCTTCCTTTTTTAACCAGTAATCTGCCTTAGCTTTGTTGTCTTGTTGTCTTGCTGTCTGTTTTGGGTAATGTATCTTTAATTTTGTCGTTTTTGTTTTTTGTTTCGTGTATTGAAAATTAATTTGAATTGTAAGTACCATCCATTGTGAAGACCCGGTGACTTTATGTCTTTCTTCACTATGGATGGTACAGTGTAATGTAAGTATAAATATTGTAGTTTTTTAATCTTGATAGAAAAAAAAAGAGCTTTCCAATCTCTCTGAGTGGATGAGGGTGAACAAACTTAGCCCCAATCCCAAAAAAAACTGAATTCATGGTCATAGGGCATCCACTTAAAACCAAAAATTTAGACCTGCCAGGAGTGCTTAAACTAAATAACTCTGATATCAAAAGAGTCGAAAAGACGAAATCGCTCGGAGTGATAGTTGATGAAAAACTAAGTTGAGATGAACAGTTTAAGCGCACCAAATGCAAACTGAGTGGAGGTCTTGCAGCTTTAAAAAATTGAAAAATGTCGTTCCACAATCCCAATTGTGTAATGTATATTATGCGTTAATCGAGAGTCACCTGCGTTATGCTGATGTTATCTGGGGTAGTCTTTCAAAAACAAAAGTAGCTGCTCTCCAACGCCTTCAAGACCGGGCGTATTCAATAATTGCAAACGCAAGAATAAAAGAAGGCTGGTCGTCATCCTGGTTAAACGTAGAAAATCTTTTCCGTTACGATAGGAATGTCATGACTTACAAGATTATGAACAGACTATGCCCTGAAAACCTCTGGGATAAATACAAGCCAAGATCTTTTCACTCGATCTACAATACGAGGCACTGTAAGGATATCCAGATCCCTAGATATAGGACTGAATTTGCAAAAAAGGGCTTTCATTACGCAGCTTTCAAGGCATGGAATGATACACCTGCCGAAATTCGCGAGTTACCGACACTTGATCGTTTTAACAAACAACTTAAAACGCATCTAAAGAGCTAGACTCTCAAACCAAACACAACTCCCTGGAAGAACAGCAAGGGTTAAGTTTTATAGGGCTTTAGGTTTTTATTCATAAGGTTTTATCATTGTAAGTAGATGTTATATATTTTAATTTGCTGAAGGGTTGATTTGTGTATGAATAATATTAAATGAAAAAAATAAAAATGGTGTCCGAAAACTACCGCCATGAAATTTAAAAACTATTCGATATGAAATCAGCTATCCTCCCTTCAGTGAAACCGTTTAAGTCTTTGGCATAATGCTATGCGTTATTTACATGCTAGACATCCAATGTAAGTGATTGTTAAAGATTTTTGCTTCTTTCTGGAATGGATTCAGAGTTTTGAATCAGGGATTCGCTATTCGCAACGACAACTTCTACACTGCCAAGTACAACGAAACAACATCTTTAGCGCGTTTTACATTCATGAAGGCTTTTTGTACAGTTGTTTAGTATCTATAATGTGAGCTTTCAAAACCAAGAAACACCCACTTTGATGGATTTCATTTGTAAAATACTTTTCTGTCGGTTTTCGCAAGTGTTTGATTATTACCGCCGTCCGATTACCACCGCCAACACCCTAATAGGCTCCCCACAGGGCAGGATTTTTCGGGTTAAGTTTATGAATCTATACCACCAAATCTCCCAAAGAGAAGCTTTCAAATTAAAAGCTTTGTTCAACGTGCACCCTTTCCGTCACAAAGTTAACAGATGGATGAAATTTTAATTTTGTTAAGGCAATATTGACTGGATCACTAATATCATTGGTTGGTGTCAGATTTTCACTTACTACAAGAATATCAAGGCTTATCGGTAATGCTAACAAGGTAACAATTGAAGATATTGAAGAAAATAATGGCATAACAGTTGTCCAAAATTTTACATTATCTGTTAACAATATTAAATTGAGGATACCAATTACCATAATGGTTATCTTTGGCTTTGCGTAGTAAGGGGTCAGTCATGTATCACTCTGGGTACAGGGGTGGGTTAGAATTTCTAAACTGGTTAAAAGTTTTTATACCTTTTCCAATTTTCCTTAAAAGTTTTAAAACCCCACTGAAAAATTATAAAAAAATTTCATATCCCTCCGCTGGCCATCTATCAAACTATTTTCAGATAACCACATCAAAGAAGTTCTGTTTTTCTGAAAGAGATCAAAAAGGAAGGCAATGCCATTTCAGCTTAATGAAGTACTAACATGGAAGGCCAATGAGGTGGAATTTTATACAATTATAATGCAAGATTTTAAAGCAGTCATCAAGAAATTAGGCAGAGTTGCAGTTGTGCGAAGATATGGTATTCCATAGGCCTTATCGTTTCGTTGAAATAATCTTCTAAAGAATCTACCTTAAAAATTTTCGTAACCCTTCTAAAATTTCCAAGAAGTTTCACACCCCCAATTCTCCTTCGAATAGTGTTCATACCCCCACCAATTCTAACCCGCCCTGGTACCCAGAGTTATAAATGACTGACACTTAACTTGGTGCACTTATTGCGTTGTTCATTGAAAGTTTTCCAGCTTTCATCATTTCTTAATTCATTATATCAATTGCACAATTTGGTCCTCGTCAATATTGCTTTTCTCAAAATTTAGTCATAAAAGGACTATCATTGGCAAGCACGGTTTTCTTTTTGAGGGAGCATGGTCGTTGAGGTACTTTATCTACAATCTCGCTAAAGAGTTTCAAATTTAAGTTATTTTTGTCGCATTTCGACAGATTTTCTTGCAGTTCATTCTTGAACGTTTTGTTATCGTACTTGCTAAAATCTGTATAATAAAAAGAAAACTGTATTGGGACCCGTCGTCTTGGTAAAGCTACCCTTTAAGCTTGTGAATATCCATATATGCAAATTTATAATCCCGTTTCAATAGTGGAGGATCGTGTAATACTCGTCGTTTTACTTGTTAGAATTAGATATATAGTTTTTGAATTATCAGCTGATTTAAAACAGGCATGGCTAGCAAATTACGTTTGTAGGCCGTAACTGTCAGATAAATCACTAAGTTTCCTAACAGTTTCCAAGCAATTAAAGTCATCAAAGACAACGAAATTCCCATAGCTAGGGCTATAATGGTTAATAGCCTTTCCGATTTCTTCGAAAAGATATGTTTCGCTTCGGCAAGGGAATCCGTAAATTACTTGATATATTAGGATAACTAAAATCAGAGAGCTCATTGAAGGGGATCTCTTCCCTAACATAAGCTAAAGTACTTTCACCGTCTGTTTGCTATCTAAACGAAATTGCATCTTAGAACCTGGTAGAAGAACCTGCCCCTTTGAATGTGTTTCGTGAGATATGCAATGATCCCTTTCATTTTGTAGCCTTATCTTATTGAAGATACGAAGTCTCTCCTTTTCAGTGGTATCACTTCTATTAACATTTGTTTGATTGGGAGCATCAGCATTAGACGTTTGTTCCGTATATCTTGATATTTCTAAAGCATTTGACAGAATGTGGCATGATGGTCTTATCTATAAACTAAAAAAACGATGTGGCGTCTCTGTCCAAAGTCTTCTTAAGGATCGAAAACTGCGAACTGTTTTGAACGGGCAGTGTTCGAATTGGGAGATATTTTAGCAGCAGTGTCCCAGGGTTCTATACTAGGACCATTCATTTTTCTTGTGTATATCAACGATCTCACCGCTGTCTTGAAATGTAATATTAAGCTTTCTGCAAATGATACATCCTTGTTTACGGTTGCTCAAGAACCCAATGCAGCTGCCGAGGACATGAACCATGATCTTGAGTTGATAAGCAAGTGGGCCCATGATTGGAAGATGTCATTTAATCATGATCCGAAAAAACAAGCTGTCGAATTACTACTTTCTAAGAAAAGACATGAAATAGATCACCTCGTTATCTTCTTTAATAACATACCCGTGAAGAAAGTAGATGAACATAAACATCTGAGTATAATCCTGGACTCTAAGCTTTCTTTTTCAGCTCATATCAAATCTGCTATCTCCAAAACGAGAAAGGGCATTGGTTGCTAAAGTATCTCTCCTAGCATTTGCCTAGACATACTCTAAACGAACTATATAAGCGCTATTTTCGGCCACACCTGGACTACGGGATGTTATCTATCATATTCCAGCAAAGGTATGTGAATTCACACAAAACATCATTTTACCAAATCTAGTGGAAAAACTAGAGTCTCTCCAGTATTCTGCTGCTCTTGCTGTAACAGGAACTTGGAAGGGAACATCGCGTGAAAAGCTGTACGCAGGGCTTGGCTGGGAATCATTAAGTTCCCGCAGGTGGAGTAGACGCCTGACTTTGTTCTATAAGATTCTGAATAATATCACCCTCTTGTACACAAAGGAGCCTATCCCACCAATTCATCAGTCGAACTACTCCCTTCGCAACCAGGATACTATTGGGCGAATAAGGGCAAGAACAGAAAAATCTAAATCTAGCTTCTATCCAGATTGCATATCTGAATGGAATAAACTTGATCCTGAAATCAGGCTTGCCCAATCCGTTGCTGTTTTTAAGACAAAGCTTCTATCAATAATTCGCCCCCCTGCAAGATATGTATTCATAACCCAATAGGCTTATCGTATCTTTCCCAAATAAGGGTCGGTCTCAGCAAACTAAATTTCTAAAAATTCAAGCACAATTTCAGGGAAACCGTAAACCCGTTGTCCCCAACGGATGACGGTATTGAGGACACGGAGCACTTTCTGTTGCTTTGCCCTTCATTTGATAGTCAACGACGAGATCTTCTCGCTGGAGTTTCAGTTGCATTACGACAATTTGTTGAAATCAACAGCCTCGCTAACAACGTTCTTGTAAAACTTTGTTATATGGTGATAAAGACCTTGCAAGTGACGCTAATAAAAGTATATTCGAACTGACTTTAGATTTCATCCACAAAACAGGTCCGTTTGTATTAGATAGATCAAACATTTGCTTCACGCCATACAGCCACAAAGCAGCCACAAAGTCCATTCATTTTTGTTTCCGTTTTCGTATGTTTGTATTTTTAAGTAAACATCGTTTATATGTAGCCTTTTGTAATTGTCTATTTAAATGTAATTTAGTTTAATGTTCTATGTAATGACCCTGGGATCAGGGCCGTCGAAAGCCAGCTCGGGCCCTGGAACGATTCTTAGGATCGGGCCTTAAGGGGGTTTGGGGGCCAAGCCCCCAAGATAATTTTCTGGGACCACGCCCTTCAGACTCTCGGAGAATGAGGGAAACGCCCTTTTTAAGAAAGCTAGTTTAGAAAAAATTGTTTCCATATTCCATGAAAATGTTATTAAAGGCATTGAGTCCATATAAATAGCTGAGCGTTAACGCTATCCTGAATTTTGCTGACAAACTGCTGACGGCCTTTTATTATCGCACAATAGTGCTAAAGTCATTAGCAGTGGAGGCCAAAGGGTTCTTAATCCTTGCATTATCCTTGGGAATTTTTTTGGTTTGATTTCAATAACGATTAAATCACAACTTTTGTTTCATGATTGAAAAGAAGTTGATATTGGTCATGAGCGCGCTATTTATGCGGACTCAATGCCTTTAAGGAATGTATTTACGGTAAACAATGAAGACATTCGCTCTTACGAGGTGACTTTGAAAGCACGGACACAAAAACTTTTAAACAGCCACATAAGAAAACTATTTTCTTATGTCTATGGTTTAAGGCAGGTAGATGGCCATAAAAGTTGCTGTAGAGAGATTTTACAGCAATAACTAATTTTTGTCGAACAATATTTTTACGGGCCCCTTCGAGGCCCGGGCCCCGGACCTTTTACCCCCTCCAACCCCCCTCTCGACGGTCCTGCCTGGGATAGTCATGGGTTCTTGCTTCCCGGGTTATCATCTTAGTTATGTAGTTAAGTAATTTGTAAGTATAGTCTTAAGTACCTCGTTTAAATTTATATATTGAATAAAAAAATCAGCACTTTCGAGTATCTTGCAATAGACCCATTCACAGTAAATCGAACAGGGGATTCGAATCGAGTTTCCGAGACCACGCCGCGTGGAATGTTCGATTTCAATATGTTTTGGTTATCACTACATTTTGCAAAATTTCTTTGCGTCAACAAAGTGGAACGCGATGAAAACTTAACTGGACCTACCTGAGCATCCAGGCTGCGGATCTTTTGTTTCCATTCTTCCTAAACTTTCTCAAAAATGAAGAGGAACCTTCGCATACACCAACGACTCTTTGTTCAATTCACAAAACCGCTGCCTAGGCCCAGAGACCGCCCCAAACCCCATCGACCATAAATCCGTCCAGTGGTAGCCACCCACTCGATTTCCAAAACGAAGAGTCTTTATACATCCATGATGATCCTCTGAAATTTCCACACTTTCATCTTTCTTAACTTTTGCAAAAGTTCCCCTTGATTTCACTCTTTCCGTGTTTCCAAGTAGGCTCGCGGTCAGAAGCCGGTGACAGAGAAGTTGAGTTGTATGAATGGTTTGTAAAATCCCTTTGACTAGGAACGGGGGAACACACGGGGGTCAATATGCTACTCAACAAATATAGCTGAACATTTCCCGCCAAATTTAAACTCGTTCTCCAAGTCATCAGCTGTTTACATTGTTTATGTCTATGTTATCCGCAGTTAACGATGTTGACAATGATTTTCGTGTCTATCACAAAGTTGTCATACAAACTGTGATAAAATGCTGATGTTTTTTACTTTATACTGGCCAACATAATCAGCCAGTGGCGGAAACTTTGCCAAATATTGGGGGGGGGGCAAGCAATTATTTCATTTAAAAAGCATTGTTTGTTTCTATTGTTTTCGAACAAACGATCTTTGTTCTAGCCAACACTGGACGGGGGAGCGATCGCGCCCCCTCGCCCCCATGTGTCCTCCACTGTAATCAGCTTCAAATGCCTTTTTCTCTAGCACATGATTACAAATTTTCCCTAAATCAACAGCCAACCAACTAGTAATGTCATTTTTCCATCTAGTAGCTTTCAATGGGTGAGCCAGTCTAAAACTTTCCAAAATACTATTTTACTCTTTTGAAACAGCTTTCTGAGAGACATCATTTTTTGTTGGTTTTCATGTTTCTCGTAACTTACGGACGGGTCATTAATTCTCACGGGGAGGGGGTGGAAGATATTTACAAACATTTGGTGGAATTTTCGTAACCCCTCTCTGATTTTCCTGAAAATCCTTGTACCCCCTCAAATATTGCAGAAAACATTTGCAGCCCGCCTCCAAGTACATGCGTGTATGGTAATAGTACTACACGTATTTTTTATACAAGAAATTGGCCATAAGCAACTCAATTCTCAGAAAGCCAAAAAAATTAAGAAACTCCAGTACTGGGAGAATATAAGTTAAGAAACTTTTATTTTTGATAAAGGAAATCCTTGACCTACTTTTATCTTACTTTTACCTTTATTCCGTATCATATTACTCGTAGGGTACTTGAGTAATGTCTAAACATGGGAAAGGCTTAAAAAACATTGTTTTGAAATGTTCACGAGGGCACAGGTAGTGAACATAAAGGAACCTCTAATTAAGAAACTCGTAAGAAACTCTGAGTACTGAAAATCTGATAATTTAAAGAAACTTCAGTATTGGCTCAAATTCTTAGTTTCTTATAAAAAAGATACGTGTTTCTGTCTTGATTTCAATTGCACAAAGATTTAAATCGTCACCGCTGCTGGTAAAATGTGATTTCAAACGTGATGCGAAAAGAGCAGGCAGTTGCATTTAAGAATTACGGAAGAACTACAGGGTGTCACAGAAAAATTGTTCGACGTTTGATTAAATGTTGAAAAATAACGATAAAAGGTACGGGCTCCTGGTTAGATATCCCTGTTCCTCAGATTTTGAATTAATTTTTGACGCCAAAATCTTGCGAATCCGCTAAGAATTCACGGATTTACAAGCTGTTGAAGTTCAAATATGTGCGAAAGCTGAAACCAGACGCCCCTAACTGACTTGTTTTCCAAAAAGACGTTCTAAAATCGAGGTAAAAAAAGAAGGCTGTCCAATGTTTTATCTCTCGTCGATATCAGAGCAAACCGCAAAAGACTTCCAAAGTTATCTAATTCTTCTAACCGTTGCCAAAATTTACTTAAGGCTGCAAGTAAAAACACGGAATGAAAACTTAATCAATGAGAGATGGGGAAATTCTAAATTGTGCTGAACAGGATTTCTCCAAGCATCCATAACCTTGATTCGATGCTATAGCAAGCTAGTTGATCGAAAGTGATTTTCAAATTCAATTTGATTTGCTTTGAATAAACGAGATTCTACTTTCAATAAATATTCAATTTAGGGGCGTCTAGTTTTCGCACAAACTTGAACTTCGAACGCTCGTAATTCCGTGATTATCTAGCCAATTTGCTAGTTTCTGGTGTCTAAAATTAGTTTAAAATCTCAGCAATGTGGTTATGGTATCATGGAGCCTGTTCATTATTTCGTTATTTTTTATATTTAATCAAACGTCGAACAATTTGTTGGTACACCCTGTAGTGTAAGATAGAAGTGAACTTACTTCCTGAAGAACTAAAGTACAACCAAAAACTATGTAGAGTAAAACTGTTTTTGGCCATGGAACTACGATTATTTTCCAAAATAATGCAAACTAAATATCATGTGAAAGAGCTGAGCGAACGGAACTTGATTCTTGTAAGCATTGTAAAATTTTGTGGGGGGGGGGGGGTTTAGTCCCTTGGTAATTTTAAGAAATTTTTTGCTTCACGAATATTCCAAACCTCCCATACATCAATCGACAGTGCATTTCTTCACAAACAGTAATATGAAGCTTGATCTTGCATAAAGTCACTAGTTTGACCGTCGCCTGTCACCAATTATGAAGTTAGATCTTGCATAAAGTGACTAGTTTGACTGTTGCCTGTCACCAAATGCACTTTGGTCAATTTTTTGCTCATATACTTTCTAAAATTTGACAGAAATATCCTCGACAAGGGGCTACTCTGGAGCTCACTGTTTCACAAGGAACGATTTTTACCGTATTCTGCTTGCAGATTCCTAATCGGAAGGCATCACAGTCTCATAGGATGCTGAATATTTTTTACAAGAAAGGTAAACAAAAAACTTCAAATAATTTTCCAGGGACTGAACTCGCCTTAAATCAACAACATTTCATAATGCTTGAAAGATTCAAATTCCGCTCTCAAACATGTTTTAAATTATTTATACCGAGCATACAGTTTTGTGCAACATAATGACCAACTATGACCAACAACCATTTACTCTTCTTTTTTTATATATATTCAAGATAAAATTTACAATACAATGATACCTCCTACTATACTCTCTAATTACAACTATACGACAATACAGAGACGATACCAAGAGGTGCGAAGTGGCACGACTACTCCAAGGCCATAACATGAAACAAAAAGCAAGGACAATACCAGAACAGTATGTAAAGGGGTCAAAGAACAGAACGAACAGCATACAAACATTAAACTAAGCTACAAGTCAGGACAGCCTGCAACAAAATAATTTGAATTAAATGAAGAGCCTAAACTTTAGACCCAGATATCATGGCTGGCAAGATGTATTTCTTGGTTGCAAGCTACCCTAAACGACTAGCTATTTAAACTAAAAAGGGACATTAAACAGATGGATAAACAGATGGAGGGTTGGGATACGGAGGGTATTCATAAGAAAATGGACAAGTTAATAAAGGCGTTCTGTTTCCAAAATAAACTTAATTGTTAAGTTCAAGATTAATGCATTTGCTTCCGAAGGCAGGCTTTCATCCCCGTATAGTAAAAGCTGCAAAATATTGTTGCCCGGGGCTTCAGAATATCCGTACATTCGGAGCACATCATTTGCACCAGCGAGAAGACTTCGTCTGTACATTGTGAAAGAATCGCAGAGCAGCAAAAAATGGTTTTGGTTGTACTTTAGTCTTTTAGAACTCTACAGGACTTACAGTATCTCAAACTATTTCCATACCCCCTCCCTAAATGTGCGTTGTTTTCCCTGCCCCCTCCCACAATCCTTCCATCTCCTCCAAGAAATAATGACCGGTCCTTACTAAAGGCTCTTGCAGGTACACGTTTTTCATAAGAAACCTGGATCAGCACTTAGTGCCAAAAGTTTCTTAATTTTGCATGAAAGTTTCAATATTTTAGTAGTAAAAGTTTCGAAATTAGTTTCTTATTTTTTGGGGTCTAAAATTGCGTTATGGTTCAAAATTGAGCCTTCTTATCGAAAAGTCACCTTTTTGCAGTCAAAACTTGATATTTTTAAACGCAATGCCATACGAATAAGATATAAACAATATACGCAGCTTGGAGAGCGAGTTTAAATTTGGCGGAAAAGGTTCAGCTAAATTCGTTGAGTAATATAATGACCCCCGTTTGATCCCCCTGTCTGTTCAAAAGGATTTTACAAACCTTTCCTGCAAGCCAACTTCTCTGTCACCGGCTTCTGACCGCGAGCCTACTTGGAAACACGGAAAGAGTGAAATCAAGGGGAAATTTTGCAAAAGTTAAGAAAGATGGAAGTGTGGAAATTCCAGAGGATCATCATGAATGTATAAAGACTCTTCATTTAGGAAATCGAGTGGGTGGCTACCTCTGGACGGAATTTATGGTGGATAGGGTTTGGGGCGGTCTCTGGGCCTAGGCAGCAATTTTGTGAATGGAGCAAAGAGTCGTTAGTGTTTGCGAAGGTTCCTCGTCATTTCTGAGAAAGTTTAGGAAGAATAGAAACAAAAGATCCGTAGCCTGGATGCTCAGGTAGGTCCAGTTAAGTTTTCATCGCGTTCCACTTTGTTTACGCAAAGAAATGTTGCAAAATGTAGCGAAAACCAAAAAATATTGAAATCGAAAAGTTCACGCGGCGTAGTCTCGAAAACTCGATTCGATTCCCCTGTTCCATTTACTGTGAAAGGGTTTATTCAAACTCGTAACTCAACGTAAAAAAATTAACGTGAGATCATAGGAAAAGGCTATCGTTCATCTTATCTGTAGTTTTCCATTAT
Organism: Aurelia coerulea; assembly: GCA_039566865.1. Taxonomy (NCBI): domain Eukaryota; kingdom Metazoa; phylum Cnidaria; class Scyphozoa; order Semaeostomeae; family Ulmaridae; genus Aurelia; species Aurelia coerulea. The sequence continues at coordinate 9,938,247 of CM076955.1, read as the reverse complement.
TCAATAGAATGGTAAACAATATTTTTGGAAAACACTGTATACTGCATAAACCCAAATATAAGAACCGTCGCTTTCTGAGCTTCATCTGGGAAAGGCTCTAAAGGCTGGTGTTTAAAATTGAAGAAAACATGAATATATGAGGGCACAGCAATGTACAAAATCATATAAATCATATGCTTTGTGAATCTAGCACTTTGGTATATCTTTCTTTCTTTCTTTCCTGTCTTGATTTAACTTTTACAAGGTTCAGAAAATTCTCCTCCTGAAGATTCTTAAATGTTTTCATTCATACATGCAGGTTTTACCGGGAAAAGCAAATACCTGCTCATGTTCTACTCCGAGAATGCGGGGCATAGATGGTCCACAAATATCCACATCAAGTACTGCAACCTGCCGAACAAAGAAGTATCATTTCAAGACTGATATTTTGAATCTCTGAGCTTGTAACTATGGTGATAAAATAGTTTGCTTTATTTTTTGCATCTACCTGAAGAATGGCTTGCAGAAAAAGTAACCATATTCTGGAAAATGTCCTAAATCTTGTCTGAAGACAAAGTACATTATCTAAAATGGTTATCGTAAACGGCAAACTTTCCATTTATTTCTTAAGCAGTTCTGAGAGAATATCAAAGACAGTAAGATAAAACTCTTGGGTATCTTGAGATCATCTTACTGTTTATAGTGCAAACAATTTTGAATATTACAAAGCAGCGAAAACACTACAACGCAACGACTATGTCCAACAAATACAAATAATCTATATTGCCAATTGACTTCTGGGCTGGACACAACAAGCACGTTTTGTTCTTCCAAGTATAGACACTGCATCATTTGCGCCAGGAAAATATCAAACATTTGAAAGTTTCGATTTGCAATATAATCAGCACTATTTTGCAGTTCTCCGCAGTACAGTTTGCTTCTATTTTTCATCAGACAATGGGTGCCTTCTTAACCCTAATCCGACCGGGAGGTGTTTTCCACCCTCCTGTCGGTTTTTTTGCAGAGCCTTCTTTAAAGACAAATGACGGATATATATAGCGCCTAGTAGAGCAAAAGATGGCTTAGTGCTTTCATTTGTCCAATTGATTTGCTAATCTCTCGATATCATCAAATACAATGGAATACAATAGTCTATATTTAGATTGCCCAGGCCCCTGATTTAAATCACCTTATATCTCCGTCATTTGTCTTTAACGGAAAAAGCTATGACCCTCAAACTCTCTGACAATTACTAATTATCTATTAGCTACATATTGACAATAAAATTCTTGAACAATGGATGGCACGTGACAAGTGACACTATCATATTTGGAAAAAGGTATTGGAAAATTAATGTTTTTGCTATTTTGACTCCAAGAATTAGTTCCAAATGTTGACTATTGTACTTTAAAAGAATGAGCAAACAAATAGCTTTTCAATAACAATGGAATTTGCTGACGTCAGCATTCTTAAACGATGACGTCATTCAGGCCGCCATTTTGGGCAATTTGGCAAATTTTGAAGCTTTTTCCAACAGATGTTGTTAAAAATGCATAGAATTGTGTTATGCAATACTTTTAAAGCATTTTGAGCCAATCATTATCAATTCTTAGCGGAAAAACACAGTTCGAAGTTGTGACGTCATCAAGTTTTGTCATTTTCTTCCAAAATAACAGTCTAAAAAACACCTCTATGCATCAAATTTTCATTGAAAAAGAATAATACGCCAAATAAGAAGGGAAAACAGATTCACATTACCTTTATTCTGATTTTAGAACAAATCAGCCGCCCGGCTATGCCCTATCAAAAAAAGCCCGGTAGGATTAGGGTTAAAACAACCAGACAGAATTACCTGAGTTTCTTCATCAAATGCCATTGCACGAGCAAGATGAGCCGTAAATGTGCTTTTGCCAACACCACCTTTCCCAGAGAGTATGACAATCTTGTGTTTCACGGAGGACAGCTTTAAGCGTATCTTTTCGACATCTGAGTTATTGAAGAAAAAACATTAAAATCCAAAAAAGTAAAATTACAAGTAGTGCCAAGTGCTTGCAAGAGCAATAAAATGAAACTGAGTGTCTAAAAAGAAGAACCAAATTTTGACTTGGGAAAGGAGTGAAACGATAACATATCGGCACTTATCCATTGCACAACTAAATTTTTATATCTTCAAGTTATACATGCATGTAATTGCACCTACATTAATAATTCATCGAGCATGGGAGATAAGAGAGGGAATTATTCATTTGAGATTAAGATTGCTCATTGCAAAGTAGGAATAAATTCTTAAAACAAGTTGGACTCTCTGCAACACAACGCAGCAGCAATTTTTCAAATCAGTTCTATAATTTTGTAATAGAATTTTCAAACAGTGCAGTGGATACATTTCTTGACTCAACCAGTACGTAAAAAGAAATTTGATTAAGCATATACAAAGGCATAATATACTCATTAAAAATCCTATAAAAAAATCAGCTTCCAACGTTCTCTTTACACTTTTATTAGGCCTTCTTCGTTTTCCAATGTCATTCTCCTTTTTTATACCGGGTGAGTCAGAAAAAAGGATCCCCGCTTGGAAGGCCACTGCTCCGTGAATATCAAAGCAATAATATTGAAAAATGTCTTGTTTTATTGCCAATATGTTCAATTAGGTTCAGTAATTCATCCGGCCTTAATCGGCCATTCCTTCCCGTGGATATGGGTGATTTTCTGCAGAAAGCCCCTTCAAAAAACCTGCAAAAACGGATGAAAACAATGAGCACATTTTCCTTCCTAAAATTGATGACACTCACATAAATTCATGTATTTTGTCCTCTTGAGAGAATGGAATCCCCCTGAATAGGTCATCGATACCAGGGTGAGGACTTATTCATCCTTCCAAGAGGATAGCACGTGCTAAAGCGTTCACAAGCCATTGCTGTAAGGCATTGTAAGGCAGAAATGTTAGGAAAATCTGTTCATGATTTTGGGCATGTTTTGAAGGTTTTTTGAAGAGGCTTTCTGGAGAAAATCCCTCATAATTTCAGAATGTAGTAGCCGATTTCAGTCAGGTAAATTTTATAGTACATTTGAACATTTCTACCATAAAACTATATACTTGCCGACATCATTGTTTTGATATCCAGGGAGACGTGACCTTTCAAACGGGGATTCTTTTTTCTAACTCACCCGGTAGAAAAACAGGCCTATTTCCTAAACAATAAATTCGTTTTCGATATAACGTTTTAACGATATAACGATATTAACGAACTTCGATTTAAGTAACTCA